>CP106714.1:121451843-123951843 GCA_025503065.1 Gossypium bickii | reverse complement strand
TTGTGGTTTGAGACCCATAGGATATTTCTGCATTCATATTGCATGACCGTTGGGGTCACACCCTTAAGTGGGAACGATAAGTTATGCCTTCGTGAGGTTTTCACCTCCACATGGGCTAGGGGATTGCTTCCGGGATACATCTGTACTTATGGTTCCGTGAGGTTTTCACCTCCGCATGGCCATAGGAAAATGTATCCCCTTGAACTGAACTCGACCCATATGAGCCTATAATGGGTGAGGATTGAGGAATCTGCTGGTTCAGGTACCCTTCATTTATAACTAAACCACATGTAGAAAACCTAAGGGCCTACCCTAGGTAGAACCATGTCAAACCCTAATGGTCACCCTGATAGGTTTTATGTTATTTATTTTTCCTGTGCTAACGGGTTTTCTTTTATTTTGATTGCATTGCATTCACATCATAGAAAAGAGGTGTTGATTTCAAATTCGATTACTAAATAGAAAAGTTGGTTATAAGAAAATGGATTTTTTGATAAAGTGGATTATAATACGATTGTCCGAATATAGTCCAAGTGAATACAACGAGAGAAGACTGATAGTCCATGAAGGAATACAAGATCTTATCACCCGGAGATTCAAGTTGACAAGACTATTCGAAGATTACTACGTCTCGGTATTCTTGAAGAAGCTAACAAGTGAATAGGAGTAGCGGTCCAGATCAAGCAAAAGGAGCTAGAGAAGGCATCTATTAGAAGTTTGCAAGACTTGACTTTTGCGAAGAAGGGATTCATGTTTTCACTTGGACTATGAGGACAAGGCCGTGTATACGATCCGTTTTGTGTAAAGAAATTTATTTTCTAGTAAAGTTTTTCTGATGTAACTGAATTCAAAGTGAATGCCTCTCTTTCTTTGCATTCATGCATTTGCATTACATTTCATCATTTGTATTGGATTTTTACAAAAGGACCCTAATTAGGTGAAATGTTTCAGTTAACTTGGAAAATATGGAACAAAGATTGGAAAGAATAGAGCAAATGCAAATACAGATGCAGGGGCAATTGACTGAAATTCAACAAGAAATGTGGGAATTTCAAAGGAATATCATAGGCCAGCTAACCCAGTTATTAGCTAGAAGAATTGGAAAAACGAGAGGCCCAGTAGTCAACAACGTGGATGATGAGGAATACATCGTTTATGCCCCAAAAGGTGTCCCGACTCAACTAGATACGCATTCGCATAGGGGACTCGTCATTATTGAACCCCGATGTCAAACTGATACTTCGGCCTTGTTGAAGTTCCCAATGAGTTCAAATTTTGACCTGAATAATGATCAATCCAAACCGGTTGTTCTAGTAGAAACAAGAGAAAAAGGACCTCAAATGCCCTAAGGAAGAAGGAAAAAAGAACCTGTAGGTATAACAAGAGCCATTCGGAGCCAATTACAATGAATAAGCCAATGATGGTAACTACCAATGATCAGGTTTCTCCAAAGCAAAACTCTGAAAAACTCTAATTTACACCAATCCCGATGACGTATAAGGAGCTATATCAAAGTTTATTTGACGCGCATGTGGTGTCTCCATTTTATCTAAAACCGTTGCAACCCCTATATCCTAAATGGTACGACGCAAGCACTCAATGTGAATACCATGCAGGGATAGTGGGGCACCCGATAGAGAATTGTTTCCCTTTCAAAAAGCTAGTCGAAAGGCTTATTAAGGCGGGTGTTGTGAAATTCGAAAACGCACCGAATTTAGGGCCCTAGTACAAGGGTTAATGGATAACAAAGAGCTGGAGCTCTTTGACTCTCCCGAAGGGGAAAACGTGTGCACCATAGGAGGAGCGTTGGTGGAGAAAGACACCAAGGTCAAATGGGGATCAATGACTTTTCTCTATATATCCAATGCATTCGTATAAGAAGAAATTGTCCATCTGGAACTGGTGAATATGAATAAAAAACGGCTGAAGACATGATGAAAACCTTAAGCATCGATGCCTTGTTCGAAGAGGGATTGAATGAAGGAGACTTAGGGGCATTCACCCTTACAAGCCTAGAAGTGTTCTGAATAACTGGACTGCGAAGGAAATTCCTGTAGTCTTTAGAGCTAGCACAAACTAATGTTCAAAACACACTTGTTGTTTTAAGCCTAGAAACAATAAGGATCTTTTGTGAAATAGGCTCATGTTCCAACATCTGTATTTTCAATAAAAAATGCATTCTTGTGTTTCATGCCAAGCAAATATTTTTCATTTTTTCCATGTCATACTATACATTCTTTTATTTTTTATGGATGTCTTTCATTCTTCATCATCCTAAGAATCGTTTATTCTTTGGAATTTGCCTTCTTACCTACAATAGGTACCCAGATATCAACGACGTGACCAACTCTGTTACTGACTCCCTTTTGAGTGAGATATAGGTCTAAAGGGATCTGAGGATTTTGAAAATGATGGAGATTGTAACTTATCTTTTTATTTGTTAAGGATGGTAGAACAAAATGAAAATAGACTCTACCGTACGAAGGGTCAAGGGACATTACGAGTCTAGGAAAGGAGTGAAGATCGAGGCCTTGCCCACCACAAAAACAAAGTGAGGCATCATTGAGTTATTCCAAGAATTCAAAGAGGTCTTTACATGATCGCATCAAGATATGCCTAAGCACGAGGAGGCTATGGAGTGTTCGAAAAGGCACATGCTAAGAGTTTCCCGATAGCCAGGTTGATTATAAGGTTTGGGTACTACTGGTCTACCACGAAAGGGAGATTGCAGCGAGCTTATCATCAGAAACGCCAAATTGAGGAAGACAAGACTTATGTGATTCCTCCTTCTTTTCCTATACGGGGGCATAGATGTTATGGGGACGATCTCGTCAAAGGCATCTAGTTGGCACCAATTCATCTTCGTGATTGTTAATTACTCTACTAAGAAGGTGAAGGTCGGTTCCTATGGCAAAGTTACAAAGTCAACCGTCATCAAATTCAACTTTGATTTCAAATTCAAGTTCAAATTCAAAAAAAAAAAAAAAAAAGAAAGAAACCATCGGGAAAAATTTTGAAAGATGATTGAAACTTGTAAAGATTGACATATACTAGTTACCATTTACCCTCTATGCTTCTCGAATGTTGGCCAGGACCTCTATCGAGGCAACATCTTTCTCGTTGGTTTATGGGATGGATACAGTCTTGGCCATCAAAGTTAAAATTCCTTATCTTCGAATTTTGTCAGAGTTGAAGTTGGATGAAGCGGAAAGGGTTCAATCTCGGTATGATCAACTGAATCTGATCGAGGAAACAGATTAGGAGTCATCCGTCATGGTCAAATGTACCAGAAGCGAATGATGCGGGCTTACAACAAAAAGTCCACCCCAGAGTGGTTCATGAAGGAGACTTAGTATTGAAAATATCCTTCCTATACAAAAGTGCTTTAGAGGAAAGTGGATGCCTAATTGGGAAGGATCTTATGTTGAAAATAAGGCATTTTCTAGAGAAGCATTGATACTAGCCGAGATAGATGGCAAGAGTTAGCAAAACTCAATTAATGCAGACTCAGTCAAGAAACACGGTGTTAAGGAAGAAATAGGCCAAGGCGAAAACCCGCAAAGGGCGCTTTGAGGTTTTTCCAAAAAAAAAAAAAAAGAACGGAGAGGCCAAGGTGAAAACCCACAAAGGGCGCTTTGAGACCAAAAGGGCTTTGAGTTGAAAACCCGAAAAGGGCGGCTCAAATTATGATCAAATCGTGATGGGGCATACTTTAGTTTCGCTATACTTGAATTAACAATGAAGGAGTATGTTACATCTTGGGGCATTGACAAAGTACTCTAGATCCATTAAACAAATATTTAGCTTAAATGGTCCTCAAGAAGTTTGAACAAAAAAGTTCAGGCTGCGATATCTGAGGCACCTAGTTTCCATCTTACCCATTCTGAATTTGCTCGTTTCAAAATACACTACCAATAAATTTTCTTCTGGATTGTATTTGCTATCTTATTTGTTTCGAACTATGCTCCCAATCAACTTCTTTCTTGTCCATTATGTATGATCTTTTCCAAGCATTTCATATTGAAATAACGATTACTGAACTAATAATGCTTTCACAAAAGAAGTTTTGTGTATTACTCTGAAAGTCTCTAAATAATACGAGAATCTGAAACAGGACAATTATTTAGAACTCATCAGGTTTAGGGGGTTTGGAACCCCTGAAATAAGAGTATAAGCAGTGACGACATCTTCAGATTCTGTGTTAGAAGTATCAGCGGAACTAGAAGGCATACAACGAGAATATTGCCCTAACAAGCGGCGAGAAATAATAACCCAAAAAGTTAAAAAATTGGATCATACTCATTACATTTTGCATGCATCCATTCATTCCTAATACATATGGTTAGGAGCATTTTCATGACATCCTAATCATTTGACATAAGCATAGACCCCATGAAATTAAATCTACAGGAAGGTTCCCCAGAGGACAATGTAGCAAAATTGATGGGAGTTACTAAAGATCACAGATCTTATCTCTCTGGCGAGGAGTAGAAGCGGTCGGAAGATTGAAGCCCTATCTCCACCGGCGGCGAGTGGGCAGGGCTAAAGATAGCAGATCTTATCTCCACCGAAAGCGAGAGTGGAGCAGATCGAAGACAATAGATCTTATCTCTACGGCGCGGGAGTAGAAGCGGTCGGCGAAGCCTTATCTCCACCGAAAGGCGGAGTGGAGCAAAGCTAAAGATAACAGATCTTATCTCCACCGGCGAGAGTGGAGCAGATCGAAGACAACAGATCTTATCTCTACTGAGCAAGAGTAGAGCAGATCGGAAGACTGAAGCATTATCTCCACTGAGCAAGAGTGGAGCAGGCTAAAGATAACAGATCTTATCTCTACTGAGTAGGAGTAGAGCAGATCAAAAACCACAGATCTTATCTTTACTGAACAGGAATGGAGCAGATCGAATACAGCAAGTCTTATCTCCATGTATCGGCAATGGGGCAGACTGAATATCGTAGCCTTATCTCCACTGAGTAGGAGTGGAGCAGGCTAAAAGAAAGCAGATCTTATCTCCGCTGGGCAGGAGTGGAGCAGATCGAACATGATGAACCTAAATCCCCTAAGCAGCAGTGTAACAAGCTAAATATTACAGATCTTATATTCACTGAGCAGGAGTGGGCAGATCAAAAATGGCAAATCTTATCTCTATCGGCAATGGAGCAGATTCAAACCTCCGGCCTAATCCCCTAAGCAGTAGGGTAACAGACTAAATATTACAGCTCTTATCTCTACTGAGCAGGAGTAGAGCAGATCGAAAACAGCAGATCTTACCTCCACTGAACAGGAGTGGAGCAGATCAAAGATCATAGCCTAATCTTCACTTAGCAGGAGTGGAGCAGGCTAAGGATGGCAGATCTTATCTCTACTGAGCAGGAGTAGAGCAGATAAAAAAACCACAAATCTTATCTTCACTGAACAGGAGTGGAGCAGATCGAATACAGCAAGTCTTATCTCCATGTATCAGCAATGGGGCAGACTGAATATCGTAGCCTTATCTCCACTGAGCAGGAGTGGAGCAGGCTGAAAGAAAGCAGATCTTATCTCCGCTGAGCAGGAGTGGAGCAGATCGAACATGATGAACCTAAATCCCCTAAGTAGCAGTATAACAAGCTAAATATTACAGATCTTATATTCACTGAGCAAGAGTGGGAAGATCAAAAATGGTAAATCTTATCTCAATGTATCGGCAATGGAGCAGATTCAAACCTCTGGCCTAATCCCCTAAGCAGTAGGGTAACAGGCTAAATATTACAGATCTTATCTCCATTGAGCAGGAATGGAGCAAATCGAAGGCTGTTGAAATGAAAACTCCTATGCCCTTGGAGACGCAGTGGGTTAAAGTAAGGCTACCTGAGGAAATGAGGCATCAAGAAATCAAGATTCGGCAAGGTCGGGCAAAAATTGGCTCTTTTAGAATCTTTACTTCATTCTCGTTACACGACAACAAGCAAAGAGGGGCAGCTGTACGACCCAATTTTAGCCCAAAAGAAAACCAATTTGTAAACCAGTCCAATACAAACAGTTCATTTTTACATAAACTATCAGCCCAAACCCGAATGACCCAATTACAAACCCAATACAAACCTAAAGCCCAAACCTATCAAACCTAAAACAGAAAACAAATTGAAAACCTAGCCAACTACTAGCGTTGCCAGCCGCCTTCCTCGCGCGCCTGCCTCTCCGCTCACTACGCTCTCCGTGACGTGCCCTCATCCACTACGTTTCCATGTAACTACGAAATAGGAGAAATTCGGTTGTAAGAGGGCTATAAAAGCAACACCGAATAGTGTAAAAGGAGGTTTTTTTTTTACACGATTTGATACAAATACACGAGCAAATAAGTCTTTTACGAGAAATCAATACAACAGAATCAAGAAAAGGTTTTCGTTTTTTCCTTTTCGTTCTTTTATTTGAATCTGTTACTTAGGTATAGTTTTTTTTTCCCTCGTTTCTATTTTTTTTCTCTTTTCAAAAAAACCCGTTTGATATAATAGATTTACAAAAAAGAGAAGAAACTTACCGGGCCTTCGTTCTTGTGGGTGACCGGCTGCTTGATTGGGGTTAAAACGTCGATGATTGAAGGATAAAAGGGGCTTCAAGCCCTAGAAATCAAGAAAAGCGGGAGGGTATTCTGTTTTTTGGTTTGAAATAGAGAAAGAAATGAAGGAAAGGTTTTGTTTTTAAGTTTTAAACACTAAAAAGGGATGGGCCCCACGCAATTACTTGCTTCTGCAGGAGGATTTGTGCAATTTCACCTTAAGTGGGTAAATTGCATGATTAGCCCTCCTTATTGTGCTGTTGTTTCAATTGCGTCCTCCTTCAGTTTTTTCTATTTTTTTAAATTTGCCCTTGAAGTTTGTGCACCACTTCGATTTGGTCCGCATTCAGGCACAGTATTTAAGGCTTTGAATAATTGCGTTTTCAGTCCATATTTGCTGGCGCGCATTGCAAATTCATCCTTTTTTACCCTTTATTAATTTTAATATTATTATTGTGACTATTATTACTGTTTTTTAACTTTATTATTACTTGTATATTTTACTTTTATTATTATTTTTATATTTTATTATTACGATTACCACTATTACTATTATTTTATTTGCTATGTTATCATGACCATTTTATTATTATTCTTATTATTTTATTACTATCACTATTTTACTATACGTATTATTATTTTTAATATTATTTGTTATTATTTTTTATTACCTCTATGTTATATATATTATTATCACTATGTTTAATATTTTTATTATTACTATTAATATTATTAGTATCATTATTTTTATCCTCTTTACTTTTTTATATACATTAATATTATACCTGTATTTATTATTATGTTATTATTGTCTTTGTTTTATTATTTTTAAAATTATTACTATTATCTTATTGTCAACACTATTTTTCATTTTGTTTCTAGTAGTATTATTATTTTTACTTTTTAGTAATGTTTTTATTATTATTTCTTTCCTATTTATTATTATCACTGTTTTTGTTACTCCTATATTTTTCTCCTTCACCATTATTATTTATTCATTGATGTTTTATTACTATTACTATTGTTTTTTTTATTTTATTTGCTTCGAAATTATCATATAGTATTTATTTGCATGGATTCACCATTAGCCACCTCGTTATTATGTTCTTTCATCTCTTTATTTTTGTTCTTATTATTTTATGTAAATTGGTGATTTTGGAACGTATTTTTATTTTTGCTTTTATTTGTATTTTTTTTTGCCAAATTCATAAAAAATTTTTTTACAAAGGTAATATTTAGTGTTTGAAAGTTCAAGAGATCGTGCCCAGTCGTGTTGGGTTTCGATTTTTTTCGTTCGGCTAAATCATTAAATATCCGTTAAATATTTTGATCGTGTTTTTCGAAAATAAGGCAATGTTTCGTGCTTGAAATTCGAGAGATTCGGGCCCAATCGTGCTGGGTCTCGTATTTCTATTCATCCAAATGACCAAACATCCTTCCGAGATTTTGACCGGGTTTTCTTAAATAAATGCAATATTTCATGATTGGAAATTCAAGTAATCGTGCCCAATCATGCTGGGTTTGTAACACCCCTTACCCGAGACCGTTGCCGGAGTCGAGCACGAGGCATTACTAGATTTAACTTACTAGTTCGGAGCATAAAAATTAAAACTGTCCATCTGCGTCATATTCACTAAATCAATTATAACTTGAGTTACGAAACTCGAAATATAGATCCGTAAATTTTCCTTGAAACTAGACTCATATATCTTCTTAATGTAATATTTCCAGAATTTTTGGTGTGGCCAATTAGTACATTTTATTAGTTAAAGTCTCACCTATTACACAGTTCGACAGTTCTGACCTCTCTTCACTAAAAATCAATTATCTCATAATATACAACTCTTTTTCCTACACCCTTTTTTTTATATAATAAAAATACACTCAATAAGATTTAATTATATATCTCATGCACAACCTAATTCCATTTCTACTATTTTTGGTGATTTTTCAAAATCACGTCACTGCTGCTGTCCAACTATTCCCCTGCATATAATTACATAATTTTTTTAAAATAACTATCAACTAGGCATTTCATAACATCCAAATCATGTTCTTAATTAACCATTTTAATGGCTAATCATTACCAAGCATTTACAAGCCAATATTAAGCCATATTATAAGGTCATACCCACAAAATGGCTAAGTCCCTATACATGCCATAACTTAAAACGTTCGAATCACAAAATACCAATATAATCTTTTGATAGTGTGTAACGATCTCCGACGTCCTTGCGATCCCCGAATTGGCTTGTAATACTATAAAAAAAAAATTAAAGAATGGGAGTAAGCATAAAGCTTAGTAAGTTTACATGTAAATAGATAACAACATTCTTAATGAATTATCTTATTCTTTTCTTATCAAGATCACTTAAGCTTTTAATTCAATATACTTAACTTGTATTCTTACCTTACCTTTTAACATGAACTTGTCTTACCTTACCTTTTTAGCTTGAACTTGTCTTACCTTTACTTTGGTATACTCTTTGAATTTTCCCGTTGAACCACTTGGAATACTAAGGATACTCGGGTACTTTCCTTATGAAACTTAACCATTGCCATGTCTTGACATGGTCTTACGTGGTATCCTTGCCTTATAAACTTACCAATGCCATGCCTTGGCATGGTCTTACATGGGACCTTTGCCTTATAGTAACTTATCAAAGCCATGCCTTGGCATGGTCTTACATGATTTCCTTAAACCCTAATGTCATGACATTTGTATCCTACACATTCCTAAGGTTCAACCGGAACTTTCTGAGATAGCTTTTCCGTCAATTCATACTTGAGTATTTAAATAATAAATTTACAGAATAAATATGTAAATGCTGGAATTTAATAATATTAAATGTAAAATAATAGAATATTGCATTTATTTACCGCAAACTTACCTCGAAACAAATTACGATAAACTATATCGATTTAGTCCACTATCTTTTTCTTTCCCCGATCTAACTCTGGATTTCGTTCTTCTTGATCTATAATAGAAAATTTAGCTTATTTAATATTCACATTTACTAAAACAGTCCTTAACTCTAACTTTGGCAAAATTATAATTTTGCCCCTAAACTTTTACATAATTATATTTTTGCCCCTAGGCTCAAAAATTAAACTTCAACCCTTATTCTTATGTTTTCTAACATGCTGAACATTTTTCCCTTCTATAGTAACTTCAAATTCTTACTATAACACATACTTATGAATAATAACAACTTTTACTAATTAGCTTGTTTTCACCGAAGATCACTTAATAAAAATCGTTCCTCTACTCATTAACATGCATAGTCTACCATCAAACATCAAAATACACAAGCTTTCAACAATGGCATAATTCAAAATATTCACCAAAATCAAAAATTCAACATGGGTTTTGTAAATCTCATAGCAACGATCTCAAAAACGTAAAAATTATCAAAAACCGAACAAAGGACATACCATTAAGCCTCCTAGATGCTGAAACTTAAAGCTTCAAAAATGGTGTTTTTCTTTCTGACATTCAGCTAAGAAGATGAACTTTTGCATCTTCTCTTTCTTTCCATTATGTTTTGTTATTATAAGATTATAATATTATTATAATATATTATAACATAGCCTATAATTTAAACATATAATTTCATTATGAAAAATGCATGCTGCCGTCCACTATCCCATTAAAAATGGACAATTTTCAACATAAGTCCTCCCTTATAAAAAGACACATTAATTTAACCACTCAATCAAGCTATAAGGCTACTTTTACCACTTATGCGATTTAGTCCTTTTCTTTAAATTAAGCACACTAACAATAAAATTAATTCACGAAACTTTCACACATGTAAATTCACATATTATAAGCATTGAAAATAATATTAAAATATTTTACTGACTCGGATTTATGGTTTCGCAACCACTATTCTGTTTAGGCCCTATTTCAGGATGTTACAGGGTTTCGATTTTTAGTTTGGCCAAATAGTGAAATACCCTTTTCAAATTGCAAGACATGAATTTTGGAAATCATGAGATGATCTTGATATCGAGGTTTGAAACATCGTGTCCTATCGTGCTGGATGTGGTATTTCATCTTTTCGGAACAAGAGAGTTTCGATATCCGTTTCGAGTCATCCAAACATTTTTTAAAGATTCATATTTTAAAATCTTTTCTAATTTTCGGCATTAAGGACATTAATCAATCAATAAGGTACCAATTTTGGGCGTTACGAGGGTGCTAATCCTTCCTCGTGCGTAACCGACTCCCGAACCCTTTTTCTTAAAATTTGTAGACCAAAAATGCTTTCTAAAGTGGCCCAATCACACTTCAAAAAAGATTAGTTGCGACTCCGTTTTTCTTTTTAAAGTCGGTCCGTTTTTCAAACAAAAAAATGGTTTCGACAACAACATTTCAAATCATCCATCTTCTTCTTATCTATTTGTCAATAATGGAAATATGCTCCATTTTCATAATTGTTATGTATTCCTACATTTACTTCGGGGAATGGAGCAGAACCAGTGGAATGAATAATTAACTTGTTATTTTGTTTAGCCATAAGAAGGCTTGAAATCAATTTAGAATACTTTTAAAACCCGTTTCACAAGAGTTTTGCATCATCAATTAAGTACAAAGAAATAGTCAAGTAATGCATGGAATTTATTGTAAACCAAATGTATGGATAAAACTGACATTTAAAATATCAAACCTGATATAATGCTAGTGCTAGCAAAAATTTCATAAACCATTGTAGACATGCATGAAATTTACTTTAGAAAAATACATTTCATGTTTACTAAAACATTTCCATTTATAATTGCTCATATAATTTTTCTAATTAATTAACAAATGGAATAATATAAAGCATATGAACTATCTTTAACAACTCTACAAAAGTAACAAATTTCTCAATGCTGTATAGAATGAAAAATATAAGGCATTTACAAAATCAAACCACACGAGTTTTTTTATGCTTCTTATCAAACAACAATTGATTATACAAACAAGGTCCATAGAAATGCCAATAGTCAAATTAATATAGTAATTCTCATTTTTAAGTCTATAAAAATGTTTTCAATCAAAATAATTCAAGAATTAAAATTAACAGTAGTTAAACTTGAAATTCTATATTATAATCAAACTAAAATTTAATTTAGACATTCCTCAAAAATTATCTTTAGAACTACGCATGTATAAGTACTGAAAAATTTTAAATTGTATAACCAAATTAAGAAGAGATATAAGAGGAACATAATTTATATTTGAACTAAATCAAATCCAAATAATTATAAAATTCATTGGTTTATCAACACAAATTTACATACTAAATATGTTTTAGTCAAATATATTATTTAATTATAGAACTTACTACAATAACATAAATAAGTTAATCAATATTCATTTTCATAAACAAATAAGATGTTTATAACAATAATAATCCATGGAAATAAAACTTATAAATAAGACCATCTCAAATATTTAAACCATAGATTTTAAACCGTATATCAAGTTGATTTAATATTTAAAAGTGCCACTGTTGAGAAAAAGTGTAAAGATAGATATCTAATTAAGTTGATGTACCTTTCTTATTCAACGTTAAGTCTTGATTATTTTATCAAGAACTAAGCAAATTAAACTCTAGTAGTAGACTTTGAATCTATTCAAAATTTATCAATAGTAAACTTTGAGAGTGGATCTTATTTTCCATTTTCATATAGATAGAAATATCAAAATCTTTTACCATGCTTAAAACATAAAAATAAAATAAGTTAATCAATACAATTATAGTTGATCATGAATTAGCTAAAAAAAAGTTAATCAGAAATGAAGCATTAAATAAAAGAAACTTCCTGTAAAAACTTAGCATCTTATTGTCTAAGATCTTAGAGATCATGAAAGGTAATTTTGATCGTCGATAAAAAGAACTATCATTTTGAGCAAGATCATGTTGATAACATATTATAAAACTAAAAGAAGAATACAAAGATTAAGGGTCCATTTGTTTACATGTAAAAGGTTTTACGGAAAATATTTTCTACATTTTCTTGTGTTTGTTTCACAGAAAATGACTTACAAGTCAAGGTAAAATAAGCCATTTTTCCTGTAAAATGACTTACCCTTTTGAAAAGTATAAGTCATTTTCCCTAATTTTATTTTTATATAAAAATTAACTTAAATCAAGTTTAATATTATTATATTGATAATAAATTTTATTTTTATTTTTAAAACTATTTAAAATATTATATTTTTCAATATTATTAAACATAAATATTTAATTATTTATATTTAGTCATATTAAAAAATTATTAAAATAATAAATATAATTTATTATTTTAATAAATTATTTAATATTTTAATTTTATTATAATAATAAATTTTAAAAAATAATAATTTTAAATAATATTATTCATATATTATTGAAAATATTCAATATTAATATTTTAATAATAAATATTTATTACAATTATAAATATATTAATAATAAATATTTTTAGTATAAACGTTAAAATATGTCATAAGTCTATATACACTTCACAGATTTGTAATTTAGTCTTTGTACTTTTATTTTCAAGAATTTAGTCCCTTTACTTTTCAAATTTGAAAATCAAGTCAAATTGTTGACATCGTTAATTTTTTTTGTCAAATTTGTTGATGTCACATTTTTAAATAAAAATACTCAGTAGTCATGTAATTAAAAAAAGAAGTTGTAATGAATCTGAATTTAACATAATATTTTTAATATATGCAAAAACAATATGAAATATAAAATTATAGATAAAAATAAAATCAATTAAACAATAAAAAAATAAGAAAATCTCAAATGTATGTTTGTTTAATTGAAAGTAACTTTTATGAAATATTTTTAAGAAATCTACCAAACAACAGAAAATATTTTACACAGATTCATCCAAACACCAGAAAATATTAGCTTTTCCAAAAAAGTAAATTATTTTCCAGAAATTATTTTCTAGAATTCATTTTCAGTGAAACAAAAATGAAAGGATGATTCAATTGTCACTTGGAATACCATAAGCTTGTACGTTCTCACTATTTATAGAGCTTCATGTACCATAAATTATAAAACATTAAGGACTCACATTAAGGTACCTTATAAATGATTTAAGGGTTATACGATAATGAATTTAAGGGTTATGAACATTCAATCTTTATGGGTTACAAATAGAATAAGTTTAAAAGATTACATTCATTTATCAATGAATTTAGAACAACTCTCTGTTTCACTAAGCTTATCACATTTTAATTTTGTGAAATAAAATTTTCAATTTTGACAGCTTATTTTTTAGTATTTATCATAAAATTTTGAAAGAAATATATATTATAAAAATTTAAATGAGGTAAATTTTAGATATACTTTTATAAGACTCGATATTTAAATGTTTAAAAAGTTTATTATATTGTAACATTTTTATTGAGACACGGAAAATTACAAATTAAAGGTGGGAATAATAAATAGTGAGTCTGAATGGGCACGTCGTTTACTTAAGATTAATATAAAAATAATTATGACAATGAGATTAAATACTGTAACGATATTACAACATAAGATAAAAGATAAATTAAACACACCGCACTACATCCTAAAATCTAAAATTTAAAGTATCGACCAAAAACTTTACCACCCACTACTCTCTTACACTGTGAGAAAATTATGACATCACAACCTAAAGAATCTTACGGATAAGATAAGCTTTTATATATGGATTTCACAACAAATTCACCTTAGCTAAATTATTTAATTAACAGATTAAATCTGGAGTTGGTAAGGTGCCAAATTATTTGCAACCACTACAAATTACATTGGTAATAAATGCCAAAAAAGCACATCCATTATGATTTTGTGATTCATGGAAAAGATTAAAAGCAACTTATAATCCCATGAACAGAGGTGTATTATATGTAATAAAGAAATACTATTAATTCCCACTGATACATCTATATTTACAAATGCGATATTCTTGATTGCTGAAGCTGGAAGTCTCAGCCCGGGACATAGTAATCCATCTTTTCCACGGGCAGATTTAAATCGGATGTTTCCACCTGAACGACCAAGACATAGGCGAAATTATTAATTACCAAAAAACACAAATGTAGTAGTCGTGAAAACACAAATGTAGTAGTCGTGCTGAGAGCTGCTAGTAGATGCATACACATTCTCTTTAAACCTTTATTATTACAAGCTTCCCATCAAGCACAGGATCTTGGCTAATTAGCACTAACTGTTGACTATTTGCGAAGTTACTCGATCACAATATACAATTTGTGGTTTTAAAAAAAATTCAGCTAGTCTGCTGGTTCATTATTCAGAGGATCAAAGGGTAGAAGCAAAGTTACCTCTTCAAATGGGACAAAGACAAATGGTGTTAGACCCCTTTTGTGGGACACAGCAGGCACATCTGGGTTGTGAGTTTCATCATCCTGCCAGCCTTCGACAACTCCAAGGATGTCCTCTTCAGGACCACTGGCTTCATTATCATCCACACCACTAGTAACAAGGGAAAGTAAATCCATTCGATTGTTAGCCCCTGCTGTCGTTCCTCGTAATCTGTACAAGTATGTAATTAAGAAAACTGAATAAAATTGCTAATGGAGGAGATTTAGACAGAGAGAGGAATATTGAGGGAATAAAATATGAAAGAAATACTTGATCAAGTAATTATCCATTAACTACAAGGTATATTCCGATCCAAAGACAGCATATTGTAAAATGCCAGATATCTTAACTCACTTTTATGGTATTTTGTCTTTATAACTTAGCATTAGGCATGCAATTACTAATTTTGGACCGCTAATAAAATAAAATAAAAATGCGGGTATGAGATATAAGACCCTTATCCAAAAGCAAATTATTTGGTTCTGGATAATAGTTTTAACTCTAGAAGAAAATTTAACAAGAAAGCCTCACACCTCATAGATGAATGGAACAGAAAAACAAGAACAAAAGTTGATGCTTCTTATATTACCTTAAACGGATTCTCAACACAGTAGGACGCAAGCCAGGGTACAAGACGGCAGCTTCAACCTGCATAATAGAATTATAACAAAATCCTTAAAATACATATCAAGTTAGTAATAATAGGAAGAGAGTAGAAATTGAATTAAACAACTAACTTAATGTGCATTCAATGGAGCATTAGTGCATCAACCTACCAAATATGATATGATATTCCAAATATTATTTTGATGAAAAGAGCTAACCTTATTATCTGACAAAGTGTAATGGCCACCAAAAACACAGTCTGCTTTGGATGCACGAAAATTCATGAACTTTGCTGCATCCTTTATTTTTTGAGAGGAATTCTAATAACAAATAAATAGAGATATCAATTAGATTAAGAAAACATGGGATCATATCCAGAACTATAGAAAGTTATAAGTACAAAACAACCTTGTATAGAAATCTGCCAGAAGGAAAAAATCTCAAGTAACGAAAGTAGCAGACCTGCAGAAGTTTAACGGAAAGATGAAAAAGAATTAGAAATAATTTCAGAATAAAGCAATATAGAAGATAAGGGTTAGCATAATACAATGTGAACAGGATTTGTGATCTTCCATTCTGCAACTCCAGCACGAATATAAGTATTCCGACTCACGTAGAGACCTGCAATATGAAAAGCAATGCAAGTTCTATTAAACATAATCAGAAATCCCAAAGGTTTACAACAAAGAAAGGACTGGCAAATACAGAATAAAATCAGGTTTATTCATGCTAATCCATATGCATTGCAAATATAACATGAACACTTCAGCATGGCAGTTCTTTTTTCATGTACTGCAGATTCAACAAATTTCAGGCTAGAATCAGTAGCTGTTTATAACACTAAATATAATTGTACAATTGTTGGGCTGTTCCTTTAGGAGGGAGGGGGGAGATCCCAAACATGGAGTTTTTGAATGGATATAAAATTGATGAATTCATGAAAGGGAGTCAAATGAAAAATGAAAAAGCTTCAAGATTTTGAATGCCACTTTAAATTGTTTCGACCAACTAATTATAATGTATGTAAAAGGGTGTTGTCAAAGGGCCTTAAGATACAACAAATTTTATGTTTCAAATCAAAATCAAACCACTAAATACCTTTCATAAGAGCCATTCTTATACTTGGTTTTCCACAGCAGACAAAGACTAAGGGATTTACTTTTACTTGAGAATGATACCAAAGAGAGTGATTCAAAAATTGTATTTATCTTTTCATATTCTATGTTGGAAAATTTTAACATCTTTATTTAGAGAGATTTAATCAAAAGTGTAGTATATTTAGTCGTACTGTTCCATCCAACCAACTTGTCTTTTTCATTGAGTTCTCATATTTTGAACCTCGGTAGGTATCATTGGCAACCCTTTACTAGTAAAAGGGAAAGGTAAGAATGAGTTTGAAATGAAATAGGCCCTCCCCAACAAATTTGCCAAAATTTGAACTAGGGCACTCAAATCTTTGATTCAGGGGGTACAAAATTCCCTTTGCAAATTCTACAAAATACCTTCCAAACCTAGTATCCGAATATCTTTAGACAAGTATTTCAGTCCCCTTGTGTAAAATATCATAGAAGCTTATTTTCCATACTAAATCTCAAGAATTCAAATCCCATCAACAGGCATTCAAATTCCTTCATATATAAAGATTCTCAAATTGATTTCTTTTCATCTTTAAAATAATATCCTTAGTTTGGAACTTCACCAAAGCTAATACATAGTTTCTTATGTGCTAGCTACTTATAGATTGATTACGTAATCAAGTAATTCTTTATCCCTTCGACATATTTTGAAAATTATTTCAACAATAGTTCCAAACAAACTAATCTGTATAATACTCGACAGAATTTTGAAAATTGAAGAACATAATCATAGAAATTCTCCCAAGAAAAAAATGGCAACATGTGCTAAAATCAGCAAGACCAAGCATAGCACAGAGTTGACAAATTCAAAATAAATGAATGCAAATAGCATACCTTTCTCCCTTTCCCACCGAATATATTACACCCAAAACTAAAAACAAGTGAGAAAGTAGAACTTACCATCAGTTCGTACCCGAGGTCTTAAAAGCCACATTTTCCTCCATGAACCTTCATATTTTGATTGCAAGATCTTATAATTCTCCACCAGGCCAGAAAGCTAAAGAAAAGAGGCACTAGTTTTAAGCATCAATAATTCATGCAACCTAATAAAAGCTTCCATATGGAAGGCAAATTTACCTGCCAAGCCTTTAAGCAGGCTGTACGCCAAAACACAGGGTTACGGATTGTGTACCTCCATTTTCGACAAACACATGATGCCCTTCCTAAATCATATGGAGCCATTCGTACAAAGACCTGTACATTTATTTCATCATTACTCTCTAATTAAGGGGAAAAAATTGTTTCTTCTTTTAAATTGCTCTTTGTTTTAAAGACAAGGAATTCTACCAGTTCATAAGTTGGAAAATTTGATATTTTGCCATTGAAATTAGAATTTTCAGCTCTTACGCAATAAAATAAACTTCAAGATGTCCGTTTATCAACCAAATCACAATCAATTGATTAAAAATCACATTTTCTACATTCACCAGCTCAAAACCTAGCATTTCTAGATGAATAATAAACAATTAGAAGCAGATAGAGAAAACCAAAGTAAGCTAATAACAATTTTGTCAAAAAGAACCAATGCATTGAAATACTTCGAAAAGCAGCTCATCGGGCAAGCTACGATGGATAAGTGCAGGATCAACATATGATCTTCTGCTGGCGCTTCCAAAAGGGGCAACTGGTCTAACATGTTTTCCATAAAGATCTGAAATTTGAAAAGAAAAAGTAACATTAATAATTTACAAGTGTTTTATACAAAAAATTTAAACTAATGGCTTTCAAACGAAAAAAAAAAAAAAAGAATGAATAAAATCATTATGGAAAATATATGAAAAAACAAATACCAAGCCAAGGCCTCTGCGTCACAAAGTACTGTACGGTCTTCAAGCGCAAAGCTGATTCTAATTCTACTTCAGAGGGAACTGTTAAGGCAAAATCTGCAAAAATTAAGGCCATTAATTAACTAATAATAATGTAATTAAAAGAAGAAGAAAACAAGGGAAAGAAGGCGATGAGATGAAACAAAACCAATAACAAAGATTGAAGTTTAAATCATTCCTCTTCATTCTGTAACTACAGAATTCGAATAAAAATAATCACCGGAAGCAAAGAAAATGGTGGATTGGAATTTAGAAATGAATGAATTCAATAATAGAAATATAAATACCTGGATTCATGGGAATCGAATCAACTATGAATTTTATGAACCTCAAAGGAAAATTGAAGGAAATCTTTTCTCCTCTTTTTAAATTTACCAAACCCCGATTTTTCCAAATTAGAAGGAAATAGAAAATAAGTGATGGAAAAATGCTGAGAGATTAAATGAAGGGCCCAATCAGAATAAACTAGAAGACACCGACTCAGTATAACCCAAAACATAAACAAAGGCTATCAACGGGTCGACTGAGTCAGCCCAGTCTACTCTAACAGACCACTGCAACCTACCTTTAAGATGTTAGGCCCTTTAAATTTCCACACGATCCAAGTTATGAAGTATTGCTGGCGAAGTGAGTGGAAGATGTTTGAAATATTGGATTGGGGTATTGTGTTTTGTGAAAGTTGTAAATTTAATTTTTATATTTTTATTTGATTAATTTTAGTTTTTATATTTTTCGAATCAGTTAATTTTAGTTTTGTATTTTTTAAAATATAAAATTTTAGTCTTAACCTAAATAGTAGTAGTTAAATTCATTTGATTAATTTCAATTAATACTTATGTACTATTTATACAGTTGTAGATTTATTCCATTTTCTCCAATTTGATCATTTCAAGTCTCTATACATTTCAAATTTTGAAATTTTAATCTTAACATAAATGATAATCGTTAATCCATTAACTGGATTTTTAATGAGTAATATATGAAAATAATATACTGATGTGATATTACACATATGATTATATGTTTGGCATATCGGATTTTAGAAATAGCAAAATTTTACTTAGACAGTGTTTGGAAAGCCACCTAGTAATTTGTTTAGGTGTGATTGCTTGTAATTACACAATGATGGCATGTTTGGGTAAGCATTGTAATAGGTGGGTCTCATCCAATTGGGTGTAATTGGAGTACCCTCAATTACACTTACCAATTCATAGGAGGAGGGTGAGATTTGGAGTAATTACATAAGTCAAATCAAATTTTAAAAATTGTTTTTATACAAGTTATAAAAATTATATTATAAACATGAACATGTATGAGTGTTTTAAATGGTTATGACTAGACCTGCTCATAGACTGGGTTGATGCAAAATTTTAGGCTCGTTTTCTAAACCCGAACTTGACCAAAAAATTGGCCTAAAATCATGCCCAAGCCCAAGCCCAACCCAAATTAAAAATGCTAAACCCGAGCCCGACCAGCCCGTATTAAATTTTTTATATTCTTTATCAATCCCATGTTTGTGTTATAAATTTCAATTTGTTCATATACGTGTTAATTTCATTTTTTTATATTATATGTATGTTCATTTTATGGTTTATTTTCGAGGTTCATAGTTGTCCTTCTTGATAATGTTATCTCCAGGATTCGAATCCACCTTTTTTCTTTGAGAATGTAATGCATTTTACTATTTCACCCAATCACTAATTGGTACCTTCAAGATTCGGAATTTGTGACAGCTCCTCTTAATAATGGTATCTTCAATATTTGAACATGTATTTTTTTTCCTTAAAAGTGTAATGTATTTAACTATTACACCCAACTACTTGTTGTTACTTTTATATTATTTTTAAACGATTTATTATAGTGTTGTAATTTAGAGAATAAATTATGTATTTATTATATCATAATTCATTACATATTTTGTATTGTTTGTTATAGCGATATGTTTGCTTCTTATCTGTGTTTCTTATTTTTGGGTGTGCGTGTTGGAACTATTATAAGTTTATATTAAATCTATATCTTACATAATTTGTTGTATAGAAATTAGATATTTATACGAATCTATCATAATTAATATAAATAAAATGTTTGAAATTTTATTTAATTTTTCGAAACACAGCGAGAGAATATAGTATTTTGTTTCAATATAATGCAATTCAAATCGGATAAAAATAGGTTAAATTCTATTATTAGTCCCTTTTAATTTTTGCACTTTAATTTGATTATTTTTAGTTTCTATGCTTTTTAAATTTTAACATTTCAGTCCTCACCAAACGAAAACTATAAAATTCATTAAATTAAGTTATGATATTTCCTAAATCTGACGCGAAAAATATATTATTATATGTGTAATGCCATGCCGATTTGTTATTTTTACATATTACTTACAAAAAAACCAGTAAATGAATTAACGATCATCATTTGCATCAAGATTGAACTTTCAAACTTCAAAAAGTATAGGAACTTAGAATGATCCAATTGGAGAATATAGACTAAATCTACAATTGTACGCATAGTACATGACTAGTAATTCAATTTAACTGGACGAATTTTGTTTGGGTTAGGGCTAATATTTTAAATTTTGAAAAATACAAAGACTAAAATTGATCAAATAAAGTATAAAGACTAAATCTACAACTTTCACAAAATAACGAGACAAAGAAATAATAAATTTATATTTTTTTTTGTTAAAACATGTTATTAAAATATTCATAAAATTTTTATAAAACTAATATTTTAGGAAAACTGTAAACAAAAAAATTTATATATAATAGACTAAATATTAATTTTCCTCAAACTTATAATAATAAACAAATATATTATTAAAATGTTATCTGAAAATATATCAAATAACTGGAGAAATTAATTCATAAAGTTGTTGTTATGATTATTATTGTTTTTGAAGAAATTATTATCATTATTATTATTTATTTTGATTTAAGTAAAAGGAATTAAAATAATCGAAAATAAGAATAAAATTGTCAAAAATATTATATTACCGAAGAGATGGTGTTGAGATTATTCTTATATTTCAAAATGTTGACGTTATTTAAATCTAAAATTAATAACTAAGGAAATATTATGTCGGAATCTCACATTATCCTCTGGAAATGTTACATTTTTTAACCAAAAGCACTCATAAAAGTTTATTTCGTTGAAATAACATCTTATAGTCAAAGTTTATATTTGTACTTGTATAATTGTTAAGTCCTTAATTAAATTTGTTTCTTGAGTTAATTGAGCAACAATTTAATTAATAAAATATTAATTTTAAAAAAATAATAAATATTATTATTAAAAAATATATTTTTCTATAAATGTATTCTTTTACATATATAATATATAAAAATATATAGAATAAGAAAGAAAGAACAATGGAATAATAAAATAGACGTCCGTGTTCATGAAAATTAAATTATAAAAATTTTCTCCACTGATAATCCTGATTTTTACATTAGTTTAAAAATTAAGTGTGAGTTTGGATGGATATACATGTAATTAGTGTAAAAATAACAGTAATAATAAAATTAAATATTATAATAATATTATAACATGAGATAAAAAATAAACTAAACAAACTGCATGGCATCTTACAATCCATTAAAACCCACCTTTACTTTAACAAATAATAAATAATCAAACCCATCTAGAAGTCTGTACAGCTCAGGATCTTATCCAATTGGAAGTCCAATCAAATTGCATAGCCATTCCTTTGTCCAAAATTGTACGTAACATTGACATGATGTCTCTTGGAAACTAATCTGACAACTTTCTCAAATGCGGCTTGACCTTTTCAAATCTATTCCTTTTTATCTTCTTCACCTTAATTTAAATTTAAATTTAAAATCTTTTCATATAAAAATTAAATTATTTTTACTGATTGAGTCTAAACTCGATTGATATAAGTATTATATTTAATGTAGGAAGATATAAATTCGAATGCATTGAAACGTATTATCTTCCTATATATAAGTTAGAGAGAAACTATAAATAATTTAGATATAATCAAAATATATAATCAGATTATTAAAAAAATTATTTTAAAACAACCTTCAAACAACAATCACATAAAGAGTAAAACTTCTCGTTAAATTAAAACTTTTATCAATTTTAATATAGGGAAAATATTTAAAAATATGTTTCTTTTACAATTATTTCGATTTTTTATAGATGTTGAGTTTGTTTTTTGAATAATATGTATAAAATCTATTGTCTAATCATTTCGTGACTATGGAAAGACATTAATTTGGGCTAAACATAGATGGGTGTAGACGTATTGTTGACAATTTCTCACGATTCCCCTTATTGATGTGATGAAATAAGAAGTCGACTCATGTGGTGTCAAATTTCTAAATGAATTTTAATGAAGTTGTTAACAATTGTAAAAACAACTTATTTGCCCTTTGTCCCAACTTATTGTCCCGACAAATATTTGAACACAATTTCAAACAAGATTATACAATAAAGTAGTAATTAGATAAGATAGAGAAAGAAGATGGACACACTCCCTTTTCCATCGTAATACTGAATGATTTATTCAACCATCAATTTAATAATTTATTGACTAAAGTTCGATATACCTTTACACAATCAGTAATTGCAACCTCAATAGATAACTTTAACTTATTATCATCATTCACTCAAATAACACCACAGGCAATTAATTATCAACTCTCCAAAAAAAAGAGTCAAATTATTTTTTTAACAGAAATGATAATTAAAACATAAATTTTTAATGTTGTTGGCTTGGCAACTCACATGGTAGTCTGTGAGCACGTCATGCTAACATAACAACATTTATTTTATATATCACATCAATAAATAAATTAAAATTTATAAAAATAAAAAATAAAAATAAAAAGATATAAAAAAGTTCAAAAAAATAAAAAAATTTCTCTCCGCTCAATGGTTGATAAAACTGAAAAATGAAAAGAAAAAAATAATTTAAAAATATATAATTTTGAATTAATATATATTTTTATTGTTTTACATATTAAATAAACTTCATTGAGAATGAAAAAAAAAACATTTTATTAAAACGAAATAATGCTTATTTATAATGTTTATTACTTATTTAATATTAAAAAAATTTAACATTTAACATTATTATAACTAAAAAGATTCATTTAACTCATTATGTCCACAACCAAGTATTATATCAATTTAACTTTTGAATTTGGACTTTTTTTAATTTTTGGGTAAATTGTGGATTTAGTCACTTATGTATGATTTAAATTATATTTTATGTTGGGGATCTATCAATATAAACAATGAGGTAGTAAAAGTGGAGAGAAACAAATACATATATTTTACTGGAAAACCCTCAAAGAGGGAAAAACCACGGGCAAAGAAAGTATCAACTTTTCACTAAATGAATAAATAAACGAGAGTACAATATGAAAAAAATAAACTTAAATGTACTAAATGTACAAACTCAAACCCCAAAAACAAAGCCCTAACTCTCATAGAGTTATCTCAAAACGAGTACAAAATTCCCTTCATAGTTACCACGAAACTCTCACCAAAACTCATATACGACTACATCTTGTCACCCCCAAAATAAAAGCCCTTGCTGATTGGCATGTCCAAAACAAGGATACAGCGACCCCTTTAAATAGATTAAGATTAGAGTTCTAATCATACTAAAATATCCCTAGAATAATCAATGTCCAATTAGTAGGAGCAATCCTGCATGAAGTCTAAAGCACGACTGTCAAATAGGAGAACATATCGTGATATTGTGACATGCCAACTCTCCTTGTCATGACGTCGATAACGCATTTGCCTAGGGTTTATATCATGTCATCCCGATGTCGGGCTTGTTTTGGCCCTTCTTCAACTTCATTGATTGTTGTCTTAAGTTCCTGCAAACTTTCCGATAAATGTGATGCACACTCCACATTTTAATTATCACACTTTAAAAAGTTATGAGATGGTTATTAATGTATAGATTTGTTACATTTTGGTCACTAAACCATTAACTGTCGTTAATGGTGTAACGATAATTTGACCTGACGAAGTTATATCATCATTCTAGAAAAAAAATTAGGTCAATTTTCACAAATAATCCCTATACTTAATCATTTTGGGAAATTTAATTCCTTTCCTTTTATTTCTTTATTTTCCTTCTCTAATTATTCTCCCTTCTTTTCTTTTTTTTTTTTTCTCTCTTATCCCTTTCACAACAAAGCTAATGTAAAAAGGAAAATAAAGCTTGGGTTTTAAAATTGCTCCCACCACAAAAACCTTCAAAAATCTTGCTTTTACAGCTCTAGTGAACTCCTTGGCAGCTATAGTGTTCTTGAGACTGCAGACTAATGAACAGCTCAGTCAACTATACCAGACATTGCAATCTGCTTTAATCGGGAACGATTCCGAATCTTTTTGATCTAAGAGAATTTTTTGGGTTAGTCACCGCTTCTATTGTGTAGTAATTGCTTACTTTCATATATTCACATCAACTTTATAGCTGCCTTGGTAATCGTTGTTTACGTTGTCGAAACTCTTTTATTATAACGTAATTGCAGCAATGAATCTTCAATATAGAGTAATTTGTTTTAGTTTTGCAAAGAGTGGGTTGAAGCCTTTTCTCATGAATACTAAAAAAACATAAAATGTAGAGTCTTTTAAGAAAACAATAAGTTCAATAGTGCTATTAAAGTAAGGGTTTTTACGGATTTTCTGTTGCCGTGGGCAATTTAAAACCCAAGCTTTATTTTTCTTTGTATGTTAGCTTCTGTTGTGAAAGGGAGAAGGAGAAAGAGAAGGAAATTAAAGAAATTAAAGGGAAAAATGTAAAGGTAAAGGAAGTTAAAAAGAAAATAAAAGAAGAATTAAATTGTTAAAAAGAAGAAGTATATGGACTAGCAATACAAAATGACTTAATTTTTGGTTTGGAATAATGATATAATGTGCTACGCTAACTTGCCGTTACACCATTAATAAACGTTGACACTTAGTTATTAAAATATAATAAATCGATAACATTAGCTATTATGTTGTAAATTTTTAAAGTTCAGTAACCAAAAAGTAATTTAAACCATATATAAGAATTTGTGGTTTACCATTTATTTTTTTGAGTGATTACAAGTACAAATACAACATAGTGTAATACAAATACTTGTAATTCGAGCAATAATCAAGCTAATACAAAGTAAAATTGCAAATACATACGACAAAATCAAAATATAACAAGATAAAACCTACCCATGACAACTAACTATGCTGACTAGAGATTCATACATGACAATAACACATGGTGAGACTTAAAACTTGGGTACTCAAGGATGCAAAGTATCAAACTTTTGCCCACAAAATCAACGTTTGGTTAACCTTTTGTTAACTTTTTATCTAATTTATTAAATGCATAATGATAATTGTCAGCTCTAGTTCTATTTTCTAGATTACTTTAACCCTAATTCTATTTTTTGGATCGCATATTTAGGCGTCACTTCTAACACCTCTAATAGGAAAAAAGTAACACTTAAACCTTTAAACACTTCTAAGAAACAAAGCAACTTCTCATGATTAGTTTCTTTTTCTCTCTTAATCTCTGTGGGCAAGGTGGAGTGACATTTTCAGGTGTCTCAGATATAACTAGCTCAAAACTCCTAGCAGAACTAGTCTCACTCTCAACTAAAGATTCCCCTGCTCTCAATTTCTTTTCAGTTTCTTCCAGGTTAACAACTAAATGGCTTTCATTAGGGCATGTGTTCGTGGGAGGTTCTACACTATTATATACCTTCTTAGGAACTACGATTTTACAGTTTTTATCATATTTCAATGTAATTATAATAGTTTGATTTTTAGTAATGTCAAAAAATAAGGTTTCTAAACTCTATTTTCGTAAATCAAGTTTGTAAATATTAAATATAAATACTTATGGAGATGGTATAAAAAAATATTAAAGTTTGGTCTTTCAATTTTATCTATTAATTACTTAATTAGGAGAAAAGAACTAAATTATAAAAATTTTATCGTTATCGATTTTTAAATAGCTATAGATTCCAAATGGTAAATAAACCATTTTGCTTCATCAAATGCACTGTCTTTTAACAACTTAGTTTCATTGGTTTGATGGTTAAATGCTTATGCTTTGCACTCCTTTAGCTTAAGTGCAAATCTTCTCTCATGTTTGTTTTTTTTTTTTTTTTCAATGTATGTTGTTTCAACTTTTTTTTTTCAATTTTTAACTAAGGATTAGTATTTAGGACATCAACAATGTATTTTTTTATTCTATAAACAATCTTAATTATAATTATGTTATTTTCAAGTTTTTAATTAACAAACATGCTTTTAAGTTTTTATTTTATTTTTATTTCATGTTTAAATATTCTTTATTTATATAGACAAAATAATAAATATGTAATTATTTAATTAAAATATATTTTTATATATATCAGTATGTTAAATATATTTTACTTTTTAAAAACATCAATTAATTTCTTTATATATATTATTCTTTATATATCATTTTTATATGTCAAAATTTTTTTTCGCATGCATTGTGGGTATGGTAAATTCTAGTATTATAAAATTAAATCATTATTTCAAATATCATTATTATTTTTATATGTAAAATATTTCAAATATCCTTATTTGATTTTATAATATTAGAATCTACCGTACCCACTATGTAAGTTGAAAAATTTAAATCTTTCACATGCTAAAATTATATTTACAAAAAATAATGATATTTTAAATAATTATTTGATTTTATAATATTAAAATTTACCATACTCATAATGTACGTGAAAAAATAAATATTTGACATATAAAAATTAATTAATATTTTAAAAAATAAAATATATTTATAAAAAAATATGTTTTTTATTATATAATTAGATATTTATTATTTTTTCATCTAAATAAAGAAGTTATTAATTAAAAATATGAATTAAAAAAAATAAAAGATTTAAACATATTAAAAACTTAAAAATAACACGTTAATTAATAAAAAAATTAAAAATAGAAAAAGAAAGGTGTAAGAACCCAATTTAGCCCGGGCCCGTGTAAACCAGAATAAAACGAAAAATAAAATAAAAAAACCAATGTCTAACGGTAATTTTTTTGAACCCAAAACGCTAACCCTAAAAAATTAATAACCCTAACCCTAGAAAGAGAATGTAAAAGCGCGTCCAGCTGAGCGCACTTTATTGTCATCTATGCAAAAAGCGCGTCTAGCTGGACGAGCTTTCACATTCTCTCTCCTAAAACTGGTCTATTCCCCTAATTAAAATTAAAATCAAAATCTACCTAAAAGCCTAAATAAAAAATAAAAAAGACTTATATGCCTTATTTAGCTGGAAATGATAGATTGCAATTAAAAAGGTAAGCTGCAAAGCTAAGTTGAAATTATTCTTGATATGCCGCCGTCTCTGTCTCTTCAGAAGCCACAAATTTTGTCGACAGACTTCATGTGTTTCACCCCATTGTTGAAATGATTAATTACCTTTGTCTGAAAAACTAGTCACTGTTGATGGTAGGATTAGCATAAATCCAATGAATTATGGTACACTTTTTTACGAAATCTTAGTTCATCCTTGGTTGCGGGAATTATTGAAGGGATAATTGCTACCCCGCCACCTTTCAGTTAAAACCATAGTCCCCCACAACTAATGGTGAATGTAGAATGTAAAAAAAAAAAAAAAAAAAAATGGATCGCTAACTTAAGTAAAAGGCTTGTCGAGCCTTTGGTAAGCTTTGCCGATTTATAGACAACTTCGCCAACCTTTAAAACTTGGGTAAGCCTTTCATCAACCATTAACACATATTCATATATACATAAAGGAAATTAAACTTCAACTTTGTAATATAATTACGGCGAGGAGCTACTCACATTTGACGAGCCATAGCGAAGATAAGTATACATGCCACTATTTTCTTTTTGGTTTAGTAATTGCAAAACTCGTGTGGGACCTCAAAGGCAAAGTATAAAATGCACAAAACCACAAAGGCAAATTATAGACATGCATAGTGATCCTCATTATTTTTATTTTTGAAAAATTGAATGTGCATCGTCTCTAAAAATTTAAGTGGTCAAGTGGAGTTCGCTTTGAAAGTAAAGTGATGTTCGCTTATGACAAAAAAATCTCAAGAATTCTTTTTATCTTAGATAATATTATTTTTTAACCTTCCCTTTCATGGAAGGGTAATTGTTACACGTATGTCTATCTTTATTACATCCACATGACCCTATAACTACCTTACACTACTAATAAGGTATCATTACATGAGTCCTACCACGGACCTGTTTAGATACATTCTCAAGGACATGGACAAAGAGTCATTGCTTCTCCAACCAAGTTCCCATGGGATAATCTTATTGTTTAACTTAGGGAATAATTTTTTTGCTTGTTGATTTTGAGTTCGTTTAATATTGATTTGTATTTGTGAAGCTTATTAATATTTTATATATTTGATGAGTATTTTGTTATTTTTTTAGTATCTTAAAATTTACATGAAGTGAGATTTGAATCTATGCAACTAATTTCTTTTAACTTTTTATCACTTCAACGAAGTTTTATTTTTTATAAGTCTATATTTGAGATTTTTTTAATCTCATTATTTAATATTTGTAAATACTTTATATATACATATATTAAATATTTTATAGAAATAATGATAAATCTGAAACAGAACGATACCGACACATACCAATACTAGTAAAAAAACGGTATGTCCACCGGTACGATATTAACTACCTTAATGAAAAGGCATTCATGTTTTGGAAAAATAATTTTGGTTGGCCCTTGGCTTCTCCAAGAGGATGGTTTTCTCAAGTTAGCGAGGATTAGTGTTTTCCCAAGGTCATGATGACTTGGTTTTCTTTAGTTCATGGTGACTCGTTTTTTTCAAGTCTGTGGTAATTCGATTTCTCAAGTCCAAATTGACTTGTTTTGTCTATGTTTGATTTGAAAGATTTAACATTTTATGAGATTGTGCAAGTCTTTTTTAGAAAGATATGGCTGTCAATATTAAATCTATCACACATGTATGAGAGGTCCCTTTTGGTGGCTAATGCCGAATAATGTGGCTTGTACAACATCTGTGTTCTTACTAATGTTATTTTCTTAGGCTAAGATGTTTTCACTTGTATAGCTTTCATAGTTTTTTATGCGATTGAATTTATATTAGGAAGAATATTTGATGCACGATGCATCATCAGTAAATAATAGCATGACATTTCATTCTTAAAGAAAATAAAAAATAATGGAGGAGTTATAAATAAATACTAATAACTTTACTTAAATATAATTACATAATAATTAATTATAAATAAATACTATAAAACTCTCAACTCTGTGATCTTAAATCCTAAACCCTTAAACACAAAATATTAAATCTAGAGCTATTAATATTTATTTATAATAGTTATGTTTAAATAAAATTATTAGTATTTATCTACAAGTCCTTCATATTTTTTGTTTAATTTAATAATAATATGTCATATTATTATTCATTGATAATGCATAGAACTTATATATTAATAATACATCAAATATTATTATGTTATTTTAAGTCTTAATAACTCATTTACTTTGATATTAGTAAAATTTCGTTTTCCAAAAAAGAAATATTAAATCTTAGACATTATTCCCCCCCCCCCCCCAAGTTTCGTTTTCCTTTTATCTTCTCATAGAATAGTCATAAGTTAGGTATAGAAACACATCTTAAAATCTGAATTTCGATCGACACTTCATAACTATTTGCTAACCTTGGAAGTAAAACCCGAAAGTCAATTCTCTCTCAAACTCTCCTCCTAAGACCATAAAACCTTAAGAACATCATATATGATTCGGCGAACCTATCAGATTTGCCCCAGCATCACCATTCGAATTATGGTTTTTCTTTTGGTATTCATGACCATTCGAATTATGAAAAGAAATAAGAAGGGAAAAATGATGAAAATGATGATGAATTTGAACAAGTTAATGGCAAAATAGGGAATCCAATAAAGTTAAACTAAATGATTTGACAGGTTTGTTGTGACTAAAAATGATTTGACGTTTCACCCATTCTCAACCACTCAAAAGCTTTCATAATTTGATTCAAAGTTACATCTTGGCCGATTTAATTGAAATTCAAAAAGAAAAGAAAAGGGAATCCTACTTTTCTGATAGGGATAGGTGCTACCAACCATAGAATCGAAGATAGGGCAAAAATCTCATATATAAAAAAAAAAAATAAAAATTACGGAAATATACCAGTCCCTTTGGAATGTATTGTTTTTTTTCTAAAACGCGCACGTCAGTAGCGTTTTTGGGGATAAAGGGTTAAAGTGCGTCCCCGAGGCGCGCTTTAGCTTTATCCCCAAAATCCCAACAACGACGACGGCGCGCCGCGCTGCTAGAGTCCCTTCCCGTCCACTTGCAATGTGAAAAATAAATTGAGTTTTTGGCTAGTAGTCTCGGCAAATAATTTTGAGAGACGTTTACGAATAAATAATGGCCAAAAATGCTCCCACGTGGGCGCTTCTTTTGCTATAGTGGTCTCCTTAAAATTATTTTGAGAGACGTTTCTTAACAAACAGTGGCAAAAACACTTCCACCAGGGTGCATTGTGGCGAAGTGCGTAAAAAAGAGCTCCCACGTGGGCGCTCTTTTTTGCTACAATGGTCTCCGGCAAAATTATTTTGAGAGACGTTTACGAACAAACAATGGCCAAAAACGCTTCCAAAGGGTGTGCATCGCGAGCGAGTCTTGAAAAAGAGCTCCCACGTGGGCGCTCTTCTTTTGCTCTGATGGTCTCCAAGAAACTTAGGCTATAAATCACCCAAATTTCATTCTCAGGTTGCAGAAGGCAAATTCAGGCAAAAGAAAAAAAATTAAATTACAAAAGAAATAAAATTAAACTCAAATTTTATTAAATATAAAAAAATTAAATTGCAAAAAATAAAAATTAAACCATTTCTATTTTATCAAAGATATTAATATTAAATTAAAAAATTAAATTACAAAAGAAATAAAATTAAACTTAAATTTTATCAAATATAAACATAATTAAATTCAAAAAAATTACAAAACTAAATTAGGGTTTAGGGTGATCTCGCGGTGGGAACCAAAGTGCCACACGGGGCGATCGACGATTCTGTATTTGGATTCCTCCTTCTTCTAGCTTCCTACGTGAAGTCGTGGAACCTCGGGCGAAATCGGGTTCCTCGGCGATGGGTCCAGTTACGGATGTTGCGATGATGACCCACCTTGATAAAATAATGACCCGAGGTGTTTGCATAAACCACGGCGGGTGATCGCATCCGTCGATGAAAGAGTTTGGTAGAAAGAATCGCTCCTCGGCGGCGCCTCCTCTAATCCCGGATGCACGCTCCGGTCTCACGATCGGTGGCTATCGTGAGTAGTTGGGAAAGGGCTCGAACAGACCATGCATTCCAACTTTGCGGGTGGGGCGGAAAAGGAAACATATATGGGTTAGGAGGATACATATAAGGGGTAGGTGCGCGCTTTGGCATAAACGGTGGGCGCTTTGTGATGTCGGTGTTGTCACCGAACCGATGGGCCCGGTGGATCGTGTAGGCGCTTTATTCTTTGGGCCGGATCGTGTAGGCGCTGTTGATGGCCCCGCCTCATCACCCCTTCTCCTTGGATGTAAAGGGCCCGACGTTCCTTCGCTCGCGAATTTGCGCCGCCTCTCTTCATCCGACAACAGATCGACTTGCCATGGATTCTAAACCATGGCATGTACTCCAAGACGCATGCTAACTCAGGAACGATGATCGGTTCCCGGTTAGGTAAAAAGTCATACCGGTTCTTCCACGTCTCGATATGACCTGACCAAAATCTTTGCCAATCCGTGTGCGGCTGCCGTAAGTCCACTTTGTGCTCATCATCGAGCACCTCAGGTGGCACGGGAATCGATTTTCGGAATCTAAATTGTCGCAGCACCCGATCTGATTGGTGCATCTCCACGGTCGCGTAGGTGATTATTGGGACCTTAACGTGCCAACTGTTCGGATTTTGGAGGAACTCCTCAGGAATTACTGCCCGAATTTTGGGATCCTCGTACGGTGTCCATTGAAACTATATTAACATTACCAAAATATTAGTTATATACATAATACTAAACACTACATACGAAATATCCAATAGGAGCCGTATATCCTCAAGCGAGTTAGGTATTCCAACATGACTCACCGAATGGTTCCACATAATTAAATAAACTTTTAGCATGCAATTATACTATAAATCTACGAAATAATTGTAAAATATAATATTAAATTTACCTCGTTATCAGTGGGAATGAATATGGCTGGTTGAGTCGAGGACGCAAAAATGGAAATCGAAACCATGCCCATGACTGCAGTAGTGATAGGCAACCTCCGATTTTTGCTTTCCTCGGCCGCGTCGCCCTGCACATCTCCCAGTACAACCTCGATAGCACGGCAGACCCCCAACTCAATTCACCGGCTGCTCTGAAATCAACAAGTTTCAGGAGCCATCTCAGGTGGACGAGGTTTCTAGAGAGGGTCCTAAGATCGATAGCCTCCAATTATCTGAAGAATGTATGCCCGAGCATACCGTATTCTTTCTTCTTCGGTCGAACCCTCATTCGCTGCGGGAATGTGTCTCGTAACCAGGCCATATCGATCCGAGCTCCTTGAATTCTATCCGGAATGGCACCCAGAAGCTCGTAGCATATGGCCATCCAATCGATAGATGTTGCGGACCCGGTGACTACCGACCCGTCCACCGGTAATCCCAACTGTAACTGCACATCTTCTAGGGTAATGGTACACTCTCCACATGGCAGATGGAAAGTGTGCGTCTCGGGTCTCCACCTCTCTATCAACGCGCTGATCAAAGGCGGCTCCAACTTGAACCCCCGGTCCATCGTGGCCACGTGCCAAAAACCCGCTTCTCGCAGGTAATTCTCGATCAACGGCGATGGGGGACCAGGCATGTTGCGAATATAACATTCCAACACCCGATCTACAGACTGTTTAAAAAATTATAAAATTCAAAATTATTTAAAATTGCATAATTAAAAAAATTAATAATATTGAAAAATTAACATTAAAACTTACCATTTTCATTTGCTCGACGGCAATGTGCTTGTCGTCTAGGCGACGTAATTCCCCGGCCATTGTAATCCGATAAAAAATTTTAAAATTTTTCAAAAAAAGATATAATAAAAAAATTATAAAGGGCTTTTTCGTAAATAGTAAAGGACTATTTTGAAATTTGAGCGTAAATTTCAAGGACTTTGAGAGAAAATTGAGAGAAAATTGAGAAAAAATTGAGAAAGGATTGAAGTGTGAAAAAAATAAAGGGTTGGGGGGTTTTTATACTTTTTTTTGACCGTTGGGCCCCTAACGGTCAAAACAAAAATTGACCGTTACACGGGCTAAAGCGCGTCCCTGAGGGAGCGCTTTAGCCCTTTATCCTCCAAAAACGCGCTGACGTGGACGCGTTTTTGGGGAAAACGTACATTCCGGTAATTGTTTTTCAAACTGGTATATTTCCGTAATTTTTGTTTTTTTTGGGTATATATGGGATTTTTGCCCTCGAAGATATTTTTCCCAATTGAGTAATTTAGCTGTGCCGTTTTTAGAAAATATTTCGGGTTTTAGATTGATTTTTCTTATATTTAAAAAAATAGATCGAGTTTAAAAAATAAAAACAAAAAGTACGTCTCAATTTTATATTTTGTAATTTATTTGTTTTTAATTTATATTTATAATTGCAATTCCACTTATTCGATTGTATGACAAACACATTTTCGGTGTCCAATTATATGGTAAGAAAGTATTATTAAAATTTTAAATTTTAATTAAGTTCATTATTAAGTTGTTAACATTATTAATTTTATAATTTTTTTGAGTTTATATAATCAAGTCGAAGATCAAATTTTAGAGACGTACATACACAATATAATTGCGAGGGCATCGCGTGTTATTGAACAACACTTGCAAGTGATGGGTTTCTTGCATGTGTCACGTATGGCCGGGGGGACTAAATTGAACCCTGCAATTTTCAATGCTTTGGTGGAAAGATGGAGACCCAAGACACACACATTCCATATTCTATGAGGTGAGTGTACAATTACACTCAAGGACGTAGCTTTACAACTCAGTTTATCGGTGGATGCGCTAGTCGTTACGGGGGCAGTTGGCATTGACGACTGGAGCGTATTTTGCGAGCAACTATTAAGCAAGATGTCAGACAAGTTTTTTGATAGCCAGTTAGAGATGAAATGGTTGGAAGAAAATTTTAATTATATCGTCAACTCTGTGAGTGCTGTTGAAAGAGAACAATATGCCAAAGTATTCATCCTGAGGTTAATCGGAGGTCTTCTAATGCCCGATAAATCTTGAAATCTGGTACATTTAAGGTGGCTACCACAACTCGTTGACTTGAAAGAAGCAGGGTGACTCAGTTCGGTATCAACTATCTTGGCAACATTGTACTGAAAGATGTGTCGGGCTACACAACCACAAAAAATTAAAATCGGTGGTTGTATGCTCCTTCATTAGTCATGGGCATGGTACTGGCTACCATTTTTATGTCACCTAGTAAATGCCTCTCATTCTTTCCCACTCGTAATAAGGTAAAATTCATTTGATAATATAGTTAGCATAATATTTTTTCATTATTATATTTTTGAAATAACATATTATTTGAATAGGTAGAATAATGAAGAGAGCCATGTGGGTATAGCGGATGAGCTCAAAGATATTCGACTATTATTAGATTAACGATCGGAAGCGGATATTAGTTTTTGAATTTTAATTACAAAATATTTACGTTAAGGATTTGAAATTTAATATTAGGTACTTAATAAAATTTATAATTTCGTACTACACTTTGAATGGATGACATACGTTGATCCGAGAATTTAAGAATGCACCCCGGTCGAATTTTTGGCCAATCACAATATCTAGTACATCAGGGTTCCATTGATAGTTTTTGCGACGGTCGAGAAGCACAAATCTGGTCGAGTTTAGGCAAAGTATTTCGCTGTCACCCTAAGACATTAAAAAACTGTACAAGGTCGACTTGCAGGGGAGAATCGATGAAGATTGAGTGAAATTACATGCCAAATATATCTACATATGGAAGCATAGATATGATTTTATACCTACATGCTAACCAATTCTCGTACTGGATTTGGCGACCTCTTCGAACTTGACATGGTTTACAAATCACAGTAAGCCATATCTATTGCCGGAGGAGGAAAGGACAAGGCAACGTTGTTTAGGACGCCAAGAGAACCCCGCATGAATTCTTGGTAGGGAGTACATGCCTCGATGGAGTCATCATCAACTCCTACCTCACACGAGACATTGAGGAGTGCACCACCTCCCAGTTAGCATGGTTCATATTATTCTGGTTCTTTTACTAACCCCATTTTTTTTACACAAGCACCACATTATGCACCACCGTACCATGTATCAATACCTTTTGCAGGTGTTTTTTTTTTTTTTTACACCACCTCCATCCCCAGCACTATATGATGTGCCAATGCTGACAACAACATCAACGTATCTGCCATCTCCAACAATTCCAACATTTTATCCGCAACCAAGTTATGCAACACTATACACTTATCTGTCAATCATGTAACACCCCTAACCCACATCCGTCACTGGAACAAGGTTACGTGATATTACCGGAGTTTACAGATAATTCCACTATTTACTTATGTTCATATCAAAGCTGTCCACTTGAGTCGTAGTCACTAAATTATTTATATCTATAGCTAAAGAATTCTAAATTAAGATCCGCTTAATGTTTTTGAAACTGGACTCAAATATCTTTCTACCATAAAAATTTCAAAATTTATAATTTAGGCAATAAGTACAGTAAATCTTCAAATTTATCCCTATTCTACTATTTGACAGCTTCAACCTTTCTTCACTAAAAGTTAATTATCTTTTAGTACGAGATTTGGTTGATGTTTCCGTTTGTTTCTGTTGAAAATAGACTCATTAAGAATTTAAACATAAAAATTTAAACCTCTAATTATTTTTTTAAATTTTTTGATGATTTTCCAAAGTCAGAACAGAGAAACCCGAAATCATTCTGACATTGTCTCACAAAATTTATTATATCTCATAATTTACAATTCCGTTTGTCGTAACCATTTTTCGTAAAATAGAGGTCGACTTGGATTTTGGAAATGAAAACGAAAAAAATGGGAGTCTCCACCAATCCTTTTTGCTGAGGTGTGATCGGGTCACCTCGTAAAACAATTGTTTTTAATAAACAGTTTGATTTATCAAAACAATGATTTTGGTCTACGAAACTCAAAAAATAGGTTCGGGAGTCGGTTACGCACGAGGAAGGATTAGCACCCTCGATACGCCCAAAATTGGTACCTTGTTGATTAATCAATGTCTTAGGGTCGAAGATTTGAAAACTTGAAATAATTTAAACTACGATCCCCCTTTGTATTAATCAAAATGTTTGGATGAATCAAAAAGAATGTTAAAGACCTTCTCGTCTCGAAGTAATAAAGTGTCACATCCAATAAGTTAGGACACGACATCTTGAACCTTTAAGAACGAGCTTGCCTTTTATTTGAAATTCATGTATTTTAATCTCTTTAAAAGGATATTCGATTGTTTAAGGTAAACGAGAAGAATCGAAACTCAGTAAGTTAGGGTACGATTTCTCGAACTTACAAACACCGAATATTGCCTTTATTTAGAAAATCTTATCTCGAGTTAACGAAATGTCACATCCAATACGTTAGGACACAACCTCTCGAATTCTCGAGAATAAGTTTTTATTTATTTAAAACTTATTGCAATTTAAAAGGATATTCTGTTATTTAGATTAAACGAGAAAAATCGAAATCCAGTAAGTTAGAGCACGATTTATCAAATTTTTAAATACAAAATATTACCTTTATAAAAGAATCATTTTTGTACTGGGTAAAGGTTAATATAACACAAATTTGTAAAAAATATGATGGTACAAATGTGCATGATGAACGAATAATAAATGCGTTAATATGAATAACAATAATGAGGACGAAAATAAAATAAAACAAGTCAAAAACGAAAAAATAAAAATAGAAATAATAATAAAAATAAAATAGTAAGTAATAAATACAAAGAGAAAATATAATTATAATAGTAATAATAATAAAAATAATAGCAATAATAATAAATAACAATAGTAATAGTAATAACAATGATAATAGTAATAATAAAAGCAAATAGTAACAATAATACGTTATTATACATATTAATAATGATAATAATAACAGAAAATATAAAAAGAATAAATAAATAATAATAACACGGGTGGTAGTAAAGTAATAATAATAGCAAATATAATAGTAATAGTAGTAATAATAATAATAATAACAATAATATATAGATAATAATAAATAAAAATAATAATATAATATAGTATTAAATATAATACTAAATATAATTTAATAATAATTAATTTAATAATAAATGAGTGAAAATAGCTAAAAAAAAGGATGAAAATTGAATTAAAAACGGAATACTGGGGTAAATTTGAAATAAAAAAAAAGAGGGGAAGGTCCATATTGCGATGCGCGAAAGAAGTGGAGGGACCAAAGTGGGCAATAACCCCTCCCTTCAAAACACGCATCAGCGAAGGGACCTAGATGGAATCAGAATAAAAATTGGGGGCCAAAATTAAAAAAGCGAAAAGCTTGATTGCAAATCATGAAAAGGCGGAGGGACTGCGCGCATAAATACCCCATTTTTATAAAACACGCGGATCCTGAGGTTGGAGCGGGGCGGGTCGAGTCGTGCGAGTCGGCTCAAAACGACGTCGTTTTGGGGCTTTTGGACGCCGGCCAAAACGGCGTCGTTTTAAATGGCTATATAAGCCAAAATTTTTCTTAAAAAATTCATTTTCTCTTTTCTGTTTAAAAAAACTAACCTTTTCTCTTTTTTTTGTTCTCTTTGCTGGGGTGGAGATCCGCAGCTTCGCTTAGGGCTCCATCGCGGCTCGTCATTGAGTGCTTGTGGTGCCACGTGATCAGAGCCTCGAAAAGGTGAGATTTTTATTCCCTTTTTTTATGTTTTTTTTTCTTTAAGGATATAGGTATATACATGTGCTAAAAAAAGAGAGAAAAAGAAAAGAATACTTTCAAAAATGATAAGAAAATATCACCTCTTTTTGGCTTCTGTTCTTGATTTTTTTTTAGTAGTTTCTTTTGCGTTTAATAGGAGCTTTCTTATTTAATCAATACTTGTTAATCTCTGATTTCTTGTTTTTCTGTTTGAATCTCTGTGTTTGATTGATAATCCAAAAAAAGAGTCATTGACAAAGAAATTTAATTGGCTTTTATAGCCTGAACTTTTACATTCATTTATTATCTGTCTTTTCTTCTTTTGTGCAGGTGCCATTGGCGGTACAAGTGGGGCGGTAGCAGACTCTGACAGTGGCGGTGGACGGAGGCAGCGGGCAGGAGACTGACACCCTAGGTGCACCGCACCTAGGGTTTTTCTTTACTGTGTTGTTGTCCTTTTTTGTTTTGCTATTGGGCTTGTTAGGTTTGTTAGGTTAGTGGGTTAGTAGGCTGATTGGGTTTGGGTCTTAGTGGGCCATTTGATTGGGTTGTAAAATGGGTAAGCTGATTGGGTTTGGGTCTTTAATGGGTTAGTTGTAATTGGGTGGTAAAATGGGCCTCGGGTTTTGGGTAATTGGGTGGTAAAATGGGCCCAGGCAAATTTTAGATCTTACAGTTGCCCCTATTTGCTCGTTGTCGTGTAACGAGAATAGAGCAAAGACATAAAGAAGGTCCAAATTTGCCCGGATCCACTGAGTCTTGATTCTTCAATGCTCCTATTCTTCATGTAGCCTCATTCCAGTCCGCTGTACCCCATTGCTTCGATCCACTTCACTTCAACCTTGAAAGACGAGATTTGTAGTCATAGTAGATTTAACCCTACCTACTGCAACTTTAGAGGTATAGGATTTGTCGCTTTAACCCGCTTCACTGCAACTTCAGGGAATGAGATTTGTTTATTTTTAATCTGCTCTACTGTGACTTCAGGGTAAGAATTTAGGGAGAAGAGATTCGTAACCTCAATCTTCTCTGCTGAAACTTCAAAGAAATAAGGATTGATCCTCAATGTAAACTCAGGAAGAAGGGATTTGTAGCCTCAACCTACTCCACTGAAACTTCGAGGAGATAAGAATTCAGGGAGAAAAGATTCGTAACCTCAATCTTCTCTACTGAAATTTGATCCTCAATGTAAACTCAGGGAGAAGGGATTTGTAGCCTCAACCTACTCTACTGGAACTTCGAGGAGATGGGAATTTAGAGAGAAGAGATTCGTAACGTCAATCTTCTCTGCTGAAACTTCAAAGAAATAAGGATTGATCATCAATATAAACTCAGTGAGAAGGGATTTGTAGCCTCAACCTACTCCATTGGAACTTTGAAGATATAAGAATTCAGGGAGAAGAGATTCGTAACCTCAATCTTCTCTGCTGAAACTTCAAAGAAATAAGGATTGATCCTCAATGTAAACTCAGGGAGAAGGGATTTGTAGCCTCAACCTACTCCACTGGAACTTTAAGGAGATGAGAATTCAGAGAGAAGAGATTCATAACCTCAATCTTCTCTGCTGAAACTTCAAAGAAATAAGGATTGATCCTCAATGTAAACTCAAGGAGAAGGGATTTGTAGCCTCAACCTACTCCACTGGAACTTTAAAGAGATGAGAATTCAGAGAGAAGAGATTCGTAACCTCAATCTTCTCTGCTGAAACTTCAAAGAAATAAGGATTGATCCTCAATGTAAACTCAGAGAGAAGGGATTTGTAGCCTCAACCTACTCCACTAGAACTTTGAAGATATAAGAATTCAGGGAGAAGAGATTTGTAACCTCAATCTTCTTTGTTGAAACTTTAAAGAAATAAGGATTGATCCTCAATGTAAACTCAAGGAGAGGGATTTGTAGCCTCAACTTACTCCACTGTAACTTTAAGGAGATGAGAATTTAGAGAGAAGAGATTCGTAACTTCAATCTTCTCTGCTGAAACTTCAAAGAAATAAGGATTGATCCTCAATGTAAACTCAGGGAGAAGAGATTTGTAGCCTCAACCTACTCCACTGGAACTTTGAGGAGATGAGAATTCAGAGAGAAGAGATTCGTAACCTCAATCTTTTCTGCTGAAACTTCAAAGAAATAAGGATTAATCCTCAATGTAAACTCAGGGAGAAATGATTTGTAGCCTCAACCTACTCCACTGGAACTTTGAGGATATAAGAATTGTGGCTTTTGATCTGTTTCACTACTACTTAGTGAGATAAGATCTGCAATCTTTAACTGATCTGCTCCACTACCATCTCGAGGGAACAAAATCTAAAATCTTCGATATTGCTACACCGTTCTTTGGGGAACCTGTCCTGTAGAATGTGTTTATGCTTATGCAAATGATTAGGATGCTATGATCAGAATGACTCAAATGCTCCTAACTACATGTGTTATGAATGATATGAATACATAAATGTCATGAAAATGATCATTTTTCAAATATTGTTGTTCATCAGGGCTTTATCCCTGACGTATTATGTTGCCTTCTTGCCTGGCTGGTATTTTGACCGAAAACCTGAAGAAACAATCGTATTTTGCTCAACCGATTTGCCCCAAAGTAACCTCAAGGTCCACTCTATGGTACCACTAGGACTTTGAGGCTTATACCATCTTCGGACCCTCTCACTCAACTGATACTTTTGACAAAAAATCTTAACAGGTAGTCTCAAATTAGACTCCTTTCCAACCCTTAGTTTTGGTGAGTTCTGAACAACAGTCCTGTTTCAGGTTCTCGTATTATTTAGAAGCTTCCAAAGTAATCTGCGAAACTCCTTTTATGAAAGTATTATTAGTCCACTAATCATTATTTCAATGCGAAATGCTTGAAAAAGACCATAACTATGGATAAGAATAAAATTAATTAGGAGCATAGCTCGAGACAAATAGGTTAAGCAAAGATAGCAAATGCAATATAGAAGGAAATTTATTGGTAATATATTTTGAAACGAATAAAATAATTAAAGATAGCAAATTCAGAATGGGTATGTAACAGCCCGATTTTGACCCTAATCGGAATGGTAGTTTCGGGACCATGAATTCGAGTTGGAAAAATATTTTAATACTATTTTCTATGCTCATTATGTGTGAATTGGTGTGTGTGAAAAGTTCGTATTAAAATTTGATCGTTTTTTGTGCTTAATTATGAAAAAGGGCTTAATCGCATAAAAAGAAAATTTGGTGGTTAAATGTGTAAGTACTGAATTGATGATGTCTTTATAAATTGGAGGTTTAGAGTTGCAAATTGACCATAAAATGGAGATAGTGGATGGTCATGATTATGCATGTAATAGTGAATTGAAATTTTATTATATTTTATGTTTTATGTTATAGTTTAATATATGATAAATATAATAAAAGTAACAAAAAAAAAGAAGAAGATAGTGGAGTGTTCATCTTTTTGGTGTCGAAAATAAGAAAGAAAAAGAGAGGAAGAAAGCTTAGAAACATTCGGCCCTTTGCAAGCTCAATAGGTAAGTGATTTGAGTTCGGTTTTTGATAATTTTTACGTTTTTGATATCGTTGCTATGTGATTTAGCTAACCCGTGCTTGATTGTTTGAATTGGTTGTGTATTTTGTGAATTGCCATTTAAGAAAGCTTGTTGCTTTTATAGTTTGATGATGAAATATTGAATATGAGTGTTAGATTAACAAGTTTTGTTCTTGAATTTTTGATGAAATTGAATGATTGGGATTAAATTGCAAAAATAAAATTTTGAGGGACTAAAATATGAAACAAATGAAATGTATGAGGTTGTAATAATACAATGAATATTTGGCCCTAAGGAAGTGTAACCAAATTTTGTGTAATTTGTGTTTTATGCAATAGGGACTAAATTGTAAAAATTGTAAATGTTAAGGGTAAAATAGTAATTTTCCCATTTATGTGTTGTTGGACTAAATTGAATGAAAATATTATTTAGATCAAGAACAAAAAGAATCGGGATTGGATCAGGGAAAAGCAAAGTTGAACGAATAGCCGGGAAAACCTAATCTGTCGATTTCTAAGGTAAGTTTTTAAGCAATTGGGTTGAATTGAATTATTATCTATAATGAAGTACATGAATTAAATAAAGGTAATATGTACAATATGTCAATGCTGAATGTTATATTTGTTGGAAGATGATTTTAGTTGAATGTGAAGTATAAAATATATGCTCATGACATGGCTAAGTGAGATATTGATGTCAAGAAATGAATATAGTTGAAATGATGAATAATTGTTTATTATTAATATTTAGCCGAATGTGGAAGGATATAGAATAGAATAATTTATTTTTTTATACATATATATATGATTGGGATTCAAATTGTTATATATATGTGTGTTTATTTAGACAAGTATCAAGACCAAGAAATGTGCTAAGTGAGTGAATTTGAATACCGAGCACTGTGTGTGCGAAATCGGTCACGTGGCACTAAGTGTGCAAATTTTAACATCCGAGTACTAAGTGTACGAAATCAGATAGTAAGCACTAAATGTGCGAATTTAATTTTCCGAGTACTAAGTGCATGAAATCGGATAATAAGCACTAAGTGTGCGAATCTATTTTCTGAGCACTAAGTGTGCGAAATCGGACAAAGAATTTTAATTGCATGAATTGAACTTTACAACATGTTTGGTACAAAAAGGAATTTCGGTCGATGAGTATGGAAGGTGTGAGTGTAAACACCAATGTAATGATTGAAATCGGTAAGTTTTCGATACTATGAGAGTTTATTATTTGAATGGTAAGTATAAATCTCACAAGTAATTTATAAATAAAAACTGACTGTTAAATGTATGTATGTTCGGATTTTGGAACTATGAAATATGATAGGTTAATATTCTTTTGTATTCAAGTGATGAATGAATTTAAGACTTATGAGAAGTCTATTTTTTTTAAATGCTTGGGATATTCGGTTTATGATTTAATAGTGTGTAAATTACTATTACAATGTATTTTGGCTTTGTTATGTAATTGCTTATAACTTACTAAGCTATGTTAGCTTACAGTGTGTGTTTATTTGATTATTTTATAGATTTTGAAGTCTAACTACGAGCTCGGGAATCATCATCGAAGTCTATCACACTATCGACTCATTTTGGTATATTATAAACTGAATTTTTGAAACTATAAACATATATGGCATGTATAGGCTAGTAATATTATGTTTGGTTTTGAAGTTGTATATATTTGTATAAGCCATGCGAAAATGGCTTGTCCATCTTGTTAATCTTGGAATTTATATTTTGGCTTGATGATTATGTTTGGTTGTGATTTTGGTTTATTTGGTTTTGGTATATATAAGTATGGTTAATGTATAGAGTTTAAATGAAATGGAGTAAAGATGTTATAAACTTGATAACTATGTTTTGCAATGAAACAGTTTTTGGTTAGCAGCAGTGATGTGATTTTGAAAAATCACCAAAAATAGGAGAAATGGAATTAGAAAGTGAATAAGATATAGAATTAAATCTTATTGTGTCTATTTTTATATGAAAGAAACAGAGTAGGCAAAAGAAATTTATATTATGAGATATTTAAATTTTAGTGAGACTGGTTCTGAAAGACCTCGTGATTCCCTGTTCTTTCTTGGAAAAATTATTAAAAATTGTAAAAAAAAAAACCAATGGAGCATAGTTTATATGCTTAGAATCCTTAATGAGTCTATTTTTTATTGGAATAAATGAGAACATTAATTGAATTCTGTACAATGAGATAACTGAGTTTTTGTACAGATAGGTCAGAACCATCAAAAGTGAAATAGGGGAAACTTTAATGAATAAACTGTACTAATTGGCCACAATAAAAATCCTAGAAAAATTATAGTAAGAACATATATGAGTCTAGTTTCAGGAAAAATTTATGGATCTAAATTTCAAGTTTTGTAACTCGAGTTATAGGTAATTTAGTCAACATGACGCAGATGGACAGTTTCAATTTTTATGCCCCGAATTAGTAGTTAAGTTCAGTAATACTTCGAGCTCAACTCCGGCAACGGTCTCAGGTAAAGGGTGTTACATTTTATTGGTATCAGAGCTATAGTTTCTCGAACTAACGTAGTGCGTGTGAATCTAGCTATACATGCCATAATTTTTACTGTGATAGTGTGATGACTTCTGACCGCGAAATGTGTTTTTTCTTCTTTCATATAGTAATGGATCCTGATCTCGAGCGAGTCGTAGCCGATGATGTTGAGAGTGTGGCACCTGCTCCCGTACAAGGACTGTGCCGGTTGAATCACAACCCGCTACGAGTAACTAAGATGAGGGGGCTAAGCAAGCCTTCTTTTGTATAATGAACGTTTGGTTCAATCAATATATCCGGACCAATCCGGCTGTGCAACAACCCTCGAATCTGAATACTCCACCTGTAGTACCGGTGGTACCCCCGATCATTAATCCTGAGAGAATAAATAAGCCTCCAGTCGACAGAATCAGAAAACACGGGGCTCAAGAGTTTAGAGCTGAAGATGATGATGATGCTGAACGAGCTGAATTTTGGCTTGATAATACAATTCGTGTTTTTGATGAACTATCTTGTACACCTGATGAGTGCCTGAAATGTGCTATATCTTTATTATGGTGTTTTGCCTACTATTGGTGGAACACTCTCGTATCGGTTGTTCCAAATGAACGAGTTACTTGGGACTTCTTTCAGACAGAGTTTCGGAAGAAATACATCAGCCAGCGATTCATAGATCTGAAACGCAAAGAATTTCTCGAGCTTAAACAGGATTGTATGACCGTATCTGAGTATGAGCGCAAGTTCGTGAGACTTAGCAGATACGCCCGTAAGTGTGTTTCATCTGAGGCTGCTATGTGCAGAAGATTTGAAGAAGGGTTAAACGAATATATAAAATTACTGGTTGGTATACTTGAAATAAACGAGTTCGTGGTACTTGTTAAGCGAGCTTGTAAAGCCGAAGAGCTTGGGAAATAAAAATGAAAAGCTGAGAGTGAAGCTAGAGATTTCCGTAAGAGATCAGCGGGTAAATTTTCTTAATCGTCATCAAAGAAGTTCAAAAATGACAATAGTCGATCCAAAGCTAATACAGGGATCTCTATACGAGAACGACCACCGGTAAATTCACGAGCTACCTCGATTGCTAGTGTCGACAATACTCAACCGAATAAATCTGAGTGTCAATAGTGTGGTAGACGACATTTTGGTGAATATTGGAGCAAGTCCAATAACCGAGCTTGCTACAAGTGTGGTTTGCCGGATCACTTCATTCGGGATTGCCCGGAGTTAGCTGAAAAGGATAATGCTCAGAGTGCAGGACCGAGCGGTACTGCAGCTAGAGGTAGACCACCCCGAAATGTGGGAGTGGTACTCAGAGAGGGACTTCGGATACAGCTATTCGATCAGAGGCTCGTGTACTAGCTAGAGCCTATGCCATTCGTGCTCGAGAGGAGGCTTCATCTCCAGATGTTATCACTGGTATATTTACTCTCTTTAATACTAGTGCAATTGCTCTGATTGATCCTGGTTCAATCCATTCCTACGTGTGTGAAACATTAGTATCCAGCAAGACTCTACCTGTTGAGTTTGCTGAGTTTGTGATTCAGGTTTCGAACTCCCTAGGCCGGTGTGTGTTAGTTGATAGAGTGTGCAAGAGTTACCCTTTGATGATTCGAGATTTATGTTTTCCGGCTGATTTGATGTTACTACCATTTGATGAGTTCGATATTATCCTTGGTATGGATTGGTTAACCGTGCATGATGCAGTAGTGAATTGGAGAAGAAAGACTATAGATCTGCGGTGTCAGAATAATGAGATAATTCGAATTGAATCTTCAGATTTGAATGGGCTACTAGCAGTGATATCTTGGATGTTGGCTCGACATATTTGAGAAAGGGTTGCGAAGCTTACTTTGCTTATGTGATCGATAGTAAAGTGACCGAAAAGAAGTATGTGAGTATCCGGATGTGTTCCCGGAGGAATTACAGGGTTTGCCACCTGTTCGAGAAGTAGAGTTTGGTATTGAGTTAGTGCAAGGGACAACTCCCATCTCGATAGCTCCATATAGAATGGCATCGACTGAATTAAAAGAGTTGAAAGCTCGGTTGCAAGAATAGACAGATAGAGGTTTTGCTCAACCGAGTTTCTCTCCTTGGGGTGCGCCAGTGTTATTCGTGAAGAAGAATGATGGAACTCTGAGAATGTGCATCGACTACCGACAACTCAATAAAGTAATTATAAAATATAAATACCCGTTACTGCGCATCGATGATTTATTCGATCAGCTGAAAGGGGCTTCAGTGTTTTCAAAGATAGATTTGAGATCGGGTTACTATCAGTTGCGAGTCAGAGATTCTGATGTGCTAAAGACTGCTTTTCAGACGAGATACGACCATTACAAGTTTTTAGTGATGCCGTTTGGACTCACTAGCACCCCTACTGTTTTCATGGATTTGATGAATCAGATATTCAGACCATATTTGGATCAGTTTGTAGTTGTGTTTATAGATGACATTCTGATCTATTCGCGCAATGAAACCGAGCATTCTGAACACTTGAGACCTGTGTTACAGTTTTTGCGTGATAAGCAGTTGTACGCAAAATTTAGTAAATGTGAGTTCTGGTTACGTGAAGTTAGCTTTTTTGGGGCATGTTGTTTCAGCATCAGGTATTCGGGTTGATCCGAGTAAGATTTCGGCTGTACTCTATTGGAGACGCCCGCAGAATATTACTGAAGTTCAGAGCTTTTTGGGACTTGCCGGTTATTATAGACGCTTCGTGAAAGGTTTCTCAATGATTGCAACTCCGATGACAAAACTACTTCAAAAAGATGTTAAATTCGAGTGGACAGAATAAAAATCCAAAGTACAAAATAATCTATAAATAGAAAGAATGAAAAAATATTTGCTTAAAAAGATGCATTTTATTTAAATAGAGATTCTGGACGCAAGCCTATTTCACAAAAGGACTCTTATTGCCTCTAGGCTTAAAGCAACAAGCGTGTTCCGAACATTACTCTGAGTAAGCTTTAAAAATACATGGATCTCTTCCACCATCCTATTGTTTAAAACACTCCCAAACATGCAAGGGCTTGGAAACTTTGATTCCTCGGTTCACTCTTCAAATACGTCATTAATGTTCAAATTCCCAGTGTATGGTTTTGCACTAGGGCCCTGAACTTGATGTACTCCTGATCTCATGCCCCCATTCATTATGGTACTCACAATATTTATCCCTTTAACAACATAGTTGGGTAACGAATTTTTTACACCAGAGGGATCATCGAATTTTATAAATCCTATTTTGATGAATCTTTCAACCAGCTTCTTGAAAGCAAGGCAATTTTCTATTGAATGTCCTTTAATCCCGGCATGGTACTCACATTGAGCATTTGAGTCATACTATTTGGGGTATGGCGGTTGTATTGGTTTTAGGTAAAAAGGGGCTACAACATGTGCGTCAAACAACATTTGGTACATCTCCCTATACAAGATTGGGATGGGCCCGAAACAGGGTTTTTTTGAGTTCAGTCCTCCGGTTAGGAACTGGGTTAACTGGACCATCATATTCCTTTGGAATTCTAGCATTTGTTCCCACATCTCTTGTTGAATTTTGGTCAATTGCTCCTGCATCTGTATTTGCATTTGCTCTATTCTCTCCAACCTTTGCTCCATATTTTCTAGGTTAACTAAAATAGTTTTACCTAGTTAGGACATTTCTACAAAGTTTAATCATATGATGAGATGTAATGCAAATGCATGAAATGTGATGCAAATGCATGGAATGAATGCAAAAAGAAAGAGAGGCATTGATTCTGAATTCAATTCCATTAGAAGAACTTTTCTAGAAAATAAATTCCTTTACATAAAACGGATTACGTATGCGGCTTTGTCCTCATAGTCCAGGTGAAGACACCAATCCTTTTCTTTGTATCTGGATGTTATGGTCGCGTCCCGTGAACTTCCTCAATAGATGCCTCTTCTAGCTTCTTGTTGTTTGATCCAGGCCGCGACTCTTCACTCCCCTATCCTCCGCGATACTCATAAGCTTCTTTAAGAAAGTCGAGACGTGACGACTCTTGAATAGTCTTTGTCAACTTGAATCCTCGGAAAAAGTCTTGTATTCTTCTGCGGGCTATCAACCTTCTCTCGTTGTTGAACGACCGTATTATAATCCACTTTATCAAGAAACTCATTTTCTTATGACAAACTCTTCTATTTAGCAATCAAAAATTAATCAACACCTCCTTTCTATGATGATGCAATGCAATACAATCAAAACAGAAGAAAAACACGTTAGTACAAGGGAAATAAACAACACATAATACCTGTCCAGGTAACCACTAGGGTTTGGCGTGGCTCTATCTAGGGTAGGCTCCTAGGTCTCTCTATATGTGGTTTGATTCTAAAGAAAGGGTACCTGAACCAGCAGATTCCTCAATCTTCACCCATTATAGGCTCATATAGATCGAGTTCAGTTCAGGGGAATACATTTCCCTATGGATGCACAGAGATGAAAATCTCACGAAGACATAGGTAGGGATGTATCCCGAAAGTGATCCACTATCCTGCACGGTGGTGAAAACCTCACGAAAGAGTAGCTTCTAACTCCCACTTAAAAGGGTAAGATCGACTGATCATGCGATGCAATGTGCGGAAAAATACCAAAACTTAAACCAACACAACAATTATAAACCACAATGATGAAGATTGTAACAAAGACGAATGAAATGCAACGATAGGATCGTACATTTAAACCAAGTTTTGAAATTTCGACAAAAAGACAAAAAGTAATCAACTCGTGGCTTGACTCTCTTATTTAAATTCACAGTGGAGTCGCTAAGCTGTCGTAACCATTTTTCGTAAAATAGAGGTCGACTTGGATTTTGGAAATGAAAACGAAAAAAAGGGAGTCGCCACCAATCCTTTTTGTTGATGTGTGATCGGGTCACCTCGTAAAACGGTTGTTTTTAATGAACAGTTTGATTTATCAAAACAACGATTTTGGTGTAAGAAACTCAGAAAATGGGTTTGGGAGTCGGTTACGCACGAGAAAGGATTAGCACCCTCGATACGCCCAAAATTTGTACCTAGTTGATTAATCAATGTCTTAGTGTTGAAGATTTGAAAACTTGAAATAATTTAAACTACGATCCCCTTTGTATTAATCAAAATGTTTGGATGAATCGAAAAGAATGTTAAAGACCTTCTCGTCTCGAAGTAATAAAGTGTCACATCCAGTAAGTTAGGACACGACATCTTGAACCTTTAAGAACGAGCTTGCCTTTTATTTGAAATTCATGTATTTTAATCTCTTTAAAAGGATATTCGATTGTTTAGGGTAAACGAGAAGAATCGAAAATCAGTAAGTTAGGGTATGATTTCTCGAACTTACAAACACCGAATATTGCCTTTATTTAGAAAGTCTTATCTCGAGTTAACGAAATGTCACATCCAATACGTTAGGACACAACCTCTCGAATTCTCAAGAATAAGCTTTTATTTATTTAAAACTTATTGCGATTTAAAAGGATATTCTGTTATTTAGATTAAACGAGAAAAATCGAAACCCAGTAAGTTAGAGCACGATTTATCAAATTTCTAAATACAAAATATTGCCTTTATAAAAGAATCATTTTCGTACTGGGTAAAGGTTAATATAACACAAATTTGTAAAAAATATGATGGTACAAATGGGCATGATGAACGAATAATAAATGCGTTAATATGAATAACAATAATGAGGACGAAAATAAAATAAAACAAGTCAAAAACGAAAAAATAAAAATAGAAATAATAAAAATAATAAAATAATAAAAACTAATAAATACAAAGAGAAAATATAATTATAATAGTAATAATAATAAAAATAATAGCAATAATAATAAATAACAATAGTAATAGTAATAACAATGATAATAGTAATAATAAAAGAAAATAGTAACAATAATACGTTATTATACATATTAATAATGATAATAATAGTAGCTTAAATAGAAAATAATAATACATTAATAAGATAAATAATGATAATAATAATAGAAAATATAAAAAGAATAAATAAAAAAATAATAATACGGGTGGTAGTAAAGTAATAATAATAGCTAATATAATAGTAATAATAAATATTAATATTAATAATAAATATAATAATATATAGATAATAATAAATAAAAATAATAATATAATATAGTATTAAATATAATACTAAATATAATATAATAATAATTAATTTAATAATAAATGAGTGAAAATAGCAAAAAAAAAAAAAAGGATGAAAACTGAATTAAAAACGGAATACTGGGGTAAATTTGAAATAAAAAAAGAGGGGACAGTCCATATTGTGATGCCCGAAAGAAGTGGAGGGACCAAAGTGGGCAATAATCTCTCCCTTCAAAACACGCGGCAGCGAAGGGACTTAGATGGAATCAGAATAAAAATTCAGGGCCAAAATTAAAAAAGCGAAAAGCTTGATTGCAAATCATGAAAGGGCGGAGGGACTGCGCGTATAAATACCCCATTTTTATAAAACACGCGGATCCTGAGGTTGGAGCGGTTCGGGTTGCGCGGGTCGGCTCAAAACGACGTCATTTTGGGGCTTTTGGATGCCGGCCAAAACGGCGTTGTTTTAAATGGCTATTTAAGCCAAAATTTTTCTTAAAAAATTCATTTTTCTCTTCTCTGTTTAAAAAAACTAACCCTTTCTCTTTTTTTTTTTTCCTCTCTGAGGTAGAGATCCGACCGCTCCTGGCCAGTTCAAACATGCGCCATGCATGCAATGGTCGGAGCCCCGAAAAGGTGAGATTTTTATTCCCTTTTTTATGCTTTTTTCTTTAAGGATATAGGTATATACATGTGCTAAAAAAAGAGAGAAAAAGAAGAGAAAAATTTCGAAAATGGTAAGAAAATATCACCTCTTTTCGGCTTCTGTTCTTGATTTTTTTTAGTAGTTTCTTTTGCGTTTAATAGGAGCTTTCTTGTTTAATCTATACTTGATAATCTCTGATTTCTTGTTCTTCTGTTTGAATCTCTGTGTTTGATTGATAATCCATAAAAAAGTCCTTTACAAAGAAATTTAATCGGCTTTTATAGCCTGAACTTTTACATTCATTTATTATCTGTCTTTTCTTCTTTTGTGCAGGTGCCATTGGCGGTGCAAGTGGGGCGATGGCAGGCTCTGACAGTGGCGGTGGACAGAGGCAAAGGGCAGGAGACCGACACCCTAGGTGCGGCACACCTATGGTTTTTCCTTACTGTGTTGTTGTCCTTTTTTGTGTTGGTATTGGGCTTGTTAGGTTTGTTAGGTTAGTGGGTTAGTAGGCTAATTGGGTTTGGGTCTTAGTGGGCCATCCGATTGGGTTGTAAAATGGGTAAGCTGATTGGGTTTGGGTCTTTAGTGGGTTAGTTGTAATTGGGTGGTAAAATGGGCCCGGGCAAATTATGGGTCTTACACTGTTGCTTACACCGTTTCTTCTATGAAAAACTAGACTCAATAAAATTTAATTTAATGTTCTATTAAACCTCTAATTCAATTTCTACAATTTTTGGTGATTTTTCAAAATTGAACCATTACTAACTATCGAGAAACTATTTTAATGCTAATTTTACTCTTTCATGATTCTTTGTATTAACTTTTATTTAAACATTCATAGTCATTATACTTTTAGGCACCTCTTATGCATATTCGACTACTATTTTACCTTTTATCATTCAATCACATCAACATTATAAGGCAAATCATGCAGATACCACCATACCAAAACGCAAACTAAATAAATGACTAATATCTACATAACAACTATTGACTAACATTTAATCAAAATAACCTATACATGCCATTATAACCAAAATCAAGTCATCCATAATTACCGATAGAACCAATGTATTGTGTGATATGACTCCGATAAGCTTCCAACCCATTTGAGCTTCTGATAATCTATAATTAGATAAATAAAACAAACATGTAAGCAATGAATGGCTAGTAAGCTCATATAATCTTTAATCATACTAATTTATTTCAATTATAAAACTTTACATATAAAAAATAGCCCATTATTGTTACTGTAATACTTATAAATTGTTCTCACTAATTCACAAGGTGAACTAATCCATAGTATCACACACATAAACTTATTACCCAAACTTACTAAAATTTTATATAACTTTAGGTCTTTTACATTTATTCCATATGCATATCATAGAGCCATGATCGTAAGTTAGTGCATTTAACCAAGCCTTTTTCGTATTGAACACATAATAAGTCATTTCATAAGAAATTCTATCATTTAAGGCTTACCATTCTTTCATGAGCACTAACTTATTTTCACTTAAATACTTACCATTCTAGTGCTTCAAAAAAATAAACATACTACTATTCAATCAATAGCTTGACACTTACCTAATCATCAAGCAACAACAATAGTTAGCATACTTGCACATCTTACATATAAATTTAATATTGATAAACTTATATTCACGACATATCACACTTAGGTTTATTATTCATCACCATATACATAATTTCCTTGTATCAAAATATCAAAGTTAATCACATATTTACATGTCACTTTCAATATATCAAGTAAATATTATTACCAAGTATTTCATGTATATACCGGTAATAACCATAAGTCTTTCAATATTAATTATATATATATAGATCATTCTTAGCACATACAATTCTCATCAATTTACTATCTCAAATAAATTATCACAATTTAACACACGATCATTTAACAATATCAATGTCCATTTCATGAACTCATGATTCATACAACTCAATTATATAATTCAATTCAATATCTCATTCCAAGTCATATTCAATATCGATTATATTATCAATTCATTTGTGATTGTTGTTTTATGCGATGTCAAAGTCTTAAAATTTATATAAAGAATGACCGAACCTGGAAACTAACTATGACAACGATTTGAGGCAAGCGCACCTATCGAACAATAGTATAGTTAAGGCAAAACTGGAATGTCGAATCCCAAAGGAACCAAAAGTACTAAAACTAACTCTCTTTTTATTATTTAGCCTAAGAATTAAGTGAATTTTTATCTAATCTAAAATTAACTAACTACTAAACTAAAGACTCTAAGAAAAAGAAGAATGAAATTGGAGAATAACTTTTAGGAAAAACCAATTGATTAAGACGACACCCAAGGAAGAATCCACCTACACTTCACTTGTTGTCTAACTCTGAAACAGACGATTTATTCATTTGACTTGATCCGTAAGATTCCCTAAGTTATATTAATCCCTCTCTCGAGGTGACTAACGTCTAACCCTAGGTTGATTAATTGAAATCTCTTTCTAATTAAAACCCCTAAAATTGCATTAAATCGATCTATGGACTCCCATATTAGGTTTCACCCTAATCCGGCAAAATCTCGTCACCCTATCTCTAGGCGTGCGATCGACTCCGCTTAATTATGCTAGATCCACTCATAGGCAGGGACTTTTGCTCCTTCACCTAAGCACATCACACTTGAATTAATATCCCAGAAATATCAACACAAGAATTAAGAACACATAATTAAGAACACGTCAAATATTTATCATATAGTTCAACAAAAGATAACAAGATTCATCTTAGGTTTCATCCCCCTCAGGTATCTGAGGATTTAGTTCATAACAATAAAATAAAACATCTCAAAAGAAAAGATAAAACAAAACATAAGAAATCCCTAAAACCCCCTGAAGGAATCGAAGGAGAGATCCTCCGTCTTGAGTATGATTCCGACTTCTTGAGATGAATCAACTGGCTATCTCGGAGTAAATCTCCACAAATCTGCCCTCTTTGGCCTAGCTGGACGCCCTCTGACTAAAGCCTTGGGTTCCCCCCTTTTAGGTCATACTTAGGGTGTTTATATAGGCTTCTGAATATGTTTCTTTGCCCCTAAGTATCCTAATCCGAGTGAAACTCTTCTTTCTCACGGTAGGGACACACCCATGGCACACACCCATGTAAGTCATGGCCAGGCCGTGTTCGAAGCTGTTGAATGAGGCACGGTCGTGTGATCTCGGGCCCAGGCTGTGTGGATTTCATGATATGGCCCATTTACTCCGTTTTGGGCCTTTTTTTCGTTCTTTTCATCATCCGGTGCTCTTCTGAGTATAAAACATAAAAACAAAGGATTAAGAGCACCAAATTACATAATTCAAGGCTTAAATCATCCAAAAGCATGCTAAATGTGGGCTTAAAATATGTTACTTTTAAGTTTATCAAATACCCCCACACTTAAGCTTTTGCTTGTCCTCAAGAAAAATTCTCAACTCACAATTAAAACAAACTTTCTTGATTTATAATATTTATTAATAATGTTTCATCATAATTCAAAGATAATTCATACATGGACAATTCAATTCAAAGGGTCCTAAAGATTCAAAAAATCAAAGTCATAGTTTTTATAGTATGAAAATATAGGTGTTTCCCCTTACCTGAATAATTACCTCTGATTCAAAACCGACAAGGGTTGACATCCTCACTAAAGATTCACTCAAATCACTCGAAGTGTTTAAGGTTCAAAATTAAGCACTCAAAAGTCAAGCATGAAGAGTTAATCCCATAGGCTTACATGAAAATCAAATCTCCACCACTATATTATGAGATGATACACAAATCAAAAGGTCTTTAATAGGGTTGTAACGGGGCTTGGGTTAAGAGTATGGATATAGGTTGAATTAGAATGTTAGAATTAAGATTGACCTGGCAAATTACCTAACTAGAGATATTGAACTGATAATAATTAAAAACTTGTACTACTAATAACAATATTCTGATATGAACTTCTTCTTCAATAATTGGAATTTAACGTATAAGCTCGCCTAATCACAAAACTAATTGTGAATATTCTTTTTTTTTTTTAAGAACAAGTCAAATATACAATAAAGGATAAATTCAACTTACTTGAAATAAAGATCATAGTCAGGCAACTGAACAAATCAAATCTCGACATAGGGGTAGTCAAAAGGAATGGTGATAACAAATACAAAGGGTTTTGGGTTAATATTAGTGAGTGAGTCAATAAAAAGGGTTGTTAGGATTAAACGGGGTTCACTAGGGGTTAATTGTGAAGGTAGGCTTTTAGTGGAGTGAGTGGGTTAAAACCTAGGTGCCTTTATCATTTCTATATATCAAATCAAAGGTGTGGTCTCGACATGTATAATCGATGCAAGTTCTAGAATAACAAATCAATGTTGACACACTCATAATCAACAAGGTGAGCAAGAAAAATAATATATGCTCTATAAGGCTCAAAATCTCACATAAAATTATGGGTTTTTTATGTCAACCTCGTAAATTTCAAACTTCAAATTAAAATTCAAATTCAGGTAGACAACCTAAAAAAATTTTAATTCTGAAAAATAGAACCTATCATGCTTGATTCTCTAGTATCCTTCAAATCTAATCATCAATGCATAATTATCAATGATTTAATCCAAAACACATCAATAACAATCATAAATCAAAGGAATTTTCATTCTAATCATAATATGATAAACTTACTTTAGAATAAGGCATAATTCAGGGATTTTCAAATAATATTATAGTTAAACCCCCACACTTAAGATGTACATTGCCCTCAATGTACAAAGATAGATAATAGCAATAGTGTAATCAAAAGATAGGGAGAGAATTGAAACTTCCTGAATTATGGATGAAATCCTTGGAGGGTATTCCGTGACGAATGTGATGACTAGGTATAAGTGATGTTTTTGTTCCTTGAGTGGTACATAAAATCTATTTAATCTGCGAAGTCATCAATTAATTTTAATGAATGGATGTCGTTATAAAGACTTAGGGTTAGATAGCCAGGGATGAAGTGACATCAATAGTACTAATGAAACTTTCAAGTCTTTAGACAGTAAACTAAAATAGAATCAACATAAATAAAGGTAGAAATAAAGATAGAGGAAAAAAATAAAAATAAAAATAAACATAAAAATAAAAAGAAAAGGACTCAGAAGTCCTCTACATCAACTGGGTCTTGAGGTGGTGGTGGCGATGAGATATGAAAGTGATGACAGATCTGCTGAAGAGCCGCATCAATGATGTCGGACCTTCGATTGGTGTTATTGAATTGCTGCGTACAGTAATACTCGAACTAAGTGAGACGTGCAGAAATTTCTGAGAGTGAAACAGTCGAATCAACTGTTCGATGGCTCTGTTGCGGTGCTTCCTATGGTGGAGGAACATCTTTAGTAACGTCCTCAAGCTCCTCCTCGTCGGTGGGGGATGCTAGCCGATATTGGGGGGTCTGTCCCTTGTCGACGTTGAATCATCCACATGTATAACATTGTTTAGATGCCCTGTGGGGTCATCTGAACTATCAGTGTAAGGGAGGTGGTTGGAGCATCAGTCTTGAGGAGCCAGAAATATCTAGCCAAGCGTGTGATATAGGGCCCTATAGAGATGACTCCTCTCCTGTGTTACTCTGTCTGGTGTTGAATGGCGCGAGCTAAGAAATAGGCCAAGTCGAAAACGTACCAGTTCGCCATGCACCACAGGAAGTAAGCGTCGTGAGTGTTGACGACGCCGGTACTCTCTCGCCGACCTGTCAGTGTATAAGCTAAAAGCGCGTGTACGTACCTTAGGGATGAGACAAGAGCCGTCGCTTTGGAGCGGCTAGGGTCATATTCGTTGTTGTTGGGAGCTATGTTGTACCAACATCTTGCGAGGGTTTTGTGGATATGGTGAGAAAGTTACGAGAGATCATGTTCCTCCATGAATTCATTGTTATAAAGTCCCAATGCGGCCCCAAATTGTACATTTAGTTCTCGTATGATGCCTCCGAGTCAAAATTGGATAGTACCGGGGTCATCATGTTGTGACATCACTGTCTGAAGATGAAATGTTGAGCAGAGCTCCAGAGTGAGCTCAAAGTAGGTAGGCTCGATGATATTAAAGAACTGGTTCTAAGGGTCGGTAGTTAGTAGAGCCCGTTCAATACATCTCCCTCTCCCGAGTGGTCGCGCCCGAAGTATCTTGTAACGATCCTTTGAACACCCTGAGGAAAACGTAAGAATGGGTGGCGCACTTCCGAGGTTGCACTAGCTGATGAGGAACCGGGTCCCTTTCATTTTTTAGAACTAAGGACTGCGGTTTTCTTGCCTCCGGATGATAACATTGTGGGCCTGAAAAGAATCCATAAGCATTGATTCAAGTATATTTCCAACCAAAACATATATCAAGGGCTTCGATCAGTATCCAAAATATACAAAGGCTAAACTTATAATGAGTTGAATTAATTGTGTTCAGCAGGAGCAAGAATTTGACAAATAAATATTCTATTTGATCCTAAGCATTATTCAAACTAAGATTCAATGGTTACATGATCGTTGTTTTATACGATGTCAAAGTCTTAAAATTTATATAAAGAATGATCGAACCTGGAAACTAACTATGACAACGATTTGAGGCAAGCGCACCTATGGAACAGTAGTATAGTTAAGGCAAGACCGGAATGTCGAACCCAAAGAAACCAAAAATACTAATACTAACTCTCTTTTTATTATTTAGCTTAAGAATTAAGTGAATTTTTATCTAATCTAAAATTACTAACTACTAATCTAAGGACTCTAAGACAAAGAAGAATGAAATTGGGAAAATAACTTTTAGGAAAATCCAATTGATTAAGACGACACCTAAGGAAGAATCCACCTAGAATTCACTTGTTATCTAACTCTGAACCAGACGATTTATTTATTTGACTTGATCCGTAAGATTCCCTAAGTTATATTAATCCCTCTCTCGAGGCGACTAACGTCTAACCCTAGGTTGATTAATTGAAATCTCTTTCTAATTAAAACTCCTAGAATCGCATTAACTCGATCTATGGACTCCCATATTAGGTTTCACCCTAATCCGGTAAAATCTCGTCACCCTATCTCTAGGCACGCGATCAACTCCGCTTAATTATGCTAGATCTACTCTTAGGCAGGGACTTTTGCTCCTCCAACTAAGCACATCACACTTGAATTAATATCCCGAAAATATCAAAATAAGAATTAAGAACACATAATTCATCTTAGGTTTCATCCCCCTCAGGTATCTGAGGGTTTACTTCATAACAATAAAAGAAAACATCTCAGAAGGAAAGATAAAACAAAACATAGGAAATCCCTAAAACCCCCTGAAAGAATTGAAGGAGAGATCCTCCGTCTTGAGTATGATTCCGGCTTCTTGAGATGAATCAACTGGCTATCTTCGAGTAAATCCCCACAAATCTGCCCTCTTTGGCCTAGCTAGACGCCCCCTCACTAAAGCCTTGGGTTCCGGCTTCTACCGAACTCCTTTCAAGTTGCCTCATTCGGTGTTTATATAGACTTTGAGATGTCTTACATGGCCCCTAAGTATCCTAATTCAAGTAGAATTCCTACTAGGGTGTTTGAATAGGTGTGTTTCTTTGCCTGCAAGTATTCTATTTCAAGTAAAACTCCTCTTGTCCGCGGCACGGACACGCCCATTGCACACGCCCATGTAAGTCATGGCTAGGCCGTGTTCGGGATTGTTGAGAGAGGCACGACCGTGTGGTCTTGGGCCCAGGTCGTGTGGATTTTGTGATATGGCCCATTTACTCTGTTTTGGGCCCGTTTTCCGTTCTTTTCATCATCTGGTGCTTTCCTGGTATAAAACATGAAAACAAAGGATTAAGAGCACCAAATTACACACTTCAAGGCTTAAATCATCCAAAAGCATGCTAAATGTGGGCTTAAAATATGTTACTTTTACGGTTTGTCATTACATTAAAATAATAGGACTACTCTAATATTAAACGTAATTAAATAGATAAAATTTTAAGTCTAAAACAGTTAAATAGAGGTAAATGTGACAGTGAGATGTGGACGGTGGTTGTAACGGTGTGTTTTTGCGGAGTACGGGCGTGTAGGGGCGAGCCACGGACATGTGCTGCAATTTAGTTGTGAAACACGGCGGTGGGACACTTTTGGGGCGGGCGTGTACTCTATGGGCACGGGCGTGTACTGGTTTCTTGGTGTGAATGTGAAAGAAAGTGGAGGATTTGGGATGGGGAAAGGCAATGGTGGGGGATTCTTGATGGTGGCCGAAGTTTTGGTGTTGGTTTTTAGAGAGAAAACGGCTAGGGTTTGAAATGGGGGAAATTTTGGGGAAGATGATCGTGGTAGTCTTTATATAGGGAGGGGGCACAGGTAAGTGTCACGCCCGTGTGTCTTTTATTTAGCCCGTGTTTCTCGTGATTTTTTTAAATTTAGGCGCATTTGAGATGTTGCCCATGCCCGTGCTCCTAGGCCGTATATTATTATGTTCGCTTCTCCCATGCCCGTGCTAAGGTTGCCACTCTCGTGTTCATGTAGTCAGTGTTGCACACGGTTGGTTGGCACGGCCGTGGCTCATGCCCGTGCTGGTTTACTCAGAATAGACCACGGTTGCATCGTACGACCGTGGTCTATTATCGCAGCCCGTGTAAAAATTTTCTTCTTCATCTCGCATGTCCATCGGCACGCCCATTTTTCATCTCATGGCATCCAGACGGCCGCGGGCACGCCCGTGTGCAAGGCCGTGTGGTGGAGAAACCTGCGCTTTACTGTATTGATTAGTTTGGGATAGGTGCTAAAAGGAAAAATAAATAAATAAATGTGAAAATTAATGGGGGTTAGTGAAGTCAGTGCTCGGGTTGCCTCCCGAGAAGCACTCGTTTAAAGTCTTAAGCTAGACTCACTCTGTTTTCATTTCTAAAATAAGGTTCACAGAGCTGAAGCTCCTCTCTTAATTCCTCGAAATCTTCACCATTATAAAGTTTCAGTTGATGGCCATTTACCTTGAATGTTCCTTGAGTTGGGTGGGTTACCGCGACTGTGGCGTAAGGAAAATAGTTTTGATTATGAATGGGCCTAACCACCTTGATTTCAGCTTTCCAGAAAATAGTTTGAGTATTTCAATTGTACAGCAGGACCAAGTCTCCTACTTCCTTTGATTGTTTTAATCGAGCATCATGGCGTCGTTTTGTTGCCTCCTTATATAGTCGTGATTCTCGTAGGCCTCAGTTCGCCATTCATCTAATTCGTTCAGCTGCATCTTCGGCTTTTCACCTGCGGTTTTAAGATCATAATTCATGAATTTTATAGCCTAGTATGCTTTGTGCTCTAACCCAAATGGTAGATGACAACTTTTCCTGTAGACAAGTTTGTATGGGGATGTTCGCAAAGGGTTTTAAATGTTGTTCTATAGGCCCATAAAGCATCATCTACTTTTACTGCCCAATCCTTCCTATTTGATTCAACTATTTTTTTTAGGATTCGCTTAAGCTCTCGATTTGCCACTTCCACTTGCCCACTGGTTTGAGGATGATAAAGGGTAGCTGTTCTGTGGTGTACTCCATATTTTCTTAAGACTTTATCATATTGAGTATTGCAAAAATGAGTACCCCTATCATTGATGATCGCTCTGAGTGTTCCAAAACGAGAGAAAAGTTTCTTAAGAAACTTTACTACAGCTCTAGCATCGTTAATAGGTAAAGCTTGGGCTTCCACCTATTTTGACATGTAATCTACTGCTACTAAGATATATTTATTTCCGAATGAGCTAGGGAACGGACCCATAAAGTCAATACCCCATATATCGAATATCTCATATAATAACATATATGTCTGAGGCATTTCATAGCGTTTAGAAATATTACCTATTCTTTGGCATTTATCACACAAAGCGGCATACCTGTTGGTATCTTTAAAAAGAGTTGGCCAATAAAATCCTGATTCGAGCGTTTTGTGTGCTATCTTAATCCCGCTGTAATGTCCTCCCGAAGGTCCTGAATGGCAATGTTCTAGGATCTTACTTGCTTCCGTCTTTGTAACGCAGGGATCCTCCCAAAAATAGTTTTTCGCATCAGCAAAGCATCGCTTCTTTTGATGATGTGTTAACATTTTTGGTAAGATGTTAGCAGCTAAATAATTTGCAATATCTGCAAACCACGGTACCTCGGAGTTGGTTATAGAAAAGAGTTGTTCCTCGGGGAACGAATCGTTTATCTCACTTTCGTTGAGCTCTTCAATATGTGGGTTCTCAAGCCTAGAGAGGTGATCTGCTGTAAGATTTTCAGCTCCCTTCTTATCTTGAATTTCCAAATCAAATTTTTGTAAGAGTAAGATACATCGAATGAGTCGAGGTTTTGCATTAAATTTAGTTAGGAGATAACGAAGAGCTGCATGGTCAGTGTAAACGAGAACTTTAGATAATATCAAATACTGTCTTAATTTGTCAAATGCAAAAACTACAGCTAGTAATTCTTTCTCTGTAGTGGTGTAGTTTTCTTGTGCGGGTGCCAATGTTCTACTAGGATAATAAATTGGCTGAAAATTCTTGTCTCTTCGCTGTCCCAAAACTGCACCTACTACAAAATCACTCGCATCACATATTAGTTCAAAGGGTAAATTCCAATCAGGTGAATTATAGTCGGAGCATTTATTAGTTTATCTTTAAGGGTATTAAATGCATCTAAACACTCTTGATCAAAATTGAAAGGAATATCTCTGTCTAGTAATTTTATTAAAGGCTTAGCTATTTTGGAGAAATCTTTAATGAATCTTCTATAGAATCCAGCATGTCCTAAAAAAATTCTAATAGCCTTAACTGAACTAGGGGGAGGTAATTTTTCTATGGTTTCAATCTTTCCTTTATCTACCTCAATCCCTTTACTAGAAATCTTATGTCCTAACACAATCCCCTCTCTAACCATAAAAGGGACATTTTTCCCAATTCAAGACAAGATTTGTTTCCTCACATCTTATTAGAACTCATTCTAAATTTTTAAGGCAAAGGTGGAAAGAATTACCGAATACCAAGAAGTCGTCCATAAATACCTCCATAATGTCTTCCACAAGTTCATCAAAGATGGCCAGCAGATAACACTGAAAAGTAGCAGGAGCATTACATAATCCAAAAGGCATTCTACGATAAGCAAACGTACCTTATGGACATGTAAATGTTTTCTTTTCTTGATCTTCAGGAGCTACTGGGATTTGGAAATAGCCGGAGAGTCCGTCCAAGAAGCAGTAGTACATATGCCCAGATAATCTTTCTAACATTTGATCAATAAAGGGCAAAAGGAAGTGGTCTTTTCTGGTGGCGTCGTTCAGCTTCCTATAGTCAATACAGACTCTCCAACATGTGACTGTTCTTGTAGGAATCAATTCATTCTTTTCGTTGGCTACAACAGTCATGCCTCCTTTCTTTGGAACTACCTGCACAGGACTTACCCAAATCTTTGCTGAAAATAGGATAAATTATTCCTGCATCTAGAAGTTTAATTACCTTAGCTTTGACAATGTCTTTCATATTGGGGTTCAAACGTCTCTGAGGTTGTACACAGGGTTTATACTCATCTTCCATTAAAATTTTGTGGGTACAGAATGATGGGCTTATTCCTTTAATATCAGACATTTTCCACGTTATGGCTCTTTTATGTTTCTTTAGTACCCTTAGCAAATCTTTTTTTCTTTGGGTCCTAGTTATGAAGAGATAATTACTGGTAGCGTAGAATTATCCCCTAGGAAAGCATATTCTAAATGTTTTGGCAACTATTTTAATTCAAATTTGGGCGGCAGTTCGTCATTGATTTCAATTTCCTCTATTTTCATCTATCTAGAGGATGATGTATTAGGATTTGATTCATTGATATCGTCATCTATCCCCTCATCTTGTGAAGGGAACAGTTCCATCGTGTCACTGTAACATCCCAAAATTGGGCTTAGGAGAATTGAGCCCAATGGGCCTTAGGCGTAGTAGCGTTTGAATTTTTAGAGAATAAGAGATCGGCTTAAATGCAAGTTAGACCTATTGGATAAGTGATTTTGGAAGGTTAGAGGGCTTCTATGAAGTCCCGGGATCAACTATTGGCTTTGGGGAAATTTTGGTTTTAGGTGAAAAAAACCCTAGAAGTTGGCAGATAGGCCTTAAGAATAAAATATGAAGAAAAATGACACAAAAGGAGTGCGTGGTGTAGTGGCAAAGTGACGCCACATAAGAGACAAGGGAGTGACGCCACAAGGAAGGAAGGAGGTCCAAGGTTCAAGTCTTGGCTTTTGCATTTTGGTTTCTTTTTACTTGGATCTTAGAATTTGGGCCATAGTTTATATTTAGTTGCGCATGGTTTAAGGCACAAGAGGAGCTTGTGGCCAAGTGGTTAGCGGCATGGATTATGTTGCAAGGGAGCCTGGGTTCGAATCTCGTGAGAAGCAAGGGAGTATTTATTTTGCATGATGCAGACGGGAAGAGTTTCATTGAATTTAAACTCTCTTGACGAAGGATCCCACATCGGAAAGACACAAAGAATGAAGGTGAAGAGCTAGCTATATAAGGAGCATCCTAGAAGGAGAGTAAACACATCTTGGAGGCGTTTGGGCACAAGAGTGGTCGGGCGCGGATTAGCCCCAGTCCTATCGGTGTGTAACTCTCTCTCTCTCTAGTTGTAGAAAGCGGCAAAATGCCTGAATGCCGCCATGGCATTAGTAGCCACACGAGCGTGCAAGCACACGTGTGGGGCTTCGACGCGATAGTTGAGGCCATTAGTAGTATTCTTGTGGGTTGGGTCGCTTGGGCCTTGATGGGTCGAGTGGGCCCAATGGGCTGTGGGCCCATATGAGTAAATTGCATGATTGGTTAGTATATGTTGAACTAGACTAGGTGGAACTTATATACGTGGCTAGATTTGTGCTAGGTGGGCCACACGAGCATGTGGGCTTGATGATGGCCAAATCGAGTTTTAGGCCCAATCGTCCAAGCACTGACCGAAATGGTAGCCGAGTTGCTAGTGGCGGCATTAGGCCTTCTGGAAGGCCATTGCAGTGTGAATTTACTGAAATACCCTTGGTGGGTAAATTACGAAAATGCCCTTGTGTAGGTAAAATTACGATTATACCTTAGAGGTTGATTAGAATGACTATGTTGTTTAGTTTTGGCCGATTGTAGGGGAAGGCTTGATCTCGCATATCTCGGTTGTGGCTAGTGCTCGAACAAACGTTAAGGAAGGGGATCTAGTGCGTTAGATCTTGATCTACGGGATTTGATAGTCGCATTAGTAACCAGGTGTGTAGACTAACACACTTCTTGCTTTGTATATGTTTGATAAACTGATTGATTGGTAAAACCGAAACAGTATGGTTGAGTGATATGATACCCTATGGGGTATGTGCACGGATTTTGGTAAGTCCGTTTCATTATGAGTACTGTTATTGATACATGATGTCATGATTTATGATGTATGTGCTATGAGATGCAACGTTAAACATGTTTGCATGATTTGAATACTATACATGAGTTGGTATGATGATGGGTGATATGAGAGGAGGGGGAAGTGATATTTGTGTCGACGGACACCAGTGGTTTGGTACCACATTGTGACTACGGTCACCAGAGGTTTGGCACCTCCAGAGGTTTGGTACCTCATAGCGTCTCGTCCCAGTGGCTTAGACTACTGTGGGTTGGCCCCACAGATTATATTAAGGGATTGACGCCAGTGATTTGGTATCACACGATGGGTTGGCCCCATCAATCGATTGTGTCTTCGGACACCAGAGGTTTGGCACCTCCAGTGATTTGGCATCACATCTGTGACTATAAGTCACCAGTGGTTTGGCACCACCAGTGGTTTGGTACCACACGGGGTAGACAAAGGCGTTTGGATGGCTAGGATGGGTGCATGACTTAGTGCATGATTGTTAATTATAAACTGTGTATGAAATTGCTTAAAATCGGGGGAAGGGTTACACATTGAGTCTTGGTGACTCACCTTCTCCTTAATATTTTTCAGGTGACGCGTAGATCGCGGATGAGGAGCCGGATGGACTCGAGGTGGCCATGCAGTGGAAATTTAAATTAAATGAACTTTGAACGTTATTTTATTTTATTGTTGGTTTCATTTTGTTTAAGTTGTAATAAGGCTCATAAGGATTTTATTCTTATTATTTGATATGTTTGGATAATTTGTAAACTACTTAATGATTTCAGAATGGGTGCACATGTTTTCTTAAAATCTAAACGCAAATTGTTTTATCGTACCATCAGGTACATTGAAATCTATAACAACCTAACTTAATAAATTTTCAAATAAACCTAGGAATGGTTTTCTTTATACCACTCCACTGTTTTAAAACAAGGCAACATCTTTTATCAAAACTTAAACCTACTTTTTGTAAGAATTTTTAAACATTTTCTCTCAGAGCATACCAAATTCTATCGTAATGTTTGGTAGAGTTTGGGGTGTTACAAAAGTGGTAAAATTACGGTACTACCCTCAACTTCTGTTAAAATGATTTTACTTTGCAAAATACCAAAATCTCGAAATTTCAAAATGTTAAGATACTCTAGTATGGGAAAATTACAAAAATACCCCTGTGTTGAAAATTACTAAAATACCCCTGGTTTCCAAAACGAGGCCATACCTCTGAATTTCGCAAATTTTCAAAAACACCCTCTAGTTTTGGGAATTTCAAAGTGACCGGTTTTACTAAAGTTTTAAAAATTTCTTTTATTACTTAAAATACCCTGTAGGGAAAAGACGGATATACCACAGGGTAGTAAATGGGGCGTAAATGTCCAAGAGCGAATAGGTATGGAAAGTATTAGGGAATGGATGCATGAACTCCTTTGTGTGAACTAGGATAGAAAAGCTCAAAACCTTGTTTGCTAGGAAGAATCTCTGATTAAAACTCTATCCATAAAATTTCTTCATGAATAAGAAAGTGGGTATCGAGCCAGTTCAAAGCTCTACCAAGTGGGGCCCAAGGTCCAAAAAGTTTTGGTAGGCCTTTTTGAAAAATGGTTTTGGTTTTAGACAGCATGGCAGCAAGTCACCGGTACCGATCCTCCCAGATAAGTACCCCTAACTGATGTTTGCATATGATCCTGATGATGTATGATATGAATGAATAGTGATGAAGGCTACCCTGTAGACCTGAAACCTATAGGACTTTGTGAACTCACGAAAACAAAACTCAGTAATAAGAACTATTCATAAGATTGTGCCTTAATACACAAGTGGAATAACTACTAATGCATAAAACTTTTAAAGCAGATAAGTCGAGACATTAGATATAGAGTTGGGAGCGTATGAAATATTCGCCTGTTTTAATTTCTAGGTGTTTTTGAGTATGGGTAGGAGTTTTAAATTCTAGTTAAAAGTATATTAGTTTTATTAAGATCGAGTGCTGTGAAGAGAGCATAGTGTGGCGGGTTAGAATGTGTGATCATTAGTTAGTTTGGAAATTTCGAGGACGAAATTTCTTTAAGGAGAGGTAGATTTGTAACATCCCAAAATTGGGCCTAGGAGAATTGAGCCCAATGGGCCTTAGGCGTAGTAGCGTTTGAATTTTTAGAGAATAAGAGATCGGCTTAAATGCAAGTTAGACCTATTGGATAAGTGATTTTGGAAGGTTAGAGGCTTCTATGAAGTCCCTGATCAAATATTGGCTTTATGGAAATTTTGGTTTTAGGTGAAAAAACCCTGAAGTTGGCGAGATAGGCCTTAAGAATAAAATATGAAGAAAAATGACACAAAAGGAGTGTGTGGTGTAGTGGCAAAGTGACGCCACATAAGAGACAAGGGAGTGACGCCACAAGGAAGGAAGGAGGTCCAAGGTTCAAGTCTTGGCTTTTGCATTTTGGTTTCTTTTTACTTGGATCTTAGAATTTGGGCCATAGTTTATATTTAGTTGCGTATGGTTTAAGGCACAAGAGGAGCTTGTGGCCAAGTGGTTAGCGGCATGGATTATGTTGCAAGGAGCACAGGTTCGAATCTCGTGAGAAGCGAGGGAGTATTTATTTTGCGATGCAGACGGGAAGAGTTTCATTGAATTTAAACTCTCTTGACGAAGGGATCCCACATCGGAAAGACACAAAGAATGAAGGTGAAGAGCTAGCTATATAAGGAGCATCCTAGAAGGAGAGTAAACACATCTTGGAGGCGTTTGGGCACAAGAGTGGTCGGAGCGCGGATTAGCCCAGTCCTATCGGTGTGTAACTCTCTCTACTTAGTTGTAGAAATGCAAAATGCCTAATGCCGCTTACATGGCATTAGTAGCCACACGAGTGCAAGCGCGTGTGTGTGGGGCTTCGACGCGATAGTTGAGGCCATCAGTAGTATTCTTGTGGGTTGGGCTGCTTGGGCCTCGATGGGCCGAAGTGGGCCCAATGGGCCCGTGGGCCCATATGAGTAAATTGCATGATTGGTTAGTATATGTTGAACTAGACTAGGTGGAACTTATATACGTGGCTAGATTTGTGCTAGGTGGGCCACACGAGCATGTGGGCCCGGATGGGCTGAAATCGAGTTTTAGGCCCAATCGTCCGGTACGACCGGAAATGGTAGCTGAGTCGCTAGTGGCGGCATTAGGCCTTCGGAAAGGCCATTGCAGGTGTGAATTTACGAAAATACCCTTGGTGGGTAAATTACAAAAATGCCCTTAGTAGGTAAAATTACGATTATACCCTTAGAGGTTGATTAGAATGATTATGTTGTTTAGTTTTGGCCGATTGTAGGGGAAGGCTTGATCTCGCATATCTCGGGTTGTGGCTAGTGCTCGAACAGCGTTAAGGAAGGGGGATCTAGTGCGTTAGATCTTGATCTACGGGATTTGATAGTCGCATTAGTAACCAGGTGTGTAGACTAACACACTTCTTGCTTTGTATATGTTTGATAAACTGATTGATTGGTAAAACCGAAACAGTATGGTTGAGTGATATGATACCCTATGGGGTATGTGCACGGATTTTGGTAAGTCCGTTTCATTATGAGTACTGTTATTGATACATGATGTCATGATTTATGATGTATGTGCTATGAGATGCAACGTTAAACATGTTTGCATGATTTGAATACTATACATGAGTTGGTATGATGATGGGTGATATGAGAGGAGGGGGAAGTGATATTTGTGTCGACGGACACGGTGGTTTGGTACCACATTGTGACTACTGGTCACCGAGGTTTGGCACCTCCGGAGGTTTGGTACCTCATAGCGTCTCGTCCCGTGGCTTAGCACCACGATGGGTTGGCCCCACGATTATATTAAGGGATTGACGCCGCCGATTTGGTATCACATGATGGGTTGGCCCCATCAATTGATTGTGTCTTCGGACACCGAGGTTTGGCACCTCCGGTGATTTGGCATCACATCCGCGACTATAAGTCACCGATGGTTTTGGCACCACCAAATGGTTTGGTACCACACGGGGTAGACAAAGGCGTTTGGATGGCTAGGTTGGGTGCATGACTTAGTGCATGATTGTTAATTATAAATCGTGTATGAAATTGCTTAAAACCGGAGAAGGGTTACACATTGAGTCTTGGTGACTCACCTTCTCCTTAATATTTTTCAAGTGTCGCGTAGATCGCGGATGAGGAGCCGGATGGACTCGAGGTGGCCATGCAGTGGAAATTTAAATTAAATGAACTTTGAACGTTATTTTATTTTATTGTTGGTTTTATTTTGTTTAAGTTGTAATAAGGCCTGCTAAGGATTTTATTCTTATTATTTGATATGTTTGGATAATTTGTAAACTACTTAATGATTTCAGAATGGGTGCACATGTTTTCTTAAAATCTAAATAAATTGTTTTATCGCACCATCAGTACATTGAAATCTATAACAACCTAACTTAATAAATTTTCAAATAAACCTAGGAATGGTTTTCTTTATACCCCTCCACTGTTTTAAAACAAGGCAACATCTTTTATCAAAACTTAAATCGGCTTAGAAGAATTTTTAAACATTTTCTCTGTAGCATTCCAAATTCGGTCGTAATGTTTGGGCCGAGTTTGGGGTGTTACAGTCACTGTGCATGATTTCCTGCAAAGACTTTTGAAAAATGTGATCAGTGGCATCAACAAAGTAACAAGAATCATCTTGTTCTCTAGAATATCGCATGACATCATAACTTTGGAAAACAATTTCCTCATCTCCTACCCTTAGTGCAAGTTTACCATCACCAACATTAATGACAGCCCTAGCAGTAGCTAGAAACGGTCGTCCCAAAATTGAAGTACCTCTACGTCCTCATTCATGTCAAGCACAACAAAATCAACAGGAATTATAAATTTATCTACTTTCACCAGAACATCTTCGATAATTCCCCTAGGATACTTAATAGATCTGTCAGCTAACTGAATACTCATCCTAGTGGGTTTTGGTTTACCGAGACCAAGTTGCTTAAACATTCTACAAGGCATTAGGTTAATACTGGCACCTAAATCAGCTAATGCTTTCTCTACGCTCAAACTACCAATAAAACAAGAAATAGTGAAACTTCCTGGATCTTTCAATTTGGTTGGCAGCTTGTTTTGGATGATAGCTGAGCATTCTTCATTAAGTTCCACTATTGAAATTTCCTCAAACTTCCTCTTATTTGTTAGAAGCTCTTTTAAAAATTTGCATATGTTGGCATCTGCGAAATAGCTTCAACAAAAGGTAAGTTAATGTGTAGTTGTTTGAAAAGTTCAAGAAATTTACCATATTGTGCGTCTAAGTGGTCTTTCTTTAATTTTGCTGAATATGGGATTGTTGGTTTAATTTCCTCACGGGTCGAGGTTATCTTTGTCTCATCGATTTCATGTGGTACCTCTTTCTTCGTTTCGATTAACTCCCTTTGTAACACCCCCTACCCGTATTCAACGCCGGAATAGGGTACGAGGCATTACCGGAATTACAAATTTATTTATCAGACATTTTATTTCATCTAGCATTTATATTTGAAATCAATCAAAATCAAACATATTGTCCCTTAAATATATTTATTTTTATCGACATGTCTTACTTGAATTTATTACTCATTTCATCATACTTAATTACCTTGTATTAACATATTAAAAATAATCACATATTTACATGTCATGATAAATATCATTCACTTGTCGTTTCTTCTTAAACATAAAACAGTTAATTCATCATATCAATATTTCACGTATCATCAACTTATATTTCCTTATATCACATAATTAAGTTACGAACTTACTCGTTAAATTTGCGAAATATCAAATTTGAGGCACTTTGGAAATTTTCTATTTTCATTGATTTTTCAATCGATCTTAATCTAAATTAATAATTTCATTCAATTTTGCAATTTTAAATAATAAAATAATCCATTTCATGCAAATTGGTCATTTCCACATTTTTACAAAATTAATCACAAAGTTTTACTTTTATTCAATTTAGTCCCTGAGCCTAAAACATTTCAAATTAGCCATACTACCTAAATATTCATACATATTTTCCTCCTCCTCCTCTCCATTCCACATCCTTAATGTATATAACATGCTATAAGTAACATTATCAATAATTTCATTAATTACTCATAAGTATATTCAAAACTGTCCATTTGAGTTACAGCCACTAAATTATTTATTTCCAGAGCTACAGAACTCCAACTGAAGAACCGTTAATTTTCTGTGAAACTAGACTCACATATCTTCTTGCCATAAAATTTTTAGAATTTTTTATTTAGCCAATTAGTACAGTTTATTCTTTAAAGTAACCCCTATTCTGCTGTCTGGCAGTTCTGACCATTTTTCACTAAAAATTAATTATATTTTTATATAGAATTCAGATGATGTTATAGTTTATTTCTTCTAAAACTAGACTCATTAAGGAATCTAACCATATAAATTATGTTCCCAAATTACTTTTATACAATTTTGGATGAGTTTTCCAAGTCAGAACAGGGGATCTCGAAATCACTCTGAACCAATCTTACCAAAATCTAAATATCTCAAAATACAGAATTTCTTTTCTTTCTCTGTTTCTTTCATATGAAAATAGACTCAATAAGCTTTAATTTAATATCTTACTCAACTTCTAATTCCATTTATACCATTTTTGGTGATTTTTCAAAGTTACCTTACTGGTGCTGTCCCAAAACTGTTTTCTTATAACTCATTTTACAATTTAATCCTAATTAAGTTTACTTATTTTCTTAACTTAATTCATACTTTGTTTCTTCTTAAATTCCTTCCATATTCAACCTGACTATCTAATATTCACATTAAAACTTTAATTTCTAATTTCTTCCAAATTAATCCCTCTAACACAGCTTATAGCATACTTTACATTTTAATCCTCTTACTAATTCTAACTTAAATTTCATTCAATTTAATCCCTGATTCATCTTTTTCTTCAACATCAACTACACTTGAAAACCTAAAAACTCTCAAAATATCAACTTAGTTTCATCAAAATCTTGCTTTAAAGCTTCTAAAACATCAAAATTAAGTAAAAAGGGCTAAATTGACTTACCTATCATCTTCCAAGCTTCAAACTTTCTATTTTTCCTTTTTCTTTCTTTCTCCCCTATTTCTTCTCTGTTTCGTCTTACTCTCTGTTTCTTTTTTCTGTTTCTCTCCCCCTTTCCTTTTGTTTTTGTTTGTATATATATAATAATATAATAATATAATAATATAATAATATAATAATATACTTTAAAAAAAAATCTCTCAGATTTTCATACTTAAACACGCTCAACTTTACAAAATGGTATAATTGCCATTTTGATCCTTTATAATTTCTTTTAATCTATAATTCAACTTTTACACCTTTTTCAATTTAGTCCTTTTCATTTAATTACATATCCAAACGTTAAAATTTCTCAACTAAACTTTAATAATAACTTAATGACACTCCATAAATATTTTTAGAAATATTTATGGCTCACTTTATGAATTCGAGGTCTCAATACCTCGTTTTTGGCCCAATTTTTCTAATTAATTTTTTTTTTAGTTCACAAAATTCACTAATTTTAAAATATTTCTAAAATCACACTTAACTTATAATTATCGATTAACAAAGTTTTCTAACTTCTTCGTCAGATTTAGAAATCTTGAATCACCGCTTCGACACACTATTGAAATTGGGTTACACATCCTTCCACTTCTTAGCGTCATTGCAGACACACTTTTTTTCCCTAGGTAAGCTTTCTGATCGTGTTTTAAAAACTAACTTAGTGAGTTGCCCGATATGATCCATGAACTCCTGTGTCAATGCCTCAAGTTTTTTTTCTATATTCTGGAAACATGTTTCTGTGGCTGCCATGAATTTTGTCAGCATCTCCTCGAGGTTTGGCTTCTTTTCCTGTAGGTAGGGCTGTTGTTGGAAGTTTTGGGATGGTTGTTGTCTTTGATTTCCTTGGCCACCCCATGAGAAATTGGGGTGATTCTCCCAAGCTAGATTATAAGTATTACTATAAGGGTTATTATAGATCAGAAATTGTTACCCATATAGTTCATTTGTTCGCTTTCCGTGCCCTATTCGTAAGGTGGGTACCCAAGATTCGCTACTCCTCCACTTGCGTCGCACTGCATAACTGGATGTGCCTGCGAAGAACCATATAAACCTTCAAGTTTTTTATGTAACAACTATACCTAATTTGATAGCGCGGTTACTGCGTCGAGGTTGAAAACTCCGGCTGCTTTGGCTGGCCTTGTCCTTGTAACTTGCCACTGATAGTTATTCAGTGACATCTCCTCTATAAACTCGTAGGCCGCTTCAGGAGTTTTGTTATTCAGAGTTCCGCCGGCAGCTGGATCAATTAGTTTCCTTGTTGAAGAGTTCACACCGTTGTAGAAAGTTTGGACTAGTAGCCACAAAGGTAATCCCATGCATCGTAAAGTGTCTCTAAATCCATCTTCACAAACGAAGAGATATCATTCCTCAATTTGGCCGTTTTGGCCGGTGGAAATATTTTAATAAAAATTTCTCGGTCATTTGATCCCATGTAGTGATTGACACTCGTGGAAGAGAATGCAAAACCACTTTTTGGCTTTATTCCTCAGAGAAAAGAGAAATAACCGAAGACCGATGACATAATCAGAAACGCCATTTTCTTGAAGGTATCACAAAATTCTAGAAAATTTGCTAAGTGTGTGTTAGGATCCTCATCTTGCAAACCATCAAACTGAACAAACTGTTGTATCATCTGTATAGTGTTAGGTTTCGGTTCAAAATTATTTGCAGCAATAGTAGGCCTAACAATACTAGACTCAGTTCCTATTAAACTAGGTTTAGCATAATCATACGTAGTGCGTGGAGCATGATGTTCGGCCATCTCTGGAGGTGGCAGATTATTCTCAGCCATCTCTTCGGTGGTATTATGTCATCATCCAAGGAAGAATCCACCTACACTTCACTTGTTGTCTAACTCTGAACCAGACGATTTATTCATAATCCCTCTCTCGAGGCAACTAACGTCTAACCCTAGGTTGATTAATTGAAATCTCTTTCTAATTAAAACCCATAAAATTGCATTAACTCGATCTATGGACTTCCATATTAGGTTTCACCCTAATCCGGTAAAATCTCGTCACCCTATGTCTAGGCGTGCGATGAACTCCGCTTAATTATGCTAGATCTACTCTTAGGTAGGGACTTTTGCTCCTCCACCTAAGCACATCACACTTGAATTAATATCCCGGAAATATCAAAACAAGAATTAAGAACACATAATTAAGAACAAATCAAGGATTTATCATATAGTTCAGCAAACGATAACAAGATTCATCTTAGGTTTCATCCCCCTCAGGTATCTGAGGGTTTAGTTCATAATCATAAAAGAATACATCTCAAAAGAAAAGATAAAACAAAACATAAGAAATCCCTAAAACCCCCTGAAGGAATTGAAGAGAGATCCTCCGTCTTGAGTATGATTCCGGTACTGGCTTCCTTTGAGTAGATTCCACAATTCTGCCCTCTTTGGCCTAGCTGAACCTCCCTGACTAAAGCCTTGGGTTCCCCCCTTTTAGGTCATGCTTAGGGTGTTTATATAGGCTTCTGAATATGTTTCTTTGCCCCTAAGTATCCTAAGCTGAGTGAAACTCTTCTTTCTCACGGCAGGGACACGCCCATGGTACCACCTCTATAAGTCGTGGCCAGGCCGTGTTCGAAGCTGTTAAATAAGGCACAGCCATGTGGTCTCGGGCCCAGGCCGTGCGGATTTCGTGATATGGCCCATTTACTCCGTTTTGGGCCTGTTTTTTGTTCTTTTCATCATCCGGTGCTCTTTTGAGTATAAAATATAAAAACAAAGTATTAAGAGCACCAAATTACATAATTCAAGACTTAAATCATCCAAAAGCATGCTAAATGTGGGCTTAGAATATGTTACTTTTACGGTTTAACAATTTGTTTACCCCTATTAACCCGACTCAGACTCACGGATACACGGATCCAACCAAAACACACCAGTTTGGCACCCAGTGCCTCATCAGATAATTCAAAGTAACAGATTGACACCCAGTGTCTCATCGACTCAAGGTCGAAGTATCTCTGACACTTCCAATCCTATGGCATGCCAACTATATCTGACTCAACCCAATACAGTTAATAGGGTTTCAATTCACTTTTCAATTTCCACAATTTTCCAATATTCAAATATCACAGTTCCACATACATTCAATTCAATAACAATCAATATTCTTTATACCATTATTTTCATGAATTTCGTGTATATTTATTTTGATAACAATTCATAATCATGAATGTACATAATTATCAGACAAGTTTCACATACATGAAATTTCCATGTAACTAACCAAGTCTTTCTGAATCGGAGAACGACTTACGGATATGAGTACATTGTTTTCTTTGTGCCATAACCTGGTTATGGTCTTTTCATTAAAATGCCATAGCCCAACTATGATCTTACATTTAAACATTGCCATGGTCCAACCATGGTCTTATCGTCAATGTTTAAACCCGTTTGACCACATTTGATATATTGTGACCTATGGCCATCAGTGGTTTTGACCACACGATGGGTTGGCCCCATCATCTGATTTGTGACTCTAAGTCATCAGTGGTTTTGACCACACGGGGTAGAAAAGGAGTATGGATGGTTAGGTTGGGTTGCATGTGCATGTTTATTAATGACTTGTGTATGAGTTACTTTACCGGGTGGGGGATTACACATCGAGTCTTGGTGACTCACCCTTTCCCTTAACATTTTGCGGATGAGTAGATCGCGGAGATGGAAGCCGGATGGACTCGAGGTGGCCATGCAGTAGACATTTAATAGATGAACTTGGATTTTGTTTTATCTTATTTTTATGTTGGTTTTGTTTTAATTGAGTTGTAATAAGGCCTCCTAGAATTATTTTTATTATTGTTACATGCTTTGAATATTTGTTTAAACTATTTAATTATGTTAAAAATGAATTCACATGTTTTTCCCAATCAAACGTAAAATGTTTTAAATATGCCATCGGGCACATTTGCAATCTATAAACAACCCGACTTAATAAATATTTTTAAACAACACTAAGTATGTTTTTTTTTAACAAGAGACTTGAAGTTGAAAGATTTTCGACAAAACTTAAATCTGTTTTAAAATGGTTTTCAAAATGTTTCTCTATAGCAAACCAAATTCGGTCGTAATGTTTGGGCCGGGGTTTGGGGTGTTACAAATTGGTATCAGAGCCCAGTTCAAAGCTCGGCTGTGGGGGCCCAAGGCCCAAAATATTTTAGTAGGCCTTTGAGAAATATTTTTGGTTCTGAATAGCATGGCACCGAGTCTCCGGCACCTATCCGCCCAGGTAAGTAATCCTAACTTCTGTATGATTTATTTTCTGTAGAAGGGTAGGAAGCATGGAACGTAGATAGCATGATAAGCACTTGGAACTTTAGGACTAGTTACCCCAAACAAAGACATAAGACTTTAAGAGCCTAATTAAACAAACCTACGACCTAGTCGCCGAGTTAGGGTGTGGTAACCCTGGTGTGCATGTCTAGGATTGGATCCGGAAGAGCTTGGTACTTAAGCAGTCCTCATGACTCACCTCCTTTTCACAGGAATCCTACCTGGTGCATAGCTTCGGTTCACCCTAACCAAGAGGACTCGGTCATAGGCGAAGCCATAAATAAAACCCAAAAGGGATTAGCCATGTTTTCATGAAAACTCGAGTTTTAAAATTGTTTAAGTACTCTCTAGATATTAGGAAAAATTTATTTTGGAAAAATCTTCAAAATATTTCCCGTTTACCAAAATTACCAAAATGCCCCTAGTGGTAAAATTACGAAAATGCCCTTGGTTCTAGAATTACCGAATTACCCCGATTTCAACAAAATCTTCTTACTTTGCAAAAGTAGCCGAAAATCTTGTATTTCAAAATATATATACACTGACTTTTGGAATTTACAAAATTACCCCTGATTGACAAAATTACCAAAATGCCCCTGGTTTCCAAAATTTTGCCATACCTTTAATTTGAGAAATTTTTGAAAAGAACCCTCTAGTTTTGGAAATTTTGAAATGTTCTGAATTACGAAAGTAAAAAAAAATTGATTTATTACGAAAATACCCTTGTAGAAAAATGACGAAAATACCCCTGGGATAGAAACAGGACAGAAATGTCCGAAGAGTGAACAAGTATGAAAGGTATTAGGGAATGGATGTTCTTTTCTGTGTGAACTAGGATAGAAGACTTAAAACTTTGATTGCTCGAAAGAATTCCTATTAAGCTTTTCATAAAATTTCTTCGCGGGTAATCAAGTGGAACAAATTACTAATCCATAAAATTTCTTAATCAGATTAAAAGCACGATAGTTAGAATGAGTTCTAGAGGACGTGGCCGTTGTGGACGTGGCCGTTGTGGACGTGGAAGGGGAAGGATGACCGTGTCTGAACCCGTTAGGTCGGGTCAGGGTTCTGAGAATAAAGTACCACCGCCACCACCACCTCCAACTTTTGGAGCTGAGGAGCAACATCAGACAGGAGGTGAGGCAGTATCGCAAGCTGTGTTGCGAGTCCTTGAGTTAGTGGCTGGGGCTAGTGGAAATTTGAGAGCTCGGAAATCTGTCCCCGAGCGACTTCGGTCTAATGGAGCTGAGGTATTCCGGGGTGTATCGGGAGTGGCACCCAGTGCAGCGGAATATTGGTTAGAATCAACAGAAAGGATCATGGACGATCTTGACCTGACTAATGAGGAGAAGTTGAAAGGAGCAGTGTAAACCTCGAAGGATGAAGCATATCAGTGGTGGCTCACTGTCCGAGATGGTGCCACGGCGGATGATCTTACGTGGGATTACTTTAGAATTGCTTTTCAGAAGAAGTATGTGGGCACCAGCTATACTGATGCTCAGAGAAAAGCTTTTCTGGGATTGGTACAAGGAACTAAGTCAGTGTCGGAATATGAGGCAGAATTTTTAAGGCTGAGCCGCTATGCTCGGGGAATTGTGTCAACGAAGCACGAACGCTGTGTCCGCTTTGAGGACGGACTTAGGGATGATCTAAGGTTGCTGATTCCTTCACACCAAGAGCGTGAGTTTTCAGTCCTAGTGGAAAAGGCTAAGGTAGAAGAAGGGATCAAGGAGTCCGTAAGCCAGAATCACGAAAAGAATAAACAGAAGAGAGGCTTTGGATCGCTTGGATCGGGCAGTACTGTGGAGAAGAAGGCTAGATTTGGGGAATCAGAAAGAGCCACAAAGCCTACTCAGTGGCCACCACAGTGTGCTCGGTGTGGCAAGCCTCACAAGGGGGAGTGTTGGAATGGTAATCGAGGATGTTTTGAATGTGGGTCTTTTGATCACCGTGTAAGGGATTGTCCCCGGAAGTTAGCTAAAAATCAGCCAGAGGGTCAGAACCGTGCTCAGGTTAGAAATGAAGGACCACCACAGAGAGGTCGTGGTAATGGTGATGGTAACGGGCGTGGCCGAGGTGCTGAAGGTGCAGAGGCGAGGCAACCAAAGTTGGTTTCTGCAGTTCACCGTCGCGAGGAGGAAGATGTGCCAGATATGACAACGGGTAAGTTCTTATTTCCGGAATACCCTCAATTGTCTTGTTTGTGGTTACGTTAGTTTGTTCTTTTGTGTTGATGAAGTGTGGGAAAAATTTGATTATGAACTTGGAGAATGTGTCTAGAAATATGATAATTCTTTAAGATCAAAGTGCACAGCGGTGGCGTGGTATAATGAGTTAAGGATGCACGATTGAACGATAGTAAGTAATTTCGAGGACGAAATTATTTTTAAGGAGGGTAGAATTGTAACATCCTAAATTAGGGGTTATGTGTAATTTAAATATTTTCCCATGTGTGTGTGCTTGAAGAATAAAATTTATGATTTATTTGGCATGTTTTAAGACCTAAAAATAATCCCGAGCTAAGCCTGACTTAGTATTAAAATTTATTTTTATTGTGTTTAAAGGAGGGAAGCTAGGCGAGTTAGGGGTTATAAATAATTTAGGTGGGTTTATGCCGCAAGAAATGGGTTGGTAGAAGTGGCGTGGTGCGCCTAAAAGATTGCTAGGGGTCTCAAGTTCGAACTGCAAAGGCAGCAATTTGGTTTCACTTTTTGCGTCAATTAAGGGAACTGGGCCAGGTATGCTTTAAAAATAAATAGCCGGGGAAATGGACATGAAAGTGTAGTTGGCAAAGTGGCTCCATGCACTGCTTAAGAGCTGGAAGTGGCGCTAAAGAGGGCCTAGGTTCGAGGCCAGGCGGCAACAAGGGTGTTTTAATTTTTGGGTTTTTGGGCGCTAGGCCTAGGAAGGCCTTATAATTAAATCAGGGGGCTAATTGACATGAAAGGCAGGTGGAAGAGTTGGTTTGGGGCGCATCATGCAGCAAGGGACCTAGCTGGTCCTAGGTTCGAGTAGTTGGGGCCAAGGTTTGTGTTTTAATTTTTTTATGCGGTGCGGGGCTCAAGTTGGAAGGCCTTATATAAAAATATTGCGGTTATTTGACACGAAAGTCAAATGGGAGAGTTGGTCTGGGCGCTTAAGGGGGGAGGCGCTGCTTGGGGTCGCTGGATCGAACCCCAGGAGCAGCACCTTGATTTTATTTTTCCTTCCCTCTGCTGCTGGCGTGAAGAGAGTAGAGTTGGCAGTATTTAGGACTCTTAAATTGATTAGAGATAAGGCATATTTTTTTATTTTGTTGCTTAATATTCGGCTGGAAATTGATGAGCACATGGGTCCTCTTTAATGTGTATTTTAAATTGAAGAGGTGATGAAGGGATAAGGATATTATTTGGTTTAATTGCTTTTTAATTGATTAATTCCAAGGAGAAAATTTAGGCCTTTAATTTATTCTATTATTTTGAATTAAGTCAAAAATGTGGTCAAGAGCAAATTAAGGAATTGATTGAATTTTTTTTAAACTCCTTAAGTGGAGTGGACGGCAAAGCAATTGGGGGGAGTGATAATGAGGATTTTAATTTGATTTTTTATTGAATTATTATTTGAGTAATCCTTAAGAGTTGGTAAGAGAGAACTTAGGCATGTGAGCATTCAAATTATTTTGAATAGTTTAAATTTAGTGGCCAAGAGAAATTGTAGGTAGTTGTTGAATTTTAAACTCTTAGTGGACGGCAGGTATAGGGACATTAGTGCCGAATTTGCTTAGCCAATTACTTGGTAATTTCGGCTAAAGCAATTATATTTTTTTTAAGTCTTTTCTTTTCACTCCCTTTTCAATCTCTATCAAAACCGACGGCACCATTAATCCTTTACCTTTCTTTCTTTGTTTCAAAAACTCTCTCTACTTCTCCTTGCCGAATCCCCATTCTTAATTCCCCTTTTCTTTTACTTCTTGTTTTGGCCGAATATTGAACAAAGGTGGAGGCTTTCTTTTAAATCGATTTTTGGAAGGGGCAAATTAAGACTTCGAGATTTATTTGGAAATCAAATCCGTTCAAGGACAAGAGATCTAGCATCGTAGATCGGCTTTTCGGGATCTAGGAATTACGATAGTAACCGGTGTGTAAGATCTCTATACACACTTTATTAATTTACATGCTATTATTATTTGCCTTAGATCTTTTGGTTGTAATTAGCTTGTGGCATAATCATGGGTTTCGGGTAAGTCCCCTAACTTGTAATTTTTATATGTTTGCATGCCATCACATGATGTTTAATACTATGACATGATATATGAAATTTGATGTGTAAGCATGTGATGGTGGGATTGATGAGAGGAGGGGGATGAACTATGGACTGTCGTCAGTGGTTTTGACCACAAGATGGGTTGGCCCCATCAGACTATTTGTGACCTATGGTCATCAGTGGTTTTGACCACAACGATTAATTATTTGTGACTAAGTCCCAGTGGTTTGGTACCATCAGTGGTTTTGACCACATTTGATATATTGTGACCTATGGCCATCAGTGGTTTTGACCACACGATGGGTTGGCCCCATCATCTGATTTGTGACTCTAAGTCATCAGTGGTTTTGACCACCAGTGGTTTTAACCACACGGGGTAGAAAAGGAGTATGGATGGTTAGGTTGGGTTGTATGTGCATGTTTATTAATGACTTGTGTATGAGTTACTTTACCGGGTGGGGGATTACACACTGAGTCTTGGTGACTCACCCCTTTCCCTTAACATTTTGCAGATGAGTAGATCGCGGAGATGGAAGCCGGATGGACTCGAGGTGGCCATGCAGTAGACATTTAATAGATGAACTTGGATTTTGTTTTATCTTATTTTTATGTTGGTTTTGTTTTAATTGAGTTGTAATAAGGCCTCCTAGAATTATTTTTATTATTGTTACATGCTTTGAATATTTGTTTAAATTATTTAATTATGTTAAAAATGAATTCACATGTTTTTCCCAATCAAACGTAAAATGTTTTAAATATGCCATCGGGCACATTTGCAATCTATAAACAACCCGACTTAATAAATATTTTTAAACAACACTAAGTATGTTTTTTTTTAACAAGAGACTTGAAGTTGAAAGATTTTCGACAAAACTTAAATCTGTTTTAAAATGGTTTTCAAAATGTTTCTCTGTAGTAAACCAAATTCGGTCGTAATGTTTGGGCCGGGGTTTGGGGTGTTACTGTTCAACCATACGAACTTACCTGGGCATATTTGTAGAATTCGTAGAAATTTAGGAACTAGTCTCTTAATTTCTCTTTTCCCCATTTATCTTCAGTTTCTTGATCTATAATATAAAATTACTCATTCATTAGCATCTATTCAATTTCTAACCCACTTTACAATTTATATCCTTCAATTTTCAAAATTATACTTTTATCCCAAATTTTACAATTTTTACAATTTAGTCCCAGTGTAATTATCCTATTAATTGAGCTAATTTTCCTTTATTGACAATTTACCTAATTATTTTAGGTTACCATACAACCATTAACATTCATAATTTTAATACCGAACCCTAATTCTTAACTTTTTCACAATTAGGTCCTAAAATTAATTTCTTGATAAATTCATCATATAACAAAATTAGAACTTTAATTCCATGTTAATTATCATAAAAATCAGCATTAATCAATGGTAACTTCCAAGATTACCATAAAATCAAAAACTAATGTATTAGATAGTTGGACCTAATTGCAAAAGTCTTAAAAACACAAAAATTACAAGAAAATAGCAAGAAATGAACTCACATGGTGCCAAAAATATGGGGAACCAGCTTCTTGGAGACCTCCCATGACGTTTTTCTAAAGAAAAATGAAGAAAATATCTAGATTTCTCGTGAAAATTCAATTTTAACTATTAATTTTACTTATTTTCAAATTTTGCCCCATGTTCACATTGTTTCCTTGCTTATTTTCTTTGCCCATACCTTTCAGCCCATATATTATGGGTCTAATTGCCTTTTAAATCCTTCTTTATTAGACATTTAAGCTATTTAATCACTTTAACAAGTTTTTGCATATTTTACAACTTAGTTCTTTTTAATTAATTAACTATCAAAACGTTAAAATTTTCTAACGGAACTTTAATACTAACTCAATGGTACTCCATAAATATTTCTAAAAATATTTAGGGTTCGATTTATAAATTCTAGGACTCGATACCTCATTTTTGACCCAATTTACTTAATAAATTCTTTTAAATCACAAAATTCACTAATTCAAAAATACTTCTAAAATCACACTTGACTAATATATTAATTTGTTAAATTTTTGAACTCACTTGTCGGATTTAGTGACCCCGAATCATTGTTTCTGACACCACTGAAAATTAGGCTGTTACAAATCATGTCACAAACACCCCTAGCATCATTGTTCTACCGAGGTGCCTCATCTTCGCAACCACTTGTTATTACAGCCGACGGTATACAATGGAAACTGAGGACGACATAGTACTCAAGCATGGAGAAACAAGAAGAATATAAAGATGGAGCTTGAGGTGAAGTGAAGATGAAGATAAAAAAGATGAGGTGTCGAAACATCAACTACAAATAAATTCTCCTCAAAACTGACACCCACCAGATTGTGTCACGCATTTGGCCTAATGACATTGATGAACTTTTAAAATTTTTTTTTATGAAAATCATCATTTACTTTGTTAACTTTTAATATGTATTGCATTACATTTTTTTTTTCATACATAATGTACTTATTCTAATTATATAAAAAAAAAGTTGACCTATTATTTTTTACATCAATAATATACTTATTTACAATCTAAGAAAAAAAATTAAAAAAATTGAGCTATTGTATTCTATTGTATTTTTAATCTAAAAAAATGAAAAAAAATGTTTATATTATATTCTACTGTATTTTACATAAATAATATATCAATATTTACAATTTACCAAAAAATGAGAAGTAATGAAAATAATGAACAAATTGTTTGTTTTTTGTGTCTTTTATGCATGTCTGTAAAAAATGAATAAATGTGTTAATTAGGTCTTATCCTGTTTCCCCCAAGTGAGCATGTTAGCTTAGTATGCCCTAGCCCTAAGTTCATACAATAATTGCAATCTTGGTTGGTCTATCCCCTTCCAAATATCCATATTATTGAGTATTCGAGTAGGATTCGGTCAACCTTTTGGTTTGTAACGCAACCTAATATTTGGTATCAAGTCAAATAGAGTGTTCGATACAGATGACCGCCTACTTTCATTTGGGACTGGTCGGAATTCAAATTTCTATACTTTATATATGCATTTTAGTTTGTACACTTTGTCAACATAGCTCATGCAATCTAGACATGCCGAGTCACATGTAGCAACTACATGTACACATCATAAATGAAGTGCTTGAAATCTCCTACAGTTCCAGGTCCTTCATCCTAGGTATACATGATACGATCTTTTGATAATACCTTTGTCGGGTCTGTGGAACTCCGTAACTAAAAATATTTGATTTGGACACGAATGACACACTATAAACATTAACGTCATTATTTGTGCTTTTTCTCTAATTTCTTTCATCACATCCTCACACCAAACGTGACCGCACTTTATCTATCCAACATAATTTTCTGCTCTCTTTGGAAATAAAGTTGCTAAGCGAAAAAATATTTTTTTGACCATATAGGTTATCACCAAATGACACATCCTTTTGAATATGAAATTAATGCATTCCTCTAGGTTCTATGTCATGTGCCCATATCATAGGCCTCTATTATATGATTGAGTCTACTGCTCCTGAGTCCACAAAATGTTGTTTTGGGATGTCGAAGTTTGGGTTACCAACTAACCCCAATTGTTGGAATGACTGTGCGCCAAAGTTGAAATCAAGGGCTGAAACTGATGAATTAATTCCACTTTGATGATTTCAACATTTCATGATGGGAGCTTTGTAACAATAATATGAACCCATAGCACAATTGTGTGGTTGGACTTTCTACTTCTTGTTCCATTCCGACATTAACTGGAACTATTGCCAAACTCAGAGCACCTTCATCGAAGCTGACAAAGTGGACATATAACTCTAGAATATCTGACCCACTAGGACAATGCGAATCAAGCATTGACTCGACCTCCATGTTGCCTCTAAGCTTAATATATCATATTGAATGGGGTTAAGTAACGTTAGATATCTATATTTGAAGCTTGAAATTCCTCTCTAGCTTGAAATTGTCACTTTCCTCCAAATTTCGACCAAATTTCATCCAATTATATGCTCCAATTGAAAGCCAATTTTGTAGATTGGGCCGATGCAAAAATGTCCCCAATTTTTGTATCACAAATTTGACTGTTGTAATAAATAATGGTCGTAATTCGTCTACTCATCTTCAACCAAATAACTTATTTCACATGTTTAAAACAAAAAAAAAATTATGTAGAAAAAAGAGTATGAATTATCTAAAAACAATAACAGTGAAACTTACTAGAACCAATTTACTTTGTTGGGTTGATTTTTGAAATTTAGGTATTTAACAAAAACAATCTTCTCCTTGTGAAAATAATCTGCTCCAAATTTCAGTATGGAAGTTCTCCAACAGAATTATGGCTAATTTTATAGCAAATACTACCCCCGGATATCAAACATAACTTTAAAAATATTGGAAAAGATTGGACATGACAAGTTTGAGCAAGTTTGAAAAACGCTTCTTGTTAGAAGCGTTTTCCTGAAAAGCCTAAATAGTTTTTTTTAAAAAACATGTCTTCTTAGAAGCGTTTGTAAAAAAAAAAATTGGAATGTGACGTCTGAATTTTATTCGAGATTCCCTGGCCCGAGAATCTTTGGTTTAGGGTACGGTTATGACTTTTTTTCATGGGTTAGGGTTAAGGTTAAGGTTGAAAATGGGAGGGAAGAAAACACTCCCTATAGAAGATTCAGCTGAGGTGGATGCGTTTTTCGCTGAGGTAGTAGAAGGGACTATGAAAGCGTGCCCTATAAGACGTGTTTTCAGCTGAGTTGGCTGCCATGCAGGCTGAAAGTGCGTCATATAGGGCGCGTTTTCTTAGCTTCCATTTTCAACCTAAACCCTAACTTGTGAAAAAAATTTAAAACCCAAAAATCTCAGGATAATTTTCAAACATCATATCCCGAAAGTTCCGGTCATGGGCTCCAATATTATTTGTTTGTTTTTTAAATTTTCCTTCCAATTATCTATATAAAAGGGGTTTTGTTCCCCTACTCCATCAACTCTCTTGGCCACCGTTCTTTAAAACATAAAAACTTCTTTCATAAATTGTTTTTTTTTTGTTGAGTGTTGAAATTTTTGGACAGAAGATTTATTTATGTTTTTGTTTGAGGGAGACAACGTGATCGTTTTAAGGTATGCTTGAGTTCACGATGATACGACGGCACTTGAAGACCCCCACACTTAATTTGATATGTGGGGATCGACCTATCACCTTACAAGCCCATCACATTGCAACTCAGGCTCCTAATTCGCGGTGGTTATACAGTCACAGGTTGAAGTATAACAAGGGCTCCCGATTTACAGTAGTTATGCGGTCACAGGTTGAAGTATAACTCAAGCCCCGATTGACAGTAATTATTGTTAGATTTGGTGCCCTGAGCGTGGTATATTCGTTTGTAAACTTATAACTTTTTTTTGCACTGACGAAATAATAAAAAAAAATTTATGGATTACATTAATATACCTTGTATGATTGTTCTCATATAATTTTTGCACGAAAAGAAAAATGAAAACAAATGTTTTTTATTAGTTGTCTAATGTTTAAATTGATACTAAGCGACATTACATGGTTGGATTGTAATACAGAAAGACAACTTATATTAGTAGACGATCCTAAACATATCTTTACTCAAATCGAAAATAAGCAAACCGATTGAAAGACTAATATGTTTTCTATTAAGTCTAATTGGGGGATGCTTTGCTTGGACATCAAAGCGTATAACTCCTAAAAGATAGAGATATATATGTAACTGACGAGACTGACAGTACATTGACTTGGCATAAGAAAAATATATCCTGAATCAGTTTGTGGATTTATTCACTTGTTATGTTCATAGTGTGACATACTTAAATTCTAAGTGGATGACGGACTATATATGTGTACCTCATACACTTTGATGTAAGTAAAAGCCTTAGTTCGAATAAATAAGGAACCAAAAGCTGGTGCGTTGGGTGTACAAGTTTTGCATTATGTAGTGTTATTCACAATAGTGCAATTCATAGCCTAAGACATGGGTAAATGATATCCTCTCGTTTGCATGGCATGGTTGATGAAAAGTAAACGTGGCCACGGGTCGTTTGTCTTTTTGATGGATGACTTTATCATTATTTGATAGTGATTAACTTTTCATAAAGGAAAATGTAACTGTTACTATGAGATAAAATACAATCATATTGGAGAAGGGATATTATCCCAAAGAGATTAAGGATATATCCTATGAGAGTAACACACTTATGACAAGGTCATTGGACAAACACTAATCGAGTTGCTTTCGTAATGGTATGACGTTGGAGAAAGTTGAGTCATGATACTATAATAGACTGACTTTGTGACTAAATAAGTTTATAATTAATAGGCGAAAAGCTGAAACATAACAATAAATCAATTGAGTCTCAATTGCATATGTCTAATTAGTCCCTTCGGTAACTCGTTGAAACCATAAATGAATTGCATGTTAAATCAAAAGAACAGAAATGGTGAAATAGAGAAATCATAAACATTTGGAAATGATTATGGTTTTCTCCAAAATGAAAATGAAAACTGTGAAATGAAACCATTTGGACATGAATGTGGTCTTCTCCAAAATGAAAATGAAAAATAAAAAATGAAAATTACTTGGAAAATGAGTTTACGTTTTTCTGAATTAAATGAAGTTTGAAAATGGAAATAAATAATTTGATCATAGTGAACCGTTGAATACAAAAATATTAAATATATTTTCTCATAGATTCTTTTACGGTAAAGTCATCATGATTTTAACGGAATTAGAATTTGTAACGCCCCAATTTTTTTTAATTCCGATTTTTGTAAATTTTTTACACAAATATCTGTCTTTTTCAGTGGTTATGTGTTCTGGGAAGTCTTCGGTTGAAGGCTTGACTTGAACAGAGTTTTATGTTTCTAAATGACTAAAGCCTTATTCTTGTCCAGTAGGCTTAAGTTTTAGTGTTAGTAAGTTTATGTGAGAATGGGTCTGCTGATCTGGTGGTTAAGAGGAGTGTTGGGATGGGAAAGGTCTTCTGTTCGAGTTGTTGCATGAGCATTATTTTGCTTTTAGGGCCGTGCAGGAGTTTGAAGCGTAGTGAACTGCCGAGAATTAGAGTTGTAGTAGGAAGTGAGGGAGAAAAACTTGGGACTTGGGTGGTTATTGTGATATTCAGTCTTCTCCATCTCAATCTTCTTTTCCTTTTTGCAATTTTGATCAAAATTCTTCTCTTCTGTGCCGATTTCTTCGTTATTGCCGAATTCTTTTGTGGTCCCCCACCCCTTTGCGTTTGATTATGTTTCCTTTTCCCATCTCTTCTACTCTACGTTAGCACGCGGTCGGTAGGTTGTGCTTTTGATTAATTTTATCTGTTTCTCTTGAATGATTACTTAAAAGGAGTGTTTTCGTGTTTAGGAGTTCTGCAAGTGGCTGTGGTTCCCAAACTGTGCCGACTAAGTACGTGTTTGTCGGTGTTCGCTCAAAGGTAGGGGTTTTCGTTAAGATTTAGGTTTTATCTGTTCATAATAGCTCATTTTAAGTGACTGATTTTGGACTCGAGATTATCGATTTTAGGTTCTGGAGTGCTCGAGAATCATTTTAGCTTCAATCGAAACTAGGTGTGTACCCGAATCGCAAGAAAATGCATTTGTGACAAAAGCCAAAAAATTTTCTGTCGACACCACACGGCCGTGTGGTAGGCCATGTGCAAGGCTGTGAGCCACAACACGGCCGTGTAATCGATGAGCCAGGCCGTGTACAAGTGACACAGCCGTACGATGGCCGCGCAAGGTTGTATGCAACATACGAGCTCAACCTATTGGGTCGTGTGGGCCCACAAGAGAGAACCACACGGGCGTGTGGGATTCTGGGCCAGGCCGTGTGATTCATACGGCCAAGGCCAACTTGGGTCGTGTGGGCCACACAGACAGGCCACATAGGCGAGTGAGCCCATTTTTTTGAAATGATTTGTCAAGTTGCACAGGTCGCCCAAGTCGACTGTGGACCTACTGTAGAGTCGGTAAGCATTACTTGGACCCTTAGTTATGTGATTCGATTATGTGGTGTCTGATTGAGCATGATATCCGTACAAAACTGAATTTATGATCCGTTATTTGCATATTTGCATGTCATGTATTGTATGCTGCATTACATTAGGGTGGGTTGATGTTGTTGGAGGAATTATCTGAAAAGCTATTAAGCCTGATTATCTAGCAGCTCAGCTACAATTATCTGGTTATGTGCCACTTTTCGGTACAACATTGTGTGTAGGGATAGGTGGGTTGATTTTATCCCCACATGGTGTGTAAGATTGGGCGGAGATGGTGTGTAGAGGCTGGCGGGTAGGATTCTGATATTCTATTCTTTTCTGGTCTGTTCTGTATATTCTGTATCTGAGTCGGTTAAGGTCCACACCGATTCTGTAATACGCTCAGACCTGAATTGTAAATATATGACTGTTTTTTGATATTATGTTGTGTGCATGTATTCTATGGGGATTACACACTGAGTTTGCGAAAACTGACCCATTTCTGTTTAATCTGTTCAGGTAATCTCCAGCTTTAGACGGATCGGTGCAGCGGAGGACTCGACGGTGACCACTGCTTCTTCTTCACGATAGTTTCATGGTTTTTATACTTATTTATGGTTTTGCTTATATCTGGGGAAGTTTTATATAATTATGGCCATTACGCATTTATTTAAATTTGGGATTTATAACGGTTATGATTTTACTGCTATTAGTAGGAAAACTCGAGTTTTTAAAACAAACGAGCATTTTATCAAAATACACACAAATTCGCAAACTATTTTAAAAGCTTCCGCAAAGTATAACATTTTGGAAATGGATAATGACAGAAAATGAAATAACACGTTTTTGAAGTTAGCATAATAAAATGAGAAATGGTCTTAACGTCATTACGATTTCTAAAGCACTATCATGTGATACCGCCAGATTCGGCCATAATGTCTAGGCCGGGTTTGGGGTGTTACACAATTGGGTTAAGAAAATTATTTAATTGTAAATATATTGAAGTTTATTTTTAAAAAATAGAAAAACAAATATTGAGTTGGATCAAATTATACAATATTGGTCTAAAAGCCCAAAAACCCTTATATTATAACGGGGATGGCAAGCCCTAGTATAATTAACTAGGGTTGTTGCCCTTTACATCTTAAGTTAACTAGGATTTCGTTTTTCTAGTTGAAGTAAACTTGTATAATTCAACAAAAGTTCTACATTTTCTCCCTATAAATAGATGGCACCGGTAAGGTTATTAACACAACTTTCAGATATCGTTATTCTTCTCGAAAATAGAGAGACTTTTATTCTCTAAGAATTAAATATATTTTTTGGAATAACGATTCTGCTGTTTCAATTTTGAAAAGAGAATTGTCGTTTTCACCCCAAAAGAAAAGAAAATTATTTCTAGTTTCAATATTTGATTTGTTTTGTTCGATCCCACACTCGAACCAATTCATGGCACGAGAATAGCAGAGAAGATCATTTGGTTGAAAGTCGGGAACGAAAAGGATCCGTCTATCTGAAAACACATGTACAATTTTAGTTTAGGGTTTATTACTATAAATATCACAAAAAGGGCCTGTTTTCAAAATTTTATTTTTTTTCTATGTAAGAAAATCATTTTCAAACCGGATTTTTCTTCCAATAGTTACGTAGTTATGGGTTCAAGTTTAATGCCACCGGAAGGGGATGCTTTATAAACCTCATACATAAGTTAGAGACCATACTCATAGGGAAAAACTAAGGCGCTTTTCAATATAATCAACTTATTCTATTTTTTCCATCCCCACCAATGTAGTATCCTTAACCTCATTGTTGAAAACTTGTGACAGAGTTGCGGCAAGAGTACTTTCAAGTGGAGAGACTGTGGCGCTGGAGGAAAGCTAAAAGTCCTTTTGGAGCGGCAGCGGGTTGTGATATAAGAACTCATTAATAACTACAACTATTGAAGCCCCAACTCGAGTTTTAGCTTTCTCTCCACCACCACAGTCACTCCCTCCTGAAAGTCCTCTTACCCCCAACTCTGTTACAAGTTTTAGACAATTAGGGTAAGGATATTGCTTTGGTAGAGATGGAGAAAAAAAATAAGTTGATTATTCTCAAAAGCTTCTTTCTTTTTCCCTATGATTATGGTCTCGAACTTATGTATAGGGTTTATAAAGCATCATCTTTCGGTATCATGAAACTTGATCCCATGACCGTATAACCACTATCAATTGGGCTCCCAAGTTATACTCAAACCCGTGATCGCATAACCACCGTCAACTAGGAGCCTTAGTTATACTTTAACTCGTGATCGTATAACCATCGTGAACTGGGGGTCTGAGTTGCAACACGATGGGCTTTTATGGCGATGGTTCCATCTCGACACGACAGATGAAATGTGTGAGTCTTCAAGCATTATCACATCAACGTGAACTCAATTATACCTTAAAACTATCACTGTGTCTACATCAAACACAAACACAAATAAATCTTTCTCCCCAAATTTTCAACACCCAATATAAAAAAAATACAATTTTGAAGAGAGAAACAAAAAACACATCCTACTTGAGACGCGTTTTTTGTTTCTCTCTCCAAAATTGACCTATTCCGCTAAATATGAAAAAAAAATTTATCTAAAAACTTAAATATTTTTCAAAACTAACATTTTTACTAAATTTAGCCATAGTTTATGAATATGAAAATAATTCTAACAATTAAAATTCGAATTTTAGAGAGATTGAATATTATATTTTTTAATACTAACATAAATAATCAAGCAAAGCTTCAGGCTGATAGATATGAAAAACTAACTAAATAAATAACCTTATGTCAATGATTGAAGTCAGTCTAAAAAATTTATGTTGATTGTTTTTTTTTTTTTAAATGTGTTTGATAGTGAAATGATATATGTATTTTTTTTAAGTTATTTAAATCAAACAATAAATAAATTTTAAATGAACATGTTCATAAACATAAATGTACTAAACAAGTTTTATTTGTGTTCGGTTCGTTTACTAAATGAATCTCAAAATCTTATCTTGGTAAACAAATATACACAGAATAGAAATAGAATTGTTCATGACTTGTCCATTAAACATTTTATTTATTTACAACTCTAATACTAAATCTTAAGTTGAAATTAATTTTGTAACACCCTAAACCCGGCCTAGAAGTTTAGGTTGAATCCCGGATGTTACATTTATCACCTAAGTGATCGTAGGTAAATTTTTACAAAACGTATTGTCACATCGAACTGAAATATTTAATCGATCAAAACTCAGTAAGTAGAATTATAGTTACGTTAAATATATAACCAGAATTAAATAATCAAATAAAAATTTAAAACGGAACTTGTACAATAGCTTAATAAAACATTACAGTTCGAAAACCGAATAACCAAATAGTAACTGAAAATACAAACTGATAATTTATTTTTCACCGAAACTGTCTGAGACCTCCGCATACCGAGTCCAGCGTCAGAATTCAGAAAAGTACCTAAAAAGGGAAACACTAAGGGGATGAGCTACTCGAGCTCAGTGTGAGTTCGAAACGAGACTAAAAACAGATCACAGAATTTAATTCAATAGTGCAACAAACTCATAGTTGAAAGCAGAAACAATTACTGGACAAGGAACCAACGTCCCAACAGAGCATAACACTCAAGCACACCAAATCACAAACGGACAGACAGAATATAGTAAGATAATCTTACACCCAAATAGATGCACATGAATGCAGTCAAGTATCGAACCCATCTAGCCAACACACCTCTCCATCCCTTGATCACACCCCTTAAAAGCTGTTTAAGCTCATCCAACCAAAACACACCATATAGGAGCTCGAAAGGCCCATCCAACCTTACACACCATATAAAGTCATTCCGGGTTGTTCGGCAACAATTACCTGCCACCCCGGGTTGCCCAGCAACGATGGCTTATCAACATGCAGTTACACATCCAAATCATATAATAGTATGCAGCAAAGCTGACTACGTGTCATACAGTGCGGTAAATCACTGTACAAATAAGCTTGCAGTTGAACTGTCGGATCAGATCAGAATCAGTCTCCCTTCTCTTCGCAATCCCACCTAAAACTTATGCAAGTGTATGTGTGTATACATTAACACAGAAAACAAAGAGCACATCCACAGACAGTTAGACAAAAACAGATATGCACACACACCCAATTAACCGGGTTCCGAGTCAGACATCTCACACAACAATTACAAATATCACACAAGCCACTGCCCAAATCAAAGTCTTAATTACCCTTTCTAAGGCTTAGCCAAGGGTTGAAACACAGAGACATCTTCATATCAAAAACACATATAGAACCAAAATAAGTGCCTTAAGACCACACACCCGTATGCTCTGGCTGTGTGGAAAAGCCTAGACTGTGTGGGAGGTCAAAAGTCCGTGTGAAGAGAGGCACACGACCGTGTGGACCAGGGACATGGCCGTGGGAACAGGACGTGTAACTCTCTGTCTATTTGTACTAAAATAGAGTACAGGGCTGACACGGCCGTGTGAGGGTCTTACACGCCCGTGTGCCCACCAAACATGGTTGTGTCTCCAAAACACATGCCCATGTGGGATCTTTAAATCCCCAAATTAGTCACACGACCATGTGGCCAAGCTGTGTGACACCAAATCAAACACTAATTCCCAAAATCATACGCCAGTGTCACGCCCGTGTGCTCAGGGGACACGGCCGTTTGAAAATCGAAAAAAATCTCGAAATGGGCCACACGGTCATGTGGCCAGGCCGTGTGGCACCCAAAGCAACTCGAAATCCCTAATTCCCGAAAGCACACAGTCGTGTGCATCGGCACACACCCATGTGGTCACGAAACCACCCTAAAAACAGCCTTGAAAACGTGTATTCAGCCACGAAGCACTCTTCAGCCCTTGATAGTTTGAAAATACGCCAAATCATGCAAATTCTAAGCATTAGACAATGATACAACATCAGATTTATTAGGTTTGCAAATGCTCACACACACAATGTTGACTTTTCATAAAGTCAAAAAAGAATTTGCAAATAAAACAGAAGAAGATACGAAACCCACACCTGATTCGACGATGGAGGAGCAAAATTCTTCGATATTCACGCAGCAAAAACCATTTTTGAGAGTTAATTAAAGGAAAAAGTAGAAGAGAAACAAAAACAAATAAAAAAGAAACAGAGAGAAAAAAGAGGAGAAGAACGTCTAGGAGCAAGAAAAAAATAAAATTAAATTGATAAAAATAAAAAAATAATTATAATCCTAATAATAAAACCAATAATTAATTAACACTTGAAAATTAATTTGCTATTTAACAAAATAAAAATATATTACTTAAATAATACACCTAAAGACTTGAACCCATAACCCAAAGGTTCACCTATACCCACTCAACCACCAGACCAACAGGTCCATTTTGTTACTCAAACGCGTAACCAAACACAATAGCACAACCTTCTCACTGATGCTAACCACAAAACTGAAAACTTCTAACCCTAAAATTCGAGGTGTTACAAGTTTAAATAAGAAATAAACATAGTAAATATGGTATTAGCGAAAGACTTAAATGTATTTGTTTCATAAAAAATAGTTTGATTGACCAAAATTAAATATTTTTTATTTTAAAAATTGTCTTTCCCATTCTCTCGTAACATAGTTTTTAGATTAATAATTTGAATGGAGTCAAATATTAGTATATTAATAATAAAATTTTCATATTCATTTTAATTTTTAAATATTTATCTCAAATATTATAGTCTTCAATATCATTAACATATATATATATATATATTTAATAAGATATAAAACATTATAAATATAATTGATAATATTTTAATAAACTAATTATTATTGAAATTTATTTTAATAATAAATTTTAACATAAATAATATTTTTAAAGTTTAAATAGCATTATTAATATTTTATATTAATATTTTAATATTAAAAAATAAATTATAATTTATTCATATTTAGTAATAAATGTTTTATAATACAAAAAATGAAATATTTAATGGTATAACATGAGTGTTTGTTTAATATCTTACTGTGACCCGAATCCTTATTAAAGAAATAATACAGTGATAAAATTAGGGGATTTGTGTAGAATCCATATATAACTACTCTTCTTTTATTTGACATTGATTAAAATAAGGTTTTTTAACATTTAAATAGATGTAGTTGAAACTCCTCTTATATCATTTAATTTTTAACATTAGTGAATTTCTCCTCCTCTGCCCTCTGCCCGTGGTTTTTTCTCACAAGGGTTTCCACGTAAAATCTATATGTTTTCTTTTTCTTTTCTTTTTGCTTTGAGTTCGTTCTATATTGCCATTGTCGACTTTTCCAAAAACTCAACTATTTTTCAAAAGTTCATAAATTATTTCAATGAAACAATTAAATTATTTATCATTCCACATATGCTTCAATAATTAGTGATATAATCTTTAATTTTAAAATTTAAAGATTAAAACTTCAAACTTTATGTCAATTAAGTTTTAGCTTTGTTGCCATTGTTACAACTGCTACAAAAAATAGGATATAGGTTCAAACATGCTTGAGCATGTTTTCTCTCCTGTTTAATTGTTGAGAGGGTATGGATAAAAGTATGAATTGGATAAAATTCTTAGCTTTAATATGCTTTTTATCAATTTTTGTTTGTGTGCCAATGAAAGTGGCCACTTCCATTATCATTGCGCCAGACACATAACTTGTTTTATTTGTTGGCATGTTTGACCAAAATATTTTAATGCTTTGCTTGCATCTTTTTGAGGATCTTGTGCAGCCAATCTCACATTTATCACCGAAGAAGAGATTAAACCAAACAATATTATTTTTCAAGAATTCTTACGTAGTCTACTTACCTTATATATTGAGATATACAATCCATGAAAATATGAGTTGTTTTTATGCTATTTTGTATCCTTATATTAAGGATACTTGATTTGATGAGACTTTGGCACATCAAGATGGGTTAAAGGTATTTTGTGAAGATGGATTTATGCCTTAAATATGAAAGGCTTGTTCAATTTGCTACTGATTTTATTGTTGAGGCAAATGTTTTTTAAGTGGATGTCAAAGTGCCATTAGAAGTGGCCACTTTGGCTAACACTTCGACAAGCAACATAACCTACCCTATTTAGAGTAGGAAATCTTTTCAACCAAATTAGTTGGGCAATGGCTTAAATGATTTTGTGGACGTGTGCTAGTCCAAACTTGAATATTCATTTTGGGTAGCAACAAATTTTTTAAGATTAGATCGAATCAAACAATCAAAACCCTTGCTTCTTTGTGGAGATTGGATCGAGAGCATTAAAGACATATCTCTCAACAATCCACTTTACTTTGGTCATAATTAGTATATGATAGGGGTGAGCGTTAACCGAATCGAATGAAAAAGTTTCAAGTTAATCGAGTTGGCAAATCTTATTTTATCATCTTAACAAGATCTGAAATTTTCTCGAACTGAGTCGAGTGAGATGGAATTAGAGTTGAATCAAATCGAATATATTTCTTCGATTTAAATTTTTAAAAAATGACTTTAGATCCTTATAGCCACTGTCACCTACCATAATCAAATTTGTCCACTGTAATCAAATTTTTTATTAATTATCTTGCTTCTTTACTTGCTTAGTTGTTTTAATTATCTTCCGATTCTTGTCACCATGTATTTTGAAAATAAAATGTGAAATTGATACCAACAGAAAATTTTAACTAGGGGTGAGCATTCGATCGAATTGAATTGAGTCAAATGAAAAAATTTCGAGTTAATTGAGTTGACGAATCATATTTTATCATTCTAACCAAATTTGAAATTTTCTCGACTCAAGTCAAGTGAGATGGAATTCGCATCGAATATATTTGTTCGAGTTAAATTTAAAAAAACAAAAGTCAAGTGAGATGAAATTCTCATCGAATATATTTGTTCGAGTTAAATTTAAAAAAACAAACTTTAGATCCTTGTAACCACTATATCTCACCGTAATCAAATTTATTATTAACTTTCATCTTCTCATAATTTATTTATTAATCTTTTATATACGGGTTAGATTATTTGCTTGCTTAGTTGCTTCAATTATCTTCTGGTTTTTGTCACTATGTATTTTGAAATTAAAAAATATATTAAATATAAAAAAATTGATTTTTTAATAAAAGTTATCTTAAAGATAAAGTGTGAATTTGATACCAACATAAAAATTTAACATCAATATTTCATGGCATCATCAATAATTCAATTTTAACAGAAATTTATAAAGTTTTAATATGATTAGAAAATTCAATAATATAAATAGTACAAAATGTGAAATTTAATTTAATAATATAAATAGTAGATATAAATAAAATTATTACTATTTAGGTTTAGAGATTTTTTTTTGAATAATTTTTTATTTGAAAGTAAAAGGTAAAAAGTAAAAGTTTAGAGGGGAAATAAAAAGTTTTGAAACTTGAGGGAGTAAAATTTTGGGGGGAAAGTAAATAGGGGGAATATTCAATAAAAAATTGGGGGGGAAATGAGTTTGGGCTAGATGGGGGATGGGATGAGAGAGGAGTAAAAGTTTTGAGGGGAAAGTAAAAAGGTTAGGGGGTTTAGGGTAAAAATATAAAATATTATAGTTTGATATTTAGTTTATTCGAAATATTCGAGTTATAGAAATTCGAAAATTAAACTCGATTCGAACTCAAAATTCGAAAAAAAAAATTCTAGTTGACTCAAATAACTTGTTTCGTTTAACTCTAAATTCGAAATTTTATTAATTTTTTCGAGTCGAATCGAGTTTTGCTCACATCTAATTTTAACATGAATTTTTATGGCATCATCAATAATTCAATTATAATAAAAATTGATAAATATTCAACATAATTAAATAATTAAATAATATAAATTGTACAAAATGTAAAATTTAATTCAATAATATAAATAGTGGACATAAATTTGGAAAAAAAAAGAGATTTGAGGGAAAGCAAAAGAAAAAAAGGGGAGTAAAAGTTTTGGGGGTTCGAGGGAGATAAAAATTTTAAGGGTTTAAGGGGAAGTAAAAATTTTGAAGGAGAAATAAAAGTTTCGGGTGATAAATAAAAGTAAAAAGTTTTAGAGGTTTGAGGGGAATTGAGAGAGGAAAGGAAGCAAAAGAATTTGATATTTGAGTTATATTTATAGTTAACAGTATTAGTTAAATATATAAAAAAAAAATTCAAATTAAAGACATCTTCAACTCCAACTCCAACCTTTATATTTATACAACAAATTATATGCATTTTTGTTTTTTCATGTGATTTTCAAAGAGAAAAAGTGGTCCAAGAAGTTAACCTTTTCATGTGGACATACTTTGAGTTAGGTTTGATATGAAAATGAAAAAAACAAAGAACCAAATCCAAAACACTACCATCACTCCATTCGACTGTGTGGGTTTGCCACATTCGAAGAACTTTCAAATTGATTTCTTTTCATTTTTTTCTTCATTAAAATGTGGGAAGAATAATTGGCCGGAACATTTGCATTTCTAGTCACTATTAGTGAACAGTATCATTTATATACCATGTGCCATGTTTTCGAGGTAACTAATTTGAGGGGAACAAGTTGGACTGAATTAAGAGATTTCAAGTTTACAATATATTTTTTTAAGGAATGTATATATTTGTCTCGAGAAATATATTGAAGATAAATCGTTTTAAGTCTCTAGATAAAATTTTTTTGTCTTTAGACATCTAAATATTGAAGTAAAAAAAATATGGTAAGCCTGTTTCGAGACATGTTTATATCGAAGTAAAAATATAAAAATTAAATTGAAATTTGTATCCAGACAGTGGAGTCCATTGTCTCGAGACATATCCTTGAAATTTGTCATTTGAGTTTGAATTCAAGTCCTAACTCTAAAATTAATTTATCTTAACCCTGTAATTAGATGACATAGGTTCTTATGTATTATGAATGCATGTAATAGATACTAATAAACGGGTTTATTGTTTTGAATAATGATTATGAAATTAACTTTTTGAATTATGTTATGTTAATCTAAGTTGCTTCGGCAACGTAATGTGATGACATACATTCAGATCCAACAATTAGATCGAATGCAGGGTGTCACACTAAGCTTCAACATTTTCTCATGTATAATCTCTTCCACACAAACTTTTACTCTATTGTCATCTTCAACCTTGTTTCTTCTTTACTAAAACACAAACTTAAGTATCAGAGAGTATCTAATAGCACAAGCTCTGATACTTTTTAGTTCATTCATATCTTGCAAATTTACTAATTATAAAACTGAACTCACACCATTTTTTAAGCCCCAAAAATTGACATGAACAAATGTTATTTAATAAATATTTGGTTTTAGGGTAAATTTTAATATTGGTAACTTTTTTGTGGTAAAATGAAACAAGTTGGAAATTAAACTAATAACACAAGTGTAACACCCCAAACCCGGCCCATACATTTCAACCAGATCTGGTATGCTACGGGTTGTACATTAAAAACTTTTGCTTTGTTGGTTTCGGAAATCGTAAGTTAATTAGACAATATTGGAATAAATAGGTGACTTTTTGAAAATAAAACCTTGTATTATTATTATTTTGAATAATTAAACCTTTGACAAAAATTCATAAGTTGCAAATATTAAAAATTAAGCAGTGAAATATAAGCTATGGGGCCTTATTACATAAATATTCCAAAAAAAATTTTTAAAAAAACTTAAAGAAAACCGGAAATTATCTATAGAAGTAAAACTTGATGGCCCCTCGAGTCCGTCTCGGCTCCCATGTCCACGATCTACTGCTCATCTGAAAGAGTAGAGGAAAATGAAAGGGTGAGTCACCAAGACTCAGTGTGTAAATCCCGAAACACAATGACCTGAGGCCCACAAACACATTATGAGCCTTAGCCCATACATAAAGGCAACAATCATAATCACATGATAAATAATAAATGATGCATAGCCCAACCCAACCTAGAATTCCATCATCTACACACTAACCCGTACCAACCATCACACCTTGGGGATTTCTACAATAAACCCTCCATCCGCTACACACCATAACGACAGTCGTACTGCCTATTCCTATTATTCAGGAATCATTAAACGTAGCATAGCCACCGATCACTAAGTGACCTCATAATATAACGTGGCTCAGCCACTGATCACTATTGTGACCTAATTTTGGTTTTTGTGGTTTAACCACCGATCACCAAGTGACCTATCATGCACTTCCCCTTCATTATCATAATCCCACCCCATGCATACACATAGAAAACATCATACCATCTTTAAGAAAGTAGGCTTACATATATTTTGATACACATAGAGATTTCTATGATTACGTACCTCGCATCCTTGCCTAACCCTTTTAGGGTTTTATTCGACTGTCACACAGCCACTTTCCGGCTTTTTAGCCCATAACACATATAGATTATAGTTAACTAGTGTGTTAGAGATCTACACACCTGATTATCGTTAGAACAAGACTTTCTACGTCGACGCTATCCGTAACTGACACAACTGCTATCTGCCTAAGGTGTTGTTTAGAGGCTGGTAACAAAACATTAGGTTAAGTCACAACTAACGAGAAGGAAACGGTTGATTATCTTAAGGAGAATTGAAATCCTTACCTTAAAATCCTAAAACGTGATATGAGATTCAGGGGCTAGTGTTTCCGGCTTTGAGATCTAAGAGATCTACTTCAATTCCCGAATGTTGCCCAATAAGAGAATACATAAAACCATTATACCATTAGCTTTTCGGCTTTGTCTTCCAAAAACCGAAAGAGGAAAAGAATAGATCAGAAGAAATTGACACGTACCTTTACAGAGAATTCGGCAACTCCTAGAAGATTTCGGCTCTTTGCGAAAATCAAAAAGAAAAGATGATCTCAAGAGATCTATAAAGTTTCGGCTTTTGAGAATATCAAAAAGAAAAGATGATCTCAAGAGATCTATAAAGTTTCGGCTTTTGAGAATATCAAAAAGAAAAGATGATCTCAAGAGATCTATAAAGATCTGGCTTTGATGAAGAAATCGGCAAGGAGAAAACAATAACAATGACTATCCGGCTTATAGGAAAAGAATGGAGAAAAGAATTAAAATCAAGAGTTTCAGCTTTTGCATAAAAGTGAAGATAAGAGAATGGGATTTAGGAATTTCGGCTTTTGCAGAGAATGGGAGAAAATCTTTAAAAGAATGGGGTTCAAATATCGGAATTGAAGAGATACCCCCTATTTATAGAGAATTTCGGCACTTACCTATCAAAAACCGAAAGTGCCCTTCCTGATAACTAACAACTAATCCAATAGTAGGGGAAATTTCAGCACCCCTCCAAGAGATGGAAATTCGGCCAACACTGTACTGAGTAGATAATTCCTATCTTTTCTCCTCTATCTTCATCTGATCACTCATCCTTAAGTGACATGGATAACACCACCTCTTCCTTCCTTTATCTGCCACATTATCATCCATATTATCCACATTATCCATCAATTATTCTTCCTAATTTCAAGCATTCTAACTGACTCCAACTCTGCTCTCCCTTGACCCCAAAATTAATTAAAATAGATGGGTAATGCGACTCGAACCTTGGACCTCCTTTACTGCTTATCATGCCACCTCAAAGCCCCTAAGTGGCGCCACTTTGCCACTGGGCCACAAGCCCATTTTTGTCTTAAAACACAGATAACATCTTTTAAGCCCTATCCTACTGGCTTTCCACTAGAGTGCCCAAGCAGAAGATTTTTAACTAAGGCCTCGGCCCAATCTTGAGCCCGATCTAAACCCCTTTAAACACTCTAATTAGCACATTATACGTAACACACAACAAATACAAGGGCCCATTAATTCAGGATGTTACAGTTCTACCCCCTTAAAGAAATTTCGTCCTCGAAATTTCCAACTGACTATTAATCATACTACCCAAGTCTCACCACTATGCTTTTGCTGCGAACTCTGGTTCTGACACAGCCATTCTACCCCTACCACGACTACGCGGTGGACGTCCACTACCTCTTGTACTCATTCCACCAATTCGCGTTTATCTGATTAGAAATTTTATGAATTATTAGTTTTCTTCCACTGATGAACCACGAACAATCTTATGAATAGTAGTCTTAAGAGTAGTTCTTTCGAATCCACTACTATATCTACAATTCAGTCTCAAGTCCACATCTTCTAGTTCTAGGAAGCACATACATTCAATCATCAAACATCAACATACAAGTAGCATCCACGAACTTACATTCATCATGTAGGGGTATCTTCGTCATTTCACTACCCAAGGGTATTTTTGTAATTTATCCTACAAGGATATTTTCGTAATTCCTCAAAAATAGGTATCTTGGTGATTTTTCAAAATAGAGATATTTTGATATATATATATTTTAAAACAGGGGTATTTTGAAAATTTTAATTTTTTCCAAATAGAGGGTATTTTGGAAATTTTACAAATTTCGATAATTTTATAAACCGGGTACTTTTGTAAATCTAGGGGTTTTCGGGTAAATTCTCAGAACATGGGTATTTGGGTAATTTTGCCAACCAGAGGTGTTTCGGTAATTCCACAAATTTTGGTAGTTTTACAAATCTAGGGTCTTTGGGGAAATTTTCACAAATCAAGCGTATTTCGAAAATTTTACAAAACTAGGAGTACTTTTAGTAATTTTGTGAAATAGGGTGGCTGGTCCCTTTCGGGTTTTAATTATAAATTTTGGCCCGTCAACAAGTCCTTGTCGCTAAAGTGAACGGTCACTACGCACCAGGTAGGATTCCAGCGAAGAGGAGGTGAGTCACTAGGACTGCTTAAATACCAAGCTCTCCCTGAATCCAATCCTAGACATGCGTATGCCTGTTGCCACACCCTAATCTCGCGACTTGTTTACAGGTTTGTTTGGATTGCTTAAGTCTTATGAATTTAAAGAATTGTTTAAACTAAACCTAAAGTCCATCAATGTCTAATATGCTAGCCTACGTCCCTCAAGCCCATTAAGCCCAACATGTATATCACAACAGAAGTTAGAATACTTACCTGCGTGGATCAGGTGCCGGTAGACTCGAAGGCCATATCTTCATCAAAAACATTTTTCTCAAAATCATCTCAAATTTTTCAAAACACAACTTGACCCATTTCACAACCCGAGTTTTGAACTGGGCTCTGATACCAAAATATAACACCCCAAACTCGGCCCATACGTTTCGACCAGATCTGGTATGCTACGGGTTGTACATTAAAAACTTTTACTTTGTTGGTTTCAGAAATCGTAAGTTAATTAGACAATATTGGAATAAATAGGTGACTTTTTGAAAATAAAACCTTGTATTGTTATTATTTTGAATAATTAAACCTTTGACAAAAATTCATAAGTTGCAAATATTAAAAACTAAGCAGTGAAATATAAACTATGGGGTCTTATTACATAAATATTCCAAAAAAAATTTAAAAAAACTTAAAGAAAACCGGAAATAATCTATAGAAGTAAAACTTGATGGCCCCTCGAGTCCGTCTCGGCTCCCATGTCCACGATCTACTGCTCATCTGAAAGAGTAGAAGAAAATGAAAGGGTGAGTCACCAAGACTCATGTAAATCCCGAAACACAATGACCTGAGGCCCACAAACACATTATGAGCCCTGGCCCATACATAAAGGCAACAATCATAATTACATGATAAATAATAAATGATGCATAGCCCAACCCAACCTAGAATTCCATCTTCTACACACCAACCCGTACCAACCATCACACCTTGGGGATTTCTACAATAAACCGTCCATCCGCTACACATCATAACGACAGTCGTACTGCCTATTCCTATTATTCAGGAATCATTAAACGTGGCATAGCCACCAATCACTAAGTGACCTCATAATATAACGTGGCTCAGCCATCGATCACTATTGTGACCTAATTTTGGTTTTGTGGTTTAACCACCGATCACAAAGTGACCTATCATGCACTTCCCCTTCATTATCATGACCCCACCCCATGCATACACACAGAAAACATCATACCATCTTTAAGAAAACAGGCTTACATATATTTTGATACACATTTAGGGTTTTATTCGACTATCACACAGCTATTTTCCGGCTTTTTAGCCCATAACACATATAGATTATAGTTAACTAGTGTGTTAGAGATCTACACACCTGATTATCGTTAGAACAAGACTTTCTATGTTGACGCTATCCGTAGCCAACACAACCGCTATCTGCCTAAAGTGTTGTTCAGAGGCTGGTAACGAAACATTAGGTTAAGGCACAACTAACTAGAAGGAAACAATTGATCATTTTAAGGAGAATTGAAATCCTTACCTTAAAATCCCGAAAAGTGATATGAGATTCAGGGGCTGGTGTTTCCGGCTTTTAGATCTAAGAGATCTACTTCAATTCCCAAATGTCGCCCAACAAGAGAATACATAAAATCATTAAACCATTAGCTTTTCGGCTTTGTATTCCAAAAACCGAAAGAGGAAAAGAATAGATCAGAAGAAATTGACACCTATCTTTACAGAGAATTCGGCAACTCCTAGAAGATTTCGGCTCTTTGCAAAAATCAAAAAGAAAAGATGATCTCAAGAGATCTATAAAGTTTCGGCTTTTGAGAATATCAAAAAGAAAAGATGATCTCAAGAGATCTATAAAGATCCGGCTTTAATGAAGAAATCGGCAAGGAGAAAACAATAACAATGACTATCCTGCTTATAGGAAAAGAATGGAGAAGAGAATTAAAATCAAGAGTTTCGGCTTTTGCATAAAAGTAAAGATGAGAGAATGAGATTTAGGGATTTCGGCTTTTGCAGAGAATGGGAGAAAAGCTTTAAAAGAATGGGGTTCAAATGTCGGAATTGAAGAGATACCCCCCTATTTATAGAGAATTTCGGCACTTACCTATCAAAAACCGAAAGTGCCCTTCCTGATAACTAACAACTAATCCAATAGTAGGGGATATTTCGGCACCCCTCCAAAAGATGGAAATTCGGCCAACACTACACTCAGCAAATAATTCCTATCTTTTCTCCTCTATCTCCATCTGATCACTCATCCTTAAGTGACATGGATAACACCACCTCTTCCTTCCTTTATTTGCCACATTATCATCCATATTATCCACATTATCCATCAATTATTCTTCCTAATTTCAAGCATTCTAACTGACTCCAACTCTGCTCTCCATTGACGCTAAAATTAATTAAAATAGATGGGTAATGCGACTCGAACCTTGGACCTCCCTTACTGCTTATCATGCCACCTCAAAGCCCCTAAGTGGCGCCACTTTGCCATCACCACAAGCCCATTTTTTGTCTTAAAACACAGATAACATCTTTTAAGCCCTATCATACTGGCTTTCCACTAGAGTGCCCAAGCAGAAGATTTTTAACTAAGGTCTCGGCCCAATCCTGAGCCCGATCTGGACCCCTTAAACACTCTAATTAGCATATTATACATAACACACAACAAATGCAAAGGCTCATTAATTCAGGAAGTTACAACAAGAATACTCAAAGCAAGATTATCTCTTGCTTGAACAATAATAGAAATAGCTAGTACCTTCCTTGGAATCTTTTTAAACATCTTCAGGCTATGGTTCATATAAAAGGCCATTTCAACCATGCAATCAACAATTTTATTGTAGTCCCTAGGAATATATTGCAAACCCTCAAGTCCTATATTCACCAAAATATTATGAATACACCTAATAAGGGCAAAGTTCGAATTCGTTAAAGAAGATTCCTGAATGACCTTAACCACCTTCAAGCTATCTGTTTGAATCATTACTCCAACATATCGCCTATCTTGGATTAGATCTAAACCATCAAAAATACACCACAGTTTAGCATCTAAGACGGAACATACACCTATGTACTTATTATATCCCATAATCCACTCCTTATTTCCATTCCTCAAGACTCCTCTCGTTGCAGCCTTTCTAGAACATACTTGAACTGCACCATCAGTACAAAGGCTTATCCAATTCTTCGGCGTTTGTCTGTTGGCCTAGGTACCTATTGCCTAGGCAAGTGCTTCCTGTAAAAAAAAGTGAATCTCAAATGTATGATACTCTAACTATCTCACTTGCAGTCCAAGAAACCCTTTGAAAAAGAAAAAGATTTCGATTTTTCCAAATTTTCCTTGCAAGTAAACCAAATAAACTCGACCAAGCTACCTCACCAATGGCGAATTTAGCAGAACTATTTAAATTAGACTTAAACTATTGAAGAAGATCGCCTACAAAGAAACACTCATTTCCTTCATCCGAAAGGACCTGTCTCCAAATTTCTTTACCTGCAGGATAGTCTTTGATAATATGCAAAATATCTTCAAAGTGGTATCCACACAATCTATAACAGCTGTCACACCCTATACCCCGCTTAACCCACTCAATATTGGTAAGCAGACATTGATTTAAAATAAGTCATATAAAGAATCTAACTCTATAGGGTCCTTCAAATTTCCACGGCATATTCTATTGTCCATCCATCGGCCTCCACGACCTTTCACATATCTACCAATAAGCACTTTTGAGAGAAAAGATACTTGTTGAAGTTTGAGCCCAAATGATCCTGTCAAGACCTGTAGATGTATATGGTGAATGAATACGCACAATACATCTAATAATTTCATTCGGAATCCAAAGACGAAAGTGATCCATATTCCAAGAACCCTCCTCATTAATTATCTCACTAAGAAAAAAGTCTAAATTGATATTAGCTTGGGCCAATATTCTATGGATCAAAGGGCTTACGATCCACGGTCCCTCCAACATCTAGTAGTGTCCCCATTTCCAACTGACCACAACAGATTCTCATGAAGTAAGGACCAAATCTTGGAAATAGCCCTTCAAAGAAAAGAACATCTTCATCGTGATATACTATCCAATAGAACCTCTTTCATACCATACTAGATTTAAGAACTCGAACCTATAAAGCATCATTTTTGGAGACAAAATTGTACCCTAACTTTATCATAAATGAAACATTGTGGTCTTTTAAGTGTCTAAAACCAAGTCCTCTATAAGAGCGGGGTTAACAAACAGAAACCTAACTGACTAATGACATCTTCTGTCAGCTATCAGAAAAACCCCATATGAATTGTCAAACGGTCCACTCAATCTAATCACACAGTCCTTTTGGAATTATCATGGACTGCTTAAAGTAATTAGGAATAGACAATAAAACTGCTTGTGCTCAAGTAGTTCTGCTAGCTATAGATAATTTCTTAGCATCCCGTCTATTCAATTTACTGTGAATCTTATCTACAACAAAATGCAATGTACTATTTGATATTCTTTCATGAAGGAAGGGTAAACCCAAATACATGCCAAGTTTGTGCACCCTATGAAAATCAAGAACATTACTCAATTGGGAACCAGTGACATCATTTACTTCTTTAGAGAAATAGATATCAGTTTTCCTACCATTAATCTAGTGACCGGAATACTCATAGAATCTCTCTAAGAGACCTTTAAAGACCATACTTTGTTAAGATCTGCATGCCCAAAAATGATAAGATCATTTGCAAAGAAAAGTTCTGACAAAATGGGACCAGGTCTCGATAATCGAATAGGCTTTCAAAGAGCACCATCAATGGCATGTCGAATGTTATGTTCAAGTCATTCTATGCATAAAACCAATAGATATAGTGATAATGGGCACCCTTGACGAATGTCCTTCACCGGACTAAATTTCAGCATTGGACTCTCTATAACACCCCTAACCCAAATCCATCGTCAGAACAGGGTTACGGAGCATTACCAGAGTTTACAAATCAAACAGACAAAAAATACAGATATTCATATCATATAACATTCATGTTAAAAAAATCAAAATCATACATATTGTCCCTTATACGAGCCCTCGAGGCCATAAATTACGCATTAAAAAAAATTACGGCCGTATGGCCAGGCCATGTGACTCACACGGTCAAGAGATACATTCGTGTCTCAGGCTGTGTGGGCATTCGAATCAGGGACACTCGACTGTGTCCTAGCCCGTGCCAATGCTCGTGTGAGTATACTAACTTGGGTTACACGGCTAAACCACACGCCCGTGTACTATGCCATGTGAACATACTAACTTGCAAACCTTTACACACTAAAGGGGACACACGGTCGTTTGTCACACGCAATTGAGACACACGCTCGTCTCTCTACCCGTGTGAACGAAAATAGGCTATTTTATAAGCCATTTTTTCTTACCCAACAAGGCATGTACCTACAATTAACATTGCACATATAAACAAGCCATATTATGGTATCCAAAATAAGTATAGAAAAAAATCAAGCCTTAAACATATAGTATATTCATACATGAGCATATTTGTTCAAACCTTAACCATACATATCTAATTAATCTCAATACAATTTCCATACCATATCACAAATAATCCCACTACATTTGACCACATTTATACCATTTACCAACTAACTTGTTTCCATACCAATACATAACACAATTAACACATACCAACCTTACTATATTAGGTATACCATATTTCAATCATGGAATCAAATTGACCATAACCAACAAGATATCTATAGTACCTTAAGTACCTCAAATTCAAGGCATCATTTCATACCATAATTATCAACCAAAATGACACATATATATATATATATCAAACTCATCAAGTAAACATTAGACATAATCCACCTATACATGCCATTATAACCTTAACCAAGATACCAAAATCTATTGATATAATCGTTGGATAGTGTGATAGATCTCCGACGAGCTTCCAACCTGATCGAGCTTCCAATAATCTGTAAAGTAAATGATAAACAACTACGTAAGTAATGAATGCTTAGTAAGCTCGAACAAACTTTAAACATAATATTCCAATTCAATAATAAACTTTATATGATAAATACAAAGCTATACCAATGCCTAAAGATTTTTCAACTACATAAGCACTAACTCATAAATGACTAAGTCTATCAACATCATATATCTATTCATTCCTAACATAATAAAATTTTATAAAATTTTTTACACCATCATTAACATTTTCATAAAACTATGAATAACTTCCTTTACTTATTTTCCATTCTATTTACTAAAAATAAACTTAAATAACAACATCAATTAAATAATTAATATATTTAGTAAGTTCAACCATAACATACGTAATTTCTCATATATAACTACATTATTCAACTCATCAATCCCTTTTTCATCATATCACATTTCAATTATAAACTTACCATTTCATTTGTATAATACCAGACATAAGCATATACATCAATCATAATCTCAAGCTTGACATAAGCATAATCACCATCATTAATACACAAGTTAGTGTATTTCTGTATATAACTCATTTTCATGCTTCAAATCACTATCTCATTTTCAATTCTCATACAATATCATCAAATATCAATCATAGTGTCGTTATATTTAATTACCCCTAGTAACACGACTCGAACTCGGACGGATACATGAATCTAACCAATACACCAGTTTGGCCCTCATCGGATAAATCCAAAGTAATAACTGCACCCAGCGCTATGTAAATTTGACACCTAGTGTCTCATCAGTTAAACTGAAGTAAATTGACACCCAGTGCCTCATCGACTGGAAGTTGAAGAAATCCCTGAACTCTTCCAATCCTATGGCATGCCATCTATATTCGACTCAGCCCGATACAGTTAATAGAGTTTAATTTCACTTCCAAATACAACCAATATCCAATTATCATATTTGCACATTATCACATTTACACGCATATATATTCATTTCAATTCAAATAATCAACACATTCATAATTTATATACCAATTCCATCCATTTCAATTAACTATCAAATGTCAACCTTTTTAATTTATACATATTAGCACATCATTTCAACATCATTTCGTACTATACTCAAATTGCACATGCTAACATCTTTTATTTGATAAACAATGTCCCAATTCACACAATTTCTATATAAATAGTTATTCACATATCAAACCACAATTGTTTATATATTGGTTGTAACGCCCTAAATAATTTATTTCTGTTTTTGTAAATATCTGACACAAATGTGTATCTGCTTCAGTGGGTAAGTGTTTTGGGTGTGTGTGAGGTCTAGGGTTCAAGTCTCACCTTTGCCAAATTTTGTTATTTTTCTAATCCTAGCATTACCTTTGATGAGTGGGCTTATATAAGGTTGTCTACTATTTTATATCAGAATGAGTCTGCTGGTTCAAGTGGTAAGGGAGTTAGTGTGATGGAGGTCCTGTGTTCGAATCTCTGCGCAAGCGTGGATGTTAATTTTTGCTCGGTTGTCTAATAGAGTTTTGGTGAAGTTAAAATTCTGATGGAGTTATGAGTAGTGGGTTAGTGGGAGGAAATTAAGGGATATGTGAATATTTGTTATTTTATTTATTTTTTTCAAAATTTCCTCTCTTTCAAAAATTCCCCAAAAAATCTAACGTTAATTTTTCTTTCTATTCTTTGTCATTTTCTCCTCCCTTTTCCTTTCCGGCGATTTTATTTTTGTTTTCTGTCTACTGTCGAATTTTTGTATCTCGTATTTTTGGTGTTCATTGTACGTTTTCTGGAGAAGATCAAGGGGTTGGGGGTTTTCAATCGGAGCTTTAATTGTGCGAATCAAAGTTGCTCGTTCGAAGGTGCTGTGTGACTCGGGAGTGATTTTTCATCAAAATCGTAACAGGTGTGTTTCCTAACCACGAAAAACTGAGTTTCAGTGAAAGTCGAAAATGCTTACTGTCAATGCCACATGGGAGTGTGGCCGGCTATGTGGTTGGCCGTGTGCGAGACACGGTCGTGTGATCAACGAAGGTATGACCGTTCACAAGGGATGGCCATGTGGGCCACATGAGCTAAGCCAAGTTGGGCGTATGGGCCCACATACCGGTGTGAGTCTTGGGCCAGGCCGTGTGGGCCACACGGGCAAAGCCAATCTGGGCGTGTGAGCCCACACGGGTATGTAGGACCGTATTTCTAAAATTTTCCTAGGGTCGCTCTAGTCGTTCCAATCGACTATGGGCCTACCATAGGGTCGATAAGGGCTAACAAAACCCTATAACTACGTGATCTGTTAGTCTGGTATTTTGCTCTGTATATGACACTGATGTGCATGCCTGATTGTTCTGATGTATATATATATGCATTGATATCTGTATATGAGCATGTAAGCATAATAATTCTGAATATATATATCTGACTGGGGTGGGATTTAAATATGTGGAGGAAGTGCTCTATATGGCGATCATCACCTATATCCTGACAGCTTGGCTGTACATTATTTAATACGTGTTGTAAAGACACAATGTGGTGTGTAGGGATGGGTGGGTGTTTTTAACCCCACGTGGTGTGATGGGATGGTTAGAGTTGGTGTGTAGAGGATGGGGGTAGAATTCTATATATCTGATCTGCATATCTGAATTTGTTATCTGCTTCTATAAAGGACCTAGATTCGAATCCGAATCTGACTGTATATGTGATTTTTGTATGATATGCATGTCTAATTCTGTTGGGTTACACACTAATTTTACGAAAACTCACATCTATTTGTCTGTTCTGTTCAGGTAATCCACAGGCATAGGTGGATCGATGCGACGAAGTCTCACGGTGACCACGAGTTTGTAAAATGACTTAAGTACTGGTTTTTATTTAATTTAATGATTATTTTTGGGAGTTTTGTAATAATTGGACTCTCTGGACTATTTGATTAAATTCTGGGATTTGGATTTTGTTTTTACATTTTTGTAATAATTGGACTCTCTAGACTATTTCATTTAATTTTGGGTTTTGGATTTTGTTTTTACATTTTATTTGCGATGGATATCAAAAACATGGTTTTACTATAAAGGAAGGTTTTTCCAAACTCACGAATGGGATTTTAAGAAACTTTCGCTATAAATTATGTTTTGCCAAAGAAATCAATTAAACAACGTTTTCGACTAAAAACATAAATGAAAATGAGTTATTCAGCTGAAACGATTTAACGTAACGACTCCGTTTCAAAACCCTTTTTCGTACCACTCCCGGATTTGGCCATAACGTCTAGGCCTAGTTTAAGGTGCTACATTGGCATTAGCCATTCAATACTCAATTTATGAGTACATAACTCATGTATCTTATTTAGTCACAACATATCCCATTTTCATTTATGTTCGGGTCAATATTCAATAATTAATAAATCTTTCAAATTCATTAAACAATTTACCTTATCGAGATTTTCCATACGAAGAACGACTTACAGATAAGAGTACATCATCAACAGAAATTCATAGAGCTGGTTCATCAGAACACGCCAACAGAAGCTCATAAGAGCTGAACAGAAGCTCGTAAGAGCTGATCCACCCAATCACTCCAAACAGAAAATAAAACACGAGAGTTCGCAACAAATGCTGAACCTTGGTTTACTAGGGTAATATGTCAATATATCTCTCCAATACCACAATACACCAATTTACGAATGTACTCAAATCTCGCGTTCAATCTAAACTGAGTATTAAGTTCAATAATATATTTCCAATAATAATTCAATTCCAACAATAAAACACACACACACACACACACACACACACACACACACACACACACACATATATATATATATAATACCCATCACCAATTAACATTCACTTTAATCAAAATTATATAGAATACAGTTCATACGAACATACCTGGCTAAATTGCAGAAATATCAAGATTCAGGGACATTTTGGTAATTTTCTATTTTCCTCGATTTTCCACCCGATCTTGATCTAAATTAATAATTTCATTCAATTTATTAATTTAAACAATAAAAAAATTTTGTTTCATGCAATTTGGTCATTTTTGACATTTTTACAAAATTTCCCCGAAATTTTTACTTCTATTTAATTTAGTCCTTGAGCCCAAAACATACAAATTAACAATTTTTAATACAAAATCAAGCTATAAAAATGTTCATGGTATTCAAAACATCCCATTTATGCAATAATTTCACATTAAATCCTTGTACTTTTATTAATTTAACAAATTAGTCCCTAATAAAAAATTCATCAAAATTACTTAACAAAATACTTTTAAATATCAACCAACATCTCAAATTCATCATTTAATAACTAAAACTATATATATTAATCAATAGCAACATTCAAAATTTTTAATAAAATCAAAAACTAAGGTAAGGTTTAGTTGGACCTAATTGTAACAATCTCAAAAATATAAAAATCACAATAAACGAGTAAGAATTGAACTCACATGAAGCAAAAATTGAAGAACCAGCTTAAGCTCTCTTCTATGTCTATTTTGAACCGAATATTGAAGAAGAAATGTTTAGAAAACTATCCAAATCTAATTTGTTTTATTTTAATTTCACCAAAATTACAATTTTGCCATTGAATGGCTTTATTTTATTATTTTTTTCTCTTATGCCGCCTAATCCATTAAATTTAGGTACAATTATTACTTAGGTCCTCCTTTAATTATTAATCAATCCATTTAGTCACTTAAATATTAAGATTAACAAGTTTTGCATCTTTTTCAATTTAGTTTTTTTTTATTAATTAATTATCGAAATGTTAAAATTTTTCAATGAAACTTTAATACCACCTTAATGACATTCTGTAAATATTTATAAAAATATTTATGGCTCAGTTTATAGAAACGATGTCCCGATACCTCACTTATTAAAACCACTTGACTTAATAAATCATTATAAAACACAAATTACTAATTCAAAAACATTTTTAAAACCATATTTGATATTTACGAACTTACTTTCTGGATTTGGTGGCCTCGAACCACTATTTCTGACACCACTAAAAATCGGGCTGTTACACTCTCGTTCCAAAACACCTGTATAGTAGAGTTCATGATAACAAACATTATATCATTAATAACCATATTAGGAATACCTGCAGTTGGAAGAGAAGTCTCAATGAACTCCCAACAAAATCTGTCATATGCTTTTTCTAAAACAATTTTGACAGCCATCCAATTATTGTTCCTATGATTGCTTTTCATTGAGTAAATGACCTCTTGAGTAATATGGATATTATCAATAATATTACGTCCTGTAATAAAACCTACATGTTCCTGACCAATGATATTAGGAAACACCATTTTAAACCGATTAACAATAACCTTCATCACCAATTTATACGTCACCGGACATAGACTAATAGGGCGAAATTGAGATAAGTTCTTAGGATAATGAATTTTAGGAATGAGGACTAGCAGAATATTATTTAATTCAGGCTCAATACCCTTACCAGCAAAAATCGATTTAACCAACTCACAGATTCTCAGTCCAACTAAGTCCTATTGATTCTGGAAGAACAATGTTTGAAAACCATCACTTCTCAGTGCCTTCAAAGGGGCCATATCAAAAAGTGTTGCTCATATTTCATCATTTCTCACTTCCTTTCCTAGAAATTGAATATCACAATTCTCAAGGTTTGGAAAGGAACTTGGAAGCAAATTTCTCATGGGTTTAAGTTACTCGTCGTATAACTTTTGGAAAAATTGATGACTTCTAGTTGAAGGGCTTCAGCATAATAAATCTATTCACCATTTTCTCCCTTCAAAGCAGTAATACGATTCTGTTTTCTTCTTTGAAAAGTCCGACAGTGGAAACACTTGGTGTTTTGGTCCCCCAAATTCAGCCACTCGCATCTAGACTCCTGGTGAATAACAGTTTCCAGCTCTTCACGAGTCTCCAACCCAAACTAAATTAGCATACTAGAATCAATTAATTCCATCTTTCTTTAAATATTAGACAACTTGTTCACTGGATACCTTTTACAAGTTCCAATGTGTCCGTAAATAGTTGTATTCCACTGCTTGAGGTCACTTGAAATATGAGAGAGGGATTCTGCCAAATTTCCAATGAAGTCCCATTGATCTTTAACAAATTCCGGAAACCTCGAATGCTCCAACCATCCAACTAAAAAATTAAAAGGTCTCTCTTTAGGAGTTATAAGATCTGGTCTCAAAAATAAGAAAAGTGGTCTATGATTAGACTTAAGCCTTGGAAGATAAGTAACCAAACTATTAAAGAACTTATTTAGTCAAACATCATTCCCAATAACTCTATCCAACCTCTCAAAAGTCCTCCTTCTACACCAAGTGAAGGGTAGGCCCCTAAAACCCAATTCATGTAAAACGGCAGAATCCATAAAACCACCGAAAAAAGAGTACCTTCTTCCTCTAACACATCCCTATTTCTTTTCACTATCAGGCAAGATGGCATTGAAGCCCCAATAGCGAGCCAAGGTGATCGTTGTTTTATGCGATGTCAAAGTCTTAAAATTTATATAAAGAATGATCGAACTTGGAAACTAACTATGACAATGATATGAGGTAAGCGCACCTATCGAACAATATTATAGTTAAGGCAAGACCGGATTGTCGAACCCAAAGGAACTAAAAGTACTAATACTAACTCTCTTTTTATTATCTAGCCTAAAATAAAGGAATTTGCTGTTTAATCTAAATTAACTAACTACTAAGCTAAAGATTCTAAGACAAAGAAGAATGAAATTTGGGGAAAAATACTTTGAGAAAAACCAATTGATTAAGACAATACCCAAGGAAGAATCCACCTAACTTCACTTGTTATCTAACTCTGAACCAGACGATTTATTCATTTGACTTGATCCGTAGGATTCCCTAATTTATATTAATCCCTCTCTCTAGGCGACTAATATCTAACCCTAGGTTGATTAATTGAAATCTCTTTCTAATTAAAACCCCTAGAATTGCATTAACTCGATCTATGGACTCCCATATTAGGTTTCACCCTAATCCGGCAAAATTTCGTCACCCTATTTCTAGGCGTGCGATCAACTCCGCTTAATTATGCTAGATCTACTCTCAGGCAGGGACTTTTGCTCCTCCACCTAAGCACATTATACTTGAATTAATATCCCGGAAATATCAACACAAGAATTAAGAACACATAATTAAGAACAAGTCAAATATTTATCATATAGTTCAGCAAACGATAACAAGATTCATCTTAGGTTTCATCCTCTGTATCTCGAGGGTTTAGTTCATAATAATAAAAGAAAACATCTCAGAAGAAAAGATAAAGCAAAACATAAGAAATCCCTAAAACCCCCTGAAGGAATTGAAGGAGAGATCCTCCGTCTTGAGTATGATTCCGGCTTCTTGAGATGAATCAACTGGCTATCTTCGAGTAAAATCCACAAATCTGCCCTATTTTGCCTAACTGGATGCCCCCTGACTAAAGCCTTGGGTTCCCCCCCTTTTAGGTTATACATAGGGTGTTTATATAGGCTTCTGAATGTGTTTCTTCGCCCCTAAGTATCGTAATCCGAGTGAAATTTCTCTTTGTCACGACAAGGACACGCCCATGGCACACGCCCATGTGAATCGTGGCCAGGTCGTGTTCGAGACTGTTGAGTGAGGCACGGCCGTGTGGCTTGGGCCCAGGCCGTGTTGATTTCGTGATATTGCTCATTTACTCCATTTTGGGCCTGTTTCTCGTTCTTTTCATCTTCCAGTGCTTTTCTGAGTATAAAACATGAAAACAAAGGATTAAGAGCACCAATTTACACAATTAAAGGCTTAAATCATCAAAAAGCATGCTAAATATGGGCTTAAAATATGTTACTATTACGGTTTATCACAAGGAGCAGCCCTCAAAGGAACAGTAGCATTTAACCCTTCCCAGAGTAATTTTGGTTTTTTTTCTGTCAGGACTGCCATAAACAAAAACAATGAAGATAGGTTGATAAAGAGAATGACCAAGGATCCGAACCAGAATAAGTTGTGAATGTCTGTGAATTACCTCAACTCTAATCGATTCCTTCAAACCTACCTAGATTCCCCCTGAAAAACCAAATGCTTCCACTCGGTGAGAAAAAATGGAAATCCAATTTGATAATAATGTTATCAGGTTTTGTACGATTAACTCTAGTCTTTAGTAGACTGACGATATTCGATTTATACTCCAAATTATATTCACAAAAAACATACTAAAACTTTATACTAGTACAACCTTGGTAATTTCATGAAAAAATTGACAAATCCATATTCAAAATACAATAAAAAAAGAAGAAGAAAGAAATAGGAGAAAACCTAAACCTTAATGAACAAAAGGAGATGAGTTTTACGGCCCTTTCCCATTCCCTATCAGAACTCCCAAGTCACCAGCACCATCAATTTAAGATTTCAAATTTAAGACCCTATGTGAATATTTTAACTTAAATTTTGTATAATTTAAGTGTCTAAATTTATTCCAATTTATGTAACTACATTTGAGAGGGTTAATGATATTGAAATGCAGTTAAAATCAGAAGAAAAACAAAAACAAAATTGAAAGAAGACGAATTGACATGTCTGGCTTTTCGAACATGTGAAAAAATAGCAGTGGAGAGATTGGCCAAGTGTAAATCTTGATGGAACATCCACCCACTGGCCACCGCCTCACCGTCAATCAATCTCTCTATATAATCATTTTTAATAAATAAGCAAACAAATAAATATTTAAAAAAGGAAAAGATAAAAATATACATATTTTGATTGGTTTAAAGAAGGTGATGGATGGATCCCCTTTGTCGGTTCAGTAAGCATTATAATCAAGATTAAAATTATTCAAATTTCATTTAAAATCAAATTAATCGTTTGAATCAATTTAATTCGATTAATCAGTTAATTGATCGATTTAATTTAGTCAAAAATTAGTTAATAATTTTTAGAAAGTTGAGTTATTGATTAATTTGATTCGAAATCAGGTTATTAATTGAATTTAATAATTAATAATATAAATTATATATAATTTTAATTTGATTAATTTAATTAATTCGAATAATTTGATTAAATAAACATTATTAATTAATTTATTTTTATATATTTTATACTTATTTTAACTAAAAAATCAAAAATCAAAAATCAAAAATATATAAATTTTAATTAATTTAATTAACCATTAAAAAGTTAAAAAGTTAAACTAATTCCATTCGATTAATTGAGGGAAGACTGTAGCCTTTGGAGTTTCAACAAATTGGTTTAAATCCCGAGGAAAGAAGTTGGCGTTGGCTGCTAAAAGCATTGTACTATGACTGCTACAAAGTCTCCGGCAACAATTGAAACTAATTATTAATAATCTACAAATAAAGAGGCGGCTACGACGTAATCCACTCAACCTTACTTTACCTAACATTCACCATATCAGTTACTAATATAACTACTTATGCCCCGTGCTAATAATTTAATAAATAAATATTTATTTTAATAATAATAATATGTAATTTATTAAGTCTTCATTTACTCCAAAATTAGGTAAAATTCTACTATTAGATCTGTAAATTATGGATTTAGTATATGTATTTTAATTTAATCAGTTTTAATCCTAATCCAATGATAATAGTTAAATTTGTTCGATTAAATTATGTTATTAGTCATGTATTATGCGTAAAGTTATAAATTTAGTCCTCGTTCATCAATTGGATCATTCTTAGTGGCTATATTGTTTGAATTTTAAAATTGTAGTATCAATGCAAACGTCATTTGTTAAATCTATTAATTGTTATTTTTTTTGTAAGTAATTTGTGAAAATAACAAGCAGACATAGCATTACACATGCGATAATAAGTTTGACACGTCAAATTTTGAAAAATATAAGAACTTAATGAATTTAATAGTTATCATTTGAATAAGACTAAAATTTTCAAATTCTAAAAATAGAGGGATTGAAAATGATCAAATTAAAATACATATGCTAAATCTACAACTTACGCAAAGTACGGAGTCTAATAGCATAACTTCACCTTTTAATTATAACGACTAAAGGTGAAGACACATTTATCCTCGTGTATTTATTTCGTATAGTTTTGAATAATTTATTTTTATAAAATTATTTCATGACACCAATTCATTCAAATACATTATATATTGTACACGCATGTATGTACATACACAAAGAGTGATTTAATGATTTTAATGGAATTCATTTAAAGTTATGATTTTAATGAAAAGTTGATTTAATTTTTTTAAAATTTTTCAATTCATTTGGTGAGGTCCATATTTTTAGTAACATGAAGAATATACACTATTTTAAAATCAATTTTTATTCTATTTTTAGTTAATTTTACATGTTATTATTTTTATAAAGAATATTTATTTTTTTCAAAAAATCATTTAAAAATATTTACAGTTAGTATCAGAGTCATTTTTTTACCTCTGTCTTAATGTTTCAAATTTTTGTATATATATATTGAAAGATGATCGGGTTAATAAAAACGAGTCTTAATAAGGTTGGATTGACTTAACTAAAAGTTGAAGATAATAAAAAAATGGCATTTCGTTAAAAAGGGAATTGTAATATATTAGATTTTAATTTACGAAGCTTAAGTTAGTGAGTAATTTTATTATTTTTAATTCACAATACAATAACAGTTTGTTTGGTCGAATGGAAGGAGCCATTCATTTAGGCCTGATCCAATGGGTCCACTACAATGCACATATTTGGTTTATTGTAATCTGTTATTACAGTCGGGTCTGTTTAGCTCTCTATTCCCCAAAAACACCAAATGTCATTCGTTGCTCCCACCATTGAATTGCAATTACATGCACTAAGGAATAAAGAAAAAAAAAACCATAACTTGTCATTATTGCCCTTTACCACTCTCCCTCACCAAGCACCTCAAGCCACCACACCCCCAATCCTGTCTTCTCATTCCCGTTCGATTTCAAGTATTTTCTCTTCTTCTTCTTTTTTCCTTTTTATATCTTCCATTTTTCTTCTTTATTTTTCCCTATAAGATTTGTGACCTTTGTAAAGTAGAAGGATTAACTGAGGATGAGCGTTATCGTGCGTTGAGCAAAATTCCAGACCACCCAACGCATATGGTCATTTTCTTTAGTCTACCTTCTTCTATGCGATTGGAATGGTTGAGAATATTTCTTTCTGATCATTAAAAATCATGGTTGTGTTGAAGATGTTTTGGTAACTTTTTGCATATGTAATATTTGGATGGCATAATGAAATGATAGAATGCCACATACTGTTGTAACTTTTTGATGTTGTAATGTTGTAAAATTTAACATATAGATTATCGCATGTAAGCTAATGACATCATATAAATTTTTGTTAATGTATGAACATAATGTTTAAATGTAAAATATAATTCTCAAGCTATTTATTACTTCTAATCTTTTGCTTTTAGTTTAAAAGATAACTAAATTATTTGTTTCGCTACTGATGTTTTAGCACATTAAATATGTATTGCATTTTAAAAATAATAAAGTAGGTTATATATTATTTTTATAATATTATATATTGTGATCTATATTAATTCATATTTAATAATAATTATATTAGGAATGTTATTAAATTATATATTATTTTATTAAATTATATTTAATAATAATTATGTTAAAATATTTATTATTTTTATTAAAATATATTTAATAATAATCTTATTAAAATTTAATAATAAAAATAATCATCTATCTAAATAAAATTCTACTAAGGATACTTTGGTCATTTAAGTATTTTTTCTTATGCTATTATAACATCTATACCATTCAACCAAACACAATAAAACTATTACAATTTTATTCCATTCTATTAAACAAAACAATTAAATTATTAATTACAATTTTATTTCATTCACCCAACGAAATCTGGTGTTAGTTTCCAAAATTGTAAAGATTGCAGCTTTTATTACTTGCCTTATAAGAGGCAAAATTTACTTGGTTTAGTAATAAGGAGGGAAGACCTATGAGGGAGGGCCTTGGTAAATAAGGAATGGGTGGAAAACGATTCTAACACCGTAGTTTTCAACCTAGCAACTGTAGGGTCTGAGCCACTTTTCTTGTAATTTCGATTTTATGGATAAAAAGGCCCTTAGAAAGATCGGGGTGTCTAGAGCTTTGAGCCTTGCATAAATAGTCCAGGGGTTCTCCTCCTTATACAAGTACGTCTCCAATTCAATGATTTAATGTTGTATAAATTGATTCAGAAGTTCTAAAGCTGTAGGAAGTTACAGGAGGAATGAAGTAGGAAATAATGGTAGGAATATTAAGCCCCTAGTGAAAAAACTGTCATATTTACAAAGGAAATTTTAAAGGGTGACTGGGAGATGTTTAAGGAAATATAAAAGTAACTTGAGGAAATTTGGAGAGGGGATGAGATTTATTACCTTCAAATATTGTAGTCAATGTTTTCAATCGAATCGGTAGTTGAATCAGTCAGACTGTCGGTTTACTAATTCAATCGAAAAATTATTAAAAAAATAAAAAATATAAAATTCGATTCAACCGTCTAATTCAAAACTCTTCTCTAAACCAATACCTCAATCGATTCTCAATTCAATTGGTTTGACCGGTCAATTTAAACTGGTACAAACAACATTAATTATAGTGAAATGGTTAAATTGAGGAATGAAAATACTAATACTTTTCATCGAACTTCATTTTTTTTTTTTTTTGGTTTTTCACCCAAAATATTGAATTCAACCCCTAACACCTCTTTCTTCTATCTTAATTTATTTCTTTCAAAAAAAAAATCTATCTTAATTTTTTTAAAATGAGATAAAGTCTGACTTTTATCATAATTAGTGCATCCAGTAAATATAACTTTTTTCATGTGGGAATTTAGAGGTTTTTTTTTTTTAAAAAAAAGTAGGTTAAATTATGATCCGTGATATTGTTAATAAAATAAAAATATTTAAAATTAAATTTTAATAAAAATTAAATTAAAAATAAAAAAAATATCATCTCTTAGTCTCTCTCTCTTTTCATCTTCATCTTCCCTAAGAAGAAATTTCTACAGATTTTGTAGACTATACTTCGAATTTCTTCCATTAAAACGAACGTTCACTTTCAATATTAAAATAAACCCTCATCTTTTTTGCCATTAAAATAAACTTTCATTTTCATTATTAAGAACTCAAAATAGGAAAGAGATCAAAATGATAATAAAAAAAAAAAAAAAACCATTTTCTCCATTTTGAGAGTGAGACAAATCGATTTTATGGCGTCTTTATTTTCACAAATGGCTAAGAAGATAAAGATAGAGAAGATGATAAAGGAAAAGGAGGGACAACGAAAGAGAGATGACTTTTAAATATTTTTATTTAATTAAAAATATCACGTATCATAATTGAATTGATTCAAGTTTTTTTTTCTTTAAAGGCTAAAATGGTAAAGGAAATAAAAAAAATACATAATTTAAATAGCTTTATTTAAAGAAATAGTACATAAAAAAAAGTGAGTTTAATGAGAATAGACACCTCATGGTTAAATGGTTATAAACGTCAGCATGGTGATAGTTGGGAAGGCAATCAAAGAGTATAGCATAAGAATTTAAAACATGAAATCTTATCTTATATCAATTAAATAAGCCTTGAAAAGTAAATTAATTTGTTAATACTTAATGCTTAGTGGTGTCACACCAAAATTAAATCTAATCAAATGTTTCCTTTTCTTTTAAGATTACCCACTTTAAAATCCTTAAATAATCATTCCTTTTACTATCATAAAATATTTAACTAATGTATGAAATTATTAAAATTATTAAATTGAAAAAAATAATATATATATGAATAGTCACATAGTTTTCAATTTGTATTTAATGTTTTTATTAAAATTATTAATTTTTAAAACTTCCAACCATATAACTTATAATAATCCATCTTCCTTTAACTATCATTATATGTTGGGGAATGTTGGAGAGCTGACGAAGGGTGTGGCTAGCAGGTTCGGACTGCATTTATACAGAGGATTCAACAATGGCAAATACGAAAATTAGAAGGGCGCCATACATGTACTGTCAAATGTATGATTCAAAACCATCGAAAATTGGATGTCAAAAGTATCTGCAACTGCACCATGCCACTAGTGAAAGATAGCCCAACCATTCATGTGTTAACATTGATTGAAGACATGCAAGCCCGATTCTAGTACAGAGTGTCGTACAAGAAAACATGGTGGGTGAAATAAATGGCAATGGAGCAGTTATACAGCGATTGGGATGAACCATATAATGAACTTCAATGTTGTGTCGAAACCATTTTTTTTATTTTTTATTTTAAAAACACAAGGATCGACTTTAAAAACATGGAGTCGCCACCAATCTTTTTTGAAGTGCGATTGGGTCACCTTATAAAACATTTTGATCTACGAATCTTAAAAAAACAAGTCCGGGAGTTGGTTACACACGAGGAAAGATTAGCACCCTTGCAACACCCAAAATTGGTACCTTATTGATTGATTAGTGTCCTAATATCGAAAATGGGAAGAGATTTTAAAATACGAATCCTTTAGAAAATGTTTGGATAATTCGAATTGGATATCGAAATTCTCTTGTTCTAAAAGAATGAAATATCACATCCAGCACGTTAGGATACGATGTTTTAAACCCTTGACACCAAGATCATTTCAAGATTTCCAAAATTCATGCATTGCAATTTTAAAAAGGGTATTCTGTTATTTGGCCAAACGAAAAAACCGAAACCCAGCACGTTAAGGCACGATTCCTCGAATTTTCAAACATGAAATATTGCCTTATTTTTGAAATTAAGAAAACACGGTCAACATCTTAAAAGGATATTTAGTCATTTGGACGAACGGAAAATCGAACCCAGCGCGTTAGGGCACGATTTTCTGAATTTCCAAACACAAAATATTACCTTTGTAAAAAACCTTTTTTATGAGTTTGGGTAAAAAAGTGGGAAAATATAAAAGATAAAGTCAATGTAACCTTTAAAATAGAAAATCGGTTAAAATGTAAAAATGGTCATACTTAGCAAATAGTGATAATGTAAACAAGATGATAACAACGAGCAACGTAACCTTGCAAGCATATAAAGATGTAAATAAATAAATGCGTAGGTTCATAATATGGATAATATATAGTAAGACAATAATAATGAGAACAATAATAAAATAAAATGGAATGAGCAAAAATAATAGAAGGAATAATAAATAAAGTAACCCAAAAAAATATTAGTAAAGACTTAATTTAAAATAACGAGTAGGCATATAAAAAAATAAGTAGGAAAGTTTTTTAGAAAAATATAATAATAATAATAATAATAATAATAATAATAATAATAATAAAAGGAAAATAACAATACTATATTAATAATAATACGTTAAAAAACAGAAAACAATAATAGTAAATATAATGATAATAATGAAAGAAAATAATAATAAGGGAAAAAATAATAGGGATCATAATAATAACAATAAGAAAAGACAGTAATACATTAATAACAATAATAATGTGAAAGGTAGAAACTTATACTATATTTATAAAAATAATTATAAAAATAATTATCATACGTTAATAATAATAGTAATAAAAGAAATAAAATCAATAGGAAAATAAGTAATACTAGCATTGATTATGATTAATACTACTAATAATAAATATAGTAATGAAAATATTAAAACAGTAAGTATAATAATAAATATTTAAAAATAATTAATTTAAAAATAAAGTAAAATAGGTAAAATAGTGACTAAATTGAATTTAAAACAGGAGTTTGGGGGAACATCAAGAACAAATGAAGGTAAAAGGACCAAATCGTGATGCGCGCGCAACGCAACGCAGAGGGACCAAAATAGAAAATAACCCCACCCTCTAAAACGGTGTTGTTCAAATGCGGACCAATTTGAAACAGAGGAAAAATTATTGGGCAAAATTGGGAATAATGAGAATTTGATTTAAAAGGAAGAAAATGTGGAAGGGCCTAGAGCGCAATCAGTCCATCCAAGCAAAACACGCGGATCCTCCCCTTGGAGCGGGTTGGGTGTAACACCCCTTACCCGTATTCGACGCCGGAATAAGGTACGAGGCATTACCGGATTACAAATTTATTTATCAGACATTTTATTTCATTTAGCATTTATATTTGAAACCAATCAAAATCAAACATATTGTCCCTTAAATATATTTATTTTTATCGACATGCCTTACTTGAATTTATTACTCGTTTCATCATACTTAATTACCTTGTATTATAATATTAAAGATAATCTCATATTTACATGTCGTGATAAATATCATTCACTTGCCGTTTCTTTATAAACATAAAACAGTTAATTTATCATATCAATATTTCACGTACTATCAACTTATATTTCCTTATATCACTTAATTAAGTTCACGAACTTACAGTTGAATTTGCGAAAATATCAAAATTCAGGGGCACTTTGGAAATTTTCTATTTTCATTGATTTTTCAGTCAATCTTAATCTAAATTAATAATTTCATTCACTTTTGCAATTTTAAATAATAAAATAATTCATTTTATGCAAATTGATCATTTTCACAATTTTACAAAATTAATCACAAAGTTTTACTTTTATTCAATTTAGTCCCTGAGCCTAAAACATTTCAAATTAGCCATACTACCTAAATATTCATACATTTTTTCCTCCTCCTCCTCTCCATTCCACATCCTTAATGTATATAACATGCTATAAGTAACATTGTCAATAATTTCATTAATTACTCATAAGTATATTCAAAACTGTCCATTTGAGTTATAGTCACTAAATTATTTATTTCCGGAGCTACAGAACTCCAAATGAAGCACCGTTAATTTTTACTGAAACTAGACTCACATATATTCATACCATAAAATTTCCAGAATTTTTAGCCTAGCCAATTAGTACAGTTTATTCATCAAAGTCACCCCTGTTCTGCTGTCTGGCAGTTCTGACCCTTCTTCACTAAAAATTAATTATCTCCTCATACACAATTCATATGATGTTCTCGTTTATTTCTATTGAAAATAGACTCATTCAGAATTCTATACATATAAACTTAAGCCCCTAATTATTTTTCTCCAATTTTTTATGATTTTCCAAAGTCAGAACAGGGGATCCCAAAATCCCTTTAAACCAGTCTTACAAAAATATAAATATCTCAAATTACAGAATTCCTTTGCTTTCCCTGTTTCTTTCATATATCATTCAACTTCTACGATTTTTGGTGATTTTTCAAAGTTACTCTACTGCTGCTGTCCAAAACAGTTTTGTTATAGCTTATTTTACAATTAAATCCTTTACCCAATTCTAACTTCAAATTCTTTCAATTAAACCACTAATTCATCTTTTTGTTCATCATATGCTATATTCAACAGCTTTAAAACTTCAAAAACTTCAACTTAAATTCATCAAAACTTTGTTCTAAAACTTATAAAGCATCAAAATTAAAAGAGAAGGACTAAATTAACTTACCAATTAAACTTCCAAGCTTCAAACCATCAATTTCTCCTTTTTCTTTCTTTCCCCTTTTTCTTCCCCTGCTTTCGTCTTGTTCTCTGTTTCTTTTCTGGTATTCTCCCCTTTCTTTTCTTTTGTTTTTGTTTGTATATATATAATATTATAATAATATAATAATATAATAATATAATATAATATTAATATATAATATAATAACATACTTTAAAAAAAAACTCAGATTTTTCATACTTAACCGCCTCAACTTTACAAAATGGTATAATTACCATTTTGGTCCTTCATAATTTCTTTTAATCTATAATTCAACTTTTACACCTTTTTCAATTTAGTCCTTTTCATTTAATTACATATCCAAACGTTAAAATTTCTCAACTAAACTTTAATAATAACTTAATGACACTCCATAAATATTTTTAGAAATATTTATGGCTCACTTTATGAATTCGAGCTCTCAATACCTTGTTTTTGGCCCAATTTTTCTAATTAATTCTTTTAGTTCACAAAATTCACTAATTTTAAAATATTTCCAAAATCACACTTAACTTATAATTATCGATTAACAAAGTTTTCTAACTTTTTCGTCAGATTTAGAAATCTCAAATCACTGTTCCGACACTATTGAAATTGGGCTGTTACATTGGGTCGCTGGTCAGAGGCCCAAAACGACTACGTTTTGGCCTCTGAACCCCATTTTCAAAACGGCGCCGTATTGTATAGTTATAAAAGTCAAATTTTTTTTGAAAAAATCATTTCCTCATTCATTCTGAAACAAAAACACAGAGAGAGCTCTCTCCCTTCTCCTCTGCCCTCAGAGATCTCTAGTGGGAGCTCCGGCGGGATTTCGACCATCCATCGCCGTCGCCGGCCACCGTACACAGTGGCCAGAACTCCAGTAAGTATATATATATTATATTTAAACATACGTAGTTTTTTTTTTAAAAAAAGGAAAAAAAATTATATGTGTATATGAACAAAATTAAGGTGCATGAAAATAAAAAAAAATAAAAGAGAAAAAAGAATAAACCTTTCGAAAATTCTATTTCTCTGTATTGATTTCTGTTTGTAAAAATATAGCCTCTGTATTGCCTTTTTTCTGTAAAAAAAACCGTCCTCCTGTTACACTGTTTATTTCGGCTTTTATAACATTTTTTTTACAAATGATTTCCACTGTTTTGTAGGTACGTGATGGAAGAGGGGAATTCACACGGGCGTCGCAGAAGTGGCTCGGTGGTGGAGGCGCGCACGATGCGGAGGGGCGAGTACGTGGCGTGTGTGGGACTGCTGGCGGCGCTGGCGAAAAACAAGGGCTAGGGTTTCTGATTTTTTTTATTTTGGGCTCAGTGAGCTTGTTGGGTTTGGGCTAGTTTGTAAAAAATGGACTGTTTTTTTAATTTGGACTTTTGTTTTGTTTGGGTTTTTTATTGGTTAATTGGGCCTCGGGCATAAATGGGCTCTTACAGGTGGATTTCAGAGATGGTGGAGTACATGTTAGGAATTGTCGTGGACTTGCAAACGTTGACTTATAGAGGCCCGAATGGACAACTTGAACGGAGAGAAGAGTTTTTCACTGATTGTTCTGGATGTTCGATCCATGTGTTAGGGTCTTTCACTACTGCAAATCACTTGTGCAGGTTGATGGAACGTGGATTTATAGAAAATACACATAGATACTACTGATTGCAGTTGCATAAGACGGTAATCGAAATGTTCTACCAATCGCCTCCACCATCGTGGAATTGGAGAACTCTGAATCGTGAGAATTTTACATTAGGAACTTGTGAAGGCATGTTGTCAGGCAAGGCAACATTTCCATTGGCTCTGATAGATCCAAAGGTCTTATTGCTGCGATTTGACAATCCAAGGTTCCGTGGAAGTTCGTCTACTGCGTTCGTCAAATCGTTGTCAACTTCTGCAAGGAATACAAGAACAAAGACTGGCATAAACAAATCGTGAACAAATATCGTAATTAAAATTATTTTGTGAGTATTTTGAGTCCATTTACTAAAATAAATTGCAACATGTTTTATTAGAATACATTCACTGGGTACAAGCTGGAACCACACCGATTCAAGCATAAGCTAACGAGGTTGGAGACTAATATAGTGGGGTACAATCCTTCTCTCAAACAATGGTTGAGTAGCATGGAGTCGTGGCAATAGGCTCAATGTTTTAATGATGGCTGCCAATATGATCATATGACGACAAACCTCATTAAAGTTGTTAATTTCGTATTGAGGCTTACGTGTCACTTACCAATTTCATCAGTTTTCTCAGCAATGTTTTATAGGCTAACAACCCTGATGCCAAAAATGGGGTTAAACAAGCAAAACAGTGGAGGTTGGACACGTACACGTCGAATATGTCAGGAATGTCATGGAAGTCAACACTTAGAGGGCGAGGTCGATGTGTAATACCCCTAATCTACATCAGTCGCCGAAATAGGGTTTCAGAGCATTACCGAAGCTTATCGATCAAGCAGACATAAATTACTAACATTTCTTATCCTATTATGTTCAGGTCAAAAACCAATTAAACTCATACATACTGTCCCTTATTAGGGCCCTCAAGATCTAAAATACACGTTATAAACAAATAGGGACTAATTCGGAAACTCAGAGAATTTTGCGAAAAATAATAAAAATTTTCAAAGCTGCAGGGTTCACACGGCCAAGCCATACTCTTGTGTGCCAGACCGTGTGCCCTTTCGAAATGGCCTCGCACGCCCGTGTGATAGTTGTGCGTCTTATACGGTCTAGTCACATGCCCGTCTGTCTGGCCGTGTGGACTCAAAATGAACCTTAAACAACAAGTTTACCATTCCCTGCAAACTTGGACAATAAATAACTAAAAAATCATTCATTTAACCAATTCAAAACACGATCAAACACATCCAAATTATATCAAAACATACATCCTAGGTGCCTAGCCAATGTACCCTCATTGGTACCAAAATTATATCATAAAATCATATCAACAAAGTATCATTTAAGTCTAAATTATAAACATACCTAATTTAATCCATTTTACCTAGCTTATAAACACTTAAACACAAATTAACATGCCATAATAAAACTTCAAAAACAAACACACACACATATATATATCCCAAACCAATATTAAGTTTATAACCTCATTTATATTCAATCCACAAAATAACTATTAATTAGACACCCTAGGTACATGCCGACACAAAAGGATAAACATCATCATGTTTGAGATCGGGATCGTTGTTGGATGCGGAATCGACGATCAAATTAAGTACCTAACCTGCGCACGAAAAACAAACTGTACGCTGAGTAAAACTCAATGGTATTTCTATAATCCAAATATTTAAAGATAAGAATTTACAATATATGATTGAAATATAAACACATATTAATATTTATTTATTACAACAACCATATCATATTTCATTTATTTCACAAATATCTCAATTCAGATACTTGCTATATACATAGTTTTTTCACAATTTATTTTCAATTCACTATTTCACTTCCATTTCTCATACCATGCCATGTCAATATCAATCATAAAACTTTATTATTCATTTACCCCTATTAACACAACTCGGACTTGGACGGATACACGGATCCAACCAAAACACATCAGTTTGGCACCTAGTGCCTCATCGGACAATTTGAAGTAATAATTTGACACCCAGTGTCTCATCGGCTAAACCAAAGTAAATTGGCACCCAGTGCCTCATCGAATTAATCCGAAGTAGTAAATTGACACATAGTGTCTCATCGACTTGAAGTCAAAGAAATTCCTAAACTCTTCCAATCTTATGGCATGCCATCTATATCCGATTCAGCCCGATACAGTTAATAAGGTTTAATTTCACATTTCAGATATAATCAATATCCAATACTAATTTTTCATATAATTACATAATTATACATATATTCATTTCAATTCAGAAATCAATCCATTCAATAAATATATCTACTAATTCAATTTATTCAATCAATTATCAAAATATCAATTACTCACCTCAACACTTACCATATACATTAAATAAAAATTACAACAATTAATAACTAGCTTCGGATTATAGAAATACAAACTAGAAATTCCGAACTATTCCTCTTCAACTTTATTTTTTCCCTTTTTAGTCGAGGATTCTGGTACAATGTTAGCTACGAAATTAAAGCAATTAAAAATCATCAAAACAACACAATTCAGTTTCATATTGAATATTTCATTTTTTTACTCAAATATTGTCTAATTTCCAATTTAGTCCCTATTACACAAAATTTACTATTTTGTTCTACAATTTAATCAATTTTCATTTATAACTTAAAAATATATCAATTTAATCTCTAATACTAAAATTATTCAACATAGAAAACACTTAAAACTCAATAATTTCTAAAATTTTGACACGGGTCGGTAGTATTTAATACCGAGATTCCAAAAACATAAAATTACAAGAAAAGAGACTAAATTGACTAACAGATTGAACTTTAAACAATTGAAACTCCTAAGGCCTTCGTCTCTTTCTTTCTCTCTCTCTTTTTTCTTTCTTTCCCTTTCTATTTCGTTTTTGCTTTGTTTCTTTCTATTTCTTTTTCTTTCTTTATTTGTTTTTATTATTATAATATAATATATATACACTTAAACATTAAGGTAAATATATTATGCTATATATATTTTAACTTTAAATTTTATAATAATTTCACCTTATGCCGCCTCATTTATAAGCAATGACATAATTGCTTCTTTGGTCCCTTTAATTTTTCTTTAATCTATAATTCAACTTTCACCCTTTATGTAATTTAGTCCTAATACCTAATTACTCTTAATTCAAGTAAATTCTCTTAACCAAAACCCAATTAACCACACAACTAGCTTCGTAAATATTTTTAATAAAATATTTACAAGTATGATTTACAGTAACGAAGTTTCAGAAATGCATTTTCTAACACCTGTGATTGTCGGGTCGTTACACGATGAATGCAGAACTATATTCCTGGAACTTGGAAACTTTTCGGGTGACAGAGTGCATCGGTCATCGCTCGGGGATCCCGTCAAGGTCCTACGAAGTTTATCTCTGAAACAGATGGTGCAAGTGCGAGAGGTTCCAAACACTTTGATACCCATATGCTCATGTGGTTGTAGCGTATGCAACATTTAATTTGAATGTCGAACAATATATCGACGATGTGTACAATCTTGAACGTACATTGTGTATTTGAGGTAACGAATTCCCCGTATTGAGGGATGTATTGACATGGGAAGAGCCCCCGCCTACGTTCGAGATGTTGCCAAATAGGTCACTACATAGGAATCTTAAAGGTCGGTTGACAACAAGGAGGATTCAGAATGGCATGGATATGAGAGAAGAGCTCAAACCAAAGCGTTGCACCATATGCAAAACAGCCGACCACAATCGGAGCAAGTGTCTTCATTTTTCTCCTTTTTTATTGATTATCCTACCGGTTGGTCCAAATCTCAATCTACACAATAATTCATTTCAATTTATCAGTTCTAAATGCCTTATAACATCTTATTTCATTTATATAACTTCTTACTTTATCTTTTTCATAATTACCCTAAAGTTTTGCATTTTCTTCAATTTAGTCCCTAAAATCAAAACTATAATATATCTTTTCAAGTTCACCCTTCTTTAACCCTATAGAAACAGTAATTACAAAATTTCATGTCAAATCCAAAATATTTTCATTTTAGTCTCTAAACTCAAAACTGACTGAATTCACTTTACAAATTAGTCATTAATCATTTCTAAGCTTACAAGCAAGCTATTGAACATAAAAAACTATCAATGAAAAACTTTTAAAACTTTAACAGTTTTATGATTTAATATTCGATGTAGCTAAATTAAGCTACAACAATCTTAAAAGCATAAAATTTATTAAAAAAAGGCTTGGTGGTGGAGCAAAATGATGATGATGATTTCCTTTATTTTATGTTTTATTATAATTTAATTTTTATTTTAACATATAAATTCAACAAAAATCTAAACATTAACCGTCCACTAAAAGGAATGTGTTTTAATTACCACTTAAACCCCTTAACAATCTCTAATTAAACCTTTTAACAAAAAAATCAATAATAATTAATTTTTATAGTTTTTACGATTTAGTCCTTGTACCTTAATTAACCATCCAATCACTAAAATTTTTGGACCAAAACTCAATCCACCAATATATCCACTTCGCAAATATTTAATAAAAATATTTACGGGCTTAGATTGTGGAAACGAGTTCTCGATACCTCAATTTTCAAAACCACTAACTTTAGGGTCAAACAACTTATACTTTAACTAACTGTTCAATTAGCAAAGATTACCATATCAAAATTTAATATAACACTATATTTGACTAGTAAATATTATTATTTAATATTTACAGACTCACACGTTGGAATTGTGGTCCCAAAACCACTATTTTCAACATCACTAGAAAATAGTTTGTTACACATTCTGAGCAAGAGATGTCACCTATGGACACTGAATCTAATTTAACTCAAGCATCAATATCAAGAATTAAATTTAATATAATATACTCATTTGAAGATATTTAAGTCATTTTTGAGCTTACTTTAAATTTTGGTTACAGTCTAAGGTCATTCGGGTCTTAATCGAGGCAAAACAGGGCAAACAGGGTCAATTTCATGACACTAGGATATGTGTATCGCAACACTGAACCAATGTTGCGACATCAAGATGCTAGTGTCATGGTACCGAAGACAAAATACCCACTTAGGTCTCCCCTCCTTCAATATCACAACATTGGAGGTCATATATCGCAATAATGGGTTGGTATCGCGATATCGAGATTTGGATATCGCGATACCGAAGACAAAATACCTAGTGTAACACCCCCAAACCCGGCCCACGAGCCTTGACCGGATCTGGTTATGTTACTGCGGAAAGACGGTTGAAAATCTTTTTGACTTAGAATAATCATGAAAGTTTGTTAACTTTTGAAAACCATGTCCATTTAAAGTAATATGAAAAACCTTAGTGTTATAAAATTGTCTGAATTTAAACTTTATTAAATACTATTTTGAATAAGCAGGTTGCTAAGATAAAATCCTCTTCACATAGTGGTTCAGTTTAATCAAGCCATAATTAAAATAATACCAAAATAATAGTAAGGCCCTTATTACAACCCATACTTAAAACAAAATACTCAATATTAAAAATGCTTAAAATAATCCAAATATCTTCTTCTCGCATGGGCCACCTTGTGTCCTCTCCAACCCGGTCCATCTTTACGCATCACTGAAAATGTTAAAGGAAAAAGGTGAGTCACCAAGACTCGATGTGTAGCCCTTTTTCCCGGTTTAGTAAAACATCATACACCAATCATAAACAGTTTTAACATGCACAAGTTACGATATGCACCAGACCTAGCCTTCCAAACACCTTTCTACCCCGTGGTACCAAACCACTTTGGTGGTGCCAAACCACCGGTGACTTAAAGTCACAATATCCGTCAATACTTGTGGTGCCAAACCACTGGTGTCCCAAAGACACAAATGTGATACCAAATCACCGTGACCGAAGTCACGAATCAAGTGATGGGGCCAACCCATCGTGTGATACCAAATCACCGGCGTCAATCCCAGATATCATCGTGGGGCCAACCCACTGTGGTGCTAAGCCACTGGGGCGAGGCGCATGAGGTGCCAAACCTCTAGAGGTGCCAAACCTCCGGTGACCGTAGTCACAATGTGGTACCAAACCACCGTGTCCGCCGACACGAATATCACTTCCCCTCTCTCTCATATCACCCATCATCATACCAACTCATGTATAGTATTCAAATCATGCAAACATGTTTAACGTTGCATCTCATAGCACACATACATCATAAATCATGACATCATGTATCAATAATAATGACTCATAATGAAACGGACTTACTCGAATCCGTGCACATACCCCATAGGGTATCATATCACTCAACCATACTGCTTTGGGTTTACCAATCAATCGGTTTATCAAACATATACAAAGCAAGAAGCGTGTTAGTTTACACACCAGTTACTAATGCGACTATCAAATCCCGTAGATCAAGATCTAACGCACTAGATCCCGCTTCCTTAACACTTTTCGAGCACTAGCCACAACCCGAGATATGCGAGATCAAGCCTTCCCCTACAATCGCCAAAACTAAACAACATAATCATGCTAATCAACCTCTGAGGGTATAACCGTAATTTTACCTACTAAGGGTATTTTCGTAAATTCACACCGCAATGGCCTTTCTGAGGCCTAATGTCGCCACTAGCGACTCAATACCATTTCCTGGTCGTGATTCTTACGATTGGGCCTAAAACCCGATTTCGCCCATCCGCCCACACGCTCGTGTGGCCCACCTAGCACGAATCTAGCCACGTATATAACTTCCACCTAGTCTAGTTCAACATATACTAACCAATCATGCAATTTACTCATATAGGCCCACGGGCCCATTGGGCCCACCCACTTCTACCATCGAGGCCCAAGCAACCAACCCACAAGAATACTACGATGGCCTCAACTATCGCGTCGAAGCCCCACACGTGTGCTTACACGCTCGTGTGGCTACTAATGCCATGTAATCGGCATTTCGGCATTTTGCCGCTTCTACAACTAGAGTAGAGAGAGTTACACACACGATAGGACTGCGGGGCTAATCCGCGCTCCGACCACTCTTGTGCCCAAACGCCTCCAAGATGTGTTTACTCTCCTTCTAGGATGTGCTCCTTATATAGCTAGCTCTTCACCTTCATTCTTTGTGTCTTTCCGATGTGGGATCCCTTCCTCGCAGAGAGTTTAAATTCAACTAAAACTCTTGCCATCCAATCATGAAATAAATACTCCTTGCTTTTCATGAGATTCGAACCTGTGCTCCTTTGCAACATAATCCACGCTGCTAGCCACTTGGCCACAAGCTCCTCTTGTGTCTTAAACCATGCGCAACTAAATATAAACTATGGTCCAAATTCTAAGGTCTAAGCAAAAAGAAACCAAAATGCAAAAGCCAAGACTTGAACCTTGGACCTCCTTCCTTCCTTGTGGCGTCACTCCCTTGTCTCTTATGTGGCGTCACTTTGCCACTACACCACACACTCCACTTGTGTCATTTTCCTCCATATTTTATTCTTAAGGCCTATCTCGCCAACTTCTAGGGTTTTTTCACCTAAAACCAAAATTTCCCCAAAGCCAATATTTGATCCCTGGACTTCATGAAGCCTCTAACCTTCCAAAATCACTTATCCAATAGGTCTAACTAGTATTTAAGCCGATCTCTTATTCTCTAAAAATTCAAACGCTACTACGCCTAAGGCCCATTGGGCTCAATTCTCCTAGGCCCAATTTTGGGATTACAAATCTACCCTCCTTAAAGAAATTTCGTCCTCGAAATTTCGAACTAACTAACAAACCGCACATCCTAACCTACCACACTACGCTCTTGCACAACTCTCGATCTTAATAAAGTCATCATTCCACCTTGACCACGTCCATGACAACCACGCCCCCTAGATCTCATATCTAGCGTCGCGATTTAATCTAATTAAAAGTTTTATGCATTAGAAATTTTGTTCCAATCTGTTTTATCCACGAGCAAATTTTATGAATGTAAGTTTCGGAAGTCGTTTTTGAGCAATCAAAGTTTCATCTCAAGTTCTCTGTTTCTAATTCAAACATTCACATACTTCACTAAAGACACATTCATTTATCCATGTCACTTTCTTGAGCATTCCCAACCCGTAATTTCGTCATTTTCCTATAGGGGTATTTCTAGAATAACTTTCGTATCAATTTGAAAATAGTTTTCAAATTAAAGATATTTCAAAGTTTACAAAATCTCAGTGGTCATCTTGGAAAAATTTGTTTTTCAAACCGGATGTGTTGCAAAAATTTTAGAAATCGGGGTTATTTCAAGAATTGGGGGCGTTAAGGGCATTTTCAGTAAATTTCCCAAATCAGATATCTCGATATTTGTAAAGCAGAAGTTTTGATATTTTCATAATGTAAGAACATTTTAGTAAAAATCGAGGAATTATGAAAATTTAGAAACCAAGGGCATTGTGGTAATTTTGTTCATCGGGTAATTTTGCAAATTTTCAAATCGTGGTATCTTGAAAATAGCGTTTTTATACTTTTGCAAAGTAGGGAAATTTTATTAAAATTGGAGTTAAACCTAAATCTTGAAAGTCGGGGGCATTTTAGTAATTTTCAACACAGGGGTATTTTTGTAATTTCCCCATACCAGAGTATCTTAACATTTTGAAATTTCGAGATTTTGGTAAAATCATTTTAATAGAAGTTGAGGGTAGTACCGTAATTTTACAATACAAGGGCATTTTTGTAATTTTGCCACTAGGGGCATTTTGGAAATTTTGGTAAATCGAGAAAACATCTTTCAAAATCAAATTTAGGGTTTACAAACCAAAGGGTAAGTTTGAAAATTTTAAAACTAAGGGTTTTAAAACAAGTAAGGTTAATCCTTTCTGATTTTAATACTTGGTTTAGCTTATGAACAAGTCTTCTTGGTTAAGGTGAACCGTAGCTACGCACTGGTAGGATTCCAAAGAAAGAGGAGGTGAGTCGCTAGGATCGCTTAAATACCAAGCTCTCACCGAATACCAATCCTCGACATGCGTCATGCGCTGGTTGCCACACCTTAACTTTCGGTGACTTACTTCACGAGGTTTTTAGTTCCTTAAGTCTTATGCATGTGTTTGAGTAGACTAGTCCTGGGTTCAACAGATCCTAGTTCGCTAATCTACGCTTCCCATAAAAGCCCATAATATTCACATATAAATCAATTCATCAAGTAGAGTTACTTACCCGGTGGATCATGGTCTGAGATACAAGTGCCATGCGTAATAACTCAAAAATATTTCATAAAAACCCTATTTCAAAAATCCCATTTTGAAAATGTTTTGGGCCCAAAACCCTCAAAGCCGAGTTTTGAACCGGGCTCGATACTAAATCAGAACACCCCCAAACCCACCCACGAGTCTTGACCGGATCTGGTTATGTCACTGCAGAAAGACGGTTGAAAATCTTTTTGACTTAGAATAATCATGAAAGTTTGTTAACTTTTGAAAACCATGTCCATTTAAAGTAATATGAAAAACCTTAATGTTATAAAATTGTCTGAATTTAAACTTTATTAAATACTATTTTGAATAAGCAGGTTGCTAAGATAAAATCCTCTTCACATAGTGGTTCAGTTTAATCAAGCCATAATTAAAATAATACCAAAATAATAGTAAGGCCCTTATTACAACCCATACTTCAAACAAAATACTCAATATTAAAAATGCTTAAAATAATCCAAATATCTTCTTCTGCATGGGCCACCTTGTGTCCTCTCCGAACCCGGTCCATCTTTACGCATCACCTGAAAATGTTAAAGGAAAAAGGTGAGTCACCAAGACTCAGTGTGTAGCCCTTTTTCCGGTTTAGTAAAACATCATACACCAATCATAAACAGGTTTAACATGCACAAGTTACGGTATGCACCCAATTTAGCCTTCCAAACACCTTTCTCTACCCCGTGTGGTACCAAACCACTGGTGGTGCCAAACCACTGGTGACTTAAAGTCACAATATCCGTCAATACTTGTGGTGCCAAACCACTGGTGTCCCAAAGACACAAATGTGATACCAAATCACTGGTGACCGAAGTCACGAATCAAGTGATGGGGCCAACCCATCGTGTGATACCAAATCACCGGGCGTCAATCCCGTATTATCATCGTGGGGCCAACCCACCGTGGTGCTAAGCCACCGGGACGAGACGCCATGAGGTGCCAAACCTCCGGAGGTGCCAAACCTCTGGTGACCGTAGTCACAATGTGGTACCAAACCACACCGTGTCCGCTCGACACGAATATCACTTCCCCTCCTCTCATATCACCCATCATCATACCAACTCATGTATAGTATTCAAATCATGCAAACATGTTTAACGTTGCATCTCATAAAGCACATACATCATAAATCATGACATCATGTATCAATAATAATGATACTCATAATGAAACGGACTTACTCGAATCCGCGCACATACCCCATAGGGTATCATATCACTCAACCATACTTTGTTTGGGTTTACCAATCAATCGCTTTATCAAACATATACAAAGCAAGAAGCGTGTTAGTTTACACACACAGTTACTAATGCGACTATCAAATCCCGTAGATCAAGATCTAACGCACTAGATCCCGCTTTCTTTAACACTTTTCGAGCACTAGCCACAACCCGAGATATGCGAGATCAAGCCTTCCCTACAATCGGCCAAAACTAAACAACATAATCATGCTAATCAACCTCTGGGGTATAACCGTAATTTTACCTACTAAGGGTATTTTCGTAAATTCACACTGCAATGGCCTTTCGAAGAGGCCTAATGTCACCACTAGCGACTCAACTACCATTTACGGTCGCAATCTTAGGACGATTGGGCCTAAAACCCGATTTCGACCCATCCGCCCACACGCCAGTATGGCCCACCTAGCACGAATCTAGCCACGTATATAACTTCCACCTAGTCTAGTTCAACATATACTAACCAATCATGCAATTTACTCATATAGGCCCACGGGCCCATTGGGCCCACTTTGGCCCATCGAGGCCCAAGCAGCCCAACCCACAAGAATACTACTGATGGCCTCAACTATCGCATCGAAGCCCCACACGCGCGCTTGCACGCTCGTGTGGCTACTAATGCCATGTAATCGGCATTTCGGCATTTTGCCGCTTCTACAACTAGAGTAGAGAGAGTTACACACCCGATAGGACTCTGGGGCTAATCCGCGCTCGACCACTCTTGTGCCCAAACGCCCTCAAGATGTGTTTACTCTCCTTTTAGGATGCTCCTTATATAGCTAGCTCTTCACCTTCATTCTTTGTGTTTTTCCGATGTGGGATCCTTCCTCGATGAGAGTTTAAATTCAACTAAAACTCTTGCAGTCCAATCATGAAAATAAATACTCCTTTGCTTTTCATGAGATTCGAACCTGTGCTCCTTTGCAACATAATCCACGCTGCTAGCCACTTGGCCACAAGCTCCTCTTGTGTCTTAAACCATGCGCAACTAAATATAAACTATGGTCCAAATTCTAAGGTCTAAGCAAAAAGAAACCAAAATGCAAAAGCCAAGACTTGAACCTTGGACCTCCTTCCTTCCTTGTGGCGTCACTCCTTGTCTCTTATGTGGCGTCACTTTGCCACTACACCACACACTCCACTTGTGTTATTTTCCTCCATATTTTATTCTTAAGGCCTATCTCACCAACTTCTAGGGTTTTTTTCACCTAAAACCAAAATTTCCCCAAAGCCAATATTTGATCCCGGGACTTCATAGAACCCTCTAACCTTCCAAAATCACTTATCCAATAGGTCTAACTAGCATTTAAGCCGATCTCTTATTCTCTAAAAATTCAAACGCTACTACGCCTAAGGCCCATTGGGCTCAATTCTCCTAGGCCCAATTTTGGGATTACAAATCTACCCTCCTTAAAGAAATTTCGTCCTTGAAATTTCGAACTAACTAACAGCCGCACATCCTAACCTACCACACTACGCTCTTGCTGCGCACTCTGATCTTAATAAAGCTGTCATTCCACCTTGACCACGTCCGCGACAACCACGTCCCCTAGATCTCATATCTAGCGTCGCGATTTAATCTGATTAAAAGTTTTATGCATTAGAAATTTTGTTCCAATTGTTTTATCCACGAGCAAATTTTATGAAATGTGTTTCGGAAGTCGTTTTTTGAGCAATCAAAGTTTCATCTCAAGTTCTCTGTTCTAATTCAAACATTCACATACTTCACTAAAGACACATTCATTTATCCATGTCACTTTCTTGAACATTCCCAACCCAGGGTAATTTCGTCATTTTCCTATAGGGGTATTTCGGTAATAACTCAGGGTCAATTTGAAAATAGTTTTCAAATTAAAGATATTTCAAAGTTTACAAAATCTCAGGGGTCATCTTGGAAAAATTTGTTTTTCAAACCGGATGTGTTGCAAAAATTTTAGAAATCGGGGTTATTTCATGGAATTGGGGACGTTAAGGGCATTTTTGTAAATTTCCCAAATCAGATATCTCGATATTTGTAAAGCAAGTTTTGATATTTTCATAATGTAAGAACATTTTAGTAAAAATCGAGGAATTATGAAAATTTAGAAACCAAGGGCAATGTGGTAATTTTGTTAATCAGGGGTAATTTTGCAAATTTTCAAATCAGGGTATCTTGAAAATAGCGTTTTTATACTTTTGCAAAGTAAGGAAATTTTATTAAAATTGGAGTTAAACCTAAATCTTGAAAGTCGTGGCATTTTAGTAATTTTCAACACGGGGTATTTTTGTAATTTCCCATACCGAGTATCTTAACATTTTGAAATTTCGAGATTTTGGTAAAATCATTTTAATAGAAGTTGAGGGTAGTACCGTAATTTTACAATACAAGGGCATTTTTGTAATTTTGCCACTAGGGCATTTTGGAAATTTTAGTAAATCGAGAAAACATCTTTCAAAATCAAATTTAGGGTTTACAAACCAAAGGGTAAGTTTGAAAATTTTAAAACTAAGGGTTTTAAAGCAGTAAGGCTAATCCTTTCATTTTAATACTTGGTTTAGCTTTATGAACAAGTCTTCTTGGTTAAGGTGAACCGTAGCTACGCACTGGTAGGATTCGAGTAAAGAGGAGGTGAGTCGCTAGGGGTGCTTAAATACCAAGCTCTCCTTTGAATACCAATCCTTGACATGCGTCATAAAGGTTTGCCACACCTTAACTCGGTGACTTACTTCACGTGTTTTTAGTTCCTTAAGTCTTATGCATGTGTTTGAGTAGACTAGTCCTGGGGTTCAACAGATCCTAGTTCGCTAATCTACGTTCCCATAAAAGCCCATAATATTCACATATAAATCAATTCATCAAGTAGAGTTACTTACCGTGGATCATGGGGTCGGAGATACAAAGCCATGCCGAATAACTCAAAAATATTTCATAAAAACCCCTATTTCAAAATCCCATTTTGAAAATGTTTTGGGCCCAAAACCCTCAAAGCCGAGTTTTTGAACCGAGCTCGATACCAAATCAGAACACCTCAAACCCGGCCCACGAGCCTTGGCCGGATCTGGTTATGTCATCAAAGAAGACGGTTGAAAATCTTTTGACTTAGAATAATCATGAAAGTTTGTTAACTTTTGAAAACCATGTCCATTTAAAGTAATATGAAAAACCTTAGTGTTATAAAATTGTCCGAATTTAAACTTTATTAAATACTATTTTGAATAAGCGAGTTGCTAAGATAAAATCCTCTTCACATAGTGGTTCAGGTTTAATCAAGCCATAATTAAAATAATACCAAAATAATAGTAAGGCCCTTATTACAACCCATACTTAAAACAAAATACTCAATATTAAAAATTCTTAAAATAATCCAAATATCTTCTTCTGCATGGGCCACCTTGTGTCCTCTCCGAACCCTGTCCCATCTTTACGCATCACCTGAAAATGTTAAAGGAAAAAGGTGAGTCACCACTCACTCGATGTGTAGCCACTTTTCCCGGTTTAGTAAAACATCATACACCAATCATAAACAGGTTTAACATGCACAAGTTACGGTATGCACCCACCTAGCCTTCCAAACACCTTTCTCTACCCGTGTGGTACCAAACCACCGGTGGTGCCAAACCACCGGTGACTTAAAGTCACAATATCCGTCAATACTTGTGGTGCCAAACCACTTTGGTGTCCCAAAGACACAAATGTGATACCAAATCACCGTGACCAGAAGTCACGAATCAAGTGATGGGGCCAACCCATCGTGTGATACCAAATCACCGGCGTCAATCCCGTATTATCATCTCAGTGGGGCCAACCCACATGTGGTGCTAAGCCACTGGGGCGAGACGCCATGAGGTGCCAAACCTCTGGAGGTGCCAAACCTCCGGTGACCGTAGTCACAATGTGGTACCAAACCACCGGTGTCCGCTCGACACGAATATCACTTCCCCTCCTCTCATATCACCCATCATCATACCAACTCATGTATAGTATTCAAATCATGCAAACATGTTTAACGTTGCATCTCATAGCACATACATCATAAATCATGACATCATGTATCAATAACGCAGACTCATAATGACACGGACTTACGAATTCGCGTTGCACATACCCCATAGGGTATCATATCACTCAACCATACTTTGCTTTGGTTTTACCAATCAATCGATTTTATCAAACATATACAAAGCAAGAAGCGTGTTAGTTTACACACACAGTTACTAATGCGACTATCAAATCCAGTAGATCAAGATCTAACGCACTAGATCCCGCTTCTTTAACACTTTTCGAGCACTAGCCACAACCCGAGATATGCGAGATCAAGCCTTCCCCTACAATCGGCCAAAACTAAACAACATAATCATGCTAATCAACCTCTGAGGGTATAACCGTAATTTTACCTACTAAGGGTATTTTCGTAAATTCACACCGCAATGGCCTTTACGAAGGCCTAATGTCGCCACTAGCGACTCATTACCATTCATTTCGATCGCAGGACGATTGGGCCTAAAACCCGATTTCAGGCCATCCGGGCCCACACGCTCGTGTGGCCCACCTAGCACGAATCTAGCAACGTATATAACTTCCACCTAGTCTAGTTCAACATATACTAACCAATCATGCAATTTACTCATATAGGCCCACGGGCCCATTGGGCCCACTTCTACCCATCGAGGCCTGCTGACCCAACCCACAAGAATACTGCGATGGCCTCAACTATCGCGTCGAAGCCCCACACGTGCGCTTGCACGCTCGTGTAACTACTAATGCCATGTAACGGCATTTCGGCATTTCTTGCCGCTTCTACAACTAGAGTAGAGAGAGACACACACACTGATAGGACTCGGAGCTAATCCGCGCTCCGACCACTCTCTGTGCCTAAACGCCTCCAAGATGTGTTTACTCTCCTCCTAGGATGCTCCTTATATAGCTAGCTCTTCACCTTCATTCTTTGTGTCTTTCCGATGTGGGATCCCTTCCTCGATGGAGTTTAAATTCAACTAAAACTCTTGCCGCCTAATCATAAAATAAATACTCCTTTGCTTTTCATGAGATTCGAACCAGTGCTCCCTTGCAACATAATCCACGCCGCTAGCCACTTGGCCACAAGCTCCTCTTGTGTCTTAAACCATGCACAACTAAATATAAACTATGGTCCAAATTCTAAGGTCTAAGCAAAAAGAAACCAAAATGCAAAAGCCAAGACTTGAACCTTGGACCTCCTTCCTTCCTTGTGGCGTCACTCCCTTGTCTCTTATGTGGCGTCACTTTGCCACTACACCACACACTCCACTTGTGTCATTTTCCTCCATATTTTATTCTTAAGGCCTATCTCACCAACTTCTGTGGTTTTTCACCTAAAACCAAAATTTCCCCAAAACCAATATTTGATCCCGGGACTTCATAGAAGCCCTCTAACCTTCCAAAATCACTTATCCAATAGGTCTAACTAGCATTTAAGCCGATCTCTTATTCTCTAAAAATTCAAACGCTACTACGCCTAAGGCCCATTGGGCTCAATTCTCCTAGGCCCAACTTTGGGATGTTACACCTAGGACATCTTTACATTTCCTAAAAACAAGTTATAGTGAATTTATATTTGCCCGTGGTTTTTTATCCTTTTTGGAGGGATTTTCCACATAAATGTTTGTGTTCGATCTTTCAATTTTATTCAATATTTTGATTGTTTGTTACTTAATCGAGTTTATCCCCAACACTTTTCGACAAGTAATGGAAGTGATTCCCTTGAAAATTGGTAAAATAGTTACTTTCTCATGTAGATGGAAAGTAAAATATATATATAAGAAAAAATTAGCCTTTTTTTTTTGTATTAACTTATTAATCATAAAAAAAAACACATTAACCATAATGAATTGAATATAGCAAAATAAGATTTTTTTTTAATAAATTATAAAAGAAAAATAAAATCCTAACAACAATACAACTAGCACAATTTAAACTCAAACTTAAACTACATCTTAGAAGATAAACACCCAAAGACCAATATACAATATTGCAGGGTAAGGTGTTATTAAAGAGGTGAAATTGAGAGAAAGAAAATGAGTATCAAATTCAAAGGCAGCGTGTCAATCTGTCTCATTGAAAACCGCTACGCAAAGTGGTGGGCCCAAACACTGCTGCATTTCGATGCCTTCATCGACCAAGTCTATATATTTAATTTCTTCCATCCATATTCTCCCACGTGACTATTTCTCTTACACCACATGCTTAATTCTCCCTCTCTTCGCTGTCTCTCTTCCCTTTTTAAAAAAAACTCTGGCTATCCATTCTTTCTCCATTCATTTTCTTTTCTTTCTCTCCAAACATGTATTCTCTAAAATCATATGTTTTAGTTTTAAGCTTAATCTTTATTCCCTTTTTGGCTAACAATTTTCTTGTTTTTGTTAACTCCATAACTTCTTCGTCCTCTTATTCTTCTTCGTCGGGTAATCAATACACCACTTTTTTCAACGCTATATCTTCTTCCACCAATCCCAAGGCTTCCTTAAACTCAGGTAACCAAACGACGTCGTCTCTGAGATCATCCAGCTTCTGCGACGTATGGGACGTGACCTGCTCTGAGGAGGTGTTGGGCCTGGCCCGGGAGCCCGACAACGTCGAGTGGATTAAAGGGTTGAGAAGGAAGATACATGAGAACCCTGAGCTAGCTTTTGAAGAATACGAAACCAGTAAACTCGTTCGATCCGAGTTGGACCGTATGGATATTGAATATAGGTACCCTTTAGCCAAAACGGGTATTCGGGCTTGGATTGGAACCGGTGGCCCTCCCTTTGTTGCCATCCGAGCTGACATGGATGCCCTTCCTATACAGGTACATATACTTAGGTTCCTTCTCTTCTTTTTTAATTTTTATATTCGTATACATCTATGTATTTTATAACTATATACTGTATACTTGTACATACACATATACGTAGACATACATGTAAACGTGTAAAGGGTTCTGACTTCTGGTAGGTGGTTCATGATCATTGTATTCATTTATTTGATTTGGACTTTGTTAGTTCAGAAAGTTTGAGGGTTTTAGTTTAAGATTTTTGTGTATGAATTTATTTTCGTAGGTTGGATATGTTTTAATTTTATTTTACATTTTTTTTATAACAATGTACTTTTAAATTAAATAAGACAAATAATAGAATGTACAGTTTTCAATGATAAGATTATCTTGACATAACGATAAAAGATCTTAACATAAATTCAATTTTGTACTTTGAAATTCAATTTTGTACTTCGAAATCTGACGGAATTTTAAAGACTTATAGGGTAGTGGTCCCCCATTGAACCCTCCAAATTTATAATTTGAATTATTTTTTAATCTTATTTTTATATCTAAATAATTTAGGAAAATTGCCATGCCTTGTTTTCACTTATGTGGAGTAATTTAATTTTAGGAAGGTGTCGAATGGGAGCATAAAAGCAAAGTTGCCGGAAAAATGCATGCTTGTGGCCACGATGCACATGTTGCAATGCTTGTTGGTGCTGCCAAAATATTGAAGAATCGTGAACACCTTTTGAAGGTAAATTCAAGTTCTAATCCCTTCTTACGCATTGAATGCATCTAGTTTAAAGTGTGTATATCTCAATGGCAATCAATTTAGATGCAAACCTAAAGCAACAAGTTTAAACAAACTCAAGATTAATCCATTTGATAAATGGGTAAAGAAAAAGTACAAAAAAAAATGACGATCCATTTAGGCAAGAAATGTAGTGTTGGCTGGTGATAAATGGAAAGGGCACCCAATATTTTTTTCCTAGCAAACTACGCCCTAAAAAGCATGTCATGGTTACATGTTTCGTTGTTTTTATAATGAATTCTGTCACACATTTATCTCTACCTTTCGCCCTTATCTTCATTGTCATTTGGCTGACTCACATTTTTGCCTTCTGTTTTGTTTTCTACCCTTTTCATTGTTATCACAAGAATTCTAACTTAATAATAATGTTTTCTGAAAAATAAATTCAAGCAATATGATTTTTCAAATCTTCACCGATAAGGAAATGTATCCCTTTCTCATCACTTGGCCTGCTTCCCCTTTACATCCCAATCAAATTCGATGGATTGTTTGAATTTTATAAAGATGATGATTTAACGTAGTGATTCTTCACTTAATCCTTTAGTCATAAAATTGAGAGTTTAATCCTTACAATTAATGGTCCATCGTTTATCTTTTCAAAAAAGACTCGCGACAAGAAAATCAATCATTACAACTAATTATAAATATACTAATTCCGACCAATAAACAACCAATACCCTTATATATATATTTCTTAAACTAAAAGATATTAAATGCTTTCACCCGATTAACTTAACTACTTTCATTTATATCAAATGAAATTTACCATCAAACATGGGTTGCCCGTTGACTCGTGGCTACATTTTAGGAATTAGTGTTTTAATCTATGCTCTTTGTTTTTTTGGGGTCCCTTTTCGTCTCATGCTTTTTGGAACACTAGGCCATCTTTTTCATCTATAAAGTTTTAACCTTTAAAGGTCAAGAAAGGGGGAAAATTGCTCCTCCAGAAGGAGAAAATAAATTAAGTGCTAAAATCGAGTAATAATTTATTTTTCCCTTCAACTTTACAATAAAAATTATTTTAATTTTTTATTTAATTTTTCGTCTTTTTCGGTGGTATACACATGAATTGTCACGTAAATATTATGTTAGTAATTAATTAATATTTTTAATATTTAAAAATATTAAAAAAATTAAGAAATTATTAACATTATTAAAAAGTAGAGTTATTTTTTTAAAAGAAAAGATATGATGTTATTTTTTAGTTGATTGAGCAGATAAAATTATAAACCCCACAATGCATCAAATATTAGGTTAAAAGAACTATATCTTTAATTAAAGCGTCATAACTTACTTTCCATCCTATGCCTACCTTTATACATTGGGAAGGAATCTTGATCAAAGACATAAAGTGTTGTGGAAGAAGAATAAAATTTTCCCTAATGTTTTGTTGTACATGTTGATAGAAATTCCTTCAAGTCATAGTTAAAGCTAAGAGCTTGTTGAAAAAGACAGTATACCAATAAGATATATTCTTTCTCTGGATTCATGGCTGTGTATATATTCGTATTGAATACGGATATAGTCCAAATACATACAGCTGGATGGATATTCATATATTATAGTCTCCAGACTGTGACATAAACCAAAGTTGCTTGCTCAATAATGTCCAATCTTTGTCCTCATTTGTATAAAATCATTATTTTATGTTTTCTCTTTTCCTTCGATCAAACCACGTGTGATTAATTTGTTTTTTTATCAATCAAACCAATATTTAACATTATAAAAATCAATTAATTTTTAACTATTGTAATTTGTCTAAGTGTGTAAAGTAAAGGGTTACATTAAAAAAATATCTGCATTTTCTAACAACAATTTGTTTGGTCGTGGGAAGTTTTAAGAAGAAGACAAAAATGGGATAATTTATTTATACAACACTAGCAGGTTTTATTTTATTTTCCAAATGTTACTTTACGCATGCTTGCTATTTGTTTTTGTTATTATTATTTCTCGTATAAATTATTTTAGTTATTTAATTATTAAAAATTATAAAATAATTACTCAAAAATAATAAAATATTATAAAATGATCATTTAATTATTCAAATTTTGTTTTTAACCATCATCGGTGAATTAACATAAATATGAAAACATCCCAAATTCAAAGATTATTAGGTGAAGAAAAAGATAAAAATAAATAATTAAATTATTATTTTATAATTTTTGATAATTGGGTGAAAAAAACTTATTAGTGTAATTTACTAATAAAAATGACCAAAATTCTAATATTTCTATCATAGTATTTCTATTTTCTACTGTATTTGTTCGTATTATTCTTTTTTACGTAATGTAATATGTTTAATTAAATATACTTTGGGTGTCTAGGGAACTGTGATAGTGATCTTTCAGCCGGCAGAGGAAGCAGGAAATGGTGCTAAGCGGATGATCGGAGATGGGGCATTGGAAAACGTAGAGGCCATTTTTGCAGTCCATGTATCTCACGAACACCCCACGGGTATTATCGGCTCAAGGCCTGGTCCTCTTCTTGCCGGCTGCGGCTTCTTTCGAGCTGTTATCAGTGGAAGAAAAGGCCTTGCCGGCAGCCCCCATCACTCCGTCGACCCAATCTTGGCTGCATCAGCTGCCGTAATTAGTTTACAGGGAATTGTTTCTCGTGAATCAAATCCATTAGATTCCCAGGTCTGAGTTTTGTTTTATAAATTTCTCCAACTTCCAAAACACGGGGAAATTTTTTTTGAACTTGTTTAAATCTTGTAATGCAAATGCATGCAGGTCGTCTCGGTCACTTCTTTCAGTGGAGGCAATAATCTTGACATGATCCCTGAAACGGTGGTCATCGGAGGTACTTTCAGGGCTTTCTCCAACGCTAGTTTTTACAATCTTCTCCAAAGAATCGAAGAGGTTCGTCGCAGTTTTCACTTTAGATTTGCAGTCCTGATTTTCACGATCCTAACATTCTTCGACATGGAAACACACACAGGTAATCGTCGAACAGGCCAATGTTTTCCGATGTTGGGCGACGGTCGATTTCTTTGAAAAAGAATCAACAATCTATCCCCCAACAGTGAATGACGACCGTATGTACGAGCACGTAAAGAAAGTGGCCACTGATTTGCTAGGACCACCAAATTTCAGGGTGGTCCCTCCAATGATGGGTGCGGAGGACTTCTCCTTTTACTCCCAGGTAGTTCCGGCAGCTTTCTACTACATCGGCGTAAGAAACGAGACCTTGGGATCGACACACACCGGTCACTCGCCGTATTTCATGATCGACGAAGATGTTCTTCCCATTGGTGCTGCAGTTCATGCCACCATTGCTGAAAGGTACCTCAACGAGCATGGCTGAAAAAGGAAAGAAGCTTTATATCTGTGGTTTATTTATCCCCAACTGGGGTGAGCACTGATTATTGAGAGAATTGGCAATGCATGTGCTCTGGTGATTTTGATCATAGTTAGAGTGGTGGAAAGGGCAAAGGTTTTCAACTTTTGGCGATGTAAAGAACTGAGCAGAGGATGCCATGCTCTGCTCTTTTAACTTGTAACAGTGTTAAATGTTTCAATTAATGCTACTTTGCGTTCAACTATATTTCTGTTCAGAGCATTAAGATGCTTTAACCAGGCAAATATTTTATGATTTCCATTTTTTTTGGTGATATTTAATGCAACCGACTATATTGCCTCGGTTAAGATGAAATTTGGTCGTGATTGGCTGTAAGGAGATGGGCTCTGGGCTCGGGGTTTCTGAGGTCTTCTTTTCGTTTTTGGGCTCCTGCCATTGTATTTCTTCTCCCTTGTATGAAGCTTATGAATAGAGAGAAAAAATATAGATATCCAAAAAAAGAAAAAGAAAAATTGAGCATTGTTTGAATCATGGAAATTTAAATATGGATTTCTTCTAAGAATACTATTGAGTTTTAACTTGATTAGTATGAGTATTGTTGTGAATGTAGACGGACATTGATTTAAGTGTGTTGAAGCTCATTATCTCCTATTTATGAGTTTGAGAAGAAGTTATAAGTAATTCTAGGCATTGTCTAAAAAATAGTCAGATATATAGTCCTAACCTATAGTGAGATTGTCAAAAAATATTATTTTTTTAAGTTGCCTTCAGGTGATTTCAAATTTCTTTATGTTATGAATATCTAATTAAGTAGATGCCCATCAAGATTAAAATAAGTTTCGATGTACTTTAAATTCTAATAGTCATTAGAAGTATATCTATACTTCATTTATACTTCTTATGCTTACAAATAGAGACTTTGGGGAAGCTTTGTAAATATTCTCATTAATCAATAAAATACGCTCTCCTTTGCTCTTTATTTTTTTTATTCTTTACGTTTTGTCTATTTATAATACTTTCTTTATAATTTTATTTTTTGTTAGTTTCTTAGTTTGTGATAAAAATAAGGCTTAATGACAAATTTGGCCACTAACGTTTATATGTTTTATCAAAATTGTCCTAATTGTATTTTTGAGCCTTTTTTTTTTTTGCCATCAACCTTTATTCTTTCTTTTTCAAATTGCTTTTTTAATAGATTTGATGAAAGTACTGTTAAAAAAGTTAACAGGATGATGTGAAATTTCATATGTAGAATATTTTTAATGAGATGTAATTTATTACTTAGATAACCAAATAAAATAATTATGTGTGGAAAATAAATAAATAATTCATGAATTTTAAAAAATAACTCTTAATTTAAAGAAAATAAACATAATTATTTAAGAAAATTTCAAAATGAATGCACACATTAGGTATTTTCCGTTTGATTTATTAATTATCTTTTTGAATCCTTTCAGTAAACAAACGTATGCATTAATTTTGAAACATTTTTTAGATAATTACGTTTATTTTCTTTAAATTAAGAGTTATTTTTTAATTTCATGTATGATTTATTTATTTTATTATTTTTCACATGTAAAGTAATAAATACATCTTATTAAAAATATTTCATATCATCCCGTTAAATTTTTTAACTGTACTTTTATCAAATCTGGACAAATGGTTGTTCAGATTTAAATGAACAAAGTTTTTAATTTTTATTTTAAAAATTTTCCGATATAGCATGCCACATATCATCTATTAGCGGTTATCGTCAGCCATATCAACATCATTAGCGATCAAAATCATTAAATAATTAACATAATATAATTTTTTAAAAAACTCAATTAATAATTAAGGGTGTTTTAAACTCTTAAGCATATATATATATATATATATATATATATATATATGAGAAATGTTGGGCTACATATGTGGAAGCTCAGTTAGCTACATCAGCGCTCAAATTCCTCCATCGTTATTGCCCTGGCTTCGATGATCAACCCCTGACACATTTAGGTTTTTATTTTTGATCTTCGGCCATCCTGGTCCTCAGGACCCAACACAATATTATTATTTTTAGATATTTCCTTTAAAATTAAAAGATGCAAAAGGTGTTGATACGTTCTATCCACATAGAAAGCATGTCTTCATTACCAACTACCAAGTGAAGCCCAATACCCTTTTATAAAATTTGATTTCATTTTTGCTTTTATATTATAGAAATGATGAAGAATCATCTTTGGCCAAATTTTATCGCATGTCCCATCATGAACGGTCTGGTGGGTCTTAGTATTACAGTTTTGACAATGAAAAAGAGATAAAGTATAAAGAAACAATGTATGAACTTCAGCCAAAATATTGGACTTTGTCATCTAATTTTCTTCTTTTTTTAGGGGAAGTAGTCAAGGGATCTTTATTCTTTACAACCTCAAAGCAAGAACTGAAAGAGATGACCTCAAAATTCAATACCATGTGACCTGATTTGGTCCTTTTGTGGGTCCATCCATTATCAAAGCCTAAAAGGAAAACAAGAGATTTTGTTGAAGAACTTTTGTGGATTTTCACGCATGAAATTTGATAATCATGACAATCATGGGTCTTTAGGTGAAAGCAATTTGAGTTTTTGGAAGAATTTCTGGTTTTTTTTTTCTTAATTTCATTAGCACGTGAGATGAAAATCTCAATAATCTAAAAAATAAGTAAAAATGTATTTAGAAAATGCTATATATTTTGAAACCGAATGGCCATTTTGAGGGCATGACCTTGTGGTGGACTACAAACACCACAATTGACATTTTAAAGGTAATCAAATAACCTTATTGTTTCGTCAATCATTCTAAGGCATGCGGATAAATGACAATGTACCTTTGTTTATGGAAGCCTAAACTTGGATGGTTATGCAAACTTTTGAGATTTTTCATACAAATCCATGACGTGTTAGGGCTTGTTTTCCATGAGGGCATATTTCAAATATTCATGACCCACACTTACTTTAATAATCTATTTTACTATTTCGTCAAATCTTTAGTGTCAAATCTTTAGTGTTTATGATTGCAGTATGAGAATGCTTGATGTAGTCTCGTTGAAACTTATTGAGTTTTGTCTAACAGTTAAGAGACATAGGGATTTTCAAAACCATTTTATATGTTGTGCTAATAGTGTAAAAGAGAGTAAATTGTTGTACTAGAAAATCATACTAGGTTTAGTTCCTAGGAAATATTGGAGGGGTTACAAACAATCTCACTTAAAACCTAACCTCCTAGACAGAATCTTCCTACAATGTAATTTAATAGCACAATATATTACTACAATTATACCCTACAAAATATTGAAAGAGAAATAAAAAAGCAATAAAAAACATTAGAAATTTGACGAGCTTTGGCAAATTACACCTACGTCCTCAAATACTACCAAATATACTTCATTGCAAAAGATACAAGTGAAATATTACAAATAAGGAGAGAGAAAATTTGTCTTATGAAGAATGTAAAGAAGAATATAACAAGTTTTTGGATGATTTAAAGATGGAAAAACAACCCCTATTTATAGTAGTACAAAACCTCCACAACTTTGTATTTTTAGATGTGAGATTGTACTATTTCAACAAATCTCCACCTTAACAAATTTCTACATCTTCAATCTCCTTGCAAAACAACATTTGATAGTTTTTTCAAATTTCAACCTTCAAGTTTTAACATTAATCAAGTCTAAACATAGTATGAAACTTGACTATAGTCACAACTTTAGTCATCATATCAACAAGATTTTCAGTGGTTAAACCTTTCTGGATCTTTACTCCACCTTCTTTCAGAATCATGGATTGTAATCTCAAACTTTACTTCACCTTTCTAGACCTAGACATCCGAGTGAACATAATCCAAAAAACCTTTAGAATCATGGATTGTAGTCCCAATCTTCACCATTGTCTACTTCCTTTTGATACAATGCTCATGAAAATCCAGTTTACAGGTTCTTACTCATTTCAGTAATCCTTGATTTATGAGTAATTTCAAGGATTTTTCACCTGCATGCCCCAAGTGCATATGCCATAGCTTAAGTGTTTCTAACTCCCGTTCAATTGATGTCGCATCAATTGTCCCATTAATTGTACTATCTAGATAGTGGTACAGGTTATTATTCTTGCGGACCCCCTTTATTACCTTGCATACACCAGAAATAATCTTCATCACACCATCTTTAGCTCTCACTTCAAAACCTTTTGATTCCAAGGTTTCCATAGAAATGAGATTCTTCATCAAATTCGGCACATAACAAACATCATGTAAAGTTATGATTGATTTATCATGATTTCTTAATTAAACTTAACCAATCTAATATGTGGTAAAAGGAGTATTATTTTTCGTATAGACATCTCCACCCTTTAGTTCTTTAAAATCAAAGAACTGCTCCAAATGATGACACATATGATAGCTACAAGCTAAATCCAACATCCACACGTTAGAAAGACTACTTACTGATGTAACAAGTGAGAGATCTGAATCTTCATAATCACATTCAACAACATTTAATTCTACTATAGTTTTCCCTTTATTAGATTTACCCTTATTTTCCAACTTTGGGCAAACTTTCTTCCAATGTCCTTTTTCTCAACAGAAATCACACTCACCTTTACTTAGGTTCTCTTTTTGACTTGGATCTCCTCCTCTGTACTTTACACAGGGTGTGTAAACAACCCCGGACTATCAAAGCTTCTGTATATCCAATTAAATTTCCTTGATTTTCTTTCTTTCTCAGTTTATAACTGTATAAAGCTAAACATACTTCACTAAGAGATACATCAGCCTTTCCCATAAAATAGAATAGTTTCGAGGAACTCAAACTCCTCAGAAAGTAACCCCAATAACATCAAAGTCAAATATTTATCTTTGAAAGTCTCATCCATATTCACCACATCAATGACTAATTTATTAAAACTGGTGATGTGGTCATTCATAGTGGTATCCAGAACATAAGTGAAGCGAAACAACATTTTCATCATGTGGAGCTTATTTTGATTGTTTTTCTTTAAAAAAATTTCTTTTAGTTCCAACCACAACTTATTTGCAGAAGTCTCATTTGAAAAAGTATACATCTGCTCTTAAGAAAGGCATGACCAAATTGTACCACATGCTAAACAATTGATAGTCTTCCAATATTTCTCATCCACATCATTTGGTTTCTTTTCATCAATGACAATGTCTAGACCTTGTTGAAAGAGAGCATCTATAACCTTACGTTTCCACATACAAAAATGACTCGTGCCATCAAAGATCTCCACTGCCAATCTCATATTTTCCACTTTCGATCTTGCCCACATGGACGATGTTGGAGTTGTCGTTGTTGTGTATGTGGATCCTTTTGGATTGTCCACCATTTCAGCCATAATTGTAACAACCTATTTTTCAGTGGTGTCAAAAATGGTGGTTTTGGAACCTCATTTCCGATGTTCGACAAGGTTAGTATTAAAGTTTATTAAAGTTTGGTCCCTTTTTTGTCAAATTGATAGCCAATTAAGGTATAAAAATTAAATTGTAAAAGTTAACCACTATAGATTTTTAATTAACCAAATGAGCAATTATCCCTTTTTAATGTGACAATCGGTGGTGGATGACAAATGGAACCCACCAAATTTGTTAATTATATTTAAGGTTAACTTAATTATGTTTAATTAGATTAATTAAAAGTTAAATTAAGTATAAAAGATAAATTTAAAAGAAAAATAAAGGCATTTTGTTCATTTTCTTCTTCAAACTTTCAAATTAGCATAAAGGAAAAAGAGGGTTTGGAAGCTTTCAAACTTTCGGCCTTAATTAGGTATGTTCAATTTAGTCATTTTTTGTAATTTTTATGTTTTTAAGGTAATGAAAGCTTGATTTAGCTAGCCCATGTATCAATTTGTAAAATTGTTAAAGTCTATAAAAGTTTCCATTGATGATTTCTTGAAGAAATTTGTATTAAATTGTTTGATTTTAAGCTTAAAAGTGAAAAAGGACTAGATTGTAAAATTTAATTGCTAATTTTTGAACATAGGGACTAAAGTGTATAAAGTACAAATTTGATGTGAAATTTCTATAATTATTGATAGTGGATGGTCCTAAAAGGATGTAATTGAGATCAGCTTTGAAATCGAAGCTAAAATTTGAAAGTTATAGTAATTTCGATTTTAGGGATTAAATTGAATAAAATGTAAAATTTTAGGGGTATTTGAAAAGTGAAATTGAATTGATTCATGCATATGATATAATATTATAAACTATTTGGAATAATTAAATTGAATTATCGTATCGATTAGGAATTGGATCAAATAAAAAATAGTTGGGGAAAAGATAAAATTGTTGAATAGCCCTTAAGGATCCAATTTAATTACTAATTTTTCTATGCAATTTCATATGATATGATTGTATTTAAATTGTTATGCATTTGAATTTTGAATATGTGTATGTTTGATTGTAATTTGAATTGTTTGTGATTTGGAACAAAATGTGAGATATGGACTAAATTGTAAAGAAATGGTAATATGTGTTAAATATGCCCGAGTGAACATAATATATGCATGCTTATATGGGAAATGTGAATTCTACGGGATATGAGATTGTATTGAGATTATTACAGATTATATTCTGATCTAGCATTTGTTGTAGATGATCAAGTATTGAATGTCTCTACGAAGACCTTGTGTGGTGGAGGAACATATTGTTATTCGATTTTATAGATGATTGCCTATGGGCTTTTCACTTTGGTGCCCTAGTGTAGTGTAGTAACCTATTTATCCAAATCTGTTCACTTGAGTTCACTGGGCTAAAAAGGTTAATAGAAGTGAAAAATGGCAATGGAAGTTATGAGTTTGTTATCCAATTGATTAACTATTGATTTGATTATGGGACTAGTTTTGAATTGGATTGTTATAGTTTGAATTGGCATTTGATGTCATTATATGTTAACTCACCTTATTGATATGTGAATTGCTATGTTTAAGCAAACTTTGCCAAGTTAAATAACTTGTTGTATCAAATTGTAAATTGAGGTAAGTTGATGTTTAATGCCTATAAACTTATTGAACATTTGATATGCTTACCCTGTTTGTTTTTCTTTTCCCTTGTAAATCAAATTGTGGAACTCGTCAGGCCGGATCAACTCAAAGCTCACACTATCCTATCACCTATTTGGTAGATGGTTAATCATTTTGGTCATTGGGTTTGTGGCATGTATATACAATAAAGCCTCGATAAATGAATATTTGATAAATTAATAATCTCAATTAAATAATAATTTTTCAGTCCCAACTTGGCCCAAGAGGATAAAATAATAACCTTGCTAAATGCATAAGATAATAATTTTTAGAAAAATCCTTAAATGCTCAATGAAAATATAAAATAATAATTCATTAAATATACTGAAAATTTTATATACAATACATAAAACTAAAGTGCTTTCTAGACAAATCTTTTTTCTTTCAATTTTATTCTTTGCTAAAATATGCATCTATAGTTAACTGCTTCTTCTTTGCATGTGAATCAAATACAATTTCATCTTTAACTTTTAGAAAGGCATAAACCAAATCTGGTATATTATTCTGGTGTTGTATTAAATAATTCCTCAAGATATCTACAGCTAGAAAAGCCTCTTTTGGAGAAACATGTGGTAATACACAATTGTCATCTGGATCTTGCTCATCATCAGCTGGCACATCCATTACTCCTTGAATAATTTCTTCATCCGTAGGTGACTCCATCAAAAGATTCATTTTCACTTGGATAATTGAAAATCTGCTCAACATCCATGGCATTCCTATAGTGTAAATCATAAATTACTTCTTTTAATTTATGAATGCCTTCAACATCACCAATTTCTTGTTCGAGAGGCATATCCTCCTCTGATCGAATTTTGCAATGTCAGAAACAGTTTGCAATAGCTGTAGGCTTCACATCAATATTCCAAGCAACATTAATAAAATGGATTGCATCCAATACATTAATCTTTTTAGGATTTATTTCTCCTTTCTCGTAAGCTTCCAAGATGCTAGAATAAAAGCGGTGTCGATAATAAATCTTAACTGCTCTAATAATTCCAGCATCACATGGTTGAATTTTTTATGTTTAATTTGGAGGCAAAAAGAATAATTCAATGTTTCTCAAGCCTTCAATAACCTTGGTATGGGATAGGCAATTGTCTACTATAAGTAACACTTTTCTACCAATCATTCTAGCATCAAACCATGGACCAAAATCTTGAAAAAGTAATCCAATCATCCATGCTTTTTTGTTGGCTTGATAATGACAGTTAAGATTTTCAATATTCACAAGTTTAAAGCATCCAAGATTAACAAAACTTACCAATAACCCAAAGAGGCACTTTAACTGAACCATCCTCATTGCATCAAACCACAACAGTAAGTCTTTCCTTGTCCTTTTTTTGTCCTTCTAATTTCTTTGTAGCCAGTGAATGATATGCTTGCAAACGATAAAATAAGTTTGTTTCATCCACATTATAAATATCCTTCCAATCAAAATCTTCCAATTTAGCTCTTATTTGAGGTAAAGCATCTTCAATATTCTCCATAACAACTGAACCACTTTCACCAAATCTTCTATAAGACTTAATCCTATGTCTTGCCTTGAACTATTCTAGCCAACCAATTGAAAAATTAAATTCAGAATTTGCATCACCAAACATTTTTTTACAGAAACTGTTTTGCTTTAGTTTGAATCATTTCTCCAGTCATGTTTACTTTCTCTTGATATTGGAGAAAACACTAATACAATACATTCTCTAATTTAGGATGCCGAAACCATTTTTTTTATCGAGTTTGGAAAAACGGTGATCAACTTAAAAAATATAGAGTAGAGTCGCCACCAACCTTTTTTGTTTAGGTGTGATTGGATCACCTTGTAAGGAATTTTTGGTCTACGAAATTGAATAACAAAAAGGGTTCGGGAGTTGGTTACACACGAGGAAGGGTTAGCACCCTCGTACGCCCCAGAACGGGTACCAAATCGATTAACTAGTGTCATTGTGTTGAAAACTTGAAAATGTTTAAGGTGTGACTCTTTTTAAAGGATGTTAATTAATTTAGAATTGAATCTCAAGATTCACTCGTTCCACAGGAATAAAAACATCACATCCAATACGTTAGGATATGACATATTTATACCTCGACACAGAGATCTTCTTTGATTTTCAAAACATGCAATTAAAAGGATATTTGGTTATTTGGTCGAACGGAAAATTGACACCTAGCACGTTAGGGCATAATTTTTCGAATTTCCAAACACACAAATATTGCCTTATCTTGAAAAATTTTCAAATACGCAATTTCAAAATTGGCTCAAAATGTATTTTATTTGGTTTACATGTAATAAAAATGAAACATTTAGTAAAGGCTCGAATACATTAGAATTTGAGACATAAAACAATAACGATTAGCACAAGCATAGCATTAAGTATGAAGTAATATACAAACTCAACATTATAAGAATGAACGTAATTATAGATATAATTTAACGCACAAATATACAATAATGATAACCACATGGTTAAAACATATTAACAATCAATAATAATTCTACAAGATTTACGATGGCAAACTAATATAAAACGGAATTTTGAATGCTAACAAATGGATTTAAAATAAAGAAAGTGGAGTTTGAAATCTACAATTTATGAAATTATTTAAAAAATAAACTATAATTAATATACTAATTTATAATTTGTGAAATAACTATTATGTAAGAAGAATTTGAAAATATGTGATATACCAAATAATTTAAAACCAAATACAATTATTTAAAATGTAAAAAGAAACTTAATAAGTAACGTATTATATAAAAATAGTATAGAAAAGTGTTTGAAACATATAAAACATAATTCAAAATAAGATCTTTAAAAGAAAAATTATATATTTATATATAGATTTAAAAATAAAATATATACATATATATTTAAGAGAAAATACATACATAAAATAATATGAAATTAATTATATATACATAAAATGAGATAATTTTAATATAAATTATGTATGTATATATATAATAATAGTATGTAAGAGTATTTAAGTTAAAAAATTATGCAAATTATTAAAACAAAGAAATAGGAAATTTTGAAATCAAATAATTATATGATAAATAAATAAAATATAAATACAAATGGAAGTTTAAAAAAAAACTTAAAACATTGTAAAATCAATAAAATGATTCAAAATAATTTATTAAAACAACTTCTAAAAATAGATAATGAATAAATTTAATACAAAAAAAAAAAGAAAAAAGTTGCAAAGATTATAAACAAAAGCTAAGAAAGTACTTAATCGAAATAAAAATAAAATCAAAGGGCTACTTTATAAATAAATAAAATCATTTAAACATATGCAAGGATCAAACTGGAATACGCGTAAATGGTCAGGGGCTGAAATAGCAAATATTCAAATAGCCAAAACGCAGTGTACGGGCGGGACCAAATTGAAATGGCGCGCAAATCTTTGGGGAAGAATTAAAAAATAAAAGAAATAACAGAAAGCCCAATCGAACGACAACACAGACAGGAGGGACTGAGGACGCAAATATCCCATCACCGCAAAAACGCGCGGATCTTATGGGTGCTGGATCGGGTTAAGTCGGGTAGGCTTATGCGACGTCGTTTTGAGGCCACTGGAGAAGGCCCCAAACGGCGTTGTTTCTTCCCTCTTATAAATACAACAGCTTCTTCTTTAAAACCAAATAATCAGCCTAAAAACAAAACCTAGACACTAAAAAAAAGTAAAAGAAAAACTTAAGTCCTGTTGCCCCACTGTTCGGCCGACCAAAAAGGGCTCTCTATCCGGCCACCATTTCACCACTATAACCGGTGGATGGCAGCGTGAGAAGGCCGACTCTGCCCTATTTGGAGCCATACTAAAGGGGCTCCGCCATTTCAAACCCGAAATCCCCATCTAAACTTCAATTTTGACGAAGAAAATAGGGATCCGACGGTGCAACTCCAATCGTAAGTCCCTTATCCCTTTTTTAGTTTTCACATGCAAGAAGAAAGAACAAATCTAAAGCCAGCAGAACAGGATTTGAAAAATTCAAAGAAATTGAATTCGCAAAACCACCTTCGAATTTTTGCTTCTGATTTTGTATTTCTTGCGTTCTGTGTGCATAAAAAAGGAATCCCCCCGAATACCACTTCTGTTGGCTTTTTTTAATAGCCGACAATAAAAAGAAAAAATACAATATAAACATGTTTTTTTCTTTGTTCTTTTTGCTTGCTATCTATTTGTCGTTTTTTGCAGGTACGGAGGAGGCTACGGAGGTGTGGACATAGCGCGTACGGAGGCTCTGCGCTGGAGGCTGTGGCGCGTGTGGGGAGTGGCTGCGGCGCATGAAGCTTTCAGAAGGTAACAAGAACCCTAGGGTTTCTGTTCAGCTGAGCATTTTGGGTCATTTGGGCCGACTGAGCATTGGGCTAGTGTAGGCTAGAGTTTGGGCCGATTGGGCTTTAGATTATTGGGTTCATAATAAAAACTGTTATTATTGGATTTATTATTATGGGTTTTCTTTATTTTCTTTTTCCCCTTGGTTTGGTTTGGTTCAAATGGGCCCGTGCATAAATTGGGTCCTACAGCTGCCCCTCTTTGCTCATTGTCGTGTAACGGGAATGAAACAAAGATTTTAAAATGGTCAATTTTGCCCGGTCTTGCCGATTCTTGACTTTATTCGGTGCTTTTCTTCTTCAAGTAGCTTCATTCCATCCCACTGCATCTTCAGGGGTCCGGGAACTAGCGTTTCTATCAAACTCAAGGAAATTATACTTGTAGCCTCAATCTGCTCCACCGCAACTTCGAGGAGATAAGATTTACTATCTTCAGTCTGCTCCACTGCAAACCCAGGGATGCCAAACTGGTATCCTCAATCTACTTCACTGTAATCTCAGGAATGCCAGATCTGCTATCTTCGGCCTACTCCACTGTAAACTCAAGGAGAGAAGATCTGATGTCTTCGATCTGCTCCTGCTACTTCAGAAATGCCAGATCTTCTATCTTCAATCTGCTCCACTGCAAACTCAGGGAGACAAGATCTGATGTCTTCGATCTGCTCCTGCAACTTCAGGAATGCCAGATCTGCTATCTTCAATTTGCTCCACTGCAAACTCAGGGAAATAAGATCTGATGTCTTCGATCTGCTCCTGCAACTTCAGGAATACCAGATCTGCTATCTTTAATCTGCTCCACTGCAAACTCAGGGAGACAAGATGTCTTTGGTCTGCTCTTGCAACTTCAGGAATGCCAGATCTGCTATCTTCAATCTGCTCCACTGCAAACTCAGGGAAACAAGATCTGATGTCTTCGATCTGCTACTACAACTTCAGGAATGCCAGATCTGCTATCTTCAATCTGCTCCACTGCAAACTCAGGGAAAGAAGATCTGATGTCTTCGATCTGCTACTATAACTTCAGGAATGCCAGATCTACTATCTTCAATCTGCTCTACTGCAAACTCAGAGAAACAAGATCTGATGTCTTTGATCTACTCCTACAACTTCAGGAATGCCAGATCTACTATCTTCAATCTGCTCCACTGCAAACTCCGGGAGACAAGATCTGATGACTTCGATCTGCTCCTGTAACTTCAGGAATGCGAGATCTACTATCTTCAATCTGCTCCACTGCAAACTTAGGGAGACAAGATCTGATGACTTCGATCTGCTCCTGCAACTTCAGGAATGCGAGATCTACTATCTTCAATCTGCTCCAATGCAAACTCAGGGAGACAAGATCTGATGTCTTCGATCTGCTCCTGCAACTTCAGGAATGCTAGATCTGCTATCTTCAATCTGCTCCACTGCAAACTTAGGGAGACAAGATCTGATGTCTTCGATCTGCTCCTGCAACTTCGTGGAATGCCGATCTGCTATCCTCAATCTGCTTCCATCAGAAACTCGTGGAGACAAGATCTGATGTCTTCGATCTGCTCCTGCAACTTCAGGAATGCCAGATCTGCTATCTTCAATTTGTTCCACTGCAAACTCAGGGAGATAAGATCTGATATCTTCGATCTGCTCCTGCAACTTCAGGAATGCTAGATCTGCTATCTTCAATCTGTTCCACTGCAAACTCAGGGAGACAAGCTCTGATGTCTTCGATCTGCTCCTGCAACTTCAAGGATGCCAGATTTGCTATCTTCAATTTGCTCCACTGCAAACTCAGGGAGACAAGATCTGATGTCTTTGATCTGCTGCTGCAACTTCAGGAATGCCAGATCTGCTATCTTCAATCTGAAGACTTGCTCCTGGAACTTTAGGAATTCCAGATCTGTTATCTTCAATCTGCTCCACTACAAACTCAGGGAGAGAAGATCTGATGTCTTCGATCTGCTCCTGCAACTTCAGGAATGCCAGATCTGCTATCTTCAATCTGCTCCACTGCAAACTTAAGGAGACAAGATCTGATGTCTTCGATCTACTCCTGTAACCTCATGAATGCCAGATCTGCTATCTTCAATCTGTTCCACTGTAAACTCAGGGAGGTAAGATCTGATGTCTTTAATTTGCTCTTGCAACTTAGGGAATGCTAGATCTGCTATCTTCACTCTGCTCCACTGCAAACTCAGGGAGACAAGATCTGATGTCTTCGATCTGCTCCTGCAACTTCAGGAATGCCAGATCTGCTATCTTCAATCTACCTTACTACACTGTCCTCTTGAGAACATATCCTGTAAAATAGGTACATGCTTATACCTAATAATTAGGATGTCATGATTGAAATGAGTCAAATGCTCCTATTTAGACATGCTATGGCATATAAATGCAAAAATGTTATGAGAATGATTTCTTTTTCAGGTGTCATCACTCATTATTTATAAGGGCTTTATCTGTAACACCCCTATCCTGTGTCCGTCGCCGGATTAAGGTTAGGAGCGTTAATGGACAGATCGAAACTTTCACAGACAAAATCATACATTTAATCATCATCCTCAAACACAATGTCCCTAAAGCGGGTCCTCGAGACCTTAATCGTGTTTAGAAGTCAAGTCGGGACTAAACTGAAACACATATGAAATTTTAGGAAAATTTTAAACTTTTCAAAAATACAGGGGAGACACGCCCGTGGAAGGAGACCGTGTACCCTCCACGGCTCTAAGACACCTCCGTGTGTCCTTTCATGTCTATATACTGACTTGGTCCCCACGGTCACCAGGCACGCCCGTGTGTCCTGACTGTGGTCCTATTCTGACTTCCCCACCACGGCCACCAAGCACACCCATGTGCCATGGCCGTGTGCTTTTAGCTAGCTACTGTCTTGTATACCACGGCCAACTGAGATGCCCGTGTCAAGGCCATCTGATCCTAAACTACATCTTACAATTTACCCGCGGTTTATAGGCACACCCGTGTACCATAACCGTATGGCATTATAGGCCATCTACAAGGCCAATATGCCACCCACAAGGGTAATACGTACAAACCATATTCAACAAGATATTTCATGCATACAAAACCATCAAAAGCATACCAAAATAACCATTCAAACCTTGCATTCAAAACCAATCCCAACTATGACAATCTCAAGGATTAAAACTCATAACAAGAACTAGCTTATACATGCCATATCTAGCTATATACATATCCAAAGTGTACCAAAAATGATATTAGTAGTGGATGACAATCCTTGACAGTCCCGAGCCTTCAGTAGCTTTGACGACCTATAAAACAGACTAAATACACATAGAGTAAGCTTTCCAAAAGCTTAGTAAGTCAATACACAAACAAACTTGATATGTAAAGCATGTAAACATATAACCACATTGACACATTTCTTCTACAAGTTAAATTTCTCACATTTATACTTTGATTCATATTATTGGCCAAATTGCCACATTTATCAATTCAAGAATCACAAACTCATAGTTTTTCATATATGCTTTCATGTAATATATTTCCAATCCATCATAGTAAAACACATAGTCACTTACCTTATATATACATTTGGTGTATAATCAACGTACCTGAATTGAACATTCATTTACTTAATCTATCAAAGCTCAGATTTGTCATTCGTATTTCAGACTTGCCCGTTGAACCATAAGGAATCCAATAGGATACTTCAAAAGCTCGAAATAGTAGTACAATGCCATCGTCCCAGACAAGGTCTTACGTGCACTCAAATATTGATGCCACTGTTCCGGACAGTGTCTTACACAAATCAGAACGATGCCAATGTCCCAGACATGGTCTTACACGTAAAGATCATAATGATGCCAACGTCCCAGATGTGGTCTTATACGTAAAGCTGATATTGATGCCAACGTCCCAGACGTAGTCTTACACATAATTAGATATCGATGCCACTGTCTCGGACAGGGTCTTACACAAATCTCAAATCAATGCCAACGTCCCAGACGTGGTCTTACATGATGAAACAGAACAGATATCTATTCCTAGATTCGTACGGGACTTCTCAAACGTTGTCACTATATTGACCTTATCTCGGGATGCATAACATCACATAGATATTCAATCCACAATAAGCATGAGAACATTTACAATTTTATATAAATGCGTTTATTTGCATAGTGACTTACCTCGAATTCGATTTTATCAGAATAGAAATGGCTACTCGTTAACTTTCGCTTTCCCGCGATTTAAATCCGTTTTTCTCGGTTCTTGATCTAAACATATTCAGAATTAACCCTTTTATTCACTAGTTCATTCAATTCAATCATGTTTTATCATGTTATAAACATAATATTTATCTATTTACCAAACTAGCCTTTCATAATAATATACAAAACATATAATATTAAGGTTATTCATGACCTTAGACATCCACTAACATGATAATGGCTTAATTGCCATTTAAGGCCTTCAGCTTTACAAAGCCACAACACTTAGGTACTTTAACAAATAGCAAGCAACTTTCATATTTAATGCAATTCAATCCTTTTGTCAAATTAAACACACAGACGAACAAATTAGCTTACGAAAATTCAGCACATGCGTAATCACATATCAATGGCACAGATAATATTATTAAAATTTTATTCAGACTCAGATTTGTGGTTTCGAAACCACTGTTCCGACTAGGGTATAAACTGGACTGTTACAATTCTCCCCCTTAGGGATTTTCGTCCCCGAAAATCTTACCGTTAAACTGATTCGGATATTGTTGTCTCACAGAATCTTCAGGCTCCCAAGTACCCTCTTCAATTCCGTGCCGATTCCATAATACTTTCAATAACGGATTTCTTTTATTTCTCAACTCTTTCACTTCACGAGCGTGGATACGTATCGGTTCCTCTTCATATGTCATATCAGATCAAATTTCAATTTCAGATGGAGCAATCACATGCGACGGATCGGATTGATATTTACGAAGCATTGAAACATGAAATACGTTGTGTATCTTTTCTAGTTCAGAAGGTAATTTCAACTTATATGCAATAGGTCCAACACGTTCAATGATCTCTACGGTCGGATGAACCTTGGACTTAATTTGCCTTTACGTCCGAATCGAAGCACTTTCTTCCATGGAGACACTTTCAAAAATACTTTGTTGCCGATCTTAAATTCTATTTCTTTTTGTTTCAAGTCCGCATAAGACTTCTGATGATCAGATGCTGCTTTCAAACTATCTCGGATCAGTTTCACTTTCTGTTCTGAATCTTTTATCAAATCAATCCCATGTAACTTATCCTCACTTAGTTCAGTCCAATACAGAGGTGTACGACATTTACGTCCCTACAAAGCTTCATAAGGTGCCATTTTGATACTCGACTAAAAACTATTGTTGTATGCAAATTCAATCAAAAGTAGATACTGATCCCATGAACCATTAAACTCAAGTATACAGCATCTCAACATATCTTCAAGAATCTGAATAATTCGTTTAGACTGACCATCTGTTTGTGGATGAAAAGCTGTACTGAAATGTAATTTTGTGCCCAAAGCTTCTTGCAATTTCTTCTGGAATCTCGACGTAAACCTCGGATCTCTATCGGATACAATAGACAGTGGCACCCCATGCAATCTCACAATCTCAGAGACATAAAGCTCGGCTAATTTGTCAAGTGAGTAGTCAGATCTTACCGGAATAAAATGGGCAGATTTCGTAAATCTATCAACCACGATCCATATCGTATCTTTCTTTCTCGGAGTCTGAGGTAAACTAGAAACAAAGTCCATGGTCATTCTATCCCATTTCCACTCAGGAATCAGAATCAGTTGTAACAATCCAGACGGAACTTGATGTTTAGCTTTCACTTGCTGACAAACTAAACATTTTGAAACAAAGTCAGAAATGTCCCGTTTCATACCAGACCACCAGTAGTGCTATTTCAAATCATGATACATTTTAGTGCTTCCAGGGTGAACAGATAGACGACTGTTATGAGCTTCATTCAATATCAACTGAATCAACTCTGGATTTCTCGGAACACAGATACGATCCCAGAATCTCAAACAATCGTCAACAATTTGAAATTCAGATTCGGAATTCACCTTACACTGAGCTCGTTTCGCTAGTAACTCATTATCAAATTTCTGAGCGTCGCATATATGTTGTAAGAACAACGATTTTGCTTTTAATTTAGCTAACAGAGAACTATCATCAGGCAAATCTAACTGAGCATTCAAAGCATATAACGCAAACAATAATTTTCTACTCAAAGCATCAGCAATAACATTCGCTTTACCCGGATGATAATCTATCACGAGCTCATAATCTTTTAACAGCTCTAGCCATCTTCTTTGACGCAGATTCAAATCTTTCTAGGTCATCAGGTATTTCAGACTTTTATGATCTGAAAACACGTTACATTTCTCACCGTACAGATAATGACGCTAAATCTTTAGCGCAAACACAATCGCAGCTAACTCAAGGTCATGCATCGGATAATTCTTTTCATGAGGCTTCAACTGTCTCGAGGCATAAGCTACCACTTTGCCTTCCTATATCAAAACACATCCCAGACCATTTAACGAAGCATCACTGTATACAACAAGTTTTTTACCTGATTCCGGCTGAACTAACACTAGAGCTTTTGTTAACAGAGTTTTCAACTGATCAAAACTTTTCTGGCATTTATCTGACCATTCAAATCTGATATCTTTCTGAAGTAATTTAATTAACGGAGTAGCTATTGTCGAAAAGCCTTTCACAAATCTGCGGTAATAACTAGCCAAACCTAGAAAACTGCGGACTTCAGATACATTTCTCGGAGGTTTCCAATTCAGAATAGCAGAAATCTTGCTCGGATCAACTCGAATCCCGGATGCTGACACAATATGTCCTAGAAAACCAACCTCGTGCAACCAGAATTCACACTTGCTAAATTTTGCATACAATTACTTTTCTCTCAAAGTTTGCAGAACAACTTTCAAATGTTCAGCATGCTCCTATTCATCACGTGAATAAATCAGGATGTCATCTATGAATACCACAACAAATCAGTTTAGGTACAATCTAAAAATTCTGTTCATCAGATCCATAAAAACAGCAGGAGCATTGGTTAGTCCAAATGGCATAACTAAAAATTCGTAATGCCCGTACCTTGTTCTGAAAGCAGTCTTCGGAAATGTCTAAATCTTTAACTCTCAACTAATAGTATCCCGACCTCAGGTCAATCGTTGAAAACACCGTAGCTCCTGTTAGCTAATCAAATAAATCATCAATTCTGGGCAACGGGTATTTTTTCTTTATTGTCACCTCATTCAACTGACGATAATCAATACACATCCTTATCGTGCCATCTTTCTTTTTCACAAACAAAATCGGAGCACCCCAAGACGAGAAACTCGGTCTAGCAAACCCTCTCTCAGTCAATTCTTGCAGCTGTGACTTTAACTCTTACTCTGTTGGTGCCATTCTATACGGAGCTATCGAAATAGGTGTAGTACCAAGCAACAATTCAATACCAAACTCAACTTCTCGAATCGGAGGTAAACCCGGTAACTTTTCAGGAAACACATTAGAAAACTCACAGACAACAGGCACTGACTCAATCTTCCTTTCAGACGTTTTTGAATCAATCACATAAGTGAAATATGCCTCATAACCCTTATTCAAACAACTCTGAGCTTTCAAAACAGATATTACAGCAAGCAATCCATTCAAATCATTAGATTCAACTCGTATAATCTCATCATCCGGACATCTCAAATCTATAGTCTTTCTTTTGCAGTTCACAACAGCATCATGCATAAACAACCAATCCATACCCAGAATAATGTCAAACTCATCAAATGGCAATAGCATCAAATTAGCAGGGAAACAAATACCTCGAAACATTAACGGACAGTTATTGCATACTTTGTCAACCAGAACACTTTTACCTAAGGGGTTCGATACTTTTATAGTAATCTCAGTAGACTCTACAGGCAAAGTCTTGGTGAACACTAAATTCATGCAGATATATGAATGTGTAGAACCAGGGTCTATTAAAGCAATCACAGAAGTATCATAAAGAGTAAAAGTACCCGTTATAACATCTGGTGACAAAGCTTCCTCTCGAGCTCGGATAGCATACGCTCTGGCTGGCGCTCTAGCTTCGGATCTGACAATGTTGTCTCTTGTAGTTCTCTGACTACAACTAACATTTCTGACACTCTTTGATGGCCTACCTCGCACAGGTGTATTGTCAGATCTCAAATTCTGAACAGTATCTGGCTCGACAAACTCAGGGCAATCACGTATAAAATGATCAAGTGATCCACATCTGAAGCAAGCTCTGTCATTTAATCTACAACTTCCTGGATGTCTTTTTTCACAGTGTTTACATTCTGGTCTCTCAAATCGAACATTTCCAACATTAGCCACTGAAGTTACTAGAGTTTTAGAACTCATTTGCTGTCTAGATTGATTTCTATTCGCATGTCCCACGTTGTCTCTGGAACAACTCTGATTATCTCTGAATCTTTTCAGAGCAGACTAAAATGATTTACTCTGAAATCTCTTTTTCACATCTCGAGCTTCAGACTCAGCCTTTCTCTTATCTTTCCCAAGTGTCTCAGCTATGCAAGCTTTATCAATGAGTACAACAAACTCTTTTATTTCCAAAATCCCAACTAACAGACGAATGTCTTCATTAAGGCCATCTTCAAACCTTTTGCACATTATAGCTTCAGATGATACGCATTCTCGAGCATACTAACTCAGTCTCACAAATTCTCGTTCATATTCTGAAACAGTCATACGACCCTGTTTAAGTTCTAGAAATTCTTTTCGTTTTTTATCAACAAATCTCTCACTGATATATATTTTTTCTGGAACTCGATCTAAAAGAAATCCCACGTAACTTGTTCTCTCGGAACAACAGAAATTAAGGTTTTCCACCATTAATAGGCTGCATCTCGAAGTAACAATACAACACACTTTATGCATTCTTCAAGAGTTAAAGACATTTCATCGAATACTCGGATAGTGTTTTCAATCCAAAATTTGGCCTTTTCAGCATTATCATCTTTAGTAGCTCGGAATTCTTCAGCCCCATACTTAAGGATCTTGTCAACCGAAGGCTTACTCAACAGATTCAGATTTGCAGTCGGAGGTATATCGAATGTCTGAGGGGGATTAACCAGGGGCAGGGGTTGTGAAACAGTCGGGTTATTCTTTACAAACTGAGTGAACCACTCACTTATCATCTGGAAGAAAGCTTGTTTAGCATCTCCCTCTTCACCGCTCGTAGCCGGTCTCGATTCAGAGGGCGCTGTCCCTTGCGTGGGAGCAGGCGCATTACTTTCTACGTCATCAGCTACAGCTCTTTCGAGATCCATACTATACGAAAATCACATTTTATTACATCAGGATTCATCACACTATCACAATTCAGATATATGGCATGTATAGCTAGACTCTGACACGGTACGTTAGTCTGAGAATCAGCTAAACCGTAGCTCTGATACCAATTAAATGTAACACACCTATCCCGTGTCCGTCGCTGGATTAAGGTTAGGAGCATTACTGGATAGATCGGAACTTTCACAGTCAAAATCATACATTCAATCTTTATCCTCAGACATAATGTCCCTTAAGCGGGTCCTCGAGACCTTAATCGTGTTTAGAAGTCAAGTCGGGACTAAATTGAAATACATGAAATTTCAGGAAAAGTTTAAACTTTTCAAAAATAAAGGGGAGACACGCCCATGGGAGGAGACCGTGTGCCCTCCACGGCTGTAAGACACCCCATTGTGTCCTTTCGTGTCTATATACTAACTTGGTCCCCACGGTCACCAGGCACGTCCGTATGTCCTAACCGTTGTCCTATTCTGACTTCCCCACCACAGCCACCAAGCACACCCGTGTGCCATAGCCGTGTGCTCTTAGCTAGCTACTGACTTGTACATCACGGCCAACTGACACGCCCGTGTCAAGGCCGTGTGATCCTAAACTACGTCTTACAATTTACCCACGATTTATAGGCACGCCCGTGTGCCACAATCGTGTGGCATTATAGGCCATCTACAAGGCCAATATGCCTCCACAAGGGTCATACCTACAAGCCATATTCAACAAGATATTTCATGTACATAAAACCATCAAAAGTATACCAAAATAACCATTCAAACCTTGTATTCAAAACCAATCCCAACTATGACAATCTCAAGGATTAAAACTCATAACAAGAACTAGCCTATACATGCCATATCTAGCTATATACATATCCAAAGTGTACTAAAAATGATATTAGTAGTGTGATGACAATCCTTGACGGTCCCGAGCCTTTAGTAGCTTTGACGACCTATAAAACAGATTAAATACACCCAGAGTAAGCTTTCTAAAAGCTTAGTAAGTCAATACACAAACAAACGTATTCATAAAACATTTTCTCAATTTAGCCCTTTTTAGCTAAATTCATCAAAACTTCAAGAACAAAACGTATTCATCTACCACCAATCTATCATTTAACCCCTTAAAGCATCACAAAGCTCAACATAGCATCAATGGAATAACTTACAAACATCACCAATACACAAAATTGAAACATGGGTTTGATAGTAGACGAAGCAACGATTATAAAAACGTAGAAATTATCGAAAACGAAACAAAATCTAACCTTGAATTTAAGCTTGTAAGTGCCGATATTATCAAGCTTCAAAACTTTCTTTTTCTTTTCTTGTTTTTCGGTGGAAGGATGGATGATTCATGCCCATTTTCATGTTTTATCATGTTATAAACATAATATTTATCTATTTACTAAACTAGCCTTTCATAATAATATACAAAACATATAATATTAACCTTGGCCATCCACTAACATGATAATGGCTTAATTGCCATTTAAGGCCTTCAGCTTTAAAAAGCCACAACACTTAGGTACTTTAACAAATAGCAAGCAACTTTCACATTTAATGCAATTCAATCCTTTTGTCAAATTAAACACACAGACGAACAAATTAGCTTACAAAAATTTAGCACATGCGTAATCACATATCAATGGCACAGATCATATTATTAAAATTCTATTTAGACTCGGATTTGTGGTTCTAAAACCACTGTTTCGACTAGGGTATAAACCAAACTGTTACATTATCACTGACGGATTGTGCTGTCATCTTGTTCAACTGGTATTCTCAATAGAAAACCCAAGAAAACAATTATATTTGTTCAACAGATTTGCCCCACTGTAACTTCAGGATTCATCTAATTGTGACCTAGGGGTACAGGATCTGAATATTTTCCCATCCATCCCATTGCGACTTCAAAATATAGGATTTGTTTCTTCTTCAATCCATCTCATTGCTATTCAAAGGTATAAGATATGTATCAACTTTAATCCACCCTATTGTAATTCAGGAATATAGGGTTTGTTTTATCTTCAATCTATCCCACTACAACTCAAGGGTAGAGGACTGTAACTTGTTCAAATCAACTGATCGCTCTTCAGGTGACCTAACCAAATATGTATGCGTGATATTTGCATGGGTGCAGAATATCATTTTTTCTTGCGATTGATTCCCCTTTTACACTTGGATTAACAATGCCCATTTCTCGTCAAGATTGTATTACTGATGCAATATCTTGTCATTTTCAACCACTATTTTTGAAAAAAATCCGAAGAGATAGTCTCAATTTAGACTTTTCTTTAAACTTGGTGAGTTTTAAATAATAGTCCTATTTCAAGTTCTTGTATTATTCAGAAACTTTTAGAGTAATATGCGAAACTCCTTTCATGAAAATATTATTAGTCTACTAATCGTTATTTCAATGCAGAATGCCTGAAAAAGATCATAATCATGGATAGGAAGGAAATTAATTAGGAGCATAGCTCGAAACAAATAAGTTAATTCAAGATAGCAAATGCAAAGAAATTTTATTGGGAGCATTCTTTGAAAAGAATAAGTTAATTCAGTCTTTTTTTTTGTCTAGAGGGTGAAGTAACCAACGACCATGAATATGAATTGATGTTGTTTAAAAGCTTTTGAGGAGATTGGCTTGATAACGTCCCTGCCCCACATATAGGGAATCTGTGAAGAAAAAGATGAGGCACGTAAGTCCTGTATTTATCCATCTGGCATTCTCGGCATAACTGATGCAGCCTCCCTTTTCTGGTGGACAAGTAGTACCTAAACCTCATGATCAGCCTGACTATTGTAGAACCATTAGCATAGGTTCTTTAAACACCAATCTTAACGGCATACGTAATATCCAGGATTTAGGGGTCTCACATTTTGCATATATATGTGTGTGTGTATGCTCTGTGTACTGTTTGATTGTGTTTAGGGGCTTCGAGAAATTTTGGGTTTAGGTGGAAGCCTTAGTGCAACTTTTTGGTTCAAGCTGAGTAGGGAAGAGTTGGGGGAGCTAGGCTTTAAGGGACTTAGTGTGGTGTTCTTAGACACAAAAAGTAAGGTGGTGGAGTGGCAAGAGACGCTACTTAAGGTGCAGAGGAGGTTGTGTCAACAAGGGGTTTTAGGGGAGGAGGTTCGAATCACGCTGACAACAAGGAAGTGTTGTTTTATTTTGTGTTTTGCGTCAAGAGAGGGGGAGGTGTTGGACGGCATTTGAACTCTGAAAGGATGGGTGGAAGACTTGGTCAAGATATTTGAATGGGTGGTGGAGAGCTTTTGGAGAGGTTTGAAACATTCAAATTCGTTTGAATGGGTGGTTTAGAGGGAAATTAGGAGAAAATTAAGGGATGTGGAGAGGGGGTGAGAGTTGGCCGGTAGTGGGGCTCTTAGTGATGGCATTTTCGGCCATGTTAGGAGGGGGAAGAGGCCGAATTTTCTTAGTATAGTGATAGGCACCCTTTTGCGATTTCTCTCTTCCAAAAGTTAATTTGTTTTCTTTTCCCTTTGTGACCAAAAGCCGAATTTTCTTAGTATAGTGATAGGCACCCTTTTCCTTTCTCATTTTGGTAAACTTGTCCTCTCCTTTTCACTCACTTACTAAAAGCAGAATGCACCCATCACCATAGCCGAAATCCCCTAAGCTTTCATCTTTTTATCTCAGTCTCATTCCTTCACTTCTCCATCTCTCTTAAATCGAGTTTTCTCTCCATAATTCCCTATAGCCGAACCTCTATTGAGCCTCATCATCATTCTTTTCTGCTCTTGCTTTTCTTCAAAGCTGAAAAGTACCTTGGCTGAATCTCTTATCCATCGTTTTTCATTCCTTCTTTATAGTTTCGTCTGTACTCTTCTTTCATTCTTCTTCAATTTCGTTGAATCCCCAAGGGTTGTCATGAAGTCGAATCGGGTTAGTAAGTATGGTCAGGGCTCTCTTGTGTTTAATCTTTCTTTCTTTTCTCCTTGGTTAGCCGAAATGGAGAACCTAATCTTGTTTATTTGGTTTGGCCGAAACCATGAAAGGTTGGGTTCGGGTTCATTGTAGCCAGCGTTAGGAGCAAGATCTTTCGGGATTCAACCGGGCAAGGTAAGTTGGTTATGATATTCGGCCAAAGGCCATATCTTTTATCTATAGGTGTTAACCGATTCTAACTAGGCTGATGTAGGGGGTTTCGATAGAGGTTAAGGAGGAGTCTTCGGGGTTCGGATCTACTTCGCTAAGAATATTCAATTAAGATTAGGTCTTTGTCTCATCTGGATTCGATTTAACGATTAACCGGGTATTCTAATTAAGTGCTATTCAATGGATGCGAGTAACAATCAAGGAGAGAAAGGGGTTGTCTCTACCCCTAAGTTCAAGAAACGTTCGGTTTCTGCGGTTTGGGATTGGCCACCGGGGTGTGGGCCAGCGTCAGAAAGAAACAAGCAGATCGCTGTAGTCTCTTCGAGTGAGGACGCTAGGGAGATCGAGAGTCTAGTGCTTCGGGTTGTTAGGTGTGTGGTTAATTTGTAGTTTCCCTTTTAATTAATTAGTTGTATGTATTATGTGTGAAATGGCTGAAACCGTGGCTGTGGTGGAATTGTTACCCTTAATGGGTATGTCGGTAACCAGGTTAGTACCCTATTATTGGTGTGGTTGTGGTTAACTTCTGGGGTTGTACGTAAGCATGTCATATGCCTATTTAATATGTTCATGCACTATTTTGCCATATCATGATAATATGTTACATATGCATGGGGTCGGGATATATATTGAATGAAGGACATGGTGTACATTTATGTACGTGGTTTAGTGATGGCCTCGAGCCTCATTGTGGATTGATGTTGGCTATGTGCCACATCGTGGTTGGTGTTGGCTAGGTGCCACATCGTGGTATGGTGTTGGCTTTGTGCCACATCGTGGATTGATGTTAGCCATGAGCTACATCGTGGATTGACGTTGACCGATGAGTCACGTTGTGGATTTTGTGATTTGATCACATGGACCAGTGGCTAGGCCACTTGGTGGATGGAATTGATTGCCGAATTGGTGTGTAGCGGATGGAGGGTCGATTTAGTAATCCCCTGGTGTATGGTGGCTGGATACGGGGGTGTGTAACGGATGGATACTAGGCTGGGATGGGTACATTTTGCATTATTACATATCATGTGGATTGGTGTGGTTTTGGGCCAAGCCCAACAGTGGAAATTCATGGATTAATTACACACTGAGTCGGTTTGACTCACCCTATTATTACCAATCAAGCAGGTGATACATGATGTTCTTGACCGGGGTGGAGTGGATTTGAGATGGCCATGCAGTTGCGGTTTTACTTATTTAAATACATTTTCTTTTAATTTCGGTTTCATTGGGATGATTTTATTGTAATAAGGCCATTTTAAGTATTTGGGGATTTTTATTTTGTTTAAGCTAGTTTGAATATTGGATTAAAAACTGGAAATGGTTATGGAAACAATTTACGCAACTTAAAACTTGAGCTAAGGTTTTCGAATTTGAACACGCGTAACAACTCGACTTTCTTAAATTTTCAAACGTATGTTGCTTTAAACTAAAAACGACTTTTAGAGTTTTCGTTCTCCTCGGCAACTACTTTCAAAACGACAAACATTTTGCAAACAAGTTATCTTTTATAAACTATGGATTTTGATTTTAAACTCAGCACGTGTTTTCACCCTTAAAACAAAATTTTCCCAAACGTTTTACCCAATAACATTCTGAATTCGGCCGTGGTGTTTTGGGCCGGGTTTGAGGGTTACAGCATACCCACGTTTCAGTAGCCCGATGTGCCTCAACATGATCGTGCGAAATCATCTTCGAATTCTCGAACATGGCTCAATAATGTCTCGCCCTATTTCTGTGGTGAGTTAAGCTTCTATCTTTACCCCTTTCCTAAGCTTGCAACGTCCATTGACCTTTTGCAAGGTAGAGTCTATTCTCATCTTGTTCTACCATCCTTAACAAATCAAAAGATAGACTATAATCTCTGTCATCTTCAAAGTCCTTAGATCCCTTAGACCCATATCTCATTCAAAAAGGGAGTCAGTAACAACGTCGCTCATGTCATTGATATATGGGTACCTAAGTGTGAAAGCAAAAGATCCAAAGAATAAATGATTCTAAGGATGATTATTCGTATGGTATGGTTATGAATAAAGAATGAAAGAATATTCTAAAAACATAAAGAATAAAAAGATGCATCTTACTAAAATAAAAATTCTGGACACAAGCCTATTTCACAAAAAGATTCTTATTGCTTCTAGGCTTAAAGCAACAAGCATGTTTTGAATATTGCTCTAGATTAGCTTTAAAAATACAGGGATCTCTTCCACAGTCTCATTGTTCAAAACCCTCCCAAGTGCATAAGGGCAAATGCTTGGAAAACTTCTATTCTTCACTTTCCTCTTCGGATACGCCATTAATGTTCTAATTTCCCAATTTTCGGGCTTCTGATGACTTATTCAAGGAAACGCAACTCTCCTGCTCCCTCCTTCAATTATCATATTTTACTGCTTCGTCAGGTTCCAATGAAACATCGAACTTCAGAACCCCTATTTTAATGAGCCTTTCGGCTAACTTTTTAAATGTAGTGCAGTTTTCAATTTAAAGCCTCGTTATTCCTTGCGTGGTACTCGCATTGGGCATTCTCATTATACCATTTTGGGTATGGAGGTTGCACAGATTTCGAGTAGAATGGAGACACTACATGCACATAAAAAATATTCTGATACAGCTCTTTATATGTTATTGGAATGGGTATGAACTAGAGCCTTCCTGTATTTGGCCTCGAGTTGAATTCCTACCTTGAAGAACCTTGATAGCTATTGGTTTCAGTCCTATACGTGCTCAGGATATTTATTTCTTTTTCCTTGTTTCTCGAAGTTGATCTCTTGATGCTTTCTCCCGCGTCTATCTTTCCGCTTCTTATAGCATTCTTAATTATCTCACCGGACATTACCATATCTGAGAAGCTCATAGTGGCACTTCCCAACATATAGTTAATGAACGGGGCCTTCAAAGTATTGATGAAGAGCATCGTAGTTTCTTTTTCCAGTAGAGGTGGCTGGACTTGTATAGCAACATCCCTCCATATTTGGGCATACTGTCGAAAACTCTCATTTGTTCTCTTCTCTATATTCTGCAAAGTAATTCTATCGGAGGTCATATCCATTACATGACTATACTGATTCATGAAAGTCTAAGCTAAATCTCTCCATGAACTAATCCTGGTACGACTCAATTGGTTATACTATTTGGACGCCGCTCCAGTTAGACTGTCCTGGAAGCAGCAGATCAGTAATTGATCATTGTTGACATGCCCAGTCATACGTCTGCAGAACATAGTGATATGAGCTTCGGGACAACTATTTCCGTTATACTTCTCAAACTCCGGCATTTTGAATTTGTAGGGAAGTACTAGGTCTGGAACCAAATTTAGATCCTTAGCATCGATCCCTCTATAATTATCAGTGCTTTTCATTGTTTTGAAGTTTTCTTCCAACCATTTATATCGGTCCTCTAACTACTTTTGTGATTCCGTTCTTGCTCTTTCTCTTTCTGCTACATTATCTAGATCGGGGACAACGGGATCGATAGGAGTACCTTCTAGATTTGAGCCTGATCCAATTTGGGAATTCACCGGTGTCGAGGCCCCAGCCTGAAACTGTTGGGACCTGATCGTGATAGATAGCCTTTGTAAAGTTACTTCAGGTTGTGTTTGCCCGTGTGGTGGAGTAAAACTAGGGGGATATTGATGATACTCAGTATTCTCACTAATCATGGGGGTTTTTTCCTTTATCCATAAGCCCTTCAACAGCTGCGTCATTCGAGTCATTTGAGTCATCATATTTCTCTGAGATTCAATCATTTTACCTATCATGTCTTGCTGGATCTTAACCAGCTGCTCTTGTATTTGTACTTGCATCTATTCTTGCATCTCCTTCTGCATTTGTTCCAATCCCTCTAGTCTTTTATCGATTGCTTTAATTTTTCTTCTTGTACCGTAAGAATGTGTGCTTGGTTGATGTTTGTTGGTTTTCATATTCCTGAAATAATTTTACCTAATTAGGGACCTTACGTGAAAATCTAATGCACAAAATGCAATGTAAATGATGTAATGCAAATGCATGAAATGAATGCAAGAAGAAAGAGAGATGTTGATTCTGAATTCAATTCCATTAGAAGAACTTTGCTAGAAAACAAATATCTTTACATAAAACGGATTACATATACGGCTTCGTCCTCCTAGTTCAAGTGAGAACACCAATCTTTTTCTTTGTATCCAGAAGTTATGGTCATGTCCCATAGACTTTCTCAATAGATGTTTCTTCTAGCTCCTTGTTGCTTGATCCAGGCCGTGACCCTTTGCTCACTTATCCCCACGATGGTCGTTAGCTCCTTTAAGAAAGTCAAGTCGTGACGGCTCTTGAATAATTTTTTTTTCGACGTGAATCCTCGGGCGAAGTCTTGTATTCTTCTGCGGACTATCAACCTTCTCTCGTTGTTTACTTGAACCATGTCCGGACAACCGTATTATAATCCACTTTATCAAGAAATTCGTTTTCTTATGACAAACTCCTCTATTTAGCAATCGAATATTAATCAACATCTCATTTCTATGATAATGCAATGCAATGAAATCAAAACAAAAGAAAACGCGTTAGTACAAGAGAAATAAACAACACAGAACACCTGTCCGGGTGACCACTAGGGTTTGGCGTGGCTCTATCTAGGGTAGGCTCCTAGGTCTCTCTACATGTGCTTTGGTTCTAAAGTTGAGATACCCGAACCAGTAGATTCCTCGATCCTCACCCATTATAGGCTCATATAGACCGAGTTCGGTTCAGGGGAATACATTTCCCTATGGCTGCACGGAGATAAAAATCTCACGAAGACATAGGTACGGATGTATCCCGAAAGCGATCCACTATCCTGCAGGAGGTGAAGACCTCACGAAGGAGTAGTTTCTCGCCTCCACTTAAAAGGATAAAAACCAAAAGATCTCTTTGTCTTTGCATCTTTAGCTTAATAGTTAATTTTAGATTAAATAATAAATCCCTTAATTCTTAGGCTAAATAATAAAAAGAAAGTTAATATTAGTACTTTTGGTTCCTTTGGGTTCGACAATCTGGTCTTGGACTAAACTATACTACTGTTCGATATGTGCGCTTGCCTCAATCGTTGTCATAGTTAGTTTCTAGGCTCGATCATTCTTTTTATAAATTTTTAAGACTCTGACAAAATGATCAAGTTTTTGGCGCCATTACCGGGGACTAAAATATTAAGAACGCTCAATTTTTATTACTTTAGCCATTTTTATTTTTGCTATTTATTTTTATTTTTATTTTGCTTTTAACTTTACTAATTTTCCTTCTTTTATTTGTTCTTGATAAGTACCTCTAGTTTATGACTAGGAGGAACCCGAAGGGACCTTTGATTTACGACATTGATATTGAAGGTACTGTTCGCAGAAATCGTAGAGAAATAAGGCGCAGCTTAAATTACATAGAAGAAGAGCAAGAAATCGAAACTAATACCACCGAAGAGATGGATGATAATAGTCCGATACCTCCAGATGTGGCTGACAATCATGCTCCTCGAACTATGTATGATTATGCTAAACCTAATTTAACAGGAACTGAGTCAAGTATTGTTAGACCTGCTATTGCTGCAAATAATTTTGAACTGAAACCTAACATAATTCAGATGGTACATCAATTTGTTCAGTTTGATGGTTTGCAGGATGAAGATCCAAACAATCACTTGGTAAATTTTCTAGAATTTTGCGATACTTTCAAAATAAATGGCGTTTCTGATGATGCCATCTGTTTTCGATTATTTCCCTTTTCTTTGAGGAATAAAGCCAAACAGTGGTTGCATTCTCTTCCACGAGGGTCAATTACTACATGGGAACAAATGACTGAAAAATTTTTATTAAAATATTTTTCGCCGGCTAAAACGGCCAAATTAAGGAATGATATCTCTTCTTTTGAGCAAATGGATTTGAAAACACTTTAAGATGCATGGGAGAGATACAAAGATCTATTGAGAAAGTGCCCACACCATGGATTACCCTTCTGGCTGCAGGTCCAAACTTTTTACAACGGTGTGAACTCTTCTACTAGGCAATTAATCGATTCAGCCGTCGGCGGAACATTGAATAACAAAACACCTGAGGCTGCCTACGAATTCATTGAAGAGATGTCACTGAATAACTATCAGTGGCAAGTCACAAGGACAAAGCCAACAAAAGCAGCCAGTGTTTTCAACCTCGACACAGTAACCATGCTATCAAATCAGGTAGAGATGTTAAATAAAAAGGTTGATGGTTTATGTGGTTCTTTGCAGGTACATCCAGTTATGCAGTGTGACACGAATGAAGGAGGGATGAACAACACAGACTATCCACCTTACAACCCGAGTGCTAAAAATGAGCAAGTTCACTATATGGGTAACAATTTCAAATCTCAAAATAACCCTTATAGTCATTTTTATAATCCAGGTTAGAGGAACCACCCCAATTTTTCATGGGGTGGTCAAGGAAATCAGAGACAACAACCCCTTCCAAACTTCCAATAACAAGCCTACCCACAGGAAAAAAAGCCGAACCTTGAAGAGATGCTGACAAAATTCATAGCGGTGTCAGAAACACGTTTCCAAAACACTAAGACAACACTTAAAAATAAACAAGCATCGATTCAAGGGATCGAGAACCAATTAGGGGAACTCGCTAAGTTGATCTCAGAACGACCACAAGGCAGCTTGCCAAGCAACACTGAGACTAACCCAAAGGAGCAACTTTAAGCCATAACAGCTCAGGATAGTGTAGGATTAGATGAACCTAAATTAAGCCAAGAGAAGTCGGTAGAGAATGGTAAGATTGAGGTAAGTCACGAAAAGCCAAAACCGGTAATTAAAGAGTACCAACCTCGTATACCTTATCCTGATGCAATGAAGAAGGACAACACAGACGAACAATTCGGTAAATTTCTTAAACTTTTAAAGAAATTACATATTAACTTACCATTTCTTGAATCTCTTTCGCAGATGCTAGATTCAATGAAATTTTTAAAAGATCTTTTAACAAACAAACAGAAGTTAGATAGAGAATCGCATGTGAAGCTAAACGCAGTGTGCTCGACAATGTTGCAAAACAAACTACAATGAAAATTAAAAGATCCAGGGAGTTTTACAATTCCATGCTTAATTGGTAGATTATCTATTGATAATGCTTTAGCTGATTTAGGGGCGAGTATCAACGATATGCTTTACAAATTGTTTAAACAACTAGGTCTAGGGAAACCCAAACAAACTAGGATGAGCATTCAATTAGCTTATAAAACTGTTAGAATTCCTAGGGGTATAATTGAAGATGTTCTTGTGGAGATTGATAAATTCATATTCCCAGTAGACTTTGTCGTTTTATACATGGATGAGGACAATAGTATCCCCTTAATTTTAGGAAGACCCTTTTTTAAATCGCAGACTAAAATTGATGTCACAAGAAGCAGTCAACTCATACTTTCTGTAGGTGACGAATGAATCAGTCTCCAGGCTCTTGACTCAGATAAGACAACGAGTAGTCAATATGAGAACATAAATTCTATTAATAACCACTCGGTTAAACCTTCTTTTCAGGAAGCACCACGAAACTACACAACAGAGCCAGACCCTAGACCTCATACCAACAAGGAAATAACTCATGAGGAACGAAGGCTTCAGATCAATGAACTAGACGAGTGGAAGACACACTTCAAGGAGAAATTAGGAATACATAAAGCAGAGCCAACACCAGTCCGTGGGACAAACGAATTTAAGATCGGAGACCAGGTATTGTTAGATGAGACAGACCCTCGAATACCTCCTCCTGACCCTAATACAAATGAAGAAATCACTTTTAGGGTACTCAATGTTTTCCCATACAGAACAGTCGAGGTAAGTAATCTTATATTCGGCACTTTTAAAGTAAGCGCTAATCGACTCGAATTACATACTGACAGGAGGACTGATAGCATGAGGAAGGATTTTCAACTCCTCAAACCACCATGATTGTGTGAATGAGAGGTAAGTCCAGCTTAATACTATAAACGAGCGCTTCTCGGGAGGCAACCCGAGCACTAACCCCATTAATTTTCACATTTTTATTTTTACTTTTACTTTTACTTTTTAGCACCTAACTATAAACTAACCAAGAGCAGATTTCCCTACCACACGGCCTTGTACATGGTCGTGGCTATGGCTGTATGGAGACTACGGATGTACGTACTGACATGGCAGAGATAGTACGACACAGGATGAAAAATATCTTCAAGCCACGGATCCTAACTAAACACCATGACCGTGCGCGATGCGGCGTGTGGTCGACATCAAGCTTCAAAGAATACGCGTGTGTGGCAACCTGCACATGGGTGTGAGAGAAATGAATGAAGCATAACACAACCGCGTGACTCGACACACCCACGGTACACAGGCGTGGGGATGTACCAGACATGAAAAATCTATTTAAACCACCCCTCTCTCTTTCTTACCTACTCCCCACCCTTCTTCTTCCTTCACACTTCCCTTCTTTTTCATTCTCATTTCTCTTCATTCACTCTAACTTTAGATCTAACCACATCCATGTCGAAGAAACGAAAGGACCCTAGCACAGTCTCCCTTTATGAGACCTATCTACATAAGTTCATACCGGCCGTTTCATTACTTCGACAGAAAAAGGACCTTTGAGTCCATTTAACTTTTGTTCTTAGTTTCCCTTCTCCTTTATTTTTCGTTTCGTTATTTTTATATTACTTAGTTTAATCCATTTTATTTCGTTTTCTTTGATTTAGGTTCTAAAGGCTGCTAGGGAATCACCACACCAGGACCATAGCCACCCCACCACAGCCTTAGAAATCACACCCACCTCGCGAACCATCTAACAATAAGGACTCTTCGGTCCATTAATCTTTTCTTTTAATTTTATTTTACTTTCTATTTTATTTCTCTTTATCTTTATTGTCTTTAAATATATATTTAGTATATTTTGAATTATTATCATTATTTCCTGGCTAATTCTTCACGAGCTTCCCAATTTCTTCATCTAGCGTAGAGATTGTTGGCGGCCACCACACTACTACACTCTCAACTCAAGGAAGCCATCCAAATTCAGGAAGTTTCACCTCTCCCTATCTCTTAAATTTTATATATATCTTTGTACATTGAGGGCAATATATATCTTAAGTGTGGGGGGTGAATATTTATTTCGAGAAAGTGCCTAACTTTCTACATTATTCTCAAATCCCTGAATTATACCTTATTCTTAAATAATTTTCCCATATTATGATTGGAGTGAAATTTCTTTTGATTTATGATTTTTATTGATATGTTTCAAATTAAGTCATTGATAATTGTGCAGTGATGATTTAAATTTTAAGAGACTAGAGAATCAAACATGATGAGTCTATTTTAAAATTAAAATTTGTTAGGTTATCTACCTGAATCTAGTTATTACCTTGAAGTTTGAAATTTACAAGATTGATATAAAAAAACCCATAATTTTCATGAGATTTTGAGCCTTTTAGAGCATACATTCTTTCGTGCTCACTTTTTGATTATGAGTGTGTCAACATTGAGCTGTTATTCTAGAAATTGCTTCGATTATACATGTCAAGACTACATTATTAATTTGATATACAGAGATGATAAAGACACTTAGGATTTAACCCACTCACTCCACGAAAAAGCGTACCCTCACAATTAACCCCTAGTGAACCCCTTTGATCTTAACAACCCTTTTTCCTTTTACTCACCCACTAATATTAACCTAAAACCCATTCTATATTTGTTATCACCATTCCTTGACTCCCTTTTTCTCGAGATTTGATTTTGAACAGTTTCCTAACTATGTTCTATATTTTAGTTGTTAAGGTTCTTCCTTATTATTGTTGTGATTTGTTCTTAAAAAAAACAATGAAGTATATTCAATATCAGCTCTATGTAATTGAGCTTATACGTTTAAATTCCACATCTTGAGAAGAAGCTCATGTTATTAGTATTACAAGTTTTTAGTTGATGTAATTATTTAGGATTAATTCATTTTTCTAGTTAGGTAAATTGTCAATCAATCTCGATTCTAACCCTCTAATTCAGCCTTTATCCACACCTTTAACCCGAGCCCCATTACAACCCTTTTTAAAGACATTTTGATTTGTGTATCATCTCATTTTACAGTGGTGGAGATTTGATTTTCAGGCAAGCCTATGAGGTTAACTTTTCATGTTCGACTTTTAAGTGCTTAATTTTGAACCTTAAACACTTTGAGTGATTTGAGTGAATCTTTAGTGAGGATGTCAACTCTTATCGATTTTGATTTAAGGGTAATTATTTAGGTAAAGGGAAAACACCTATGTTTTTGTGCTACAAAAAAAAACCATGACTTTGATTGTCTGAATCTTTAAGACCCTCAACTTAAATTATCAATGTATGAATTATCTTTGAATTATGATGGAACATTATTGATGAATATTATGAATCAAGGAAGTTCATTTTAATTCTGAGTTGAGAATTTTGCTTGAGGACAAGCAAATGCTTAAGTGTGGGGGTATTTGATAAGCCGTAATATAAACATATTTTAATCCCACATTTAGGATACTTTTGGATGATTTAAGCCTTGAATTGTGGAATTTGGTGCTCTTAATCCTTTGTTTTCATGTTTTATACTTAGGAAAGCAGCGGAGGATGAAAAGAACGAGAAATAGGCCTAAAACGAAGTAAATGGGCCATATCATGAAATCAACATGGCCTGGGCCTAAGACCACACGGCCTGGCCACGATTCACACGGGCGTGTGCCATGGGCATGTCCCTGTCGTGACAAAGAAGAGTTTCATTTAGATTAGGGTACCTAGAGGCAAAGAAAGCCATTCCAAACGCCTATATAAATACCCTAGAGGCCAACCTTCAAGGGAGAGTCCAGTGAGGGGTCTAATTAGGCCGAAGAGCCGAGCCAGAGAGGCCAGAATTGAGAAATTTACTCGAAGAAAGCCAGTTGATTCATCTAAAGAAGCTGGAGTTATACTCAAGACAGAAGATCTACTCTTCAATTCCTTTAGGGGGTTTTAGGGTTTTTCTTATGTTTTGTTTTATATTTTCTTCTAAGATGTATTCTTTTATTATTATGAACTAAACCTCTCAAATACCTGAGGGGGATGAAACCTAAGACGGATCTTGTTATTATTTTCTGAACCATATGATAAATACTTGATCTGTTCTTAATTATGTGTTCTTAATTCTTGCTTTGATATTTCAGGATATTGATTCAAGTATTGATGTACTTAGACAGTGGAGCAAAAGTCCCTACTTAAGAGTAAAACTAGCATAATTAAGCAGAGTTGATCGCAACCCTAGAAATAGGATGACGAAAATCTACCGGATTAGGGTCAAACCTAATATGGGAGTCCATAGATCGAGTTAATGCAATTCTAGGGGTTTTAATTAGAAAGAGATTTTCATTAATCAACCTAGGGTTAGACGTTAGTAGCCTCGAAAGAGGTATTAATATAAATTAGGGAATCCTACAGATCAAGCCAAGTGAATAAATCGTCTGGTTCAGAGTTAAATAGCAAGTGAAGTCTAGGTGGATTCTTCCTCGGGTATTGTCTTAATCAATAGGTTTTTCCCACAAGTATTTTCCCAATTCATTCTCTTTGTCTTTGCATCTTTAGCTTAATAGCTAGTTAATTTTAGATTAAATAATAAATCCCTTAATTCTTAGGCTAACTAATAAAAAGAAAGTTAGTATTAGTACTTTTGGTTCCTTTGGGTTTGACAATCCGGTCTTGCCACTAAACTAATACTACTGTTCGATAGGTACGCTTGCCTCAATCGTTGTCATAGTTAGTTTCTAGGCTCGATCATTCTTTTTATAAATTTCTAAGACTCTGACAAAACGATCACTTGTTTTTTTTATCTGTTCTTTTTGCTTGTTGTCTATTTTTCGTTTTTTGTAGGTACGGAAGAAGCGTACGAAGGCATGGACGTGGCGCGTATGGAGGCTATGCGCTGGAGGCTGCGATGCGCGTGGGGAGTGGCTGCGGCGCATAAAGCTTCCAAAAGGTGACAGAAAACCTAGGTTTTCTGTTCAACTGAGCATTTTAGGTCATTTGGGCCGACTGGGCATTGGGTTAGTGTAGGCTAGAGTTTGGATCGATTGGGCTTTAGATTATTGGGTTTGTAATAAAAAATGTTATTATTGGATTTATTATTATGGGTTTTCTTTATTTTCTTTTTCCCCTTGGTTTGGTTTGGTTCAAATGGGCCCGGGCATAAATTGGGTCTTACATAGGATATTTGGCTGATTTGTGCCTTTTAACCTTGCTATTCTGTATCTCTTTTGTCAAATATTCAGATGACTTTTTAAGAGTATTTGATATTGTTGATTGGCTAATAGAGAGATCAAATATTTGTTGAACCCACTGTTCCAAATCTTTTTTACTTGTAGAAAAATTCTCATTTTTGTACTCACATAATGCTTTTTTCATCTCATCTATCAATGTAGACTTTTTTACACCTTTCAAATGGGAAGCCATGGAGGAAAAGATTATATGAATTACAGTATTTTGATACGTACATGTGTTTATTTATTATGTAGTATTAATATGTCAGTAACAATAATAATGCAATACCATACAGTAGCAGTAACACAACAGAATACCTATAATCGGACAGAGTTGAAAATTAGAAGAAGAATTTTGTTTAGGTATGTATGAATAGTTTCCTTAAGATAGATTTGACCTCTCCTTGGTGCTTTAAGTAACGTTGGACGTTTGTCTCCTAAGATACACCAACAAACAATCTTAAAAGTAGCACAACAACAGTAATCAATCGAACACAACCTCGCCTTTCTCTATCACCATGAGGAATGAATTTAAAAGAAATTTTTGATATTGATGGTTTTTGATGATGTGTTTTGGAAGTCTCCTAACTTGGCTTAACATAGAGGAAAGGAAATGAATGAAGAGATTTAGACCAATTAATGAAGAGTTTTGTTGAAAAGTTAATAGATATAAGTGAACAGATACAATAAATGAAAAGATGCAATATTTCCATAATTTTTTATTAAAACCTTCAATTTTATCAATAAAAAAATATGCCTCAAAGTTCTAAAATATCCATTATTTTCCAACAATCCTCCACATTAATGAAATTGATGGATCAAAGAGACTTAAAGACTCGAAGAGGTGATAGATTCTATGTTCGATATTTGCATAGGATAGGTAGGCATCAACCATTGAACCTTCCCTTGTGAAAGTATATTTACTTTACTAGTTGACTAGTAGATGCGATGTCCTTGAACTATTTTATCGTTTGTTTAAATGATGATATACCTCACACGAATACCTCCATAGCCAGATTTTGGTTCTCATTGGTATGTTCATATGACCGTGAACATCCTCCTGGTTTAGCAAGAGCTTAGAGAACCATGCCCCAATAGTCTCCTTGAAGTGACCCCACTTCACTCTCACATAGGTGACTTATGTTGCTTGTTTCACCAAAACACATAATGATCATTAAAAGCATTGCTTAACGTTTTCCACATTTTAATCACTGTTTTCATCATAGGAATGGACTTGGGATAAGAACTCCCATAGTGACCTCACAAGGTTTATGCAAGGTTGTCCCATTGAACCCTTGGATCTTGGAATCTCCAGTCAACTAACTTGGGTTTTCCTTCACATAGCATCTTAAATTTTCATGGGCTTTAGTCTCATTCCTTTTGACATTTTATCAACTTGATCTGGGTTTGACCCTTTAGTTAGCGGATTCGTAGTGTCATCTTTTGATCTTACAAAATCAATAGAGATAACTCTAGTTGAGATCAGTTGTCTGACGGTATTGTGTCAACGACACATGTGTCTCAACTTACTATTATACATTACATTCTGTGCTCTACCAATTGTTGTTTGGTTATCACAATATATGCATATTTTGTGCATAGACTTTTTCCAATCGGGAATATCCTTTAAAAAGTTTTGTAGCCATTCTACCTCTTCTCTAGATTTGTCTAGAGTTGCAAACTCTGATTCCATTGTGGATCTAGTTATAATCGTTTGCCTTGAGGACTTCCATGACATAGTTCCTCCTCCCAATGTGAAAATATAACCATTTATGCCTTTGGTATCTTGAATATCAGATATCCAACTAGCATCGGAGAATCTTTCTAACATAGTAGAATCTTTAGAATAATGTAATTTGTAGTTTCGAGTATATCTGAGATATCTCAGTACCCTCACAATCGTTTTCCGGTGGTTCTCCTCTTGATTGCTTGTGAATATGCTTAAACTGCTTATAGTGAAAGCAATATCAGGTCTAGTGTAACTCATAAGGTACATTAGACTACCTATGACTCTTGCATATTCCACTTGGTCAACACTTTCACCTTTGTTTTCGGACAAAATTTGACTTATATCTATCGGAGTTCTGGCTACATCAAAATTATCCTTCCAAATTTCTCAAGAATCTTGCCTATGTAGTGTGATTGAGTCAATAAGAAACCTTCAGATGAACTTTTGATTTGGATGCCCAAAATCATGTCAGCAAGTCCCATATCTTTCATGTCAAATCTTGGATTTAACAATTTTTTGGTACGTTTTACCATTTCATTGTTACTTCCAACAATGAGTATTTCGTCAACATATAAATATAGAATTGCATATCCATCAACAGTGGTTTTGACATATACACATTTGTCGTACTTATTAAGTGTAAATCCATTTGATATCATGACACTGTCAAACTTTTCATGCCACTGCTTTGGTGCTTGCTTAAGTCCATACGATGACTTCACCAATCTGTAAACTTTTCTCTTTTACTCTGGAGCTATATGACCCTCAAGTTGTTCCATGTAAATCTCCTCATCAAGGTCTCCATTTAGAAAACTTGTCTTAACATCCATTTGATGAACTTCTAGATTCTTGCAAAGTGGCAATAACAAGTATTATCCTTATAGAAGTAACCAATGCCTTCCTTTTGTCCATAACCTTTTATAACCAATCTGGCCTTGCATTTACAAATTTTTCCATCTACTTTCATTTTTTGTTTGAAAATCCATTTAGAATTTAGTGGTTTAATTCCTTGAATTAGATCCACTAATTTCTACATATGATTTTTCATGATGGAATCAATTTCACTATTGATAGCATTTTTCCAAAAAGTGCTTTCAGATGAGCATATAACTTCACTATAAGTTTGAGGTTCAATCCTAGCATATAAGTTAGAAAATCTAATCCAACAGACTTTTCCACCCTTGCCCTTTTACTTCTTGGCTCTGTCTTGACTTCAACTTCTTGTTGAAAGACTTAACTATCAATAGTCTTTGAAGTTCATTTTGTTAAACTTAACCCAACTTCCTAGTCTTACAAGGGAATATATTTTTAAAAAATAAGGCATTTTTAGATTCCAATATCGTATTCTTATGAATTTCAGAAATCTTTGATTCATGCACAAGAAATCGATATGCATTGTTGTGGCGTGCATAACCAATGAAAATAAAATCCACCATTTTAGGACCTATTTTCATTTCCTTCGGTAAATGAACCATTACCTTTGCAAGACACCCCCACACTTTCAAGTAGTTGTAGAAATGTTTCTTGCCATTCCATAACTCATATTGTGTCTTATTTTTTTTCTTGCGGGGTACCTTATTTAAAAGGTAATTCGCTGATAATACATATTCCTGCCACATGTTCTGTGACAACCTAGAACTTCCTAGCATTGCATTTATTATTTCCTTTAGGGTTCGATTTTTTTGCTCTGCTACTCTATTGGATTGAGAAGAGTATGGTGATGTCACTTCATGAATAATACCATGTTATGCGTAAAATTTACCAAATAGTTCAACATATTCGTCACCACGGTCACTTCTCACCCTTTTAATTCTTTTATTAAGTTGGGTTTCAACTTCCTACTTATAGAGAACAAATTTCTCTATAGCTTCATCTTTGCTTTTAAGCAAATATACAAGGCAATATTTTGTACTATCATCAATGAAGGTAATAAAATATTTATTCACTCCTCTAGTTTGAATAAACTTTAAGTCACAAATATCACTATGAATTAGATCAAGTGGTTCAGTATTTCTTTCAACAGATTGAAATGAATACCTTGTTAGTTTTGCTTCAACACACGTTTCACATTTATGATTATAATTAATGTGAAATAGAAGACTGTGCTCTAAGTTAATTAATCTACGTAAAGTATCAGAATTAATATTTCTGAGCCGACCATGCCATAAATCAAATGACTCAAGCATATAAACAGAAGAAGAAGCATCATTCTTGTTCATAGTATTAGCTTTTACAGAGATAGCATTGAGTTTCCACATATCATTTAATACATATCCCCTTTCTACAAGTGTTCCCCTTTTGAGAAAACTAACTTCTGGGATTCAAATATCATTCTAAAGCCATGCATACTTAGGAGGGTCTTAGAGACATGGTTATTGTGTATGTCAGGCACATACAACACATTTTAAAGTTTCAACTCTTTGCCAGAAGTTATCTTCAAAATCACAGTGCCTTTCCCCTTGATCTTGAAAGTTGCAACGTTGCCCTTATAGAGCTTCTCCCCTTTCTCACAAGGAACCAACTTAACAAAGAAGTCATTGTCACAACAAGTATGACGTGTGGCACCAGTATCAAGTCATCATTCTCTTGGATTTGAATCAACCAAGTTGACTTTAGAAATTATAGCGCAGAGGTCAAGATCATATACTTCCTTAGAAATATTTTCCACAGCGTTGACCTCGTTTGTTCTTACCCTCTCTGGAAGCCTACAATTGGATGACTTGTGTCTCATCTTATTGCAATTAAAGCATTTTCCTTGAAATTTTGGCTTCTTGAAGACACCACATTTTGGTCCTAATTTAGACCCAGTCTGAGAATGTTTTCTTTTCTTGGAATCCTTATTGACTTCTACCACATTTGCCTTGGCAAAGCTAGGATTGGTTGTCTTGTTTATCCTTTTAGCAGCACCTCGATTGTCTTCTTCAATTCGAAGTTTGACAATCAGATCTTCCACTGTCATTTCCTTTTTCTTATGCTTAAGATAGTTCTTGAAGTCGTTCCAAGTAGGAGGAAGTTTTTCAATAATGACTACCACCTGAGGAATGATTCACTTATAACCATCCCATTCTGCGAGAATACCATGAATGATCTGTGGGAATTCCTGCACCTGATTTACAACAGCTTTAGAATAAACCATTACAAAGTTTAAGAACTTGACAACTAAGAATTTCTTAGCACCAACATATTCAATTTTGTATTTATGGTCAATTCCCATAAGTCCTTATCTGTTTTCTTGATGTTGTATACTTTATAAAGTTCATCAGATAAACCATTCAAAATGTAGTTACGACATAGGAAATTAGAGTTGTTCCATGCTTCGGTAATGTTGAAGGCGGTAATAGCATCTTCCTCATCCTCTCTAAAAATAGGAGGATCATTCTTCAGAAATTTATCCATATTCAACATGGTCAAATAGAACAACATTTTCTATTGCCATGTTTTAAAATTCTCTACAATGAATATTGTAGGCTTTTCATTGTGACTCATAGTCACAAGTAATGTTTGGCTTTTAGCCTAAGCTTGAGCAGCGACAACCTCAACCTTTGAATTAGATGAGTTATTTGACGTATGAGACATTTTTCTATATTTAGAATGAAGAACCAGAATACGTAAATAAATTAAAATCTGAAATAGAAGTATAAACCAACCTTGTAACACCCAAAGCCCGGCCCGGACGTTATGGCCGAATCCAGCGTGTCACATTGAAGTGTTTTTAAGAAAACCTTGTTTAATTGAAAACCCTTCTTAAAGAATTTTGATTAAAAACCCAGATTATAGTTGTCTTCCAAAACGATATGTATTTTGAAATCCGTCTTTTTTATTATGAGTTAACAAGTATTAAAAATAAAACTTTTTACCAGTGGAAGCTTAATTTTGAATTAAAAACCGTTGTTTCCAGAAAAGAACTTGATATAAATTCAATAGAAAGTAAAGTAATCAATGTAAAGATGAGCAGAGGGAGGAATTATTACAATCCGAACTTAAAATAATCCAAATACTTAAAACTATAAAGAAAATCAGGAAAAAAACGAAAATGTCTTGCTAGCTGGCTACTTTGAGTCCCTCCATTCGTCGAACCGACTACTGAGGATTTCCTGAGAAAAATATAAGAGGGAGTGAGTTTCGAAACTCAGTGTGTACAACCCTCAGCAAACAAATAGCATACAAGCAATCAGTTGGGCCAAAGCCCTTGTCATAATATCATCATCTTAAACATATCACATATGCAATGCAGTAAAAACCCTCCCCAATAATCCATCCGCTACACAGCATTTCCCTTCCAACCTTATACACCTGTGGGGATTTCTAAATCGACCCACCCATCCGCTACACAGCAGTGGTAGCCCGGTTGCGGTACTACCTAACGTTGCAGCAAAACTGCTAGTCATATATTGGGCTTTAAAAGCCAAAAGTGGACCGACGGTCATCAAGTAACCATGCAACCCTCAAATTCTTCCTCCGTACCATAATTCCCACCCACATGCAACCTAGGCAGTATATCATATGAATGCAGCATGTCATACCCATAAATCCTAAGTTTAACTTATAGGGATATTTTAGTTATTTTCGCCCTTAGGGCAATTCAGTCATTTTTAAGTATTATGGATTTAGTACTTACCTGGGTCCGTTAACAAGTCCCCGTTGGCCAAAGTGAACAGATACTATGCACCAGGTAGGATTCCAGAGAAGAAGAGGTGGGTCATTGAGATCGCTTAAGTACCAAGCGCTTCCTAGATCCAATCTTAGACATGCATATACCCATTACCACACTTCAACCTTATGACTTGTCCACGGTTGCAATTATGTGTTTAAGTTTTATGTATGTTTTGGCAATTATCAGATACTAGGCCCAAACCCATATACAAAGCCCACTAAGTCCAACTCGCTCATATGGCCTATCGGCCCAAATCACATTCATATGGCTTATTAGGCCCAATCTCTTACATATAGCCCATTAGGCCCAAATCAATTCCAGGTCATGCATCCTGCATGACTAATTCAATCCATAGAGACAAATCAACAATTCCACATATCTTAACCCTAGGGCCCACCGGCCCATTTAGCTACTTTTGGCTTTTTGATTTTTCGGCGTTACCGATATCGTGTGTGTGTAGTGTTTGTACACACCTGGTAGTAACGCATGCTGCAATCCCCTTAATCATGAGCCTACAATCGACATCACTTAACGACTACTTATAGGCTTAATACATACTTTATCAAAAATCGAAACCTCACCGTAACCTTACCGTGTGCGACAAGCCTTAATAGTTTTCCCTTGACCACTAATCGTGAAATTTTTCTAAATCTGCATTAATCTTTCATCATTAAAACCAAAATATTAGGGGACTCGTATCCATCACGAATCACCCTTATAAAATAAATATCCATTCAGCCAACTACCTAAAATCAAGGAAATACTTACCTATACCCGAAATGCGAAGAGTAACTCGGCAGAAATCTGAAGCACAGAGATTCAATACTAATTCCCTACCCAAAACCGATTAGGAGAAGTTAGGGGAAAGAGTAATTGGTATTATTAATATTAATCGAAACAAAGAAAAAGAAATACTTACACCAAAAGAAGTAATCGGCCAAAGGAAGATTCGACTATTCCAAAAGTAGACCAAAAGGAATTTTTTTCTTAAGAAGAGAAAGAATGATGAGCAAGGGAATTTGGGAGAAGAAGATTCAGCAATTGCAAAAGAGGAAAAAGAACTAGAAAAAAGGAGAAGAATAAAGCATTCGGTTTGGCAAAATAAGGGAAACTTCAAAAAGAATTCGACACCCCCTATAAATACCCAAAGCCGAACCCCTAAAGTCCCAATTGGGTCCACTTCATCCACATCCCATCTCCTAATTTTTCTCCACGATAAGCTCTCCTATCCTCTTCCTATATTTTCTCTTCTGATCACACTCCTTAGAGTCCATCTTCACGCCACTTTTAACCTTCTAGAAGGCCAAAATTAAACTCCTAAAAATACTAAGCTAGGACTCGAACCAAGGACCCATTAACACATAATTAACTCCTGAATAAATATTAAGCACACATTCACATAGAAGTCACAAAAAGAAGGTTCAAGATTTTTGGGGCGTTACAAACCTAAATAAGTTATAATGGTAATCTGTACACCTTAGATTAAAACTACAAAAAATCGTTTGTCTTAAGATTGTAAAAAATTATAATATCATATGTAATATTAATATTTCAGTAACAGTAATAATGCAATACAATACAGTAGCAGTAACACAACAGAATACCTATAATCGAACAAAGTTGAAAATTAGAAGAAGAATTATGTTGAGGCCTGTATGAACAGTTTCCTTAAGACAAATTTGACCTCTCCTCGGTGCTTTGAGTAATGTTAGACGTCTGTCTTTCATGATACAACAACAAACGATCACAGTAGTGATCAATCGAACACAATCTTGCCTTTCTCTATCACCATGATGAATAAATTTAGAAGGAATTTTTGATATTGATGGTTTTTGATTATGTGTTTTGGAAGTCTCCTAACTTGGCCTTATATAGAGGAGAGGAAATGAATGAAAATATTTAGATCGATTCATGAAGAGTTTTACTGAAAAGTTAATAGATATAAATGAACAGGCACAATGAATGAAAAGATGCAATATTAAACCAAAAGCAATGAATCTGTTCACCAAGAGATACAATTGTTCAAAAGATACAACTGTTTACCAAGAGACAAAACTATTGTTTAATTTGAGCATCAATTTATCATTAATCACTCAAAAATTTTGAGCATATTATATAGAAAATAAATCCATAATTTATTATTCAAAACTTCTATTTTATCAATAAAATAATATGCCTCAAAGTTCCAAAATATCCATTATTTTCCAACAAATTTAACAAGGTTCAAAAAATTACACCTACGTCCTCGGATACTACCAAATAAGGAGAAACAACCCTTATTTATAGAAGTACAAAACCTCCACAACTTTGTATCTTTTTAGATTTGGGATTGTGCTATTTCAACATTATATGCATTGAACTGACCCAAGAACTTCAAACCAATTGCTCAAAGTTGCGAACGGAACCTTCAAGGAGAGAAAAACATCAATTCTTTGTGCTTCCTCGTAAAGTAGTGGGAAAAGCTTTATATCCTAAACTCTAAGAACATTCATGTAGTTGTTATGATGCATTAAAGTGCAGCTGGATCCATGTCTCCTTCATAGATTTCCTTAGGGAACTTGAAGGTTTATGGCAAATAAACACTTGTTATCTCAAGCACAAAAGGGGTTATTAGAACAAGATACCTAGTCAATATCTTCAGCCTCAGGTGTTAAAGCTTGAGTGTCTCTTCTTAATGCCTCTATCTCATTATGCAATGTTTGTTGTTGTGGTGGAAAGAATTGTTGTAGTCAATAGTTAGGTAGAGATTATAAGCTTAACCCTAGGCATTTAGAGAAGAAGTAGCTTCGTTATGTTGGGTTTAGAATTAGGGGGAAGGGTTGACATAACCTCAACTCTCCTATAATCTTAGTATCTTGGAAGAGTTGTTCCTTATATTGTTTACATTGCTATTCATGTCTCATGTTCTACAACATCATTTGATCCCTTAGATCTCTTATTTGTTCTTGAAGCTCTTGAAATTGTTGGGAGCAAAAGTTAATGTTCAAGTTTGGATTTTGGGCAATATGTTCATGAAATGTAGGCATTGGGAATATGTTTGGTGAGGAGGAAATGCAACGTTGTGTGTAGGTTGTTGATGATACCCATTTTCATAGGTGTCGCTATAGGGGTTGTAAGGACAAGTTGAGTGAGGATTACTTGTTTGGATAACATGTAAAGTACCAGGATTGATGGACACAATAGGTTTTTGTGGGTGTTCTCACTAGGATGAGCTATATCGTCCACACTCATTGCACTAATTTTTTAAGGTATAAAAAAAAGGAGGAGATGGAATATGTCAATTCACATGGTGGTGAATTGCTAAGAGCTGTTAGAGAAGGAGGAAGATTTATAGTGCATAAAGGTGGATAATTGGATAAGAAGTTCTTTTCTAAGGCCAACAATGGGTATTTATGGGCGAAGGTGACCTCCTATTGGCCTGCATTTATCTATCGTGGTTGGCAATTTAAAGAGCAAAATAGCCTTCCAGTTATGCGGCGATGTGATTAACATGGACTAAGTAAGACTTCATATGTAATCCATGCAAAGAATAGTTCAAAACTAGTTCTTGGTAAGGTGAATCGAGAAAACTCCATGCCCCATATGCTTGCGAGATTTATAATCAACGAGGTGACGTCTTTTAGCAAAGTTGTAACTGATGAGCTCATGATTCTATAAAATAAAGATGACAAAATATGCTGTAATGATGTATTGATAATGCCAAATATTTCCTAAAGGATGTTGCCCGTATTTGAAATTTGATCTTGCTGTGGTTGAGTTTAGCAAAACCGAGAAACTTTTTTTAGGGTAACTTGGTGATGTAATTTTATAAAAATCAAATGATTCCCAAACTTTTACGTTAGCTCTTTAAATTGGTCTTAGAAGTATACGTCTTATCTAAACTTTATTTTAATCACTTCAATCATTTTAGCTTTGACTCTGTCGTCGGTTCAATTTAAACCGACAATCATGGATGATTTTGTGTTTGCTTATTACCCCCCTCCTTGTTTCTTGGTTACTAGAATCTAATTTAATTTTAGGATAAATTGTTGGTTCAATTAAAATGTATAGTCTGAAGTCAATTCTCATCATTTATAGGTTATTTTCAAATTTTTTTTGATTATTAATTATTAAAATGCTCATTATAATTTATATGTTAAGATTGGATTTAAATCTACAAATACGACAACTCATCACAACACCAAAGCTTTTGCTGTTATAGTTACCTTTAATAATACTACTCTTTTTACTGTAGAAAAACTATTGTTTTTTTTTTTTTTTTTGGAACTTATATTAAACTAGCATTTTTTTTTAATAACTAACAAATTAATTCAACACGTTAGAAACTGATAAGTACTCATGTCAAAAGAAAAATTCTTAATCGAGGTTTTTAAAATTAAATTATAATCGGATCAAATAGATTATAAATACTTAATCTTATCATTCAACCAGTTAAAATGGTGAATTCAATGATAATCTATTTAACAAGACTCTTATAATATTTTTTTTAGTTAAATAAACTCTTAATTTATTATTTTTATCCATGAAACCCTTGATTTTAATATTAAAATAAAAATATTTTTGATTTTTTAAATTAATTTACATTATTGATGTGAAGTTTATTAAACAAAAAACAAAATTAATATTTGAAATTTCTTTTAAAGTGTTTACATATATAACACTCAAATACTCCTTTAAATTTTTTTGATTAAGTATATATAATTTCTATTGCACCAACAAGAAATTAAATAAAAACTTGAAATTTAAAATATTTTTTTAATATTAAAATCAACTATTTTATGAATAAAAATATAAATTAGGGTTTAATTTAACAATCTGTTTAAATAAAATGTAATAGTGTAAAGTTTTTATATATTAGCTGATAAAGATTTAAGACACTGAATTAGTAAATGGATAATTAGCAATCTCCCACCAATCTTTGGATCCCTAGTTTCATGGGAAAATGAGAAGAGCACAAAACATCCTTTATAGTTGCAAATATGAGACAATGTTAAATAATAAATATAAATATAAAACTAATTACGTTATAATTTCAAGTTTAGGTATCAATAAAGTTAAAAAAAATAATTTAAATGCGAAGTATAAATTCCTAAATTCAAGTACCGTCATATATATTAACTCTATTTAAAAATTCTACAACCAAATAATTTCATTTAAAAGAATTATATAACTTACTAATATGTTAAAAGATATTGTTGACTTTAAAGGTAAAATTCTACTCAGAATTTTACTTTTTTGAGAAAAGCATTTCATTATTAAAAAATTATATTAATTTTTCATTCAAAGCCTTAATGTTTTGAGGCTAATTACAAGATTAAATTAACACCAAATTTTTTTTCAATACTATGGAACATGTTCTATAGTCTTTTTAATAAAATAAAATAAAAATAAATTTAGCCATTAATATTTACTCTTTTGTAATTTTGGTCTTAGTTCTTTTTCTAAAATGCTTTCAACATTCAAAATTTAATCAATTTGTTTTTTCTAACATAAAAGTTGACTAGACCGTTATGACTCTAACCATATTAATGTGATAACTCACGTGACAATCCACATGTATTTTATACAAATTAATAAAAAATATTTAAAATTTTAAAAAAAAGTTCATAAAATTTTAAAAAAACTAATAATGAAGTATATGTAAACTGTCACAGGCAACCATGTTAATGCTATTAAAATTTTAATAAGAAATTTGATATAAAAATTTGAAACTAAAATAATCAATTAAGTAAATGTTAAAAACTAAATATATCATTTTCCTAAATAAATTCTCTATGCTTAAATATATACCTACATATACTATATAACAATATCTTTTTCCATTTTAATTTCCTTTCTTAACTATTTATTCCAAGTTTCTTATCTTTGAACATATTGAATTTAATTTTTGCAAAATAAAAAATAAACAATCTATTATATGTTTTAGCCATAGCAAGCAAATAAATTCAAAATTCAAAGATAAAGAGGGGATTAAAGGAGAAAAGACTAAAAAAATAATATTTAGAATGGCAAAGAATAAGATACCTTACTTTTCAATGCTTGTAGTTGACATATTTACATATTTCTGATTAAATTCACATGATTCCAATTTGACATTTCCCACAAATCAATTATCTTAGAAAAGCTCAACAATAATTATCGGTTTGTAAAATGGAAATGATAAATCACAACGTAATTTATTTTTTTTAACAATGTAAAATTGTAATATTTATTTTGGGAAGCAAATATATTATTCCACATGTAATTTAAATATATATTAATTAGACTGGATTATGAGTCAGGTTGATGTAGAATTTTAGACCTATTTTTAGGTTCAAGCTCAGTTCGCCTAAAAATGAGTTTAAAATTTTGCCTAAACCCAAGCCATATTAAAAATGTTAAACTCGACCCTAACTTGACCCGACCGTAATAATTTTTTAGATTATTTTAATATAAAAATAAATTTTAAAAATATAATACATCTAATGCACTAAAAACATTAAAATAAATGCTTTCCAACAAATTAAAAATACAAAAAAGAAAAAGTATAGGCATGTGATTTGGGCAAGCCGGGCAAAAAAAAATCTACCGGAGACTTGACCCATTTAAAAAACATGCTTTATTTTTTTGTCCATACTCATTTTTCAAACCTATATTTTTATTTAAATTCTCCTACTTTTCATATAGGCTTTTAGGTCTAGACGAGTGGCTCAACCCATAAACAAGCTTAATACTAATGAAGTTTTGATAATATAAATTGAGATTTTAAAGATTTAATATTTCAAGTTTAACTCTCACTTTACATGAATAATGTGTAAAGTTATATTTAACTTTATTCTAATTTGAATCTATATCAACAAATAAAAAGTCATTCTCACAATTTTATCTGCAAATATATGCCCATATTCTCAACAAACAAAATTATGAAAACCAACCAACATGATGTGGGAAAAAATGGAAGTTGATTTATTTTTTAGATATTTGAATCATATTTAAATTTTGAAATTGATATTATTAAAAGAATTTTATCTTAATATCACCTTGATTCGAATAAAACTATACTTAAATCGTAAAACATGTAAAGATCCATACGATTATAAAAGAAAAAAATGATAACCAACAAAATTGAGAAAAAAAAAAAAACAAGAAAGAAGGAAGAAGAGAGAGGCCAATTAGGGAATTACCTGATTACAAAGGGGGGTGGGATAGTAATGGAACTTTAATTTAAAAGGGGGGCCACATTGACGTGTGAAACTTAATTGAGGTTTGTCATCAGCCGTAATCATGCCGTAACTAAATACTAATTAAAAGCATTCAATTTGATTCTGATTTCATATCAAGTGGGCCCTACCCTCATCTAAACTATATATTCCCATCTCCTTTTTCTAGATTTGCTCTTAAATTTTATTTTGTAAAATTAATATATTTACTAATAAAAAATGTTTTAGTTGAAAGGATAAAATAAATATATTATTAAAAACATTTTTATTGTTTGTGTATTTTTTATTTTTATATAAAAGATATAAAAAGACAAAAACACTTTCAAAATATTATAATTTTCTTTATACAATAATAGTATTTTAGTAATCACCTAACTAAATTAATATCCTGTTAGTTGATTCGAAATACCAACTTAATCAAGGACTTAATATAAAATATAGTTACATATATTTGTCTTTTTTATCTGTGTGATGCACAAGAATATTATATATATATCAATTAAAACTTATTATTTTTATTTTTATTTTTAAATATATTTATGAATGATAATATATATAAACGAATTATTCTACTAAAATTGTTAAAACTAATCAAATCGAATATATGATATATTTTATTGAATAGATAGAAGAAAAAAATTTACATAAAAAAGTATTGAAAAAAAAGTTGAAAAAAGTTTATGGATATTAAAATAGCAAAACGAAATATTAAACATAGAAAAATAACTCATAAAATTTAATATTTATGATTGAAAATAATAAGTTAAAAATAAAAATATATATAAAAAAATAATTAAAGTCTGCTTGTTAACACGTTTAGGTTTTTCTTTCTAATTGTCAAAGTAGCACGATTAGATGTATTCTCCGTTTTCAAATTTTTTAAGGTTTCGACTAAAGAAAAAATTATGAAAATCTTATCAAATAAAAAATCTATGGAAGACGAAATAGCAAATCTGAATCTTGTTGACAAAGAGAAAGAATCGGTTCAAGGGCAAGAAGACGAAGATGATTGTGAAGAAGAGTTCAATTTATATCTAGTAGGAAGGGTTCTGATGAACAACGTTGTACACTTTTCGTTAATAAGGAACATTGTAGTAAAATTATGGCATTCACTGGAAGGGGTCTCCATCATAGAGATTGAAGAAAAAAGAGTTTTGTTCTGATTTTACAATGAGATAGATCTGAAAAGGGTTGTAGATAGTGCACCCTAGTTTTTCAACAGGCACTTAGTTATCTTTCATTAATTGATGAAGAGAGAGGACCCAGTAAAAGTTCCCTTTTTTCACACTAATTTTTGGGTGCAAATTCATAACTTGCTGTTGGGATTTATGTCTGAAGGGATGGCACGACAGTTGGGGAATTTCATCGGGGAATTCATAGAGTATGATGCGTTACTAGTAACAAGAGGAATAAGAAAGTTCATGCGCATTAAGGTTCGACTAGATGTTCGGTCTCCACTGAAGAGGAAGAAGTGCATCATATATAGACAAGATAAATACACTTACACGAATTTCCAATACGAGAAATTATCCCTATTATGTTTCTTATGTGAGAGGCTATGGCATGAAGAGAGTTTTTTGTCCTCTTTGTTTAACATTGGGTTCACCAGAGGCAGAGTTTTGGTGGGATATCTTGCTGAGAGTTCCACCAAAAAGGCCAGCATCAGTTACAAGTAGATGGTTGAGGGACGAACTGAGGGAGGTGGGTAAGATTGGAATGTACATGGACAAGTGTAGGGACAGAAGGCATGTTGAGGATTCATTTGTTGATCAATCTAATAAGATGAGAGATAAAGAATTAAAGGATGATCCGAATAAGAGGTTTAAAAAAGGAGGCCAAGTAAGTGAAAGGCATAGATAGGGGATAAGAGGGGGATTAGATTACAATGAGATGAATGAGATGGATACGAATTTGAAAGATAGATCGATAGGTTTATTGGATAAGAAGAAAAGGCAACGAGTGCATCAAATGGGGGACAAGAATAACAATATTTCAATTGATATAGAGTTGAACAATGAAAAATCCACAACCGCTAGTAAATAGGCCAGCCAGTTACAATGAAAACCTTAAAGTTGGAATGTCCGTGGTCTAGGGCAACCACGGGCAGTTAGAAGTCTCAAAAATAGACTGAGACAAATTCAGCCTCATCTTTTGTTCCTTATAGAAACAAAAGTTAGTTCGAGAAGCATGGAGGGGATAAAAAGGAAGTGTGGTTTTGTAAAAGAGATATATGTGAGTGCTGAAGGATCGAGAGGAGGACTTTTGCTAGGATGGAAGGACGGTTTATCTATAAATTTAAAAAGTTTCTCTAAATCTCATATAGATGTTGAAGTGACTGAAGAGAATAGAGAATATTGTTGGAGGTTTATCGGGTTCTATGGATTCCTAGTGGAACACTTGAGGAAGGACTCGTGGAATATGCTTAGGCAATTGAATAAAAGTAGTCAGTTATCGTGGTTAGTAGTAGGTGATTTCAATCAAGTGATGTTTTCGTTTGAAAAAAAGATAGGGATAGGTTAAGAGAAGAAATACAGATGTTATCTTTTAGAGAAGTTTTGGAGGAATGTGACTTAAGTGACTTGGGTTTTTCGAGATAACGGTTTACTTGATAGATGGGAAGATTACTGGATAATAACATAAGAGAAAGACTTGATAGGGGGTTGCAAACTCGGCATGGTAGGATAACTTTCCAGGCTATTTGGTGTATCATCTAAATTATAGTTTTTCGAATCATTGCCAGTTTTAGTGGATACATTACAGGACAAAAGGGGAAAATCAATATGAGGAGAACTTCTGTTTCATTTTAATATAGATTGGGTTTTGGAGAAGGAAGTTAAAAAGGGATAGGATTCGAATGAAAAAGAGCTTCCAATGAGCAAAGATTAACAAAGGACTCCGTAATAAAAGAAATGAGGACTTGAATTTAAGACTAAACAAGTTGAATGAGGAAGACCCAAATGAGGATTGTTTGGTAGAAATTACAAATGTTAAGCTGGCATTAAATATGGAAGTTGACAAGGAAGAACTATTTTGGGAGCAACGAGCAAGAGCGAATTGGCTGCGAATAGGATATTGTAATACCTCTTTTATCACAACTTTGCCTTGTACCACAAAATAAAAAAGAAATTCTGTGAAAGGATTAAGCTGGCAACAAATTATTTTAAAGATATTTTTTCTTTAAAATCGGTACAAAATTGTGAAAGATTAATGGCCGAAATTCAACCATGCATAACAAGAAGCCTTAATGAGGAATTAATGTATTAATTCAAGGAAGACGAAGTGGTGGAAGCAATGAAGTTGATGGCACCACTTAAGGCTTCAAGTAAGGATGACTTTTCGGCATTTTTCTATTAAAATTCTTGGCATATCATAGGGAAAGATGTAATTAGATATTGCTTAGAAGTATTGAATAGTCGCGGGGAGTTTGAAGAGCTAAATAGAACCAACATTGTGTTAATCCCTAAAGTGTCAACATTAAAGAATATGGGGCAGTTTAGGCTTATTAGCCTTTGTAATGTAATTTACAAAATTATTTCGAAATTAGTGGTGAATAGATTCAGGAGAGTACTCAATCTTTGTATTGAAGACACACAATGTGCATTCGTACTAGGGAGACAAATTACTGATAACATTCTAGTGACATTCAAAACCCTGCATTCATTCAAAAGAAAAAAATGTATGGTATTTGATCTTTTACATTAAAATTAGATATGAGTAAAGCCTATGATAGAGTGGAATGAAGTTTTATTAAAAAGATGATGAGCTGCTTAAGTTTCTGTAATGACTGGATATCATTGATTATGAGATGATTTAAGAGTGTTTCCTACTTGGTAGTGCTTAATAGATTTCAAGAAGTAGATTTTAAACTTACAAGTGGACTAAGGTAAGGGGATCCTCTAAGTCCATATTTATTTATAATTTGTATGGAAGGTTTTCTAATTTATTGAACATAGTTAGAAGGGAGGGGAAAATTGATGGGGCGAGAGTGGGAAGAGGTGGGTTATCAGTAACTCATCTGTTTTTTGCTGATGATAATATTCTGTTTGGGGAGGCATCAATAGAAGGAGTTATGACGATGAAACCAATGGTAAATGAGTATGAGAAGGTATCGGGTCAACTTGTTAACTTTGATAAGTCACTAATTTATTTCAGTAGTAATGTGTACAATAGCGTAAAGGACTAGATAGGAAGTGTTTTGGGAGCTCAAATTTCAAATAATCTGAAGAAGTATATCGGATTACCAACAATAGTGAGAAGGTGGAAAAAGAATGCATTTGTAGACATCAAAGAAAATTTTATCAAAAGAATGAAAAAATTGAGTGTTTGTAATCTATCGATAGGAGGAAATGAGGTATTTATTAAATCTGATTTACAAGCCATCCCGATTTATGAAATTCAGTGTTTTATGTTGCCTGTGTCATTATGCCAAGAGTTAGAAAATTTGATATGGAGATTTTGGTGCCGTAATTTAACTAACAAAGGCATACATTGGTGTTGTTGGAATACTATGTGTATCCCAAAAGTGCGAGGGTGGATTGGATTTAAGGAGTTGTCAAAATTTAATATAGCCCTATTGGCAAAATAAGGATGGAACCTAATAGTTAATCCCAACAGTTTACTTGCACGAGTGATGAAAGCAAAATATTATCCTTTGGAAGATTTCATGAGTGCAAATTTAGGGTCTTACCTTTCATTTACCAGGCGTAGTATTTAAGGTGCCTGTTAATTATGACTCCTATTTTAGTCAAATTTGAGAAGTAATCTTCTAGTTAAACTCTGTTTATTTGTTTCAATCAAACACTGATTAGTTTAGATTATTTTATTATTATTTGACCTATGAATTTAGCCTATATATAGGCTCTTTTACAACCTTAGAAAATACACCCATTAGATATTAGAACTCATAACACATTTAGAGAATTTTGTGTTTACGTTTTGAGGGTTCTTTGTTTTTGGGTTTTTGGGGTTTAGTTTTTTTTATCTCTATCTTTTGTACTCTTCATTCTTTTGCCATTATAGTAAAATTATCTTTGCCCGTGGTTTTTTATCCTCTTTGGAGGGGTTTTTCCATGTTAAATTTGTGTGTTCAATTTCTCAATTTCTTCTGTTATTTTTACTTGTTCGTTGCTTAATCGGGACGATCCTAACAAGTGGTATCAAGAGCTAGTTCAATTTTCATATATCAGCCCATTCAGATATGGCAGCAACAAGGTTTGAAATTGAGAAGTTCAATGGTGAGACAAATTTCAATCTGTGGCAAGTTCGGATGATGGCAATTCTAGTTCAATCAGGTTTGAAAAAGGTTGTTACTGAGAAAAAGCCTGAGAATCTAAATAAAACAGAATGAGAAGATCTTGATGAAAAGGCCTTGTCTGCAATCCAGTTGTGCCTCGCGAATATGGTATTACAGGAGGTATTGATGGAGAAGACCTCATCTGCCTTGTGGAAAAGGTTAGAAACTCTTTATGTGACTAAGTCTCTAGCTAACCGTTTAGTGTTGAAACAACGTCTATTTACATTTCGCATGAACAAAGGTGAGCTTCTTAGAGATCACATCAGTCAATTCATTATTATTTTAAATGATTTAAAGAATATTGAGGTTCATATTGACGATGAAGATCAGGCTATGCTATTATTGTGCTCTTTACCCCCTTCATACAAGTCTTTCGGGGAGACCCCGATTTATAGCGCGAGACAAACTCTCGCTCAAGATGTGAAGGGTCATTTGTTGAGTACAGACAAACTCGATAATGAGCTTCATTTGGATATCAAGGCAGATAGGCAAGCTTCCGTTTTGATAGCATCAAAGAAACAAGATAAAAGGTGTCGTTAATGTAAAAAGTTAGGTCACCTCAAAGCAGATTGTTATAAACTGCGAAAGAAAAAAGCTGCTGAGAGTAACGAGGAAGATGTAGCTGGTGCTAATTTAGCCGATGAAAGCAGTTATGATTTCTTGTTAGTGTCAATGAGTGATAACTCCAAGCTCACGTCCGAGTGGGTCCTAGATTCGGGATGTTCTTTCCACATGTGTCCCAATAGAGAATGGTTCTCCACATACAGTTGGTTGAAGGTGGAGTTGTGTGCATGGGAAACGATTCATCTAGTAAGGTAATTGGTATTGGTACTGTTAAAATTAGGATACACGATGGGACGATTAAGACACTCTCAGATGTCAGGTTTGTACTTGATTTACGAAAGAATCTCATCTCCTTGAGTATTTTAGACTTGAAAGGATACAGAATCAACATCGAGTCGAGCGGCATTAAAGTATCTCGTGGAGCTCTCGTTTTGTTAAAAGGTAAAAGAACTGGCAGTCTTTATATTCTAGAAGGTTCTACAGTAACCGGTAAAATCGAACATCTCTCGTCCGTTACAGAGTCGAAGTCAACTCATTCAGAGCGAAGGCAACTTGGTCATAGGAGGGAAAAAGGTATGACCGTTTCGTTGAAGAGAGGTTCTCTTTTGGATGCAGGTTTTGAAAAGTTAGAGCACTGTGTTCGTAAAAATTAAACCCGGATTAGTTTTGATTTAGCAGTGTACAAGTCGAAGGCTAGAAGTCTTCCAGTTTCAAAGCACAGATTCGACTCAGTTAATTCCTTGCATGGTTCAAGATAGGCTGTGGCGGGCTTTGGCAAAGATGGCATTGTAGAAATATGAGTCAAGGTGGAGATTTGTTAATTATGACTCCTATTTCAGTCAAATTTGAGAAGTAATCTTCTAGTTAAACTCTGTTTATTTGTTTCAATCAAACACTGATTAGTTTAAATTATTTTATTATTATTTGACCTATGAATTTAGCCTATAAATAGGCTATTTTACAACCTTATAAAATACACCCATTAGAGATTAGAACTCATAACACATATAGAGAATTTTGTGTTTACGTTTTGAGGGTTCTTTGTTTTTGGGTTTTCGGGGTTTAGTTTTTTTTATCTCCATCTTTTGTACTCTTCATTCTTTTGCCATTATAGTAAAATTATCTTTTCCAGTGGTTTTTTATCCTCTTTGGAGGGGTTTTTCTACGTTATATTTGTGTGTTCAATTTCTCAATATCTTCTACTATTTTTACTTGTTCGTTACTTAATCGGGACGATCCTAACAGTTCGGGACGATCCTAACAGTGCCCGTAGTCTATTTGAGAGTGGCACGGGATGGAGGATTGGGAATGGTGAATCAATGAACATATGGAATGATGCGTGGTCAAGTCCTAGTGATGGAAGAGTAAAAATTTAGAATATTGATTTAAGATACTAAACTGTTGTAGATTTAATAGATAGTGAATCGGTTACCTGGAAAAATGAGGTCATTAAAAGACTGTTTAATAAGGGGCAAGTTGATAGAATATTATTTATCCCGCTGGTAAGCAAATATGCATGCAAATGAGATAATATGGAGGGGTAACAATTCTAGAGTTTATGCAGCAAAGAGTGGGTACAATTGGCTCGTTATAGAAGACCAAAACTTACTGGGAAACAATAATAGATTCCAATCTGAAGATACAAGAAATTACTTTACAAAATTGTGGAGCCTCAAATTCCCAACAAGATTAGGGTAAATCTATGGAAAATAACCAATGACTATATGCCTACTTTAGGTAACGTAAAGCTTCGTAGGCTTAGGAAAGGTGCACTTTGCCCAATCTGTAAGGAAGAAAAGATAGTAGCTCATTTATTCCGAGAATGCACATTCACAAAATTGGTTCTACAGGAGGTAGGAGTGGTACCCTCGCGCACAAACATGAATCAAAATTGGAAACAATGGTCAGTGCTAGAATTAGGAAATAACAACTTACAGGATGGCATATATCTAGCTATTTCATTTTAAATGATATGGTATAATAGGAATAAGCTTTATCATGAGGAAGTAAGGGAGAGGGTGCTGGATGTAATGGGATTTATCAAAGCATACATATCAGAATTCAAACAGTTGGAAGAGTTATCCAAGAATAAACACAAAACATAAAAGGAAATATGGGAACCACTAGAAAGGGAGCTAGTTAAAGCCAATTTTGACACATCATACCAGCAATAGTTAAACAAAGCTATATTCGGGATTATTATCAAGAACAATGAATGATTATTAACGGGATTGTGTATTTACCCGTGGGAGAATGTTGAAGATCCAACCATCCAGAAGCATGGGCGTGCCTACAAGTAGTCATCTTCGCAGAAGATCTGGGCTTTAGAGAGGTGAGTGTGGAAGGGGACGCGCTAATGGTGATTAAGAAACTAAGATCTGCAGAAAATGATAGATCAGTTATAGGAAATATAATAAAAGAAAAAAAAAAGGACAAAATTCCCAAATTTAGAAGGTTATCTTTTTGGCATGTATCTCGGACGGCGAATGAAGCGGTGCATGTAGTGGAGCGAGAGGACACCAGTATGACTCTCTAATTTATTGGATGGAAGAAGTCCCAACAAAAGTGGAGCATCTCATCACAAGTGATAGGAGGAGATTACAAAAAGGATAGGCAAATGTTGATTTTTCTGAGTTCAGAGGAAGTATTAGTGGTTAATCTCTGAGGAGCTTAGTGGTCTGAGGGGCTGGACAAGAGTGAGAAGGCATCAATGAAGATTTTGAGGGAAGCTAATTTCTCAAGAGGCTTTCTCAGATGCAAGAAAAAGGTATGGTTTTCAAAAGAAGATTAAAGGGTCTTTTTAAGATTTGTTTTATTTTCGTTTTGCTTTTAGTTTTAGTCAGTAACTATTTGTTTAATTGTTAAAATTTGCATTAATTGTTTTCGGCGCTTAGAATTACCTGAGGTACCACCCATTTTAGCCATTAATTGTGGGGCAGTTGTAAGGACGCTGGCGGACTAGGGGCTTTAGGAAATTACTTTATTCTTATCCTTAATAAATGCACAGGTTGACTGGAATTTAAAATATATATATAAATTGTAATTATAACTTAGTATGATAAAAGAGTTGGGTAACAATAAAAATCCTTTGGTAATCTATAAAACATAAGTACGAAAATTTGAGGGATTAAAAACAAAATAAAGCTTGTAAAAGAAAAGCACCCAATTGAGTACGAGGGTTTAATTGGGTCTATTTTTTTCCATTGAAGGTTTAATTATTTATTTTATTCATCTAGTTAAATAATCGCCCAAAATAATTAAATTGTTTCTTAGATCATTTATTAATTACCATTATTAACATAACATGCATACTCTTATAAGATATCAATGATCCCTTAAAGTTTTAACCGTTCATCTAGTTTAATCACTTTTATCTCATCATTCCTTGTATCTCCAATAATAAAAATGATCATTACTTTCCAAAATAACTCTTAAATTGTTTGTTCAAAACAAATGACACGTAGTCATGTTCCATTTTCATAAACTGATTAATGCTATTAAAATGATGCCATTAGCTCTTTATTAGACCGCACAATAGTTTCAACAAGAAACAAGATCAAGCATTCAACAATTTCAACAAAGAATTTAACATGAGACAAGAGCAAGCATTCAAAACCTAGAGAGGTAGATTAGTCAACTAGTGACTACAACGAATAAATTAGAATATCAAGAAGAAGCGACTGGAAAAAAGGTGGTTACTCCTAAGGAATCAATTGATCAACCTAATACCGACGAACTGAAGCCATTCATGGTAAAACCGACTCTCCTAAAAAGATTTGTCAAATCCAAAGAGGAAGAGGAGGAAATTCTTGAGACTTTCGATAAAGTCGAAATGAAAATAGGAGACAAAGTCTTAAAGGAAGAGGTCAAGAATGACATAATAATACAAGATGATAGCTGTCTTGTTGCCTATACACATTGATTTTATCTTTGCTCCAAATAGATTTGATCCTTACGAAAAATTGAAGGTGCTAAAATTTCTTCCATGAATTTTTAGTTTTAATGCTTGATTTACTTTTAACCATTTTGCAATTTCTGCAAGTTATGCTAAACAACTACTTTCCCTTGAACCCAATCATGCACTTTTATTGTATTGGATTTATAATTGGGTGTATGAATGGTTGATTAAAGAATCGATAGGGGAACGACACTTCAAAGTTTCCTTGACTTCTGGTTTATGCCTAATGTTCAACTTTGTTAAGTCAAGACATTGCTTAAACCTTTCGATGGCAAATAATATTTAACAGTGCATAGTCAAAGACAGTAAAAAAAAGCACTTACAGAGAGGTAACTCTGTCTTTAAGTGTTTTAAATTTTTTGTTTTCATGTAGTTGCATTTGTAGGTTTTATTGTATGTTTAATTTTAGCTTCATTGCATTTTTATTTTTATTTTGTTTCAAATATTTTTGTTTTTTGTTTTTTGTTTATGTAGGACCAAATCAAAGAAGCGAAACAAACATTAAATAAATTCTCGAGGCTAAAACAAGCGGTGAACACATCTAACACCTTAGAGCTTCAAGTACCTAAGGAACAAGGATAAGCGTGCCCCAACATGTCCCCGTGTCCCGACATCAATTGGCAACCAAGACATCTGCTCAAACCCCAACATGTGCACGCCTACACCCTAGCCCGCACGTCATTCCCTTCACTCACGCACTTCGCACAATAGCTCACTTGCACACCTTGGTGCAATCACCTCATGAACCCTATTGTAAATTTGCGCCTAGTGCAACTGCACATGCTACAATGCATAATCAAGAGCCCTAACACCCATGGTGCTTCCTCTCTTGCACGTCTTTTCTCCCCCAACCCACGCGCCTAATATTTACCCATATGCTCCCAAAGCACCCTTTGCTAGCTCTTGCTTCTTTCCCCCACACATCCCTCGCCCCAGCATGCCCCAATGCCTAGAACCCTTACGCCCAACCCACAACACCCCTAATGTCCCCTGGCCACATGCCTTCACTTGTATTTTTTTTCTTTTTTCATTTTTAGTTTTATTTCTTTTTGTTTGTTATTATATTTATTTTTGGTTTTGTGTCATAGGTACCACCACACTTGATAGAACGAGTTTCCGATGCATCAAGAGGAGTAGAGGATAGGTTTACTTCGACCTCCACTTTCAAAGCTTAAATAAGGAAGTTTCCTAATTCTTTGCTTACTTTTGAGACATTGAGGACAATGTTCGATTCAAGTGTGGAGGAGTTAGTTAATTTGCATGACTTTTAGTTATTTATTTATTTTTTTGAATGTTTTATTAGCATTTTTTTTTAAGTTTTTGCATAGTAGTTTGCATGAAATTCTAACTTGTTAAGATGTTGAAATATTTTTATATGTCTTTGACAATTGTGAATTTGTCATAGTGAATATTTTCGAAACCTGCATGTTGACTTGATATATAGTGTTTAACTTTAATTTATACCATTAGGATGTTTTTAGAAAAAAATTAAATACTTAATTGTGTATATTTATAAATACTTTGAGCTTCACTTTTATCTTATGATTATTTAAGAGTATTGGCGGAATGAGTTGTTTCGAAAAAGGAATTTGGTACTCTATGCTCAGTCGAATCCAAAGGTAACTAAGTGCTTAGTGTGTGAGTCTAATCTTTCCTTATTGTTATATTTGACCCTAGTCCTTAAAGTTCCAAGTGACCTTCAAGCATGTTAAAACTTGATTGTGTTCTCTTGATTATTCTAATACTTCTTATTCATTAGACATTATTAGAATGAATTATTGCACTTGAGCACGAAGGTTTGTTGTTTCTAATTCTTCTTAATTGTATGAATTGTTGTTGTTGCTATATTTTGCTTAGCATACAAGATATCATATTTATCTATGAAAGCATGTTTACATGTTCTATTGGTATATAATGATATTTTCAAGTTTTGATTTGGGTTAAGTATTTCCAAGGGTTACATTTGCATTTGCATTAGTATTTTATGTTTGAGGACAATCATGGTTTAAGTGTGGGAGAATTTGATAAGTGCATAAATTTTAATTTATTTGTGATGTTTCTCCTCTTAAGATATGCTATTTAAGTTCTTAATTATATTATTTAGACTTATATTTTATTTATTATGGATTTAGGTAAATAATTGGAGGGAAAAGAGCTTAAAGACTATTTTTGGCAAGTTTTTATGGATTGGACTTTCAATACAGCGCTACTTCAGTATTATGGCCATAGCTTGAGATACAAAATTCCATTTTGGGCTCATAATATATGTCAACAACTATAGCATTAAAATTATCTTTGCATCAATGATAAAACTCGCGAATCAAAATCAAAATTTTTACCTTCAATTTGATCTTCATCATATTGGTTTTTCTGAAATTCAAATTGTGATATTCCTTTTGATAGTTTTAATTATAATTTTATTTTTAATTTCAACCTCCTTTTGTTTTTATTTTATTTGTTTTTACTAAAGAAATAGAATTATTACCTGTCTTTTTAGATTCGACCTTACTCACTGCTATACCAAATATTTATATTTTTGCAGGTCTTGACAATCGTATAAAATAACTTCAACCATACGATGCATAACTCTCTCTAATAGAGGTGCCTTTGAGAATACAACACTCAACTCTCGCACTTTTTTAAAATTAAGGTATTCTTTATATTCATTTTACGGTCTATAGAATCTAATACTTTTGATGTTTGTGATTATCTCTCTCAATAATATCTTCTTCAAAATTCAAATCCAAATCTTCCGTAAAAAATTACCATAGCATGAAAACTCCCAATTTTTTATTATTGGTGATTATGTTGATATCATTTGTAGCCATCATGCGTTAACATGTGATGATTTTAAAGTTCATGTAATTTTATATCACGTATGGATTTAGTATAAATGAATCCTCATGTTGATTGAAGCTCTATAACAATGTTTTTCAATGACTATTTATAGTAATATTTTATATTAAAAATACTAATAATAGATAATATAGTATTTTAAAGATGAATCATATTCTAATACTTTCCCCAGAATTTTAAAATGTGACAAACAGTATTACATATTGTTGGTGCATCCCAATCGGTTTTAATATATTAGATTTATGCCTTCAAAATAGGGTTTATGAGAGCAGTGATCTTCAACATTTTAATATGCATGATTTAGAAAAGGTCGTGTTTGTTAGCTTGCAGAGGAGCAGCAATAATGTCATCTTTTCTTTGCAATATTTTGTGTTATATATGGGATGAATGAATTGAAGGGTTGATTGATCCAAAAAGAACCAACAAGCAGCAGACAAATCTGATACAAAAGATCTCATCAGAACAGGTAAAAAAGGATATAATTTATCTACCACTTTCAACCTCAATCCATTTCCTTTTTCCTTTTTAACTTTAGGTAAAAAAGTGAAAGTAAAAACTATATACTTTATTTTGATTTAGTAGGAAATAAAATATTTAAATGAGGTAATCCCATTTTTTAACTTTGGCCAAATGCAAATATTACATTTTTGGCCCCTCCAAAATAAAAAACATAATTTTCTTCTCTATCATTAAAATCAAACATGATGAAAGCAAACAACTTTCCTTTCCTTTTATTTCCAATTTTTCCCACTGTTTTCTTTTCTTTCCCACCAAACATAAATTTAATTTGAAACCCCACATTGAATGGCATTAGTTGGAGCACTCTCTTAACTAGAAATTAATCTGTTTGCTTCAAAATAAATAAACATTTATATCTTGACATGAATTAAACTAACTTATCCAAGAAAAAATGTTTAGAAATCTCAAAACTTGTAGAAATGTTGGTGATATATGCAAAGATGATGAAATTACATGAAAAAGTAGTGAGAAAGTTTGTCAAACAAAAAAGTATATGAAATTCTTTTAGCATGTAAAAAGTTGGGATATATTTATATTTTATTGTATTCCATCCTTGATGATCAAGTCCTTTTATTGACCAACAAAAGTAGGTCATTACTATGTTTTTGAACCCAAAAAACAAAAAATAAAAGATATATGTTTGGACCAACCCATTAGAAATTTCTTCCCACCCTTTGTAAAAGCAACAGTTTGTTTCTGTTAGTCAGACCCCACAAATACCTAGATTTAATGAAATTTGATCTCTTTCTTGGTGGCTTTTCTTAATGAATTTAAGGTCATATATCAGTTCAGACTCAAAAAATCTTAATATTTAGTGAAATGGGACCCCATATTTGCTACCCTTTTTTAAAACCAACTGAAAACTGAAATGCTAGCTACCTACACATTTTAAATTAATGGCTGAAACAAGCAAGCTCCACCTTTTAATTTATACCTAAATTTTATTAAATGAAAGGGTATGGACTTTATTTGGGCAGAATTAAATTATAGGGACTCACTTTTTTAAAAATTAAATGAAGTAGAGCCTTTTTCTAGGAATTTAACCTTAAGTAATCTTATCTAATAAAAGAAACTTAGATGCTTGGGGATTTGCTTTTGGATAAAGAAAAAGATTGCATCAAGATTTTGGGCTGATTTTTTCCCCTTATTGCATGATATTGACAATCTCCCAAAAAAATATTTGTCAAAATGTGCACCAAACTTTGTTTATTATTGTAATCAAATGGTGGAGGATAATCTCTCCTCTCTTTTTTTTTTCTTTCATACAAAATTAATTAATTATTTCTTCTTCAGTTAATAATTAGTTCAAACATTTATAAATAAAAGATCATTTGGATCTCCATAAGATGCTCATTTAATGTAATATCATATAACAACCAAAGGTTTTAACTTACTTCAAAATGAAGATACCTATCTAATACATCAATAGATTTGGTAGGCTCATTCATAAATGTGTTATATCACATATTTTAATGCAACATTTTATACATCATGTATTCATAAGAATGATGGAAGAGAAATCCCTAAAATCGAATTTTTTAAAATTTTTAATTTAATAAAGGTAAGATTACACTTTGGTTTTTTTAAAAATAATAAAAATTTGATTTAATTCTTTTAAAATTATATAATTTATTAAAATGGTGAAAATACTATTATAAAAATTATAATTTAAATTTTTTTTTTTTGGTGTATTGAAATTGTTGTGGATATAAATAAATATTCAAGTTTTTAGCAAATTGCACTTTTCCTATGTGCTGTGAACTATTAGTGAATTAACTGCCCCATAGCAACACAATATATATTTAATGTCTCTCAATCAATATATATAAAACCCAAATAAAAGATGATCAAAATAGGAGCATATCATATTTTCAAATAGAAAAAAAAAAGAAAAAAAAAAGGAAAACAACTCAATCATGATTGTGATTTCATCAGATGGTTCATGTGTTCCCATGCCCTTTTACCCCACATGTTGTAGCAACACGTGGCAGACAACCAATGGGGACCCACACTCAATGTGTAAAACTAGACACGGATGCCTAAGTGTCAACTTAATATTTAAAGAATTTGAATAAAAATATTAATTTCGAAAAATAAGATTAGATAAAGTAAATTATTTAAAATATGAGTCTGGTTAGAATTTAAATATTCAAAATTCAAGCTTGATCTGCTCAACTTTTTTCAAGTTTATTTTATAATTTTTTTCTTTTTTTATGCATTATGTAAGTAAAAAGATTTTTTTAATCTCTATCAATTTTGATATTGAGCAAATTGATTATTCTAACAAAAAATCAAAACAATATAATCTTTACCAATTTAAAAAATGAGCAACTAAAGATAATTAATTATGACAATTAATGTTTTCCGCCAATTGTATATAATTTTCTTTGATATAGTAACAAATTAAACTCTCAAAATTTACACATTCTATTATATATATATATATATATTTGAAGCTAAATTTTTTTTATCTATACTTTTTGAATTTTTTTAGACTTTTAAAAAAATTTAAATATTTTTCACGTAAATTTTCTTTAGAATCAGGACCAAATTAACAAAATATGTAAACATTGATGGCTTAATTTGTTATCATATCAATCAAAATTATATACAATTAACGGAAAAGTTAATTGTCCTCAACTGTTCACTTTTGAAATTGACATGAATTAAATTGCTCTGATTTTTTTAAAAAGACTAATTTACTCACTATTTCATTTAATATTTTGAGAGAGGCTGAAAAATTGTTTTTACCTATAATGTAATCTATCATATAAAAATTAAATAAATTATACTATAACGTAAATATTTAAAAATGTATTAAGTTGTATATATTTAAAAATTAAAAAAAAGAAATATATATAACGATAGTAATAAAAATGTGTAAATAATTACTAAATATTAAATGAAATATTTTTATGAAAAAAAATAAATAAAAATATGAGTGGATTTAAACAAGCATTAACTAATTATTTACTGTATAAAAAATTAATTATTTATAAATATAAAAGAAATTAGATAAAAATTGCAATTAATAAAAAGTTCTCATACGCTATCATTTTTTTTTGTAATTTTTTGAGTTATATTTTTACAAAAAAAAAGTAAAAATAATTTTTAATTGAAAGCTTCGGATATTTGATAATTAAATTAAAGTTGTAAATAAAAAATAAAAGTCCCGTAATTTAAATTGAGATGGAATTCCTTAAAAAGTGGTTAAAGAAATTATCAAGGCATCGGAAGAAAAGGGTAGATTTTAGGACAGTACCAAAAAGTGGGCCCATGAAAGAGATCGTATTTTTAAAGGGTCCCACATCGAAGATTTCATACTAACTTAAGTAATTGTTTAGCGGGACCCTTTTATTTATTTCATCTTCCCTTTACCTTTAGACATTCTTTCTTCCTTTCTTTTCTTTTTAATTTGTGGTCCCTTTTCTCCCTTTATTTTTATTTCCATTTACAATGTTTCAATTTTCAAATCTTTTATTATTATGTTTCTCTTGTTTATGCAAATAAACAAAAGGCTCTAGTTTTGGCTATTTTTTATTATCTCGATTGAATCTTAGTTCGATTAATGTTGATATTATTGTCAATGTAAGAGGATGTGAATTAGAGCGTGCTGAAGCACATTATCATCCTATTTATGGATTGGAGAGGAATTATAAATTGTTTTAAGTATAATATCAAAAAGAACAGATATATCAAATTATTTTAAAAATAATTTATGTCAACAACTTCTTCCCTTGATATTTAATAATAACAATAAAAAAAATTGAATGGGATTTTTCTTTTTGTTAATTAGCTAAGCAATGGCATATATGGCAAAGTTTATTTAATTTTTTTATTATTATTGAAAAAGGTTATTGTGGTTATCATTTCACCATAAAGGTTAATCTTGTAGAGGATTAAGCCAAAGGTTGCTTTTTCTTGCAATTTTGAACTCGATTATTGAACCTCAAGGTTCACAATTATTGTCGAAACTTGGTTTAAATTGCCAATTTAGGCCAATAATTTGTTGGTCCCTCGTGGGCTCTTTAACCAAGTTTAGGACTTTTGACAATGAAAGAATACCTAAAGATTTTACAATTTACTCTCTCTCTCTCTTTTTTTTTTTTTTTTTTTTGGGAATGGGGGTTTATCATATTTGACCTTAATACTTTATATAAAATTCAATATGATATCTTCTTTTAAAGCATGTATTATCATTTTGTTTTCATGATCAAATTCATGAGATTAACACCCTTAATTAATGTAGTGATGTGATGACATGTGGCAAATAGAATAATATGATTATGGCACTTCATCATTCAACATCTCATTAAGATGTTGTTGTGGCATAGATATTTGGTGTCACCCATCCTCATTTATTTTTCAAAAAATAAAAATAAAAGCACCAAAATTAATCATTAAAAAGAAGTGACAAGGAAGATGTTTTAAAACATAAAATTTTGTAAAAAATGGAAAAAAACATTTTCTCTAAAAATGAAATAAAAGAAGGAAATCAATATTTTCCATGGATAATTACTAGTATTAGTAATACTTTTGTTGCCAACAATTTAGTGCCATAGTGATAGAAGTGTTGTGTCAACCTATGTGATATTTTGCTTCATGGATCTGTTTTTGAGGATAAGTGTGAAGTTAAAAAATGATTTTACGAGTCGGAGAAAAATTATAATTATTTTAAGGAATTAAAACGTATTTTTATTATTATACTAATTTAAAATTCATAAATTTTAAAGAGATTAAAAAATATATTTACCAATTCTTAGGAGGGCCAAAGCACTGCCTACTCCTTATCTATGCTCCTGATGACATCATTTGATTAATTGAGTGCTATAAATCTTTAGAATTTATTTCATTTATTCTAAATAGTTTTTTTAACACACAAATTATTAAAATAACATATATTTAAAATATATTAATAAAAAAATTATAATAATCTTGTAACTTTATTTGTAAAAAATTAATACCAAAACCTAAATCTTAATTATTCACCTTTGTTAACTTTTAAAAAAATATAGAAATGTAAGAGAAAAAAGGAAAAAAAATGATGGGTCACAATCTCACAATCTGTTAGTTGGAACAAATTGATCCCACCAAGTCTTAAGCATGCAAAGCAACATTGATATGACATTGATTTAATATATTTTATATTACAAAACCCTAACCAAAAAGACCAAAGACAGTAATATTTAAACCTCTTAATTAAAACTAATAGTAGTCTTATTAGTTAACCATTCTTTATTTTGAAAAAAGAAAATCAAAGCCATCAAAATCAAACCCCAAAAATCAAAAACCTTGCTTACACTATGATGACTAAATGGCAACAAAATCTGGCACTGGATTTTCCTTAGCAATCAAACAAAATCCAAAGCAAATAAAAGAAAAGAAAAAAAGAAGAGAAAAAGACAGAGAGAAAAGAAAGAGATAAGTGGTTGTACCAGCACATGTTGTAGAGAATCTAGTGAGAGATCACAATTTTTCTCTTTTCCCTTTTCTTTTGGTTTTATAATCAAATTGGTCCCTAAATTATTACTCAATTCTTGCGTAGATACTTAAAGATTTGTTTTACCAGAAGTGGTACTAAAATAGACATGTTCATGAGTAAAGTTACCCGTCCGAAATTTGAGAGGGTTTGGAAAAAGAATATTAGACTCCTTCAAAATATAGGTTGTCTTCAAACTTGATCTTCAAGGTTCGAGCCCAGCTCAACCCTTGTACACCTATATGCTTTTTTTATATACAATATTAGGGTTAATGATGTTTGAAATTTCAAAACTATAATTTTATCGAGTTTAACAAAAAAGAATGTGTCAGTATCTGCATACCCATTTTTAGATAAATTGAGACAAAATGATAGTTTAGGTACTAATTCAAACAAAAAAAAATTTAAGTACCTAGGAAAGAATCAAGGAATATTTTAGGGACGAATTTGCAAATAAAGCAACTCCTTTTTTTTTTTTTTCCCTCATAGCTTGAAATTTCACTCTTTGGTCTTTTCCTTTCCTTTCCTTTCTTTTCTTTTCTCTTTTCTTTTCTATTTGCTGCAAAATACAGTTGCCCCTTCTCACCTACTTCGTAAAAACCTATGGGAAACACCCTTTTTTTCCCTTCTTTCTCTCTCACACACTCTCTTCATTCATGCTCCATCAAAAGCATATCAATTCTCTTTCCTTTCCTTCTTTCTTTCTCTTCATAGCAGTTAGGTGTATAAAAAGGCCTGCAAGGACAGCCACCATAGAAACAAAACAGTCCAACAAACTAAACAGGTTTCTTATCTATGGAGTTGATGAAATCATCAGACAATATTATTCAAGACAGAACCCAACAGCAGCATAAACAAGAACCAGAAATGCAGGCGCAGGAGGGACAACAAGAACAAGGACATCATTTTCATGTATTGGCAGTTGATGACAGTGTTATAGACAGGAAGTTATTGGAGAAACTCCTCAAAGTATCTTCATACCAAGGTGAGTATATAGTATAATATGTATGTAACCAGTGTTTGGTTCTGAATGATTGTTGATTGTTTCTATATGGATATGTAATTGCAGTGACCTGTGTGGACTCTGGGGATAAAGCTTTGGAATATCTTGGTCTGTTGAATAACCTGGATTCTGACTTAACAGCTTCTTCTTCTTCTTCTTCTTCTTCTTCCTCATCTTCTGCTAACTCATCTTCTTGTTCCCAATCTTCGCAACGAGAGGTATGTTCTTCAATATTATACTATAAGCAATATTCAATCAATTAATTTGGTTTGATGATAAAAGATTTTGTGTTTGTATATAACAATGACCTCCCATTTACCTTATTCAAAACGTAAGCTTTCAACGATAAGGTTTTGCTTGGATGGGTAGGCACCAAAAAAAAAATTAAAAAATTAAAAAATATATACATAAATTTTAAAATAAGAGAATTTTTTTTCTAAATGCAAGGGTGAAAAAAGATCATTTTTTAAAAAATAAAAAATTAAACTTTTTCTCTTATCAAACTCTTTTTTTTTTTTTTTTTTTTTAAGAATCTTTTCACTTTATCAGACACACTATTGCTTATGGTACATTGAAATTCTACTCTCTTTCTTCTTAGAAACCAATTTGCATTGAAGGACTTATATATTTATATTTTATTTACACATTTACATGTTTAGGAATATGAATGGAAAAGGAAAAATAAACTCTAACCATTATAGCTTTTATAATGTGTATTTACATGAACTTAAGTCCCTCTAGAGATATTATTTATGTTACTTTTCACATAAAATTTTTCCCAGTAGGACTGAAAGCTAAATGCATATTATAAATCTCTGTTGGTCCAATTTAATTTCATCATTCTATTCTATATAATATAATTTCACCCCTGGAATTTTTAAGTTTACAATGTTTGTTTATTTACATGATTAATACTAACATTTCTTTTCTGATCAAATGTAGGGACTTAAAGTCAACTTAATCATGACAGACTTTTGTATGCCCGGAATGAGCGGCTATGATTTACTCAAACGTGTTAAGGTCAACCAATCCTTCTTAAACTCTTTGGATTTAATTTACAATGTATATAAATTATATGAATTCTTGGATCACTAAACGTGAGTTTAGATAGACGGTGTGTGTGAGATTAGATACTGTAACGATATTGTAGCATAAGACAAAAATAAAATTCACCGCATTGCATTGCCCCGCTCATCCAAAGGGTTACTAAACCAAGAAATCTAATTCAAGAAAGAAAAAAATACTATTGCCTCACATGCATTGAAACCTATCCAACTATTCACTCATCTTCACTACTATTACTATTTATTTTTATTAAACAGTTTTTTTTAAATATTTTAATTGAATTATTTTTCATAGAATGATATTATTAAGGCATTGTTTATGGACACTAATAGAATATTATTAATATCATTTAAATTTTTTTATGTTTAATAACAATATACTAATAATATGTATTTTATAAATATAAGCTTAATTAGTATTATATCGGTTAATATTATATATATGAAATAATATCTTCATTTATTTTGAATGTTGAAAAAATAATATTTAATTAAAATTATTCATGGACGGAATCATAAAAAAAAAACTATTTTTATATTGTTTAATGAAGAGCAAATTGGGAGAAAATTGTAGCTTTTATATATGGAAAAAAAAATGCCCCCAAAATGTTTGAAGGGTCATATATGATTTTAACAAATATTTCCCATTTGGTTGGAGTAGTGAAGTTTAAGATTAATTTAGTAGATCAGCAACCATTATTTATATTTTCAAATATTATAACAGTTTCATTGGATTTTGCTTATATCTGCAGGGATCTTCATGGAAAGATGTACCAGTCGTGGTCATGTCATCAGAGAATGTTCCTTCTAGAATTAGCATGTACATTTTATTTATTTATTTATATACAATTAATTATTTAAAACAATTAATTGATATTAATTAAAACGGCAAATGGTAGCAGGTGCCTAGAAGGAGGAGCTGAAGAATTCATGTTAAAGCCTCTTCAATTATCAGACCTAGAGAAAATTCAAGCTTACCTTCTCAAATCCCTTCATCTTTCTTGCACAAACATTGACAAAGATGATGATGACAACATCGCCGACAACAATAGTGATAATAACAATGACAAGGTCGTCAACAGCGATAGCAACATCGACAAAGGTAATAGTAGTACGAGTATGAACAATAATTTTAGCAAAAGAAAGGCGTTATCTTCTGAAGATACGGAGAGCCGGCGACCTAAAATAAAAGGTTTAGCGGTTGCGTTATGAAAAAGGGTATACATTAATTTAGAGTTTAAGATCAGTGATACTCCATTTTCTTATACTTGGGGTTTTGTGCATTTACTTGGTTATTGCTAATATCAAAATTAAGAGGCTTTACTTTTAAGGCATTCTTTTTAGTTACATTTATCAATAGAACTTGAATCCAACTCAAATACCTGAAATTTCTGAGACTTTGATGGGAAAGCTCCCTTCTCCACACTCGAGTTCTAATGTTTCCACGATTCTTTCCGGCTACTTAGTAAGAATCAACATTCTCATTGTTAGAAGATCACATGACTTAGAGAAGCAACTAAGCAAATGAGAAGAGAGAAACAAAGAAAATGAAAATTGAGTATAGTTTGATTCTTGATAACCAACTCATCTGATTTCAACTCTTTGCATAATTCATATTTATACACCAATTGTAACTAATGAAAAGAGAAAGAGTAATTGAATTAACTGACATTAACTAACTGAGTGTAATCGAATTCAACAGTTTTGACTTTATAGTCTAATATTCTCCTAGTTTTCTCCTTCCTAAAGACAGAAAATACAACAAGATCCTAGCTAGCGAACACCCAACTAATACCTTAACATCTAAAAACGCCCTGAACTGAGTAGTTTGGTTAAAATATTAACCACTTGATCTTCTTAAGGAACAAAATTAACTTCAAGTTGACATTCGAGCATGATGAGTGGGATTAGCTGCCGTGGAAACTACTCAAGTGTTGTCACACCAAACAAGTGACTTTCCATTAGTGGGAATATGTAATTCCTTCAGACACTGCATTTGCAAGACTCTTGTACTCTACCTCTGCAGTGGACCTGGAAACTACATTTTGCTTTTTAGATCTCCAAGCCATAAGATTGCCTCCCAAATAGATGCAAAAACATGATGTAGGCCTGCAATCTTCCACACAGGCTACCCAATTTGCATCAGCATAACAAATTAACTAAGACTTGGTCCCTTTATAGAAGACCCTATAGTCCAATGTGCCACATAAGTACCTCAGAATTCTTTTGATTGCCTTCCAGATAGAATCAAAATGTGAGCTCATGTATTGGCTCACCTTATTCACACTGCATACAATATCTAGTCTAGTAAGGCAAACTTATTGCAAGGCTCCCATAATACTTCTATTATTGATGACAACTTTCAACAAAATGTTTCCTTGAAGGAATTAACTTAGGGGAGCTAACCATAGGTGTAGGAATAGATTGAGCTTCCAACTTAAAGGCCTTAGTCAACAACTCTGTGATATCCTTTCTTTGACTCAAGAAACACCTACCGGCAGATGTTAAACTTCCACTCCAAGGAAAAAATTAAATTGCCTTAAATCTTTCAACGAGAACACTTGATGAAGCTTCTAAGTGAAAAGAACAATATCAAGATTTGAGTCCCCTGTCACAATTATATCATCCACATACACCATGAAAAAAAGTGTAACGCCCCTAACCCGAATTCGTTACCGGAATAGAGTTACGGAGCATTATCGGAGTTACAAATTTATTTATCAGACATTTTATTTCATCTAGCATTCATATTTGGAACCAATCAAAATCAAACATATTATCCCTCAAACATATTTATTTTTCTCGACATATCTTACTTGAATTTATTACACATCTCAACATACTTAATTTCCTTGTATCAACGTATCAAAGATAATCACATATTTACATGTCATGATAAATATCATTCTCTTATCGTTTCTTTATAAACATAAATCAGTTAATTCATTATATTAATATTTCATATACCATCAACTCGTATTTCCTTATATCACATAATTAGGCTTCACAAACTTACCTGGCTAAATTGTAGAAATACCAAGATTCAGGGGCATTTCGGTAATTTTTTATTTTTATCGATTTTTCAACCGATCTTGATCTAAATTAATAATTTCATTCAATTTATTAATTTAGACAATAAAATAATGCATTCCACTCAATTTGGTCATATTTATTCTTTTACAAAAATTGCCCCTAAAGTTTTACTTTTACTCAATTTAGTCCCTGAGTCTAAAACATGCAAATTAGCCATGCTAGCCGAATATTCATACATATTTTCCTCCTTCTACTCTCCATTCCACATCCTTAAGTTATATTTCATACTCATAAATAACATTATCTATGATTTCACTATTTACTTATAAATTTATTCAAAGTTATCCATTTGCATCATAGTCACTAAATTATTTATATCTTGAGCTATAGAATTCCAATTTAAGTTCTGCTTGATGTTTTAGAAACTAGACTTACATATATTCTTACCATAAAATTTTAAGAATTTTTGGTTTAGCCAATAAGTACAGTTTATTCTTTAAAGTCACCCTTATTCTGTTGTCTAACAGTTCCGACCCTTCTTCACTAAGAATTAATTATCTCTTCATACGGGATTCAGATGATGTTCCCGTTTATTTATATTGACAATAGACTCATTCAGAATTTTAAAAATATAAATTTAAGACCCTAATTATTTTTATCCAAATTTTGATGATTTTCCAAAATCAGAACAAGGGAACCCAAAATCATTCTGACCTTGTCTCACAAAACCTATTATATCTTATGATTTACAATTCCATTACTTACACCATTTATTCTATAAGAAACTAAACTCAATAATATTTAATTCCATATTTTATTCATCCTCTAATTCAATTTATACAATTTTTGGTGGTTTTTCAAATTTAGACTACTGCTGCTGTCCAAAACTATTTTAGTGCAAAATGTTAATTACCAAGTTTGTAACACATTTATTTACTTTTCTACAATATTTCCCATCACTTTCTCTTATTTTCCTTCACTAACATATCAAGAACATAAGACCATATATAAGAAAACTCTACCATAACATCATTTCCCTACTTTTTCAATGATAACAAACCTATAAATATATTAAAATCTTGATGTTCTTACTTTGTCTTATTGACTTCAATCTTTAACTTGATTTTCTCTCTCCTCCAGCTTCTATTTCTTGATTCTAACTTAATATTCTTGCTCCTCATAGTCTCCTTGTCATCTTTCTCTCTTGATGGCTATGGAAATTCTTTTGAATTCTAAGTGAAAATGGTGGATTTTTTGTGAAATGACCAAATTGTAAAGAAAGCAAAACTTCTTTCTTTCTCTCTTCTTCTCACGTTGGTGCATGGGAAAGATGGATGGTGTGTTGTTATTCTTTCTTTTTCCCACACACACACATATATATACTAAATAAAATAATAAAATAATAATAAATATCTTATTAAAATATTAATAAAGAAATATTTATCTAATTAATTAATTTTAAAATATCATCAACATAATCATTACATTCTAGAACTCTCTTACTAATTGACCATTTTGCCCTTCATGATATTTTAAAATTTCATCATTGAGTCATCACTTAATTTGGAAAAATTGCAATTTAGTTCCTCATAATTCTTCACCTATTTGATTTGGTCCTAATTCATCCATTTTCCTCAGTTTCTAGATTATTCCACCCCTAAAATGTTTACACTATTGGTCCTTCAACTTTTTCATATTTACACTTTAACCCCTCAAATTTTGAGTATTTACTCTTGGACAACAAAACTTTTCTCACTTTTACAATTTAGTCCTTTCTCGAATTAATAATGTAATATATCATAATATACTTCCCAATGTTGACATAATTCAAAATTTCCCTTTTCGTCATTTTATTTCCTTACTTAACTATATCAAGGATAATATCTTACTTTCTTACTGTAGTAATTTTCGGGTTATTACAAAAAGTTTTGACTGAGTTATAACCTTTGTCGTAACCATTTTTTTGAAAACGGGAATCAACTTTTAAAATAGGGAGTCGCCACCGATCTTTTTTGTTTAGGTGTGATCAGGTCACCTATAAAAACATTTTGGTCTTCGAAACTCGAGAAAACGGGTTCGGGAGTCGGTTACGTGCAAGGAAGGGTTAGCACCCTTGCAGCGCCCAAATTTGGTACCAAATTGATTGAGGTTGTCCTAATATTGAAGACTTGAAAATATTCAGGGTAAAAAAAGAATTAAAAGAATGGGTTAATTAAACTGAGATTGAATCTCAAGATTAACTCGTTTCGAAGTAATAAAAGTATCACACCCAACACGTTAGGATATAACACATTTATACTCTGACACTGGGATTATCTTTGATCTTCAAAGCGTATAAAAAGGGGATTTGGTTATTTATTTGAACGAAAAATCAACGCCCAGCACGTTAGGATGTAATTTTCCGTACTTCTAAACACACAAATATTGTTTTGTTTTATGAAATCTTAAAATTTGCTCAATGTTCATTTTTGAAAGTAATAAAATATTTGGAAAAGGTTTGAATATTTTGAAATTTGAAACACAACACAGAGATGAGATGCGTGAACATAAAAATTTGAATGCCAATAGATTACAAATGAATATTATATACAGAGAAAAATCAAAACAAATAATGTGCAAATAACATGTTAATCTATAATATGTGAAATGAAACTTAATATTAACAATTTACATATGACGATAATAATATATAAGGCCCTCCAAAATAAACAAAAACATATGATGGAATATGGACTTAAGAGGATAATCTTGATAGGTTTAAAATATATCTATATACATAAATGGATTTAAAAGAAATTCATGTATAAAAGTAATATGAAATTAATGACATACATGAAAATATTTTAACAACAACGATAGAAATTTATAAGTTAATAAGTATGCACAATAACGTGAGTATATTAAGACAATGATATTAATAATACTAAAAACAATAAATATTTAAATAATAATAATATAGCAAAATAATTCAAGAAAATAAAATATAAAAAACTAAATTAAAAATGAAAGCAGGAATTCGGGGCAAAATCAGAAATAAAGGAAAATAAAAGGAATCAGATGAAATGCACTCAAACGATCAGGGGTTAAAATGGAAATTATTTCGACTAGTTAAAACGCTGCGTTCGTATAGGACGAATTTGCAAACGGATCAGAGAATCAAGGGATCGATTGCATAAATAGTCCTTTTATAGTGGAAAGGCGCGGATCCTGTGATTTGGAAACGGATCGGGTCGGGTCATCAGGTTGAGCACCCAAACTGTGCCGTTTCTCTAATGCATTTAAAACCATATTAAAACATGTCAAAATATTTTAGACTAACCCTAACCCTTCCCCTCAATTTTTTCTTCAGCCGCCTTCTAGACCCCTCCCTCTAGCCGTCGAATCGTCGCTTGGTCAGGCGAGAAACACTTCGTAAGGCCTGATTCAATCCACCATCGTCCAGCCCGGATTGTCACGGAAAGAATGAAGGTGTGACCCGAACCGTGATACTCTTCTAAACTCTGAACGTGACGGAGAGGACCAAGATCGACGGCGCAACTCCGATCGTAAGTCCCTTATCCCCTTTTTATTATTATTACGCTAATGGAGTTTTTGTTTTTGGAACACCCAAAAAATAAAATAAATCACAGTAAATAACAAAGGAACGATAGTGAAATCCACCTTTCAATGCTTTTTGTTCCTTTTTATTGCTAATCGTTTTTTTTAATTTTCGAATGCCCCCTTTTATAGTGATTTTATTTCGGTTTTTATAACCGATCTTACAAATTCATTTGGTTGTTTTCTATTATTTCTTGCTTCGTTCTCTGTTGTCTCTATTTCTGCTTGTCGTTCTTCGTTGCAGGGTATGGGCGATGGTGGTGATCAGGAGCATGCGGAGGCGGCAGACGAGGTGCCTGGGGGAGCTCGAATCGTCAGAGCGTATGGGCACGTGGCAGACGCGGCGCAAGAGAACGTGGGTTAATAGTGGCCGAGAGACGCGTGTGGGCATGCACGAGAATTTGAACAGGCGCGCGTGGGAGTGGCCACCGAAGGGTCACCAGAAGATTCTGGGATCCTATCCTGTTTGGGCCATTTGGGCCAATTCTGAGATTTTGGTCTTTGGGCCATTTTGTAATCTTTCTTTTTTAGGCTGTTATTAAATTTGGGTTTCTGTAATTTTGGGTTTTGGGCCATTTCGGGCTTATGTAGACTGGGTCAATAGGTTAGGTTAAGCTGGAGTTTTGGGCTTGTAAAGTGGGCCATTCAGGTTGTTGGGCTCCGGGTCTTTTGTAAATGGACATTGTAATCATATAAAGATTTCTAAGGCTTATAGCAATTTCCTAACCAGAAGGACCTTCAACTTTATAGAGTATGCCTCGCATTTTTTGGTTGAAACAAAGTTGACGTCCTGATGAGAAAGAGGTGTCTTCTTGATGACACGACCACCGACATCTCGACAAGAAGAGACGCCTCGTCCCAATGATGTGATGAAGGGCGTCTTAATGAGGCAGTAGCCACGTCATGATGAGGCAACGTGTTATGTAATTTTTTCAGTTTTCTTCTTCCAGTCAAATTCTGATTATTTTTTCCAATCAAACTCTAATTAGTGTAGGTTATTTTAATATTATTTGACCTACAATTTAGCCTATAAATAGACCAATTTTCACCCTAGAAACATAACCCATAACACATTTAGATATTAACTTTTACAAGCTTTCACAGAATTTTGTATTTACGTTTTGAGGGTTATTATTATTGGGTTTAAGGGTTTAGTTTTATCTTCATCTCTTGTGCTCTCTTTTATTATAGTGAAATCTCCTTTTTTTGCACGTGGTTTTTTTATCCTTTTCAGAGGGATTTTTTCACATAAATATTTATTTTTTATCTTTTTAATTTGTTCATTATTTTACTTATTCATTGCTCAATTGGATTTATCCCTAAAAAACTTCAAATCCTGGAGGCTACACGATATAAAATGCGTCAGTCAATATACTATTGAGAAATGAATTATTGACACCTACTTGCCCAAGTGACCAACCATTTATGATTGCAGCAACCAATACTGTTCGAATAGCTATTGCTCGCACCGCAGGACTAAAAGTTTCATAGAAATCACAGTCCACCTGTTATGAGCATCCCTTTGTAACCAGTCAAGCCTTATACCTGGAAACTGACCCATCTAGATGTCTTTAAACTACCACTTGCACCTCATTGTTTTCTTGGCTAGTGGTAAAACTTCTAAAAACCAAGTCCCATTTTTAGTCAAAACCTCAAGTTTTTAATGCACAAATTCTCATCAGATTGGGTGTTGCATAGCTTTATAAATATCAGTTGGTCCAACCTCTAAAAGATTAGCTGACTGAACAATATATGCCTTAGGTTTAAAGATGCCACTTTTACTTCTGGTAATCATGGAATGGGAGTTAAAGGTAGTGAGTGGTGGTATTGGTAAGGATGAGGACAGAGGAATAACTTCAGCTAAGATGGAAGAAGGAATAGTAGTATTAGTTGAGGAGAAGAAAAGGGCATCAGGGGTAGCTAAAGTGGGTGAAGGAAGACGTGATGATGATGATGATGTAATAGGAAAGGTTAAAAAAGAAGTGGACAAAGAAGTAGATGAAGCTGAGGAAGAAGAGTGAGATGTCAGGCTGTGTGTGACTGCAAGAAAAGACATAGGGAACTAGACAAGCTTTCTAATAGACACTGATTTGACATGTTTGATGAATGAGATAGGATGGAGCTGGGTAAACAAAATGGTGTGAGGGAACACAATTTCATTAAATCGGATATGCCTAAAGATATAAACTTGACCACTAATATCAAGACACTTATTAACATTTATGAGAGGGAGAGTAGCTAAGAAACAAACAAGGAAAAGATCTAAGTTACAGTTTATGAGAGTTATAGTGTCTAAGGTGGGGATAAGACAAACAACCAAAGGTTCTTAGAAAACATAATTAGGTTTAACATGAAAAAGTTTCTCATAAAGAGATGTACTTGTAAAAACCTTAGTAAGTAACTTGTCTATAAGGAAAATGACACTAGTGAAGGCATCATTCCAAAACCTAAAACGCATAATTGCTTTGCCAAGAGAGAAATATCAACTTCCACAATTTGCCTATGTCTTCTTCCTACAAGACCATTCTGCTCTGGTGAACATTGTAATACCCCGAAAATTTTTACAGTAAGATATTATCTTTGATATGGTAAAATAAGGAAATAAAGCGACAAAAAGGGAATTTTGGAGTTATGACAACATTGAGAAGTATATTATGATATATTAATTCCAGAAAGGACCGAATGGTAAAAGTGAGAAAAGCTTTATTGCCTAAGAGTAAATATTCAAAACTTGAGGGGTTAAAGTGTAAATATGAAAAAGTTGAAGGACCAATAGTGAAAATATTTTAAGGGTGGAATGATCTAGAAACTAAGGAAAATGGATGAATTAGGACCAAATTGAATAGGTAAAGAATTATGAGGGACTAAATTATAATTTTACCCAATTATGTGATGATTCAAGGATGGAATTTTAAAAGATCACAAAGGGTAAAATGGTCAATTGGAAGAGAGAGAAATCTAGAAAGTAATGATAATGTTGATGATATTTTATAATTATTTAATTAGATAAATATTATTTTATTAATATTTTAATGAGATATTTTATTATTATTTATTTAGTATATAATGAAGGAAAGATGAAGAATTATCATCTTCTTTCCCATGCACCAATGTGAGAAGAAGAGAGAAAGAAAGAAAGTTTTGCTTTCTTTACAAATTGGTCCTTTCACCAAAAATCCACCATTTTCACTTAGAATTCAAAAGAATTTCCATAGTTATCAAGAGCGAAAGATGACAAGGAGACTATGGGGAGCAAGAATATCAAGTTTGATTCAAGAAATAGAAGCTGGAGGAGAGAGAAAATCAAGTTAAAGATTGAAATCAATAAGACAAGGTAATAACATCAAGATTTCAATATATTTTTAAGTTTGATATTGTGGAAAAAGCATGGAAATGATGTTAATGTAGAGTTTTCTTATATAAGGTTTTATGTTCTTGATATGTTAGTGAAGGAAAAAAAGAGAAAGTGATGGGAAATATTGTAGAGAAAGGAAATAAAGGTGTTATAAACTTGGTAATTAACATTTTGCACTAAAATAGTTTTGGACAGCAGCAATAGTCTAACTTTGAAAAATCACCAAAAATTGTAGAAATCGAATTAGAGGATGAATAAAATATGGAATTAAATATTATTGAGTCTAGTTTTTTATATAAGAAACGGTGTAAGTAATGGAATTTTAAATCATGAGATATAATAGGTTTTGTGAGAAAATGTCAGAATGATTTTGGGTTCCCCTATTCTGACTTTGGAAAATCATCAAAAATTAGAGAAAAATAATTATTGGTTATAATTTATATTCTTAAAATATTTAATGAGTTTATTTTCAAAATAAACAAATGGTAACATTATCCAAATTTTTTATGATGAGATAATTAATTTTTAGTGAAGAGGGGTCGGAACTGTCAGACAGCAGAATAGGGGTGACTTTAAAGAATAAACTGTACTTATTGGCTAAACCAAAAATTATGAAAATTTTATGGTAATAAGATATGTGAGTCTAGTTTCTAAAACATCGAGTGGAACTTAAATTAGAATTTTGTAGCTCAAGATATAAATAATTTAGTGACTATGACGCAAATGGACAGCTTTAAATAAATTTATGAGTAAATAGTGAAATCATAGATAATGTTACTTATAAGCATGTTATATAAATTAAGGATGCGAATAGAGAGGAGGAGGACGAAAATATATATGAATATTCAGCTAGCATGGCTAATTTGCTTGTTCTAGGCTCAGGGACTAAATTGAATAAAAGTAAAACTTTATGGGCAATTTTGTAAAAATGTCAGAAATGGCCAAATTACATGAAATTGATTATTTTATTATTTAAATTATAAAATTCAATGAAATTATTAATTTAGATCAAGATCGGGTGAAAACATGTTTTAGGGATTAAATTGAAAAGTGTTGAAATTATGGAAAATTCTGATATCTCATAGAATTCATGGGCTGTTATTAATATATATGAGAATAATTAGGCTTGAAACAAGGATTAAATTACAAGAATTTTATTTTTCTGAACCTAAGGATGAAATCGTCATTAATTAAAAGCTTAGGGGCAAAATGGTAATTTTGCCTAGAGCATTAATTGAATGTATCAGAATATGAAATGAATGAAAATGATGATCAAATTTATTTATAAAGATCCGGATGACTCAAATATGAGACTTGAGCGCGGAAAAGAAAAGACATCGGATTAGTGAAACTATAAACATGAACAAGCAACGACGTAAGTTCGTGTAACTTGAATTATATTCTTAAATGCTTGAAATGTATGTTATTGATGTGAATATGATTTAAATGTTCATTGTATGAAAGTTGATGAAACATCGATATATTTGATAAAAATGGGGAAGAAATCATGGTTGAATGAAAGGAAAATTCGATGGATCTCTGAAAAGGAATTGACGGTAAAAAGGATCTAGCTCGGACAGGTGATTCTATCCTGATATAAGCTCTCCCGAAGAATATGTGTGAAAAGGATCTAACCCGGATGGGTGATCCTGATATAGCCCTCCCGAAGAATATGTTGAAAATGGATTTAGCCCGGATGGGTAATCCGAATTAGGGTCTGAATTTAGCCTGGACTGGTAATTCAGATCCAAGCTAATTAGAGTAATTGTCGTTGCAAGGGATTTAGCCTAGATTGGTAATCCCGACAATACTCTTTAAGCATATATTACAGAGGATTTAGCCTGGACTGGTAATCCCGCTGTAAGGATGAGGTTCGCGGGAGTGTGCTCTTTGGAAAAAGGGTATACCCATATGTGTACGAATTGACGGACCCAGGATTGTACAGTATAAGTGTACTACTAGAAATCCATCAAAATTTTGAGAAATTCAACAAGATAAATATAGAAAATGGCAAGTACTTGAAATCACAAAATTAAACTTGAAATATATAGAAGTGATAATTATTTGATATATTGAAATATGACATGGAAAATACATGTATATGAAACTTGCCTGGTAATTATTCATATTCAAGATTATGAACTACTACTGAAATAAATATACACTAAACTCATGAAAATGATGGTACATGAAATATTGTCATAATGATTTGAATAATTTATATTTATGAAGAAACAACAAGAGAATGATATGTATCATGACATGTAGATATGAGACTATCTTTGATACGTTGATACAAGAAAAATTATGTATATTAAGACAAGTAATAAATTCAAGTGAGACATGTCAAGAAAATAAGTTTGTCAATATTAAAGTATGCTAACCAATGTAGAAAAAATTTTAGGATTTTGCGAAAAATTCCCTATGATCCCGATTTAATTCTGGCTGGTTCCTAATGTATATTTTGGGCTTCGAGGGCCCAATAGAGGGACGTTATGATTAGCTTCAAAATATGAATAATAAATGACTTGGAATTATTCGAAAATGTTCAGTAAACTCCGGTAATACCTCGTACCCTATTCCGGCAATGGATACGGGTAGGGGGTGTTACAAACATAGACAAGACAATCTATGAGGAATGTCATGTCGTTTTAGATTGAAGTCAAAGGAGAGAACTCTCCACCGTCATCTGTTTGAAGCAACTCAACTTCACACCTAACTACCTTTTATTTTTTCTTTCAAAGGGAACGAAAAAGGTCAAGAAGAAACCTCTTAACTATCTACATATCAGATCCCCCAAGTTAAGCTCTTTAGAACATCCTAAGAGTGAAGACAACTCAAGAACCCTGTCATATTCTAAGGTTATTTTCGCTTGTTCTACTTTGGTAAAACGGTACAATGTGAAACATCTTTCATGGAACATCTCTTAAACCATAAGGCAATGGTTGTTCTTGACGAAAGTTGTTTCTAAATAATGGTTATTTTGACTTGTTTCAAACCTGAGTTATTTTCAACATTGTTGTTCTCAATGTAGAGGTTTTTCTGAACAAGAGTTGTTTTGTAGTGATGCTTTTCTTGATAGAGTTTGTTCTGAATAATGGCTTTTCCAGAAAAACACACTTATTTTAAATATAAGTTGTTTCAAATAACGGTTGTTCTAAACATAGTTATTCCTGAAACACTAGTATTCTAAACAAGAGCTATTCCAAACTTTAGTTGTCCTCAAAAAATAACTACACTGGATTGACAACTATTCTAACTAAAGCCCTATTCTGAACATAGCTATTCTTGAACAACAATTATTCTGAACAATAGCTAATCTAAACAAGAGTTGTTAGTTTGGAAGAGATATTAAGTGAAACAACAATGCTAATTGTTCCACGCTTGGTAGCATAATTTCTTGAAATATAATATTATTTATCTCAAAGAAGAGATAAAATGTTAGTAGCAAAAACTGAGTATATATAGTTGCAAAAAAGTACCAAAACTCTTGACAAAATGAAAGTTTGAATACCAACTTCGGAGAAAGTGTCAAGTTCGCCCGGGGGCGCTAAATGCATATTTGAGTCTTATAAACACATAATATTATTTATATAATATATATAATATTGTATTTTGTACTTTTTCATAATATATAGTTTATATTTAATTATATGTGTTTGAGGAATTGATAGAATGTGTAAATATTAAGCACTAAATGTGTTATTATATCAGTTAGAAAAAAAGACCACATCATCACTTCCGTTAATCATCTAACAGAGAGTGACCAAAATAGAAATGATCTAAAACATGGGTGACCCGAATAGAAATGATCCAAAACGTTAGTGATTAAATTAAAAATAGAAACATGCTCAGAGGTGAATCCAGTGGGGCTAGCAGGGGCCCCGACCCCTTTAAAATGGAAAATTATTGTTTTGGCCTTTTAGAAAATTTTGAAATTTTAAAATAGTAAAGAAAATTTGCACTTTGGCCCCCCTAACAATTATGAAAATTTAATTTAATCCTTTAAAAATATAAATATATAGACTATTAAAAATTAAATTTCATTTTGGTACCCCTAAAAAAATTTTCTGGCTTCACCCTTGAACACGCTAATAGTTAATTAAAAATAGAAATACGCTAATAATTAGGTGACTAATTCAATAGTTTTACTCAACTTTTCCTAATTGATAGCTTCTGACTTTGTTTTTACATGATTTATAATGAATTTTTTCAAAAAAACTCAAGCAACATAATACTATTTGTTAATTATTCATAATTACTATGAATTATTAATATGAAATTGAGGTGTTATATCTTTGTAGATAAAATTATGAAAAAAAAAACTTGTCTTTGGTTTAATTTATTTATATGTTTAATATCATATTCAATTTATTTATAAATTATATCTATTATAAATATTTTACATATTACAAATTATTATGATATATTTTTTTATTTTTATTTTTGAATACATTATAAAATACAAAAATGCATGGGTATTAATTCAATCCATCTCATTAATATTTGTACTACAACCTTTTAATTGATTTTCCTTAGTTTAGTTCGATTCTAGTTTCGATATATGAAACTTCAATCAAATTCAAGTTAATAATGAATCTTCATGTCATGTTATTGAGAGTATTGTTTCAAATATATATATATATATATATATCATTCAGGGTTTTATCAGAATTAACTAGTAAAACACCTAGAATCAAAAGTGATCTTAAAAACCAATCGTGCCTTATAAAAAATCTAGATAGCATATTCGTTTTGAAAAAAAAATCAAATATTATATTTTCATTATGATCTTATAAAACAATAATTACTTAAATGTGTTTATATTATTAAAAAAAACTAAAAGATCAACAAAACAAGTTTAGTACAATTACTTAAAATGTGTCTTGATATCATTTTTTTCAATTGGGTATCCCTTCTATTATTGTTCAAACTCAAAAATTACTTAATCATAGATATATTTTAAGTAATGGTGTGTTAGATATACCAAATTATCATTGCAAAACTTGAGATATTATTTTAGTTAATGACTCATATTAGGGGCCATTTTACCTCTACCCAAGGCAACAGAGAAACTTGCCTAAGTGATGTGACCGAACTAGATAGATATAACGTAATTAGACCTAAAAAAGTAAATGAGTGGCTTAATAATGTTCGTGAATAGAATCGAGATAGATTTGGATTGAGTTTAAACATAATATTAACATAATTTATATTTGTTCAAGTCTGGTCATTTAAACTATTCAATTTAAAATATGAATTTAAAATTTTTTTAAAATTCATCCATATTTGCAAAAAATTAATTCAAGCCTAGTTTAGCCCACTCATATTATTTTATTTTAATATTTAATAATTTAATAATTTATTATTTATTGATTTTTTTATACAAACATCTTTACATTATTTTAATATTTATATTAGAGTTGTATCATATATATTTAGTATATGTTTATTATTTTAATGTGTTATAATTTACATAATATAAAATATTAGAAACTTAAAAAGGGCTAGAAATGTTTAAGCCCAAATCTGATCCATATTTTAATAGGGTTTAATTTTTTCATCCAAATCTATTTTTCGAATATAATATTTTTGTCCGGAAATTTATTTCCAAATCATTTTCTTTCAGATGAAATGATACGTGATAAACAAGTTTGATGAACAACGTTATAGGGAAAGAAAAGGGGTAGACCGATAATATTGTTGATTTGGTTACAAATTCATAATTAAAGTAGAATATGTTATAAATTTATAATAAATTATTTAAATTGTTATATGAAAGGAAAAACCGAATTTCAACCTATGGAAGTTGTATTAAAATGGATTCTTAGTGGAAGCTATATATATATATATATATATATATATATATATCATCTCTGAGCATTTTAATTTTAACTATATTGATTTGAGAATTGAGATACAATGCATCTTATCTTGATTTTAAAGATTAAACAACTCATTTATCTCAAATTTTATCCTAACCAACACAAGAAAATAGATGAGCATTGGGTAATAACTTTGATAAATTGCAGCATTTGACAAGTAAAGCCTTTCAAAACCATAACCTAAATAAACAAGAAAAAGGACTTCTTTTTAAAAATATAAATAATCCTGATAATATACAAATACAAATACATATACATAAATACATTACGACAATATTGTGTTGTGTATATATTTAATTTAAGCAACGGACAGAGAATAAAATACAAAACACGACAGTCCCAAAAAAGGACTCCTGTCATAACATAATTTACTGGTTGGATTCTCTTTCCAGAGAGGAAAAAGACCTTGACATTTAACCAAAAGAGCAAAAATGGGGAAAGTTAAAACAATCAATAATTACCCAGAAGAGATGTCAAAATGGCCAACACACCAATAACAATTATGATATTTAGAAAATAGTTGGTTGGTAGAGGCTTATCTGGGCCTCCCCCAAATGATTCATATTCTGCTCGAATCTTCTGCTTCATGGAATCTGACAGCTCTCTCTGCAATTCCAAACTCGTTCAATTCATTTATTACAAGACAGAAAAAGTAACAGAGCAAAATTAAATAAAGTATTTGAGGTTACGACCTTTCCTGTTGAGTACTTGGCAGCTACAAACTTCTCCGGTGCAGCTTGTACTGGAGTATCATCTAACACAATACCCTGATCTCAATTGTAACAAACCAACATTCAGATCTTCAAGGAAAATCTTGCACATTAGAGTCTTAACTCAATGACTAATCTTAGGTACTCGCCAAACTAAAAAAATTGTACTTTTTACGCACGATAACTATGAGCAACTTACAATATTTCAATAACACTGGAATTCACACAGAAAAGACCCTATCATTTATCTTTTGCTTATTCTAAGATGTTGATCCGTTCAGAGAAAAGTCAACTTCTTATTGGTACGTAATACTCACTAAAAACTTGGGTGAGGCATGTTTAACAAGCAACTGTATGCATGCAGATATTCCCCAAATGTCAAAATAGAACACCATTTTGATAGAAGGAAAAGTGGGGTTAATAGTAACAAACGCCTAGCACTTTTTACTAATTAAACTTTTTCTTTTTCATGAAAGTGATAAACATTAAACACGCAACTATCCATTACAAACAAACCTCTGGAGGATCAAATTTGGCCCCAAGGTTGCTAAGTTTGGCATGTGCCTCTGCATAATCCTTGAAGAATGTCTCTTGATCTTCAGCGTATTTCTCAGCATATACCTGCAAATTGTGTACTGTTTAGCCAAGCCTACGATTATATTTCTTACCGGTTAAGATTGAACTCAGTATATTTACCTTGAAAGAGGGATCTTCAAAAAGAACCGCATCAGTTGGCAGCACAAGTAAATCTTCATCCCTTTTTGCTTTAATGTCCTGTACGGATACAAGAGAGTAACACTTTTGAATCTCCTCTTACTCAAGAAGAGAAACTGATTTCAAGTTCAAACCTTGAAGTATGAATTGTCAAACTTCAACCATTGCACTGTCCAAGACTGTCCTCCTGGTGCTCCTGGCCCATCTTTCTGTTATTCAAGAAGGAAAATCCAATTTAAGTCCATCGCAGTTATTGGTATATTCGTAACTACGAGAACCACCACCATTCCTGTTCCACTTAGGGAAGCATATCTATGAAGACATTAACATATGATATGATATGACTGGCAAACTATGCAACCCCGAACATTTTGCTTACTAAATTCAAGAAAATATGGATAGCTATCTGAGGCTGAGTTAGTGGAACCCAATTCATTTTGTTTGAACACTCTCTTAGCCACCGAATTTTCATTCTTTCAAGGATTCAATGTCAAGATAAGCTTTTAAAGTAAGTTCAAATTTCTTTCTCCTGGCTCACCTCTAGAAAGTCCGATAGTTAAATTTTAAGGGTAATCTAAATAGGAAAGAACGGCCATTCTAGAACCATATGATTCAGCATGAAAAACAACCAAGATAGCATAAGTAGTAACTTAGATCTGATAGAAGAGGCGTTTCTTTCTAATACGTTCTGTTCTTACGAAATATTGACCTCATGTGTTTGTTATTGATCATATCTATTGACAGGTTTGGCATCAAGAACTTCAAGAGGTTGACAGGCCAGTTCTTAGTCAAGGTTCAGATTTGATCAAATATTTGGAGGCAGTCCCCCGTATTTATCCTATTGAAGCCAAATGCATCTAGGATAAGGGGACTGCTTCTCTGAGGAATATTAATTTGCTAAATAATGGCACTTTGTATCTTATATGGTAAGTACAATAAACTATAACGGTAAGCATTTGCCCCAAAAATTTCTAGCCTCGATCAAGAATCAGAAATGATAAATAAACGACTGAAGTTACTGAGACAAAGATTTTTCCTATCCATATCAACACAGGCAGATTAAATACCGTATACTTGGTTTCTGGTTTACCCCAACCGCTACGTTCTGGTCTGGACCTCCCAAGAGTGTGTGCACCAGATAATGCAACAATTTCCTACATGTCAGAAGGTCAGATGATTAAGATCATAGTTCCATCATAACAAGGATTTTTACAATGAAGTTTACCTTGTCATTTAATCCCATTCGGTAGAAAACCTCTCGTAGATGATCAGCAGGTGAAGGTGGTCCAGCATCTAAGCAACAGAGAAACGCTATAAGGTTAGTGGTCTCTAGACATAAACATAAGCGAATGCATTGGTACCTATGAGGAAAAAAGGAGGCATAAGCAATGCCGAAATTATGCTAGTAGTCTGAAGTCTAAACAACCTAGAAGCATGAAGTGTGCAAACGTAAGGCAACATAAAGCTATGTTAATAATATTCTAGGTTCGTAGGTGAACAACTGTCATACAATGACGGCTAAAACATGGTCCACCTGTTTATCTTTAAGAACCTAGTATTACTCTTCTGAAAATTTTAAGGATCCCCATATTCTTATTAATCTATAATAATGTCATTTCAGGTATTTGTTGCTATATGCTGTAGATTAGGGAGCACCTAGTTATATCTCTTCCTTTTCCAGATACTGATAAATAATCTGTTAACCATAACCACTTCACAACAGTGCAGTAAACTTCCCAGAAATTAAGAATTAAATGAACTAAAACAAGACACGTTCAATTCATTGTCCAATCATTCAAGCCAGTTAGCAGCCCAACTTGCCAATGGATTATGTGCCTCAAGTTTCCAGTTACATTTCTTAATTTAGGAATCTCCCCACAATTTAAATTGACATGAACAATCATGCACCATTATAAGGTTCACTTGCCAGGTAGCCTGCCCTCCTCAGGACACTCATTAGGACCGGAGACATCCACCCTTCCATATTTCATGGGAATTTTGGGTCCTCCAGCCTCCTGAATTACATGTCGATTCTTAGTACGACTACAAAATCAATCAAAAAGATATACATTCAAAAGTAACAGCAAGCAAGACCTCAATAGCAGTAGCACTAGCCAACTGGAACAAATCAGCAAAAGTTACATCAGAGTACTTGTCCTTGATAGGCTGAATAAGACTCAATGCATTCACTAGGCCTGAAACAAAAGATTATGAGACAACAGTGCTACCAATTACCAACTAACTAATTACATTGTATAAGTAGACAAAGAACATGTTACCAGCATTGGCGGCATGTTTTAGCTCTACTTCAAACCTAAGACTTCCATTCGCTCCACCCCTTTGTGGCCATTCCTCAATGTTCTTGTTGTAGGTACCAGCATCATGCCATCCTAGGCGAACCTGGAGTGTATAAAATCAAATTACAAGTATATGAAAATAAACATCGTTTATCCTCGGCTAAAACTAAGTACAATATACACGTTTTAAAAGAAAATGATGAATGATCTTGTAAATATGCACACTCACTGACTCTCAGTTTTTTCTCTCCTCTTAGCATTGTAAATTGAAATTATTTGTTTCTATGTATTAGAGTGAAAAATAATCACCCTCTTGTTTTCTTGCTCATGGCTTTACTTTTCTACCTAACATACTCAAAATTCATTTTTTCTTTTAAAACTTCTCCACCTTTCTCTTTTCATCCTTTCACTCTACATATTATTAATGCTGCTTAAACTGAAGCCACCCTTAATGCTCTACCTAAACTACTAATAATTACTTCATTTCATCAAATATGAAATAAATTTCATTAAATTCAAACATTTATTCGCAATATACCGAGAAATTTCTTCTATGCTAAAAACTCAAAGAGCATAGCGACATTATTCCCAAGAAAGAAAGTGCAAGAATTAAGACATTAATACCAGAATAGGATGGCAGAACTGAGAGTTGAGAAGTTGCTTGAGATCTTCTCTAGCACTCTTCAACTGATCAGGATTCGAAGCTGCACATTTCGGACTTGCAACTGTGCCGAATCCTCTGCTACTCGACACATTAACTGCCGATCTCCTCTATTTTATGAATAAAAAACAAAATTAACTAAAACATTTATATAAAAAGAAGAAGAAAGAAAGAACTAGGGAATGTGAAAGGAGGAATTAACCTGGTTGGGAGAGAAATGAGAAGATAGACGAGAGAAAGCGAAGGGCTTAAAAGAGGAAGAGAAAGAAAGGAGAGAAAAAGAGGAGGGATGGAGAGAAAGTCGAACTCCGGGGGAGGAAGATGCTAAGATTCGAGAAGAGGCGGTGGTGCCTAGAGACGAAGTCATTGGCAGACGGAAGCTGCGGCGGTTGAGGAGGTTGTGCGCGACGGCGAACGACAGTTAGGAGCCTTTCAGTAATAGTTTTCACTTTCAGCTGAGCTGTGATAATGGCTGTGCCATTTGGCTCTCCGCTTTGTCTCCAATTGTTTTGGATTAAGAAGTCGTTATTTTGGACCAATGGCAAGCCCCCAAATCCAAAAAAAAAAAAAATTGTTGTCCAAACGGTTTTGGTAACATCTAATTTAGTGAATTTATGTTTTAGTTACTTAAATTTAAAAATTTAAATTCATCATTGAATTCTCTAAAAGTTTCTTTTAAGTCATTAGACTGTTAAAATTATTATTGCATAGCTTTTTTTGTTCGCACGACTTACATTAATCAAAAACTCCTATTCCCTTTTTTTTCTCTAGTTTAATTTTTTTCATAAAACAAATTTGAAAGTTACGAATCTGCAAATCAAAATCTAAATAGCTTTATTATTTAATCTCCAACACTGATCATCAAATTAACTTAGATCTAAAATATGTTCTACTCATCGATGGGTGTCAATCCACTGTATCAATCATCAAAATGTCGTTTGGAGCTCGCTAATTGAATTTTTTTAAAAAAAACTTATTAGCCCAGTTACTTGAATAATTTTTTTTGAATAAATCAATTACTTAAAATAAAAATTTTCGAATAATTTAGTGACCATTTTGTAATTTTTTGAAGCTGAGTGGCCAAAACGTTAAAGGGTAATGACAAATTTTTCATATCAACTATTTTTTTGATACTATGCTTAAAATTACTTATAAACCTTCTCCAATCCATAAATAGAAAGAAAATGTACTTTAGTGTACTCAAACCTACATCCTCTTTGCAACAATGCCCATGCCAATCAAGCTAAGATTCAATGGACTATTTTTCTTATAAATTTAAAATTTTCAATTTCATTTTTATATTTTTTTTCGTTTCTTTCTTTATTTTTCTTCTAAATTTAAATTAAAATTTTCCAAGACCTTTTTTATTTTAAAGCTAAAAAAATTGTCAATCAAGTTCACCTCCTTCCTAATTAAAAATTTTATTCAAATATAAATAAAATTCAACAAAAAAAAAATGAGATTCCTAAAATTCCCATTTTTTTAATTTCAGAATCGTGTTCGTCTCTCCTCCTATGGTACAAAACAACGAATGTAGTGAAAAACTATGATATTGAAAATCATGCTCACAATGATATTCAATACAGTTCAACATATCACACAAATAAACAACAGATTACATAATTCGCTTAAGGCCCTCAATTTTTTTTCAAAAAAAAAAAAGTTAAAAGCAGTTTTTTTTTCACTCAATTGAATATTTGAATTTTCAAAATACATCAAAAAGGCCCTCAAACTTTTTCAAAAAAAGCAATTTAAGCCCCTAATTTTTTTGTACTCAATTGGGTACTTGAATTGTCAAATACATTAAAAATATCATTTGTTCATTAACTTTAACGCTCAACTGCTCCTCATTTTTTTCAATTAATGTCATCTTGTGTCACAACTACGGTGTGACATGTGGCAAAAAAATATAAAAAATAAAAAGCAATAAAAGTTATATGTATTATTAAATTTTAATAAAAATTATTTAAAAATTAGAAAAATTGTAAAATTTTATAAAAATCATAAAAAAATTATAAAATGCATCAAAAAGGCCCTTTAACCATTAACTTTAATCGTTGACTGTTGAAGTGAACGGTCTTCAGTTTTTTTCCAGTTAAAGTCATCATGTGTCACAATACAATATGACATGTGGCAAAAAATGATAAAAAATAAAAATTGATAAAGTTATAGAAAAATTATAAAATGTTTCTTTTAGTACAATAAATTTTATATTTTTTTTTACAAATTTTACATTCTTTAGTTTTTTTTTTATAATTTTCTTACGACTTTATAAAATTTTACAATTTTTTTATAAATTTTTTCTATTTTTTAATTTTTAAATATTTTTATTAAAATTTAATCATTTTTATAAATTTTATTTATTTTTATTTTTATCATTTTTTGCCACATGTCACACTATGGTTGTGACACGTGATGGCTTTAATTGAAAAAAATTAGAAGAGGTTCAAGTATCCAATTGAGTGTAAAAAAAACAGGGGTTTAATTACTTTTTTTTGAAAAGTTTGAGAGCCTTTTTGCTATATTTTAAAAGTCTAATTACCCAATTGAGTGCAGAAAAAAAAAAGAGGAAGAGCTTAATTACTTTTTTTTTTAAGTTTAAGGATTTTTTTATGTATTATGAAAGTTCAAGTACTCAAGTGAATGGAAAAAAAGTAGGGACTTAATTATTTTATTTTAAAAAAAATATTTGAGGATTTTTTACGGCTTTAAGGTACATAATTTCTTTGATTCTAGAAAGAGACATTTGCATATTCACGTTCAAATCAACAAAATATTTTATTTTCCAAGGCTTCTGAAAGAAACTAGTATCACTAGAGAGAGTAAAAACACTGACAACTTTTATCCCTATATGCAACAAAACTAAAATATGTTTTCCAATTAAGAGACAGTAGCGTAATGAAAATTTTTTTTAGAGTACTGGAATTAATATTTTTATGATAGTAAGAATATAATTTTATTATTTTAATAATCTATATATTTATAATTTTTAAATGATTAAATTATATTTTTATTATTTTTGGAAGGCTAAAATATAAATTTACTATTATTAATTTAAAACTTTATAAATTATAAAGAACTTAAATAAAAAAAATCTCACTTTAGAGGGACCGAGGACCTCGCGAACGTACTACGCCATTGCCAAGAGAAATAACATGGCAAATAATTACACTAAATTTTTGGGTTGGGGTCGATTTCAAGGTTTATCTCTCAAATCCCAATAGTGAAGGCGAAGTTGGGGTTGTGTAAAAGCATAAACCTTGAAATGGAAGAGATCTTCTGTGGACGGTGAAGATTGAAACTTTTCAATTTCGAGGTTTAAACTGAGATTTGCAAGATTTGAAGTTGTTTTGAGGTGAAATGAGGTTAGAATTGACTTGTCCACTTTTTACATTCAACAAAAGTTGTGTACATAACCAAGTCTTGAGGGGCATTTGTAAAGTGAGAAATTTTAGACCATCCGAATTTATCATATGTCATTATTTTTTATCTCTATTTAAATTTAATAAATTAAGAAATTATTTTTTTTAGAACTCTTTTTTAAAAAAACAATCATATTCTTTAATGATTATTTTATCTCTAATTAATTAAACTAATATGAGATAAATAATAAATAATTTAATTTAATTATTATAGAACATTCAAATGAAGAAGTTATATTTTACTTATTGATTAGCACTATAGAAAGGGATCACCTCCAAACCATTTAATACAAAAAATCCATAAGTTTAGAAGTCTAGAAGTCTCTGAAAAAACTAAAGAACTTGAAAAAATTCTGACAAGCACCATATTAGTTCTAAAAAGGTGGCTTCTGGTCCATTTCAACCATGGAAAGTTGGTCAAAAAGTTGTTTCCGAAGAAAGTTATCTTTTGATCATGTTCAATTGAAGCAAGGAGGCCAAAAGTTGTTTCAAGAGCAAGTCACCACAACACTTGAAATAAACTCAACCATCCAAAATTAAGTTTAGACAACCCTTTATCCAAACTCTCTCCAAATTTATTTTCAAGATCAAGTCGCGATAACGCTTAACGTGGACATCATTGATTCAATATTAAGTCTCAATGACCCTTGAATTCAAATCAATTTGAATTTTCAAGCAAACATCTCCCCAAACTCAACTTCAAGATTAAGTCTCAACGACTCTTAAAGCAAATTGCATCATTCCAAGATCAAGTCTAAATGGCCATTGGACCGAAGCTCCATAAAAAAGAGGAATCAAAGGAGTTTTCTTTGTATTAAAGAAATCCAAAAATTTTTGTAACACTCCTCACCCGGCTTGGACGTTATGACCAGATCTTGAGGTATTACTCTTCCCATTTGAAAACCCAATTTAAAATCTAGTTTTGGAAATCTTGTGATCTAAAGTTACTAATTTTAGCTAACCTCTTATGCGTTTTTAGAGAATCTCAAGTTTGAAAACACTTATTTTATAGTAAAATCACTTAATCATTTATTTAGTATAATAGTGAAAATTTTTCAGAGTTTTAGTTTTGAAAATCGAATTCTAATTTGATAATTTGTAAAATTTTGCAGTTTTATGTTAAAAATACCAAAATTCAGAAAAATAAACTAAAACCATAAAGCAAAGTCCAAAAACAGATTTACAGTCCAAAAGTCCAAAAATGAATTAAACATAAATCATTTTATAGTATTAACCAGAAAACCAATCCAAGCTCCCAAGCCGCTCGATGCTAAGTTTGTTGATTACATGAGAAGTTAGAAAAATTGGATGAGTTTACAAAGCTCAGTGTATAACTCAGCCCATACAAACAGAACATATAACAAATTTACATAGAAACAAGAAGTCGAACAGAATACACAGCTTGGCATAATATGGATGCAACATAATAATCAGATCAGATATGGATGGCATGGCATATCATGCGATGCAACATTTAATACTGAACAGGTACAGATCCTATCCCTATCCGCTACGCACCATTTTCATCCATCCCAACACACCCTAAAGGGTAATAAATACCCATCTAACCCCATCCACCAATAAGTGAGCTTATGTCACTGTACAGAAATGTGCAGTCAAAACTACCAAAAGTAATGCGGTAACCCACCAGAATCAGATATGGGGGGTCAAGCCACCAAAAATGCAGTCGAACTACCAAAACAAATACATGTGGTAAAGCCACCAACTAAGGCATATCATTAAACTGCCAACACTTCCTCCGTTACATAGATATCCCACCCCAATGCACATGCAATCACTAACCAAATATCCAAATGCACACAAATCATACATGCTTTACACATTAGAACATGCTAACATACTTTCAAAAGTTGCACATATAGAGGCAGAATATCAGATTTTATATATAGAAGTCATAAATATCACATAACAGACCCTACGAAGTGGCTAACATCGAGACGCACATCAAGCACGACCCTAACTAATTTTACTGAAAATGGGCCTATACGTCCATATGGCTCACATGGCCTGACACACGGTTGTGTGGTGTGAATAGTGGGTTTTTCAGCTTCTCGTTGTTCATTGATTTTTCGGGATTGAGGCACACACTTGGTCATTTCTGAAAAGCAACGCAACGGCACAAATCTAAACCTCTAAAATCAAACATTTCGAATGCACTAATTAGTGAATGTCATACTAAATCTGACCACTAAAACGACCATAAATATTATACATTTGGTTTCAACACCAAGATACGACCTTAACAAGGCATCGATCACTCACACCAACGAAGAAGAATTCCTAACGCTTTCAATTTTCTGGAAGATTAGTCGCTTCTAATTCTTCACCTAAATCCAGGATTTCCAACCATTAAAACTATTATCACACAAAATAAGAAATCATATCCAAGCATGTGAAAAAAACTCATTTACAGAATATAGGTATTAAATCAACATCCTTACCACACACGACCAACAATCAAGACTGAAAAGAACTTGATGCAAAGTAACTCAACAGCAAAAAGATGAAACGTAATGAAACGACAAGAGAACAGAACAATAATTGATAACAAAGGGAATTGGAAACGTGAGAATAATAAAGAGCAAATGTGGAAGAAAGAAAAGGAAAAGAGAAAAAAAATTAAAGAATGGGGAGTGGAGAAGAAAGTGACAACAAAAGAGAGGGTGAGAAAGTGGGTGATTGCGGCACAGACATGGAATAGCAAAAATAATTTCACTATACACATACAAGAATTGAACATAAGAGTATTAAATAAGTTAAAGTCTTACCACTGAACCTGTAACATCCCGAATCAGGGGTTGTTGGAAATTATTTTTATTTTTATTTCATGTGTTGCTTGAATAAGTACCTATGTTTGGGTTGTTATAGGGCCTAGTTATAAACCCGGATTGGGTCGAGTTTAAAAATTCAAATCCTTTTTGTGCTTGAGAGAGAGAAATCCAGTGAGGAGCCTTTAAATAATTGATGGTGCGAAGCATGGCATAAGGGATCGTCTGCAAAGCGGTTTGGGCGCTGGGGTGCTCTAGAAGAGAAAGAGCTTGAGAGTCACATGGGGCGTATGGGAGTGTTTTATCATTTTGGATTTTGGCGCCTAAAAAGAATGGACTAGCTAAGAAGGCTTTAAAAGGATTTTTGTGTGCATATTGGACATGAAAGGCAAAGTAGTAAAGTGGCGCGCGTTGTGGTGATGATTGCGGCACAAGGACTCGTGTTCGAGTCCCGGGGTCAGCGTTTAAAGCGTTTTATTTTGCTTTTAGCGCTAAAGCATTAGGGGCAGCCAAGTATAGTTTAAAAGAAAGTTATGGCGGATTATATCACGAAAAGTCGCCTTAGCAAAATGGCGAGAAGCGTGGGGTTTCTCCTTGAGTCACTTTGGTTCGAACCAAGGGAGGCTGCAATTGGAGTTTTATTTTTTTTTATCTTTGGCGCCAAGGGATAAGGTGGAAAGTGGCGGCACATGGGATCTTCAAATGGATCAATCTAGTTGTTTTTAAATTCAAATGGGATAATGGATCAATGCTGGATTTTATTTTATTTTTGTTTATTAGAAGATAATGGTGGCCTTTATATTTTTAATTGTTTTGAATGGGGATAAAGATATAAAATAGGAGAGGAATTTGGGATAGTGGCTTTTGGTGGTGTTTAGGTTCTACTTGGAGGGGTGGATTAATATTAGTTTATTTCTTTTATTTTGAAGAGATGATAAAAGATAAGGTGAGGATAATTGATGTGTTTTATTATTATTTTTGAGTAAGTGTCAAGAAGAAATATAGGCACTTGGTTTATTCTATTATTTTCAAATGGTTGGCGGGGAGGAAATTAAGGAATTTGACTAATTCAAATTAGTTTGAATAAGTGGTCTTGTGCTTTGGCCGAATTTTGGAGTCTTTAAGGTGGGAGTGCCGAATTTATCTTAGTCTTTTACTTGATAATTTTCATTAGCACATATCAAAGAAACCAAAACTTTTCCTTCATTAAGCATGAGTAAGATGTTCTTAAGATTCTAAGCCTTTATTTTCTTTACTCAAATACTTTTCTTCCTTCTTGGTTAGTAGTCGAATCTACTCCCTACCTTAGTGCCAAATTCCTTTCTCCTATTTGGTAGCACCTTGGCGAATATTAAAAGTGGTATAGATCTCTTGGGATTTCTTTTGGCAATCGATTAAGTGAAGGTGCCGGGATTTTGAAGTATTCGATCCAAGCCTCCATTTCACATCAATCGGTTTTGGTAAGGATCTATTTTAATAGATCACTCTTTTAAGTATTCAAAGCCAAAGGTTAATGATATTGTTGATTGACCGATTGTAGTTTGACGAAGTAGATTCGTGTATCGTGTGCCGTGGTTAGTACTCAAAAGCGTGTAGGTAAGGATTCGAATTCAAGAGATGACCCTTTAGATTTATTTGATTTGACCGAATAGGCCATGTCACTAATCTTGTGTTGGCCAGAATATAGGAGCAAGGATATTGTGGGTAGCCGATTGGTTTCTTCGGATCCAGGAATTTCGGTAGAAACAGTGTGTACATACACACTTTATAACCGATTATGTCTTAAGTGATGTGTATATTAAATCGACTTGTGTAGATGTGGATTTAATACCCTAAAGGTATAAGCAAGGATTCGTGTAAGTCCTTGTAATACGAGGTTATTATTTGATGCTTATAGAGGCATGACATATTTGGTATATGTGATATGGTTAATGATAAATCCAGTGTATGATAATTAATTAAACATGGTGGGCATAATTTCTGTTAAATGCATATCATATATATATGTGGGTTAAACGAGTGGAGGGGGGAAGTGATATTCGTGTCGACGGACACCAGTGGTTTGGTACCACATTTCGTGACTACGGTCACCGAGAGTTTGGTACTCCGGAGGTTTGGCACCTCATAGCGTCTCGTCCCTGTGGTTAACACCACCGTGGGTTGGCCCCACATTTGAGATATGGGATCGACGCCAGTGATTTGGTATCACACAATGGGTTGGCCCCATCATTCGATTTGTGTCTTCGGATACCAGAGGTTCGGCACTTCCAGTGATTTGGTATCACATCTGTGATTTTGAGTCACCAGTGGTTTGGCACCACCAGTGGTTCGGTACCACACGGGGGTAGAGAAAGGCGTTTGGATGGCTAGGTTGGGTGCATGAATTAGTGCATGTTAATTTGTTATAAATTGTGTATGTTGTTGCACTAAATCGGGGAAGGGTTACACATTGAGTCTTGGTGACTCACCTTCTCCTTAATATTTTCAGGTGACACGTAGATCGCGGATGAGGAGCCGGATGGACTCGAGGTGGCCATGCAAAGGGACATTTGAATTAAATGAACTTTGAATTTTAGTTTATTATACTTTATTGTGGGTTTTGTTTTAATCAAGTTGTAATAAGGCCTCCTAAGATTATTTTTATTACTTTGCATGTTTTGGATAATTTGTTTAAATTACTTAGTGACTTTAAAATGGTTATACATGTTTTTCGCAAAAATTCAAACGTAATTGATTTTCTTTCGTACCATCGGGTACATTGACAAACTTAATGTATTTTAATCAACACTAAGTAATGTTTTCTTCTTTACCAAAAATGTTTTCATCAAAACTCAAATCGGCTAAAGGGATTTTCATAATGGTTTTCTCTGTGACATACCAAATTCGGTCGTAATGTTTGGGCCGGGTTTGGGGTGTTACAAATTGGTATCAGAGCCCGGTTCAAAACTCGGCTGTGGGGGCTCAATGCCCAAAAATGTTAGTAGGCCTTTAAGAAATATTTTTTGGTTTTGAACAGCATGGCACCGAGTCTCCGGCACCGATCCGCCCAGGTAAGTACCTCTAACTCTGTGTGGATTATTATTTGTAGAAGGGTAGGTAGGGAACGAAGATAGTATGTTAAGTGGTTGAACACTAGGACTAGTTCACCCTAACAAAGTACATAAGACTTTAAGTGCCTAATTAAACCAACCTGTGACTAAGTTGCCGAGTTAGGGTGTGGTAACCCCTGTGCACATGTCTGGGATTGGATCCGAAAGAGCTTGGTACTTAAGCAGTCCTCATGACTCACCTCCTCTTCGCAGGAATCCTACCTGGTGCGTAGCTTCGGTTCACCCTAACCAAGAGGACTCGGTCATAGGCTAAACATACTAAATAAAACCCGAAAGGGATTAGCCATGTTTTCATGAAAACTCTAGTTTTAAAATTGTTTAAGTACTCTCTAAATAGTGGAAAAAAAATTTATAAAAAAAATATTACGAAAATGCCCTTGGTTTCTAAAATTATCGTATTGCCCTGATTTCAACCAAACCTTTTTCTTTACAAAAATATCCAAAAATCTTGTATTTCAAAATAATACTCTGATTTTGGAAATTTACAAATTACCCTGAATGACAAAATTACCAAAATACCCCTGGGTGCCATACCTTCAAGTTGGCAATTTTTCGAAAGTACTCTTCAGTTTTAGGAATTACAAAATGTCTTGATTTACTAAAGTTTTCAAAATTTCCTCGGTTTATTACAAAAATACCCCTGTAGAAAAATGACGAAAATACCCTCAGGATAGAAACAGACGAAATGCCCAAGAGTGAATGTGTATGAAAGGTATTAGGAATGGATGTGCTTTTCTGTGAACTAGGATAGAGGACTTAAAACTTGATTGCTCGAAAGAACCTCTATTAAACTTTCTTCATAAAATTTCTTCGTGAATAATCAGTGAAACGGTTACTAATCCATAAAAATTTCTTAATCAGACTAAGCCTCAATCGCTAGAAATGAGTTCTAGAGGGCGTGGGCCGTCGAGGACGCCGGTAGAGGCGGGATGATCGTGTCGTAACTCTGTTCGGTCGGGTCGTGGTCCGATAATGAGATACCACCGCCACCACCACCCCTTGAACTTTTGGAGTGAGGAGCAAGATCGAGGCAGGAGATGAGCGATATCACAAGTCGTATTACGAGTCCTTGAGATGGTGGTCGGGCAGAAGTGGAGGTATGGGAGCTCGGAAGTGCAGACCGGCGACTCCGATCCAACGAGCCGAGGTATTCGGGCGTGTCGGGCGTGGCACCTAGTGCGTGGGAATATTGTTAGAATCGATCCGAGAGGATCATGGGCGATCTCGACCTAACGAATGAGGATAAGTTTGAAAGGAGCGATGTCGCTTCTAAGGATGAGTCATACCAGGTGGTGGCTCACGATTCGGGATGGTGCTACTGGCGGATGGCACTTACTTAGAGTACTTCAAGATCGCTTATCGGAAAGAAGTATGTGGGCACAAATACTGCGATGCTCGGAGGAAAGCTTTTTGGGATTGGTACAAGGAACTAAGTCGGTGTCGAAATATGAGGCGCAATTTTTAAATTCGAGCGAGATATGCTAAAGGCATCGTGGCTACTGAACATGAGCGTTGTGTTCGCTTTGAGGACGGGCTTAGATATGACTTGAGGTTGCTGATTGCTCCGCAGCAGGTTCGTGAATTTTCGTCCCTAGTGGAAAAGGCTAAAGTAGCCGAAGGGATCAAAGAGTCTGTGAGACAGAATTATGACAAGAATAAATTGAAAAGAGGTTTTGGGCCATCTGGATCAAGTAATAATGCACAGAAATTGGCTAAGTAGAGTGGGCCGAATCAGGAAGGAAAACCCATGACTACTAATCGAGACCAGGCCTCGATGTAATCGTTGTGGAAAGTCACATTGGGGAGGTTGTTGGACCAGGGAAAGAGGATGCTTTGAATGTGGATCTTTGGATCACCGTGTAAGGGATTGTCCTCGGAAGCTAGCTAAGAATCAGCCAGAGGGTCAGAACCATACTTAGGCTAGAAATGTGGGACCACCGCAGAGGGGTCGTGGTAATAGTAGAGGAGGTAATGGTTCTAATCGAGGTCGCGGAGTTCCGGGCAAAGATACAGGCAACACAGAGGCAAGGCGGCTGGGTTAGTCTCACGCAATGAGGAGTCGCGAGAGGGGGTGCGACCTGACGTCATAACCGATGCGTTCCTAATTTTTGGTCTTCCATATATTGCATTAATTGATGTGGGTTCGACGCGTTCATACGTTGCTAGTAGTGTGGTAGAGACTATGAACTTAGACTTTGAGATCGCTTATAGGGAGATGGCCGTAATTAGCCTCAGGACACTCTGTAGTAGTGAACAAGCTATATAGAGATGTACCCCAGAACTCCAAGGGGTAGCGTTTGTGGGTGATTTGATGGAACTGCTGTTTGGGGAGTTCGATCGATTCTTGGAATGGACTGGTGGTTAAGTATCGAGCAAGGTTGGATTGCGCCGCTAAGCGCATGGTTCTAAAGCACGCTAAGGGTGATGTAGTGGTCATGATAGGTAATAGAAGAGATTATCTATCTAATGTGGTGTCCTTGAAGAAGGTGAAAAATGGTCGAAAAAAAGGTTGTGAGGCGTTGTTGGTTCGAATCATGCCTTGGAGGCTAAGGAGTCGATTGAGAAGGTTCGAACTGTAGGGGAATTCGCTGATGTGTTTCCAGAAGAACTCCCGGGTTTGCTTCCAGATCGAGAAGTTGAGTTTGGTATAGACTTGTTGCCCGGAATGGCACCTGTGTCTATAGCACCCTACCGAATGGCACCAAAGGAGTTGGTGGAGCTGAAGGCTCAAATTCAGGAGCTCTTGGATAGAGGGTTTATTCGACCAAGTATATCTCCGTGGGGAGCACCTGTGCTGTTTGTCAAGAAGAAAGACGGGTCAATGTAGATGTGTATCGACTACCTTCAGCTAAACAAGTTAACGATCAAAAACAAGTATCCGTTGCCCCGGATTGATGACTTGTTTGACCAACTGAAAGGTGCATCGGTGTTCTCGAAGATAGACCTTAGGTCGGGTTATCATCAACTTAAGGTGAAGGAGGCTGATGTGCACAAGACGGCATTTCGTACTCGGTATGGGCATTACGAGTTCCTAGTGATACCGTTTGGGTTGACCAATGCGCCGGCAGCATTCATGGACTTAATGAATAGAGTATTTCAGCAGTATTTGGATCAATTTGTCGTGGTGTTTATAGACGACATATTGATTTACTCAAAGACGGAGGAGGAGCATGATAGGCATTTGCATATAGTTCTACAAGTATTGAGGAGAAGCGGTTATATGCCAAATTCGATGAAATCACAATTTTGGCTAAGGAGGGTGCTTTCTTAGGTCACATAGTATCCATTGAAGGGATTAGAGTGGACCCTCGCAAGGTTGAAGCGGTGTTGGATTGGAAACCGCCTAGGTCGGTGGCGGAAATTCGAAGTTTTACTGGTGCAGCGGTACTATCGAAGATTTGTGGAAGGATTCTCTTTAATTGCAGTAATACGTTGACTAAGTTATTAAGAAAAGGAGTCCCATTTGTTTGGTCGGAAAAACAAAGAAGAAAGTTTTGATAAGCTAAGGAAGATTCTCAGACGGAAGCTCCAGCTTTAATCTGACTGAGGTAGGGAAGTTGTTCACGGTTTATTGTGATGCGTCCTATCTTTGGTTTGGGATGTGTCTTTGATCTGAAGGAAGGGAAGGTAGTGGCCTATGTATCCCGTCGATTAAGACCGCATGAGGTTAACTATCCGACTCATGACTTGGAGTTAGCGGCGATGAGTCTTCGCTTTGAAAATATGGAGGCATTACTTGTATGGGAAAAGTCGATAGTCTACACGGATCACGAAAGTTTGAGGTATCTCTTGACTCGGAGGACTTAAATTTGAGGCGTATACGATGGATTGAACTGTTGAAGGACTACGATTGCTCAATTGAGTACCATCCGAGCAAGGCTAACGTGGTGGTGATGCGTTGGCCGGAAGGTCGTGGCGATTTAAGGCGATGTTTGCTCATCTCGATCTATACGATGATGGAAGTCTTTTAGGCGAGCTGCAAGTTAAGCCAACTTGGATCGAGGAGATTAAGGAAAAGCAATTAGAGGATGACGGTTTAAATACGCGAGGTTGCAAGTTCAAGATGGTGGTTTGGAAGGGTATAGTTTGACTGGTGATGGTATGTTGAGTTTTCAAGGGCGGCCTTGTATGACGAAGGATGTGGAACTGAGGCAAAGAATTCTTCAGGATGCACATAGCAGCCCATATGCTATGCACCCTAGAGGTAGCAAGATGTATAGAGATTTGCGGAAGCAGTTCTGGTGGCCGGGGTTGAAGCGTGAGGTAACTGAATTCGTGGGAAGGTGTCCGGCGTGTCGCCAGTAAAAGCTGAACATCGGTTGCCATCAGGGTTACTTCAACCAGTGAAGATCCCTCAATGGAAATGGGAGAGGATCACTATGGACTTTGTCAGTGGGCTACCCCTTACGCCCAGCAAGAAGGATGCAGTTTGGGTGATTGTGGACCGTCTGACCAAGTCAGCTCATTTCATACCGGTAAGAGTGGATTATCCTCTTCAGAGGCTAGCAAATTTGTATGTGGCTGAGATAGTAAGATTGCATGGTGTGCCAGTATCAATTATCTCCGATAGGGATCCAAGGTTTACGTCAAGGTTCTGGAAAGCGTTGCATCAGGCTTTGGGTACACGATTGCATTTCAAGATCTGACATTCCATCCACAATCGACGGGCGATCGAAAGTAAGGTCATCTGATTTTAGAAGATATGCTAAGAGGTTGTGTTTTAGATCTCGATGGTAGTTGGGAAGAGTATCTACTGCTTGCGTGATTCGCTTATAACAATAGTTATCAGCGAGCATCCAAATGGCACCATATGAAGCACTGTATGGACGAAGATGCCGTACTCTTACATGTTGGACGGAGTTGGATGAACGACAAGTTTTAGGTCCAGAGTTGGTGACAGAGACTGAAGAGAAAGTGAAGGTGATTCGGGCTCGTCTCAAGGAAGCGGCGGATAGGCAGAAGTCCTACGCTGATCTTAAGCGCAAGGAAATGGAGTATGCAGTAGGAGATAAAGTTTTTCTGAAAGTGTCGCCTTGGAAAAAGGTATTAAGATTTGGGCGAAAAGGGAAGCTAAGCCCAAGGTTTATTGGCCCATATACAGTAGTAAAGCGAGTGGGACCGGTAGCTTATCAACTCGAGCTGCCGGCAGAATTGAGTCAGATTCATAACGTCTTTCATGTGTCGATGCTTAGACGGTATCGGTCAGATCCATCACACGTTGTGCCAGTGGCAAAGATTAAGGTAAACTCGGACTTATCTTTCGAGGAGGAACCAGTTCAGATCTTGGATCGAGATGTCAAGGTTCTACGCACGAAGTCAATACCTTTGGTGAAAGTACTATGGCGGAACCATGGTGTAGAAGAAGCTACGTGGGAACCCGGGGACGTGATGCGGCGACAATACCTCTCAACTCTTACGATCCGGTAATTTCGAGGACGAAATTATTTTAAGAGTAGTAGAAGCGTAACATCCCGAATCAAGGGTTGTTGGAAATTATTTTTATTTTTATTTCATGTGTTGCTTGAATAAGTACCTATGTTTGGGTTGTTATAGGGCCTAGTTATAAACCCGGGATTGGGTCGAGTTTAAGGTTTGAAATCTCTTTTGTGCTTGAGAGGAGAAATCCAGGTGAGAGCCTTTAAATAATTGATGGTGCGAAGCATGGCATAAGGGATCGTCAAAGCAAAGCGGTTTGGGGTGCTGGGGTGCTCTAGAAGAGAAGAGCTTGAGTCACATGGGGCGTATGGGAGTGTTTTATCATTTTGGATTTTGGCGCCTAAAAAGAATGGACTAGCTAAGAAGGCTTTAAAAGGATTTTTGTGTGCATATTGGACATGAAAGGCAAAGTAGTAAAGTGGCGCGCGTGGTGATGATTGCGGCACAAGGACTCGTGTTCGAGTCCCGGGGTCGCGTTTAAAGGCGTTTTATTTTGCTTTTAGCGCTAAAGCATTAGGGGCAGCCAAGTATATAGTTTAAAAGAAAGTTATGGCGGATTATATCACGAAAGTCGCCTTAGCAAAATGGGCGAGAAGCGTGGGGTTTCTCCTTCGTGTCATTGGTTCGAACCAAGGAGCCGCAATTGGAGTTTTATTTTTTTATCTTTGGCGCCAAGGGATAAGGTGGAAAGTGGCGGCACATGGGATCTTCAAATGGATCAATCTAGTTGTTTTTAAATTCAAATGGGATAATGGATCAATCTTTGGATTTTATTTTATTTTTGTTTATTAGAAGATAATGGTGGCCTTTATATTTTTAATTGTTTTGAATGGGGATAAAGATATAAAATAGGAGAGGAATTTGGGATAGTGGCTTTTGGTGGTGTTTAGGTTCTACTTTGGAGGGTGGATTAATATTAGTTTATTTCTTTTATTTTGAAGAGATGATAAAAGATAAGGAGGATAATTGATGTGTTTTATTATTATTTTTGAGTAAGTGTCAAGAAGAAATATAGGCACTTGGTTTATTCTATTATTTTCAAATGGTTGGCGGGGAGGAAATTAAGGAATTTGACTAATTCAAATTAGTTTGAATTAGTGGTCTTGTGCTTTGGCCGAATTTTGGAGTTTTTAAGGTGGGAGTGCCGAATTATCTTAGTCTTTTACTTGATAATTTTAAAGCTAGCACATATCAAAGAAACCAAAACTTTTTCCTTCATTAAGCATGAGCCAAGATTCTCTTAGATTCTAAGCCTTTATTTTCTTTACTCAAATACTTTTCTTCCTTCTTGGTTAGTAGTCGAATCTACTCCCTACCTTAGTACCAAATTCCTTTCTCCTATTTGGTAGCACCTTGGCCGAATATTAAAAAGTGGTATAGATCTCTTGGATTTCTTTTGGCAATCGATTAAGTGAAGGTGCTTGGGATTTTGAAGTATTCGATCCAAGCCTCCATTTCACATCAATCGGTTTTGGTAAGGATCTATTTTAATAGATCACTCTTTTAAGTATTCAAAGCCGAAGGTTAATGATATTGTTGATTGACCGATTGTAGTTTGACGAAGTAGATTCGTGTATCGTGTGCCGTGGTTAGTACTCAAAAGCGTGTAGGTAAGGATTCGAATTCAAGAGATGACCCTTTTTAGATTTATTTGATTTGACCGAATAGGCCATGTCACTAATCTTGTGTTGGCCAGAATATAGGAGCAAGGATATTGTGGGTAGCCGATTGGTTTCTTCGGGATCTGGGGAATTTCGGTAGAAAGCAGTGTGTACATACACACTTTATAACTAATTATGTGCTAAGTGATGTGTATATTAAATCGACTTGTGTAGATGTGGATTTAATACCCTAAAGGTATAAGCAAGGATTGAGTAAGTCCTTGTAATACGAGGTTATTATTTGATGCTTATAGAGGCATGACATATTTGGTATATGTGATATGGTTGATGATAAATCCAGTGTATGATAATTAATTAAACATGGTGGGCATAATTTCTGTTAAATGCATATCATATATATATATGCGTGGGTTAAACGAGTGGGGAAGTGATATTCGTGTCGACGGACACCAGTGGTTTGGTACCACATTTCGTGACTACGGTCACCAGAGGTTTGGTACCTCCAGAGGTTTGGCACCTCATAGCGTCTCGTCCCTGTGGTTAACACCACCGTGGGTTGGCCCCACATTTGAGATATGGGATCGACGCCAGTGATTTGGTATCACACAATGGGTTGGCCCCATCATTCGATTTGTGTCTTCGGACACCAGAGGTTCGGTACTTCCAGTGATTTGGCATCACATCTGTGATTTTGAGTCACCAGTGGTTTGGCACCACCAGTGGTTCGGTACCACACGGGGGTAGAGAAAGGCGTTTGGATGGCTAGGTTGGGTGCATGAATTAGTGCATGTTAATTTGTTATAAATTGTGTATGTTGTTGCACTAAATCGGGGAAGGGTTACACATTGAGTCTTGGTGACTCACCTTCTCCTTAATATTTTCAGGTGACACGTAGATCGCGGATGAGGAGCCGGATGGACTCGAGGTGGCCATGCAGTGGACATTTGAATTAAATGAACTTTGAATTTTAGTTTATTATACTTTATTGTGGGTTTTGTTTTAATCAAGTTGTAATAAGGCCTCCTAAGATTATTTTTATTACTTTGCATGTTTTGGATAATTTGTTTAAATTACTTAGTGACTTTAAAATGGTTATACATGTTTTTCGCAAAAATTCAAACGTAATTGATTTTCTTTCGTACCATCGGGTACATCGACAAACTTAATGTATTTTAATCAACACTAAGTAATGTTTTCTTCTTTACCAAAAATGTTTTCATCAAAACTCAAATCGGCTAAAGGGATTTTCAAAATGGTTTTCTCTGTGACATACCAAATTCGGTCGTAATGTTTGGGCCGGGTTTGGGGTGTTACAGAACCAACAAACTTATTCTTGTCAATAGACATTCAGAATTTAAAATAAGCCAACTCTTCCAAGTCAGAGGTTGGAACAAAAATAATAAAAATTCAAAGAAACATAACATGATTTAACAATTCAAAAACAAGAATTTTGGGGTGTTACAGTTTTACTCTTTTCAAAGTTCATAAATAAAATTTGATTCCTACTTTTCGAATTAATTTACCACTCAAAATTTATGTATACAATGTCTTAATGCTAACTTTTTAATTATGAATTTATCAGTTCTATGTTTATCTTTGTATCGTGCTCATATTATGATTTTATGAATTTTTATTTAATTAGTTTTCAATGTTTCATGTGTTCTTATTTGCAGTAATTAGCATAAAATAAATTTTTTATTTAAATTATTGAATATTATAATTCAAATATATTAACTTATCAATTCAAATAAAAATTTAAATTATCATTAAAATATTTTTAACATATTCAACAAATTTGAAGTGGGAAAATTGTTTATTAAATTTGAAGTGTAGCAAGCATCTATCTCCCAATTTGTTTTCCATGGGGAGATTGTAAGAGAGTTTTGTTTACAGGGTTTTAATGTTTTATTTTATATTTTGGAGTTAAATATGATTTTGGGTTATTTACGGCAGGCCCCTAGCATGTTTTGAGTTAAATTTTTTTTGACAAAAGTAGTATGCGGCACATTACAATTGGGCCACGTGTCAAGTAATGTCATAAATTAGAAGGAAATTAAAAGCCCAGGTACCACATTGACAAATGGGTATTCATCCAATGACCCGTCAAACAAGAACAAGTTTATTTGTAAGCTTTCCCTTGCTAATCTTAAAAACAAAAGCATACATTATAAAATAATAATATATTGTGATAAAGTTAAGCTTTCATGTTAGACAATACAATTTTAAATTGAAAATCTAAATATATAAATGTTCCACTTCTTTATTTCCTATCCGAATTTATCAATATAAATCTTATTTATATATAAAATTATATCTATTTAATTAAAAATTTTAGTATCTTTAATTTATTCAATTATATTCAATAATTTTATAGATTTATAATTTTATTAATTAATAATTTATTTTTTTATTTTTTAAGTAAAACTTTTGAAAGATGTGATCAAATTAATTAATTTCACATTAATATATTATCATATTAATTTTATTATTATCACATAATAATATTAATAAATTATTATTCTAATGTTAATTTAATAATATAATTAACAATAAAAGATATTCTCATTAGTTCAACAATTTTTTTTCCAAAATTGTGTTTATATATTTATATATATTATAGATAATTAGCTTCTAATGTCACATGCATTGCATGTAATTTTATGCATTTAATATTTAATTAGTTTTTTTAAAAAATATTGTACTTTTAATAACAACATTAGTGTAAAATAATATTTCTTATTTGAATTATTGAATATAATTAAAATATACTAACTTGTCAATTAAAATATTATAATAAAAAATTCAAACAATAATTAAATTATTTTTAACATGTTCAACATACAATATAATTTTACTTTATGTAAATAATGTAAAATAAGATAATTCAAAATAATAATTAATTAACATTAATATTAATTAAGTGATAGTTAGTATACTTAAAATTCTATTCAAATAATAACTCTATTTAAATTAATAAAATTAGCAAAACTTTTGTTTATATCCAAAAAATTTTAACTAGTAAATTATAATTATAAGTATAATTATCACAACATTTTTTTCCCTATATTTTATGTTTACATTCCTATTCAAGGAATAATTCTAATTTAAAATTAGCACAATTTTTTTAAATTAATAATTGTAATCGAAATTCTAATTAATTTAAAATCGGTAATTATTACAAATTCTATTAAGTAATATGATGAAAAATAAAGTGTATTCTTGTCAGTTCAATTTTTTAAATTAATAATAGTAAATTATAATTATAATTATAATATCACACCTTTTTAACTAATACTTATTTTTAAATGTGTACTTATTACAACCTTTATTAAATTTTAATTATTTTTAAATTCATAATTATCACAACTTTTATTTTATTATTTTTTATTTTGAAACAAGAATGACTGGATTATTATTAAAATTAAAACAAGGCCCGGCCTGTAAACCAGTTTACGTTTTATAAAAGAATTTTATAATGATAGAAACTAAGCAAGCTTGTAGAAAGGGACATTTTTCTTGTTTTTATAACACACTTTTTCTAATCTATAAGGACTAAATTGCATTTTCAACTAGAATACACTTCCTATATTGTACTTTTACCTAATTATCTGTATTTATGAATTAGGTTAGGTGAGACTTTCTTGTTACTCATTTAACATAAAAGATTGTTGTCTTGGTATTGGATATTTTTCAATTGTTTTGGTAAGCTGCTGCTTTTGGAGTTTTTGGTATTTAGCCTAACCAGCTGTCCTATTCCCATGAAAGCGTTTGCATTTGATTAAGAGAGAGAGGGACACTAATTGCGTGGCCGACAATGTAAAAGACTTGCGAAGTTGCATGCATAAATTAAAATCCAAAAATATGTACGTATATATATATCAATATTGTAAATATGAGAGATTAGATTCCATCTCAAAAACTCTCATTTTCTTTTTCAATGATGAAGTCAGAAAATTTTTTTGAGGGGTTGAAATTAAATTGTATAATTTTATGATAGTAAAGAAAATGTAGTTTTATCATTTTAATAGCCTATATCTTTATAATTTTTAAAGGATTGAATTAAATTTTTATCATTAAATCTCAAAATTTGAACATAGTATAGGCACTAAAACTAAAAATTGATCATTATTTTATAATGATTAAAATTATTTACACTTATAAGGAAATCAAAATATAACAAATTAAAGTATAGGTCATGTGCATGGACATTGTTGCTAATGTAGGAGGCAGTGAGTTCCAGTGTGCTGAAGCACATTATCCTCCTATTTATAATTCTTAGAGAAAGGCCATAGCTAGCTCTAGGCAAGTACGAAAACTGAAAATTTAAGAACACTACTGTCGCATGTAGTAGTTAATGTGAATTTTCTAGATGTCTCGAGGTGTTGATAATCTATACTTGAAAGAATGCCCCAATTAAAACATGGCACACACCTACTAGCTTTATTTTTCATTTTCAAAAAATGGTCTTTCTAATATTCTTAAATTCAAGGTTTATTCTTTTTGTTATAATTTCTAACATAATTTGGTTATTATATCTTTATTGATTGATTCAAATAATTAATATCATTAATTTTTAAATTAAAATATTACTGTGATTATATATAATTTGAAAGTGAATTTTTAAATCTATAAAATAAAAACCGGAGGACTAAATTTCAAATGTATAAAGTGTAGAAACTTAGAGTCATGGTCGTTTGAACTGATTGAATCAAACGAGGTACTAATACAGAGAGAGACATCAAACTGATTGACTTGCGAACTATACAAACTAGTGATTTGACCAATTTGACCACCATTTTTGTTCTAAAAACTTTACAAAGAAATATATTCAATCTTTAAATTTTACTCTATAACTTCATACAAACAAAGAATTAACCTAATACAAAAGTACGAGTAGATGATAATAATACACATATATATTTTATTAAAAAACTATAAAAAGAAAATATTTGGAAACATAACTTTCTTAAATGAATATATAATAATATAATTTATTAATTAAAACTAAAATAAAAACCATAGTTACGTGTAATTATATCATAGTCATCACCTACCAAAACATTATAAAACTAATACATACTTACAACTTGCATTATATTTAATTCCAAAACATGATATAGTTGGCATGTTATGAACCATTCAATTAATAATATTTTTAATTATTTCAAAAAAGACGAAAAATTTTATTTGAAAGAAATTAATAATATGAAATTTCAGTCTTAAATTATGTTTACTTTTCTTGATTCACGCAAATATTTTTAGTAGTTACGTACGTATTCCATCTAATAATTATGATTGTCTATATTTTAGGGCAAACTACATCGGTAGTAGTAGCTCGATTGTAGAATTTTTTATTTTAAGTACTTAAAATAAAAAAGTGTTTGCAATTTAAATATCCACGCTACATATTTTGGATATTTTGATCACTCCGGTTAAAATCACAAACAGCAAGCTGACGTAATTGTTAAAAAATCGATATAATAACAAATTTAACTCTTAATTTTTACATATTATATCAATTTATTTCTAATTTTAAAAAAAATTAACCCCTAAAATTTATAAATGGTTTAAATTTATCCTAATTCTAAAAATTCAAAGAAATATATAAAAATACATAAATATTTTCCAAAAAATATAATAAAAAAATTTAAATTTTATATTAATAATTAATATTAAATGAATATAATTATATTAATATTTATTTTTACTACTTCAATCAAAGTTTTATTTCAACAATTTTATATATTTCAATTCTATTGCATAATTAGAGTGCATTTGATATTTTAATCTACTGATTGAGTCTCAGTTCGATTGGCATCGATATTGTTACTCATGCAAGATGACGAGGGTCTGAGAGAATTGAAACGCATTTACCCTCATATTTAAATGTTGGGAAGGGGTTCTAAGTAATTCTCGGTATTGTATCAAAAAAATATTTTTAATTGGATGTATTTGCCTATTTAAACATCATTTTTCACACAATTTAAATTATTTTTTCATTTTAATTTCATACTTACTACGTTTATGTTATTATTATTAGTTTCAAACATTATATTTTAAACTTGTGTTTTAAATATGTGATTTTCGGGATGTGATAAGTATTTTCTAAACAATACTAAATAATATATTGTTTACTTTGAGAATTGGATATTTGAGGATGAAACACCCAAGGTAAAGGTGGTTGCAACTTCCTAACTTCCAAGTCTGGTTTTCTCAACTAAAAAATAAACAAACACACAACACCATAATTGTCAATTTTAGATCCAAATTTATTAAAAATTATAACTATGAAACCAAAAAGTATATATTAATACAATAAATTATATTGTTGACTTAAAAAAAAAAAGAGTAGTTCTATAATGGTATAATGATAATTTTAGCTTTCAATGCTTGTATTTTTATCAATTTGATCTTGATTTTTTTTCGAATTAAATTTTGACCCTTAACCTTTAAAAAAAGTTGAGTTATTTTTCTTTAACAAAAATGCTGATTAAAACATTATTTTTTGATGATGTTAGCGTGGCAACCCATTTGACTATCCATGTGAACTTCATGCTAACATGTCACTATTTGTTTTATATGTGATCAACAATTAATTTTAAAATTATAAAAATATTCAAAAAATATAAAATGATCATAAAATTAAAAAAAGTAGCATGAAGTTAACATGGATTGCTATGTATGTTGTTATGTTTAAAAATTTAATGCTAGTTTCTGTTAAAAAAATAATTCGACTCTTTTTGAAAGATTGATAGTTAAACTTGACTCGTTTTAAAACATTTAGGACCAAATTGAACTAAAAATAATAAAAACTAAATTAAAAAAAATATAAACTAACAACTAAATTTATAATTACCCATAGCCCCTCCCCAACCCTTAAATAAGAGGATAATGTGTTTCAGCATACTCCAACTCACGTCTTACTACATTGATAACAATAGCCATATCAATCGAATTAAAGTTAAATCTGCAACAAATTTTTTTTTCTTTCCATTAAAAAACAAAATACATAAAACATAGGAGAAAGTGATAGGGCATGGGCACAAGGCAACATAATTTATTGATGTCCCCACTATTACTTAAGCAAGAAAAAAATCAAAAGCTTTTTTTCCATATATTAGTAAAACTTTAATATATAAAACCATATTATTAAAAAGATATGTTTATATTATTTTATTTTTTTATAAATTATATCGTTTTTATTTTTATGTTTTTAATAACTTTTTTGTTATTTTTAAATATTTTCAGACAATGTTTACAAATGTCTTTTTTAATATTTTTTTGTCAAATTTTTATTTTTTTAATAATTTCATTTTAAATATGATTTCAACTAATAAATTTTATTTAAATTATTTTTTTATTAACAGATTTGTAATGGATGGAGAATCAATCTTTAAAACAAATCAAAATTGAATGTGAAACTTAGCCAAAAACTTTGATTTATGTAAATTGCAACATCAGTTTTTCATCTTTTTTTAATTAAAAAAATTGAAAATTAGTAATATATATTCTGTAATACATTTAGAATGATATTATCCATTATATGATTTCTTAAAGAAAAATATTAGTTTTTATAACAATGTTGACATGAAAACTCACATGGTATTTATGTGTATTTCATGTTGACATAGTACAATTTGTTTTATATGTCACGTTAATTAAGTGATTTTAAAAATTATAAAATATTCAAAAAGTAAAAATTTCATAAAAATAAAAAATAAGCATGAAGTAGACGTGTATTGTCAAGCGGGCAATTATGTTTGAAAATATAGTATTTTAGTCAATATTTTTGCTAAAAAAATTTTTTTTTTTTGCTCTTTTAAAAAGGTTAATGGACAAATTCAACTCATTTTAAAAGGTTGAGGGCCAAATTTAGCTAAAAAATTTGTAAAATTTAAGGGCTAAACTTGTCATTATGATAATATAATATTATTGGTTTTATTGTATTTTTAGAAAAAATAAGTGAGTAATTTATAGAAAATGGGTAATTGTTTAAAGGTGATGTTTTATTAAAGTTTAAAATTACTAAATGTAAAATAAAAAAATGGTAAGAGCTTTCTTTTTATATGAGAAATGAGGGGAGAAGAAGAGATTTATTACTATTTTTGTATAAGATAAAATAAATGTTTATTACATACTATTTTTTCTTTTTCTTTTTTCACTTTAATCTCTAATACTATCAGAGGTTTCGATTCAATTTTTTGGACATTAAAAAAAATGATTGAGATATCCAACCGACCATATATTGTCAAGTGCATACATGACATCATCATTCTAAAAAACCTTAAAAATATAGAAAAATTAAATTTAAAAATACTAATATAAATAAAAATATAATTATTTAAAAAATAAAAACATGTTAGAAATTTTTTAAAATGATAAAAAATAATAAATTATTAAAATCTATATACAATTATAAAAATTATTAGAAATTTTACAATATTGTAAAAATATTATAAAAGTTAGTAGAAATCATAGGAAATTGTAAATAAAAATAAAAATAAAAATTTTAAATAAATTTTATATTAGAATAAAGTACACATTCGCTAATTGCATTAAAAATATAAAAAAAACCTTGATATAAAATGGTATATTGTAATACAACAAAATTTTATAGAAACTGTATTTTAAAAATATTTTAATAAAAATTTATTCAATTTTTATATCAAATATTTAATATTTTAAAATACATCACATTTTAAGACTTTACAAGTGTTACTAGAGCATGTTTATTTGACTTGGATATCTATTTAATGTCTCTATCTGTCATCGTGCACATTTTTTTTTTATTTTGTACTAAAGTTCTTTAGAATGGTCAAACACTTGACAATAATTTTTAAGATATTGGTTTAGAGATAAATAATTTGTCTTGAGATAATAATAAAATTGAAATAATTAATAATATTATTTAATTAAAATAACATTATATTTTATTGTTTAAAAAATTTGAAAAAAATTTATCCAAATTTTACCAATTGTAAATTTTGATTAACTGAATTATAAAAACAATTATCGTGGGTGGTATTATTCCAAGAGACAATGACCGATGTTCAAGCTCTAGTAAATGTGATCTATAAAATTTTAAGACGTTAAAATTTCTAATGTTATAAAATACATGTTGATAGTTCTAGTACAACATTAAATGTTTTCAAAGTATAAGTAACATATAAGATATTTTATGAAAGTATAAGTACCAAATATGGTATTAATCTCAAAATAATATAATTTATTTTGTAAAATAATAATATTTTAACCGTTACTTAATTAAATTGGTGTTTGTTTTACTTGTAAATCAACTTAATTCATTTTGTCTATCAAACTTTACAAAAAAAAAAAAAAAGAAAAGAAGTCATTTTATCTTTTCATTTAAATTTTTTATTCTTTTAATCATTAAATTTATATTGTTTATCAAATCAAACAATTAATTAAATTTACTAACGTGATGAAATAAACAATTAATTAATTTTTTAAAATTAAAAATATATAAAAAATTTAAAATAAAAATATAAATAATTAATTACTAATGTGTGAATTATGAGGTCAACAAAATTAATAAATTTTATTTTTTTTAAAGATGATTCAATAAATAATATAAATTAAAAAATATAAAAATATAAAAAATTTACAAAATAAGTTATTATACCTATAATATAAATAAATGTCACTTCACAAGAAAAAAAGTCATCACATGGGTATAGACAGAGAAGAAATGTGAAAAAAACCCCTAAAATTGGAATCGTCGTCCCCTCAATAATTTAAATTTGTTTTCTTTCAGTAGAATTTTGAATTTAGCGGATACCCCCAACTTTGACAAAAACCAACCACCACCACATTTTATTTATGTAAATTTAGATTACCCAAAATTCAATATCTTATTTCTCCAAGACAGCCGGAATAAAATTAAAAGAGAGCCCATCAGGCACGCGCTCAGTTCTACGCGTGTGAAATAACTCTCGGTGGTGGGTTGACGAATGACAAAGGAACGCCATAGATAAGGCGCCAAGTCCACGACTCCTCCACTATATATATATAGATATATGGATGCGGCTGTATCGTTACTTTTAACGTGACGCCTGCGTATTCTTTAAGAAAATCTCAATAAAAGAAGGCAAATCAGTATTGTCAGTTTTATTTTGCTCGCCTCTTCTATGAGCATCAAGTTCAAAGTTTGAATCTAATATCGGTTTTGTTATTGTTCTCTGAGCGTTATTTTTGGATAATAATGGCGAGCGAAGTGGAGAAGAAGGCGGCTTTCGATATAGATTCCGCGAAGGAAGTGGTTCGGGAGTTGAGAGCTAGCTTCGTAGCGGGAAAGACTAAAGACTACGAATGGAGAAGGACTCAGTTGAAAGCCATGCTGAAAATGATGGACGAGAACGAGCCGCAAATTGTCGCCGCTCTTCGCGACGATCTTTCCAAGCCGGAACTCGAATCCTCCATCTACGAGGTCAAATAAATTTTTTTTTCATTTTAATTTGTAGTATTTATTTCAATAATTTTTTTTAAAAAAAATTGATTTTAGATTAGAATTGATTTTTATTTGATTAAATTTTAAAATTGATGAGAAGGCGGTGGAGTTATATCATGAACTATGGATCATAGTATTAGTACAGAGTCAATGGGCGGCTGAAAGTCAGCTATTTCCGATACTTGATGCCCAATCAACTATGAGTTTTTTTAAATAAAAAAAATCACTGTGACTTAATTCAGATTTTAATTGTAAGTTTAAGTAAAAACTTTAATTGATAGTCGACTTGTCTCCAGAAATTAGAATAAAAGATTTGATGGTTCATATTTGGTTCCTAATAAAGACTTCAACTACTTTTTTTTGTCTCTAAAGCTGTTTTTGCTTCAATTGTTTAAAGCTGATTGGCTCTGTTTGTTCTTTTCCCATACAAATAGATATCCTTTGTGTTATTATAAATTCTTGTGAAACCTTGTTTCGCGTTAACTTTCAAGTGGGTATCCTGAAATTCATGAATCACGCAATTGGGAAGTTTTGGGAATTAAAGAATTTTTTTTTTTTTTTGGTGTGCAATGTTTTTAGAAGTTCAAAAATGCGTGACACACTTGAAATCTTGGTGGAAAGAAGTAGCATTTATGACATGCAAACAGTTAGCTTTTCTCTCACGGAAATGGTTGGTCATTTTCAGGCTTTAGAAAGTAATTGCTAGCCATTAAATACTCTATAGTTCTAAACGGGTAGAACTCAAGTACTCCAAGATTTATTGCTAATCCAACTAGCAGACATTGTCAGGATATGTACCGACAGGATGTAACTGTAACCAGAAAATCTATCCGTTTTTGGTGTTTTCCTTTTTTTTTCAGCCTTTTTTTTTTTCCCTACAGAAAGTTGATAGTTCCACTTCGACGATTCTTTAGAATTATTACTTTCTGGCTTTGGGTTGGATAATTGCTGAGTTCAGCCTTAACTAGTAGAGTTGAACTTGAATTTGAATGCAGGGAATTACTTTAGTAGCTGGATAAAAACTGGAAGAAAGAGAATAGTTACACATACACACACACACACACACACACAGAGACATGTCTTGCTATCTATTGTTATTTTGAACATAATTTGATGATTTGGAGTTTTGGCTATTACAGATAGTCAATCCCAAGGATAATTATAACTGTGATTTGTGAAGGATTAATGTGAGAGTCACTGAATAATAGGGAATCTAAAATCTAGATGAACATTGATTATTTCAATTCTAAAGAATATTTAAGGAGTTATTTCAACTTTCAGCAGTTATCTGATTAGAATGATAATTGTTTGCTACATGTTTAAAAGCAAAAGTATCTGAGCGAAGTGCTTAAACTTATATCTTCATTGAAGTTGGTTTTCTGTGCTTAAGTTGATTAATTTAATAGCTAATGAAGTTCAACAAGGAGATTCTTTATTCAGGTTTCCTAAATGGTTCATCTCGGTCTTAGTGTCCATTTTTTCTATTAAGTGCTTTGATTAGCTTCCTGCTATATGTTTTTAGGCTTTTAAATGATAAAAAACAATTATTAAGATGACTTGTTCAGGAGGAACTGAAATATTGTCACATAGACAATTTTATCTGGAGTTGTCTTCTCTTGTTAAATTTGTATAATGCTTAGTAGTTGACATTTTAGACTACACCTGATTGTTAAAGAGTATCATGCTATTCTGAAACACGATACCATGGAGTAGGCAACACTATATTAGTTGTTTAAACTTAGCCTCCAGAATTTACTTCCATAGTTCTTCTCTATGTAAGTCCCAAATGAAATGCTACATTTTTGGTCTTCCTCTGATTTTGGCTTGGTTTACTCTGCAGATAGCAATGCTAAAGAACTCTTGTAAATTCGCACTGAAGAAAATGAAGCATTGGATGATGCCAGAAAAGGTAAACTTTTTCAAGACCTCTCAGCTGGGTGGAAGCTTTCATGAAGGATTCTTCTTGACATTAAAAGAGTTGAATATGATTAGCTTTCCCTTTTCTGCAGGCAAAAACTTCATTGGCTACATTTCCATCATCCGCTGAAATAGTATCTGAGCCATTGGGTGTCGTGTTAGTAATCTCAGCATGGAACTATCCTTTATGTATGTTGAACATCCTTAAGGACATGCCCAGAACTGTCTTTTGTCTTTTTTTTCTCGCCCCCTCTTATCCTTAATTATTGCATTTCTTCTTTCAGTGCTGTCTCTTGATCCAGTTATTGGAGCTATTGCAGCTGGTAATGCTATAGTCTTAAAGCCATCAGAAATTTCTCCAGCCACTGCATCATTGCTTGCAAAGCTGGTAGCGAATTACATGGATAGCTCTTGCATAAAGGTTGTTAAAGGGGCTGTTCCTGAAACAACAGCACTACTCGAGCAAAAGTGGGACAAAATAATGTATACAGGTATCTTGTTCATTTCATTTACCATCCTTTTACCTTCTCCTCTAGTTTGATCTTTTATGTCAAAATGATGCACACTTGGACAATTGGATTATAGGGTTATAGGGTTCATGTGTGCATCATGCTTCAAGAAGTTTTCTATCAAAGATGGTGCAAGATTGTAGCTTTCTAATACTTATTACCAAACAGTTGGGAAGGATTGGATTTGAATTCTTAAATTGTGCTAGTGAAGAAGAGATTGATGGCTACAATTGATGAGTTAAAATGATTCCCCTTTGTCATTGAAGAGGTTATCTTAATAAGCACTATTTGTAGATTCTCCTGGCAATCCTTTTCCTCTCTAGGATATATGTTGATTGTTTGTGGTTATCTTTTTTACAGTGGCTGCTACATACCAGGCCAACATACTCAACCGTAATCCTTTATCTGGTTTGGGACAAGTGAACTAAAAAGCACGAAACATTAGGGCTTTAAGCTGGGCTCTAGTAATTGAAATCTCACTTCGACATGAATCTTATTCCTTCTTGAGTTAATTAGATAGAAATACAGCAAATCCTTAATGGGATATTTAGAAAGTTACATAGTTCCTTGGTTGGCTGAAGCTAATGTGTTTAACCATGATAAAGACTGTTGAAAATTGCAATGCTTGTACTACTCAAGATTTTGTTGGAATAAGGATGTACAACTGGCATAATGGTGCTCTATAGTTTCTTACTTTAGGATCTGGAAAGAACTGAAGATGGTTTTAGAGGATTTCGTGTTAGCATATTAGATATATTTGATGCTTTAAAAAGATACTGGTGTGGTGATATGCTGTTTTTGGATTCTCTTCAATGATGGTATGCCTTAAATTGTGTTTTCAAAAGGATTACATCATATGGAAAAATTTTAGTGCTCTTCCAGAAGTACTAAGTTTCAGTTTATGGTTATTATTGATGCATAAGGGATTGTCATGATGTAGTATTTCTATTATTATGAATCAAAACACCCTTGAATTTTTAGGCAATGGAAGAATTGCACGCATTGTGATGGCAGCTGCTGCAAAGCACTTAACACCAGTTGTTTTGGAGCTTGGAGGAAAGTGTCCAGTTATTGTTGATTCAGGCATCAATTTACAGGTAAGGGTAATGTTTATTTTACCATGATGTCTGCTTTCTTTGTAACTTACTGACATTTTTTTGTGTGTATTTTTAGGTTGCAACTAGGCGGATAATTGCGGGCAAGTGGGGATGTAATAATGGACAAGCCTGTATTTCTCCCGACTACATCATTACAACAAAGGATTATGCTGTGGAGTTGGTAAGGTTACCTGTTTATGTTTACATTTGTAATCTAGTTCTTTTCAATCTTTCTTCTCAAGCACTTTTCATTCTGCAGGTAGATTCTTTCAAATGTGAATTGGAGCGATTTTATGGCAAAAATCCATTGGAGTCAAAAGACTTGTCTCGTGTAGTGAATTCTAATCACTTTGCCCGTTTGCTAAAGCTTTTAGATGAGGACAAGGTTTCAAGTAAGATTGTCTATGGAGGTGAAAGAGATAAATCGAACTTGTGAGTTCTAACCTGGGTTTTGCTTCACTTAGTGAACTGAGCATTTTAACACTGTTAATATTTTTTTCTTTTAATGGCGCAGGAAGATTGCTCCCACTATCTTGCTTGATGTCCCACAAGATTCACTGATCATGAATGAAGAGATATTTGGTCCATTGCTTCCAATTATCACGGTAGGAGCTAAGAGCATCAATTCAGTTAAAATTTTGCTATTTATTTTTAATTTTCTTTCAAGTTTCTGTGCGTAGCATTTGTGCTTGAAAAATCCAGAGTCTAAGCCTTTCTTATTACTTGAGCAAAAATAATGTATATCCTCTTCATCAAATAGAACACGAAGGATAGACCTGCTCCCCTTGTTCTCGCAATTATATTTATGAAATAATAACTAAGCAATACTTTTATGAAAAGCTTGTGAGGGAAAAGTTCCATTTCCATCTACATGCAAACAATGAGATATACTTGTGGTTGTAGCAACTTGCTTTATGATTTTTCTTTATAGAAAGAAAGGACTGGCAGAATTTATACTAATCTGGGAAATTTAATTTATACCTTGCTTTTCTTGTGGTTGGTTTTATAACAGATTGACAAAGTGGAAGACAGCTTTGATCTGATAAATTCTGGAACAAAGCCACTAGCAGCATATATGTTTACCAATAACAAGGAGCTGAAAAAGAAATTTGTTGAAAAAGTCTCTGCAGGGGGTTTGGTTATCAATGATACTACATTACATGTAAGTATACTTTGTGCTTTTGGGATCAATTTGGCCATGTGTGCATTAGACAAGTTACATTTGCATGCATTTACCTTCAAAAGTGCTGATAATCTCCACGGCTAGGTTGCAAACCATCCCTTTAAATTTGACTAATGAGAGCATATGGAGTGCCTTCTGATGGTCAAATTGGTATATCAAAAAACATAATATCAAATTAGGTTTTGACAAACAATTTTTTTAATGAGTTATAGTTCTTATTATGAGAATCTCTGGAAGAATGTCACTAGGGACTTTCAAGTCATTGGTGACAGCAATTTGTACTACCTCCTTCGAGATTATTCAGTCACAAAGAATTTCTAGAATAAATTTAGCAGGGGAAAACATAATCATCTAAGTAATTTATTGGTAGATAATTTTTTTTAAAAATTTAAAAATAGGTGAAGAATCCTACTTTGTTTGCTGCTCTTATAATCTTGTGTGTAGGGCCATCTGCACTAGTATCACAAAAGCATTGCTTCATGGATGCTTGCTTCTTTTGGTAATCTTATCCTTCAGTATAATACACCATTTTGGTGCTCTCGGATACATGTTGCTATTTGAAATAATCAAATATATCTGTTGTGGAATTTTTATTCATTTTTTGCTTCCCTACATGGATTTTGATGTAGGAAACATATGCTCCTTTTGTTTCTTTCTAATATGTTCATACTGTTTTATAAACGCCAACTTGACCATGGTTATTTGCCCATTGTACTGCATTTTAAGACACTACATGGATTTTGATGTATTCTTTTGCTTTCTTTCTGGCAAGTTCATACTGTTCCCCACCAAAAAGAATATGCGAAGTTCCTTTTGTTTTTAACAAATGCTGAAAAATACATAGTTGCTCGTATTTTTCAAAAGAATGAACTTCTCTAAATTCATTTTCGCATGCTTATTGAACATTAGAAGTATATGTGATACACACCTGATATCGTTTTCAGCTTGCTGAGCCCACTTTGCCATTTGGAGGAGTTGGGGACAGCGGAATGGGTGCGTACCATGGGAAATTCTCCTTTGACACTTTTAGCCATAAGAAGGCTGTTCTTTATAGAAGTTTTGCTGGTGATGCACCTCTAAGATACCCACCGTACACGAATGGAAAGCTCAGATTACTAAAGGCTCTTCTTGGTGGTAGCATATTAGGCATAATCCGTGCTTTGATGGGATGGTCTAAGGCTTAAAAGAGAAAACCTATGTGGCTATCTCTGTTGTAACTTTTTATTGTTTTTTTCATGTTATGCAATTTACTGATTTCAATATATTTTCAAGCATGTAAGTCTGTTTAAAGACCACGGTTGTATAGTTTTCTTTTTTCGCTTAAAATCAATGTGATGTTCATAATGTAGGTATCATGATTTGAGAATCATTTAATACGAATGAATTGGCACTGATGCAGTTCAACATTGTAAAAATGTGTTGATTTGATGATAACCTTGCCTGAGGTGGTTTTGTTAACATGTCTAACTGGTATTGTAAGTGGCATCATATTGAAACAGGTCCCATTACATTTATGAAAATGTTAAAAATGGTTTGATTTTAGCTGACTGGTAATGAGCAGGTGATATATTCCTTGTTGAAGTATCTGCGAAGCACCTGACATTACATTTTACGATGAAGGGAAGTCTGAAATACTGTTGCAAGAAACATATCCACAAGTAAAACAAATTCTGAGACTCCTAAAGAAACTAAAACCACATTCATGAAGAAGAATCCCCTAAAATTCTAACTGCGGCGGCTCGTTGTTCATCTGTGAGCTCCGTTGGGAAGTTAATCAGGAATCTAACTTTTAAGTTCCCTCTGCTTGCTGCTTCTTTTGTGGTTGGCATGCCCTGGCCTGTGATTATCTTTTCATATCCAGGGTGAATGATTTCATCTATTTTCAGTTCCATTTTCTCCCCACCCAGTAAAGGTATGGGAAGGCTGCAACCTGTTAGAGCTTTCACCAGAGGAATTTCAATCGTTAACTCCAAATCATCACCGTCTCTTCCGAAGATAGGATGTTGTTTCTCGGCAATAACGAATGTGACGTCAGCTGCATATAATCGAGGTACTTCATTTCCCATTCCTTCAAATGTAATCTTTGTTCCTTTCTTCCATCCCGGCTCCACGTTTATTGATAACATCTCCTTATGTTCAACTCTTTCCCTGCAGATCATAAACAGATCATCAATTTCAGTTAAGACTATGGTTAAGGTAATGTTTTTCGGATTACAAACCCGGATTCTGTAATAACGTCCCTTTTGATCTTTATCTTCTCTGTACATCCATAGCACAAATCTTCAAGCGTGCATTCGAGTTGCTTCTCAATTGGTGGTGGTTTCACCACCCCGGTTGAGTTTGAGAACATGATGGGGTTACCATTCGGGCGGCTCGTGCTTCCTGACAGGGGCTCAAATAAGCCATTTCTATCTGTTGTTGTGCTTCTTCTCAGGCTTCCCTCCTCATTCTGTGAGGAAGGCTTGGGGCTGGGGCTGCGGCTCCTCTTGCTTGCATCCTTTGAGTTTGTAGAATCTTGGCGAGAAAAGCATGCGTCCACGCTTCGATACTTGAAAAAACCTTTAGAACTCCGACCTTCGGATCTCGACCCTTCGCTATCGCTTGTCCAGCTGCTAACTCGGAGAATTTTTTGTCCATTTCCATTCTCATCTGGAGAGCCCTACAACATGAAAAGTTTCTCTCACGTTTACAACCCAAATTAGGATTCAAAGAATCACCAAATTTTCATAATTTCTAAATTATTGTTTAGACTTTTACATATTATTATTGCATTACATTGCATTGCATGCATGGAGATTTAACGTAGAGGTATACCTGGGAAGGTTGGTATATGGGTTGGTCGGAAGAGGAGGATTTCTTAAGACGAAATCGCCATGATCGTAAGACTCTGGTAATCTCCCGTAAACTGAAACCTTTCTTCTTTTGATTAAAAATGGGGACAGGTTCTTGGTTCAGATGATTTACCATGGGAGACAACAACCAAAACCCCCCCAAAAAAACAATGAAAGAAAGGCGAAGGCAGCAAGAAGAAAGAAGAGGATTAGATGGATAGAGTTAGACCATAAACCCAACACCAGAAAATTGCTTGGATAATTTGTCAAATATTTAATCCGGGGGATATTTTCTCCTGTCTTTAATTAGCAAACGCTGTGACTAATAGATTAGAGAGCCTATATATTTTTTCAACTTTTTATAATTTTGCTCTGTTTTCTTTTCCTTTTTAAGCTCCAAGCCTTGACTTCACGTAATAGGATAAATCTTCCATAACAAACAATAACGTGTCCCAAATTTTAATCATCAAAGTCGACCAAATTATTAGATACACCTTCTCCACTACGTATCCAATTGAACTGATCCACGTCACATTTTCTTTTTTATGTCATATTACACATATCCTAATCCTCTAGCCCCTCTCGGTTGTTTTTCTATCAAAATATCTAACAGCAAAAAACCAAATCTAAATCTTTGCATGGTTTTCATAGCGGAGAAAAATTTGTCAATGAAAGCTTACAAATAAATGAGAGTATATCATGTTCCTTCTAAATTGTATTGGTTTTAGTTTAGGGGTTTTTATACATCGTCTTGTTGGTAAAAAAGCGACTCATGAATTGATGTACCGGTTGCATGAAATGCTCCGATCAAGATAAATATTAACTTCTTGCATGTTTTTGTCATAAACAAAACTCTACGTTAGAGTGCATCTGTGGCACCCAAGTTTTTTGTATAATTATTGTATTGCACAATGTGGTCACTTGGATCTCTAGTACCGGCATAAGTTTTTTTGTTTGTTTTGTGGCGGTATGTATTTCACAGCTATCGAGGAGCTAAAGGATAAATAGAATATGAGGTTCATCCCATATCATCAAACCTAGTTTTACGAAGAGAGTGCAATTCTTTTCTCAAAGCTTGCATCTTCTAGAAGGGTGTTTTGTAGCTATGGCAACACCATTTGCGGATAATGCTCCTCATGTGTAAATGGTTGAGGCATTTTGTTGATTGATGTCTTTTTAACGTTGGTATAATGGTTGTTGTTGCGATTTGATCTTTTAGAGTTTCCATCGCTATGTTGGGAGTTGGAGTTTGGGTTTTAAGTGGTTTGTTCTTCCAAAGTGGGGTATGTTATGTTTATTATGTCTTAATATTAATATTTGATAAATTATTGAAATGGTCAAAATGATTATTTATGAAAATAAAAAAAATGTCATTCATTATCTCTATGTTAGATTGACTTCAATGGTTATTGTATGAAAAGTAAAATGTATAAATAAATATTGATTACTTAATTACCTAAGGCTTGCTTAGTATTAAATTGCATTATATAGATAGATTATAATAAAATATATTAGTAGGTAATCTAAATTGTTCACAGTCCATAGAATCAAATTGAGCAAATGATTCAAATAATATGAGACTATTATGTTATCTATAAGTCCTGTTAGGGAGATAACTTTTTATGTCTATCAATGTTGGATTGACTCTCAAAAATAGAAATGTAGATGCGATTGTTTGAACTGACAATACATCAGACATAATCCAAGTTGAATTTATCCTAGATCTATTTATGGGTTTATTCATTTGTAACATACATGATGTGACTTACCTAAATCCAAAGTAAGTGAATGACAATGCATATGTAACCATGTGTTTTGATATATTGAAAACTTGTGCTTTCATCTTAGAGTTCAAAGTTGGAATATTGGGTTTATGACTTATGCATGATATGACTACACTTACAATAGTGAAATCATAGCTTGATAAAGATTAAATGATATCCTCTCATTAATATTGTATGAATTATGAAAATGGAACATGACAATAGGTCATTTGTCTGGGACAATTGATTTTATCATTACTACTACGAGTAATGATCATTTTCATTGTTGAAGATACAATGATGACCATGTGATAAAATGGATCTTATTAGGTAAACAAATTTAACCTAAAGGATTATGGATATCCTATGAGACTAACACATATGACAAGTTCATTAGACTAAAGCTTGACATGAGTAACTCATGTAATGGTATAAAATAGGGAGATTCGTCATGGTACTTTTGTTGGGAAATGTGTCAATATTGTAGTAAACATGTAATTTTTTCTGTAACACCCCTAACTCGTCTCCGTCGTCGAATTTGGGTTACGGAGTATCACGATAACATTTTAAACATTTAACATTTAACATTACTAATTTACAAACAATCAAATCACATTCCATTTATAGCAAACATACACTTACCGGCCTTAAACTGAGTTTACGGGGCCCTAAAAATTGTTTGGGAACATTCTGGGGTCAAATTGAAACAAAATAGAAAAATTTGGACAAAGTTGAAAATTTTGAAAACAGGGAACACACAGTCGTATGGCTAGGCTATGTGTCACAGCCTAGACCGTGTAGACATTCAAAGTCCAGAAATACGGTCATGTCCTAGCCCGTGTGTCTGCCCGTGTGTATATTCAAATTAAGGTCACACAGCTGTGTCTCAGACCATATGACAAACTGTTTTAAGACACACGGCTGTGTCACAGGTCGTGTGCCAAATCATGTGAAACCTGCACCTAAAGGCAATAAGACACATGAGAGTGTGGCAGCCCGTGTCCCAGGCCGAGTGTATCACAAATTGCTTCTAAAACAAGGCAATTACCACACGTCTTGGTTAACAAGTCAAGACTAAAACCATCCTCTAAACATCATCAAATACACTTCAAAACAACTCAAAACATGCCAATTTCATACAACCTAAGTGCCTAAATAATGTGCCCTCATTGACACCACATTTCAATCATTACATACAAAAGCATTCAACCTTAATCAAATCTTACATTTATCTTACACCACAATTAAGAATCATAAATTTTAATTACTATATCCTACCATATTTCAACTCAAACAAAAAGAATTAAATCATTTACTTCCTAAAAGAGCCAATTCCAAAGAACATAAAACATCAACCATATGCAATATCTTCCACACACAAAAAAAAAAAAAAAATTACATATATACACCTAAACATCAATAATCATCAATCCAATTTATCTCAATCCAAAATCACTTAACCTATAACATATACAGCCAAAGAGTCAATCTCATAAAACTTACTTTTATTTAACCACATCTATATGTAGGCATTATTATCTTAAGGAAAAATATAGAATGGAAGTTCACTTGACAACATCCAATATAAGTAACTTTCACTAAGTTCAACTATATACCAAAAGACCATTTATCTAAACATTAACATCCTAAGTACATGCCAAGACACCAAAAAGAATACTTCACCAACGTTGAGTTCGGGATTATCACTAGATACTGAGTCGGCAATCAAGATAAGCATCTAACCTACATACCCAGAGAATAAATCATATACTGAGTAAATCACATTAATCTCCAAGATTATACACATATTTAATAACTACAAATTCAAAATCCATAACATGTAATGTTTGTTTTCACATAGTTTACCATAAATACCTTATGAATGTTCCATACTCATTTCATCATATCCCTCGTTTACCAACATTCTTTAATGGATCGATTATGCATCATCAATATAGATTATCTTGTTACTGGCACCCGGTGCCTGACGAATAAACCGTAACATTGTTTTGTGCCCCGTGCTAATTGGATAAACTGACAATAGGTGTGCCTTGCACTAGTCGGATAAACTGACAATGTTTTGCGCCCAACACTATTCGGACAAACTGGCGATAGGTATGCCCTGCACTAGTCAGATAAACCGACAATGTTTTGCGCCAGCGCTAGTCGGATAACTGACGATATCAAATGTATGCCCAGCACTAGTTGGATACATCAACAATGATTTGCGCCCAGCGCTAGTCAGATAAAACCGACAATTACATACGTAATTTCATAATCCACATTTTCCTCATTTCATAATTCAAGCATTTGCATATATAAATAAATATAATTAAGATATCAAAGTAAAAATTAAATTGTTTAAATAAATAATAGAGTTCGAGTTCAAGGACTACGAATTTACCTAAATTGAAACGGTCGTAAAACAACGTCAACAACTAATCCAAGACTTTGGATTTTCCTCAGTTCAATTCTGGTTGACGAGTTCCTTGATCTATATGATAATTTCATTCGATTAATATCATTTCAACCCTCAAATAAACATTTTTATCCAACTAGACCCATCACCATTTTACAAAATTATCCTTACATATTATCTTTTATGCTATTTAATCCTTAATCTTTAAAATTGAGAATTTGTTCCATTTACTCCTTTTCCATGTTGACCGAATATTCTAGGGACTTATTACAGTCTAAATTAACTATGCTTTTATAACAATTCCTTGAATTTTTGGCATTTACACTTTTAAGTCCTTATACTTTAACAGTTACTAAAATCACTTAACAAAAATACTATTTCTAATTACTACACCCATAAATCCCTCAACTAAATTCACAAACATGCTTGAACACTTCATGACAGTCCTGACTTGGAATCAGGAGATATTGGTCGAGACCACCAAAGGGTCATCTCCTTTTGCATCTAAAATGTCTCTCTCATCTCGCTCTGAGAATCGGCGACTCCATGGTTTGGGCTTTTTTATTGTGGCTAAAACTGGCAAGACACTCCTCATATGGGCCTTTTACTTTGAGTTTGACAAGACCTATTCCGAGTGCTTACCTCCTATTACAACATCTATAATTCCCCTGAATAGCTTCTTCCCCCTACCATTGCTTTGTGATCCTGATGATCCCGCTCCTCTGTCTTGATCCTTGTTCACCTGATAAGGGCCCTAAGCTAAAAATTGCTCAAGATGCACTTTCAGATCGCAGTTTCAATGGAATTCTTCAAATGCACACATTGCTCAGTCTGTTGTCCTCGAGCATTGCAATATTTGCAATGATGCTTAGAGTTGTTGGCTCTCTACCTAATCAAATATATGGGCAGGGGAGTAGTTGAGTCGTTGATCCTGGCTCCTTATAACTGTGGATGGGTCCTTGGCGGTCTGTGGTATAGACATTGTTCATCTGCTGATTTTTTCTTTGTCTCGATTAGTTATAATGTCCATGCCCACATCTGCCTATATTTGAATTGGTCCTTGGCTGCTAGTAGCCTTGAAATCTCTTAGGAGGCGATCTTCGCGAATAGTTGCTTTGGCGAGATGTTGTACGGAGGAATCAACACGAACTTTTCCAACTTCATCTTCTTCTTAAAACTTGTGCACAATTTTGTATAGATAAGAGAGATTGGTCAGAGTATTCCTGATAATAATGTACCTTAGATGCTGGTGAAAGGTCCCCGCAATGAAGGCCTGAGTTGCCCATTCACCAATGACTCCCTTCGTGACCGTGGTGGCCACACTAGATCATTTGACATAATCATAGAAGGACTCATTCGCTCATTAACGAATAGTCATCAAGTATTTCAGGGACTGTTGGAGCATTTTGTTGGCCAGGAAATGACTCATGAACTGTTTGACTAGTTGTTTAAAGGTAGAAGGGGGAGGAATCTGAGTGGTGTTCAAGCTAGTGGAGACTTTTGGAACAAGTGGAATAGGTGAGCTGGGAAGGGCGGGGGAGTTGACTTGGTTGGCTGGGTCATTAGTCTGTTTAGTTTGGTTAGCTGGGGTGCCATTTGGGATTGTGAAGCTATGTCATTCACTTTCACCGCGCCAATTGTTGATACAGTACACAACAAGCGAGGAGTATATATTAGGCATTAGCCTATAATTTGACACCCATCATTATTTATTTAAAATAGAAAAAGAAAGATATAAGGTCAAATTGTGATTTTGGTTCTTTTATTATATACTAAAATATGATATTTAGCCCTTATAATTTAAATTGACATGATTTGTTAATATATTTTTATAATATAATTAATTAGTCTAAATAATTAACACACTTAATAATTTTACTTAAATTGTTGAGGTGGATTTTTCCTTAAAATTATCATTCCAATAAAATAAAAGAAATTCTATGTTAGTATGATAAATTAGAAGGTGATTAAGCCATGATATTATTAGAAGAGATGTTTTTAAGACAATATATACGCCATTATTTTAATTGGAATAGTTAAAAGTGTCAAAAAAGAGTGTCAAAATTATTTCAAAATTAAAGTAAACGGATATAATCCTAGATTTTAGCATAATAGAGGGACCAACACTAAATCTTGACCAAGAAAGAAAAGAGAAAAAAAAAAGGATAGAAAAACAAATAAAAGAGAAAAGATTTGTGTTGTGATTTTTATTTTTAAGTTTAAAGTATTATATATTTATTATAAACTAACTTGAGTTTTTAGTATGTTCAAAAAATGATTCTATATTTCTACATTTTATTTAAATTGTTTTCTTATGTCACATTTAGAAAAATTCTATTTTTTATATATATTTTTATAATAATTCAATTTATATAACATATTCATTCGTTTGTGTCCATGATTTTTAATATAAACATTTATACATTAATAATTTTTTATATAGAGTTTCATAGGTTTATGTTTTTTTTGGTAGTGTTTTTGTGTTAATTAAATTAGTTATTGAATAAATTTAAATTTGAATTTATTCAAAGTTAATTATATAATCCCTAAAATAATTAGTCTGCACAAGCAAATTTAATGTCCATAATTTTCTATAAAATTTAATTTTAACAATTGAAAATATATAATATGTATAGTAATTTATGTACTCAAAAGAGTTTCCAATTGCAAGTAAAATCATCATCATACATGTTTTGCATGCAAAAATCCCTTTTTCATAACATTTAATATTTATATTCAATCCATTAGGGCACAAAATACTTTTGAATGTTAAAATACGTATTTAAAATGATTGATGCAATCGACTTGATATATATAGTCGATTCTAATTAAAATGCTATAATACATTAGTAATATTATTATAATTTTAAAAATTAAATAAATAATTATTTATTAAAATTTAATTTAAATATAACCTTTCATTTTATATACTTCAGCAGGGAGTTAAAACAATAAACATGCAAATAATAGTTACAAACCTAAATTAACATTGGTTTATTTTTTTATTATTTGATCAAGGTGAAATTTTTTAATTCTATAAATAAGGTTAGGAAACCATCAATATGTAATTGATATTTATAAAATTAAAAACTAAATATATGAGATACATGATAATTTCTTAAAATCTTATTTGTGAAATTAACATCATAATTTTTTATTCTCATTTGTGAAATTAAAAAAACTTCACTGTCACAATATCAAATAATAATGCTATTTTAAATTTAAGGTTTTATATTAATATAATATAAAAAAATAATTTTAATTATATATATTTTAGAAATAGCACTAGTATGGATATAAGGAAGAAGCACAAATTCAACTATTTCCATCATTATTCAAGGCAATACTTGGTGCAAAAATGCCCCCATTTCACCACATTTTTGCAATGCCATTTTTCCTCTTAACATGACACTGCTTTGCTACTCCCTAACAACTTATCTGTACAAAACAAAACGTCTAAACAGCTTTCATATTCCCCTACATATTTAGGGAACCTCTCTGATTCTCCTTTTTAATCTCAATTTAATAAACATTTTCATACTTTACATGCTAAGCATTTACTGCAAAACTGGACCTTGGATAGATAGATATATATAACAATTTACTTACACAAGCAAATGGGAACCGGTAGCTGTACCTGATAGTAATAATATTATATCCTTCAGCTGTAAATTTCTGCATCTGGTTTCATGGTGGTTGCTTGTATGTAGACAAATAATCTTTAAAACCATTTTATATGCTATCTTCGTTCGAAATCATGTTGGACCAGATGATCTTGATTTCAAGCGTTCTCGAAGACCTGTCTTTGTTGCTATCATGGTTCAGGCTGAATAAACCGCTGTATACTCCCTCGGTCACGACTTTGTCTATTTGTATAGTCACTCTTCCTAGAGTTGTCTGAAAAAGCCAACATCTCCATCAGCAATCAAAATGCAAAACATTTGGTCAGAGAAAGATCAGAAATATAACTGTTCATCTGAGCACCAAGTATCACCATATCAAGGCTGCAACAACTGAACTGTAAATTCAGCAGAACACTGGAAATTTTATTTTACCTTCCTGAAAGTATTTTTGCTTTTGCAAATGATATGGAGTTTTTGTCCCTTCGGGGGCACGTCAAAAGCCCATGTAAAGCCTTCTTTCCATTCTGGAGAAGTACTGTGGCTCACAACCTAGTAATCATGCAAAACAACTAATGTTAAAGTATAGGCTTCGGTCGTAATAAAATAATGTAATAAAATAAGAAGTTTCAGACAAGAATCATGGCGCAGATTTGAAAGCTATGCAAAAAGAATTGAGATTCTAAACTTGTTAATAAATTCTTGTTCTGACTAAATATTTCTGGAGATATTTTACTGAATAAATGAAATGCTAAGCACTGAGTTTCTGATAAATTTATACCTGCAAACTTCAATTTTTTTGAACAAAGAGAAACTAGAAAATCTTGATAAGTTGATGAAGTCATGCATGCCACAAATACCGTATAAAGTGGAAAATGCAGGAGCCATAAAATAAAATAAGAAATGGTAATATGCCAAAACCCCTATTTTCTAAACTCTAGCAAATGGAAATTAATGCATAACTATAACTAAATTAGAGACCAAATAGGGCTAACACATGGAAATTTTCCTAAAAATAAAGAACAAGATACATTTTATATGGACATAGACCAATCTATGGACAAGAGAATATACAAGGTTTCTTTCCAACGACTTTTAAAGAGTTATTACCTTGGTTTGCCTGGGAGGACCATTCCCTATTGTCAATCGGCAAAATGCATTAGTGGCTCCCATGGCTTGCTTTAGGTTGTTCCCCCGCTTGATGGTAACAGTCAAACATCCTGGTAAGCAGTGCAATAGGTTGTCTGCTCTCTCATGGTAGCTCGGAGGACAGGTTTTCATCAGCATTTGCAAAATAGGAATTGCTTCAGCTGCAATCATGGACTGAGATTTCGCAATTTCTATAGGCATGGTTGACCAAGAATGTTTTAACAAGCACAGGGTGTCTAATACAGCTTCCTGGGCACCCTCACTCCCGGACTTCAGTGCTCCTATGAGATGGGGAATACACAAGGTAGCCGCTTCAGAAATATGGAGCTTAGGAAAGTTGGCAAATATCACATTCAATGTTCTCATGACTTCTTCATTAATAGTTGCAGTAGACCACAAATCTCTCTCTAGGGCAGCTGCACAGCAAAGTGACTATGTATTTCAATATTAAAGAACAATGTTGAGAACCAAGACAGGAATTTGTGCAAAGAGAAAAGTAAGAACTAGAGCTAGATATTGTCCGTTGGCTGAAGTCTTTGAAGTGTAAAATGGTCATTGTATAACATGAGGATAAGAACTTCAGACAGATATGAATTGAGCCAAGTTTCAAGCAAATGTAGAACGTTTCAAAATGAAACCAGCAAATTGTAAAAGCAAGAACAAATTGTTGCATCGTTATATCACCTGTCAATGATCTGATGAGCTCATTTGATACATATTCATGAAGGGTGTGATTAGAGAATAAGAATTGGATAAGCAATGCTGCCTGCACGGCAACATCAGCATTAGGAGAAAGCAGAAGTTCCTGAATTACTAATATGCCACCGGCTTCAGCTACAGCTCGCCTATTACTTCTACTCCGCATAACAAAGTTCTGCAATGCACAAATTGCAACCATTTTCATGTCTTCTGTTGGCTGATCCTCGAGTAAGCTTACAAGTGCACGACATGCAGAAACAGAATCACTCGCTCTAGCATGTCCTTCATGCTGGGAGAGGTCTCCAAGAGCTAAAGTTGCAAGGAGCCTCCCAGACTCAGATCTTGTCTGTGGGTCTAACAAATACTGTGCCAAGGGTGCAATGGCATACTTAGAAACCTTCATCTCTCGTACCCTCACATTGTTAAATAAAGCTTCAAGCAGTCTTCCGGAAGCTTCTTCACATTGGTGAGATCTTAGAAGATCCAACAATGCATCTATAGCTCCTGCTTCAGTCATTTGTTCAACACTTGAAGGATCGCTCTTTTCATGGACGATTAAGGCATTAAGAGCCACAGTAATGGTGCTCTCAAATGTGGAATGCAACATTTTGACCAGAACAATTATAAGAACTTTAAAATAGTACTCGGCATTGAAACGCAGAACGTTGGAGAGAACCAAAGCAGCTGATTCCCAAAGCACACGAGGAGGATGAGGATCATCTTGAATGATGACTTTTGCAAGCTCAAAAATACCTCCAGCATCAGCAACTGCCTTTGGCCAACTTGAAGAGATCTTTTCCAACGCTTTAATAGCTGTTTGCTGCAGATTCAGTATACCAATTCCCGCAAGCTGCACAAGTGGCACAACTGCACTTTTTGTCGTGATGTCTTGCTGAAAATGTTCCTGTGCAAGAAGATGAGTCAATAATTCAGTTCCAAGTTGCTGGATAGCTTGCGATGGTGATTCCAAAAATGAAATCAGAGGTTCAATGACTTGACTGGGAGTCAATTTCAGAGTTGCAAGGCTTTGTGGCTTCTCCAAGATATTTACAAGTGCTTGCAAGGCACTGTGCTGCCCCCACAAAATGAAATCTGGACGAAGTAAAACCATGAAAAGAGGCTCCACTATTTTTGCAGCATCTGAACATTTAGCAATGGCATTATTATTTGTCAAAATCCGGAACAACTCAGCAATTGAGGAGCACAATGAACTGGACGCAAGAGGGAGTACCTCGAGACAATTATCAATAACACCAGATTTGACCATGTCTAATTTGCGCGGTGTGCAGTCTTTCCCCAACTTTATGAGTGCACATATACTGGCCTCAATAATCAGATGGTTTCTCCCAGAAATCAAGCCAACAAGGAGATCCACAATGTCATATGCTGCTGCAAGCTCCACATGCTGCTCATCATCTAACAATCTCTCAAAAGTACAGATTCCGGACTCCAAAGCTGCACGACTATCAGACTGCATTAGAGAAATAAGTGGCTGTATGCATTCAGAGGCTAACGGATTTGATCTAAATTTAGAAATTCCAAAGAGAATAAAACAAAGTTGTGCAGCATTCCTTTTCAATTCCAAAGATGAAGCAGACAATAAGATTTTGTATAGACTCTCAAGTGGGTTTCCTTCAACATCGGTCATTATAGCCGCTTTTGAAGTATTTCCTGAAGTTAATTTGATCAAGGAAACAAGAGCAGCGTCTTGCTCACTCTCAGATGCAGCAGAAAGCATGTCAACCAGTGGTTGTACTGCCTGCCTAGCTAATTCAGAATCTCTAACAGTTTCAGCATCAAAAATTTGATGGAGAGCCCTTGCAGCACTGAGTCTAGCGTTTTTTGAACCCAGGCGCAGAACAGCTATAAGTTGATTCAATGAGCTAAGTGATGCTTCATATCGAATAAGATCCTGATGGCCAAATAATATTCTTAGTAATTCACATATATCAGCCTCTGTTGAGTCTTGAGGGCTTAAAGATAGATATTTTGTTAATGCATCAAGAGCTCCAGCTTCACCCATAATTAATTTATTTGTATCGCTTCCATCTGCTATGCGGGTTAAGAGTTGAACAGCAATTGGAGGGGCTCCGGGCCTATCTGGTATTGGTTTCAAGAGATCCACTAAAAGAGGAATAGATTTCCGTGCAGCAGAGCCAACTCTCACATCTTCAATTTCAAAAAGAGTTTCTAGAACAACTTGACCCGGATTCTGTCCTAGAGAAAATTCTTTGGACAAAGCAAACAAGTTAGGCATATCTGATTCCATGTATCCAATCAACGTTATCAACCCAGCAATCGCACCTGAATTTGCAATGACAAGATTTATTCCCTTGCTCCCACTACAAACTAGACTAACCATTGCCTGAGCAGCAAAGTATCTGTCAATAACCTCTTCAGATCTCAGCAGAAGAGCAAGCGAAGGTATGATACACGTGGTTTCAGGAGACAAAACAACATTTTCATCTTGGAACAAGATAGCCAGAAGCAGGGCGCTAATCCATATACCTTCAGTATCCTCAAATTCTGCCTGTAAATACACAGTTTTCAGCAAGGAACATTATGTACCAAGCATGATTGTACATCATATCAACAACAAAATTAAGCAATGATTTTAAGAGCAGGGAATTTATATCACATCCCATCTACTTAAAAAACATGTTCTCACTTTCACTCCACAATCATGTCAGCATTATATTCTTCCTCACTTTTTCTCAATTCTCTGCTGTAACATCCAGAAGATACCTTGGTCAGTTTGTTATACGCATCTACAATCATGGCATGTTTCGCTAGCAAAAATATACCTTGTATATAAGATATATAAGACAACACTTGGATAAGCTCCAGAAAAATAAATCTGTACTGCATATAACAAGAGCAAAGTGCAACTGAAAACCTATATAAAGTTGGTGCAAGTATTTAACCTTGCAGATACTTTTATACACTCTAGTCTGTGAGCATCGTTACATGACAGTATAACATTAAGGATCATTGGCCTGAAAATTGAAAAGGAAAAATGAACTAAACTTAACGCATCTCACACTATCCCTCCAATTTTTGCTTATTTAATTATCAAAGACCCATATTTTAAGCTATGCTAGAGAACCAATAAGTTTACCTTGGAAGTCCTTTTCTGAAATCAATCAGAATAAAAGAAGAGGTAGTTCGGCATCTATTCCAGAGGTGGATTTTATATATAGAGAGAGGGAGGGTGGATATACCTGGGGATTGGAAGCATAGCTTGCAAGCTTGTCAGAAAGCACCTCAAGTCCACCAGCTTCCATTATGGTAATTCTGTTTTTCGAAAGGCAGGAAGATAGTATTGACAATAACCATAAAGCAACAGTTCCACCCAATATAGTAGCTGGATCAGGAACATCAAACTCCTTGCCTTCCTGGAATGCAGTTCTCTCAATAAAGTCTCTTGGGGCACTGACTTCAACTTCTAAAGAGGTACATCTCGAATTCCTCTTCACCATTTCCACTAAAACTTCTACTAGAGGTGTTAAGCACCCAGATTGATCAAGTACATCCAATGACTGCTGTTTGTGTTCTTTCACACTACATGTAAGAAGTGCAGCCCCTCCAACTCTGACTTCCAAACTAGTAGAATTCATTGTTCTATTGGCTAGTGAACCAATAGAACTTGATCTTGCAGCCAATAGATCACTGAGAAGAACTGGTTGCCCCCCACAAAGCCTAGACAAAATTTCTATGGACTTATCTTGCAATGCAGGAGGCCCCTCAGCAAGGCATCGCACAAAAGGCTCTAAACTTGAGGGAGACTCAGCAAGTGCAGACCAAGGTGGATAACTTAAATTGATGCCTTTTTTTGTTCTACACAAGAGTGCAACTACTTCTAAAGCATCAGCAGCATCAGTGGTGTCCATAGCCATTGCATTTAAGGAATCAACAAGTGAAAGAACAGCAAAACGACACTGAGAATTTCCTATAAGCACGTCACCTACTGGAAAATACTTGAGTAATTGGTGAAGAGCCCTTGATGCATTCTTCTTACCTTCTGAAGTTCCATCTCCGAGCACTCTTGCCAAAGCTGAAACAATATCTTCAGCCAGTGCTTCTGCAGCAATATGGGAATCAGAGAGAAGATTGGCCAAGGCAGAAACAGCTGTTTCAGCAGCACCTATGAGCGAAGTTTTTGTTAATTTAATTAGAGGCTTGACATCTGCTGCTGCAATGTAAGCCATTTTTTTAGCAGTTTTTGACTTGGTTGGGCGAGACAGGGCACCCAATGCTCGAGCCGATTGTGTTGCAACATCTTGAGCCTTGCTGGTCAGAAGCTTCATACAAGGATGCACAATTTCATCAGTTGCAAGACTATCACATATATCTTGTCTTGTGCTAAATAGATCAGCTAGGACAGAAGCTGCATACTCTTGAGTTTCTTCATTTGCGGAATTGAGAACCTGAACAAGAGATTTCAGTCCTTTGTTAGCAGCAGATCCCTTATGCACAAGATCCTCATGCATTCCCATTGTGAGTACGTGGCCCAAAACTCTAATTATATGGGCCTTTGAGTTTGGAGTATCTCCCAGGAGCAAAGCTAATAACTGATTAATAGTGGCAGAATCAGCTGTTCGGACAAGCTTTGTAAGAGCCTTAGCTGATGCCTCTTGCCCTTTTGGGCCACCAATTCTTAAAAGCCATAAGAATGCTGGTACTGCACCTGCACTTTCAACACAGGCACAAATATCTTCACTGTGACAGCATAAATTCCATAGAATATGAGCTGCATCCTCTCTAGCCTTCTGAGATCCTGTCTCCAATAACTGCACCAATGGAGGAATCCCACCAGCAGCAGTAATGGCCCACTTACAGTCGTCAGCCTGATTAGTCAAGATGGCCAACAACTGTACTGCATACTCTTGGCGCTGTTCACTGGATAGGCCCAACAATGATATGAGCAACTGAATACCTTCTCTGTTACCAATAGCTTCCCAAACACCAACTTTATCACAGCATAAGCTGGTTAAATAAAGTATTAGATGTTCATGAACATCAGCAGCAGCCATTGTTATGAGCCCAATAAGCACCCGTTTTGCTTCCGCATGATTGAGCCATCGTGAGAGGTAGGTGTTACCATACAAGCTTGCCATGGCCTCAAGGACACGATCTTGGACTAGTTTATTATCATGAGGCTTGAGTAACATAACTAATACATCCTCTACTTGTGCTACATCAAAGGGTTCCTCATCGAGACCAGAAGTCTGCTCAAACACCATTAGAGCATAAGCAAGTGCTCCTACTATGTCAGCAACAGGTGCAGCTAAGCAAGAAGATCTTGATAGTTCTCCAAGATACAGTATCAAATCAGACATCCCTCCGCAAAAATTTGCTAAAGCATGTGTCGCATGTCCCTGCAGAGCCTGGGCATGCTCTCCTTGCATGCACTCTTTAGAAGGAGCAACTACAGCCCCAATGAGAATATGAACACCATTCGCATCTACAATGGCCTTCTTTGCTGCACTTGACTTTAAAGAAAGAGCTTCCAAAGCATCTGCAGCACTTGCACGGACAGAAGTATCATTATTCTGACCTACAAGATGAAGCAAGACTTTGACAACTCCAGAATCAATTACTTTTGGGAAGCTATCACTGAATGCCAACATCAACCGGGCCAAAAGGGAAGCAGCATTGGATTGAGCAGCAGCATTATCAGAAGAGAGAAGACCCACAATGATATCTACTCCTCCAGCCTCAAGTGTAGCTCTCCAATAGCCATCCTTCTCACCACAGAGGTTCCTCAAAGCTCCGGTAACAAAACCTTCTACCACTTTGTCCTGTTTGTTTGTTGGACTGAGCTGTTCCCATAAAGTTGGCACTACACCTTCTGTAACAAATATTTTCATACCAACATGATCATCTGAAAGACCACCAGACGAAACTTCAAATATTGCCTCTGCTGCTGCCTTCCTGGTCTCAGTTGATTCAGACTTCAAAAGTGAGAGTAATGGTGGAATGCATCCACCTAGAAGCACCTTTAGCCGTAAGTCCTCATCTTTGCATAACACAGTCAGAATTGCAGCAACATTGAGTTTTGCTATAGGGGTGCCACTCCTAAGAATGGATATGAACAATGGCATTGCTTGGCCATGTGAACCAATAAGTGCTCTTGCTTCCTTTCTTGCTCTGGCGATACCCAGCATCTGCGCTGCTATAAGTTCTTTCTCACTTGGTGAAGACATGTTGGCATGCAGTTGCTCGATAAAACGAGCAACTGTACCCACTGTATCATCAAGATCATCCGCTGCAGTGATTCCATATGATTCCCTAGATGTAAACCACCAATTCATTTGTCCACAATTAGCATTAAAAGAACCAGAAAACCCCAAAACACTTAAAAACATCATAATAAAAGAGAAACTATCCCAATTCTCATTCTATAGAGATGATCTCTGCAGATTCATAGTTAGATTCATTTCTTCATCTTCATCGGGATATTTTACTTAACTCGCCGGCCACATTAGCTCACCTCAGCTTAGAAGAAGATGAAGGTCCACAGTCTTGCGGTTCAGGGGAGGGAGACTTTGACATTACCAACAAATCCCACTGTATCTTGCTCCTCGGTCTCCTGCAGAATCAGACAAACAAATATTCAACTAGATGACTGCTGGATCAGTCCATCAAAAAGCCAGAAAGTTGTCACATATAGAACACAACGTTTTATCCTAATAAGCTTATTTCTCATATAAATCTTTGTCAAGAAATTCACAACTGTGTTATAGGAAATTATCAATTTCACTAATCCACCCCAAAACCAATGATTACAAAATCAATAAGGAGGAGAAACAAAAAGAGACTATATTAGACAATTCCCAATTTCCCAGATATGAAAATTACACAGCTGATACATAACCAAATATAATCCAAGTTCTGCATCTTCAAAAAAAGTAAAATAAAGCAAAAATTCAGCTGTCAAAATCAAAATGATACCTTTAAAAAAAACTTACCTTTGCTAAAAATGCAAATGCTGAAGAACTCCCCACTTTATTACTAACACCAAACCCACCTTTTTCTCATCCCAAGAAGCATTATCGTCACTTTAACGCTTCACCATTGAACCCAATTTTGGCCCAACATAACTAAAACCCAGAAAATGTAGTAATGCTACTAGGCTAACTCACACTTCAAAAGTAAGTAAAAGCTTTTGGCTTTCTTATTTACAAAGTATCAAAAGAAAACAACAAAAACCCAGATTGCAAAAATGGAAATTGAGTGACAGAAAAGAATCAGATCTTGAATATCAATTTATTCAAACCAGAATTAAAGAAGATGATTAAAAAAAAAAAGAGTATTATTACTAGTAATATTCAAATGAAATTTTGATGAGAAAGAAGAAAATTGAGAAAGAGTACGGAGATCAGATCAAAATAAGGAATTAACTGTATCCAACGAAAAAAACAAGTGCCCTTTCCTTAACTGTCAAAAAAATTAAACAAATAAATAAAAAAACAATTTTCCATAAAAATGGAAAAACAAGAAAAGGAAAACAGTACTCCTAAGATACCTTAAAATTCAGTGTATGATAATGAAACCCAAATGAAAGCTACTCCCAAATCAAATATAAAACACACAGAAAGAGAGTTGTCATAAAGAGTTCACAAATAGAGAACAGTTAAAAAAAGAGAAAGTCTGGGTCTTTTCATTCTTTTTTTTTTTTTTTAATTTCTAAAATTTATTCTTAACATTTCATTTTACCATCTTGTATGATTTGTTTTTATGTTAGTAATTTGTTTGTTTTGTGCTTTTTTTTTTAATTAAAAAAAATGTCAAACATTGGGAGAGGGGAGATATCAGATTTGCAGGTTTACCATTCTATAACTGTCACTCGGACCGGTAAAGTCAGAAACAGTGAGAAAATAACTGTCATTTTCAGCACTATGAAAAAGAAAGATAACAATAAATTAATGGTGGATTTGGAGGAGCGATTAACGCTGTTAAGTTGCATTTAATTTAATTTTTGTATCACTTTACAATAGTATTATAATATTTAATCTCACCGCTACCGTTGTTTTTACACTAAAAGCAAATAAACGGTCCACCCTAAATTTGGGAAAGATGAATTTTCATCGATATAAAATTTCACATATTTCATAATTTTTATATTAATAGTTTAATAGTTTTCAATATAATTATATTTATAAATTTAAATTTTCAAATCGATCTCAAATATCTATCGTGTCCATATAAAATATTAAACGATTAAAGTTTATTTACATAAAATAAATAGTTAAAACAAATATTTTTTATTTTGATTTTGACATGTATGATTTATATAAATGAAACATGAACTATGCTAATTGAATAGCTAAAATATTAAATTCGTCCCAATTACTTTAATTGAATTTATCAAAATGACATACATGCTCTTTTGTAGTTTTTGGCTGTATGTGTATGTATTTCCCTGCATTTGCTGCTCTCCCTTTGCTTCTGTTCCAAACCTCAGTGTAAAGGTTGGTGGTTTGCGGCTTGTGTAATGTTGGCTTTAACGGATTTTTACACTTTTAAAATTTGCATTATTGCTCGTGCAATTAGAGCATCTCCCTTAGTGTGTATCAAGTTAAAATCTGATAATTATAGACTTTACTTCTTTATTGTGTGTATTAAGGACGAAAAGAAAGAAAAGAGAAATGGAAAAATAAAACGATAATAGAAGCAGGGGAGAATGATTGCATTCTACAAGCAATTTCGACATTAACCGAGATGTAAGACATCTTTGATGAAGGTAGTATATTGGAACAAGAAGGAAGCAATGATTCATCTTCTAGTGCAGGTTGTGATTCAAGAAGGTAGTATGTTGAGTCTTTGAATGAAGGTGTCCATAATGATCACCTTATTTTGAAGTTAAAATCAGGTGCAATCACAGTATGCATGCGATTCACAAAGATTGATGCATTGTTAAACTATTATCAAGAGCAAGCCAAGTTGAACGGTTTTAGTGTGGTTAGGAGATCAGTGTGCAAAAAAGGGTTCTGAAGTCCTCAAGTATGCTTTCTGAACTTAAGATAAAGGTGGAAAAGCTAGTGACAATAGTAGTAGCAAAAGAAGTAGCTATCATGCAACAGTAAATGTTGTACGTATTAGATAATGATGGAACATGTTGTCTAACTAAAGTAGTGAGAAAACTTTCTCATGAATTGCTTTCAAACATGTCTAGGCTTGTAGATGCATGTTTCAAATGAATTAAAGAGGACTCGTAAGACAAATGATATGGCTAGCCTTTGAATTTGCAAGCGCACTCAATTAATCCAAGTTCAATGAGGTCAGCCAGATGAAATGGACTGTTTACCAAAAGATTGTAGAAACTATATTCATAGCAATAGGAGGTTGATTCTTAGGAGAGCAATGATGAGTCATCACACAAGTTTTTTTTTGCGAAATGCAAAGGAAAGTTAGGGACTTTTACCACCGGATGGCTATTGATGGTGATAGAAGATTGAAAAACAATTATCTAGATTTATCCCCGGAGTAAAACAACATACGAGGCCTTCCATGATGTTATTAGTTTCAATGACTTATTGCGTGAACAAGTACAAGATGCATTTGTTTAATTTGTGGGAGTTAAACACCATGGTTAGTTTATCTTTCTTGGGTATGCTCTGATTTCATGTGAAGAAGTAGCAACGTTTAGGTGGTTGTATTCAACGTGACACTCTGTTATAGGAGACATTCATCTTTATTATATTTTGATTGACTAGCATGAAAGCGTAAGGTCAGCGATCAATGAGGCAATGCCTAGTGCAACTCATAGATTCTGCGTATGGCACATCTACACTAAGTTGCTTGCGAAACTCAAAGGAGTAAAATGTAAACACTCCATTAACTTGTATTTTACCAGGATAAATATTGTAACTCCTAAAAGATAAGAATTTATAGAGTTTAAATTCCTTAGACTCTTATCTTGTACATAGACACGAATCTTAGTGATTGATGTAATTCAATCTGTATCGTTAGATCTGGGGGAGCTCAACTATAAATATAGGTCTTCCCCTCATTTGTAAATCATTCATTGTTCGAGTAATCAAACATATTAAGAGCATTTACTCAAACATACTGTGTGCATTGCTTTCTTGAAGTTTTTTTGTTAGATTCATTACTTCTTTGCCTTTTTAGTTTGCTTCCGCTTTATTTCGGTGCTTTAGAAAATTTCCTTGTGTAGGGAAGTGACTAAGGCCAATCATCAAGAAAGACCTCATCTATTGTGCAACACAAGTGTCTATGTGTCGCGACATTGACCTTCCATCACCTTAAAGAAGTAAACTTCACCAAAAACCCAACTTGAAGTAACTTGTCGTTGAGGTTGCGATACTAAGTGTGGGGTGTTACGATATTAAGCCTCAAAGTCACGATTCCAAGCCTTCGAGGCAAGCCAAACATTGAACTAAAGGGAACCCAATGGCCAATCGTCCAAGTTGCAATACCAGCAAGGCCGTGTTGTGACACTAAGTGCCCCCCAAGCTAATGTCATGCCCATTGCTACTGATGTCATGAAACTTGGTGACTGAGTTAAACTGAAATCATATATTGTACAAATTGATTTATAGTGGATTACTCTATGGGAAAAGCTCCACAAATGTAAAAAAAATTTAAAATGTGTAATCAAACTTTTATATTCATCTCTTATTTTTATGCAAGCAAATGAATGAATTATCCCTTCTTCGGTATATAATTATAAATTTTGAAAAAGTTTGTAAACATCATATATTTTTTATAAATGGCACATAGTTTTCTTTTAATGAAGGGAATACTCTTTTACCCTTGAAATTGGCAAGTAGGTTCTCTTTGACATGTGTGCTTTTTTTTTTTCACTTTAGCACTTGAACTTGATAATTAGGTCCATTTTGGTCCCTAAACTTGAAAATTATAAAAGTTTGATGATGTGATACTTTGAAATTGTGCCATATCATCACTTGAAATTTTAAAATTTTGTATAAATTTTCAGGTGATGTTATTATACAATCTCAGAGTTTCATATTCAATATTTTAATAATTAGATCGATAGTTGAACAAGTCAGACCACTAGTTCCCGATTCATCTAGTTCGACCGGTTAGACTTCCAGACCAATAATCATTAAATAATTAGTTAAAAATTCATAAAAATCTAAAAATTTAAAAATATATGGATTTTTGTCCCGGTTCAACCTGTTCAAGTGTCAATTTTTGCCTCAATTTTTAATTTTTACCATTTTCAAGCAGTTTTTGAGTCTACTAATTCAACATTTTTGTTCGGACCATTATATGGGTCTATTCTCAGTCTGTTCAGTCCAGTCTTATTCTAATAACATTGGTCACATCATTAGATCTTGATAGAATTCAAGTTCAGGGATCAAAGTCGGTTTAATGTCCAAATTCAGAAATCAAAGTGGACCAAAAAAATATAAGTACTAAAATGAATCTAATAACCAAATTCAGGACTATAAATGATACATTCTTCTCTTGTCACCTTTGTTGTCTATTATTTTCCCGTTCTCTCTCGTTGCATGGATTTATCAATGGCAACCCCTACAAAATAACTCCACGTAAATATATAAAATAAAAGAATAGTCTTATCTTTTATTCATCTGAAGGAAAAAATAAAATAATACAAGGAGTTTTGTATGTCTGTCATCTACTATTTTTATAATCGGCTAAAATTATTAACACTAAACAAATTGAGCATGTTGCCATCAAAATCTTGATTTCTTTGAACGAACCTTGTTTGATGACCATATACACTATCACTTCATTTATTATAACATATCTTATCGATGGTCCAAAATTATATGAGATGGAATATTTGTGGATCTTATAAACACCAATTTGGTCAAATTTCAAAAGGGTCCTAATTGGATACCACAAATAACAATTATATTAAGGCATAGGCCTAGGATCAGCAAGATGTCAAGTCCAGCTTTAGGTTAAGAGTCATTTTCTTTAATTTTGAGGATATAAATTTTACAATTAATTAACTAAAGCCCCACAATTGGCTTGGTTTCCTTTGATCCCTTCTTCTACTAACATTTTTAATTTCCCCATTACTTTTTTGAAATGTAGATTATATTTCGTAAATAAAATTATAATATAGGTAGAATGTGATATTACATTTTATGATTTATTTAGCTGGAAGCTTGGAATGTAAGATTCAAGTGTTTGATTGACGAAATATAAGATTACTTAAAAGCACATCCACTTAATTGTCCTTATTATAGAATTTAGTCTTTAACAAGTTTACTTCCTTTAATATTTTTAGTCCAAATTTTCATAAAATTATGATTAATTTTTACTTTTTACTACAATTTATATATTAATAAGTAAATATATGAGGTTGAAATAAATATATTAATATATAAATAAAATATAATAATTATAATGTATGACATTTATCAATTCACTATTTTTTTAATTAATCTTAAACTTTATTTAAGAAAAAATCTAAAATAATAAAAATAAAAAATTAATTAATTCAAAATTAATTAAAATTTACCAGTTGACTATTAAGTAATATTTTTTTGGTTACAGAAACTTGATCTGGATTTACATGGAGAAGTGAGAGAAAAAAATTGTAAAATAAACTTTTTTCTTTTTTTTTTTTTTTTTACTCTGGCATTATTGTTTCTGAAGGCAGAAATGTGCATTGGATCTGTATTATTATTATTATTATTCCTAAGGATTAACAGCATGTGCAAACGGAGAGATTGGCTGCCAATCTTTTTTTTTTATACATAAAATTGTTGTGAAAATTGTACTTTTCAAATTTTTTTATTCAATCAGAATTTTTTTTGTTTTTAAAATACTCGTATTAAACATTTGTTTTTAAATATTAATATCATTATAGATTATTATTATATCTGCTCTTTTTTATACAATGTTTAGAACTATCCATAGCCCCTTCATAACTCTTAAATAAGAGGAGAATGTGTTTCAACGCACTCAAATCAACATTCTCCTATACTGACAATAATGTCGATATCAATCAAGCTAAAACTCAATTGAACTCGTATTAAACATATTTATTTTTGGAGGTTTCGAGATTCTTCATCATAGTCCAAGATTTTAGTAGAGAAGAAAAAAGGTGAAAAGAGTAGAAATAAAGTCGAAGTAAATCAAGATAATTGTTTAAGAAAACTTTGGGTCTATTCTTTAAAAACAAACGACCAAGTTTTAGGATTTGACCCTTAGCGCAGTGATTTCGTCATGCTACTTGTTATTTTTGGACTAATTGAATAAATAAATAAAAACTATATGTTTGATTGATTAAATCTTTTTATGATTATCCTCAATGGGTTTTTACATGAAAAAGTAAAATATATAAGAAAATATATGTTCCTTGATTACTTAAAGTTTAACTAATAACAAATTGCATTATATGGATGCAATGGCGGAGCCTAGTAGAGGCCTAGGGGGCCATGCCCCCCTCCCAATGTTTAAATTTTTTACAATTTAGCCCTTTGTAAATATACTATGGCTTTCCCAAAAATATAAGTAGCCCCCCAAGGTTTAAGATTTTTGCAATTTCCTCCTTTGTATATATACTATAGCCCTTCCAAAAAACGATTGCTTATATGTTCAAATCGATTGTTATGGTGGAATACTTCTTCTTCTTTTGAATCAATTGTTTATATGTTTAAATCGACTGTTATGTTGGAATACTGCTTCTTTTGAATCAATTGTTTATAAGTTTAAATCTATTTTTATATTGGAATATTGCTTCTTTTGAATTGATTGTTTATATGTTTAAATCTCGATTGTTATGTAGTATGTCTAATTTTAGCTTCCCTCCAAGATTAATATCCTGGCTCTGCCACTGTATAGATGGATTATAATGTGAGAAGACAACTTATAATAATAGTTAATCTAACTTGTCCATAGTCCACAAAATCAGATTGAGCAGATGATTCAAATAAATAAGGGAATATTATGTCATCCATAAAGTCCAAACAGGGAGATAACTTGTCTTAGCCATTGAAGTAGGTGATTCCCAAAAATAGAGACATAGATATGATTGTTTGTACTAGCAATTCATCAAATTGGACCAAGTTGAATTTATCCTAGATTAGTTTATGGATTTATTCATTTGTAACATTCAAGGTGTGACTTATCTAAATAATGAGTAAATGACAAATCATGTGCGTATGACTCATATACGTTAGGTATATGACTTGTGCATGGCATGGCATGACATTACTTGCAATAGTGAATTTCATAGCTCGAATAAAGTGTAAATGATACCTTCTCACTAGCAGTGCATGGATTATGAAAAAAGAACATGGTCACAAGTCATTTGTTTGATATGAATATCATTACTATTTGTAAGTAACGACCATTTTCATCATAGAAGATACAATGGTGACCATGAGATAAAATTAATCGAAATAGATGAATAGATTAACCTAAAGAGTAATAAAGAGATCAAATATATCTTATGATGATGACACACATATGACAAGGTCATTGGACAAAAGCTAAATACTTGTAGCTTTCATAATGGTATATAATAGGGAGAGCAATCATGGTACTTTAGTGGAATAATTCAATGACTAAATATATTTGTAATTAATAGATGAACAATTATAATCTAATTACAAATCATTTAAGTCCTAATTATATATGTTTAATTAGTCCTTCTACCAACTCAATACAACTTTGTACTACTTGCATAATAAGAATTGGTTGAATAATGGATGAAAACAGTGAATGAGAAATAGATTGCATAAATTACTATTTGCTGTAAATGTATTCTTAAGAGCATAAGAGATAACTTGGAAATTAATTTAATTTCTTTAGCGTATTATTTAATTGTATGAAATTAAATAATTGAGTTTAAAGTGAGAATTAAATTAATTAGTTTTCGTAGTTATATTTTATTTGGCAATTATACTAATTTACATGTAGATTCTTTTAGGGTAAAATTGTCATAATTTTAACAAATTAAAATTGCTTAATTGAATTAATTAATATTAAAAATAATTATTTATGAATAAAATTTTTAAGTAATTGAGTTAATGAGCTTTTTTTTTTATACAAATCAAAAATGAAAAGCGCATATAATTAAACTCAATACAAATCTGTCCAAAATCCCCATGTAGGGCATGTTTGCCGTGGCACACAAGAATTCCTCCTCCTTGGTGCCACTAACTTCTATGCATAAGGGAGTCTTAATGAACTCAATTTCTATTGCATAATTATTTGTATGCTTATCCACTTCAAATATAATTCTTGTGATTTTTCCTCTATAAGTAGAGACTATGGGTGTCGAATTAAATATATATATATATACACATATACATATTGAAGGGAAACTTTGTTGAAATTTAACGAAAAATTATTTGAATTTGTTGAAATTTATAAAACTAGTGATTTGGTGCTAAAAAGTGTGTCCATTCCCTTGCCCACCAAATTTGTATAGAGATAGTTTCTATATTTAAGGTGTTGACAATTTATTAAACTGTTTATCTGGGCTATGTTGATTGAATTATTGATATCTAGCTCATTATGAAAGATCATGGTACTTGAAAAATATTATACCGGTGATTAGATTGATTCAAAATTTTCCAAAATAATCCCTTGGATTATGCACTTCGGATTGGATCACGATTATATTGGATGAGCTACTAAGAGTCCATATTTACATTATGTGTTATTATTATAATGTATACTTGCCTTATTGTTGTATTAGAGCGATTGATATAAATCATGATATGTAAGCAAGTCTCAAAATTAAGTTTATATATTCAAGAGACTTGCATATGTGTATGTATGGAGAGTTTTTGACAATTAAATTGTTCTTTTGAGAATATTATTGTACTGAGTGCTATATTTTTTAGTAAAACTTTGTATTGTGATAGAAGGATTTCCCACCATCTTAGGCACCACTTCACCTAAGTAATTTGATTTTCAACGGCGTCTAAGTTATTTCGGAGTTGTTTTTCTTTGAACTCAAATAAATTCTACTTACCTAGTTTATTTTGTTCTAAATTTGTGAAATCATAATTGCAATCTCCTTAGCCATTATAATTCAATTGTTTTCCTATGATATGAATACTTAAATTTGTGGAATTATTTTGTTCTATTATTAGTTTAATAACTTTTAAGGAAATGTCTCTTGAATCACGAGCTTTCATTTTTAGGGGATTGTATTTTGTGAATATTTGTTTTTAATTTCACCTGCCCATAGGAGAAATATATTTTAAAAATTCTTAATTTTAGTTTATTCGATCCTGTCGATCTAAAACACATGATTTGTTTTTAAATTTAAAATAATCTAACTGAAATTTTGTACAAAATAAAATATACAATGATTATTTTCCTTAAAAAAATTATAAATATTTAAATTTTAGTACACTAAGTTATCCTTTAACTTTTTTTTTTCCTTTGGAGTAGAGGGAAAGAATTTATCCCTAATTGAATTAAAATTAAAGTGAAGGTTACAATCATATCTATTCCTTTAGCAATATACCGAGTGAGTTTGTTGGACTCAATATTCCTCTTTATTTTGTTTATTTTCTGCTAATTTCTTCTTGTAAAAATATATATATATATATATATATACACACACTCATGTATTGCTTATAACTAATGAATAAAGGAAATATTGTAGATATTGGGACTTGAAAATTGAAATGCATACTTATTTAATATCACTTTTTAAAATGATCCCATTAACTAATTAACCAATTCTTTTAAGAATAATACCACTAAAAAGTTAACCCTTAACATGCATGTAAATCTTAAGAACTACCCAGTATATAGAAGCAGCACTAACCATATTGAAGTAAGGTGATTCAATTATGTAAGTTAAACAAAAATTGATTTAAAAAAAATAAAAAATTCGGTAATAAAAAACTCACTCTCTTTTATTTATTTTCATCCTTGGCCTTCCTTTTGGAGCTTTATGTTCGATCCACATTATAGAAGGCTCATTAAGAGCCCAAAAATACTTGGGCTTCAAGGCGGGGTGCTTCTTCAATTTTAACCCTAGAAATAGGCCCAAAAACTTCTTACTTTTTACCAATAAAATCGCAAATTACCAAATTATGGAACTCAATTTTACGCATATTTAGGAAAAAAAAGAGGAGGAAATATGTATCATATGTAAAATCCAAATTATGCTTTTGACATTTATTCCAATATAAAAATATAAAAAATTAAATATATTATATTATCTCAAATAACATAAATTATTACTAAGAATTTTGAAAGAAATTATGGAATCTTTTTTCTACTACAAAATACAAGAATTTTGTGGAAAGCCTTAAAAGTAAAAAGACCCTCCCAAAACTTTGTTTTTTGTAACTTTTCTTCCCCCCACCCATTTATCATGTACACACACCCCTAAACACGTGATCACAGATTATCTGTACACATGCCTATTCTAATCTCTACTTTTCTAGATTGCAAAAGATCCAACTTCCACCGTCCATCCAATCCCATCTGCAAAAATCCAAAGGCTCCCCCTACCTTACTGCAATATTATCAATTTCAATTTTTCAGTTCGTTATTTAATCTATGCGCAACCCTTCTCAGTTACACTCACAGACTTTCCGTCTCGTGTAACCCTGAAACGCAGTTCACCATTACCGTTTTGACTTCCAACAATATACCCCTTTTTATTTTATTTTTTTCCCCTCTAAAATGGCTTCTGCAGGTACATGAACATGTCCTGGAGCGGGGACAGCTGATTATTACTCTGGAAATGGGCAGGAAACCCGTTATCAACAGTGGCATCCATGTAATTATAAGGGAAGTCAAGGGCATTGGTGGTGGTGGTGTTGGTGTTGGTAGCACTTCCCCAGTCCTTCCATTGCGGCTCGCTTTGAACCTCGCACGTGAACTCCGGTGACACCACGTGCTCCGAACAGCTTGAGTCCGTGTGGAGTCTCGGCACCGACTCCGACGTGTCGAAGTACACGTAATCGTTAACTAACCCCGTAGGAGGCGGGGGCAGCTGGCGCGTGTCCACGCCAAGTGTTGCTATATCCGGCTTCTTGTCTTCAATCTCCGTCACGGCAGAGCTGTTGCCAATGCTTCCTTGCGGTGGCTGTTTCTCGATGGCGCCTTTCTTGTTATAAATCCGGCAAAGCACCCAATCGTCCAACTGCATAAACGAAAAATGAAATTCAATTTAACTGAAATATTAAAAATAATCACAGTTTTAAATTCAGCATTTATTTTTAATGATAAGAAGGAATATTTTCCTAAATGGGAAAGGAATAATTGTGTGGTCTAGGATCGGTTTTAAATGTCGTTATTGAATGTGTGTGAGGTGTAAAACAATTTAATGGACCACACTGTCCTGGATCAATGTATCCCTTCATGTGGGTCCCGATGATTCGATGAAAAGTCCACTAAATAAAATCCAACTTGAATCTCCACCACATGATTGAAAAGATCTTCTGAATCACAAGGCCTCTAGCTGGAGGCTCATACAACCGTTCTTATCTTAGTCACACTACTCACGAACCACGCCTCATTTTCTCGCCGCCAACTATGAAAAAAATTATAACGGTGGGCGGTAAATCCAGCTGGCAATTTCACAAGTATGACAAGACCAAAACGGTCATTCCGCCTCCTGTTTATCCCTAATTAATCTATACCAGGCATGAGAAGAAAAAGTATCCGTACCCTTAAACTGTTCTTCTTGCGAGCTGATCGGTCCACGTCAGCTAACCGATACTCGTGCATAATCCAATTGGTTTTCTCTCCTTTAGGTGCCTTCCCAGCGTAAAACACCAAAGCCTTCTTAATCCCGACCGGCTTCGGCTGTCCAATCGGTTTGTCAGCTCCGGTTGCCTTCCAGTACCCAGAACCAGCTGCCCGGTTAGGCCGTGAACCGTTCGGATATTTCCTATCCCTTGGGGAGAAAAAATACCATTCTTTCTCTCCGTACAACGCCAAATCTGTAAATTTAAACATTTGAATCCACATTAAAATTGAAAACGCTTTAGAGAGATTAAATATTAGAAAAAAAGAAAAGAATGAAGGAACTAACGAAAGAAATACCTGGAAGGTCCCAAGGATCGTATTTGTAAAGATCGATTTCAGCGATAATCGGCACGGCGATGGACTGCGATGCACATTTCCGGCAAAGATAGTGCATCACAAGCTCTTCGTCGGTTGGATGGAATCGGAATCCAGGTGGTAGCTGTAACTCCGATGCTGTCATTTTTTGAACTTTTCACCTTGAAGGTAATAAACTAGTTTTTGAGCTTTTTCACACTCGCTCTAGGTGTTTTTTTTCTACAATCTTCTTTGGTATTCTACGCGGTGACGGCTCTTGAAACTTAAAACGCAAGGGATGGAGTGGAATATATATAGAAGGAGGGAAGGGGCCACGTGGCAGGGGGAGGTTCTACAAAATCACGCGGGTGAGAACTGATAAGGTTTGGTTGTCGTTTTGGGGGAGAGAGAAAAAAAGGGGGATGAATTGGGTGATCGGGGGACACGTGGAAGAGAAGGAAGTGAAGTGCGTGCATGTTGACAGCCCACATGCGGTGATTTTGTCATTGCTTACGCCACTTGTTTTGGACTGATGTGGCCTCACACCACTATGCCAAACGGTCCTCGGGATTCGCGTCAGATCGGCGTGGTATTTTGTTCTCAAATTGTCCCGATGTCGATAAATTGGTCTTTTTCTGAAATTATTTATAAAAAAAAACATTTTTCATTTCCTTCGATTATAATTTCCAGCCTTGTATTACATTTCAAATAAATACTTAAACACAAAATAACAATATGCTAAATTAAATACAAAAATTAATTTAAAAAGCATAATTTGATATTTTATAGTATTAAATTTATTGAAATATGAGCCGACAATTTTACGGTGGACGAGGATTACACGTCAGCCACCCCGTGCGGTCATCATAATCAACTGCTACGACTGACTCTGTGTGTGAAGTAGAACATGGTCAACGGAACTATTATTTTTTAGAGGATTTGGGAAATGGTTTTAACACTTCCATACTCATTTTATTATTAGAAAATCATAATAATAATTTATTAATTAACTACAGCAGTAAAATTAAACTATAGTTTTCATGTGAAATAAAAAATTTATATTTTCACATAAACCCTAAAATATATCTTTCAATTTAACTGTGCTTTAGTTTTAAGTAATGCGTAAATAATACTTTAAACAAATCGATTTTATATATATATATATATGTAGGGCCAACGCATAAATTTTTTTTAGGACTAGTCGAAATTAAATTTTAATTTTTATAATAAAAAATATAATTTCATCATTTGAATAGTTTATATTTTTATAATTTTAAAAGATTAAATTAAATTTTTATCATATTTAAGGAGGATTAAAGTACAATTTTACTTTTACTTAATAACACTATGAGTGATGTTTTTTTCTATTAATTGCAAAAAAAAAAAAAGATAGGTTAATTTATATAATTGTATTTTAGTAATCAAGTCGAATTATAAAATTTGAATTTAATTTAAGGCGTAATTAAAAGAAAATTTAATATTTATGAAGAAATACGTCACCTAACTCTTTATTCAAATCGTCAACCCTTTGACTTTGATTAACATATAATGGTAAAATAACAAGAATAACCCCATTTTAGTATTTATATTTTTCAATTTTATCCAACACATATACAAGAATTCTAACATGTTATTATTGTGTAATTAGGAGAGAGTGATTAGGTAAAATTAGAAGGATGTGTGTAATTAAAGAAAGTTATAATAAAATAGTTGTGGGAGACCTAAATTTCAAAAATTCAACGACATAAATTCAAAGGTTGACGTGTCAACGATCTACGTGGATAAGGATAAAGGAAGTTGCTGAGCAAGTGCCGAAACCGCCCTCTTCTGCCACTCCTTTCACTTAAAAGCATGTTGTTTTCTGTCACACCGCCTCAACTATGATTTCAATCCATGCTTTTCAATTTATACCATGTTTTTGAATTTTTCTTTATATTTAAATTATTTTAATTTAATTTAGTATTTGATTATAGTTTCAATAATTAATTTAGTATTTAAATTAAATAAAATTATACGGTCTGATGAATGTTTGACACGTATGCTTTAGTATAAAAGCACATAAATACTTAATTGGGATAAAAAATTCGAGTATCAAATTGTATATTGAAGTGAAATTCAAATATCTAAATGAAAAAAAATGAAGTACCGAAGTTAACATTGAAACTAGACTCAAGTGCTAAATTGACACAAAAAATTTGAATACTAAATTGAACATTATAACCAAACTAAAATACTAAATAATATATTAACCCTTTATGTATAGACATTGGGTTCAAATTATCCTCTCTCACTCTCATTTGTATTATATAATTATTGTCCCTTTTAAAAGTTATTTCAAATGTATATAAAATATAGTATTGTATATTTGGTATGTAATTCTAATATTTAAAATATAATTTATATATTTAAGATAAAATTTGAATAAAATTTGAACAATTTTTAAGGAGTTTGAAGAATTCAGATTGGTCCAAAATTTCTCATTATATAACTTGAGACCTAGAGGCTCTGGCGTTAGAAGGAAGGATAAGTTATGGAAACGATGAAGATTTAGGTGAGTTTCAAACTCTAAGCCCACTATTATGGTCTACATTGTTAAGCATGTCATGTTTGCATAAGCATGAACTATGATAAAAATGAACATGCATTGCATGATAGTGGGTAAACCTTTAGGGAATAGATGAAGTTTAGGAAGGGAAATGGGGATAGAACCTATAGTTATCGCCTCGGGTGAAGCTTCGGACCTTGCGAAGGGAATACTATGACGTTCGAGCATCAAGATTAGGTGGTGTTAAGGAGGTAATGGGAGCATGAAGCTTCCTAGACTTTTAACTCATCATTTTATAATTTAATCCAACCCAAGATGTAATGTACTTTCGATTTTTCAAAGGTGTGTCGAAATGAAGGGTTCGAGGCCACCAAATTCGGCGAGTAAGTTCGTAAATATTATTATTTAATTTTTACGAGTCAAATATGGTTTTAAAAAGATTTTTGAATTGGTAATTTGTGTTTTATAATGATTTATTAGGTTAACTGGTTTTAGAAAGTGAGGTATCGGGACCTCGTTTCTATAAACTAAGCCGTAAATATTTACGTAGTTATTAAAGTGGTATTAAAGTATCGTTGAAAAATTTTAACATTTCAATAGTTAATTAATTAAAAATGACTAAATTGAAAAAGGTGCAAAACTTGCTAATTATAATATTTAAGTGATTAAATGGCTTGATTAATAAATGAGGGAGGACTTAAGAAATAAACAAACCAAAATTAAAAGGTGAGGCAGCATATGAAGGAAAAATAATAAAATAAAATGATTCAATGGAAAAATGGTAATTTTGATGAAATTAAAAATAAAACAAATTGAATTTAAAGGTTTTCTAGACATCTCTTCTCCAATTTTCAGCCAAAAACAGCCATAGGAGAGAGCTTAAGCTGGTTTTTCATACTTTTGCTTCATATGAGTGCAATTCTTACTAGTTTCTTGTTTTATGTTTTTGAGATTGTTACAATTAGGTCTAACTAAACTATACCTTTGTTTTTTATTTTATTAAAAATTTTGGAAGTTTCCATTAATAAATATTAGTTGTTTTTTTATGAATAACATGGATTTAGAGCTTTGATTATATTGTATGATGATTTTATAAAGTGATTTTGTTAAATATTGATTTTAGGATTAAATTGTAAAAATGTTAAAATATTAGGGTTTGATAAATTTTGAGTTTATTAGGGGTTGTATGAAGGCCTATAATATATGGATAAATTATTGATTGAAAAATTAGTTAAATTGATAGATTAACTAATTAATGGATTAAATTGCAAAAATTATAAAAGTTGGGGTAATTGTGAAAATTCAAAAAATAAAAGAGTATTTGTAACACCCCCTAATCCCGAACCGTCGCCGGAATAGTGTTACGAGGCATTACCGAACATATCAGACAACTAACAAATAATTCATAAATAAAGTAACATTCATAGTATAATTGAATAACTAAATCCCTATAATGAACTCTCGAAATCTAAAACATATATTAAAAGTGAAATAGGACTCGTTCAAGTACTCCGGAATTTTATTTTATTTTTTTATAAATTTCGACAACATTTTTACTTATTTTCACATAAAACCCCCTGCAATTAAAACTGTATTCATTTCAATCATAACAAATTCAACCAATTCATTTCACTTACTTATTTTCTATTCTAAATACCTTCTAATAAAACTCAATCAATATAATATCAATTTAAATTTATCAATGTACTAATTAAATTGAAATGGATAAACTTCTTTCATTATAACTCTTAGACTTGTAATATTAACATTTTTAACCATTTTATATTCAAAACATAATAACATTCATACACATCCTATGTGCATGCCACATTATCAAAAGAAAATATACATCATTTAAAGTTTATTGAAGTCGAGTCTAGCTTTGGATGTTGGTTTAGTACTTGACTTCTACAACCTGCGCACGGAAACAACCGTTCGCTGAGTATGCATATACTCAGTGGTATCACTATAATTCAATTTATAATTAAATACATTAAATCACACACATACTTTTACATTACAATTATCATCACTTAATGAACAATTCAATCTTTTTATGTTATCATTTAATTATATATATACCATTCTTATTTCTTTATTTCAATTCTCACCTTTCACTTATGCCATCTCATTCGAATTTAGTTTTATCAGTAAATTTATTTCATTTGTCCCTATTAACTTGACTCGGACTCGACGGATACACGGATTCCAACCAACACACCAAGATTTACACATTGTGCCTTAACGATGTACATAGTACCTAAAACAAGAATCGATAGACGATAGCGATAGAATGATTTCAACACACAAAGTGCTAAATCAGAATAAGATATGAGATGATCGGCACATAGTGCTTGATCAATAAGCCGGCAAAAACCCGTACTCTTTCATATCCTATGACATGCCAACTATATCCGACTAGCTCGTCTAGTTAATAGAGTATTTAATTCACTTTTTAGTACAATTCCATCTTAATTCAGTATCAATTATAATTTCCTTATTTCAATCAGTTTCACAGTATTACAGTAATTCATTACTTCAGTAATTTCACAGTTCAATGCAGTACACATAACAATATTCAGTAACTTCACAATTCAATTCAATACTCAAAACAATATTCTGTATTCCATAATTCAGTTCAATATCAGTCTCAATTTCAATATCCAATCATAAATTTATCGTTTTACTAAACACTTACCTTAAAATACTTCAATATCCAATCATAAATTTATCGTTTTACTAAACACTTACCTTAAAATACTTACCACACATAATTAATAAATTAAACACATAATAATGATAAAATTTGAATTATAGTGATACAAACCAGAATTCTCTTTGGATTTAATCCTCGACGATCTTTTCTTTTCCTTTTTGGGCCGATGCTTCAGGCTCGATATTAGCTACAAACAATTAAAATAATTTCACAATCATTAGCACAACACAATCATATCCATACAATTGGCATTTTTAGATTTATTTAATAATATAATATCATTATAATTTAATTATCATAAATTCATATAATATAAATTATATTTAAATATCATTAATTATATAATTAAAACAAATAAAATCTTAGATTTTATTCCCTTTACCCAGCCTCAACTATGCTAAATGGCTTAATTGCCATTTTAGCCCTTTTTATTTTCTTTTAATCTATAATTAGACTTTCACTTTTTATTCAATTTGATCTTTTTTCCTAATTAATTTAAATTAAGCTAAATTCACTAAATAAAAATCTATTTAAACACACTATTAGACTCATAATTACTCCTAATAATTATTTACTAACTCGGTTTACTGAGACGGAGGCCCAATTACACACTTTTTCGGTGCCTACAGATTTTGGGTCATTACAGTATTAATTGTAAATTGAATTGGAAATGAAATATATGCTAATAAGTGAGTAATTTTATATTCTAGATCAAGATCTTGTAGATATTCGTGAAAAAGGAAAAATAGCATAATAACCCCTGAACTACTACAATTACTACAATTCAATCTAGGAAAGTTCATATGGTTAAAATTTTATATTTGTATAAATTTGATGAACGATATTATGCATTTATTTTATTGTTGGAAATGAGTCATTGTTGGAATTATAATATTAAATTGGATATTCGATTTGAATGGAACGCGGGATTTGAGTACATTCGTATTTTGGTGTATGATGGTATTGGAAAGAGACAACGACATTTTTCCCAAGTAAACTGGGGTTCAGAATTTTTTGCGAACTCTCATGTTTTACTTTCTGTTCAGATTTCGAGCTTTTGTTGGCGTATTCGGGAGGACCAGCTCTTATGAGCTTTTGCTGACGATGTACTCTTATCCGTAAGTCGTTCTTTGAATGGAAAATTTCGATAAAGTGATTTATTTAATGAATTTGAAAGACATGTTATGTATTTTTGTATTGATTTGAATACGGTGGTATTTAGCAATTGAAGTTGTGAATGACAGGGAGTTGACATGAATGATTTTATTTATTTGACTTGTTATAGTAGGTTCAGTAAGATTTATGTTTAACCCGTCAAACTTACTAAGCTTTATTAAGCTTATATGTAACACCCTTAACCCTTATCCGTCACCGGAATAGAGTTACGAAGCATTACTGAACTTTACCAATTAATTACAAACATTTCACATCCATTAACATACATATCAAGAATTATTCATGTATCACTCATATTGTCCCTTATATGGGCCCTTGAGGCCCAAAATATGCGTTAGAAACAAATCGAGACCAAATCAGAAACTCAGAGAATTTTTCTCAAAATTTCAAAATTTTCCTTAGGAACAGGAGACACACGCCCGTGACTTAAGCCGTGTGGATAATCAATGTGGAACACATGGCCGTGTCTCAACCCGTGTTCTTACCCGTGTAACTCTCTGACTTGGTTCACATGGCCAACCACAAGCCCGTGTGCTAGGCTGTGTATAAGGTGCAGGGGTTACACGGCCAAGTCACACACCGGTGTGCTGGGCCGTGTGCAAAAACCAGGGCATTCTGTTTTACAATTTCAAGGTGCAGGGGACACACAGCCAGACCACATGCCTATGTGCATGGTCGTGTGTCACACACGGCTGAGACACGTCCGTGCCTCTGCCCGTGTGGACGATAATAGGCCATTTTTAGGCCGCTTTTGTCACCATTTATAACTCCAACCTGCACCCAACTTTTGAATACACTAATATGTCCCAACCAAGAAACCAAAACAACCAAAATTCATGTTTTAAATATAACATATCACTACAAAACTTGTTTACCTAAACTTGCCAAAACAACTTCATTCATTGGTTTACCCAAAATATACTACTAAATACATGCATGCCATATAAACCCTAAAAATGTATAATAAAATCTACCGGGGTAATCTGGATAGTGTAGCCCGACGTGTTGATCCGATCATCCGAACTTCTTGAAAATCTACAAAGAACATTAAAGAACACAGGTAAGTTTAATGAAGCTTAGTAAGTTCATAGGCTTTAAATATAAATCTTTCCGAACATACTAAATATTTCATTTAGACTAAGCATTTCACAAACATTTCCTGCCAATCACAACTTCGATTGATGAATTTAATTGATTGAGCTCAATAACAATAATTACTTAAGTTCTTCCACACTAATTCCATATAATACTTACCAATCCTTGTCAAATTAGAGAACGTCTTATGGATTTGAGTACTTCGTTTTCTTTATGCCATAGTCTAACTATGGTCTTACACATGCATTGCCATGGCCCTACCATGGTCTTACATTCGTAGTTCCATAACCCAGTTATGGTCTTACCATCAGGATGCCATAACCCAGCTATGGTTTTACACATAAATATACTACAATAGTCCAATCATGGTCTTACGTTCAAGATGTCATAACCCAATTATGATCTTTTCATTAAAATGCCATAGCCCAGCTATGATCTTACATTTAAATATTGCCATGATCCAACCATAGTCTTATCCGTCAATTCATACTTTGCCACTGAATGATAGTACCCAATCCTGCGTTCTATTCAATTTGAACATTCAATTCAATTTTTATATTTTTATAATAATCATAATTTAATAACAAAAACATGAAATAATACATTATATCATTCCTAACCTAACAATTAATCATGAAAGTTCAACCATATGAACTTACATGGGCTAATTTCTAGAATTTGTTGTAATTTAAGGACTATTCGGCTAATTTCTCTTTTTCACTATTTTCTTCGGGCTCTTTATCTAAAATATAAAATTATTCAATCATTAGCATCTAATTCAATTCTAATTCACCTCACAATTTATGCCTTTCCATTTTCAAAATTACAAATTTACCCCAACTTTTACAGTTTTTACAATTTAGTCCCTCATCAATTAACCCATCAATTGAGCTAGTTTTTCTCAATTAACATTTATCTAATTATTTTAGGCTACCATACAGGCTTTTATATTAAAATTTTCAATACCAAACTCTAATTCTTAACCTTTTTACAATTTGGTCCTAAAATTCATATCAATCAAAATTGCTTAATAAAAGCATCATATAACAAAATTAAAGCTTCAAATCCATGTTAATTCAACATAAAAATCCAGCACTCATCAATGGTAACATTTGAAATTACCCATAGAATAAAAAAACTAATGAATTAGATAGTTGGACCTAATTGTAAAAGTCCTAAAAACACAAAAAGAAAAAGGAAAAGGAAATAATTGAACTCACTTGTAGCAAAAAAAAATGAAAAACCACCTCAAGAGGACTCTCCTATGGCTTTTTGGCTGAAAATTTGATGAAGAATTGTCTAGATTTCTTTTAATTGTTGTTTAATTTATTTAATTTTGCAAAACTTTCAATTTTACCCTTATTTCACCTAATTTCTAGATTTTTTGTAACACCTCTAACCCGTATCCATCGCCGGATTAAATCAAAATACAGCTCATAACAGGCATATAATTTATTTATTTTTTTAAAAATCATATCACATTAAATTAAAGCTGAACATAACATTGATATTATTATAACTTGCGCATGTCAATGTAATCACATTAAACATTTATGAACATAAAGAACAATTCATAGTACACCAAATTCGCATGTTTTATAATTAAACGAAAGTACATATACTGAATCATTCAAACAAAATAAAGTTGTATGTTTCAACATTTCAACCGAATCATAATAACCTATGTATATTCGTACATATAATCATCTCATACCTAGCATGCAATAAGACATCCATTAATTCAATTTCGTTTATTTAGCAATTACCAAACTTACCATATACTTAGCCATTTTATTTCATCTCAAGGTTATGCACATAAACTTTATCAATTTAAAACATTCTTGAACATAAATAACAACTAATAATAGTCTTATTTCACATGTCCAAATACCAATGAACACACACACATATGCGCATATAATCAAACTTTTAGGATCAATTTGAGTACAAATAATTACCAAAAATTAAATCAATTCGTTTACTATTGAATATGCATAACATAGTTGTAAATAACTAATTATTACATTACCTAAACTTATTCGGCTAACCTTTTATAAACTACAAAATTATAACCTCAAATTTTTGTTACACAAGTAATTAGCATAGTCGAATTAACATACACATTATCTATTAGCTTGGATCACATTTTCAAGACAATTATAAAGCCAAAACATACACAATTTAACACATCACTATGCATATTTGTCATTGATATTTTAAACCATTTTAAAGCCAAATAACAAGTACATATATTTCGCATGTTAAGTTTATATACTTTAAATTGTGCCAAAATTTCTTTCACACAACCAAATTGAATTATTTCATACTTGAACATTTTATATAACATACCATACATGATACATTTATAGTTAATGTTCAAACCAACTCATGTTATAAATTAGACATCTCAATTAATAAATCAATAACTAAGCATAACTTAAACTTAATCATCAACCTCACCTAAATCCAATTTGACAAATGAGCTATCATGAGCTCTATTTATTCTTACTTAAGCCTTAAGCATATTTTAACACACAACATACTTATATCATGCATATTTCTCTACTAATATATCCAACCACAAACACCATTCATGTCAAGCACATTTCACATATATACTTCATAACCAAAATCACCAAAAACCAAACACATCAAACATTGAATCAGGAACATATAAAAAAAACAGATTTAAACATAATGAACAAGCCATTTTCGCATGGCTTGGTATATATACATGTCCCAAAAATCAGATTCAAATACTTTATCTATGCTATACATGCATAAATCAAATTCACTGAGTAAAATACCAAAGAAACAGTCGGTAGTGTGATGAGCTTTGTTGACGATCCCCGAGCTCGTAACGTGAATCCAAAATCTATAAGACAGAGGTAGACAAAACACTCACAAAGTAAGCTATTTAAGCTTAGTAAGTCATAAGCAAATTTAAATATCAACTATATATGCATCATCAATTAACAATGCAAAATATACACATCCACAAATATAAGCTTAACATTTCAATATTTCAAACACTTATCGTATGACTAATTGTACCAATTTACCTGCACACATATAATTCTCACTATTAAGATCTCAATAAACCCAATTGGCCGATTCTACTAAATCATAATGCTTAAACATATATCACATTTATAACTTTATCATTTATACAATCAAATAATCAATTAACTTACCTTATTTTCATAACATATTATAAATACATACCTGAGCCCTTTTAATTCGATTTTTCACATTAGATCTTCACTTAACAATGCCCGTTGAACCGTTCGGAATTAAAAGGATACGCGGATAGTCAGAAGGTCGTACAATGCCAACGTCCCAGATGTGGTCTTACATGTAATCACATACCGATGCCACTGTCCCAGACAGGGTCTCACACGAATCAAATACGATGCCAATGTCCCAGACATGGTCTTACACGTAAGCACAAGTCGATGCCAACATCCCAGACGTGGTCTTACACGATAACACATATCAGATATCCTATGTCATGACATATGTATCCTAACTATTCCTAGAGTTCGTACGGGGCTTTTGGATGTCGGATCTCGATCGAATCAAACTCGGAACATAGCTCCTTTGCACAATGTACATTCGGCCATACACATATAAATTCACAAAAATTCCATTCATCATGTAATTATATGTATTAACAAATTTAACAACATTTATAGGCTTATTGACTTACCTCGAACGTCGACAGACGTAATCGACTATTCGACTACTTTTGATTTCCCCTGATCTAACTTCGTTTTCTTCCGTTCTTGATTTTAATTTAGCTTAAATATGACCGAACCCTTGTTTGCTCTTTTCTTTCTTTTTCTTTCCTACTTTCGGCCATTAAAGATGAACATGTGATTTGTTTTATGTTTTATTATATTATATATATTATTATAATTTAACTTTTATAATTAAAATAACATATAAAACTATATATATACAACCAATATGCCGTCCACTAACTAAATAATAGGCTATTTGCAACATAAATCCCCCATATTAAAAAGACAACAATAATTAGGTACTTTCACAACTAACCATCAAGTTTTCATTTTACGCGATTAAGTTCTTTTATTTAATCAGACACTCAAACGATAAAATTAAAACACGAAAATTTAACACAAGCAAATTCACACATAATAAACACTGAAAATAAATTTTTTAAAAAAAAAAATTTTGACTCGGATTTGTGGTCCCGAAACCACTATTCCGATTAAGGTCAAAATCGGGTTGTTACATTTTTTTTCTTGCTAATGCCGCCTCAGCCATCTCCTTTAGGCTAATTTTCCCTTTTAGTCCTCCCTCATTTATCACTTGAGAAATTTAATCATTTTAGCAAATTTTTTACCTTTTTCAGTTTAGTCCTTTTTAATTAATTAACTATCAAAACGTTAAAATTATCTAACGAAACTTTAATACTAACTCAATGACACTCCGAAAATATTTATATAAATATTTATGACTCATTTTATAAAATCGAGGTCTCAATACCTCGTTTTCAAAACCAATTAATCTAATAATTATTACTAAAGCACAAATTACTAATTCATAGCTTTCCTAACTTCACAATTGGCTCATAAGCACTAAATAATAAAATTTATGAGGTCACTTTTCGGATATAGTGATCTCGAATCACTGTTTCCGACACCACTAAAAATTGGGCTGTTACATTATATGTGTTGTTTAATGTCTTTGTAGATTTTCAAAAAGTTGGACTACCGAATCAGCACTCAAGTCACACTATCCAGCTTATCTCGGTAGTTTTTAAAATATTAAATATGATTTATATGGCATGTATAGGATTTTGTTCGGTTTTGGTCAAAATTTTGCTTATGTAAATATTATGAATAATATTTTGTTTATATAACCAACATACACATTGATATGAAATTAAGATATGAGTGTGATGTTAGTGTAAGTGATATATGTATGTATATAATTGAGTTAAAGTGAACTTTGGTAACTTGGTTAGATAGGATAATTCGGTAAGTTTGGATACTTGGTTGAAATGTTTTAAGTTGTCATATGAGGTGCCTAAGGGCATATTGGTTGTATGTGGTGATAAAACATGTCTAAGACATAATTTTAGCTTAGAAAATGGCTTATTTTCGTCCACACAGGCAGAGACACGGGTATGTGACTTGGCCATGTGACCCAAGTCAGAGAGTTACACGGGTATGGGCACAGGCTGAGACACGCCCATATGTCCCTATTTCGAATGCCCACACGGCTTAGCCACATAATTTTTAATGTTTTTCGAAGAACTCTTTTTTGAGTACCTGATTTAGTCCCTACTTGTTTCTAACACGTATTTTCGGCCCCGATGGCTTGTATAAGGGATAATATGTTTGATTTCGATTGGTTTTGAACATGAATGTTATATTATATGAAATATCTGTTAATTGATCTGTAAACTCCGGTAATGCTCCGTAACCTTATTCTGACGATGGATACGGGTTAAAGGTGTTACACAAGACATGTTTTTCTATTCCCAAAATAAAATATTATTTATAAATTAATTTAATCAGATAGATTAATTTTTTAATTAAATGATTTTCTCAATCCGATTCTAAAACATATTTAATTTCTATATTCAATAGATTTACAATGACTAATTAATTTAATTTCATTTTCAAACTTCAATTATTTAATTAAATAATAATTTAAAAAAATTAAATTAACTTTCAAGTCATTTCTATACTTAGTCTGAAAAAACACATTCATTTCTGAATGTGCTCATTTATCAAACTTTATCATTTTTATTTATTTCTATTCATTTGATTCTTTATGCAATTCATTTTTTATTTCAACGAGCTGGCGGAGAACCAATAGAACATATATAATTAGGGCTCAAAACTTTTCACATTTTAATTATAAACTCATTTAGTCCCGAAGTCATTCCACTATAGTATCATATCTGAGTTCTCACTAATTAAACACCATTACAAAACCTACTCAGGGGCGAAGCCAGAACAACTTTTTAGGGGGGACCAGATGAAATTTTTATTTTGTATAGTTTATATCTTTATAATTTGTAAAGGATTAAGTCAAATTTTTATAATTTTAGGGGGGCCAAAGTAAAAATTTACCTTTACTAATTTAAAATTTTAAAAAAATTAAGGGCCTAAATAGCAATTTTACATTTTAGGGAGGGTCGGGGCCCATTCCAGCCCCCTGGCTTCACCCTTGAACCTACTCAATCAGTTCTTGTAACACCCCTATACCCGGTCCAATCGTACGGACGCGGTATAAGACTATTACATTTGGTGCCAAAACAGTTATGGCTAGATACTGTTTAATTTAAACTTTTATACATAGTATTTTAACTTACCAACCACAATTGCAATCATACTTATAATTTCACTAATTCATTTCATATATTTACCAAAATACTTCAAGTAACCCAAAATAGATAGAATTTCAAGAGTTTACATTTTAGTCCCTAACACAAGAAAACACTTTTGGTCTACTTATGTACATGCCATTTTAATTCAAACTATGGTACCTACTCTTGAAGCTCTTGAGGATGTGATGAGATGAGAGATCTTCTAGCCTGACTCTATCTCTTCAAGTCTAATTGTACCTACGCGTTAAGCCGGTGAAGGCTTAGTAAGCACTACAAGAATAAATAGGTAATTAAATCATAACAGAATATTTTAAAACTTATTCAATTATTACATATTTACTCACATATAAGTTTCTTCAACTATGCCTTACTTTAATAAAATTTAAAATACCTTTTCGTAAGTTATTAAACTTCCCTTAACACATTGGTGATTCACTTTTGTTCACAACTCATATTCTTAGCCCAAAGTAGACTTTATAGAACACACTGGATATACGGAACAAATACAGAGGTCCATTATTATACACTAATAAACAGAGAGCACTAGAGTGCTAAACAGATAGCACGAGTGTGCTAAACGGAGAGCACTAATGTGCTATTAGTCAGAACGTGCTAATTATCAGAAAGCGCGCTAAGGTTCCTTAATGGCATGCCACTAATATCCTAGTAGTTCTAAATTCCGTCTACTTGGGCTTTAAAGCTGAATCTCATACATTTAAATATTTTCCATAAATATTTTGAAAAAGATTTCTCAATTCTCCATCATTTACAATTTAGTTCCCTTTTCACAAAACACAAATATCACACCTTTTCACACATATACTTTTACCATAACATCATTACTTAGTGTTCAAACAATAAACCATTTCATATTCTCCACCCATAATTTTTTTTTTTTTACAAATTTCGTAATTTCATAATCTAATTTTATTTTTTATTTTTTTCTATTTACAAATTTAAACATATATTTTACATTTTTAATTCCAAGTAATTCTATACTACAATATAAACATTTAAATAAAAATAATTTAAAAATCTTGTAGTACTTACAACAAAAGGTTGAGATGATGTATGTTCTTCTTCCTTCACTCCTTAGCCTTCTCTTTTCCTTTTTCTTCAATTAGGTCCTCTCCTTTCTTTTCTTTCTCTTCAATTTCATATAAAACATTTAACATTTATATGTTAAAAGAAAACAATCAAATAACTTTGCTATACTCTTTAATAAAAATAAACATGTATGGTATGATAATTTCATCATAAACCTTAATTTTGAAATTCTCTCAATTTAGTCCCTATTAAAAAAACTATAGTTTATTTTACAAATCAATCCTTTTCTCAATTCTAACTTGAAATTCTATCAATTCAAACTCTAATACTTCAATTTATTCAACATGAACAACATCTAAAAATCCATCAACTTTCAAAATTTCAACATAAATCAAGTAGTATTTTGTTCTAGGATTCTACAAACTCAAAAATTACAAGAAAATGGACTAAATTGGCTTACCAATCAAACTTTGAACCTTGAAACCCCAAATTTTCTTTCTTTCTTTCCCTTTTTCTTTTCATTCCTTTCTCCCTGTTTCGTTTGCTATTCTGTTTCTTTTTTTCTTTTTATTTTGTTTCTTTTATATTTTACTTTATTATAATAATATTATATTATATTAATTTCTTAAATAATAAGTAAATGTATATAATTATTACAAGTGTATGTATAATATTTTTACACATGCATTTTTCAATTACCATACACTGGTATTTACTTTTTACTATACAAGTCTTATATATATATGGTTTATTTATTAATTTAGTCCTTTAACTTTTCTCTATTCTATGAGTTAACTTTTAATCTATATGCAATCTAGTCCTTATACCTAATTACTCTTAATTTTAAACAAATTCACCTAGCCAAAACCTAATTAATCACACAACTAACTATGTAAATATTTTTTAAAAATATTTACAATTTTGTTTTATGAAAACGGAAACCCGAAAATATATTTTTCGGTTACCCGACTATCGGGTCATTATAGTTCTCGTCCAATGACCTTGTCATAAGTATGTTACCATCATATGATATCTTTAATCTCTTTGGGATAAATTCATTCTCCTAATATGATCCTACTTTATTTCATGGTAAATATTACATCTTCTTTTATGAAAAGTCAACTACTATCAAATAGTAATTAAGTCATTTATCATATAGTCAAATGACTTGTGGCCATGTTTACTTTTCATCTATCATGTAGTGCCAATGAGAAGATATCATTTACCCATTTCTTAGGTTGTAAATTTCATTATTGTGAATGATGCTACATATGACAAAAGTCATATACCCAATGCATCAGCTTTAGGGGTCTTATCTATTTAAACTCGGACTTTTACTTACTTTAAAGTATACGAGTCACACATACATAGTCTATCATTCACTTAGGATTAATGTATGTCACACTATAAAAGTCATAAGTGAATAAATCCATACACAGATTTTTGATCTATTCTACTTGGGTCATGTTCGATATACTGTCAGCCTAGTCAATCACATCTATATCTCTATCTTCTAGGAGTCATTTGCTCTAATGTTCAAGACAAAGTATCTCCCCAATTGGATTTGATAGACGACATATTAGTCTTTCAATTGATTTGCTCAATTTTATTAGACTAAGGACATGTTTAGATTCATCTACTAATATAAGTTGTCTTTTTGTATTACGATCCGATGTAATACCGCTAGACCTGTTCATGGGTCGGGCCACCCGACTCGGCCCGAAGGCTCGCTCAAAATGTGGGAGGGTTTGGGCAAAAATATATGCCCGAAAAATGGGCTTGGACAAAAAAAAATAAGGCATGTTTAAAAAAGGGCCGGGCCTCGGGTAAGGCATTTTTGGGCCGGGCCTTGCCCAGCCCATGCATACATCTAGATACCACTTAGCATTTGTTAAATGTTAGATAACCAATGAGCCAATATTTGCTTCCATTTTGTTTTGCGTGCAAAAACCATTGAGGATAATATACAAATGGTATTAATATAATTAATGGATATTATTATTAAATCAATTTGTTCGAAAACTACAAGTGTACATAGATGAAAATACTACACTTAGGGTTCCAAATTCAACAAACTATCCATATGCCTCAATAAAATGACCTATATCATCCCTCAAGTTCATACTCCTTCGATCCCGTAAAGATCACTCATCATTAAGGTTATCTACACTGACTTGTATGGATTGCTTGTCAGGATTTGTTCCCCACTAGCTTCTTTCCTCCTAATAAAACCATCTCACCCTTCCTTATACATATCACTTCCATTCAATATATCTCACTGCCCCTCATTAGAAACATGCAACTCTCATATGTGTTAGAAATTATTCAAAAAAAAAACAAAGGAAAATTCAAAGTTTAAATCTCATCATTGACTCTTGGACATCTCCTCATCAATCCAAATCAACTCCACCATGATTCTAATCATCCACCTTCTACCCATCAAATGCACAACCACGAAAGAAGGAATATCAAATTTACAATCAACTAAGACCAACATTCTTGCAATATCAAGCCTTTCCTTATTTAGGGTAACATCGTCAATTTGAACAAATGATATTCAGGTTTCCAAGTGCTTTAAAGGAGCTTTAATGCCATATGTCTATATAGGGATATTAAAGAGATCGACCCAAAATTCAACCCCCTGATTCTCCATAATAGGTTTAAAAGGTTCAACTTTATCAAACCACATCTCAAAAGACTTAGATGTCAACTAACCACAACCTTATCTCTCTAGAATAAAAGAGAATAATCACTTAATTCACTTCCTATGGACATATTTTACCAAGGACCCCATCGTACAAAAAAGTTTGTTGGACCAGCACCGAATTATACATTTTCTTGATGCTCAAACCCTAACAATCATTAAGCCAATACATATTCCCTTTTACGAATCCCAATTTCAAAGACTCCAAAGATCCTTTTAATTTAGGTTAAGTCATCCTATCAATAACAGGCCGCGTTTCTCTTTCTTGGTCTTTCTTAGCAATAAAATGTGACTCCATCTTCCTAGCCTGAATCTCCAAACTCTTAAACACCAACAAAGTCCTCTTAAGTGTGTTCCCCACAAGAACATCCTTGTAAAACCTATGATCATCGAGCGTGTTAGCAAGTTTCTTAACATGGTCCTTCTCCTCCCACATCAAAACCCTTCTCTTCGCCATTATTCCTATCGCCTTTCTAGACCTTGACTCATACACGTTGATTCTAAAGCCAATCATAAAAAGATTTTTCCCTTAAACAACAACTCTCTTCATATCTTCTTCACGATTATACTAGAAAAAAAGTGTTGAGATTTTGTGCCTTTAGTGCAGTGATTTCGTCACTATGCTTGTAGTTTTTCGAACAGATTGGTTAACAAAGTACCACGGTTAAATTATTATCTTTTGTATAATTTTCTTCAATGGTTTTTGCATGAAAAGCAAATTGAACAAAGCAAATATTGGCTCATTGATTGCTTAAGATTTAACTAAATTAAGTTACATCATAGGGATGCATTATCATACAAAAAGGCAATTTATATTAGTAGGTAATCTAAAATTTTCATAGTTTAAGGAATCAAAATTAGCAATTGATTCAATGGACTATTATGTTGTCTATCAAGTCTAATTTGAGAGATACTTTGTTTTCGATACCGGTAGGTATGATTGTTTGGATTGACAGTACACTGGACATGACCCAAGTTGACTTACCTTGGATTTAGTTTATGGATTTATTCATTTATGACGTTCATGTTGTGGCTTTCCTCAATCTTGAGTAAGTAACTACCTATGTGCACTTAACCCATATGTTTTGAAATATTGAAAGCCTATGGTTCAATTGGTATCAAATTTAGAAGTTGGTATGTTGGTTATATGTCTTAAGTAAGCCATGGCTTTACTTCAATAGTGGAATATGTAGCTTGATTAAAGAGTAAATGGTATCCTCTCATTGGCATCGCATGGATTGTGAAAAAGGAACGTGACCATGAGTTCTTTGTCATGGATAAACGATTGCTACTACTATTTGTTAGTATTCATTGTGACATATACAATGATGAACATGAGATAAAATAGGATTATATTAGGTGAACATATTTAACCTAAAAAGAGTAAGGATATTCTATAAGGATAACACGCTAATGACAAGGCCATTTGACAAAGCATAAATTTAAGTTGCTTCCGTAATGGCCTATAATGGGGAGATCAATCATTACACTTATAGTGGATTAATGACACCATGGCTAAATAATGTTGTAATTAATAGATGATTAGTCGAAGCTTAATTACAAATTATTTAAGCCTTGATTGTATATGTCTAGTTAGTCTCTCTACTAACTCAACATAACCCTATTTAGATTGCAAATTACAATTGATATGATAAATAATAGAATACGACAAATGAGAAATTTCATGAGTTACTGTCCGTGGTAAATGCATTTGTTCTAAAGGAACAAGAGATGACTTAGAAATTTAGTTAATGTCTTTGGATTATTAATTTAATTAATTGTAATTAAATAATTAAGTCCAAAGTGAAAATTAAAGTATTTAGTCATCGTAGTTTTACTGAGTGAGACAATTAAATTTATTTACTCATAGATTCTAATACGAAAAATTTGTCATGACTTTGACAAGATTAGAATCAGGTTAGAAAATAATTTAATTGAATTAATTATATAAGCTTGTTTTAATTTAAAATTGATGTGAATATATAATTATATCAAATACATGAAACATCTAATGAGCCCTATACTATTAAAAGGTGGGTGGCACATTGTGAGAATCCCAGTGTGTGTGTGTGCCACCTACCACATTGAGTCTTAGAGGAACTCTTGACTTTTACCACATTGAGTTGTAGAGGAACTCTTGACTTTCTATTAAAATAATTTTTTTCTCCTCTCCTTGTTTAAGCAAAACTCTTGTGATTTTTCCCTATATATATAGGGACTAAGAGGTAGCCAAAAATACGCATTAGTCATACGTGGTACTTTGTCGAAATATATGGAAAATTTATTCACCCTCAAATAAATTTCATTTTTCACGAGTACTCGAGATATAAATTTCGATATTAATTTCTCATAAAAGAAAGTGAATATTCTTCATTGGGAAGTTACTATTTTTATTTTGTATTTAGTTTTAAATAAGAACTCACTCTTTTAGCAACTAAAAGTTCGAGAATAGTAAAGAAGGTCATTCGATTCAAAATTATAATTCTACATGACTCTTTAACTCAAAAATACATGCAGTAAATTTAGTAAAATTTTACTAGCTAGTATAGATACCACAACAAAGATTTAATTTTGTGAAAAAAATTTAAAATTTCGTTATACAGTAAAAACACTTTTCATAAATGTTTTGTTCCAACAAAAAAGCAAACGTGTAGTTGAGCATCCTATGTTGAACGCTCTTGTAGTCCATGTACATGTACGAAACCTTCTCGTACTTTTCAAAAACCTGGCAAGGAGCTGATGTAAGAACCCTATCAATGGAGATCATAAAAACCCTAATATAAAATAGATGTGATTACTTGTATTTTTATATGGATTTAGTTGAATTTTTAAAATAAATAAATTAATAAATAAAAGCCGAGGTATTTTTTACGTAAAAAATCTTAAAAACTACCCATTACATCATTACTTCAAAATTCCATGAATACAAATACAATAAATAAAAAATTAAATCAAAATTTATTTATAGTTTAATAGATAGGATTCATAAATCTCAATCAACATATAAGCATGACACAACTATTCCTTAGAATAGCATCTCTTTCAAACAAAAAAGTCAAAATGTAATTTTTATTACTATATTTTCTTAAAAATTAAACATAATTTCACCCTGTCAATGCTTATTCTTGCCTGATACCTTCGTAATAATCTAGGATTAATAGTTTCTCTAATTATCTAAATTATGGAGTGTGGACACGCCGTGATTGTGAGCAGAGTATCGTCACTGTCATGGGACTCAAGGTGGCTAACTTCCTGATAGCCAGAAGGTCGGCTCGGCAATGTTATGATGATGCCTTGACTTTGTAGCAAAACACGTGGCTAGGGAAAGGTATGTCCTTTTGTCCAGTAACCCGGCAGTCTTTTATTGGTTGGTAATTTAAATTAGTGGTCAATTTAATTAGAATTAGAAAAAAAAGAGGACAAATTTGGACCACCTAGCGGTTTTCAATTAAAGTGTGAGAAATGATAAAATTCCAGATTAGTTTGCATTTTCGAGAATGAAAAAGAATTCTCACTGCATCTGCCTCTCCATTATCTCCGCTTTTCATTTTCTTCTTTCTTTTTGCCAAATCATAATGATTTAAAAACAAACATTGTTTTAATATGATTATTATTTTTAATTATAAGTATAGATTTGTGTAGTGTGTCTCGCATTTTGAATGAAACAGGATCCACGTTGTCACGAAGAAGAGTCGACGTTACAACATGATGACGTGTTTCTCATTTAACCGGGTTTTTTTTCCTAATTAAATTCTGCTATCTTTTCCTAGTCAAACTCTAATAACTTTAGGAATGTTTTAATCATATTAACCCATAAATTTCCGTCTATAAATAGGGCTTTTAGCAAACGTAGAAGGATTGATTCAATGACACAACAAAAAGAGAATTTTGTGTTTTAGCTAGAGAGGTTTGTAATTTTTCAAGGTTTAGGGGATTGTTTTTTTCTCCATCTTATACTATTATTCGGTTATTTTTTGTTTAGTGAAATTTTTTTATCCGTAATTTTTTATCCTCTTTATATGTGTTTTTCCACATAAGTATTTATGTCTAATTTTTTTTATGCGTTCTTATTCGTTGCTTGATTCGGGTTTATCCCAACAAAATTAACTATTAGTTATTTACATTATTCTTTTTAGAGATTCAAAGTGATTCTCTACAAATTGAAAGTAGAATTGATATAAATTAATATTTAAATATAAACTATTTGCTATTTAAGTGTGTATATATATATGTAAAATTAAAGTTTATAAGTAGAATTCCATTTAAAACCGAATCAATACTGTCTATATATGATTTACATGATGTAGGAGTCAAACTTAAGACATTAAAATTCTAAAATTTATACGTTTGTCAATATTATCAAGATCTCGTATAAAAAATAATTAAAAAATAATTAAAAAAAGAGTAATTCACTTTCTTTTGAAGTTTTTTTATAAAAATAAAAATTTTAAAAAGAGAGCGATTCCATCTTTTTACACAACTTTGAAAACATATTTGTCATATTTTATGCTAAAAAGGGATTATTATGATCGCAATTTTTTAAATCCATCCATGGAATTAAAAGGTAACCCATCTCCTTAATTATGTTTAATAAATAAATGGACATTTATTTTAAATTTCGTTTGTAAACTTAGGTTGAGTTTGAATGAGTGATGCATTTATCTGTAATTAGTGTAAAAAGATGGAGTGAGATTAAATACTGTAACAATATTATAACGTGAAATAAAAAAATAAGCTAAATGCACCGCATTGCACCCCACCACCCATCCAAATCCACCCTTAAAATGCTCATCGAGCATGGGATAATAATCCTACAAATGATTATTTATTATATATAAATTATATGATTAAATTTTTTTAAAATGTCTCGTGGTAATTTTTATGTTTAAAAAAGGATAGTGATAATTTTGAAGCAAAAAGATAGGTGAAGAGAATGACAATAGGACAAAATTTTTTTAATAAAAACTTAAAATTTAAAATATTAAATGTTTATAATTAAATTTAAATAGCTCCCACCCGTGGAGAAGCCTGGTAATAGAAAATATGAAAGAAATAGATGGAATAAACTTGAGCATATTTGGGGATGCTATCCCTAAGTGAGTGTTGAAACTACAAATTAGAAATTTGACTATGGTGTGAAAATTAGGACAGCAATATCAGACAAATTGGCGGCTGTGAAATTTAGTCAGTTTCATTACCAATAATAAATAAACGTGTTCATTTCATCTAGACAAATAACGACACTTTCTCTTTCTTCTTTCCAAAGGAAAAGAAAAGAAGTTTCATATAAAAGTTACACAATAAAAATAAACTAAAAGTCAAGCAACCCTACTTTTAAGCCATAATTTCTTTTCTTATAGACCTCATTATCAAAGCCTTAAATGACTTTTAAATTATAGGAGTTTTTTAATTAGGTATTTAAAAAAATTTTTAGTAAAAAAATATGATTAAATTAGCTAAATATCTGTGAAAAAATCTTAATTAATAAAATAGATCAATTTTTGAAATTTTAAAAATGAGATCATTTTTGAAAAAAAAAGAAAGTTAAAGCGCGACCATCTAGATAATTTTTTAATAATTACAAATTTTCACACACACTTTTAAAAAACCACCTATTTGATCAATTAGCTTTTTGTTCTCGATATATTTAGTTAATTTAACCCAAAATATATTTAAACTATTGTTTCGTTACTTTTTTATTTTTCTGTTAAAAACAAAAAAAAATTAACCAATTAATTTTTTATTTAAATAAAGTGTTTGAGAAGATGGACGTAGTTTTCATAGTCTCCACCATAGATGGGGAAATGGAAAATTAATGCGGATGGTGGTCAGAATTTGAATTATGGTATAAGTATGACTGGTGGTGTGATCCGAGACGCAGATGGTTTGTGGTGTTTGGGATTTGCAAGGAATATAGGATTATGTAGCGCATATGAGGCAAAACTTTGGGGCATACTTGATGGTCTTGAATAGGCTTGAAAGTTTGGTTTTTGAGATATGTTGTTAAAATCAAATTGTTTGGAAGTGATGCCCCATATTAAAGGAAACCTAATAATTAATCAACCGGAATCGCACGTTGTAAATATGATTCAAGATTTGTTGAGGCATGATTGGAATGCCAGCTCAACTCATGTGTACAAGAATGCAATAGGTTGGCTAATTGTTTAGCAAATGCTGCAGAAGGAATGAACATTAGCTTTCATATTTGGTCTCAAACACTTGATTTTGCTCTGAATGTGCTACATGAAGACTTCCTAAATTAATTATTATGTAATAGTATGGAATGCTCATTTTTTAAACAAAAAGTATTAATATTAATTATTAAAGGAATTGATTGTATATATTAGATTATGACGATACTATGATTCGAGCAAAAAACAAAATTATGAAATAAATATATTTATTAAAAATTAAATGAGGTTTTAGTTGAAATGGTAAAACAAATATTATAAAAATTAGTGTTTTAGGTTTGAATTGATTATATGTGTATTTTTATTTTTGTATAATGATATAAAAAGATAAAAAAAAACACCTTTAAAATAATATGATTTACTTTGTACAATAATAGTATTGTAGTCATTACCCAATTAAGTTAGATACCTAATTGACTCGTGAAATTAACTTAATCAAGAACTTAATATATAGTATAAATAAGATTATGATTTCACTGATATATTAATTACAATTAAATATATTACAAAAATTAAGAAATAATATTAAGCTATAGTTGTTATCATATTCTATTCTAATTATACTTTTTTTTTCATATTTTATATTAAACTACAATTCTTTACATATAGTTGATGTTTTATATTCAATATACTTAAAAATTATTTAATACATCGTTAATGAAATTTTTTAGACTTTACAAGTGAGTAAAAGATTTGATAAATATATTATGAGGTGCAGTAAAAATTTTAAAATATATATATATAAATAAATAAATATGACACTAATTACACTTTTAATCCACTTGTGAAGTTTAAAAAACACCACTGCCAATATATCAATATGAAATAAATATTATTTTTGAATTATATAAAAACACTTTAAGTGATTAATCATACTTTTGATATTTTAATATTTTATTATTATAATATTAATTCAACTTAAATATATAATGTCAAATAATAACTTTATATAATTAATTACAAATCTGTGAAATATAATGTATAATTTTGTCACCATATTTTACAAAAATTATAAAATAATTTAATATATTTTAATTAATAATAAAATTAAATACAAAAAAGGAATAAATATATTAGTTGAAAACATTATTACACATGTCGGCAAGTAAAATGTGTAGTACTAGAGTTTTTCCCGCCCGACAAAGTTCGATGTATCTCAACTCCCTTCCAAACTAAAGCCGTCACAGGACTCCCATCTTTTTTAAGCTGTCGGTTTAATATTTTTCTTTTTGCAATTTTCTTATTTCAATCAATTGAAATAGTAAAAATCCTTAAAAATATTTTCAAATTTAAAAATATTCATTTATAGTAATAATAATTAAAATAATTTTATAAATACTCACTAATAACAGTTTTTATAATAAAATTTCATTCATAAAATATAAAAAGACTTTTTTACCTTAATAATTTAAAAAATAATTAAATATCAAAATGAATCACCATATAAATTAATTATCGAAATAGGTCGCTTGTTACAGTATTTTTCGGTGCCACTTGACTGGTTAGCAGCACCACATGAGTTTCTAAAAAACAATAATTTTTTATTAGTGCTGCCAATGTATCAAACGACATTAGATTACAATATAATTAGTTAGTTTATTAATCATATTATTAAACGGATGTTTTAATTCAGCAGGTAGAATGTGTGGTCGTGAGTACAAAAAAAATGTTATTTTGTCAAAAGATAATAAAGTAAAACTTACCTTTTGGTGAAAAAATTGTTATCTATAGAAATTAAATTTGCAACTACTTAATTAAAAACCACAAATAAAAAAATAATTTTTAAAAAAACTCATGTGGATGACATCGAAAAATATTATAACAAACCACCTATTTTAGTAATTAATTATTTTTTTAATTATTGGGGGTAAAAAAGGCATAAAAGAATTTCTCAATCACTGTTGTGTTGTCGTATTGGAAATTCAGTGTGAAAAATGTTTAAAATCATATGATTACCTCAACGAAATTAATAAATAAAAAATTATTATTTAGGAAAAGATTTAATGATTCCATAATATAAAAAAATTGTCCTATTGTAACAAAGTGGTTGCCCCACACGCACCATCAAATTATTATATTATATGGTTTTAGCTTTATTTAATTCAACGAGCTTTCAACTACGATCTTACGGCGGCGCCGAAAATAAATGTTTTACATTAAAATCTTTAATATTAACCGTTGGTGTCTCAATATTTTTGAAAATATGATAAAATTATTTACAAAATGAAAAAAATTAAATTATATATTTTAGAATAAAGTAAAAAATATACATTTGAATAAAGTTTAAATTTGTTAATATTATGATATTTTAAGAAAAATATAAAAATAATTTATTATAACTCTCATTATTAATATTTGATACATAACATATTAGTTTTAAATATTTTTAAGCAATTAATGTTAATTATTTTTATTGATAGCTTATTAAATATTTTTTTATATTATATATATTTGTATGTCCTATATAAATATTACATAAAATATATTAAATTATAAATGAAGGATAAAAACTTTATTTGGCTACAAATTTTTTTTTTTTCATTTTGAACTCCAAAACTTGCTCGTATGTTGGCCTCAAAACTATTTTTTTATCCCAAAAATACTTTTAGAAAAGTAATACTAAATAAGACCTAAGACATTGAAATATTTTATTATTTAAATAATAATTAACTAAAATGATATTATCAATTATTTCGCATCTATATTTTTTTTATAAATTCATTTGTAAAATTAAAAAAAATAAATTCTATCTTAATATATTAAATAATAATTTTTATTTTATTATTTATTTTAATTTTTTTAAATATCAGAATAGATGAATGGACATTATGAAATAAAATGAAAACAATTGGCCCAACAAAATTTTTGCTTAATCACAAGGTCGAGGTTTTAGAAATTTTGGGATTTTAAATTGAACTCTCATCTATGTTATTATTTAAATCTTTAATTGGGTAGGTGTTACGAGTTTATCGGAAATTAAGTAATTAGAAAATTATGAAAATATCTTTTCGTAATTAAAATAATTTATATTATTCTAGGATTAGTTTTTTTTTTTTTAAATCTATAAATAATTTGTATATGATAGGATTTAAACCAATAACATTTACATTCATTAATAAAATTTTAATTTTACCACTTGACTAGAACTTTATCTTGAATTGTTTTGTATATTTTATTTTTATTATGCATACTTTATTACCTCCATCAATTAGATATCTATATTTATTATTATTCAAACTCGTGACAGAATTAGTGTCACATATTAACTTGGTACCAATTTAGTTGGAAAAAGATTAATTTACCATATCCAAGGATTGGACATGAACATGGGTGACGCTGAGGGGGAATTTTGACTTTTGACTAATTACAGTTTATAAATTTGTAAGTTAATATAGATAAAATTATAATTTAGCCCCTAAAAATTGATCTTTTTCATTTTTAGTCCTTTAAAAACTATATATATATACTATTTAAATGTAGAAATTGTATTTTAACTTTCATAAAAACAAACAATTCAGTTCTGGCCCCATAAAAACTTTCTGCCTACGCCCCTAGACATAAGTTCAATGAATATGTGAACAAGTTCTTTACCCTACACCAATAATAATTATTGATTAAGTTTTAAAAAGTAATTTTTTACGCAAAATGTTTTCTCTCACCCACATCGTATCTATACTTCCTATTATTTAAACCCTTGACTGAGTTGGTGTCATGAGTCAATCAGGCACCAACTATACTAAAAAATGTCCTTCCGTAATTAAAATAAATTATATTATTTGAGGGTACTTTAATTTTTTTATTTTTTTAAAAACCAATATAAAATTTGTATGTGATGGGATTTGAGTCCATATCCATTTGCATTAATAAAACCCTAATTTTACCACTAAGCCAACACTTTATTTTGATTTATTTTATACACTTTAAACACATCTCTATGTTCTAAGTATATATTATAAATTTTAGTTTAAAATAAATTATATTATTCTAAGATACTTTAATCTTCTTATTTTTTTAAAAAAATCAATAAATAAATCAATTACATGGTTAAAAAAAATCAATAAATAATTTGCACATGGTGGAATTTGAACTCATGACATTTAAGTTAATAAAACCTTAAATTTATCACTCAATCAAATATTTATCTTGAGTTATTTTGTACATTTTACTTTTATCAATTGCATATCTATACTTTTATACTATTATTTAAACCCCTAAAAATGGTGTCACAAGTCAACCAACACAAACTCGATTAGGAAAATTGCAAAAAATGTCATTTCGTACTGAAAATAAGTTATATTATTTTAGGATACATTAGTCTTTTTATTTTTATTCTAAAAATTATTAAATAATTTGCATATGATGAGATTTGTACCCGTGACATTTGGGTTAATAAAACTGTAATTATACTACTCAATCAAAACTTTATATTAAGTTAGTTTGTATATTTTATGCACACCTTATTACCTCCATCAATTATATATAAATAATGTTATTAATTGTATTGGCGTCACAAGTTAGCTCGACATCAACTCAAGATTGATGAAAATACCATGATAAACAATTGTAGTGCATTTAATAATTTTAATATGATGTATTTACATGTTTAAATTTTATTTTACAAACAATTTAATCTAACTTTTTATTTTAATATCTTACATATTGCTAGTATTATCGTTAAGTAGTTTCAAATCATACATTTTCACATGCATATGTAAGTTTTGTATAAACTATGTGTAAGTTTTTAATTTAGATTTTACTTTTATTTAAGTCTCATCTTATGTAATCTTATTTTGATTTATTCTAATATGGTTGAAGATATATCTGATTATTGGCTTCACCATGCTTTGGGTCTATTTTTGAACACTAATCTTATTATAAGTTTTTATTATATCTACTCTTTTTTTAATACAATGCTTAGAATTACCCATAGTCCGTCCCCAACCCTTAAATGGGGAGATAATACGTTTCAGCGCACTCAAACACATGTCCTCCTGCACTGGCAACAATATCGATATCAATCGAGTTAAAACTCAAAATATGCTTTGGGTTTGTAAATATACTACTTTCTAAACAAATAAATGTACTTCTAACAATAAAAAAAAGTTATATTATGACAAATGGTTGACTTGCAGTTGTGTATCTAGGGAGGCTGGCAGGGGCCCCGACCCCTTCTAAAATAGAAAATTGTCTATTTAGGCTCTTTAGAAAATTTAAAATCTAAAATTAGTAAATATAAAATTTCACTTTGACACCCTAAAAATGATAAAATTTTGATTTAATCTTTTAAAAATTATAAAGGTATAGGCTATTAAAATTTAATTTCGACATCCCTAAAAAGAATTTCTGCCTTTTTTGTGAAATTCTTTTAATAAGCAGTTGTTTATTTATATTATATTATAGGGTTAAATTATTATTTTGAGTCTTAACTTGGTAAATTTTTTTATATTGGGGTTTGATTTTTTTATTTTTTTTGTTTAAGTTAGGTCTTAAATTTGCCAATTGTTCTCACATTGGGACTTGGACTTGATAACTTTTCCCACATTCGGATATGAACTTCTTTTTTAATTCAAGTTAGGCCCTGGACTTGGCAACTTTTCCCACATTGGGGCCTGAACATTTTTTTGTCCGAATTAGGTCCTAAACTTGGCAATTGTTCTCACGTAGGGATTTGAACTTCGCAACTTTCTCAACATTGGTGATATGAACGCACCTATGACAGAACTCAATCGAGACACCCTTGAACTGCCCAATGGACCAATTACGCGTAGCCGTGCTAAACAATTTAAAAACGCCATTTCAACTTTAGTGGCACAAATTTGGAACGACAAAAGAAAAGACTGCAAAAACACACCGAACATTTACAATTTATTTGAAGTCAAATATACTAGCTAGTGTCAAATGGGAGCATTTTAAAAAAAAGGGGGTTAATACAAGCACATGTGAAATAAAATCAAGTATTTGGTGAGTAGTGCATAAATGGTACAAGCACTTGATGATAGAGATTAGGTAAATGCCTTATTTTAATTTCAAGATTATGGATAAAGGCATATGGTGGGAAATAAAATCAAGTATTTGGTGAGTAGTGCATAAATGGTACAAGCACTTGATGATGGAGATTAGGTAAATGCCTTATTTTAATTTCAAGATTATGAATAAAGGCCTATGGTGGAAGACAAGATCAATTGGATTGAAGAAATTAATGTGCCATATTGGAATTAAATATTTATGTTTATTTTTATTTTTATTTATAGCCACTACAAGCTACCTATAAATAGCTTGTCAAACTTCAATTGAAAAAACAACTTGAATTTGAATGAAAAGAAGAATTTCTTTTGGTGAGTTTTCACTCTCCTTATTCTCGAGGTTTGAATTGACTTATCTAGTTTTCTAGTGGCGTCGTTCTTTCCTTGTTTTGAACTTATCATCCTCACGGGTGTGGCGTTCATCTACCTATATCGTTGGTTCCTATCTCGCTAGATAGTGGGTCTCGGTTTTATTTCGAAATATCATACCGTCGGTTCCTATCTCGCTAGATAGTGGGTCTCGGTTTTATTTCGAAAACTCCTTCTATCAATTTGAAACCTATAAGATTCGGGTCTTTAATTTTTATTAAAGGTTCTTTCTTGTTTCAAATTTCGAAACTCCTTCCATCAATTTGAAACTTATAAGATTCGGGTCTTTAATTTTTATTAAAGGTTCTTTCTTGTTTCAAATACATATCCATTCAACCTATCACCTATCCTTATTTATTTTTGAAGATATTATTTTTCCAACAAAATTATCCCTTTGTTAGTTGAACGAGAAACTGTCTAATTTACGATCGGGCAACTTTAACGATTCGCCTCCTAACCCGGGACGGCCCGTTATCATCTGGTATCAGAGCCAATTAAATTAGGCACGTTTTGATCGTCTTGAGTTTTTCCGAGTAAGTTTCAAAAAAAAATTCGAGTTTAAAAAAAAAAAAACTTCTTCCTACCTTTGTCTGCTTAGATTGTCAAGTTCTTTTCTAAGAAGACGAACGACATTTGCTTGCTTATATTCCCAGTGTTTTACAAAGTATACTGAGACGAGCCCTTGTCTGTATAATTAGTTAGCTCTATAAGATGTTAGAAATCAACTATAGTTGACTTCCCGCAATTGTTACCTCCTCTAACATATCTTGGTCATCTCTTGGCTTTTCTACATTAAACTGCTTTCCAACTTCATGCTCAATTAGCTTGAAACGCCCTATGAGTTGCTAGTGAGTCAAAGACAACCTTCTAGAATCTAGAAGAGTGAATTTGAGCGATAAAAGGCAAGAGTGAATACATTAAAAAAAAAAAAAAGCCGAGAATGAGTTAAAAAAAACACGAGTGTGAGTGTTGATAATTTTCTTTGTGAGTGAACAAGTAAGGATTGTAGTGAGGATTCAGTAATTTTGTTTAAAAACATGTCTAGGAGCCCGAACGTCGAACAATAAGTGACGAAGCATCCGACGCCACGAGGGTGGGGAGGATTGCAACCATGCGAGAAATGATCCTCGAGGGAGAAATCGGGATTTGCAAATAGTAATGCAAGAAATCACACGTATGTTCAGATCAATCAGCGAACGATTAGATCAAAGAGATGAACGAAGACCTCGAGCCAATACCCCTCCAATTCCGAGAAGGGGACGAGAACAACCTTGGTTACGTAACAACGATGTCTACAAACCAAGTGAAGCCGACAGCAACCCGGCTTTCGAACACGATGAACGGAAAAGAGATCCACGAGTGCGTGAGTGAAGGGATCAAGATTTGATCGATGACGATTTAAAGAACATTAAAATGGCAATTCCTGCTTTCCAAGGACGGTCCGATCCGGAAGCCTACCTTGAGCGGGAAAAAAAGGTGGAATTAATTTTCGATGTCACAATTATTCGTAAAATAAGAAGGTAAAACTTGCTTGCCATCGAGTTTTTCGATTACGCCTACTATTTGGTGGGATCAACTAACGACGAGTCGAAGACGGATGGTGAACGCCCAATATCCACATGGCGAAATGAAGGCACTAATGCGGAAAAGGTTCATCCCAACCTACTATCACTGCGAGTTGCATCAAAATTTGCAAAGCCTAACCCAGGGTCACCGAAGCGTAGAAGATTACTACAAGGAGATGGAAGTGGCCATGATCCGAGCCAATGTGGAAGAAGAACGAGAAGCCACCATGGCACGCTTTTAGCGCTGGCCTCAATCGAGATATCGCAAATATTGTAGAATTACATCATTACATCGATATCATCGAAATGGTTCATATGGCTATAAAGGTAGAAAAAGCAAATTTGAAACGAAAAGCTACGCCTGAGAGCAAACCCCAATCAAGCCTCAACATCGAAGTGGGGGCAAGTGACCAACAAAAGGGACATGCCGAACCGAGCTAAAGAAATCGAGTGGCGTGCCCTAAGTCTAACAAGCCTATCGGTGAAACAAGCAAAGGCAAATGGAAACTCTTCCGAATCGATCCGAGACATTAGGTGTTTCAAATGTTTGGGACGAGGACATATTGCAAGTCAATGTCCAAATCGAAACACTATGTTTGTCCGAGATAATGGTGAGATCGAATCCAGAAAGTGAAGAGGAAGACGATGCCAGTGAGACATCCCAAGATGAGGAAGAAATAGAACAAGCCGAAAGTGGAGAGATCTTGGTGGTAAAAAGGAGCCTTAGCTTACAAGGTGTCGAAAATGAACAACAACGCGAAAACATCTTCCATACGCGTTGCCAAATACAAGGAAAGATTTGTTGCGTCATTATTGACGGAGGAAGTTGTACTAATGTGGCTAGCACCTATATTGGTGGAGAAACTTGGATTGACTACCACAAAACATCCCCATCCGTATAAAGCTACAATGGCTTAACGACGCGGGAGAACTTAAGGTCACAAAACAAGTTTTGGTTTCCTTTTCAATAGGGAAGTATCAAGATGAGGTTTTGTGTGATGTGGTTCCGATGCTAGCGGGACATCTACTGCTTGGACGACCTTGGCAATTTGACAAGCGAGCAATTCATGACGGCTACACTAATCGGTACACTTTTAAGTACTTGAGTTTAACGTAACACTAGCTCCGTTAACACCCAAGCAAGTTTATGAGGATCAGTTGAAAATGAAGACATCAATGGAAAAATCAAAAGAAAATGAGCGGAAAAATGAGAAAGAAAAAGAAAAGAATTTTAAAAAAAAGAGGGACAAGAAAATAAGTGATAAAACGAGAGAGTGTGAACAAAAAGAAGAAGAAACGAAGGAAGAAAATGGAAAAATGAGTGTTTTTGCAAAAGCAAGAGATATTCGAAAGGCTTTGTGTGTGAGACAACCGATGTATGTCTTACTATACAAGGAATCATTTTTGAATACTAACGACTTACCCGAGAATCTTCCTTTTTCTGTGTTGTCTCTGATTCAGGAATTCAAGGACATATTTCGGAGGAGTTACCAAGTGGTTTACCGCCCATTCGAGGCATAGAACACCAAATTGACTTGGTGCCGGGGCTTCTCCGCCAATCGACTGCGTCATGGAGCAATCCCAAGAAACAAAAGAACTCCAAAAGTAAATCACCGAATCGCTAGAAAAGGGATATATCCGAGAAAGCCTTAGTCCATGCGCGTGCGATGCAGGTGTTACTAGTACCAAAGAAAGATGGTTCGTGGCGAATGTGTGTCGATCGTCGCGCCATCAACAAGATTACCATCAAATACCGACACCCGATACCCCAGGCTGATGACATGCTCGACGAGTTAAGTGGGGCTCGAATCTTTACAAAGATTGACCTCAAAAGTGGTTATCACCAAATTGGGATGCGAGAAGATGAGTGGAAAACGGCTTTCAAAACAAAGTTAGGTTTGTATGAATGGTTGGTAATGCCATTCGGACTTACAAACGCTCCGAGTACTTTTATGAGACTTATGAATCATGTTTCTACGAGCTTTCATTGGCAAATCATGTGTTGTTTATTTTGATGACATATTATCAGACAAAGAAATCTTTGGAGGATCACCTCCAACATTTACGTCGCGATCCTAGAAACATCTGCGAAAAGAGGTATTGTACGCCAATCTCGAGAAATGTTCTTTTTATCTTGACAAGGTTATTTTCTTAGGATACGTCGTAGCGCAAATGGAATAGAAGTGGACCAAGAGAAGGTTAGAGCAATCCAAGAATGGCCCCGATCTACAACGGTTAGCCAAATACGAAGTTTCCATGGGTTGGCTAGTTTTTACCGCCGATTCGTGCTAACTTCAAAGACGATAGCCGCTCCTTTAACAAGCGTGATCAAAAGAATTCGGCTTTCCATTGGTCCGATGAGCAAGAATGGTCTTTTAATGCCATTAAAGAATTTCTTGTTAAAGCTCCATTGTTATCCCTTCCCGACTTTAATAAAACTTTTGAAATTGAGTGTGATGCATCGTGTGTAGGGATCGGAGTCGTTCTAACTCGTAATGGAAGACCGGTGGCGTTTCAATGAGAAATTGAATGGAGCCGCACTCAATTACCCCGTGTATGACAAAGAGATGTACGCTCTAATAAGATCGCTTGAAGCGTGGCAACATTACTTGAGGTAGAAAGAGTTTGTTATTCATTCGGATCATGAATCACTCAAGTACATTAAAGGTCGGCAAGACAAGCTCAACAAAAGCGACATGCAAAATGGATTGAGTATTTAGAATCGCTTCCGCACGTAATTAAGTATAAGAAACGTAAGGAAAATGTGGTTGCGGATGCATTATCACGAAGGTACACTTTATTAACCTTTCTTGATTCTAAAATACTTGGTTTCCACCATATTAAGGAATTGTATGCTAACGATCTTGATTTTGACAATGTCTATAATGCTTGTGAGAGTGGTGCTTTTGATAAGTTTTACAGGCATGAAGGATTCCTTTTCAAGGAAAATAAGATATGTATACCGCAAGGTTCTATACGAGACATGCTTGTGATAGAGGCACACAAAGTGGTGGTCTTATGGGTCACTTTGGAAGAGACAAAACATTGTCCACTCTTCAGAACATTTTTTTGGCGGAATGAGCAAGGATGTTGAACGAATTTGTGATCGTTGCATTACTTGCAAACAAGCCAAATCACGAGTCCACCTCACGGTTTATATACGCCCCTTCCTATTCCGGACACTTCAGGTGGTCGACATTTCCATGGATTTCATCCTTGGATTACCAAGATCAAAAACAGGAAGGACTCAATTTTTGTCGTAGTCGATCGTTTCTCTAAAATGTCCCATTTTATCCCTTGTTCTAAGATCGACGATCTTTGTGCATATTGCAAACTTGTTTTTCAGGGAAATCATACGATTGCATGGAGTTCAAAGACGATCGATCTCGATCGGACGTAAAATTTTTAAGTCACTTTTGGCGAACTCGTGGGAAACTTAGGGACTAAACTACTATTCTCGACCACGTGTCATCCTCAAACGGATGGACAAACCGAAGTAGTGAACCGAGTCCTATCAACCTTGTTGCGAGCATTGGTGCAAAAATCTCAAAACGTGGGAAGGCTCATCGCCCCACATCGAATTTGCTTACAACCGAAATTGTTCATTCTCGCAACTAAATTTTCACCTTTCGAGATTGTTTACGGGTTTAATCCTCTCACCCCTCTTGATTTATTACCATTGCCTACAGATAAATTTATACATTCTGATGCTAAAAAAAAGGCAGAATACATAAAGGAGCTGCATCGAAAGGTGCGCGAGAATATCGAAGCAAGAACCAAGCAATACGTCCAACGAGCTAACAAAGGTCGTAGACGCATTCTTTTTGAACCAGGGGACTGGGTTTGGGTTCATATCGAAAAAGAAAGGTTTCCCAAGCAAAGGCGATCTAAACTTCTCCCAAGGGGGGACGGTCCATTCCAAGTCATTGAACGCATAAATGACAACTCGTACAAATTGGACTTGCCAGGTGACTATAATGTGAGCGCGAGTTTTAATGTTTCTGATCTTTCTCCTTTCGATGTAGGTGATGATTCGAGGACGAATCAACTTAAAGAGGGAGGGAATGATATGAACGCACCTATGACAGAACTCAATCGAGACAACCTTGAACTGCCCAATGGACCAATTACGCGTAGCCATGCTAAACAATTTAAAAACGCCATTTCAACTTTAGTGGCACAAATTTGGAACGACAAAAGAAAAGACCGCAAAAACACACCGAACATTTACAATTTATTTGAAGTCAAATATACTAGCTAGTGTCAAATGGGAGCATTTTAAAAAAAAAGGGGGTTAATACAAGCACATGTGAAATAAAATCAAGTATTTGGTGAGTAGTGCATAAATGGTACAAGCACTTGATGATAGAGATTAGGTAAATGCCTTATTTTAATTTCAAGATTATGGATAAAGGCATATGGTGGGAAATAAAATCAAGTATTTGGTGAGTAGTGCATAAATGGTACAAGCACTTGATGATGGAGATTAGGTAAATGCCTTATTTTAATTTCAAGATTATGAATAAAGGCCTATGGTGGAAGACAAGATCAATTGGATTGAAGAAATTAATGTGCCATATTGGAATTAAATATTTATGTTTATTTTTATTTTTATTTTTATTTTTATTTATAGCCACTACAAGCTACCTATAAATAGCTTGTCAAACTTCAATTGAAAAAACAACTTGAATTTGAATGAAAAGAAGAATTTCTTTTGGTGAGTTTTCACTCTCCTTATTCTCGAGGTTTGAATTGACTTATCTAGTTTTCTAGTGGCGTCGTTCTTTCCTTGTTTTGAACTTATCATCCTCACGGGTGTGGCGTTCATCTACCTATACCGTTGGTTCCTATCTCGCTAGATAGTGGGTCTCGATTTTATTTCGAAATATCATACCGTCGGTTCCTATCTCGCTAGATAGTGGGTCTCGGTTTTATTTCAAAACTCCTTCTATCAATTTGAAACCTATAAGATTCGGGTCTTTAATTTTTATTAAAGGTTCTTTCTTGTTTCAAATTTCGAAACTCCTTCCATCAATTTGAAACTTATAAGATTCGGGTCTTTAATTTTTATTAAAGGTTCTTTCTTGTTTCAAATACATATCCATTCAACCTATCACCTATCCTTATTTATTTTTGAAGATATTATTTTTCCAACAAAATTATCTCTTTGTTAGTTGAACGAGAAACTGTCTAATTTACGATCGGGCAACTTTAACGATTCACCTCCTAACCCGGGACGGCCCGTTATCAATTGGGGCATGAACTTTTTTTGTCCAAGTTAAGCCCTAAACTTGACAATTGTTCTCATATTGAACCCTGAACTTGATAATTGTTCCTACATTAAGGCTTGAATTTTAGGGTTTTCAAGGGCTAACTTGAATAAAAAAAAGTTGAAGTCTCAATGTGAGAACATTTGTCAAGTTCAGGACTTAACTTAAACCAAAACAAAGTTCAAAGCTGAATGTCTAAAAAAAATTACCAAATTCAAATCTCAAAATGTGATTTAACCCTATATTATATAGAAAAAATAAAATACTAAATTGATATTAGAATTAAGTCATATCAATTCAACATGAAAATTAGTATAAAAATAAAATTTAATAATGGTAATAAATCAAATTTAGGATGTATAAGCTGTTTTATATATAATTTTTTATGCATTACATTTTTGTTTGGTTTTCAAATGATTCATTTGTATAAAAATCATCATTCTTTTTATTTAGGAAACTTTTGTTTTTTTAAACCCAGAGTAGTTGTATTTGGATTTATGATAAATATATATAACTGACTATTAGGTATTTTTCATTTTCCTCGGCAAATTGTAGTTTGTATTTAATTTATTAATCACATCAAACGTGGATTTCACATGTCACTAGGTGTGTTACACATTTAACATATTTTACTTTTAATTTTGTATAAAAATGATACCCCAAAACAAGAAAAAAAAAAAAAACAAAAACATTGCCATTTGATAGAGATTTATACTCCAACCTGTCATTTTACATTATCTTTAAATATGTTTTAAGTTTTTATACCCTATAGTTTATTTTTGAAAATTAAGTCTATTTCCTTTAAGAAAAAAAAGAAAATTAAGTCTATTTACTTTTCATATTTCAAAATTCAAGTTCAGTTGTTAACATTGTTGAATTTTTTTGTTAAATTTATTGATGTAATATTTTGAATTAAAAAAAAAAACTCACTCAGCAACGATGTAACTAAAAAAATGATGTTGTAATGGACCAAAATTTAACAATATTAACGATTGGAGTTGAATTTTAAAATCTAAAAAGTAGAATGACTAAATTCCTAAAAATAAAAGTATATGAACTAAATTTTAAATTCACGAAGAGTACAGAAACTTTTTAAAAATACAAAACAAAAAGTGATAGTAAGAGATTATGAATAATTTCATACATTGCAACCCGAGTGTTGAAAAACGCCACTGCGGGGGAGCGTTTTCTCCCCCACAAGTTTCAACTTTAAGTGCATACCTCAAAAACCCGTGATGCCCGGGGCATGTGTTGTTGGTGGAATCGTTTCATGTGCGTCGGGGTAAGAGCTCTATAAAATAAACTCAATACAATCCATACAGTTTCCATATCGACCTTAATTTGAAGCAGATTGTTGATCTTAAGGATACTTGACATTAGGAGTTATCGGCATTGTCATGAAAAACTTGAATTTCGTTCCTATGTTGTTGTCCAAGCAAAGGTAATTCGTTAAATTACGTATAGGTTTAGGGATTTGGGTGATGTGAACTATATTTATTTTTTTTACTATTTTCTCGATTTTAAATATGTGGAACAAGTCAGAGTTGTTATCCATTACAACGGTCACTGCAGAGATGATGGAATGTGTGTGTCTCTAGTCTCTATCTTTCGACCAAAGCACTGATAAGTGGGGGATACAATTTAGTCCCATCAAGCATGCAAGCCACGTATAAAAATATTGCATCTCACAAGTGTCCATAAATGACATCCGATGCATATTTATTTAAATTGTTTATATACGCCTTCAAAATCTGACGTTTGAGCTAAGTATATAAACATAAAAAATTAATAATCTAAAAAATATAATAATTAACTATTTAAAATTAAATAATTTAATAATATTTTCTTACCATTCGTAATTAAACATCGGAGATATGCTTGTTATCCAAACGAATAAGTTGATTTATCATTTTACAAATTATAAGGAATAAAATAAAGAATTTAAAAAGTAATTGAGAATTGAGAATTGAGAATTGAGGATTGAGGATTGAGGATCGAGTATTGAGTTAAAAAGAATGAAGTTTGGAGGGGTTTGTATAAAAAAAATTATAGCCGTTGGACTCCTTTTAGCCATTGGAAAAGTTACCATTAGAATAGTTACTATTAGAAGGAAAACACGTACTACAAGACGTGTTTTCCTTTCTCTCCAAAAACAACGTAGATCAATATATTTAAAAAAAAAGAGAGCATAATTTTCCAAATAAGTTTTTTTTTTCATTATATATCTAAAAATTAGTCAAGTAAAATGGTATCTTACATTCATATTTGAATACTTTGGAACAGGGGCAGAGCTAGGGGTAACAAGGCCCCAGTACCTTTACAATAGAAAATTTTTTAATTAAGTCCCTTTATAATTTATAAAATTTTAAATTAGTAATGATAAAATTATTCTTTGGTCCCAAAAATGATAAATTTGATTTAATCCCTTAAAATTTATAAAGATATAGGCTATTAAAATGGTAAAATTATATTTTTATTATCGTAAAAATATATAATTTAATTCCGAAAAAAAAAAATAGACTTCGCCCCTATATTGGAACATGAATATTTCTACCAAAAATGAAGCTGCATGAATTTTTTTTCCATTTTATTCACAATGCAATAGAATTGTACAATAGAGTGGTTGAATCATAAGAATTTGCAGAGCCAATCATATATATGTATTTAAAAAGATCTAAACAGTCCTAGCATTAATTCTTGGGGGATGAAATTTCAGTGCTGCAAATGGGGCAAATCTTCTTAACTTGAAGCCATTTAGTTATGCACTCCGAGTGATATGGATGTTCACAATTCGGAAGAGCAACAACTCCTTCCTCTTCTTCGTATTCGACTTGACAAATTACGCACCGATCGATCCCAGTTTTACACTCATCGGATCGGAAATTACATCGAACCAAACACGATGAAATTTCGTTTGGGGATAGTCCTCTTTTCTCCACTCCTATAATCTCTCCTAAAGCAATTAACTCTTCGTAAGATAAATCGTCTGGATCTATCCCATCATCTTCATCATCTTCGAAGTCATCATCCTCCATATCTTCATCATCGTTGCTACCTTGGCCTTCAAGGAGCTCTAGGTCACCTCCGGCTTCGAGGCCTTCGAAATATTCGTAATCATTAACATTGCCTTCCTCATAGGATGACTCGCTATTGTACTCTTCGCTGTCCTCACTTTCGATGCTCTCGAGCATCGAGAATGCCCTTTCTTGTTCTTGCAATGCCACCGCCATGGCGAAATCCGAATTGACTTGATCGAGTTGGGTGAAAGGCACCCTCTTTGATGATTGTTTTGCATCCTCGTTTTCCATAGGAAGACTGAATGCAATCTTAAATTCCAAACCAAGTTGAAATGGCAGATCCAATCCATAGGAATACGTACATATATATAATATACAATATATTATAATGTTTTAATTTTTCTTTAGGGAAAGGCAACTTCCATTGGAAGCGATGGGAAGTCCAAATATGTTATATTATTTGATTCTTCATATACTTTGAACGTCGTACTTTGCCTCAAATTTAGCTTTCTTTCAAGAGAGGGCAGCTTTGTTTTATGCAAAGCAATCCTATATCATATTTCCTAAGTCACCATATATATATATATATATATATATATATATATGGGTAAACTACACAATTAGTTAATAAACTATGGATAAGTTTTTGTTTTGGTCACTGAACTATTTGAAAGTTTTCATTCAAGTCACTGGACTATTAAAATCAATGCTATATGACTTTCTTTGTTCGCACTGTCCGTGCCAATTGAAAACTCTCTTTTCTATTCTCTTCTACAATAAGTGTTTTTTTTCATTGAACAGCTTTGGACGCCATGAATCTATGAACCAAAATTCAAACAATTTTTTTCTCCAATCTTCAACACTAGCCGTCAAATCGATTCAGATCTAAGGTATATTCTTCTACTCATTAATGGATATTGATCCACTGTATCGATCGTCGAATTGTCGCTTAAAGCTCGCTGACAAAAAAAAAAAAAAAACTTAACAGCCCAACGACTTAAATAAAATTTTTTGAATAGTTCAATGACATAAATAAAAACTTTCAAATAATTCATAATCAAATTGTAACTTTTCTTAGTTAAGCTACCAAAACAAAAACTTACCCGAGTTTACCCCTATATTATATACCAACTCTTATACGGATACACAATCAATTACACGTATTTTCTAGTATTTCCAACAAGTTTCTATGTATAAATATAATTAAATTGATTCATGTAATTATGCTTGGTTGGATTTAATCTATAATTTAATTACAATATGTAATAGTAAAAAGAAGGAAAATTCCCATAATGGTTGAAATGAAATTATGTAAAGAAAAATAGACAAATCGATAGCTACACATGCCAGAAATGAGATTGTGAAATTAGGTAGAAAAAGGAAGTATGGGAAAAATGTGATATGGTAGAGAACTTGATTCTTGTTTATAAAGAGCACAATATGAAATCAAGATAACGACTTTATATCCCAATGTAATAATGCATTCCAGTGAAGAGCTTTAAGAGAATGATCTTAATTCTTATACAATGTTATTTGTATTTGGACTAATATTTGATATAAATACTTTTTTTTTTATATATATTTGGAGAATCATATCGATGCTCGTATTTGAATATATCAGTCAAACATTGTGGCGGTGTTTGCATGTGAGAGAGGAAAGTGTAAGTTTTAAGATATGAAAGAACAAAAGGGAAGTGGATGATTTAATTAGTTGCTGCCTTTCCAAAATTCCCCTACAAAAGATGCTGAAACTTGGATGCCAGAAATAAAAATGAGTCAAAATTGAATTATAAACTTTTTAAGGGATTAAAATATAATTTTATTATCATATGATTTTACAATTTTTGAAAGGACTTGAACGCAATTTTATCGTATTTGAGGGTCGATGGTGGAAACCCTTATCACATGCAGCGGTCTCCATCAACCTGATAACGATAGAGTGCTTCAACTCCATTGATGTACAAAATATGACATGCAAAAGGTTTTATCATCTACAACTGCAACATATTCCCACTTCATATACATAACAGATAAAAAAGTACACATCATTGAAGAAACCCAATTGAGATCTACACTCTGAATTTTAGACTAAAGATATGTGGTGTAATTTTGACAATCTTCTCAGACTTACTTTTCTTAATAAATCCTTTAACTTAGCCCCCCCCCCTCCCCCCAAAAAAAAAGAGAGAGAGAAAGAAATGCTTCATATGGGTAGGTTTGAGTTACCAGTTAGGGACATTCATTGCTATCATCCTAATTCCTAATATGGAAATAAGAAAAAGTAAATGTACTGTTCATTTATCTTGAATTATTTGTGCACAATTTAATACATATTTAAAAATGAGTTCCAAGCTATAACATTAAAAAATATTTCATATATTAAAAATAAATAATTAATAAAAAATTGATTAGGTTTTAGAAACGGCTTGAGTTGAGTATTAAAATACTTAATTCACTAATTTGGTAACAACAGAAATATGGTCAGCGTTGAAACTTTAACAACAGAAATATGGTCAGCGTTGAAACTTTGTCCGATGATCGGATTGGCGTGGGAGAAGACTCCACCACTGATCGTAATACCAAAAAAGTTCGATTCAAAGATGGATGTGATGACTCTCTGACAAATATGGTGGTTGACTTGTCCCCGACAAGCGGAGTTTCATGGAAAGATAAACTATTGGGAGGCTTGGCTCCCAACTCTCCTGATGGTGCTGTTAATTTCGATTTAGAGTTTGAAGAAGGGGATATTTTTAGATCCAACCTCAATGGTATTCCTACCATTGACTTATCGGATTGCATTACCAAAATCTTGATCAAAGGAATAGAGCTCACCGTGGTGGTCAAATTGCTTGGACGCAGTATAGGCTATGAGGCTCTTTTTACCCGTATCAATAGTCTCTGGAAACCTACACAATCCTTTCGCCTAATGGATGTTGCTAATGGATATTACCTTGTTCGTTTCCAGTGTCAGGTCGACTATGATGTGGCGCTGACACAAGGTCCCTAGATAGTGTTTGGACACTATCTCACGGTCCAACTATGGTCAATGGATTTCGACCCGTCCAGACCATTCCCCTGTGGTCTGTTAGCCTGGATTCGCTTTCCGGGTCTGCCGAGATTCCTGTACCAGAAAAAGATCCTAGAGGAAATTGGAAGTTTGGTTGGAGAAGTGATTAAATTGGAAATTAAAAAAGATAATCGAGAAAGAGGCCAATTCGCCCGAATAGTTATTTTCGTAGATTTAGAAAAACCGCTTACCTCTCAAGTGTTCATCAATGGCCGACTCCAACGTGTGGAATTTGAGGCCTTACCCGAGGTATGTTTCTTTTGTGGTAAGTATGGACACCTTAAAATTTTATGTCCCTCTTCTTTGACAGGTCGGAGCGGTCATGGCGATGTAGAAATTCCAAGAAATCAATTGAATGGTGAAGCAGTTCTGACAATGAAGGGAGATGCTTTACCGACAGTAGGAGAAGCCTTTGGCCCGTGGATGGTGGTTGAGCGCAAATCTCGGCGCAAACAGGAAGGGATTCGTGGACAAAAAACAAAAAACTCGGATATAAATCTGGTGGCTTCGCGATTTGGAAAGTTATCTTCAATGGTTACTAAATCTCTAACGCTAGATTCAGAGGTGCCTTCTAAGGAGCCTGTCTGGGTTTATTCAAGGGGATTTTATTAAGAAACTTAAAAACAAAGAAATAGGTCAAAGGTCTAGGGCGGTAACTGTGTTTAATTTAGGTGAAGGTTTTTCGGGCTCTGTTGTTGAAGGTGAGCCAGATCCAATTTCTGGGTCTTTGGGGGGTATTAATGCGAGTCATGAGTCGGGACTAATAGCCCGACTGTCACCGCGGATCTGGGAAGTGAATTCTGATAATTCTGGGCCACATTCGGCTGATAATTCTGGGCCATATTTGGCTGATAATTTTGGGCCACATTCAGCTATGGTCCTTATGTAAATGGGTATTGGGGCTGCAGATCATTTTGAATCACAGATGGCTGCGGGCTAGTTTCTAAAGGCCATAAATGTGGGCTCAGAAGGAGCAACGGGTAATAGCAAAAAAGACCTTATAATTCCTATTCCCTTTTCAAATAATAGGGCTACCTCTATACACTTGAATCCTACTTTCGAAAAATATCCTGAGGCTAAAGTGGGTGTAATTTCTAATGCTCTTGATCCCAAAAAGCATATTGTTGTTACTTTCCAAGAAAAATTGGATAATAAATCCAAACCAAAGGCGCGTGTAAACTCTTCAAATATTCTTAAAGGACATGGTACTGAGAGCAGAAAAGGAAATGGACTTAATGGGAAATCTTTATTTAAATATATTCGTGGGCACGGGGGAAAATTCAAACTAGCCAGTAGTTCACGTGTCTCTCTCCCCGAGGTTATGGGCTCTATGGCAGAGGTCATTAATGTGCAAGCTGGAATTTCTGCAGATAAATCGAACGTCAAATCTGATATTGTATGAGCTCCTTTACGAGGTTAGTCTTGTTCTCATATTTATTTTATTTATGAATTATACTATCTTTTCTTGGAATTGTGAGAGATGTGCAAGTTCTAAATTTGTTAGATTTTTCCGAGAATATAATTGGGAACATAGACCAGATTTGATTAGCCTCTTAGAAACTAGGGTCAGTAGGGAGAAAGCAGATTTGGTTATCGCCAAGCTCGGTTTTCACAATTCTCGTTGTGTGAAAGCAGTCAGTTTTTCAAGAGGTATCTGGATTGGGTAGAAAGATTCAGTTAGTGTGGAGGTGCTCCAAAGTCATCCCCAATTTGTCTTAGCTAAAGTTAATGATAGTTCTTTTTAGCATCCTCTTCTGGTTTCCTTTGTGTATGGTAGTCCTAATAGTCAGAAAACGAAACACCTTTAGGAGGCTTTGCAAAGTTCTATTCCTTTAGATGGGTCTCATGGGTAGCAATTGGTGACTTTAATGCCATACTTGCATCTAGTGAGAAAAAAGGAGGACGAGTTCTTGGGAAAAGGAATCCTTTCTTTGGTAATTTTATGGATTCTGCCCAACTTCATGATTTACTCTTTCGGGGGCCGCAGTTCACTTGGCAAAGAGGGAGGATTATTGAGCGCTTGGACAGGGCTATATGCAATACTACTTGGAACACAAATTTTTCGAACTCAATGGTGACCCATTTACCTTGGCTCAAATCTGACCACCGGCCTCTTAAATTGTCTCTTTTGCCTGAGGCTCATTCTTTACAAGGGCGCCCGTTCAAACTTCTAGCTGGTTGGATTGAGCACCCTCCTTTTCAGACTCTGTTAAAGAGAATTGGAAGATATCTGCAAGCATGTCATCCCTTCACTCTAAGTTCACTGATCAAGTTAAGATTTGGAACAAAGAGGTTTATGGCCATATTTTCACTTCTAAAAAATTTCTGTCTCATAAACTAGAGCATATTGAGATAGAATGTGATAAAACTAACTCAGAGTTTCTTAAGAAAGTCGAAATGAATGTGAGAGAAGAATTGGGGAATGTGCTTCATCATGAAGAGATTCTTTGGAGACAAAAAGCGCGTTGTAATTTGTTGGTTTTGGGGGATCGCAACACAAAATTATTTCACTCACGCACGCTAAGAAGACTTAAATAGAATAGAATTACTGCTTTGAAAAATGGTTTAGGGGAGTGGATTATGGATGATGATCAACTGAAGCTTGAAACAGTTAATTTCTATTCTAATCTGTATGGCGAGCATCCTGAGCCAAGGAGAGATTTCCCTTCTGTTGCTTTTCCGTGTCTTAAAGATGAGGATTTTAATATCCTCAACAGACAAGTGTTGGATGAAGAAATTAAAGCCGCTCTTTTTAATATGGCACACTTGAAGGCACCTAGGGTGATGGATTTCATGCCTTGTTTTATCAAAGCCAATAGGACCATGTCGGCATCTCGGCTTGTGTATGGGTTAAAGAGGTCTTTGTAGGGAAAGGCATTAACTCGGAGTTAAATAATTCACTTATTGTGCTTATCCCTAAAACTCAGAATCCTGTAGATTTCTCTCAATTTCGTCCAATCAACCTATGTTATGTTCTTTATAAGCTGGTTATGAAGATCATTGCCAACTGGTTTAAAGTGGTCTTTCCGAGGCTCTTAGCTCCCGAGCAAGTTAGTTTTTTTGCAGGACGAAATATCACTGATAACATTATCATTGCTCAAGAGGTCATTCACTCCATGAGAGGTTCACAGAAAAACAGGAAATGGATGGCTATCAAAATTGACTTGGAAAAAGCCTTTGATCGAGTACGATGGGATTTTATTGAGGCGTCACTCCAAACTGCAAGTATTCCTGTTTTCTTACGAAATGTTATTATGTCTGCGATTTCTAGTTCCACCATAGAGATCTTGTGGAATGGTGTCCCAACCCAAAAATTTCGACCAGCTAGGGGCGTTCGTCAAGGATATCCTTTATCTCTCTATCTATTTATTCTTTGTATGGAGTGGCTAGGTCATAGTATTCGCAAAGCTATCAATATGGGTAATTGGTCTCCTATTAGGCTTTCCCATGATGGTCCACCGTTATCCCATCTTTTCTTTGCCGATGACTTGATTCTTTTTGGTCATACTGATGAAAATCAAGCCCGGGTCATTAAAACTATTTTAGATGAGTTTTGTGACTATTCGGGTCATCAGATTAATTCGCAGAAGACTAATATTTTTTTCTCAAAAGGTGTGGACGACAACTTAGGGGAGCATATTAGTAATTTTTTTGGTTTTTAGAAAGTTACTAATTTGGGCCATTACCTTGGAGTTCCACTTTTTCATGACAAAGTCACCAACAGTACCTTGAATTTCGTGGTGGAAAATGTGCGTAATAAATTGTCTAGCTGGGATGACAATCAGCTTTCTTTAGCTAGAAGGGTTACTTTGGCGCAATCTGTTCTTCTCTCGATCCCAAGCTACTTCATGCAAATAATGATGGTTCCCAAAGGTTTCTGTGATGAGATCGAGCGCATAGTTCGAAAATTTGTCTGGGGAGTTCATAATGGTGGCTCAAAGACGACCCTAATTAGCTGGGATTCGGTGTGCCAACCTAAGTCTCACGGAGATCTTGGTCTCAGGCAACTGAAGGACCACAATTCCTCTTTCATGATGAAGGTTGATTTTAAAATCAATTCTAATACTAATGCCCTCTGGATTCAAATACTTAGGTCAAAATATAGAATTCCTAGCGGTTACCAAGTGACTTGTCAATGAGTTCGGTGTTCATTTTTATGGATCAATTTCTAAGGTGTGGCCCCTCATTTGTGAGAACTTAATCTGGTTAGTCGGAGATGGAAATAACATCATGTGCTGGCACGACCTCTACATTCCCAATTGTGGTCCTTTATTCAAGTTTATTCCTTATTCTACAAATCTTTTTTCTAGATTGTTCTCTTAATAGTATGGTTGCAGGTGATGACTCTTGGAAGTTGGATCTTTTTAGACTTTGGGTTCCTGAGGAGATTATTAACAAAATAATAAGCATTCCACCACTTCATCCTTCGTCAGGTCCTGATCGAATTATTTGGGGAGCTACCTCGACTAGCTCTTTCTCTCTCAAAAGCGCTGATGAGAAGATTCGATGAGGCACTTTCAACTTAAAAGAGTGGCTCTGAAAATACCATGGAAGTTTCATGGCCCTCATCGAATTCGTTTTTTCATCTGGCTGGCTCTAAAACAACATCTCTTAACAAATGCTGAGAGGCTAAGACGAGGCTTCGGGAGTAGCAGTGTATGTGGCCTTTGTGGACATGTTTATGAGGATGTTTTGCATATACTCAGAGATTGTAATGTTGCCAGAGGCATTTGGGACAAGCTTATCCCACAGCAAGATCATTCTGCCTTTTATTCTAAATCTCTTATTGACTAGATGAGGAGCAATCTTCAGAACTATTCTTCTTCTTGGGGTGGAATTATTTGGCCATGTCTTTTGGGGTTATCGTGTGGCGTATTTGGAAAAATCGAAACTTGTTCATTTTCCAAGGTATTACATGGGGTGCTGACAAAATTATTAAAATCTCTTATAGTTGGGTGAGATAATATTCACTACACCAAAATAGACTTTTAGCGGCGTTTTTAGTGGCGTTTTAAGTAAAAACACTGCAGATATTATCAATTAGCGGCGTTTGAAGAAAAACACCGCAAAAAAAAGAGCAATAGCGGCGTTTATTATCAAAACGCCGCTAAAAAGGACATATTGCGGCGTTTATTTATAAAACGCCGCTAAAAGTCTGGTCTTTAGCGGCGCTTTTGCGAAAACGACGCTAAAAGTCTGATCTTTAGCGGCGCTTTTGTGAAAATGCCGCTAAAAGTCTGATCTTTAGCGGCGCTTTTGTGAAAACGCCGCTAAAAGTCTGATCTTTAGCGGCGCCTTTGGGAAAACGCCGCTAAAAGTCTGATCTTTAGCGGCACCTTTGGGAAAATGCCGCTAAAAGTCTGATCTTTAGCGGCGCTTTTCCCAAAAGCGCCGCTAAAAGTTTTTCATATTTTTTCATTTTTCTCGCTTTGAATTATATTTTATTTTGATACATTCACTTATAAGCTATGAGAAAGTTTCATTTTAGTTACTTAATTATGAAAAGTTACAAATTGTTAACTAAACAATATAGAAGTTTTCATTTAAGTTATAAATTAAGCTATTAAAATTGATTTAGGGTTTAATGTTTAGTATATTAATTTCATGCATGGTTTAGGGTTTGTTATTTTGGTGTATGGGTTTAGTGTTTTAAAGTTTGTTGTCTGGGTTTATTGTATAGTGTTTAATATGTTAGTGTTTACTGGTATTAAGGTTTAAGTGTTAGTGGTTAAGGGTTAGGGTTAGGGTTAGGGGTTTAGAATGAAATGGTTAATGGATTAGGGTTTTAGGTTTAGGGTTTATGGTTTATGGGTTTAGGGTTACGGGTTTGAGGGGAAATAGTTACTGTGTTAGGTTTCTGAGTTAGGGTTTATGGTTTTAGTTTAGGATTTTAGGGTTTAGGGTTTAGGGTGTTATCTATATGACCTGAAATCGAAATCCCTCATGAGGGATTTATGGTTAATGTGTTAGATATTAAAATATATGTTTTGTACTACACTAACATTGGCTACATGAATTCCCAAAAAGTTGGTCTCGGATTATGATTTAGGGTTTGTAGTTTAGAGTAGTTTAGGGTTCGAGTTTTATGGTCTAGTATATAAGGTTTGGGGTTTTGAGTTTGGGGTTTAAGGCTAGCTGTTTGTGGGTTAGTGCTTAAGGTCTAAGGTTTATGATTTAGGGATTGATATTGGATTTTTTAGAATATAAATCAAAATAAGATAAATGTAAATTATTATTTATTAGAATATTGGGCTTTTATTGTTTTTTAGAATATAAATCAAAATAAAAAACATAATTTATTGGGTTTTTCCTGCAATATAATTATACACTGCAATTTATAATTTAATTTTCTAAATACGTAGTATCAAAATAATATTTAATTAAATATTAAATTTTAAATTTTAAATATGTTAAATTTATTTTTTGTTAAACTTTCCACCGCCTTTAATTGTACATTTGTTTAATAAATATTTTATATTTATCTTTTCCATAAATATATGATAATAAAATTAGAATTAAAATTAAGAAAATTTTGAAAGGAAAAACTTAGGAAAATTTAGGTTAAAATTAGAATTAAAATTAAAATTGAAAAATGGGAAAAAAATTAAAATTGGGAATAGTGGCGTTTTCGTAAAAAACGCCGCAACTATGTTTCTGTTGTAAATAAAACGACGTAGTTTTGTATATTTAGTGGCGTTTTTCGTGAAAACGCCGCAAAAAGCGGGTATATAGCGGTGCTTATAAAAAACGCCGCAAAGTAACAACCCAAACCCGGCCCAAACATTTCGATCGAATTTGGTATGTTACAGAGAAAACCATTTTTGAAAATCCCTTTAGCCGATTTGAGTTTTGATGAAAACATTTTGGTAATGAAGAAAACATTACTTAGTGTTGATTAAAATACATTAAGTCGGATTGTTACAATTTTTGTCGATGTACCCGATGGTACGAAAGAAAATCAATTACGTTTGAATTTAAGAAAACATGTATAACCATTTTAAAGTCACTAAGTAATTTAAACAAATTATCCAAAACATGCAAAGTAATAAAAATAATCTTAGGAGGCCTTATTACAACTTGAGCAAATGAAACCAGAAATAAGTAAAATTAATTCAAGTCCATTTAAACCAATATTTCCACTGCATGGCCACCTCGAGTCCATCCGGCTCCTCATCCGCGATCTACGAGTCACCTGAAAAATGTTAAAGGAGAAGGTGAGTCACCAAGACTCAATGTGTCACCCTTCCCTCGGTTTAGTACAACATCATACACAAATCATAACTAATTTAACATGCACAAGTTTAATATGCACCCAACCTAGCCATCCAAACGCCTTTCTACTACCGTGTGGTACCAAACCACTTTGGTGGTGCCAAACCACTCGGTGACTTAAAGTCACGATGTGATGCCAAATCACCGGAGGTGCCAAACCTCTCGGTGTCACGAAGACACAAATCGAATGATGGGGCCAACCCATCGTGTGATACCAAATCACCGGCGTCGATCCCATATCTCAAATGTGGGGCCAACCACACGGTGGTGTTAACCACGAGGATGAGACGCAGCTATGAGGTGCCAAACCTCGGTGACCAAGTCACAATGTGGTACCAAACCACTTTGTGTGTGCGACACAAATGTTACTTCCCCCTCCACTCGTTTAATCCCACATCAATCAATGATATGCTTTTAACAGATATCATGCCAATAGGTTTATTTAATAACATACACTGAATTTATCATCAGCCAAATATCATATGCCACATATAATAAACATGTCATGCTTCCCAAAAGCATCATAAAGAAAGTAAGCTCGTAACAACAAAGACTTACCTGAATCCTTGCTTATACCATTTATGGTATTAAATCCGAATCTACACAAATCCGATTTCACATGCACAAAAAACTTAGCACATTAATTAGTTATAAAGTGTGTATGTACACACCTGTTACCAACGATAGTCCTAAATCCCGAAGAGACAATCGGTCACACTAAGTCCCTTGCTCCTATATTCGGCCAAGCATGAAGTTAGTGATATGGGCTATTCGGCCAAACCAAATAAATCTAAAGGGTTAACACTTGAACCCGAAATCTCACCCAATCGCCTTTGAGTACTAACTACAGCACACGGTACGCGAATCTGCTTCACTTCCCAAATCCGATTGACAGAGAATGGAGATTCAGATTGAATCACTTCAAAATCCCGGAGTACCTTATGAGAAATCGGTTCCAAAGAAGAAAATAGTTAGCCACACCATCAACATATTTCGGCTAAACCATTCACCCAAGTCGACAGAGAAAAAGCATATGGAAAAGAAAGTTTCGGCCATCACTTACCTTCACTTAATCGATTGCAAAAGAAATCCCGAAGAGATCTATACCACTTTTAATATTCGGCCAAAGTGCTTTTAAAATGGGAGGAAAAGAGAGAATTTCCTTGGTTTCAAAATTCGGCAAGAGAGACTAAAAGATGAACACTAATTTTCGGCACTTAATCCCCCCTACATGACCGAATTTTACCACCAAAGAAATCCATAATCGGCCACTACCTCAACCCCTCACTAATCTCCACTTATTATTATTATTATTATTATTATTATTTTTTATCCTATCACCTTATAAAATTTCTTAACACCTCTTCATAAAACAATAATTTATCACCTCACTTATCCCATATAAATTCCTAATTTAATCTCTCATTTTATCCCTTCAACATCCATTCAAAAAGAATTTAAATAAATAAATCCTTATCCCCTATCTTCCCATTAAAATAACAACCCACATTTATCTACATATTTAAACTAACAAAATAAATCCATACTTACCCCATTATCCCACTCCTAAAATAAATAAAATAGAGTCCCATACCTACAATTATCTAAAATAAATAAAATACAACAACCACTATCTCTTACCTTCCAGCCGAAAATACCACCCTAGGAAGTCCTTCAACAACCGAAACTCAAGCTTGCTCTCACTCTCCCAAGTCCCTATTTCGGCCATGCTCAAAATGGGAAAGAAATGACTTTTGGCATGCTTAGCTAACTAATGGCCGGCCATGCTTCCTTGCAAAAATCTCATCCAAATTGAAAATTCCTATCATCAAATACCAATAACCATTGTTTATTCTATCTTCCATCCTACCCCATTTCCTATACATAAATTAATAAACTAGCCCATCATCCTTCTATAAAATAATAATAAAATAAAATAATAACAATCCCATCTTCCAACAATAATAAAATAAAACTCCCCATACACAACAATATTATTAATCCATTCTCCCATCTCCTAACACCTTCCAATAACATAAAATAATATTAATTATAATAAATAATAATAATAATAAAAAGAACAACACCCATGCTGCATGTGCCATTCAGCCATAATCCCACGCCGGCCTAAAAACAAAAAAGAAAACCATGCGCTGCTCCTAGGTTTCGAACCCCAGACCTGAAGCAACCCTCTCCACGCCTCAGCCACTCGGCCAGCTTGACTTTCATGACAATATCGCGTCACATATTTCTTTTAAGCCTTTCTCCGTTAGCTCCCCTTTACTTATGCGCCAGACCAAAAAATAAAACGCACACACTGTCAACAAGGCTCGAACTTGAGCCCTCTTGAAGCTCCCTTGCTGCAGCGTCCAAACCACTTTACTGCTGGTCGATTGATGACATAATCTCACCACAACTTTATTTAAAGTCTCCCTGGCCTTGCTCCCCTTCTAGGCGCAAAATAAAAACTTATGCGCCCCGCGCTACTCGAACCCCTGACCTGCTATGGCGCCAATCCCAGCCTTAAGTGGCGCATGGAAGCCACTTTACCAATCCAACTTTCATGCCCATTAACTCCAAAAATTTTATTTAAGGGTTCCTTCACCCAATTTCCACTTTTAACCTAAAATTTTCAAAAATTTCCAAAACACTCCCTTTTTATCCTCGAGCTTTAAGAACCCCTAAAACACATCCAAACCTCTCTTAAAGCCTACTAACACTTGGGTTATGCTCCAAACGCACAACCCCTAATTTAGGGTGTTACAATTCTACCCCCTTAAAATAATTTCGTCCTCGAAATTACTTACTAACGAATAATCGTACATTTTAACTCACCGCACTACGCTTATGCTGCGCACTCTGATCCTAACAAAACTATCACACTCCTTAGATACTATCTCAAGATTCGCATTCAAGTTCCTTACTTCACTCGCATACAAACACGAACTATCTTACCTTCTAGGCACAATCTCTAAGTTCACATTCAAGGTTTCAAGCACTTCGCTAGCAATACAAGAAAACTCTACAATAATCAAAGCAATTAAGGGTATTCCAGAAATAAGGAACGTACCCGTTTTCACATCTGGCATATCTTCCTCCTCGCGACGGCCAACTGCATAAACCAATCTTGGTTGCCTCGCCTCAGTACCTTCAGTTCCTCGGCCATGCCCGTTATCATTACCATCACCCCTAGGTGCACCTCGTCCCCTCTGTGATTGCTGGCCATCCTTCTTGAATTGACCACGTCCTTGACCCTCAGCTTGAGTCCTAGCCAACTTCCGCGGACAATCCCTTACCTAGTGCTCCATTGATCCACACTCAAAGCATCCTCTACTACCAGCCAAACATTCTCCCGAGTGGGATTTCCCGCATCTAGCACACTGGGGTGGCCACTGAGCAGGCTTTACAGCTCTTTTTGATTCCCCAAATCTAGCCCTCTTTTGTGAACCTCCAACGGACCCTGAAGGCCCAAAATTCCTTTTATCCTCTCTTCTGGCCTGATTCCGCCTAACCGACTGTCTTACTCCTTCAGCAACCTTAGTCTTCTCCACTAGAACAGCGAACTCTCGTTCCTGGTGTGGAGCTATCATCATCCTTAGCTCATCCCTCAGCCCATCCTCGAATCTGACACAGCGTTCATGCTCAGTACCCACAATACCACAAGCATACCTACTTAAACAGAGGAGTTCAGCCTCATACTCCGCCACCGTCTTACTACCCTGAACCAAGTTCAAGAAAGCCTTCCGCTGCACATCCACACAGCTAGCTCCTATGTATTTCTTTTGTAGGCTGCCTTAAAGAATTCCCATGTGATGTCATCCGCCATCGCTCTATCCCTTACTGTGAGCCACCACTGGTATGACTCATCCCGTAGAAGAGAGATTATACCCTTCAGCTTTTCCTCAGCTGACAAATCCAGGTCATCCATAATCCTCTCGGTTGATTCCAACCAATACTCTGCCGTACTGGGTGCCACACCTGATACACCCCGGAACACCTCAGCTCCATTGGCTCGGAGTCGCTCGGGTATAGATTTCTGAGCTCCCATACCTCCACCTGCTCCAGCCACTATTTCAAGAACTCGCGGCCACGGCTGCGATACAAAGATCGTCTCTGTATCCGATCTTGTTGTTCAAAGATCAACGGTGGCGGGGTGGTAGTGGCGATGACTCTCATTTTCAGATCCCTGACCCGATCTAACGGGTTCCGACGCGATCATTCTTCCTCTACCGTATCCTCATACGTTTCGATCACGTCCCCTAGAGCTCATTTCTACTACCGTGCTTTAATCTGATTAAGAAATTTTTATGGATTAGTACTTGTTTCACTGATTACCCGCGAAGAAATTTTATGAACTACTATTAAGCTCCTTTCATAAAATTTCTTCGCGGTAATCGATGAAACAAGTACTAATCCATAAAAATTTCTTAATCGATTAAAGCACCAGTAGTAGAAATGAGCTCTGCAGGACGTGATCGAAACGTATGAGGATACGATGAGAAGAAGAATGATCGCGTCGAACCCGTTAGATCGTCGTGATCTCAAAATGAGGTATCGCCACTACCACCCCGCCACCGTTGATGCTTGAAGATCGCATGCGAGAGACGATGTCAGATTGCAGTCATGGCCGCGAAGTTCTTGAAATAAATGGGCTGAGCAGCGGAGGTATGGGAGCTCGTAAATCTATACCCGAGCGACTCCGAGCCAATGGAGCCGAGGTGTTCCGGTGTATCGTGTGGGCACCCAAGACGGCAGCAGTATTGGTTGGAATCAACCGAGGGATTATGGATGACTCGGATTTGTCACCGAGGAAAAGTCAAGCGGTATAATCTCTCTCTACTACGGATGAGTCATACCATGGTGGCTCAAAGAGTGGATGGAGCGGCGATGGCGAGGACCTCACATGGGAATTCTTAAGGCACTCTACAAAAGAAATACATAGGAGCTAGCCGTGGATGTGCAATGAAGGCTTTCTTGAACTTGGTTCGTGTAGTAAGACGACGGCATGAGTATGAGGTCAACTCTCCGCTTAAGAGGTATGCTTGTGGTATCGTGGTACTAAGCATGAACGCTGTGTCAGATTCGAGGATGGGCTGAGGGATGAGCTAAGGATGATGATAGCTCCACACCAGGAACGAGAGTTCGCTGTTCTAGTGGAGAAGACTAAGGTTGCCAAGGAGTAAGACAACTGCATAGGCTAATCGCCGTAAGTGAGGATAAAAGGAATTTTGGGCCTTCAGGGTCCGTTGGAGGTTCACAAAAGAGGGCTAGATTTGGGGAATCAAAAAGAGTCAGAAAGCTCGCCAAAGGCCACCCCAAAGGTGCTGCTAGATGCGGAAATCCCACTCGGGAGAATGTTTGGCTGGTAGTAGAGGATGCTTTGAGTGTGGATCAATGGAGCACTAGGTAAGGGATTGTCCGCGGAAGTTGGCTAGGACTCAAGCTGAGGGTCAAGGACGTGGTCAATTCAAGAAGGATGGCCAAAGAATCACGAGGGACGAGGTGCACCTAGGGGGTGATGGTAATGATAACGGCGTGGCCGAGGAACTGAAGGTACTGAGGCGAGGCAACCAAGATTGGTTTATGCAGTTGGCCGTCGCGAGGAGGAAGATGTGCGAGATGTGAAAACGGGTACATTCCTTATTTCTGGAATACCCTTAATTGCTTTGATTATTGTAGAGTTTTCTTGTATTGCTAGCGCGTAAGTGCTTGAAACCTTGAATGTGAACTTAGAGATTGTGCCTGAAGGTAAGATAGTTCGTGTTTGTATGCGAGTGAAGTAAGGAACTTGAATGCGAATCTTGAGATAGTATCTAAGGAGTGTGATAGTTTTGTTAGGATCAGAGTGCGCAGATAAGCGTAGTGCGTGAGTTAAAATGTACGATTATTCGTTAGTAAGTAATTTCGAGGACTAAATTATTTTAAGAAAGAATTGTAACACCCTAAATTAGGGTTGTGCGCTTGGAGCATAACCTAAGTGTTAGTAGGCTTTAAGAGAGGTTTGATGTGTTTTAGGGTTCTTAAAGCTCGAGGATAAAAAGGGAGTGTTTTGGAAATTTTTGAAAATTTTAGGTTAAAAGTGGAAATTGGGTGAAGGAACCCTTAAATAAAATTTTTGGAGTTAATGGGCATGAAAGTTGGATTGGTAAAGTGGCTTCCATGCGCCACTTAAGGCTGGGATTGGCGCCATAGCGAAGTCGTGGTTCGAGTAGCGCGCGCGATAAGTTTTTATTTTGCGCCTAGAAGGGGAGCAAGGCCAGTGAGACTTTAAATAAAGTTGTGGTGAGATTATGTCATCAATCGACCAAAGAAGAAAGTGGTTTGACGCCGCAGCAAGGGAGCTTCAAGAGGCCTCAAGTTCGAGCCTTGTTGATGAGTGTGTGCGCTTATTTTTGGTCCGCGCGATAAGTAAAGGGGAGCTAACTGAGAAAGGCTTAAAAGAAATATGTGACGCGATATTGTCATGAAAGCTGGAGCCGCCGAGTGGTCGAGGTGCATGGAGAGGGTTGCTTCAGTCCGGGTTCAAACCTAGGAGCAAGATGCATGGTTTTTTTTTTTTGTTTTTAGCCGCCGTGGGATTATGGCTGAATGGCACATGCAAGATGATGGGTGTTGTTCTTTTATTATTATTATTATTTATTATAATTAATATTATTTTATGTTATTGAAGGTGTTAGGAGATGGGAGAATGGATTAATAATATTGTTGTGTATGGGAGTTTTATTTTATTATTGTTGGAAGATGGGATTGTTATTATTTTATTTTATTATTATTTTATAGAAGGATGATGGGCTAGTTTATTAATTTATGTATAGGAAATGGGGTAGGATGGAAGATAGAATAAACAATGGTTATTGGTATTTGATGATAGGAATTTTCAATTTGATGAGATTTTTGCAAGGAAGCATGGCTTACCATTAGTTAGCTAAGCATGCCAAAAGTCATTTCTTTCCCATTTTGAGCATGGCCGAAATAAGGACTTGGGAGAGTGAGAGCAAGCTTGAGTTTCGGTTGTTAAAGGACTTCCTAGGGTGGTATTTTCGGCTGGAAGGTAAGAGATAGTGGTTGTTTTATTTTATTTATTTTAGATAATTGTAGGTATGGGACTTTATTTTATTTATTTTAGGAGTGGGATAATGGGGTAAGTATGGATTTATTTTGTTAGTTTAAATATGTAGATAAATGTGGGTTGTTATTTTAATGGGAAGATAGGGGATAAGGATTTATTTATTTAAATTCTTTTTGAATGGATGTTGAAGGGATAAAATGAGAGATTAAATTAGGAATTTATATGGGATAAGTGAGGTGATAAATTATTGTTTTATGAAGAGGTGTTAAGAAATTTTATAAGGTGATAGGATAAAAAATAATAATAATAATAATAATAATAATAATAATAATAATAATAATAATAAGTGGAGATTAGTGAGGGGTTGAGGTAGTGGCCGATTATGGATTTCTTTGGTGGTAAAATTCGGTCATGTAGGGGGGATTAAGTGCCAAAAATTAGTGTTCATCTTTTAGTCTCTCTTGCCGAATTTTGAAGCCAAGGAAATTCCCTCTTTTCCTCCCATTTTAGAAGCACTTTGGCCGAATATTAAAAGTGGTATAGATCTCTTCGATTTTTTTTTGTAATCGACAAGTGAAGGTAAGTGATGGCCAAACTTTCTTTTCCATATGCTTTTTCTCTGTCGACTTGGGTGAATGGTTTAGCCGAAATATGTTGATGGTGTGGCTAACCATTTTCTTCTTTGGAACCGATTTCTCATAAGGTACTCCGGGATTTTGAAGTGATTCAATCTGATTCTCCATTCTCTCACAATCGGATTTGGGAAGTGAAGCGATTCGCGCATCGTGTCGTAGTTAGTTACTACTCAAAGCGATTGGGTGAGATTTCGGGTTCAAGTGTTAACTCTTTAGATTTATTTGGTTTGGCCGAATAGCCCATATCACTAACTTCATGCTTGGCCGAATATAGAGCAAGGGACTTAGTGTGACCGATTGTCTCTTCTCTGGATTTAGGACTATCGTTGGTAATGTGTGTGTACATACACACTTTATAACTAATTAATGTGCTAAGTTTTTTGTGCATGTGAAATCGGATTTGTGTAGATTCGATTTAATACCATAAATGGTATAAGCAAGGATTCGTAAGTCTTTGTTGTTACGAGCTTACTTTTTTTATGATGCTTTTGGGAAGCATGACATGTTTATTATATGTGGCATATGATATTTGGGTGATGATAAATTCAAAGTATGTTATTAAATAAACCTATTGGCATGATATCTCATAAAAGCATATCATTGATTGATGTGATTAAACGCAGTGGAGGGGGAAGTAACATTTGTGTCGATGCATACCGATGGTTTGGTACCACATTGTGACTTCGGTCACCAGAGGTTTGGCACCTCATAGCGTCTCGTCCCTCGTGGTTAACACCACCGCGGGTTGGCCCCATATTTGAGATATGGGATCGACGCCGATGATTTGGTATCACACGATGGGGTTGGCCCCCATCATTCGATTTGTGTCTTCGCACACCGCAGGTTTGGCACCTCCAAAGTGATTTGGCATCACATCGCGACTTTTAAGTCACCAATGGTTTGGCACCACCAAAGGGTTTGGTACCACACGGGTAGAAAGGCGCTTGGATGGCTAGGTTGGGTGCATATTAAACTTGTGCATGTTAAATTAGTTATGATTTGTGTATGATGTTGTACTAAACCGGGAAGGGTGACACATTGAGTCTTGGTGACTCACCTTCTCCTTTAACATTTTTCAGGTGACTCGTAGATCGCGGATGAGGAGCCGGATGGACTCGAGGTGGCCATGCAGTGGAAATATTGGTTTAAATGGACTTGAATTATTTTTACTTATTTCTGGTTTCATTTGCTCAAGTTGTAATAAGGCCTCCTAAGATTATTTTTATTACGTGTAAAACGGCGTGGTATTGTTACCGTTTGTGTAAAATTGCTTAACTTTCATCTCTTTTGATTTCTGTTCCCCCAATCTATGATTTCCCGAAATCCCTAACTTTCATCTCATTCCTCTTCCTATTCTCATCTCTATCCCGAAATCCCGAAATCCCGAAATCCCGAAATCCCGAAATCCCTTTGCGCTTTGCTTTTATTTTCTTTTTTCTTGAATCCCGAACACTCGTTTCCCTTTTCCTTTAGCTGTTCGCCGGCAAAGTTTTATCAGCTATTTCCATCAGCTTTCTGTTTTCACTGCTCATCCTACGCCAGTAGATCCACCACCTATTCCGTCGTGGTAATCATCCACCTCCATCGGGAACATTGGTACGCATGACCCAGTTTGTCTTCTGTTTCTCTCGACCTCCCTCATAACAAATCCCGGCACCTCATCCACAAGGTAAATCGTTTCCCCCCTTTTTAGTCCCTCTGCTGTATAGAAACTTGCAGCTATGTGTGACGATTCTTTTGTTGTTGTTGAAATGTGGGTAAATTAGCTTCAGATTGATGGGGGTTTTTGATAATTCTTTATTTTCATGAGCTTTTTTCAGTCCTAAATATCTTGCCTCTTTTTATTAATTTTTTAATTGAACATTTTTGTTTCGATTTCACATTAAGAAAAATTGCCGGTTTGCTATACTTATTGGATCGATCTTTGTTGATAGTCTTTTCTTAGATATAAATTTGGTTAAAGAGTATTGGGATTTCTTTAGTTTTATGGAATGCAAGCATGAAAATGAGAGATTTAATTGCATTCATGTGTTTATTTTTTTCATTGGATTGGAGCAGTTTTGATGTTTTATGTTTATTAAGCCTATATGATGATAAATTTGTAACTTTAATTGTTTCATTGGTGCACTTATTTGTATTTCAAAGCTTTATTTGGTCATAGCCAGCTTTATTATATTGTTTTAGTTAACATTAGTTTACATACACTTTAGCAAGAAGTAGCTATGATATACATGTCAGTTTACTCATTCAATCAAAGATATTAAGGAGCTATAAATTTATCATAATTTAGAACACTAAATACACTGATTAGAGACGTAAAAGAGTAGTGGAAGAGATGAGTAGGGAGATGATGTACATTTTGTACTGGTTCTAGATTCAGAATTAGGGATTAAAGTAGCTTATGATATTAAGTACATTGTGTTATTATGCTGGTTGGGTGCTTTGAAAAATGGGGTAATAGGAACATAAGTGTTTGATTTACTAATTTTTTTAGTAGCACTGTTTCTTTTTCTTTTTCCCCTTTTCCTGCAAATTCTTGATTGATGCTTGAGATATGATGTAACCGAATCTTTGTTTAGTATTTTATAATTTGAACAACTTTTAAAAAAAATTAATTTGTGGTTCGTCCCTGTGGGAATCTGATTCATGCTTTTTATCCTCGATTGTTGAGTGTTGAAATGTGTTTGAAAATTGGAATTTTGAGGTTAAATGTGTTTGAAAATTGGAATTTTGAGGTTAAGTAGTGGTACAAATTCCATAGAGTAGTCTGACATAAGTGGAATGTTGTGTCATCCTCACTCTTTTTGTTATTCTTTTAAAAAAATTAGTAATTTATTAATCCTTTACTAAACAGAATTTTTTCTTTAATGCAGTTGCGAAGATGGTTGCACACAAATTCATCGTTGATTTGAATAAACCTCTTGTCTTCTAGGTACGAATAAGATCATATGTTTTATTTTGGTTTATCTTATGGAACAAGCATATGTGGTGACAGCTTTGGTGTTACTGGTTTTTAGTTCACTTTTTTAGTTTCTTATGTGATTAAAATAGCTACATATAGTTATGTTATGTGATTACATCAGCAAGTTCTTGATATAGAGCACGGTTTTGCAGTATGATTCATCGAGCTCCAAAATTTCTATTTCTTTCTCTTTTTTGGTCAGACTGAATTAAGAAGGCCAAAGTGTGTAAAGGTAATAGTAGTGAATTTCACCCTTATTTTTAAAACTCTATGTTCTTTCAAATAATTTTCTTTATTTCAGAATTTTCATGACTTTTTATATAATTTTAAGCCATCCAAACTCTATGTTCTTTCAAATATTTTATTATTTCAAATATTTGGGACTGTAAATTTGAATAAAAGGATAATGCAGTTGGAAACATAATGCATTTCTATCATTAAATATCATAAGTTGGCTTTAGCTTTAGAAGTAAATTATGTAGCTGCATACGAATTTGCTTTTTATATAGTAAACGTAATTTCACTTCTCTTTTTGGGTCTATTTGTTGGTATTTTTGATAGTTGAATGTAACTTTTATTAGAGATTTCATTTTTATCTAATCTTTAAATAAGCTTTTTTAAAATTTAAAGGTGAAGTATTTAAAGGATAATGTTAAAAGAAATAAAATTGAAAAAAAAATTTATTGAGTTATAAATATAGTGTTATTATTTATATAATAATAGGCTGTTTTAGGCTATAGGTAATAGGCTATCAGATATACTAGTGTAAGACTAAATTAGTTTTGCATGTACGTTTTATATTTGTTTAATAGGCTTTTTTTTATTTTATGTTAGTTTTGAATGATTTTAGGATGTATAATTGGTTGGATGCAAAAAAGTTTAATAATGAAAAAATCGTATTCTAGATTGATATGATAGATATGTAGGATAGATTTGAAATTTTACTTGCATGATGAGTCCAATTATATTTGTAAATCCAACTATTGGTTTGTGAAATCGTATATTAATCCTATAAAATGATATCAAAATGTGTAGAACTAATTTATTTTGCAATACTGTAAGTGGATGCTTTTCTATACATAGTAATCTGAAAATAAGTATATTTAACTCATTCAAAAAACTGAGGGGCATCACTTGGTATTTTGTTTCTCACTTCTTCCACACTGTGTATTTAAAGGTCATGCGTTAACAAGCGATACTTGAAAGATGACTACATCCATTTGTTTGTTAGAAGACCTGTTAAGAGATCTATTATTAACCGTGGTAAGTTTTGATTCATTTGAATTTCTTTGCGATTTTTTAACGAATTTAATCTTTATGGATTGTTATTCTTTTTTAATGAATTTAATCTAATGAATTTAAATGCTTAAGTTATCAATTTAAAGGCTTAAGTTACTTAAATTGATCCCTTTTTTTCTATGTATATATTATGATATATATGTTTACATGTAAGTTATTGTTTCTAATTGTTTATGCTTAAGTTATTCTTTTAATATATGTTATTAATATATATTTGTATGAAGGTATAAGATCAAGTTTATTTATTTGTTTATTCAATATTTTATAAAATCTTGTGTATCATCTATTCTACCTTTTTATTCCAATATTTAAATTGTTAAATAATTCAATTTTGAAACTAAATATAGGTTCCTTCAAAGCAAATACTTCCAATTCCAAGACTGACCTCTAAGTTGTTGCTTTGCTTACTTCAGATTAACAAAGATCAATAGCTTTGGAAGAGGTACCTTTTATTGCACTTTTCCCTTATTAGATGTAGACTTTTGCATTCTCTTATTTGTTTATACGGAAATGATGTTTGTGCAACGGTTTCTATTTTCTGCTTTGTTCCGATTCTTTTTGCATTTTATGTAAAATGGGGATTGCTTGTGAAAGTATAGTTAAAACATAAATACTGGTTTTTATCAAAAAAACATAAATATTGGTTTTTACCACATAATGATTAGTAAAAGAGGGACTGTGAGATGAAGCATGCTAGTTGTTTAAGATAATGGGAGATAATGCTGTTATAATGGGAGAAAAGATATTTCTCTTCGTAAATATAAAATAAAAATTAAAGTAAAGAACTTGATTGGATAAAAATGAAGCATAATGACATATTTGCAGCATGCATTTTTTGAATTTAAGCGCCATCATGTAGATGTATCATTAGTTAATCTGTTTGCTATGATGCTAATCTACATGACTTTTTTTTTCCTTCGCATTCACTTTATCTTGCCTATTCTCTTATGTCAGCATGCATTTTATGCAATTGCCTATTCTCTGGTGGATTTCGATTTCTAAACTATAAAATTGGTCAGCAGGAGGTCAATGGAATCAAGGTTCTTCAATCTGAAACTGCAACAGATGCAAAGAATTAAGGTATAAAATTGTATCAATTATGGTTATGATGTATTAAATTATATATTTTTAAATTGGATTTGTGGCGTTTTTATAATTTTGCATTTTTTTATTTTTTAGGACTCTTAGCGGCGTTTTTGGTAAAAGCATCGCTAAAAGTATAATATTTTAATTTTTTTATTTTTAGGACTTTTAGCGGCGTTTTTGCTAAAAGTGCCGCTAAAAGTATAATATTTTAATTTTTTTTATTTTTTAGGACTTTTAGCGGAGTTTTTGGCCAAAGCGCCGCTAAAAGTATAATATTTTAAATTTTTTTATTTTCGTGATTTTTAGCGGCGTTTTTTCAAAAGCGCTGCTAAAAGTCATGACCTTTAGCGGCGTTTTTTGGAAAGCGCTGCTAAAGACCATGACTTTTAGCGGCGTTTATGTGGAAAAAACGCCGCTAAAGACCATGACTTTTAGCGGCGTTTTTGTCACAAACGCCGCTAAAAGTCATGATCTTTAGTGGCGTTTTTTCCACATAAACGCCGCAAGGTTGTATTAGCGGCGTTTTTTGTGGCGCTTACAAAAGCGCCGCAAACACTTTTAGTGGCGCTTATAAACGCCGCTAAAGGCCAAAAAAAACGCCGCTAAAAGTCTGTTTTGCTGTAGTGATTCCTCTACCTCAATGATTTCATTTCATATAGCACGAAGTCATCTTCATCATTGGCCCTTACCAAACAGGGTGAGTTTGAGCACAGATGGCTCGGTAAGGTTTGATGAAGGCTTCGCTGTTGATGGTGGCTGTGTGATAGATCAAAAGGGTGAATGGATCATTGGGTTCGCCAAATACTTAGGCAATTGCACCGTTTTAAAGGCAGAGCTTTGGGGAATACTTGATGGGCTAAATCTTATTCTGGATAGGCGTTTCAAGAAAATCATAATCCAAACTGATAGTATTGAAGCTATTAATGTCATCCCAGAGGATTCTTCAAAGAACTCTAGCTCTGCTTTGGTTAGGAAAATTCATCTTATCTTGAGGAAGATGGAGCAGTGGAAAATTCAATTTATTCCTCGCGAGGAAAATTTAATTGCTGACAGTCTAGCTAAGTCAGTTCATACTAGGAGCCTAGATTTAAGATTGTTTGAAGAGCCTTTTTTGAGGGTCTAAGTTTTCTCATTTGTATCCTTTTATTCACCAAAAAAAAAATTCATATGCTCAATATTTTAATTAATCGAATTTATTAGTTTTAATCTAAATTATACCAATTCTTAATCTATTTGTACTATAATAATTTGACTCTATTTAATGATTACTCAGATAATAAGTTTGTAATAATTTATCAACTATAGTTACTGAATTTTATATTTCTACTTGTTAAACTTCAATATGTATATTTCTTGCCTAAAAAAGCTTAAACAATAACATTAAATATATATGCATAAAATACATATCTATATCCAACACTTCCACTAGAGGAAGAAAACAATGGAGGATTCCCATTCACATATTTGAAGTGATGCTGTTCATCAAATAGAATGTAGCAAAACCAAAATGACTGTACCTGCAAGAAGTTCGAGTAAGAAGCCCCAAAAGCATTCCCTTTCGTCGAATCAAATTAACAATCTAACCCATAAAATTATGTACAGTTTTGAGATTTGTTCCAAATATTAATAATTATAATTTAATTATTTAAGTAAATAATTATTTTAAAAAATAAATCCATCGAAATTTCATGAGTGAGATATCTATAAAAGAAAATTAATGATACTAAAAAATATATACAAATAAACAAACAATATGCATATCATTATATTTACAAAAAAATTACAAATACTAATAACATAAAATTTAAATAACATATTAGAACTAAATAAAAATAATATTTTAAGAATTGTTTTTTTTTTTTTTATGTTTCATAGTCAAACTGTACATTAAATGAAATAAAATTCTAAAAAAAAATTGATCTACTAAAATCTCATCTTGAAGTTTTGAAATTCTTTCATTATTATTCTTTATTATTTTTATCTAAATAAATTTAATTTTAAAATTTTAAAAACCTTAATAGAAATTAAATTAATCTTCAAATCTTTCGTCCAAACACACCCTAAAAAGACTAGCAAATAAAGAAAGAGTGCTTGATGGTAAAATTTAAAGGGATAATCTCTCAATAATAATAATAATAATAATAATAAATCAGTTCCTGCATCTCATTTAAACTTTGGGTTAATGCATGCATTGATTCAACAAATTTTACCCCATCACATGCACCAAAGATTCACCCCTGCTGCCAATAATGTACGCAACTTAGTCAATCAAACCTAACGACTAATCAACCTAAAGTTCCAGAGTTCCGCAATGAAGAATCTTACAAACACTTGGTCCCACTCAATCCATCCTTCCTTTCAAAATCCTTTCCTTTACTTCTGTAGGTGTTCTGCAAAATGTAAATACATGACACCAATTGTGAAAGGTTTCAGCTATCAAGACATGCCATTATTCAAGAAACAAGTAAATACTCTTCAGTTTCTATCTCTATGATAAAAAGGGAAGGGTTTGCACGGTTAGAACAATAACCTTATTCTACTTTATCAAATATGACTCCACAAAAGACGATGCTAGCAAGAATTTAAACAAATGATATCAGTATATATATACTTACACAACATACACATGCCCTCCCCACCCACTCAAACAGTCACGATCTACTGATGCAAGGAGAGCTTGGGAGACCGTTTCAAACAATTCCTCAGGTTCCTGAATAGAAAGAAAAAACCAGTCCATAAAGCATGCATTGTTTTACTGGCATGAAGAATTGTAACCTAATCTAATCCAAAAATGACTTAGCTTTTAGGTTGCATGTAAAGGATAGAATTCTGCACTTCTTAAAAGCCACCACCATGTATTTCAATTTGAGCAAAAGGAAATAAAGAAAAAGAAAATGGCAAACCATGTTCTCCTTGAACATAGACTCGCAGGCACCATAAAGAGACTCTGAGGCAGTGCCAGCTACAACAAAATCTTTTGCCAGCTCCCTGCATTTCAAAGAAAGAAATCATAAACCAAAATAGTGTTGGCAACTCAGCATTTGCCTGAAGAGGCTCAGTAACTGAAACAAATAATATAAAGAAATAATTCAAACCACAACCAATGTTGTAAGGATCTGAACCAGTGGTCGGACCAGACAGATCCCAGTTCAATCATTACAAAATAATTTTTTTTAGAAAATTCATTAAAAAAAGATAAATAAACAAAAAGAAACAATAATAGAAACATAGACATTCATTTTATAAATTGTAACAAAAAAATTAATAATTAAACTAATTTCAACCCAGTTTGACTGGTTTTTTATTGGTTAAACCTTCTCTAGTTTTATGGTATTGATTGAACCTGTTGAACCACCGATTTCTAGTTCAACTGGTCCGGTTCTGACAACCATAAACACAAATAGCATTTTCAAGTACTAATCAAACTCATTGGAACCCAAAATAATACACACATGTACATGCAATATGAGCACTAATGAAGTGATCAAGCCTGTATGGCTATGCTAACAAGCACACAATAATGAAGCAGGACAAAATATGATATCATCCAGAATTCCTTGTATGTTGACAACCGTGCAAGAGATCAGGAGGAAAAGGAAATTGCAAATGCTGATATAAATGCTACTCAAATCCAAAACCTAGATCACTACTACTAAGTAACTTGGATACCTGTTCAGCTTGTTATTGTTATTTTTAGGGACTGAAGTTGCACCTCTCCTCCAACACAGAAGTTATAAATATAATATCAGAAAAGAGAATAGGGCAACAGTTATCTACGAACATAAGCCAAATAGCTACTTCAGTTCTAAATATAAAATCAGAACAGAAAAAGGTAACAGCTCTCTATGGACACATTTTGGCCTATGAGAATCAAGTCAAATAGCTATTTCATTGCGAAGAGATACTAACCAACAAACTTTTTAAAATCTTCTTTTTAACGCAATCAAAGTGAATATATACATTTTGAGTTTCCTTGACACCCAAATAAAAATGCAGTACATTTTTAACATCTATATTTCCTAAACCTGTTAACATCAACCTACAAGATAGCAAATAAACATCTTTATAGAAGGAAATTAATTATTTAGTCTTTCAAAGCAATCAATGTGGTATATCCAGTTTGTTTCTTGAAAACCAAAAAATAAATAAAAAGAAAAAGGTGCACTGCATTTTCAACTTACTTGGCTCCAATGGAATCCATGGTGCAAATGAAGGGCTTGTCTTCATCTCCCAATCCAGCAATTACTGGTTGGCAGAAGTATGGACCAAACCTATGATAAAAAGGAAAATATGTCATAAATCTCATCTCTTTCACAACTCACATATATAGAGGTGCTCTATTTTAAGTTTAACTCCTATTCCAAATCTAATCCTTCCTAGAGATTCCTCTCAACCTTGAGATATCATCAAGGAAGGGCTTGAATTCATTATGAAAAGAAGAGTCCATCTATTACATCCCAAGGCTAAACACGAAAAGGGCAGGCCAAGAATAACTTTGATTATTTTATCATAAGACAAAGTGGATCATTCCCTTCAAGAAACGGAATACAATGAAGCATTGCTTGACAAATAAAGACACAAGTCTATTCCCTTGAAATGAACAGTAACAAGTATTTTGCACAATACCATCTAGGAAAAACAAAACCCTTTTTTGGGATAGTTACAGGAAAAAAAAAAAATCCCATGCCACCACTTCACTATTTCGACTATCTCATGCACCTGCTGCTATCATTAATTAATTAGTATCCGTCAATATTAATATTTGGCAATATAAAACAATACTACAGCTCTCTATTTCTTCAATTAATCTTTAAAGGTTAGCTCAAATGTGAAATAAAAAGAAAAACCCTAATTTAAGTAATCAATTGGACTAATCCAAAAAATATATTTAACTGGGCGTTTTAAACTAACCTTTTCTCGTAAAGAATAGCAGAAACAAGGTTAGCAAAAGTCTCAGGTTTCATGTCCCTCTCTTCTCTTAGCTGATATAACTTGTGCCGAAACACAAGCCTCTGATGCCTTCAAATTTTTTTTTTTAAAGAAAAGCCAAAATATCAGCATAAAACACATGCTAATAATTCAAAAAGATAAAAAGAAAATAAGCAGATAGGGGGGTTACAAGGTTTGAGCATCGGTGGCGAGGCCAGAGAGGCCGAGAAAGAGCAGATCGTGGATTTTTGAAATCCTCTGGAAATCGGTGGCGATTGTTTGGAGTTGAACTCCGAGTCTCCGATCACTGGCGATAGCGAAGCAGTTCTTACCTACCATGGCTACGAGGGCACTCCCATTATACTCGAAGATCTGCATAAACATCCACCATACACAAGAATTAATATTTTTTTTTAAAACTAAGCTATGAAGGTTTAGGGTTTTACGCTTAGCAAAGGAAATTAAAAACAGAGAAATGACGAACCGACATCGGAGAATCAAGGGGGTATTTGAAATGAAATTTAGTTGCGATAAACTAACTAAAATTTTGTTTAGCAAATGTGATGTGAGCTTTAAATGAAGAAACTGCTAAATTTCTTGGAGATCACTCCACTTTGCAATGGTTCAAAAGCTTTGCACTTCTCTTCCAGCACAAATAAGAACAGGGTTATTTTTTCTCAAGAGAAAGGAAGGCTTTTAAATTTGGGTAAAATTCAGGGATAGTTACCTATGTATGATTTAAATTACATTTTGGTCACTAAATTTTGTTTTGTTATGAAATGATCATTAATGTAATTGATTTGTAATGTTTTATTCACAAAGCTTTTTATTTGTTATGAAATGGTCATTGGGTCTACATTTGTAACTGTTATTTCTTCATTTGCATCTCCACTAGTTTGATTGTAGGTTGGTTCATATTTGATAACTACACAAAATGACTATAACAACTATTGTGCATTTGTTGAACATCTCAAATGTCTTACTATTTGATGGGGTGCCTAAAGAAAATTTCTTCGCCACTATGTACATTAAATTTCTTGTGATATACTTAACATTTGAGAATATAAGATGTACTTTCAAATACATAGATATCACTTAGTGTTGGTTTCTTTCGCTCTCCACGTCTCATACAGAGTCATCCTTGCCTTGGGCCTTAATAGCATCTTCTTAATCATATGGATAATTTTGTTAACAACTTCTGCCTAAAACATGTGAGAAACTCCCTTGGCATTAAGCATGACTTTGGTGTATCTTGGATCCTATGAGTTTTTTTTCAACAACACCATTCTACTAGGGAGTCTTTTGTGTTTAAAACTCATTTTGAACGCATTTGTTGTCACTGAAATTAGAGAATTCTTCATTCTCAAATTCTCTGCCATGATAATTTAGATCCTCATTATCTTTCCAATTAGCTGGCTCTTTGTAAAAAAAAAAAAAAAGAAATAAAAAAAAAAGAAAGAACACACAGATTTTACGTGGAAACCCTTTCGGGAAAAAACCACGGGCAGAGGAGAAGAAAATTCACTATGTCGAATTCAAATCAATTACAAGAGGAATAGACCATGTCTATTTTATAGGCTTATAAAGCCATATTCTAATAGGAGTGTAGTAAGATTGAAACTCCTTATTCTAATCAATATCAAATAGATGAGTTTAATAAGGTTTAAAAAACCTTATTCAAAATAAAATAAAAGAGGTGTAGTTCTATAGGGATTCTTCTTTTATTTTATTTTACCATTGTATTTTATTTAAATAAGAATTTGGGTCACTTAATTCTAACAATCTCCATCTTGACACGAATTCTCAATAAACAAGTTCTTCATCGCGAACTCTTAACGAACAAGTTCTCCACCTCTTCCATAAAACCCCTTAAGGGTTTAACTTCAACAATGAACACCAACCAAGTCTAAGCAATGCTTAAACTTGGTTATAGGAAGTGACTTAGTCATCATATCTGCAGGATTTTCATGAGTACTAATTTTGCTCACAACAATATCACCACGAGCAATAATATCACGAACAAAATGATACCAAACATCAATGTGTTTTGTTCTCTCATGAAACATTTGATCTTTTGTAAGGAAGATAGCACTGATCACACAAAATATCAGTGCTAATTTGAAGGTCTTCATTTAGCTCACTAAAGAGTCCCTTCAACCAAATAGCTTCTTTACAAGCCTCGATGTCGCCATGTACTCACTTTCAAGTGGTAGACAAAGCGATCGTAGTTTGCAAAGTAGCTTTCCAACTGATTGCACAACCTCCGATTGTAAAGACATAACCAAAGAGAGATCTTCTTCTATCAAGGTCTCCAAAGAAAAATCAAGCATCAACATACCCAATGACTCCATCTCTAGTTCTTCCAAACCGTAAGCAAACATCGTGAGTACCTGCAAGTATCTTAAAATCCATCGAATCGCTTTCCAATGTTCTTTACCGGATTCGCCATGTATCCGCTAATCGCACCGATCGCATATGATAAATCGGACGTGAACAAACCATAGCATACATGAGAGATCCCATCGCACTAGAGTATGGAACATGTGACATGTACTCAATCTCATCATCCGATCGTGGAGACAAAACCGATGAAAGTCCGAAATGGTCGCTAAAGGAGTACTAACGCTTAAGCTTAGCACTCGCATATTGAACTCGCAAAGAACTTTCTCAATGTACCCTTCCGACTTAGGTACAATTTACTTGCTTTTCTATCTCTCGAGAATCTCCATACCAAGTATCTTCTTTGTCGGTCCTAAATCTTTCATCTCAAATTCTTCATTTAGTTGGGATTTAACCTTTCTTATCTCTCCTTTTTATCTTTTCTTTCGCTATCAACATGTCATCAACATAAAGAAGTAGATACACAAAAGAACCATTATCGCTTTTTCTTAAAGTAAACACACAATTGTCAAAACTACTTTTTTAAAATCATGAGAAGTCATAAAGGAATCAAACCTCTTATACCATCACTGCCTTGGTGATCATTTTCAAACCGTAAAGAGACTTTTTCAAAAAGCAAACATAGTCCTCTTTTTTCTCGAGACTATAAAACCCTCCGGGTTGTTGCATGTAAATATCTTCCTCAAGCTCTCCATGCAAAAATGCGCTTTTTACATCTAATCGCTCAAGCTCCAAATCTTGCATAGCCACAATACCAAGCAAAGCTCGAATCGAACTATGCTTCACAACCGGGAGAACACATCTCAAGTCCACTCTCGAATTTGACTATAACCTTTTGCAACAAGCCTTGCTTTATATCTCGGATTCTTCAACTCCTGAGTCCCTTCTTTCTTTTTAAACACCCATTTACAAATAACAACCTTTTTACCTTTAGGAAGTTTCACAAGATCCCATGTTCTATTTTTATGGAGTGATTCTATTTCCTCTTGCATAGCAAACATCCACTTTTCTCGAGTCTTCACAACTAACCGCCTCGAGAATAATTAGGCGGATCTTGGTTTGCATCTATATCTTCACCACATTTAAAGCATAAGCAACTAGGTCACCTCAAAGATACTTCTTTGGAGGTTTAATTTCTCTTCTAGTTCTGCTTTTGGCGATAGAGTATTTTGGTGAAGAAGCAACTCTATTCTCAATTTTTGTACTCGGCTTGAGGAGTTGACTCAGTATTAACTGATGCTCCACCGCTTTTGATTTTCTTTATTGGAAGAGTCTTTAAGAGATAAGTTAGGTAGCATAGCAGCTTCATCAAAAACAACATCTCTGCTAATCACAACTTTTCTATTTTCGTGACACCATAACTTATACCCTTTTACACCAGCTTTATAGCCAAGAAAAACACATTTAATGGATCTTGGTTCCAATTTTCCATTATTAGCATGAGCATACGCAGACACCCAAAAATCTTTAAATCGAATAATTAGCGGGATTACCATACCATACCTCTTGTGAGTCTTTTTCTCAATGGTAATGGATGGAGATCGGTTGATCAAAAACATGCATGAGAGGTCGCTTACCCAAAACGACTTTGGTAAGTTGGCATTTGACAACATACATCGAACCTTCTCCATGATCGCTCGTTCATTCGCTCGCAACACCGCTTTGTTGTGGAGTATGACGAATCGTCAAGTGTCTCACGATCCTTCGACTTGCACGCTTTATTAAACTCATCGAAACAAAACTCTAAGCCATTGTCTGCATGCGAGAGTATTTTATTTGTTTTCCTGTTTGTTTTTCAATCATAGCTTTCCAAGACTTAAATGCGGAAAACACATCGCTTTTCTGCTTCAAGAAGAATGCCCAAACTTTTCTAGAAAAATCATCAATAAAAGTTAGCATATAATTGGCTCCACCTCTCGAAGGCACTCTTGATGGCCCCTACACATCATCGAATGAATATACTCCAATGTTCCTTCGTGTTATGGATTCCTCTAGTGAATCGAACTCTCTTTTTGCTTCCAAAAACGCAGTGCTCACGAACTTCAGTTTGCAAATTCCTTGCCCATCAAGAAGTCCTCTTTTGCTCAATTTTGCCATGCCATTCTCACTCATATGCCCTAGGCGCATATGCCAAAGTTTAGTAATATCATCATCTGATAAAGAAGAGGAAGCGACAATTTGCATCACCAATAACATGAGAACCACCGCAAAACATATAACTTGGTAGCCTTTCTCTCTTCTTTTTCATCACAATGAGGGAACCTTTGGAAATCTTCAAAATCCCACTTTCACTATGTATTTGTACCCTTTTTTTGAATCAAGAGTACTCAACGAAATTAAATTTCTCTTCAATTCGGAACATGTCGCACGTCACTAAGTGTTCTCGACAACTCCATCAAACATCTTAACTTTAATTGTTCCAACACCGCAATTTTACACGAAGCATTATTTCCCATCAAAACAACACCTTCGATACCGCTTTCATAATTTGTAAACCAATCCCGATTGGGACTCATGTGAAAGGTGCGGCTGAATCAAGTATCCACTCCTTGCTCTCTTTTGAATTATTGACAGAGGCAACTAGAAGTTCACCATCACCGTAGTCTTCTACAATATCGCCTTCACGAATTTTCTCGTTGTTTTCCTTTTGATTTGCGGCCTCCCTTTTAATTTTGTTCTCAGTAGCTTGTAGCACTCGATTTAATGTGCCCTTTCTTCTTGCGTAAGTTACAAGTTTTACCTCTGTTTGAAGACTTTGATCTACCCTTAGATTTATCATGCGAGGATTTCGCTCTCGTGTCCTTCCACGATCATCATCACATTCCGATCTTGTCTCCCACGAACGATGAGACCCTCTCCTTGAGAGTCGGTTTAACCACAAGATGCTTCATCTTATCATACGAGGTCAAAGAATCATAAACCTCATCAATCGTGAGAGACTCGCGGCTATATAAAATCGTGTCTCTAAAGGTTGAATAAGACGGGGCAACGAACAAAGCGGAATCAACCCTAGATCTTCCTTATCATACCCGAACCTCCATGGCCTCCAAGTTTGAGAGAATTTCTTTAAACATCATGTTAAGTGTTAGTACCTGACACGCACCTTCCTCCAAACGATGAGCATAAAGACGTTGCTTCATATGCAACTTGCTAGTTAAAGTTTTCGACATACATATTTGTTCTAGCCTCTTCCATAATGTCATGCAGCGATCTTCTCCTTCATCACATCCTGCAAAATTTCATTAGATAAATGCGGATGTAATCGTGTTAGTGCCTTTCGATCCTTGCGCTTCTTATCTTCCTCTCACAATGTCGAAGGCATCTTATCTACCCCTAACAGGCTTCCTCTAAATCCATCTCAGTGCAAGAACTGCTGCATCTTTATCCGCCACAACGCGAATCTGGTGTTGCGATCCAACAGCGGAATTTCATACTTCAAAGACGCCATTACCGTGATCGAGATGAAAAACCCGGAAGCTCTTGATACCAATTTGTAAAAATAAAAAAAAAGAAAGAAATAAAAAAAAAAGAAAGAACACACAGATTTTACGTGGAAACCCTTTCGGGAAAAAACCACGGGCAGAGGAGAAGAAAATTCACTATGTCGAATTCAAATCAATTACAAGAGGAATGGACCATGTCTATTTTATAGGCTTATAAAGCCATATTCTAATAGGAGTGTAGTAAGATTGAAACTCCTTATTCTAATCAATATCAAATAGATGGAGTTTAATAAGGTTTAAAAAACCTTATTCAAAATAAAATAAAAGAGGGATTCTTCTTTTATTTTATTTTACCATTGTATTTTATTTAAATAAGAATTTGGGTCACTTAATTCTAACACTCTTTTTATTCATTAGCTTTTGTACAACTTCCTAAAGGCTTTAAATGTTTCAGATTTCTTCCTTAAAACTTTATCCATGTGTATCTTGAGTAGTCATCCACACACATCAAGACATACTTCTTTCCATCTAAGATCTTAGTTTGCACAGGTCCAATTAAATCCATATGCAAAAGTTCTAGAGGTCTAGATGTTTGTATTAGTTGCAATTGAGAATGTGCCTCATGATGTTGTTTAACCTTTATGCAAACTCCACATGCTTTGAGAATGGTTCCTCTAGCTTTGGCAAACCCTTTACAACATTGTACCTCACCAAACATTATATTCCTTTTAAGTGAACATGGCATAACCTCTCAGCAAGGAGTTTTCATTAGTGAGTCTCTCATTTACCTTGCACGCTTGAACTCGTTCATCTAGCATGGATTTGTAGGTTTTCACAAAGTTGTCAGTAGACTTAGTATCACTATCACTTGAATTATTTGAATCATTGCATCTGCTAACAACTTAGGAGGTAAATGTATCATAATTGTTAAAACACTCCTCATCTTCTTCTAAGCTGCTTGAAGAATGTTCATCACTTTAGGTAACACAAAGTAACTTTTTTCTTCAAAGTATTGGCACATTTAGCTTGAATATAGCCAAAGTTTGGCACTCATGATATGATATTCCCTTCCTTTTCTCTTTGGATGCATCTTCATTAATCATAACTCCCTAACCCTTTTCTTTACCAAAATTTTTGTTTGCATCAAATCTCCTATTTTTCCTAGTCAATTATTTAAACGCCTTATTGAAATTTTGAGTGAGTAAAGCCAATTACTCCTGCAGCTTGTAGTTTCACCTTCAGTTGTAACTAAAGATGCAACTTGAATGCAATACTCTTTTTAGCCTTACCTTTGTTATTCTTTGTCTCATCAAGGTTCATCTTAAGGGTTTTTAACGAACTAATAAGTTCACCAATTCACATTTTTTTAATGTCCTTTGTCTCATCAATAGTAATCACATTAATTGCAATTTTTTCAAGCAAAGATTGAAGCACTTTTCTAACTAGCTTTAAATTTGACTATTCTTCACCAAGTGCAAATGCTTGATTTATGATATCATACAACTTTGAAGAGAACTCATACAAGGCTTCATTGTCTTGCATCTTTAAGGTCTTAAACCTTGTAGTAAACATTTGAAGCTTGGATTGTTTCAAAATATTGATTCCTTTATGAGCAGTTTATAATATAGTCCAAGCTTATTTAGCAACGATGCACTTAGAAATGCACCTGAATTTATAGGAGTCTACTCTATAGAAAAATACATTAAGGGCCTTGGAGTTTGCATTAACTAGTTTTTCTTTATCACTAGTTCAACCCACTTCAAGTTTAAGGGTTCCTAACCAATCAATATAGAGCACCAAGCTTTTTCATCTACAAACTTGATAAAAGCCCTCACCATTTCCTTCTAGTAGGCATAATTTTTGCCATCTAACATAGGGAGTCTCGAGATTGACGTTCCTTCTGTCTCAATTTCTATACTTAATGCATCAAGGGGTTAGCTTTGATACATATGAATTCAATGATTTTGCCTTTTAGATCTTCATTTAGTCGTAACTCGACAAACTTACTACAATTATAAATTATAAATTATAAATGGAACACTAAAGTTTGATTATGCTTTTCGGAAACTTCCTACGTCTGCTTAAAGAGTAGTCCAATATAAATAAACAAGTACCATTGTTTTCAAAACCAAACTAGACTGAACAATTAGACTGGTTAGGTCAAGAATTAGTTGGGGTATCAGTCGAGAATAAGGGGTTGGATCAATTGACCTGCGAACCAATGGGACATGTTGAACCGATTTTCTCTATTTTAATATACTTTTAATTTTTTTAATAATTTATTTAATTGAATCGCACAAACTGATTGAATTGGGAACCGATGGTCTGATTAGTTTAAGCACCAACTTGGTTTTGAAAATCTCAACAAGTAGAAGATGAGATTTAAGTTCAATTCACTGACAAAGTTGTAACATCACTCCTATACTCAATTTAGATCAATCTCCCCTATGAAACTCTCCCATTGAAAGCTTAGTTGTAAACTTCAACAGAATAAGTGCTCTGTCTAAACTCATCAATAAAACAATGACAAACATTTTCTTAAATAAACGTATAATGGCTTGTTAAAGTGCAATAAATATGAACCACTATCTCCTCAAAACTATTTAATTCTTCAAATATGAAAACTTCAATTACACTAATACTTTATTCAATTAAGTTTTCAATATGGACACAATTAAAATTATTTAATTATTTTATAAAAATAAAATTTAATACTTTTTGTTATGCAAAAATAAAATTCAATACTTTGTTTTTGTTAAATTAAAAAATGTATAAATTATTTATATTTAAAATAACAATTTAATTGACTTTATATATTTTCAAAGCAAAATATTACTATTTATAGCTGTCATTTATCTTAATTATAACCATTTTATATTTAAATAAAATATTTTTTACAAAATTATAATTGATTTTCATGTTTAAAATTAATATCTATATATAGTCGGAAACCGAATTAAGCATCTTGTTAATATTTAAAAAAATATTACTATTTTGGATGTTAAATTTTGGAGCATCTTGAATGGGTTAAATCTTTTATTAGATCGAAGTTTTGAGAGCATTTCAATTCAAACTGACAGCTTTGAAGTTATTCACACCATTCAAAAAGAAAATCTAGGGAGTGCCAAGTCAGCATTGGAATGTTCAACATGTTCCTCGAGCAGAAAATAATTGTGCAGATAACTTGATTAAGACAATTCGTGATAGGATAGCAAGATTTCGCTTTTTGAAAGATCCCTACTAGGGGATCAGAATAATTTCTTTTAGTTGTTTTACTTTGTTTCACAAAAAAAAAAAAAATATTGGGTACATCTATTAATATTAATTTTTATATTTAAATTTAATAAATTTTATTTTATAACTATTACTTTAATCAAATTCATTAATTAACTTTTTCCATATTAATGACAATATTAACCAAAATCCATTTAATAAAGCTTCTCATTTTGGTGAAACGAATACTCACCCAAATTTGACTTCAACTTGGGGTGAAGTCACCCACTTATTAATGGGATAATATCAATTTTGATATCTTTTAATAATTAATTATTTAATTTATTTTTATTTATTAATGAAAAAAAGTGTATAAATATTTTTTTATCTTTCTTAAATAAAATTAATAATTCAATTTAAACCGTTTTAATAAATATTATTTTTTTAATTTTAATTTTAATCCTCCTAATTTTTAAAATTTTATTTCCAAATCCATTTGTAACTTCTTCTTTTTTAATATAGTGATTTGTAAATTGTAAAGTTAGGAAAAAGAATTCAGGTTGATTTAATTGATGGTTAAACATTATATAATTATTAAAAAAAATACATTCAATGAATACTTACCCAAATTTGACTTCAACCAGAACCAGGATGAAGTCAGGGGCAGGCCTTTGGCAACCTTGTTTAATGGGGGTGCTTCCATTAATAATTAATCATTTAATTTTGATTTTTTAAGCCTTTAATTAATAAAAAAATTATATCTTGAACCCTTCAAAAAGTTGATAATTCAATTTAAACTCTTCTAATAAATATTTTTAATTTTTATTCCGTGAAACTTATATTTAATTATTACTGGAAAATTTTGGTAAAAAACCTCAGTTCCTCTCAATTTCGATATTAAACAAATTGATTCCTCTTAAAAAAATCAAGTAATTTAATCTCATGTATTTCGAAAGTAAGCAAAAACTTAACGGAGATTAAATTATTTTGATTTTTTTGGAGAAATAAATTTGCTCAATATCGAAATTGAGAAGGACTAAACTGGTATTTTTACCAAAAAAAAAAAGATTTAATCTATATAGAAGGAAACTAGTAAGAAAGTTGAAGGAAAGAAAGGGAGAAGGTTATAAAAGCTTTAATGAACTTCCCATGCAAAACATCACCTCCATTACGCTTAAAAGGCAAATGCAATCGCCCCAAAAAAAATCCTTTCTTTTTTGTTGAAATTATAGTGTTTGTAAAGTGAAACAGACTACCGGCTTTCCTTTTCTTATGTTTTTCTTCCATTACCCTTCCTCAACCTCAAGAACCAATTCACAAATTCTCTGGGATTTTTCATTTAGTAGCTGGTCTATACTCTTAGATATGATTGAAAGCAGCATAAAAGAGTTTTAAACAAAAAGAAATGGAAAGTTGGTTGTTTTTGTTTCTTGTTGGGTTGTTTTTGGCTGCTTCTGTTAGTGGCGTTGGCTATCGTAATGTAACGTATGATGGAAGGTCGTTGATCATCGACGGCCAACACAAGATTCTCTTCTCTGGTTCAATTCACTATCCTCGTAGTACTCCTCAGGTATGTATGTATGTATGTATGTATGTATGTATGTACAATAATCTTTACTGTTACATTAATCTTTGAACCTTTCTTGAATGATTTACTGGGTTTTAGCCTGGAAAAAAAAGAACAGAACTTGTTTGGTAAAATAGTCAAATACTTGATCTACAAGTCTCCAAGTTCGTGCCAAACTTTTTTTCTTTTATTGTTTCTTGATCTTCAACGGTTCACCAAATCTGTTTGACATTTGTTCTACATTTGGTGGTATCAATATTCCCGGTTTGACTGCTCTCTATCATGACTAAAATGCTTATTATTCTTTACTGACAGATAGAATATTAAAATACTCAAATTGGGTTTCATTTATGATGGTTTCAGGGGGATTCACTTGAATTTTTGAGTAGCTCACTGAGTAATTTCATTCATTTTAAGCACCTAAAACATGCCTTTGCTTTTTTAAACTATTAACTATGGTTGAACAAGATCTTGTATAGAAATTTTGGTTTTTAGGTGTTTTTACATTTTCTTTAAAATAATCATAACATGGATTAATGCTAAATAACTTGCAGATGTGGCCATCTTTGATAGCCAAGGCCAAAGCTGGAGGATTAGATGTCATTGAAACCTTGGTGTTTTGGAACCTACATGAACCCCAACCAGAACAGGTTGCCATTATTAACTATAATGTTCTTTATCTTTATATGTATTGTTGAGCAAAAAAAAAAGAAGAAAAAGCCCCATAGATTGTAAAGCGGTTGAGATCATTGTTCTGCAGTTTGATTTTAGTGGACAACGGGATATAGTAAGGTTCATTAAGGAAATTCAAGCACAAGGTCTATACGCTTGCATTAGGATTGGACCCTTTATACAAGGCGAATGGTCTTATGGGTAATTAAATTACTTTCTGCAGTACTTAAAAAACCTGAAATCCTACTTAATATTCCTTGGCCTAAAGCTAGAGGTTTGCAGGGGTCTGCCATTTTGGCTGCATGATATTCCAGGCATAGTTTATAGATCCGATAATGAGCCCTTCAAGGTGAGTACTTCAGTTTCTTACTTGCTATGGAAATGTAAAGTTCAGGGTTCTGAAAGACAGTACCAATCATTGATGCTGCCCTTCTTTTTGGTATGATGGCAGTATCAAATGAAGAAGTTTGTGTCCAAGATAGTGAACATGATGAAAGCAGAAAAATTATATGCTTCTCAAGGAGGACCAATTATTCTATCACAGGTTTAAGTCCAGAAAAATGAAACTATTTTATCATTTTGTTTTCAACTAATACTTTTTTTGTGACTCTAGCTGTTTTTCTTAATGTAGATTGAAAACGAGTATGGAATGGTAGAGGCCGCATTTAGAGATAAAGGGCCTCCTTATCTTCGTTGGGCTGCAGAGATGGCGGTGGGGCTTCAAACTGGTGTACCATGGGTGATGTGCAAGCAAAACAATGCTCCTGACCCAGTGGTTGGTCTCCAATCACTTCGGACAGATTTTATAACCCTGATTATACGTTCCCATGATAATAATTTTGAATGACCTTCCATAATAATTTGAACTCTTTCTTTGAGTTGAATTTCCCCATCAGCTTTTCATTTTTGTGTACAATTGAGTGGTGATAGATTAATGCATGCAATGGGAGGCGATGTGGGGAGACATTTCCTGGGCCTAACTCACCAAATAAGCCAGCAATATGGACAGAGAACTGGACAAGCTTGTATGTTTTTGTCGATATCTTTGTATCTTTCCCTTTTGTGCATTGATGTTTACCGAGTTAAAAGTATACAAACATATACTACTTGAGCCCTTTTTATAGATGAGAGATCTTTGAAAAGATATATTTTTTAAATTTTGATGAAGTTATCAAGTGTATGGAGATGAACCAGACATCAGATCAGCTGAAGACATAGCATTCCATGTTGCACTGTTCATTGCAAAGAAAGGCAGCTATGTGAATTATTATATGGTATGAAAATCTTTTCTAGATCTTCACCACTTGGTTAAATTTGTATTTCACATATTATTTAAGCTCATAGTCAAATGGAGATGAAATATGAATCCAGCTAATTGTATAGCTTTAATACCTTGTTGTAGTACCATGGTGGAACTAACTTCGGAAGAACTGCTGCTGCGTATGTACTGACAAGTTATTACGATCAAGCTCCTCTTGATGAGTATGGTAAGTACAAAAAAATCACATTTAACCTCTATTCAAATCTCTAGAATGAAAGCTTTTTTAACTTGTTAAGGTGTCTTTCAGGTTTGTTTAGGCAGCCAAAATGGGGCCACCTTAAAGAGTTACATGCTGCAATCAAATTATGTTTAAACCCTATGCTCTCTGGAGTATATACCACTATGGCTTTGGGAAAATCACAAGAAGTAAGAACATTGATCAAAATCGAACTCAAGAATTTTCTCTCTTTTAAACTTTTGGGGACCAACTAATAAAGAACATATTTCAAACTTTTGTTGGTAACAGGCCTTTGTTTACAGAGGGAATTCAGTCGACTGTGCTGCTTTTCTGGTAAATAATGACACGAGGAAGACTGTTGTAGTAACATTTCAAGATTCATTGTATGAATTGCCTCCGAAATCAATCAGCATCCTACCAGACTGCAAGACTGTGGCCTTCAACACTGCTAAGGTGTAGTTAAAATCCAAACTGATCAATTTTTCATGATTTCAGAGTTAAATCATACATGAATATTGTCATCTTATGCCAAGTTTTTTCTTAAATATATATCCATACATGGATATGAGGGTGTGATCCTCAAAAGCATACCATATTAGACAGCTACCTATATCTAACACTCACTTCTAAGTCTGGATAACAGGTAAGAACACAATACAACACCAGAGCGGTGGAAACAAGTAAGAAGCTAGATTCAATTGTAAAATGGGAAGAATATAAGGAAACTATCCCTACTTTTGAAGACACATATTTAAGAGCCAACATGTTATTGGAGCACATGAATACGACAAAAGACAATTCAGATTATCTTTGGTACACCTTCAGGTAAGGTTCGAAAGGGGTTTTACTTTATTAATCAAATTTGATTGTAAACTTTGAGATGTAACCTGCCTTCATGTCTGAAAATACTTGCCATATAATCTATATATTTCTTTAAATATGTTAGGTTTCAGAATGATTTTTCTGATGCTGAATATGTGCTTAATGTGACCTCTTCTGCCCATGTATTACATGCCTTTGTAAATGGATCATTCGTAGGTGAGTCTTATAATAATCACTTTAAGCCTTTTTTTCCCTGAAGATTATATATATGAATTTAATATTTTGATCCTGAAACAATGTGATAAGAATCTTTTTGTTTTGTTCGTTCATTGTACTTTCTTCTTTAGGTTCTACTCATGGAAGTTTTAAGACTAAAACTCCCATCCTAGAGATTAAAATTACTTTAAATAAAGGAACAAACTATATCTCCTTACTTAGCGGAATGGTTGGATTACCGGTAATCGTCAAATACTATTCCCTTGTTTCCTCATATCTTAATGAGTAATTTATGTATAAGTGTATACATCACATGTCAGCTTAATCCTTATAGGTTTACCTTTGATTGTCTTTATAGGATTCAGGAGCATACCTTGAGAGAAGGGTGGCTGGAATTAACTCTGTGAGGGTTAAGGGTGAACATGAAATTGAAGACTTTACCAGATACTCATGGGGATATCAGGTATGCATGCAAGCATGCATGTACTAATATGGCACTAATGATCCATGTCAGAGTTGCTAAACAGATTAATGACTGAAGAACTTACTGATACAAATGAATTTCTTCTGAAGGTTGGCTTGTTAGGTGAGAAATTACAAGTATATACAGATTCTGGATCAAATAAAGTAAAATGGAATACATATGGAAGCTCGACTCATCAGCGGTTAACATGGTACAGGGTATGAAAGGCTGTTTTATCCTAGTAATGATTCAAAATTATGAACTTCACTTGAGATAATCATATCATTTAATTTCTATTCAAAATCCTGTTTTTAGACTTTGTTTGATGCACCAGCTGGGAAGGATCCTGTGACACTGAACCTTGAATCCATGGGAAAGGGTGAAGCCTGGATAAATGGCCAGAGCATAGGTCGATATTGGGTCTCATTTCTTACTCCAAAAGGGATTCCTTCACAAACACGGTAACAGCAAATTAGATATTCATTTGCATTTCATGATTTGTTCCATTGTTTTGATCTTTAATGTCCTTTCCTTTCAGGTATAATGTGCCTCGATCCTTCCTCAAACGAACCGATAACCTACTTGTTATCCTAGAAGAAGAAAATGGATACCCTCTAGGGATTTCCATCGACACCATATCGATAACAAAAGTGTGCGGTCACGTGTCCGAGTCACATCTCCCACCGGTAATTTCATGGCAAGGACAGAATAAAACAGAACATAACAACAGCAAGAAGCACCACGGAAGGCGGCCGAAAGTCCAGCTCCAATGTCCACCTGGAAGGAACATTTCTAGGATACTATTTGCAAGCTATGGTAACCCTACTGGGGATTGTGAAAACTATGCCATTGGAAGCTGTCATTCATTCACTTCTTTACCTACTATTGAAGAGGTTAGCTTGAGAATAACACTTCAAATATGTGTATATATATATATATGCCTTTCTAGTTTTCATGGAATTTGACTTTGACACTTGACAGGCTTGTATGGGAAAGAGGATTTGTACCATCCCTGTTTGGAGTAAGAAATTTGGTAATGATCCATGTCCAGGCATACCCAAAACTCTGTTGGTTGATGCACAGTGCACATAAGAGATCACAGTTTTGTTTTTTTTTTTTTTTTTGTATGGTCAATAACAGATTCTCATATCATTCTTGGAAGTTAGACTTAGAGATGTTAATTAATATAAACCTTTTCATTTCAATAGATATATATATATAAATTTGTTGTTAATCAAAAATTAAAGTCGTAAAGCAACTCTTGGTCATGTCCTTGCTGCCATTTCCATGGTTTTTACATGATTAAAAATACGAAAATAGCACTTTTCGTTTTCTAGGCAAATTGACTGAATTTAAAACCCAAATTTAATGCACTTTCAAAAATGACTTTTGAGTAAATGTTTTCCATTTTTTAATCCAAGATTGTGACTTTATCCGGCATTGATAAACATATTTTTCTTTCTATTATTGTGGGAATGTTATTTGAGTAGTCCTGGTCAAATTGATTAGATTAGATATTAATTTTAAATAGATTAAATTAAAGATAAATACGTCTAGATTAAATTGGCTGAATAGGCTAAAAATTAGTTGAACTGATGATCGAATCGATTGATCCGAGAATTTTTAATTAAACCGATTATATCAATTAAACTGACAAACTAATAACTTAATCAATTTAACCACATATCTAATTTAAAATACGTGAGTCACTGAAACTAAAAAACGAATACATTTTTTAATATGTGATGTGATATGATTTTTATTATTAATATTTTGGTTTTGAGATATAAATGAGATGTTAATTATTCATTCTGTAGAATTTATAATAACGAATGCTTATGCTACATTTAGTTATTAATATAATAATACAAGTAAATATATATATGTTTAATATATATGTTTTAAAATAGTTAAATATAAAATAAATAATAGATTATAAGTTTAAACTTGTAAAATTTTTTATAAAAAATGAGACTTCAAAATATTCAAAAAAATATTTCATTCTTCTCTTATAAACAAGTTATATTAGTGACTAAAAATTACCAATTAGAATTAATTTATAATTAATTATTGACTCAAATATTTATACATATTATTATTGTTCATGATTTGACTTCATTACTCATGGACTTGACCCCACTATTTATAGGATTGACATTCTGAGTAGGCTTTGGGCATGTTGAACACGTGTACCGTTCTGAGTCGCTTGCTAGACCTCACAGCCCCTTACATGTGAACTCCTTGAGTATATGCGAGCTCGAATCACAAGCTCCCTTAGCTGCCCTTTCGTTGTATGCCTGACACATATCCATTTGGTGAGGCCTGACCGAGTCGTGGATAGGCAATCAAGATCTTATCCGAGTTCCGAGTTGATAATTATTGGTGTATAACAAACAATTTCTACATTTAGAATACAAATTTGAGAAATAGGGTCAACCTTTATTTTTGTCTTCCACAAATTTTCATTTGTAGCCAAACGATTCCTATCAATGTTTCGAGAAGATGATGCAGTCCCTACAACTCTCCTATCCATACTCTCTTTCAACATATGATACACTGGTTTACCATTAGTCTCTGTTGGCCAAATAATTCTGTCATTTCCTCCTCTACCATTCACCATTAAATAATAATAAATACTAAAGAAAAAGACATAATATACATACTTCCAGAAGATAGTTTCGTGTACACTTATCAAAAATAACAATTTCCCATATAATTAAATATTGTCAAATTTCTTTCTCCATAAAATCCTCCAAAGGTTTATATATTTAGTATTTTAACTTTAAAAAATTTTGTTATTTTAATCTTTCATTTAATTTTTAATTTTTTTAGTTCTTAAATTTTTATTTTTTGTCAAATCACTCATAATGAATGAAAAAATTAACGCTTTTTTAACTTTTCAGATATGACATATACATAAATTTCTATGTAGATGACACTTTATCATTTAACTAATTTTTTAATTTTTTAAAAATTCAAAAAATTTTAAATTATTAAAAAAAGTATAAAAATAAATAAAAATTTATTCTTTAATATTTTTTAAATTTTAAAAATTTAATTAAATGATGAAATGACAATTCACTTATATGCCACATCAGCAAATTCAGAAAATGTTAATTTTTTTCTTATATTTTTGACAAAAATACAAGTTTAAAAGTTAAAAAGGACGAAAAATTAAATAAATATTAAAACAACATTTTTATAAAGTTAAAGGGAAAAAAGAGATATTATGCCTTATAAACAGTTATGGTTATAGCAAACCTGTAACATTCGATGGAAGATCATTGATGATCGACGGCCAAGATTTGCTTCTTTTCTCTGGTTCTATTCACTATCCTCGTAGCACTCCTCAAGTAACACCGTTAAATTCTCTTTATATTTAAATTTAACAAAATATTTTAACTGTGTTTATAACTCTTAAAAGTTACATATGCATTTTAATCAAAATAAAGTGTTTGGACTAATCAATGATATTGTAAAAGTTAAGGTACTAAATTTTGTCTAAAAGGCTTAAGTATAAAGACTAAATCTTAAATTTGGGTGTAGCACAGAGATCAAAATTGAAATTTAGCTATTGTTATATAATTTTAAATTTGAGTATAGCATAAGGACCAAACTTAACATTTTGCCATTTTAACGTGAAAAAAGGGGGACCAAAATTGAAACATTGCCATTTTTCTTTTTATATAATTATATAGATTTTTTGTTTCTTCCTTTTTTGGGGAACAAAAAAACCTCATCCAAATTGAGGCACACATGACACATGTACATTATTTTCTGTCAGAGTCCATTTCATTTTGGGTTGTAATAAGAATATTCCAATTATCAATAATAAAATATTATAATAAATAATAATATTCCAAACCCAAAACAGGAAAGATAAACGTTTGCTTTTTAGGAAAAGATGACGTTTTAATTTGGAAAGCGAATGTATTTTTTTATAATTAATATTTTAACAATTGAATCATCGTATTTCATTTATATAGATCGTATATTAAATTTGGTGTAAATTAAAATTTTCTAGCTGATAAACACACACGTATATATATTTTAGTCCAATATTATAAAGATATCAAATCTGTTCGAAAATATATATGTATGATAAGTATAATTATTTTGATGAATTCAACGCTTAAATCATTAAAATATTACTTATATAAAATTATACAAACGAACATAAAACTACTTTACACAGTGAAATTTTTAATTCTACAAGCTAAGTTAATAGCATAACAAGTGTTATTAATTTATATTTAAAAAATTATAAAAAATATATAAATGAGGCACATAATAGTCTTTTAACCTAATTTGTGTAGTTAAGAAACACTGTCACCTTTGTATCAACATATTAAATGAAAAAACATATATACATATATATAATAATGTACACTATTTCTTTTTTAAAAAAAGTATAATATTATTTAATTTAATTTTTTATTTATTAATGAAAAAAGTATATATATATTTTTTATCTTTCTTAAATAAAATTAATAATTCAATTTATATCGTTTTAATAAATATTATTTTTTAAAATTTAATTTTAATCCTCCTAATTTTTAAAATTTTATTTCCAAATCCATTTGTAACTTCTTCTTTTTTAATATAGTGATTTGTAAATTGTAAAGTTAGGAAAAAGAAATCAGGTTGATTTAATTGATGGTTAAACATTATTTAATTATTAAAAAAAATACATTCAATGAATACTTACCCAAATTTGACTTCAACCAGAACCAGGGTGAAGTCGGGGGCAGGCCTTTGGCAACCTTGTTTAATGGGGTACTTCCATTAATAATTAATCATTTAATTTTGATTTTTTAAGCCTTTAATTAATAAAAAAATTTATATCTTGAGCCCTTCAAAAAGTTGATAATTCAATTTAAACTCTTCTAATAAATATTTTTAATTTTTATTCCTTGAAACTTATATTTAATTATTATTGGAAAATTTTGGTAAAAAAACTCATCAATTCCTCTCAATTTCAATATTGAATAAATTGGTCCCTCTTAAAAAAAGTCAAGCAATTTAATCTCATGTATTTCGAAAGTAAGCAAAAACTTAACAGAGATTAAATTATTCTGATTTTTTTAGAAAGATAAATTTACTCAATATCGAAATTAAGAAGGACTAAACTGGTATTTTTACCAAAAAAAATTAGATTTAATCTATATAAAAGGAAACTAGTAAGAAAGTTGAAGGAGAGAAAGGGAGAAGGTTATAAAAGCATCACCTCCATTACGCTTAAAAGGCAAATGCAAGCGCCCCAAAAAAAAAATCCTTTCTTTTTTGTTGAAATTATAGTGTTTGTAAAGTGAAACAGATTACCGGCTTTCCTTTTCTTATGTTTTTCTTCCATTACCCTTCCTCAACCTCAAGAACCAATTCACAAATTCTCTGGGATTTTTCATTTAGTAGCTAGTCTATACTCTTAGATATGATTGAAAGCAGCATAAAAGAGTTTTAAACAAAAAGAAATGGGAAGTTGGCTGTTTTTGTTTCTTGTTGGGTTGTTTTTGGCTGCTTCTGTTAGTGGCGTTGGCTCTCGTAATGTAACGTATGATGGAAGGTCGTTGATCATCGACGGCCAACACAAGATTCTCTTCTCTGGTTCAATTCACTATCCTCGTAGTACTCCTCAGGTATGCATGTATGTATGTGCAATAATCTTCACTGTTACATTAATCTTTGAACCTTTCTTGAATGATTTACTGGGTTTTAGCCTGGAAAGAAAAGAACAGAACTTGTTTGGTAAAATAGTCAAATACTTAGGCTTCCTTTGAATGCAGACGGATTTCAGTGTAGTGGCTTTTTTAGGCTAAAAAAATTTGCAACTGAAACGTTAGTAAAAGCAAGGCTGTTTGGAAAGCAATTTTCAGTGCGTTAACAATGTATTGCACCTCATTGGAGGCTCAAATTCAGACTGGAGCTTTTTGGTCCAGTAAAAAATTAGCAACTTCAGTTGCTTTTTCTTTTCCTCTTTTACCCATATATTATTTCTTTTCTTTTTTACCCATATATTATTTCTTTTCTTTCTTATTCTACAATTGTTTCATTATTTTATCTTTCAATAATATTTTACTTTTTTAAAGGTTTAATAATTTCAGTAATAAAGTGAGCTCCTATAATTAAATATATGATTAATTTTTGAAATATTAAATAAAATAATTTTTTAAATTTTTCTCAAGATTTATTTTATTTTTAATTATGTATTATTAAAATTATTATTAAAATAAATATAATTGTAATATTTTTTTAATCATTTATTAATTTTATAATTGTTAAATAGTTTTAAAAACTTCTATTACATATCATTTCTAATCTAATGTCCTTAATAGTCATTTTATATTCTCACCTCACCGCTACAGTTGCGTTTAAATCCAAACACACACTCCACCATTGTTTCTAATCTCACCGCTATAGTATCCAATCTCACCACTACAGTAACTAATCTCACCGCCACTGCTATTTTTAACCTCACCGAAGGTAAACACACTGCCCATCCAAACTAAGCCTTAATCTACAGGTTTTCAAGTTCGTGCCAGACTTTTTTTCTTTTATTGTTTCTTGATCTTCAACAGTTCACCAAATCGGTTTACAAACTCTTAAAAGTTACATATGCATTTTAATCAAAATAAAGTGTTTGGACTAATCAATAATATTGTAAAAGTTAAGGTACCAAATTTTGTCAAAAAAGTTTAAGTATAAAGACTAAATCTTAAATTTGGGTAGAGCATAGAGATCAAAATTGAAATTTAACCATTGTTATATAATTTTAAATTTGAGTATAGCATAAGGACCAAACGTAACATTTTACCATTTTAACGTGAAAAAAGTGGGACCAAAATTGAAACATTGCCATTTTTCTTTTTATATAATTATATAGATTTTCTGTTTCTCCCTTTTTTTGGGGTATATAAGACAAATTCTACAAACAAACCTCATCCTAAAACTGAAATATAAACGTTTGCTTTTAGGAAAAGATGACGTTTTAATTTGGAAAGAGAATGCATTTTTTTTATAATTAATATTTTAACAATTGAATCATCGTATTTCATTTATATAGATCGTATATTAAATTTGATGTAAATTAAAATTTTTTATCTGATAAATATATATATATAATATCTTAGTCTAATATTATAGAGATATCAAATCAATTCGAAAATATATATGCATGATAAGTATAATTATTTTGATGAATTCAACGCTTAAATCATTAAAATATTAATTATATAAAATTATACAAACAAACATAAAACTACTTTACACAGTGAAAATTTTAATTCTACAAGCTAAGTTAATAGCGTAACAAGTGTTATTAATTAATATTTAAAAAATTATAAGAAATATATAATGAGACACATAACAGTCTTTTAACCTAATTTGGGTAGTGAAGAAACTCTGCCACCTTTATATCAACATATTAAATAAAAAAATGTATAGATATATATATAATAATGTACACTATTTCTTTTTTTTAAAAAAGGTATAATATTATAATAATAAAAATGTGATTATTCAATTTTCATTTCTCGTGTATGGACTTTTAATTTATATCCGAATAAAACTGTTAATATAAAACAATATTCATTTGAAATAAATGCTAATTTAAATGAAAATTAAAGTGTATGACTAAATTTAACTTTTTATGTTAAAATCATGTATAATTAGATTTACATAAAATTTAAGATATGTTACTTTTATATGTATTTGTTATAAAACAATAGAAAAAATAATCTAACTCGGGATTCAACCCACAATCCGATCCAGAAAACTTTCCTAAAAATTTTATTTCAAATACCCTTAATGGAGGGGAAAAACCTCCATTTTTAGGGGATCTTCTTCTTCTCTACTTTTGGACCAGAATAATCGCCCCTAGACCTTTACACCCGTTGGTCTAATGTATCAACAAATTCTGTATTATGTTTTATTTTTGTAATTTTGTTTTTCTTGTACAAAAACCTTGCTAAATGCTTTCAATATTTGGAATTTTATATTTTAATAAACTATAGATTTCTTTTAAGGGAGGCACGATTAGTTTGGATCCAAAATAATTCAATTGGATTATCATTAATAGACAGAGGCGATTCTAGGGGGCTGGCATGGGATCCGGCCCCTCCCTAAAATAAAAAATTGTCATTTAGGCTCTTTAATTTTTTTTAAAAATTTTAAATTAATAAAGGTAAAATTATACTTTGCCCCCCTAAAATTATAAAAATTTAATTTAATACTTTAAAAATTATAAAGATAGACTATAAAAAATTAAAATTTCATTCGACCCCCTCTAAAATATTGTTCTAGCTTCGCCCCTGTTAATAGATAAAGAAAAATTATTCTTCAATAAAAGTCTAAGAACTTATTTGGTGCCAAATAGAGGTGCTCATGGGCTGGGCTGGGTTTGGGTTGGGCTCAACTAAAAATTTAGGCCCATTTATTAGGGCCGGCCCCAAAAAATGGGCCTAAAATTTTGTCCAAGCCCGATCCGAATAAAAATGCTAAAACTCGGGCCCAGCCTGGCCAGCCCGTATTAATTTTTATATTATTTTTATATAAATTTTAAATATATATAATACATCAAAAATACTAAAAACATCAAAATAAATATTTCTCAAAAAATTGAAAATAAATTTTAAAAAATATGTAGACTTAAATAACACTAAAATAGATGCAACCTAACAAGCAAATGTCTCTAAAATAATAAAAAAATAACAAATGCTTTTAAAATAATAACAAAATTAACAATAAAATAAGTTTTATACAATATTCAAACAATAACAACAAAATAATAGCAACATAATAGTAAAATGGTAACAAAATAGGAAAAAAAAACAACAAGAAAATAACATTCAAAAACAAAAAAAATGTAGATTTTTTTTTGTCTTTTAGTGAATTCGGGCACGATCGGGCCAGGCCCGGGCCAAAAATGCCTTACCTGAGGCCCAGCCCATTTTTTAAACGGGCCTTATTTCTTTGTCCAAGTTCATTTTTCAGGCCTATATTTTTGCCCAAACCCTCCCACATTTCAGGCGAGCCTTCGGGCTGGGCCACGGCCCAACCCATGAACAGGTCTAGTGCCAAGTAAAGTTTAAGGGCTTATTTTGAGTGTAATTAAAATACAAGACTTTATCTAAATAAGATGGTAAAGTTTAAGGGCTTGTTTAGAATATTAATCAATGGGGATTATTCCAAAATAAATTTTGTAATTTGATAATAAAAAAATAACTATTAATTACAGATGTGGCCATCACTTATATCCAAAGCAAAACAAGGAGGGATAGATGTGATTCAAACTTATGTCTTTTGGAACCTCCATGAACCCCAACAAGGACAGGTGAGGCTGATTTTGCTTTATACGTATTGATGAGTCGAGTTGAATTCAAGTATAATCTTAATATGTTTTATGTATGTTTAAATTTGATTTGATTCGAAATATAAATTTAAATTTTTATTCAAATCTACTCATTTTTGTAAATTTCTAATTCAAGTATATTTTAGACTCATTCATGTTATTTTTAATTTTTTTAAAAATATTTATATATAATTTTAATTCAATACTTAATATTTTATATATAATAAGTAGCTTAACATTTTTTAATATTTTAACATTATAGTATTATATATTACTATAGATTTATCATTTATGTATTATAAATTATATAGTATATGAAAACAATATAATATAATATAATATAATAGATTATAAATCTAGAAAATGGGTCGAGTTCAAGCTTTGAATGATTGAGCCCGAATCTAACCCATATTTTAAATAGATTTATCTTTTTACTCAAGTCCATTCTAATATTTTCAAGTATGTTCTTGACATTTTTTAATCCTAGGCGAAATAATAAATTGGGGCACTTTTAAATAAATTATAAAATGCAATAAAACATATGTTAGTAATGAAATAAAATAAAATTGAGGGCCCTTTTATTTATTTTTTCTTTGTTTTTTCTTACTTACAGTGAAATGATTTAAGCCCCTTACAATTGTGGGCCCTGGGTGGCTGTACTTCCAAACTACTCAGGGCCGAGCCTAAATATTTTTGTCTAAATTTTCAAATTTTAGGCAAGCCTAAAAGATTGAGCAAGATTCTCACCCATAAAAAAGTTTATTTTGATTTATCAAGCTTTGAAATTCAACAATTTTGCAGTACGATTTTAGTGGAAGGCGTGATATAGTAAGGTTCATAAGAAAAGTTGAAGCTCATGGCTTATATGTTTGCCTTAGAATTGGACCTTTCATTGAAAGTGAATGGACTTACGGGTAATAACCATTGCCATTGCTATTCATTCATTTCTTCTTCATCGGCATTTTATGCTAAAACTGATTGTTGATGGGTGCAGGGGACTGCCATTTTGGTTGCACGATGTCCCTGGGATTGTTTTTCGATCCGATAATGGACCGTTCAAGGTAAAAGTGCAAACCAAACTTGAGATACAAATAATTTAGAAGATTAAAGCAACCTGACAAAAATGACAAATTTTGTCTCTTTAATAACAGTTTCATATGCAAAAATGGGTGAGAAAAGTGGTAAACATGATGAAATCAGAGAAACTATATGCTTCACAAGGAGGGCCAATCATATTATCACAGGTTTGATTTTTTGGGATTGAGAAAGAAAACCCAAAGTTTTGTTTTCGAATTTTGGTCGATCTGAGAAGTTTTATGCACAAATTTCAGATAGAGAATGAGTATCAAAGGATAGAATCAGCTTTCAATGGGAAAGGATCACGTTATGTTCAGTGGGCTGCAGGCTTGGCTGTGGGACTTCAAACAGGGGTGCCCTGGATTATGTGCAGCCAGCAAGACGCCCCTGACCCTGTGGTATTTGCTTCTTCCTTTTCTTTTTCCTAATGTTTTCATTGCTTGTAATTACTACAAACGCTTGGTGGGAAAGAAAAAGCAGCAGAGAAGGATTAGCCATTATCACCATTAGTAGCATCGATCCTCAACTAATATGCAATTATTACTTGCCCATCAATCAAAAAGAGAAATGATAATATGGTTTCATCTGTTTTCAATTTGACACTAATATTTGGGATTTGCAGATAAACACATGCAATGGCTTTGAGTGTGGAGTAAAATTCGAAGGTCCCAACTCTCCCAATAAGCCATCCTTGTGGACTGAAAACTGGACAAGTTTGTACGTTTTTTCTTTTTTCAGAATTTTAAGGATTTTTTTTTTTAGATTATGGAATCTACTAATATGATTTATAATATATATATATATATATATATATAAAGATTAGATATATTAATATTTTCATCAAACACATATGCAAATCATGTAAATAAATTAGTTTAAATCGTGAGTAAAAGATATTTAAATAACTAAATACATGTGATTAAGAATATTAAATGAACTCCAGTTGCTTTTAAGTTCGTATTACCATTTTTTTTATAGAGCATTAAAATATCATCATGTTGGTGAAAGAAAAAATCAATATTAATGTATTTATAAAAATGTTTATTTAACAATTGAATCAGAGGTAGAGTGTTAACTTATTTAAAAGAAAAAAAAAACTTATCTTATCAATCTTAAGTTGGTCTCGAGTTGATATGTTACAACAACTCGATCAACAATATTATCAATACAAAATAAACAATATGGATGGAAAATGTTTGTATGATAATATTAAAATGTATAAAATATATTAAAATAAAGTTTTAGTTGAAATAGTAAAGGCAATGTTTTGTAAATATTGGTGGTGGCATGAGTTCATCAAACCTCGCAACATGTAAGATATTTATTGGTTTATTAAAAAAGAAAAAGAAAAAAGTATCATTGTAACAATATAACTTATTTTAAATGATAAACTAAATTATTACTCACCCAATCATGACTTTTTTTATCACCCAATTATGAAATATTATAAAATGGTCGCTTAATTATTTAATTTTGTCGTTGGTGTTCAAAAAGATAAAACTGAATAGTTGGATGGCATTTTGTAACTTTTTATAGTTGGGGACAAAAAAAAATATAGTTCGGTGACCTCTATTGTAGTTTACCCTATTTTAAATATGAAAGGACACTTTAATAATTTCTCGAATCGAATTGATGCTTTATTGACTTGTGAGACTAACTCAATCAGAAATTTAAATTGTACATATAATAGTATTTGAACTTCTCTTTTGCAATTGAAATTTTTAAATAGACCATTTTCTAAATTAAGAGTGGGTAATTATTTTATAGGTAAATTACATGGTTGGTCATCCAATTTTTATAAGTTTTCATTTTGGGTATTAAAAAAAATTGGGCATTGCCGTTAGCAATTATTTTCATTTTAGTCACCCAACTTTAATAAGTTTTTATTTTGGTCACCTCGTTAATTTAATGTTATTGTACACTCATTTTAGTCATCCAACTTTAATAAGTTTTCATTTTCACCACTCACTTACTTTTTAAAAATTAATTTTAATTTTTTCAAAAAACTTGAGTTTTTTACAAAAAATAAAGTTATTTAGTTGCATAGATGAAACTTAAAATTTTCTTTATAACTCAATTCTTGACAAAAACCTATATTTCCCCTTTTATAGGAAAAATAAAAATAAAAATTGATTTTCCTATAAAAACCCAAGCAATTTTCTATAAAACCTTATTTTTTTCCCCTTTTATTAGGAAAAAAACTAAAATTAATTTGAAAAAAAAAAGTTTGCACTTACAAGTTTTAAAATATAAATAAAACAATTCATAAGTTAATGAAGATTGAGATCTGAATAAATTGGGTAAAAAACAATTTAATTTAAATTTTGTAAAAGATATGCTCCAATAAAAGTTTAGAATGTTTATTTAATATATTTGCCAGGAAGAAATATCAACTAACCTTTTGTTTTGTTAAACATTACTAATGCGTTCTTATCGTATATGTTCTTTTTGATATAATGCTTAGAATTATTTATAGTCTATTCCCAACTCTTAAATAATAGTATAATATATTTCAGCACACTCGAGCCCACGTTCTTTTATATTAATAATAATATTTATATCAATCGAGCTACGACTTAATGATTATGGAGTAACTTTTTTTTAGTTTTTCGGTTTCAGCGTGCAAAGGTATGGTGAGGAGCCGTTCATAAGGTCTGCCGCAGATATTGCGTTCCATGTTGCATTGTTCATTGCCAAAAATGGAACTTATGTAAATTACTATATGGTAACCACATTTCTTACTCGTTTTTAAATTGACATTTACATTTTATAAATAATTTTTTAAATTTTTTCATAAGATTTTTACATTTCTCAAGTCTTCTGTTGATAGCTGTCCGAATAATATATTTTTAATGGCAAATGTCACAATCTTTCCAATAATATTTGTTACTGTTTAAACAGTATCATGGAGGAACCAATTTTGGAAGAACAGCTGCTGCAAATGTAATTACAAGTTACTACGATCAAGCCCCTCTTGATGAATATGGTATGCTTCCAATTTAAATTTTCATTTAAGTTAAAATATACTTTGAAGTTTCTATATTTTGTAATTTATAATTTAATTTCTTTATTTTTAATTTTACGAATTTAGTCACTATATTTTTTAGATTAAAAAATTCAGGTCCAAGTGTTAGTGTCACTTTAAAATCTTAGGTGAAATTTATTTAAGTGACATTTTAAAATTAAAAAAAAACATTTACTTTGTAGCCATATAACAAAAAATAATGTTGTAATGAACCTAAACTTAACAGGAAAAAAAGAGTATTTACAATTATATTTGCATTTTTAAATTTGAAAAATAGAGGGACTAAATTTCAAATATATGAAGAGTATAGGGACTTACAGCATAATTTAACCTCTATTTATTTAACCCATAATTTTCAACTTCAAACTAAATTAGTATTTCAGGTTTAATTAGGCAACCTTTATGGGGTCACCTTAAGGAATTGCATGCTGCAATAAAATTATGCAAAGTTCCTCTCCTTGCTGGATCTTATGAAACTTCCTCTTTGGGTCATCTTCAATTTGTAAGTACATTTCATAGTGTATTACATATATATATATATATATATACACACATATGTATGTATGTATGTATGTATGTATGTATATGCATTGAATTGAAACATTGTTTCATCTGTTATGTTAAAGGCTTATGTATTCAAAGGAAAATCAGGGAAATGTGCTGCATTTCTGGTGAACAATGACAATTCCTCAAATGCTAGAGTTCGTTTCCAGAATATTTCATTCGAGTTGCCATCAATGTCGATAAGCATCCTTCCCGACTGCAAGAACGTAGCCTTTAATACTGCGAGAGTAAGACTCGAGATTCACGGTCTTCGGTTTCTTTCATTACAAGAAACAAATCATACTATTATAGTTCAAGCTTTGCTTATATTAACAGGTAAGCACACAGTACAATACAAGATCAAGGACGGTGAAATACAAGTTTGATTCAATGGAGAGATGGGAAGAGTTCAATGAGCCTATCCCGATTTTTTCGAATACTTTATTGAAAGCTAATGCATTGTTAGATCATATGAGTACCACGAAAGATACATCGGATTACCTTTGGTACACTATCAGGTAAGCTTCGATTACAAACTGTTTGTTTTGAACCGCAATTGATCCCCGAAAAATGCAGCTTTCAACATGAATCCGATGCTGAAGCCGAACTTTCTGTAGTATCCAACGCTCATGTTGTACATGCATTCGTCAACGGAGCATACAGAGGTGAACCATATCCATCTGTTTAACCTCCTTTTTCACGGTTTTAGCTGAAGATTTGAACATTTAAACCCGAAAACCATTCATATTATTCTGTGTCTAGGATACGCACACGGCGGGAAACACGACTTTACATTGGAGAATCCTATTGAGTTGAAAAATGGAACAAATCACATCACCTTACTTAGTGTAATGGTCGGATTTCCGGTACTTCAAATCCCAAATCTCTCTAATTAAAACTCAAAGTTTCGGTTAAGTTTGATGATCAATAATCACCTAAATGGATCGTGGTGTATAGAATTCAGGAGCATATCTTGAACGTGAAACTGCAGGCATACGAAGTGTAAGGATTCAAAACAGATACCTCAATAACTATCAATGGGGATATCAGGTAATTTAATTACATTTTTCTCCATGATGTTACCTGTTTGCCACTACAAAAGTTTTGATGAAAGTTTTTTTGTTGAAGAAGATTGGGTTATTAGGAGAAAATTCAAGCATATTTACTGATAATGGAAGGAATAAAGTTGAATGGAGTAGGTTCCAAGGCAGACATAATCGGCTAACTTGGTACAAGGTAATTAACTAATGAAGTTATTCAAATGGGGTTTAACCATATTTATGATGCGATCAATTTCCTTGTTAATTTTTTTGGTAAAAATATCATGGATGCCCTATACTAGAAGTTGGATTGTATTTTGACCCTTATACTCAAAAAGTTAGACAAATTAGTCCCTATACATTAGATCAAAATGCAGATTAATCATTTTATTAAAAATTTCATTAATTTTTACTGTTTAAAACTGGTTCTTGTATGTCAACAGGAGGCACACGTGGCATGTCACTGTTTGATTGTTCTGTCAGTCACGTCAGTTTTTAACAATATAAACGGATGAAATTTAAAAAAAAAAACTAATTTACTCTTTAATCTAACTTATAAGAACTAATTTACCTTGAGTAGAGAGGCAAAATACAATCTAACTCTTAATGCAAAAACTTTCATGATACTTTTAATTTTTTTTTTTTTTTTGTTTGCAGACTGTGTTTGATGCACCTAGTGGAAATGATCCACTAGCATTGGACCTTGCCTCAATGGGAAAGGGTGAAGTGTGGGTGAATGGCCAAAGCATTGGACGATATTGGGTCTCAATTCATACACCACAACAAAGACCTTCACAAACATGGTACTAAAAGTTTCTGTCTTAATAGAAACATGAACCGATTGAGTTAAACTCGAGATTTGAATTATGTTTTTTTTTTTTTTTTTTTTTCAGGTACAATATACCTCGATCTTTCTTGAAACCTGAAGGAAACCAGTTAGTTTTAGTGGAAGAAGAATATGGGGATCCTCTGGGGATCAAATTGGACAGTGTTTCAATTACGAAAGATGCTAAATATTAGTAGTGCTTTTTTTTTATGTATTCATATGTATGTTGAGACTACAAATGTATGTATGTGAAAGGGGAAATAAGTTGATGAGTGTAATACTTAATTTCTTAAATAAATTCTTAAATAAAAATCTCTATGGGCTTGTTTCTCTCTGGCTTTCGCCTCTTCTACTGTGGTTGATGGATTTTGAGCGTTGTTTGAAGAGGTCTTGGATGGTATTTCTCTGGTTTCTATAGTTGTTTGGGTAAGACTTTATTTTGTTTCGCTTGTGGTTTTCTCTTAGTTTGGGTTTTGTTTTAAGTGTTTTAATTTTTTATTGTTTTTTAGTTGTGTGTGGCTGGTTGTTTCTGTTTGGTTTGTTTGATATGTCTTTTCATCTATTTGTAACGTCTTTAAGGGTGTCCGTCTTTATTGAGCCCCTACAACATTTAATAAATATCAGCTTTACATTAAAAAAAATACTAATATATTAAACATCAATTAATTACAATCATATTATGATTTATTAATGTTTCTTATTATATAATACCAAATTCAATTCAAGCAACCAAAATCATAATTTTTTTTGAATTTACCTGTTTGTAATTGAAATAACAATCGAAAGAGCAAAAGTATGGTCAAACACAGAAATTTGTTACACATTTTAGAAGACTTTCATATGTCCATGAGATTTTTACTAGCGAGTAATTCATTATCAATCTATAATATAATATGTGATTTAAATTTAACTCACTTATCAAAGTTTAGTTACAAACAAACATCAAGAACAATTTATTTACAAAATAATTGCACTAAAAATAGTTCCTCACAATGAACAATTAACGGTACATTTGGTTCACTGTAATGAAATAGAGTTGTAATTGAATAGAGGTGTAATGGAATAGAGGTGTAATGGAATATAGTTGTAATAAGTAATTCAACTGTTTGGTTGAATGGAATGGAATAGAGCTGTAATAAAATTCTTGTGTTTGGTTGAATGGAATGATGTTGTAATAGCATAAGAAAAAGAACTAAAATGACCAGAATACCCTTAGCAGAATTTTTTTTAGGTAGATGATTATTGTTATTGTTATTAAATTTTAATAAGGTTATTATTGAAAATAATTTAATAAAAAATATAATTTAATAAGATGCTTAATATAATTATTATTATATGAATTAAAAAAATCAAAATATATATTACTATAAAAAAAATATAATCTACTTTATTATTTTTAAACTGCAATACATATTTAATGTACTAAAATATCATTACTGAAACAAATAATTTAAATATTCTACAATAAAAATAATTAAATATTAGAAATAATAAATAACTAGAGAATTATATTTCACATCCAAGCATAATATTCATATATTAACAAAAAGTTACATTATTTCATTAATTTATATGTCATAATACATATGTTTTAAAATTTTACAACATCAAAAAGTTACAACATTGTAATGACATTCTATTATGTCATTATACCATCTAAATATTATAAACACAAAAATATACCAAAATATAATCAACACAACCATGATTTTTAATTGTCAGCAAAAAATCTTTTCATCTAAAATTTTTGTTGATAATTTGTGTATAAATAGATGCTCATTTCAATAATAAAATTCAGCTTATTTTCATCTAAATGTGCATCCAGTGTGCATGTCCATTTTGTGATCATCTCTCAGATGGGCAACCAGGAAGGGAATATCCCCAACAACTGAACACTCTGATCCGGCATGGCAATTCAATGGACTCAGCCACATTCTCCAACGCTAAACATCTAATATCACCCAGTTCTGATCTACATGTGGGGCACTGGTTGTGTACTCTTGCTTTACAAGTAGAACAAAGTGTATGTCCATTTTGGCACCGCAAAAAACTGTTGTGTTAAAGCGAGCAATTTATCCTCTATTATTTATAAATACCCTTGCAATTTAATAGTGTCATCTATCATTGCTATATATTCAATCAAAATTCAGATATCTCCAAATTCCATTACAATATTCTCCTTTATAAAAGCAAGCAAAAAGAGAAAATTTCAAATTATCCTAATCTTTCTAGTCTCTTATCTTAGCTAGAGGGCAACAATTAACAAACAAACCTCCAAGTCCAAGAAATCTGAGAAAACATTCCTCTACCAATCTGTAACAGTTCTAATTAGAAAAGACTCTCAATATGAATAAGTAACCATTCCCTCCTTCAGAATGGAAGTTGAAGTTGCAGTTTTTCTCGTCTATTTCGATGACGATTTCAGGGCAAAACAAGAACTACCTTAGAGGTTTTCCCAGGAAAATCTTATTTTTTTTTCTCAAAAAACTTGAATTGAGTGCATTAGGAATTGAACTACAACAATGTCAATACAGTATCCAACACAAAGAATCACCTCGGTTAAACCCAAACAAGACAACCAGTTCCGAATCACAATCATCTATCTGCATATGTTGCATCACAAGTGTTTATAGGCATCAACACAAAAGTTCATTTTGATCTTATTTATTTGACAACAAATTCATAAAAACATCATTGAAGAACTCTAATTTCTGACAGCATTTCTAAAGCAAAGTGTAAGTTGAACCCAAAAGAAAAAAAATCCAGCAATTCATTCCAAATTTGAAAATAAACCATAAAATAGACAATGGAACTTAAAAATCCTAAACCTAGATCCAACCAAGAAACAATCTCAAATCAAAGCATAATGAAATCCCATTTAAATGCAAAGCAAATCTATTCAAGCCCATCAACCAAAATCAACAAAAATAGAAAAATTAAAAACAATACACAAAATGCGTCATCCTAGATAGCTATAAACAAAAACAAGAATTAACTAACAGATTTGAATTAGGCCAAGCAATTTAATTGTGGGAAACTACTATATCTATAGGATAATAAGATGAGGATGTGCAATTACCCCGTCATTTAAAATGGATTCTCATAACTGTAATCCTCAGGATCTTGCCAGTATATGAGCTTTCTTCTTCTGCTAGAAGAAAAAATTTCACATCTCTCTCTGGTTGTATTGATAAAGTTTATACCAGTATTTCAAATGATATACTATGCAACCAAATATGTAGATATAGCAAAAATAAAACGATAACACCTCAGATTAAAATAATTACATAGAAGATGTGGAGACAATACAAGGAGATTACTAGCCATTCTCTGTCACCTTGGAACCCATCAGGATTAAGCTCCTTAATTGCGACTACTGTATATTTATAACCTGGCCTCACGGTCTCATCTATTACTCCTTTGTAAACAGCCCCAAAGCCACCCTCACCAAGAATATAGTCTGGCCTGAATTGATTTGTAGTCAGCCTCATCTCTTCATATGTGAATATATCAACATTGCTATATCCAGGATTCTGCCGCAGATCTTTGACATCCTTGGCTGCCAAAGGAAGGATGCATGGGATTTTGGTTTCAGGTAAGTCCTGCATTTCTGTTTTTTTGTTAGAGAGTCAGTAGCTTTAACTTTTTTAAGTCCTCTGTCCGAAGTTGTTCATAGTAAAGCAGTATCTACAAACAAAAGGCCGTCAAATTCTTCAAATGTGCGAACATACAAGTATGAAACATCTGACATGCATCATTATTTAATAATTCTATACAATTTAAAGAAGATCAGTCCCAACCACTCTCAGTTCAATTGTTGTAGGTTTTTGAAATAAATTTTAGGCTGTTCTTTTTTCTGCAAATTATAACATATAGATTTTTGAACTCTTCTAGAACCATGTAAAAATAATCACATTCATAACATAATCAAGATATCAACACTGAACAATGGCACACCTAATAAACTTTTACCATATGAAATTTAAACAACTCAAAGAGCTTCGAATAGAACGGCTGTTTCCCTTTGCTGTAAATTCTTTTGGAGGAAGAAATTAAACCAATAAAACAATATTAAAAGAATAGATATTGAAACCAGGGTTAGAAACTTGAACAATGAAATCAAAAGAAAACAGGAAAAGGACGAAGGAAAGAAATTAATATATAACCTGAACATTTGCTGAGAGATTGAAGATGGTGATAATGTTGATGCAGTTGCCCCTCAATGCTTAAACAGATCCCCATTAAAATCCAATACACTATGATAGTTAATATGAATACGGATTTTGTATCCCTATTGCTTTAGCAACAATATATTTTATAAGAGCATCCTATTTCATTCAAGTTCAAAATGAACTCAATGTTGTTAAAAGAGGGGTCCGGATCCAATCCGGGTGAGACCCAATCTCGCCGGGAATTACACCGATCCAATTGAAAAAAATGGAAAACCAACGCCGCAAAAAGTGGGTGCTTAAAAGAAACCCAGAAATCAGAGATGGAAATGGGTTTGGGTTTTAGTACTTGGAAGGGATTCAAGGAAAGCAATGATGGAAAACTTGCTTCACTGCCACTTCTTCACCGCTTGATTTCGTCTCAGCTTTCCAAATGATGGAAATAGGACTTCACGTAGCTTTGATTTTAGCAAATAGTCTCCGATCGTGAAGGGTTCCAACAAATCCCGAAGGAGAAAGTTTGAAGGAGGTTTTGGGAAAAATTTTCTTCATTTCTATTCGGCGATGGTTGGAATAGCCATTCAGAGCTTTCAGCGCGGAATCCCTATTACGCGCTTGAGGGAATAGAAACGTAATAGGTAATGCGGCCGAATGAAGAAACGGTGAACCAAACAAAAGCATTAGGTGGGCCCACGGAATAGGGGTGTAATGGCATAGCCATTACACCCAACCAAACATGCTCTAAATGTTCTTTGAGCCTATTAAGAAAAAGTGTAATATGTATTTCAATATGGATTATCCCTTGGAAATCCATAATTTTGTCATTAATGACGCTATAAAATAAGGTTGACATTTGGGTCTTTTTTTCAAAAAAAATAAAATAAAATTGTTCTTTGAGTCTCTTAGATAATTGATTTATATTGATTTATATTGAGATCATATGAGTACCACGAAAGATACATCGGATTATCGTTGGTACATTGTCAGGTAAGCTTCGATCACAAGCTGTTTGTTTTGAACCGCAATTGATCCCCGAAAAATGCAGCTTTCAACATGAATCCGATGCTAAAGCCGAACTTTCTGTAGTATCCAATGCTCATGTTGTACATGCATTCGTCAACAAAGCATACAGACGTGAACCATATCCAATTTTTTAACCTCATTTTTTCACGGTTTTAGCTGAAGATTTGAACATTTAAACCCGAAAACCATTCATATTATTCGGTGTCTAGGATTCACACATGGCGGGAAACACAACTTTACATTGGAGAATCCTATTGAGTTGAAAAGTGGAACAAATCACTGTCGAAACCATTTTTTTGTAAAAGGGTCGACTTTGATTTTGAAAATGAAAAGGGAGTCGCCAACAATCCTTTTTTAATGAGGTGTGATCGGATCATCTCATAATTTGGTCATTTTAATAATAGATTTGATTTATTAAAACAACTATTTTGGTCTACGAAATTAAGAAAAAATGGGTTCAGGAGTCGGTTATGCACGAGGAAGGGTTAGCACCATCGTTACGCCCAAAATTGGTACTTAATTGATTATTTGATGTCTTTATGTCGGAAGTCGAGAATTTGAAAAGAAATTAAACTACGATCCTTTTTTTGCATTATATTGCTTTTTTAAAAATTACTTGAACGGGTCGAGAACCATGGAAAATCTTCTTATCTCGAGGTGTCTAAACGTCATGTCCCATAAGTTAGGATATGACATTTCAAACCTTCGAGGATAATTTGGCCTTTTTTGTTTGAAATCTCACGTGTTTTAATCTTTTAAAAAGGATATTCGATTCTTCGAATTAAACGAAAAGAATCGAAACCCCGTAAGTTAGGGCACGATTTTATCGAATCTTTCGAATACGGAACATTGACTATTTTTTGAAATTCTTTTTTATGCATCGAACAAAAGTTAACAAAATATTCAAAATGGTATTTAATTTATTCGGGTGTGGTATAAAAATGGACAAACATGTTTGAAAACAACTCACGACATGATTATAGTAAAACACGATAACATAATAGCGCTTTGAAAATGAAACAATGATATGCAAAAGAAAAATATAATAATAATACTATACTAAATTGAAAATGATATAATTGTAATAGTAATAATATAAAGAAAACAATGACAATAATTATGTCTACTAATACTAATTAAATAAATAAAAAAGAAACGAAAAGAGAAAAATAATAATAATAATATCGATAATAAAAATATCAATAATATATGTGTATGTAAAACACAAATAATATAAAAAGAGTAATAAACAAGTAAATATTAATAAAATAATAATAGGTGATAAGCTAGTAATAATAAAAGCGTAAAAATAAAAATAAAAAATAAAATAAAAATAAAATAAGAAAAAATAAAAAATAAAAATGCAATAAAATAACAATGCTCAGAAAATGGAAATAAATCAACTCAAAAATAAATAAATAAGATAAATAATAAATAAGGTAATAATTAAAACAATAAATAAATAGATAAATAATAAACAAAGTAACATATAGAAAATAAATCTAAATTAAATAAATGAGGACCAAGTTTAAACTAAAATGAAATTAAAGGTCTAAATCGTAATGAAATAAAAGTCTAGAGGACCTAATTGAAACTTTTAAACAAAATTGGGGAAAATTGAAAATAAAAAGAAAGGAGAAGGACCAGATTACAGTGCGTGAATGAAATGGAGGGAACAAAAACGTAAATATCCCCGCCCTCCAAAACACAGAACTTCAACTTGGACTGAAATGAAACACTATAAAAATTACAGGGTAAAATTTAAAAATAAAAAAAAGGAAATAGGATGAATCGCAACAGGCCTTAAAAGTGGAGGGACCTCAAGCGCAAATAGCCCCTTCACCGCAAAAACATGCGGATCCTCAGCCAGCGGGTATGGTCTCAGGTCAGCGCCTTGAAACGACGCCGTTTTGAGTGTGGGCATATTGAATCAAAACGACACCGTTTTGATTTAGTATATAAGTCAAAACTTTGTCAAAAAAATTTCATTTAGCCCTTCTTTTAAAAAAAAAAGTTCAAAAAAACTTTTAAATTCTCTCAAACTCCCCCTTCTCCGATCTGGGATTCGGTCATCAAATGGATGCGCCGCCGTTTGCGGTGGCCGGAAAAGCCGAAACTATTCCCTTTTTTGCATTTTTTAAGTTGAACCCGAATTTAGGGTTAAAATAACCTCAATGACCCTTGAAAAAAAAAAGATAGAAAAGAAACAATAAAACGAAGGGGCTTTTCAGTTCCCAATTGCCGCCGGTGGGGTTTTTCTTGGGTGAGCCCACTAACTCGTCCACCCTAAAGATCGGAGAAGCCTCCAATCGCGGTGTCAAAGGTAATGGATTTCACCCCTTTTCCCTTTTTTAATATTATTACGTTATTTTCCTTTAGAACATTAGTAAAAGCTAAAATAAAAATAATAAGATGAACAGCCTTTTCCTTTGCGATTTAATTTATTCTCTATTTTTCTATTTGAAAAACCTTTTGCTTACATTGTTCGGTCTCTAGGCTTTTATAGCCAAAAAGAAATTAAAACTATCATATATTTTCTTTGCTTTTTGTTACTGTTTCTTTTGCTACTTTTATGCTGCTTTCGGTTCCTTTTCGCAGATCTGCTAGGAGTCAACAGAGGCATGCTGGCTATTTTGGTGCAAGGGCGCAGGTAGAGCCGAGCCTTGGGCGGTGTGCGTGCTGAGGGCGCACATGAGGGGTACGGTGCCTTAGCTTTTAGGGTTTTCGTTTTTGTTTTTGTGTTGGGCTTAGACATTAGGTTAGGGTTTGGTTAATTTGGGCTCGGGTCTGTTTGTAAAATAAACTGGACTTTATTATTTTTTTATTTAGGTTTTTTATTGGTTTTGACACTAGGCCTGGGTAAAATTGGGCTATTACAATCTTTTCAAATTGTTGTTTCATTTCCTCGATGGTTGGAATTTTGGTTATTGTGGTGGAACTGGGTATTTGAAAATGAACCATTTGTGTTTGTGGTTTTTCTGATCTGAGTTGGGGCTTGTGATCTTCTAGGGCTTTTTTAGCTGCTTCAATAGTTTGGTAACTCTTGTGAATGATGTTGGGCTGTCCGTTGATACTTTTTCAGTATCTTTTAATTGTTTTATTTGTGGACTTAATTCTATTACTGCTTCTTCTTTTAATAATTCATTCATATTATCTTCTCTTATTTCTAATTTTAAATCTTCAACTTGTTTTAAAATTCTTCTATCATATCCATCTAACCGGGCTAGGGATTCTTATGGGTTCTCGACATTTTTCTCTTGAATTGTTATGTATTCAGTGTCTTCTTTCTTTTTTAATAATTGTGTTATGTTATTTCCTAATCTTTCAACCAATAGTATTGGATATAAACTTTCTTTGTTATCTTCCTCTATTTTCTGTTTTCCTTTCTTATCTCTTAAAATGTTAATTAATTCTTGTAATTCTCCATTTATTTTTTGTTCTATTAATTTATCTAGTTTTGTATCAATTTTTACTAACTCCTCTTTCAGGCTTTTTCTGATGTTTGGTTGGCTGTAAATGATTTTTTATGGTAAAATATTTTATAGAACACGGGAGAATGAGGTCTTTTTTTAGGAAAATGTCTTACCCTTTTGAATTCGGTAAGATATTTTCCGGAAATGACGCCTTCTTCTCCCCTTTCTCCTTCCCCTTCCCTTTTCCCTTGGTTTGCAAATCAGTTTGGTCAAGGATCTTTTCAGGTTCTTCCTTCATCCAGATAAGGCTCCTTCTCCTTCTTCCGTTCTTCATCTTCTCTTCCAGGTAAAAGTTAGTCGCATATCTTCTCTTCTCAACATATTCTGTTTCGTTTCCTCTCTTTCTCTCTTTCTCAGGCAAATCTACCATGAATTCTTCTTTGGGTCTTAGCTTAAGGCGATGATCGTTCTTTGATTTCTAACATTTTTATTTTAATGAATTATGTTGATTGTCATCAAATTGAGAGAAAGTGTAGTAGCCGATGAAGATTACAGATTATTTATTGGGCTATTTGCCCTCCTATTTGGGCGACTTTTGTTGTTGGAGTTTTTTCAGTCATAACAATTTCCCTTTTATTGTTTCTTATTTTCGAGAAACTTTCTTCATTCAAGAATCCTGAGGTAAGTTTTTGTGTTTTTCTTTTTTTCTAATTGAAATTTTCATTTTTTTTCCTTATTTGGTTTTGCATTTTTTTAAAAATTCTGTGTTCTTGGATTGACAGGAGCAAAAGTTCTTGATCGGAGTTGTTCTTATGGTTCCTTATTCTGTAGAATCGGTGAGTTTATTTGTATTAGTTGAATGGAAGCATTTGAATCTTATAGATACAATTCAGATCGTGACTCTCCTAGTGTTTTGCATTAATTTCTTCTATATTGTTTGATTAAAATAAGAGTCTCTAATAATGTAAGGCTAAAATCATTATAACTTAAAATTTTTTACAATTCTTGAAATTGTTGTTTATTGTTGCTCCATTTTATGGATCGTTAGTTGATAGTTGGTCCTTTGGCTATATAATGAAATGCACTTCTGAGTGAATTCACTAGCTAAATGTTTTATGATCAATGCTGCAAACTTTTGCTTCTAAAGATGCTTGCAGTGGGAATTTTTGTTGTTAGACTCCTGTGACTTCTTTTATGACTCTTCAACAGTCTGATCTGATATTACTAACATGCTTATTTGAAGCTATGAAGTTAATCTACATTGAAAGCTATTAAGTTTTGAGTATAGTTTTGGCACAGCATGCAACATGTTAATTTTGCACCATGCATCTGGTGTAATTATATGTTATTTTCAGTCTTACTAACCTGGATTATTTTAACAGTTTGTATCATTGGTGCATCCATCAGTTAGTGTTGATTGTACATTCATATATTATTTTGGTTTGGTCTTCGATCTCTAGGACCGAGAATCTTGTTTCATGCGTTCAATAAGATCGGTTGGGGTGAAGCAATCAATGGATCACACCGCGATCGAGTTAACAGAAGTGGCGACAGCCGTGATTGCCATGCAAGTGAGTGCTATCCTAAGGCATCTTAAATGCAATGTAATAAATGCTGAAGTTTGGACACATAACACTCGTCTTTGCCATTGTGATGCAAGTGACTCGATAAGGAAATAGAAACTGCAATTATCGACCGGAATCCGTGATAAAGTCACTTCTTTGCAATGTACTTAAGGAAGCAACAAATCAAGTTTAGCCAAAATCGTTGTCTTTCATTCATCCACACATACCGAGAGAAGGCTTCAGCAGATGATGTTTGGCGATAGGGATTATGAATAAATCAAGGCGATGTCTTGGACGACACACAGAGGCCAAATGTTGATGTTGTTAATTGGCATGATAAGGACTATTCGGTGGTTACCATTAGGTGTAAAGATAGGCCGAAAAATTCTCTTCGATCTGTTTGCACCTTGACGAGATATGGACTATGTAGTATTTCACGCAAATATTGATACTTTGGGGCGATTCTTATCGTAATGCCATTTTTTTTTTCTTTCACATAGCGATTTCTCATGAGTTCTTGGACTAAAACTATGTTCATTCAGTAGGAATATTAAATTTGACATTTAGACGGATCCCCAGTGAAATCGATGCAGAGAGAGACAAAGGGTAACTCAATGTCTTGAAGCGAAAAATCGAGAGAAGAGTATCCGAGGTGAGTAAATTAATCTTTTCATAACATCAAAGTATCACCTTTTTCTTCATATGTTTTATGCAGTATTTATTTCTATAAAATAACATACAATTTGTTAGGAATAATTTTCCATGTGTTTGTACTATCCTAGGGCTTGTGAATAAATTAATCTTATGGTGTGGAATTTACTTGCAGTTAATGGTCCCTCTTTCAAATTTAACTATCTTAAGCTATTTAAATAATTTGGTACAGATATTGACACAAATTGTGTATAAAACATGAATCCATACATATTGTAATATAATAATTAGTCATAATCAAAACATTATAGTAGTCCAGTCTAGCAGACCCAGTCAGATCTCTAGCTTCTCCATTGTTGACTCTTTTGTCAAATTTTGTTCGATACTAACCTGGAGTATTTTAACAGTTTGTATCATTGGTGCATCCATCAGTTACTAACCTGGAATATGCACTACATTGTTAGTAAGCAAAGTACAGGATGTTGTTGAACTTTGGCTTTGCAATGCTGCGAGAAACCAACCAAAGAAGAATGCAGATGCATCAAAGATCCAAGTCAACCAGAAAGCGTGACATTTTGTTTATTTTGTTCATTTGTAACTTGATTTAGTTCCAATGTAATTTATACTTAAAGTTAGTAGGAGTAGTTGTTGATTTATGTTTGATGTTATTGCTGGTATGTCCGCTACATTTTGTGTGTAATTCTAGCTAGGCTTTATTCATGTATTAGTGGGAGCAATTGTACATTAGGTAACTGCCATATTTCATTGTAACATAACTGCCATAGCTCTTTACTTATGTCAAACTTATTTATACATGCTTTTTTTTCTCTTCATGTATTTTACACAGATTCATCCACCCATGAACTAAGTATCGCATCTTTGGATTCTCTAATTTCATTTTCTATAATAAACTAACTATAGCTTCTTTGGATTCTCTAATTTCATTTTCTATACTATCTTTGGATTCTCTAATTTCTTTTTCTATACTATCAATCTTTTTACTTTGTTCTTGAAGAATTTTATCTTGTTTTACTTGATTTGTTATTAAATAACTAATCATTTCTGTTTGAGTATTTAATACTGCTGAGATTTGTTCCATAGTTGCACTTATTTGCTCCATTGGTTTTGGTCCTTCATCTTCTTTGGTCATTATTCCGAATGTTTTCTTGATCAATGCTAAATGCTCCTTTAATTCTTCAACCTCCTTCATTCTTTTTTCTATTTCTTGAGTCTTCTGATGGATTTGATTTTCCACGGCTTTTATTGCTGCTGTTTGAGTATTTAATACTGCTGAGATTTGCTCCATTGGTTCTGGTCCTTCATCTTCTTTGGTCATTATTCGGAATGTTTTCTTCATCAATGCTAAATGATCCATTAATTCTTCAACCTCCTTCATTCTTTTTTCTATTTCTTGAGTCTTCTGATTGATCAGTCTGTAAAACAAAAGTTTTTGGTAGTAATTCAACTCTCCACTTTCCTACTGTTCTTAAAACAGCAAGTGTTTCAAGTTCATGAATAGGAACTTATCATATCATATTGTTTTGATAATTCTTCATATAATCCTTGTTTTATAGGACTTTCTTCTAATGTTAAGATTAAATTTATTTGCTCTGATATTTTCGACCTTTCTTCCATTATAACTTTATCATACTTTTCTTTGTATTAAAAAATACCAGGTATTTTACTAATTTCTTCTACTGCATATGTTATTGTAAATGGCATATCTCCTTTTTCCATTAATTCTTCTCTTTTAAAATCAAATACTATTCCTATAGATTTATTTAGATTCTTGGTTTCTAATGGTATTCCAAATTGTAACGATACATTAAAGTTTACTACTGAATATCCCAGATCTCCTTTTATTATTCCAATCATTGTTTCTTTTATGCTTTTAATTCTTTCATCTTGTTTGCATATGTACTTTTAACAATAATTTGAATAGTTGATACAGGAATTGTTCCTATTTTCTTTCTATCTTCTTCTGCTATTTTTCTTAATCTACTCGCTATTTCTTCTTGATTTATTATTGGTAACATTAAGTTTCCTTTTGCTTCTGATATTCCTATGGGTCTTTCTTGTACAAATTTTCCTAAATATAGAATATTTTTTCTATTTAATACTCTTGTTAATTTAGCCTTTAAATCTTGTCCTTTTAATATTATCTTTACATTTCTTTCAACTTCTTGAATTTTAGATCTTGCTATTAAAACTTCAGCTGAATAATATCCTAAATTTTCTCAACTTTCTGCTATTTTTAGTATTTCTTCCATTTAAAGATTTTTTGTTATTTCTTCGATAGGTAAAGTTATTCTTGGAATTATATATCTATCTTCATCAGTTTCTAATTTAAGTTTTTCTTTTGTTATTTGATAATCTAAGAACTGATCTAAAAAGTTTGTTCCTACAAGTTTATCATAATCTTTTTTATATTTATTCTTAAACATGTCGAGAATATTATATCAATTTCTACATATTCTTCTATAAATCTTACTTTTTCTTCAAATGTTTCAATTAATACTTTTCGTTTGTTGTTTTTTTCTGATTTTATCAGAGATATGAGATAAACTAGCTCCTGTATCTATTAAGAATGGATAAAATTTTCCACTAATAATTCCTACTATATGATATTGTAATCTATAAATTGAACTTAAATTAAGTGAATCGGACATACCTGATTGGTTTTTGCTGATTGATCCTTGAGCTGATGTTCTTCCTTGATATTTGTAGACCCTAAGATCTTTTGTGTTTGCTCACGTACACACCTGTGATGGTTTGAGGAAAACTTAATTTCGCTCTGAAAAAACTCTGAGAGATACTTTTCTTTTTTCTCAAATATGCTCTGCTTCTCCGAGTGGAGAATACTTTTATTTATAATAGATGCCTAGGCAATGACGTTCTAGTTACAATAATTAAAGGGATGACGCAGCATCCATTTTTACACACTAAAAAATTTACATAGTGATGGTGACTGTAGAGCGGAATTTTAGCCCAGGGCCCATTAGAATAAACCAAAACAAAAAAATAAAAATAAACAGTCCAGTCCATTACAAAGGCCTGGCGGCTCAAAAACAACACAAAGCCCAAATTCATTAACCCAACAAACCCTAGCCCAAAACTAAACATTTACAGCAAAAGAAAGAAAGAAACCCTAGCAGCTAAGGCGCCGCACCACCCATGTGGTGCCCTCGACGTGCACAACGCCTGAGGCTTGACCACCCTCAGCTCTTCTGCTGACATTGCACCAAAACGGCAAAATCTCACCTCGTTGACTCCTAGTAGACCTGCAAAACAAATCAAAAGAAGCAACAACACCAAACACGCAAAGACAGCAACAAAGGCAAACAAGAACAGTAGTAAACACATATCTGTAATCGGCTATAAAAGCCGAAAATCTAATGTAAATCGGGGGGATTTTTCTTTGAATAAAAAAAGAGACGAGATTAAATAGAAAAAGTTTCCTAAATGTTATTTTCTTTTAAGGTTTCTATTTTTTTACTCGTAATTTTTTTCTTTTTCTTCGTTTTTTTATTTATATTTCTTATTTTATATTCAAAAAGTAAAAAGAAAAGGGAGGAAAATCTACCTGAATCGGCTCGCATTCCCGTCGTCGGAGATCCTTCCTCCGTTGTCGGAATCGGGCTTAAACGCGGGCTAGGTACCCGTGTCTCTCGATCTCTCGGGTTGAGAAGACTCAGCCTTCGAACGAGCTCTGAAACGGGGACTAGAAAGGCCGTCTTGCGCAACGCCGGCCACCAGCCATGGTGGTTGCGTGGCCAATATCCGATCAAACCCACGCCGGCCAAAGGAAGGATTGAGAGAAAAATGGGGGGGAGACTTTGTTTTTTTTGAAAAATAACAGCAGAAATGAATAAAAAAGGAAAAAAATTGCTTTTATAGAAGAGCAAAAACGGTGCCGTTCCATAGGCCTCCCCAAACACCAAAACGGCGTCGTTTTTGGGAGGCCGACCCGAACCCGACCACAGGCCTCAGGATCCGCGTGTTTTGGATAAAAATGGGCTATTTATGCCCGTGGTTCTTTCGCTTTTCTGCTCTTTCTCGATTGGGTCCTATCCCTTCTTTTGTTTTTTTTTTTAATTTTGCCCCTGCGGTTTCTGAGTTTATTTCGTTTTAGTTCATACTAAAATTGTGCGTTTTAGGGACAGGGTTTAATTGCTCAATATGTCACTTCTATGTGGCACGCGTTCCATTTTGGCCCTCTGTTCAGCCCTTTTCTTTTATCTATTTTTATTTTGTTCTTTTGATTTTCTTTTAATTTCAATTTCATCCTTCATTTAGTTAATTTCAATCCTTTTATATAATGTGTTTATATTTTAATTTATTTTTTATTTATCCATTTGTTTTGTTATTCATTTATCTTGTTGTTATATTTATTTTCACATAATGTGTTATTTATCTATTATTTATATCTATTATATTTATTTTTTTATTTGTTCATTTACCTTTAATTATTTAAATTTAATATTGCATAATTTATGTTACTTACCTATTATTATTTACATATTTAAATTATGTATCTATTACCTGTTTATTTATTCTTTTATTTTTTAATGTTTGATGTTATTCTTATTAGTTTATTTATTTTATTATTATTATTATTATTATTTAATCTTATTATTATGGGCAATTTACCCAAAAATACCAAAAAAATAATATATTTACGGAAAAGGGCCGAAAATTTTAATATTTATAGAAAAAGGGCCATTTCCCCACAAAATGCTTCCACGTCAGCGCGTTTTGTGGGGATGCAGCAGCAAGGCGCGCCCTTGGGGGAGCGCTTTTGCCACATCAGCACAAAGCGCGCTGACGAGGACGCACTTTGCGGATGTGGCAAAAGCAGTTCCCCAAGGGCGCGCTTTTGCCATCCTTTCCCGTTTGCCTTTTCAGCTGTTTTTAGTGTTAGGGTATGAAATTTTAAGGTTTCAGGGCTAGGGTTTATGATTTTTTAGGGTCGTTAGATTTAGGTTTTTAGGAGAAAATTAATGGAGTAGATTGGGGTTAATTATGGTTTAGTAAAAATATATTTAGGGTTTTGGGCAAAATATATTAGCAAAAAAAAATATTTGAATTTTTTTTACAGTTGTATCTGGCAAAATAATTTTGAGAAGACGTTTTTGAACAAATAGTGCCCAAAACGCTTCAAGCAGGATGCACTGTCAGCAAGAGTACTGAAAAGAGCTCCCACGTGGACGCTCTTTTGCTATAGTAGTCTCCGGTAAAATAATTTTGAGAAGACGTTTCTGAACAAATAGTGCCCAAAACGCTTCAAGCAGGATGCACTGTCAGCAAAAGTACTGAAAAGAGCTCCCATGTGGACGCTCTTTTGCTACAGTAGTCTGTGGCAATCCTTAGACTATAAATCAGCCAAATTTCATGCTCAGGTTGCATAACATAAATTAAGGCAAAAGAAAAATAGAAATTGAAAATGAGTGAATGTATTAATGCTGTTATTTACTACGATGGTGAGGTTTGTGACACCGAAAATGGTGTTGTTTTTTTATCGGAGAATACAGCGTGACTGGGTTTTAATCGGAACATAGATTTGTTAGAACTTCGCAAAAGAATTAGGCATAAAATCTTTGGAACAACGCCAATGAAAGTTCAGTCTATTAAGTATAGATTTTGTGCTTCTGTTGATCCGGTGAGATATGAATCATTCGATATCAAAGGTCCTCGGAGCTTTAAGGCAATGGTGGAGACTCATCTTGCCAGTGGATCAACCTATCTTAAGGTATATGTACAATTTTCATCGCCAAGTGATCTTCCTTCGACCTTAGCATCTACTTCTGTTCAATGGGAATACACGACCCCAAGCCGACATTCTGCTAGTGGGAGGCAGAATACAGAAGTGCCTGTGTTTGGTGGTAGTATAGAAAACATAACCCCTGCATGACACTCGGTTGGTAGATTGGACATACATATCTTTCCTTCGACGTCCGATAATAGAAATATGTATTGGGGAACGTTATTAACTTCTAGTAGTTGGCAATCCGCATATGATTGGGAACGTTACGAAAGATGTTTAAGGAGGGATAATGTACTCCCCACAACATCCACCGGCGAGGGGCCCTCGTTCCTTGCAGATTATGGTGGATCGGATGATGAGTCCGACGTGGATCCGCCTCGAGAGCCCGGGCCCAATGGTGCAGAAGTTGGATTATTTTCTGAACCGGAGCCTGTTCCAACAGTACCTGAAGATGGTAAGGGCGGTTCAGACGACGAAGAAGAAGAAGATCCGCTATTTAGGGCGTACTCACCTCTAGCCCACATGCATAATGTTGATCTATCTAAAGACAATGCATTGGAGTTTCCTGAACTAACACACCGGAAGCGTGACCGTACAACTTCGTCGTTAGATTCGGGTGAATTAGATATTGGAAACGAGTTTTCCAACAAGGATGCTTTTCTTTCTGCATTAAAACAATACAACATCAAGAACAGGGTTAACTACAACATGGTTAAATCCAAGCTCGATAAGAACGAGGCGAAGTGTGCAGTGCAAGATGGTACATGTTAATAGAAAATCATGGCCTCGTTGAGGAAAAAGACATGCTTGTGGGAGATCAAAAAGTACAAAGGTCCACATACATGTCTTGCCGGTACAGTATCACCATGTGTTCAATGTTTTTGAATAATACTAATATTACGTAATGTTGCATTATTTAACGTACTTCATTGACAGGTGTTACACAAAGTCATCTGAAGATGGATTCAGAGATGTTGGCTGACTTAATAATACCGACGGTGAAGGCCGATCCCAAGACTACAGTGTCGGCCTTAATTGGCAATATTCGTAGCCAATTGGGGTACACTCCCTCTTACAAGAAGACTTGGATAGCAAAGCAGAAGGCGTTTGAAAAAGTTGCATGGTCGGTGGGATGCTTCATATAATGAAGTGTGGCAGTGGTGTCAGGTGCTGGAGAGATATGTCTCAGGCAGCATAACAGACTTTGAAACGGAACCGGCGTACTACAACGATTGTTTGCTCCGTAGATGTGCAGTGTTCAAGCGTCTTTTCTGGACATTTAAGTAATGTCGAGATGCATTTATATACTGTAAGCCATTGGTACAAATTGGCGGTACCTTTATGTATGGTAGATATACGCATCGGCTATTGCTAGCTGTGGCACAGGACAGCGGTGGGAGAATATTGCGTTTGCAATAACACCGGGGGAGTCAGCTGATGACTAGGATTTCTTCCTATCTAGGTTAAGGAGGCATGTCTGCCCCCAACCTGATATATGCATTATATCGGATCGGGGCCCTGGAATATTAGCCGCAATAGAGCGACAGGGAAGCCTGTGGCATCGCACACACCATCGATATTGCCTAAGGCATGTTGCATCCAACTACTACGGGCATCATCGATCTAGAAGTCAGCGACAGCAAGTGACCAATATTGGTATCTAATATCTATTAATATAATTTTGTTTGTAATATTCAATTTATTCTCAATTGAAGAGTGGTATGTAATATTCGCTATCAACGTATATTGGTAGGGTACGAGATTAATAAGGACCGTTTTCAGGAGATGTTGGCGAGTTTTCGATCAGATAACGAAGAAGGCACAAACTACCTGTGCAATATTCCTTTCGAACAGTAGACACAAGCATACGACGACTGCCTACGATATGGTCATATGACCTCAAACCTGGCCGAATGCATAAATTCTGTTCTAAAAGGAATGCATCATCTACCGATAATATCGGTTGTGCAAAAGACATATTTTCATTTAGCGGCACTATTTTAGAAGCGAGCAGCGAGTTATAAAGGCCAAATGTAAGGAGGCCATGTATGGTGTGCGAAGGACTTGCGAGAAATTAACAGAGGGAAGGCACGGGCCAACACCATGCACACAGTGTGTCACGATCGCGACAACCTATGGTTTCGTGTGACGGAGTTTGACAGACCGAACCAAGGTATAGTTGGCGGGCAGTATCGTGTACACTTGAGAAATAGGACCTGCGACTGTGAGATATTTGATGCACTTCGTTACCCATGCGCTCATGTACTTGCGGCTTGTCAGAATCTCCGTCTTGATCCCATGAGCTATGTCGACGAAGTGTATAAAATAGAAAACATGTACAACTTGTGGAGACACGTATTCCCACCAGTCCCAGATGAACGTAAGTGGCCGTCGGTATCGCTTGCACCATATAAGCTGTTGCCGGATAGACAACTGAGGCGTAAACCAAAAGGTCGACCTTGCTCGACTAGAATACACAATAATATGGATATTCGAGAAACATCCAATCAACGTAGGTTGTGCGGATGGTGTAGGAACCCAGGCCATACATCTCGCTCGTGTCCAAATCGGAATAGTTGACAGTCTTCTTAACTTTTTTTGTCTCTTGGTATCTATGTAAATTCTTATTATTTGTTGATGAAAACTGTGAACTTTTGTAGAAGGACTAATTTGCAAAAAATAAAACTTTAAATTACATTAAAAAAACAAATCTTGGACTTTTATTTTTAAAATTAAATTACAAAAAAAAATTAAACAACTTCTATTTTATTAAAGATATTAAAACAAAATTACAATAAAAACAAAGTAAACAACTTTTTGTTTTATTTTATTAAATATATTAAAACTAAATTACAAAAAAATAAAAAATAACTTTTTATTTTATTAAATATATTAAAACTAAATTACAAAAAAAAATTAAACAACTTTTTATTTTATTTTATTAAATATATTAAAACTAAATTACAAAAAAATAACTTTTTATTTTATTAAATATATTAAAACTAAATTACAATAATAAAAATTAAGCAAGTTTTTATTTTATTTTATTAAATATATTAAAACTAAATTACAAAAAATAAAAATAAAAAATAACTTTTTATTTTATTAAATATATTAATATTAAATTACAATGAAAAAATAAACAACTTCTATTTTATTAAAGATATTAAAATTAAATTACAAACACAAATAAAAAACAACTTTTATTTTATTAAAAAATAAAAAATATATTACAATTAAAAAATAAAAAAGCCGGTCCGAATCAATGTTGGTGCCGGTTGGAATCAGTGCCACATGGGGGTGGTCGGCGGTTACGCGATGGATTTCTCCTTCTTCTAGCTTTCGGCGGGGGTCGTGGAACCTCGGACAAGGATTTTGGTTCCTCCGGCAGTGGGTCTTGTTATGGGTTTTGGGAGGATGACCCACCTTGATAAAATAACGACTGCGGAGATGTTTGCATAAACCACGGCGGGGGTGTCTGAATCCCAAAAGCCGAAGGAGACTGGTAAAAAGAAGTGCTCCCCGATGGTGCCTCCTGTGATCCCTCACGCGACGACAGCCTCAAGATGGATCGCCGGCGAGTAGTAGTCGAAACGGACTCGAGCAAGGCCATGCATTCCACTGAGGGTGGACCGGGAAAAGGAAACATATATGGGTTAGGATACATATAAGGGCTAGGGTACGCACCGGGCATAAAGGCTAAAGGCTATGATGTCAGTGTCGTCGGCTGAAGTGTTGGGCCCGGTGACTGTGTGGGGGCTGTTGATGGGCCCGGTGACTGTGTCGGCGCTGTTGATGGTCCCATCTCTTCACCCCTTCTCCTTGGATTTAAAGGGCCCCGTCGTTTCCTTTGTTCACGAAGTTGCCGTCGCCTCTCCTCTTCCGACAACAAATACGGCTTACCATGGATCCTAAACCATGGCATGTATTCCAGCACGCACGCTAACTTAGGAACGATGATCGGTTCCTGAATAGGTAAATAACCATACCAGTTCTCCCACATCTCGATATATGCTGACCAAAATCTTGGCCAATCCGTGTGCAACTGTCGTAAGTCGACTTTGTGCTCATCATCGAGCACCTCAGGTGGCACGAGAATCGGTTGTCAGAATCCAAATTGTCGCAGAACCCGATCTGACTGGTGCATCTCCACTGTGGCATAGTTGATCAATGGGACCTTCACATGCCAAATGTTTGGATTTTGCAAGAACTCCTCCGGGATTACTGCCCGAATTGTCGGATCATCGTACGGTGTCCACTGAAACTATATTAACATGACCAAAATATTAGTTATATACATAATACTAAATACTAAATACGAAATACTAAATTATAAATACGAAATTCGAAACTACAATTTTATTATGAAAATATATTATATTTAATACTTACTTGTGAACCGTTGGTCTAATAGAAGTCGTATATCTTCAAGCGAGGTAGGTACTCCAGCATAACTCACCGGATGGTTCCACCTAATTAAATAAATTTTTAGCATACAATTATACTTTAAATCTACGTAATAATTGTAAAATAAAACATTAAATTTACCTTGTTATCAGTGGGAATGTATATGGGTGGTTGAGTCGAGAACATAAAAATGGAAATCGAAACCGTGCCCATGACTGCAGTAGTGATAGGCAACCTCCGATTTTCGTTTTACTCGGCCGTGTCGCCCCGCACATCTCCCGATACAACTTTGATAGCACGACAGACCCCCAACTCAATTCACCGGCTGCTCTAAAGTTAACAAGTTTCAGCAGCCATCTCAAGTGGATGAGGTTTCTAGACAGGTCCAACATTAGATAGCCTCCAATTATCTCGAGAATGTATGCCCGAGCATACCGTATTCTTTTTATTTCGGTCGAACCATTATTCGGCTCTGGGAATGTGTCTCGTAACCAGGCCATCTTGATCTGACCTCCATGAATGTTATCCGGAATGGCACCTAAAAGCTTATAGCATACGGCGGTCCAATCGGTAGAAGTTGTGGACCCGGTGACTACGGACCCATCCACCGGCAATCCCAATTGCAACTGCACATCTTCTAGAGTGATAGTACACTCTCCGCATGGAAGATGGAAAGTGTGCGTCTCGGGTCTCCACCTCTCTATCAACGCACTGATTAAGTTTATCTCCAATTTGCACCCTGGCCTATCGTGGCCACGTGCCAAAAACCCGCTTCCTGCAGGTAATTCTTGATCAACGGTGATGGGGGACCATGCATATTGCGAATATAGCATTGCAACACCCGATCTACAGACTGTTTAAAAAATTATAAAATAAAAATTAATTAAAATTGCATAAACCTAAAAAATATTAAATAGTATTGAAAAATTAAAATTAAAACTTACCATTTGCATTTGATCGACGGAGATGTGCTTATCGTCCAGATGAATTAATTCCCCAAAAATTGGTAATACGATCGAAGATTTTATAATTTATCAAAAAATATATTAAAAAAATTAAAAAAGGGCTTTTTTGTAAATATTAAAGGACTATTTTGAAATTTGAGAGTAAGTTTCAAGGACTTTAGGAGAATTTTGAGATGAAATTGAGAGAAAGTTGAGAGAAAGATGATAGAGGACTAATGTGTGAAAAAAATAAAAGGGTTGGGGGTTTTTATAGTTTTTTTTTTGACCGTTGCAGGGCAAAAGGCGCGCCCTTGGGGGAGCTCTTTCCTGCTTTTTCCCCACAAAACGCGCTGACATGGACGCGTTTTGTGGAGAAATGACCCTTTTCCGTAAATAATGAAATTTTATGCCCTTTTCCGTAAATTTTTTTAAAAATTGGTATTTTCTGGATAATTGCCCTATTATTATTATTATTTTTTTACTATTATTATTTTTTTACCGTTATTATTACTATTATTATTAGTATTTTATTTTTGTTACTATTATCATTATTATTTTTTAAAAAACATTTACCTACTCATTTTTTTATAATTAATTTGCTCTTTATTCGTTTTTATTTTTATCTTTTTTTTTATTTTACCTTTATATTTTTTTATTTTGATTTGCTTTGTTTTAAATTTTTACATTTATTATTGCCATTTCATTATTTATTTATTTATGTATTTATATTTTGTTAGACATACTTTCAAATTTTGATTATTCATTATTGATATTTATATTCGTAATTGTCATCATCATTATTTTGTTACATATATTAGCACTGAAATTCATTTTACATCTTGCCATAAGATCATATTCCATTTTATCCGATCCATTAAAATTTTTGTTTTGAAATAAGCGAATACTCTGCGTTCTAAGGTTCGAAAGAAACCGTACCCTAACTTATTTGGTTTCGATTTTTTCTCATCGAGTCCAAAGAACCTATTATTTTCTTTTAAAATCAAAGCATAAAAGTCAAATAAAAACTTATTCTCGAGAATTCAGAATTGTTGTGTCCTAACTAACTGGATGTGATGTTTTGTTATCTCGGGATAAGGATTTCTAAAAAACAAAGGCAATATTCTGTATTTGGAATTTCAAGAAATCGTGCCCTAATTTACTGCGTTCCGATTTTTCATTTGACCTAATAACCGAATATCTTCCTCAGGCTTAAACACAAGTTTTAAAAGTCGAAAGACAAGCTCAGTTTCAGGAACTCGAAATGTCGTACCTTAACTTACTAGGCGTGACACTTTACTTCTTCGAAATAAGAGGGTCTTGGCATCCATTTTAATTTATTCAAGTTTTCTTTTAAATAAAGAGGATCGTATTTTAAAATCTTTTCAAATTTTTGACAACAAAGACATCAAATAATCAATCAGGTAACAATTTTGGGCGTCACAAGGGTGCTAATCCTTCCTCGTGCGTAATCGACTCCCGAACCCGTTTTTCTAAATTTCGTAGACCAAAACTGTTGTTTTAATAAATCAAATCTATTGTCAAAATGACCGAATTACGAGGTGACCCGATCACACCTCATCAAAAAAGATTGGTGGCGACTCCCGTTTTTAGTTTTCATTTTCAAAATATAAAGTCGACCCATTTTCTCAAAAAAAAAAAAATGGTTACGACAGTGACTTTGACGCCGGTGTAATTATTTAAATAATAATTAATAATTTCTTCATCTGTTATTTTTTTGGTCCTTCTTCTGTGTTAATTGGATCATACAGTCCGTTGGATATTCCCATATGAATGAGGCTCTTCATTGGCTGATATAATTCTGCTTCTTTGAATCGTGGATACTTAGTGTAATGGTCGAATTTCCAGTACTTCAAATCCCAAATCTCTCTAAAAACTCAAAGTTTCTGTTAAGTTTGATGATCAATAATCTCCTAAATGGATCGTGGTGTATAGAATTTGGGAGCATATCTTGAACGTAAAACTGTAGGCATACGAAGTGTAAGGATTCAAAACAGATACCTCAATAGCTATCAATGGGGATATCAGGTAATTAATTACATTTTTGTCCATGATGTTACCTGTTTGTCACTACATAAGTTTTGATGAAAGTTTTTCTGTTGAAGAAGATTGGGTTATTAGGAGAAAATTTAAGCATATTTTCTGATAATGGAAGGAATAAAGTTGAATGGAGTAGGTTCCAAGGCAGACATAATCGGCTAACTTGGTATAAGGTAATTAACTAATAAAGTTATTCAAATGAGGTTTAACCATATTTATGATGCCATCAATTTCCATGTTAATTTTTTTGGTAAAAATATCATGGATGCCCCTATACTAGAAGTTGGATTGTATTTTGACCCTTATACTAAAAAAATTGGACAAATTAGTCCCTATACATTAGATAAAAAAGCAGATTAATCATTTTGTTAAAAATTTCATTCATTTTTACTGTTAAAAACTGGTTCCTGTTGATATGTCAACAGGAGGCACACGTGGCATGTCAATGTTTGATTGTTCTGTCAGTCATGTCAGTTTTTAACAATATGAACGGACGAATTTTTTTTAAAAAAAAACCAATTTACTATTTAATCTAACTTATAGGAACTAATTTGCCCACTTTTTGAGTAGAGAGGCAAAATACAATCTAACTCTTAATGCAAAAACTTTCGTGATACTTTCAAATTTTTTTTTTTTATGTTTGCAGACTGTGTTTGATGCACCTAGTGGAAATGATCCACTGGCATTGAACCTTGGCTCTATGGGAAAGGGTGAAGTGTGGGTGATTGGCCAAAGCATTGGACGATATTGGGTCTCAATTCATACACCACAACAAAGACCTTCACAAACATGGTACTAAAAGTTTCTGTCCTAATAGAAACATGAACCGATTGAGTTAAACTCGAGATTTGAATTATGTTTTTTCTTTCTTTCCTTTTTTAGATATAATATACCTCGATCTTTCTTGAAACCTGAAGGAAATAAGTTAGTTTTAGTGGAAGAAGAATATGGGGATTGTAACACCCCAAACCCGGTCTATGCGTTTAGACGAGATTTGGTTTGTCACACCAAACATATTTTCGTTTCTTTTCAAGATTTATGATAAATTAATGTTACAAAAACTTTTGAAAATCGAATTTAATAAAAATTTAGTACGAGGATTTGAAAATTTTGGTGTTTCAAGAAAAACACTTATTTGAAAACTTATCTTTAAAATATAATTGTCAAAATCTTAAGATAATAAACTTTGAAGGAATTTAAAATAATTTATAGTGTCCAAAAATTTTGTTATAAAACCAATGTTCTTAAGAAAACTTAGTATATATAAGATAAATCCATATTAAGAGTTTAGAAATAAAATTTAAACCATCCACACAATAAAATCCATAAAACATACTTAGAGGCCTTATTACATCAAACCAATAATAGTAATTAAAATAAAAACTTAAATAAAGTCATAGTTCATAAAACCCAAGTTCGTAGTATGGCCTCCACCAAGTCATCTCCTACCCAAGTCCACGTCAATTTCCATTACCCAAATGGTTAATAAAATTTGGGTGAGTTACAAAGAACTCAATGTGCAACTCACTTACCACCATTTTTGGGCCGATCGTCAAGATATCATGTTGGGCTTGAGCCCATTTACTGAGATTCAACCATACATCATAAAATAACATAAATAAAAAAATGCATGTAAAATGAATTTCCCAAACCAACCTAGTATCCATCCGCTATCACCCCGTACCAACCAACACACCTGTGGGATCAAGTCAACCCACCCCGCCAAACACACCAAACATGGGCTTAAAGCCCTTAAATAATTTTGTAGTGCACTCATCAACTAGATTGTGACATTGTCACCGAACTAGAGGCATTAAGCCAAATTTGTGGCAGAGCCACCGAACTAGAGGCATTGAGCGAATTTGTGGCAGAGCCACCGAACTAGATATTTGGCAACCGGCCATTCTTCTCTTCATATATCCCACCCATGCAATTATGCGTGTATAACAAAATATAATCATATAACAGATTTTTAATTAATCCATAACATCGGTGGGTTTATCATTAATCATTTCATTAGGCCCATATAAATAAATAATTTAGTAATTTGCCCATTTAACAGTTTAGTGGGCTTTGGCCCATTTATCGAACTAGAGTATTATTGGCCCATTTATCGAACTAGAGTATTATTGGCCCATTTATCGAACTAGAGTATTATTGGCCCATTTATCGAACTAGAGTATTATTGGCCCATTTATCGAACTAGAGTATTTTGGCCCAATTTATCGAACTAGAGTATTTTGGCCCAATTTATCGAACTAGAGTATTTTGGCCCAATTTATTGAACTAGAGTATTTTCACATATTTCTCGGTTTTAACCGTTTGCATGCATTTTCACAAAAGTATCAATTACTATAAAATTTCCGGATTTACCATTTTCACGATTTTATCGCAATACTTATGATTAGAAATCTAACCCGAAAATGAGTGTGAATTTACACACCTGGTTATGGAGAGAACTAAACTTTCCCGCTCTTCAACACCTATACGTATTGCGTTAATTAAAACACTATAATGAAACCGATCTAAATATAGCGATCTAGAAATTTACCCTCGGATTTTCGTAAGACTTCTACTTGTGATTTCCCTCCGATTGATGGTTCGCTAACCGAATCGAATCCACGAACAAATAATGGTTCGGAGTACGAACGACTTCTTCAACAATTGATTTTCCTCGGTTGATCGTCCGCAACCCTTGGAAAATCCCGGATTCCCGAAATAGTCCTTTGCTTGTACTTAGGGGGAATAATAGAACCTCCCTTCTTCCGAAGGCTAAACACCGCCCTTTTCTTCCCTATTTTGAATGTCTTTAAAGGCAAAGAACATTAATCTAATGATATCGAAATAATTCTAAAGTTTAAAAGATATGATTTCCTTACCACGAGAATCGATTCCAACGCTTTGTCACCCACAACTTCTTGATTCCAACTTTCCGTTATCGCACTAAAGTTTAACAAAATAAACGTTAATAAAATGAACGTTTATTTTGATCTAATAAAGCCTACAAACCAACATCAATATTCGGCCATAACCACTATTAGCTAATCGAAGCGAAAGAATCTCTTACCTAATCTCCCACGTCGAAAAGAAAGGATTTGAGAATGGTATTGATGGATGAAAGATTCGGCTATGTGAGATTAAGGAGAGAAGAAAATAGTTTGGCTTGTAGTCACCTTAATATTCGGCCATGAAAGTATAGGTAGAGAGAATTTCAATTGAAAAGAATAAAATAGGAGAAAGATGGTGATGATGTTGCTTTGATTTCAAAGTGAATAGAAGAAAAAGAAAAGAAAAGATGAGCTTGAGAGAGAGATGGATATTCGGCAATGGTGAGAGAAAAGAGAAAGAGAAAAGCTTTTGGTGTAGGTGATTTTCTAAGCACTAATGAAAATAAGGCACAAAGAATACCAATTGATGTGCAAAAATGACCAAATGGTCAAAAATTAACAAGGCTTACCAATACTCAAATTCGGCCAAAGGGAGAAAAGGTTGAGAGAATAGCAAAACTATGCACAAAAACTAAAAATGACCAAAACAAAAACTAAAATTCCTAGCCAAAACTATCACCAAAATTCGGCTCCCCCCCTAGCCATAATGCCGTCCATATGCTTGGTCATTAAGCCAAGATATTGTTTCCAAAATACTTCCTTGATTCTTGCCTCATATCCTCACATTTTCCTTATTCTTTTGATACCCTTCCTTAAGTTCAAATTTTCCTTATTCCTATGATATACTAACCAAAAATAACAAGTCAACACCTTCCTTAAAAGCTCTTGGCCGACACTTGCTATATGATGCATAAAAATTCAAAATAAAAAATTCACCTAGATGCTAAACATGGGATTCGAACCTTCAACCTCATGCACAAGCTCATGCGCCATCACCACTTGTCCAATAACTCATCTTATGCTACACTTTGACACTTAAATTAATTTATGTGTCAAAGCCACTTAATCCACTTCCATAAATAATTTCTCAAAATTAATAATATTCCATCTAATAAAATTTTAAATCCTTCTTCAGGACTATACTAACCACGAAAATAAATCAGAAAATTTTACTTTCTAGAATAATTACTCAAAGCACACAAAGAAAATAAATTACTCGAATTTTCAGGGTGTGACAGGGATACTCTGGGGATCAAATTGGCCAGTGTTTCAATTGCAAAAGATGCTAAATATTAGTAGTGCTTTTTTGTTTTATGTATTCATATGTATGTTGAGACTACAAATGTATGTATGTGAAAGGGGAAAAAAGTTGAGGAGTGTAATACTTAATTTCTTAAATAAATTCTTAAATAAAAATCTCATGGGCTTGTTTCTCTCTAGCTTTCGCCTCTTCTACTATGGTTGATGGATTTTGAGCTTTGTTTGAAGAGGTTTTGGATGGTATTTCTCTGCTTTCTACAGTTGTTTGGGTAAGACTTTATTTTGTTTCGCTTCTGGTTTCCTCTTAGTTTGGGTTTTGTTTTAGGTGTTTTAATTTTTGATTGTTTTTTAGTTGTATGTGGCTATTTGCTTTTCAGCTTTTAGTGGCTTTTGTGTGCTGTTTGGTTTGTTTGATAGGTCTTTTCATATGTTTGTAACGTCTATAAGTGTGTCCGTCTTTATTGAGCCCTACAACATTTAATGAATATCAGCTTTACAGTAAAAAAAATAAATATATTAAACATCAATTAATTACAATCATATTATGATTTATTAATGTTTCTTATTATATAATTCCAAATTTAATTCAAACAACAAAAATCATAATTTTTTTGAATTTATCTGTTTGTAATTGATATAACAATCGAAAGAGTAATAATATGGTCAGACATAGAAATTTGTTACACATTTTAGTAGACTTTCATATGTCCATGAGATCTTTACTAGCGAGTAACCCATTATCAATCTATAATATAATATGTGACTTAAATTTAACTCACTTATCAAAGTTTAGTTACAAACAAACATCAAGAACAATTTATTTACAAAATAATTGCACTAAAAATTGTTCCTCATAATGAACAATTAATTGTTCTTTGAGCCTCTTAAGAAAAAGTGTAATATGTATTTCAATATGGATTATCCCTTGGAAATCCATAATTTTGTCATTAATGATGCTATAAAATGAGGTTGAAAGTTGGGTCTTTTTTTCAAAAAAAAAATTGTTCTTTAAGTCTCTTAGAGAATTGATTTATATTGAGACCATATGAGTACCATGACAGATACATTGGATTATTGTTGGTACATTGTCAGGTAAGCTTCGATCACAAACTGTTTGTTTTGAACCGCAATTGATCCCCGAAAAATGCAGCTTTCAACATGAATCCGATGCTAAAGCCGAACTTTCTGCAATATCCAAATCTCATGTTGTACATGCATTCGTCAACGGAGCATACAGAGATGAACCATATCCATCTTTTTAACTCCTTTTTCATGGTTTTAGCTGAAGATTTGAACATTTAAACCCGAAAACCATTCATATTATTCGGTGTCTAGGATACGCACACGGCAGGAAACACAACTTTACATTGGAGAATCCTATTGAGTTGAAAAGTTGAACAAATTAATGTCGAAACCATTTTTTTGTAAAAGGGTCAACTTTGATTTTGAAAATAAAAATGAAAAACGGGAGTCGCCACCAATCCTTTTTTAATGAGGTGTGATCAGATCATCTCATAATTTGGTCATTTTAATAATAGTTTTCATTTATTAAAACAACGGTTTTGGTCTACGAAATTCAGAAAAAATGGGTTCAGGAGTTGGTTATGCACGAGGAATGGTTGACACCCTCGTTACGCCCAAAATTGGTACCTAATTGATTATTTGATGTCTTTATGTCGGAAGTCGAGAATTCTTAAAGAAATTAAACTACGAACCTTTTTTGCATTATGTTGCTTCTTAAAAATTACTTGAATTGGTCGAGAAACATGGAAAACCTTCTTATCTCGAGGTGTCTAAACGTCATGTCCCAGACGTTAGAATATGTGTAACGACCTGATTTTGACCCTAATCGGAATAGTGGTTTCGGGACCACAAATTCGAGTCCGAAAAATATTTTAAAATTATTTTTCATATTTATTATGTGTGAATTTGTTTGTGTTAAATTTTCGTGACTTAATTTTGTCGTTTAGGTATCCGATTAAATAAAAGGACTTAATCGCATAAAGTTTAAATGTGGCCTTCTAATTTAATTAGTGCTTAATTGATGTGGCTTTTAAATGTGAGGGATTTATGAGGCAATTTAGCCACTATTTTAGATAGTGGACGGTATTAGGTAATGATATGAATATATATATGTTTTTTATATATATTTTATAAGTTAAAAAAATTCATATTATATTATAAGTTAATAATAAATAAAAGCATGAAAAGAAAGCCATAGTTATCATCTTTGGTCGAAAGTATTAAAGAAGAAGAAAAGAAAAATAAAGCTAGGTTTCGGTTGATTTTGAGCTCAATCAAGGTGAGTTTTGACTTCGGTTTTTGATAATTTTTACGTTTTTGAGATCGTTGCTTAGAGATGTACAAAACCCATGTCTTAATTTTTGATTGTGATGATGATTTTGTGTTTTGCCATTGATGGTACCTTGTTGTTTTTTATGTTTGATGATGAAATATGAAATATATGTGTTAGATTAACAAGTTTTGTCTTTGAATTTTTGATAAAATTGAGTAATTTGGACTAAATTGAAAAAATAAATTTTTGAGGGACTAAAATGCAAAATAAATGAAATGTATGGGCTTGTAATAATGCTATGAATATTCGACCCTAAAGAAGTGTGGTCAAATTTTGTGTAATTTGTGTTTTGTGCAAAAAAGGACTAAATTGTAAAAAGTGTAAAATGTTAGGGGCAAAATTATAATTTGCCCATTTATGTGTTTTTAGGCTAAATTGAGTGTATTGGTGTTTAAATAAGTTTAATTTGAATATGTTTAGATCAAGAATTAAAGAAATCGATTTGGATCGGGGAAAGATAAAAGTGGTTGAATAGCTGATTTTGTAGTCGTCGACGTCCGAGATAAGTCAATAAGCATTTAAATGTTGATAAATCAATGAATATATATTTGTTACGAAATGATTTAAATTATTTGAATTTTAATTGTATATGGCCGAATGTGGATGTTACTAATTGGTTAAATTCCGAGCTTGATTCGATCGAGATTCGACGTCCGTAAGCCCCGCACGAACCTTAGGAATAGATAGGATACATATGTCATGACATAGGATATAGTTATCTGTTACCGAGTAAGACAACGTCTGGGGCGTTGGCATCGATTTATGTTTACGTGTAAGACCCTGTCTGGGACAGTGGCATCGGTATGTGATTACATGTAAGACCACATCTGGGACGTTGGCATTGTACAAGCTTCCGACTATCCGCGTATCCTTTTTAATTCCAAATGGTTCAACGAGCATGTGTAAGTGAAGGCCAATATATAATTCGAATTAAAAGAACTCATGTATGTTTATAAACTGTGCTGTGAAAAGTAAGGTAAGTTAGATGTGTTGTTCGTTGCACAAAATCTAATTTTTGAGCATGTAAAATATATATATGTTTCTAATTTGATGTATTCGGCCAAATTGGGTTAAATGTGATTTGATATTGAACTTTAGTAAGTATTTGTGTATGTGGATTATTTAAAGTGCTTGTTATAATTTTGTATAATTGATCTTGTTAAATTGGTTGTTATTAACTTGCTTATGACTTACTAAGCTTAAATAGCTTACTTTGTGTTTTTCCGTCTACCTCTATTTTATAGATTTTGGATATACGTTACGAGCTCGGGGATTGCCAGCAAGACTTATCACACTATCGACAGCTTACTTTGGTATTTTGGTTATGTTAATTACGAATATATGGCATGTATAGCTTAGTAAAATGTTGAATATGAATTGAGTACCTATGTAAATAGTTAATAGCCATGCGAAAATGGCTTATCCTCTTTTGATTAATTTGCTATATTGGTTAATGGTTTGCATGGTTGTTGTGAATGAGTTGTTACATATGCACATATGGTTGAGTATATGTTCATAATAAGTATGTTTGTGTAATGTTCTGAAATTAGGCATAATGAACTTGGTTATGTGATTGATACATGTATATGTTGGTTATGTCAAATTTTGATGGAATAGTTTGGTTGATATACGAATTTGAACTAAATGTATATGATGTTATTTTGTCTATGTTAAATGATGAAGTTCTGGGTAAGTTGAATGTGATTAAATGTTATGTAATGGTTGGCTTGTTAAGTATTATGTAAAGACGATTTACTTATTGATTGAACTATGGTTAAATGAATCTTTGAATATGTATATAGGTATTAATTGAATGGTGTTTAATAAATTGTATATAGATATATATGTATTCGGCAATGTGGTGGTATTACATGGATGAATGCATGTATTACGTATGAATGTGGTTATATAATTTGTTTATGAGTTTGTACAATTATATATATATTTGCGATTATGAAAAGATGAACCTGTTAATGATTAAATTGGTTTTATAGGTGTTAGCCAGTCGAATAGAAGAATCATGCAAGTATGTGTTTATGTATTTGACTTAGAAATTTAATTAGTGATTATAAATGTTTTTGCATATGTATCCGGATGTGTTTTAATGCCATATTGGAATGTTCATCCATAGATTTGTTTATGAATTATCATGGTCTCAAATTTGTAAATTAAAATGAAGAGGAATATATTTGATTTAGTTATATATAAGATATTAAGTATAGTTGAATGTTATACATAAGTGATTGATACCTTTTTGTTTTAATGTTATAATGTTCAAAAATCATATATAGATGTCTATTTATTTAGACTTTAATAAAATGATTAGATTAATGATGTTAATTATAAATGATTGAATATGTTATAAATTTGAGATAGGTGTTAGAAGTGATGTGAATGATTTTGGTTTTATTATTGTGGTATAAGATTCGTATTGACAGAATATGCAAATGACTCTGTCTAAATGTTTCAAAATACATCTGTTGGTTATGATTGGTAAGCAAAGTATGTGTACATGAATGTTAAATAAAAATAAATAAATAAATAAATATATATATGCCTGTTTTGAATTGTATCTTCTTCGGTAATGCCTCGTAACCCTAGTCCGGCGATGGATAAGGGTTAGGGGTGTTACATTTGATTGGTATCAGAGCTACGGTTTAGTCGATTCTAGGACTAACGTAGCGCGTAAGAGTTTGGCTATACATGCCATATTTTATACTGCGATAGTGTGATGACTTCTGACATTTGAAAATGTGTTTTCATATAGTAATGGATCCTGATCGAGCCATAGCTGATGATGTCGAGTGTGTAGCGCCTGCTCCCGCGTAAGGGACAGAGCTGATAGATTCTCGATCTACTTCGAGTAATCCAGAGCGGGAGGCTAGACAAGCCTTCTACCAAATAATGAATGATTGGTTTACACAGTATATCCGGACTAATCCGGCTACACAACAAACTCCACCCCCGATTAATCCATCTATCGTCCTATTATACCTTCGGCGAGTGATCTAATGAGATTGTCAAAACCACCTGTTGATAAAATTAGAAAATATGGAGCCGAAGAATTCAAAGCCACTGATGATGATGATGCTGAGCGAGCTGAGTTCTGGCTCGATAATACCATTCGAGTATTTGATGAATTATCCTGCACCCTGATGAGTGTTTGAAATGTGCTATCTCTGCTATGGGACACTGCATATCACTGGTGGAATACACTAGTATCGGTGGTTCCAAAGGAGCGAGTGACCTGGGAATTCTTTCAGACGGAGTTCCATAAGAAATATATCAGCCAGAGGTTTATTGATCAGAAACGTAAAGAATTTCTTGAACCGAAACAGGGGCGGATGACGGTGATAGAATATGAGCGAAAATTTGTCATACTCAGCAAATATGACAGAGAGTGTGTTTCATCTGAAGCTATTATGTGTAAGAGATTTGAAGATGGATTGAATGAAGACATTAAACTGTTAGTTGGCATATTAGAGATAAAAGAGTTCGTGGTACTTGTTGAGCGAGCCTGTAAAGCTGAGGAGCTCGGGAAAGATAAAAGAAAAGCTGATTCTGAAGCCAGAGATTCTCGTAAAAAGATCATTCAGTAAGCCATTTCAGTCGACCTCAAAGAAATTCTGAGATGATACTAGCCGTTCAAAGAAAACTGTGAGCCATTTCAGACGAGATCAAGATAGACCACCTACGAGCTCGAGAGCTACCTCTGTGGCTAGTATGGATAATGTCAGATCAAATCAATCCGAGTGTGAACATTGTGGTAAACGACATCCCGACAGTTGCAGATTGTATAATAGAGCCTGTTTTAAATGTGGATCCAGAGATCATTTTATTCGAGAATGTCCAGAGATAGTTGATCAAAATCCGGCTCAGAATACTAGATCGGGTAATACTGCAGCTCGAGGTAGACCACCCAGAAATATGGGTAATGTGAGTGGCAGCCAGAGAGGGACTAAAGATTCAGCTATTAGATCTGAGGCTCGCGTACCAGCTAGAGCTTATGCAATACGTGTACGCGAGGAGGCTTCATCCCCAGATGTTATTACTGGTACTTTTACTCTTTATGATACTACTATTATTGCCTTGATTGATCCTGGTTCAACTCATTCCTATGTATGTGAGACTTTGGTGTTCAGTAAGACTTTACCTGTTGAGTCTACTGAATTTGTAATTAAAGTATCGAACCCCTTAGGCCGGTGTGTCTTGGTTGATAAAATATGCAAAAATTGTCTGTTGATGATTCGAGATTCATGTTGATGTTGTGGCCATTTGTTGAGTTTGATATAATTCTGGGTATGGACTGGTTAACTCTGCATAATGCTATCGTGAACTATAAATGGAAGACTATTGATTTACGATGTCAGAATGATGAGATTATTTGGATTGAATCTAATGATCTGAATGGTTTACCAGCAGTGATATCTTCTATGACAGCTCAGAAATATGTGAGAAAGGGTTGTGAAGCTTATTTTACTTATGTGCTTGATTCTAAAGTGACAGAAAAGAAGATTGAATCAGTACCTGTTGTATGTGAGTATCCAGATGTGTTCCCTGAAGAATTACCGGGATTGCTGCCTATTCGAGAAGTTGAGTTTGGGATTGAATTAGTGCCGGGAATCACTCCAATTTCTATAGCTTCTTACAGGATGGCACCTACAGAATTAAAAGAATTGAAAGTTGCAAGAGTTGACAGATAAGGGATTTGTATGACCGAGTTTCTCTTCTTGGGGCGCACTAGTTCTGTTTGTGAAAAAGAAAGACGGAACCATGAGAATGTGTATTGACTACAGGCAGCTTAATAAAGTGACCATAAAAAACAAGTATCCGTTACCAAGAATTGACGACCTGTTTGATCAGCTGAAAGGGGCTACAATGTTTTCAAAGATAGATTTGAAATCGGGATACTATCAGTTGCGAGTTAAAGACTCTGATGTGCCAGAGACTGCTTTCCGGACGAGGTACGGACACTATGAGTTTTCAGTTATGCATTTCAGACTCACTAATGCACCTGCTATTTTTATGGATTTGATGAATCGGATCTTCAGACAGTATTTGGATTGGTTTGTGGTAGTATTCATAGATGATATCCAGATCTATTCCTGTGATGAAACCGAGCACGTCGAACACTTGAGAAATGTGTTATAGACTTTGCGAGATAAACAATTGTATGCAAAGTTTAGCAAATATGAGTTCTAGTTACGTGAAGTCAGTTTTCTGGGCCATGTGATATCAGCATCGGGTATTCGGGTTTACCCGAGTAAAATTTTAGCTATACTTGACTGGAAACCATCGAAAAATATTTTTAAAGTTCGAAGCTTTCTGGGACTTGCTGGTTACTACAGACGGTTCGTGAAGGGTTTTTCTATGATTGCTACAACGTTGACAAAGCTGTTACAGAAAGATGTTAAGTTTGAGTGGTCAGAGAAGTGTCATAAAAGTTTTGATCAGTTGAAAGCTGTTTTGACCGAAGCTCCAGTGTTAGTCCAGCCTGAATCGGGTAAAGAATTTATCATTTATAGTGATGCATCTTTGAGTGGTCTGGGTTGTGTTTTGATGCAAGAAGGCAAAGTCATAGCTTATGCCTCGAGAAAGTTGAAGCGCACGAAAGAAACTATCCGACACATGATTTGGAACTAGCAGCCATCGTGTTTGCGTTGAAGATTTGGCGTCATTAACTGTTCGGTGAGAAATGTCATGTTCAAAAGTCTGAAGTTTTTGATGACTCAGAAAGATTTGAATTTGAGACAACACCGATGGTTAGAGCTGTTGAAAGATAATGAGTTAGTGATTAACTATCATCCGGGAAAAGCTAATGTCATTGCTGATGTTTTAAGTCGAAAGTTATTATTTGCTCTACGTGCAATGAATGCGCATATGGTTATGTCTGATGATAGTTTGATAGTAGCCGAATTAAAAGCAAGACCATTGTTTGTTCAACAAATTGGTGATGCCCAGAAAGTTGATAAAGATTTGTTGGCAAAATGAGCTCAGTGTGAAATTAATGTTGAATCAGAGTTTCGAATTGATGAGGATGACTGCTTGAAGTTCAAGGATCAAATATGTGTGATAAGCCGTAATTATAATATATTTTAATCCCACATTTAGTATGTTTTTGGATGATTTATCTATCAATTTATGTAAAAAGGTGCTTTTAATCTTTTCTTTTTATGTCTTATACCCAGGAAAGCACCCGAGGATGGAAAGAACACAAAACAGGCCTAAAACGGAGTAAATGGGCCTTAACACGAAATCGACACGGCCTAGCCCAAAGAGCACACGGTCGTGCCTTGCCAAGCATCTAGAAGACGGCCTCGACATGATTTACACGGGCGTGCCCCAACGTAGAAATCCGAACACGGCTTGAAGTCGATTCACACGAGCGTGTTCCATGGCCGTGCCTCTGTCGCTGGAAAGAGCAATTTTAGTCGAAAAAAGATACTTAGGGAGAAAGAATCGCATTCCTAAAAGCCTATATATATATCCCCTAAGTGCCACCATTAAGAAGGCGTCAACCTAAGCCAAGGAGCTAAGCCGAGAAGGCCAGAGTTAGGGAAATTGCTCGAAGATAGCCAGTTAATCCATCCCAAGAAGCCGGAATTATACTTAAGACGGCGCACTTCTCCTTCAATTCCTTCAGGGAGTTCTAGGGATTTCTTATGTTTTGTTTTATCTTTTCTCTTGAGATATTTTCTTATTTCATTATGAACTAAACCCCTCAGATACCTGAAGGGGATGAAACCTAGACGAATATTGTTATTTGATTTCTGAATTATATGATAAGTACTTAGGTTGTTCTTAATTATGTTATTTAATCCAAATCTGATGTGCTTAGGTGGAGGAGGAATAGACCCTACTTAAGAGAAGATCTAACATAATTAAGCGGAGTTGATCGAACGCTTAGAGATAGGGTGACAAGATTTTGCCAGATTAGGGTGAAACCTAAAATGGGAATCCATAGTTCAATTTACTGCTATTCTAGGGGGTTATTATAATCGAACGAGAGTTCCACTAATTAACCTAGGGTTAGACGTTATTCGCCTCGAGAGAGGGTTTAATATATGTTAGGGACTCTCACGAATCAATTTAGGGACGTCTAGGTGGATTCTTCCTGAGGGTATCAACGTGATCAATTGAGTTTTTCTTCAAGTTATTTTCCAATTCATTCTTTTAGTTTTGGTATCTTTAGCTTAGTAGTCGTAATTTAGAGTTAAAAGCAACTTCACTTTATTTTAGGCTAAATAATAAAAAGAAGGTTATTATTAATACTTTTAGTTCCTGTGGGTTCGATAATCCGGTCTTGCCTAACTATACTACTATTCGATAGGTGCGCTTGCCTCAATCATTGTCATAGTAGTCTCCAGGTTCGATCATTCTTATTATAAATATTAAAACTCGACTGTTTGACATGATCAAGTTTTTGGCGCCGTTGCCGGGGACACTAAAATATTAAGAACACTCTATTTTTATTACTTTAGCCATTATTTCTAGCAATTTATTTTTATATTTTATCTTTTTAGGTCAATTTTTAATTTTTGCTAAGATTTTCTTTCTTTTCCTTTTCCTAGCAGGTACCTCCAGTTTATGACTAGAAAGAACCCGACAGGACCTTTGATATACGACAGTGAAATTGAAGCTACCATTCGGAAGAATCACAGAGAAATCAGGCGAGCCCTCGATTACACAGAAAAAAATCAAGAAGAATGATCCAATCCTACTGAAGGGATGAACGAGAATAACCCACAACCACGAGATGTGGGGGATAATAATGCTCCTCGTACAATGTTTGATTATGCGAAACCACATTTAACAGGAGCAGAATCAAGTATTGTTAGGCCTGCTATAGCTGCTAACAATTTTGAATTAGAACCTGACACAATACAAATGATTCAACAGTTTGTTCAATTTGATGGTTTGCAGGATGAAGATCCAAACACTCATATAGCTAATTTTTTAGAACTCTGTGATACCTTTAAAATAAATGGCGTTTCTGATGATGCCATACGTATTTGGTTATTCCCTTTTTCATTGAGAAATAAAGCCAAACAGTGGTTAAACTCGTTACAACGAGGGTCAATCACCACATGGGAACAAATGATCGAAAAAATTCTAATGAAATATTTTCCACTGGCCAAAACGGCTAAATTACGAAATGATATATCTTCTTTTGTGTAGATAGATTTAGAGATGCTATACGATGCATGGGAGAGATTCAAGGATCTTTTGAGAAGATGTCCACACCATGGCTTACCTTTGTGGCTACAAGTCCAAACCTTCTATAACGGTGTAAATCCATCAACAAGGAAACTAATTGATTCAGTCGTCGGGGGAACACTGAATAACAAAACTCCAGAAGTAGCATACGAATTTATTGAGGAGATGTCACTGAATAATTATCAATGGCAGGCTTCAAGAACCAAACCGGCAAAATTAGCAAGAGTTTTCAACGTCGATGCAGTAACCATGCTATCAACGCAGATAGAGATGATGAATAAAAAGCTTGATAGTTTATGTTATTTGCAGGCACATCCAGTAATGCAGTGCGACGCAAGTGGGACTGTGGCGAATACTGAGTACCCACCCTATCAACCGGGAGCAGAGAGCGAATAGATGAACTATATAGGTAATAATTTTAGATCCAATAATAATCCTTATAGTAATACTTACAATCCAGGTTGGAGGAACCACCCAAATTTTTCGTGGGGAGGACAATGAAGTCAAGGAAACTAAGGAAATCAAAGACAACAACCTCCTCAAAACTTCCAAAATCAGCCTTATCCACAAGAGAAGAAACCAACCCTTGAAGAGAGGCTAGAAAAATCGGCAAACACAGAAAAACGCTTACAAGATATCGAGAGAACCTTTAAAGATCAAAAAGCGTCAGTGGAAAAACTTACTGAGTCATTTGGGGAACTCACTAAGAAAGTTGTATTATTTACTAAGATGATCTGTGAGATACGGGCAGAAATTTTTCCTAAAGAGACAGAATAGGTAAAAGCAGTCACGCTAAGAAGTGGAAAAGAATTAGTCGAACCGAAGAAACAAATTCCATACGAAGATAACAAAGCAAGCGATAAGGGGATTGAGGATGTAAATCCAGTACGCAATGAAAGCAACCCCCCAATCCTATATCTAGCAAAGTTCAAAAAGGAACGACTTGATGCACAATACGGTAAGTTTCTTGAAATCTTTAAACAAATACATATTAACTTACCTTTTATTGAAGCTATTTTACAGATGCCAAAGTACGCAAAATTCTTGAAGGAACTCCTGACGAATAAAAGGAAGCTTGAAGAAGTGTCGACAGTGGAACTTAATGAAGAATGCTCTGCCATCCTCCAAAACAAGTTACCATCCAAATTAAAAGACCCAGGAAGTTTTACTACTCCTTGTTTAATTGGTAGCTTAAATATTAGGAAAGCATTAGCTGATCTAGGAGCTAGTTTTAATTTAATGCCTTATAAAATGTTTAAACAACTAGATCTTGGGGAACCAAAACCCACTAGGATGAGTATTCAGTTAGTTGATAGATCCATTAAATATCCTAGGGGCATTATCAAAGATGTCTTGGTGAAAATTGATAAATTTATTTTCCCTGTTGCTTTTGTTGTGTTAGACATGGATGAAGACATTAATGTACCCTTAATTTTAGGGCGTCCTTTTTTAGCCACTGCTAGAGCTATTATTGATGTAGGTGATGGTAAACTCGCACTTAGGATAGGTGATGAAGAAATCATTTTTCAAATTTATGATGCCATGCGATATTCTAAATAGCAAGATGATTCCTGTTATTTTGTTGATATTACTGATCATATCATTCAAAATTCATTTCAGGAAATCATACATGACGACACGATGGAACTGTGCCTGACTCGAGAAGAGGGGGCAGAAGATGAAGATAATGAGTTGAATTTGAATACATCGTCATCCAGACAAGAAAGCATTCAAAATGATAATGAAATAAAACAGAAACCTTCCATCGAAGAGCCACCCAAATTGGAATTAAAACAGTTACCAAAACACTTGGAATATGCATTCCTTGGGGACAATTCTACACTACCGGTAATCATCTCTTCAGAACTAGAACCCAAGGAAAAAGATGAGCTGATAAAGGTACTAAAAGAACACAAGAAAGCCATAGCTTGGAAAATTTCTAACATCAAGGGAATGAGCCCCGTGTTTTGCACCCACAAAATTTTAATGAAAGACGAATACAAGCCGTGTGTGCAACCTCAGAGACGGTTAAACCCCAACATGAAAGAAGTGGTCAAAGCTAAGGTAATTAAACCTCTAGATGCAGGAATAATTTATCCTATTTCTGACAATACTTGGGTAAGTCCGGTGCAGGTAGTTCCAAAGAAAGGAGGAATAACGGTGGTGCCTAATGAAAAGAATGAGTTAATTCCCACAAGTACAGTTACAGGTTGGAGAGTCTGTATAGACTATAGAAAGCTGAATGATGCCACCAGAAAAGATCACTTCCCTCTACCTTTCATAGATCAAATGTTGGAAAGATTATCCAGACATATGTACTACTGCTTCTTGGACGGACTCTCCAGATATTTCCAAATCCCCATAGCCCCTGAAGATCAAGAGAAGACAACATTTACATGCCCATATGGTACGCTTGCTTATCGTAGAATGCCTTTTGGATTATGTAATGCTCCTGCTACTTTTCAGCGTTGCATGTTAGCAATCTTTGACGAACTCGTGGAAGACATCATGGAGGTATTTATGGATGATTTCTCGGTATTCGGTAATTCTTTCCATCTTTGCCTTCAAAATTTAAAACGAGTTCTAATAAGATGTGAAGAAACAAACCTTGTTTTCAATTGAGAAAAATGTCACTTTATGGTTAGAGAAGGAATTGTGTTAGGATATAAGATTTCTAGTAAAGAGATTGAGGTAGATAAAGCAAAGGTTGAAGCCATAGAAAAACTACCTTCCCCTAGTTCTGTTAAAGCCATTAGAAGCTTTTTAGGACATGCAGGGTTCTATAGAAGATTTATTAAAGATTTTTCTAAAATATCTAAGCCTTTGACAAAATTACTAGAAAAAGATGTTCCTTTTGATTTCAATTAGGATTGTTTAGATGCATTTAATATCCTTAAGGATAAATTAATAAATGCGCCAATTATAATTGCACCCGATTGGAACTTACCCTTTGAACTAATGTGTGATGCAAGTGATTTTGCAGTAGGAGCGGTTTTGGGACAACGAAGAGACAAACATTTTCAGCCAATTTGCTATGCTAGCAAAACATTAACACCCGTACAAGAAAACTACACCACCACAGAGAAAGATTTACTAGATGTAGTTTTTGCTTTTGACAAATTTAGGCAGTATCTAATATTGTCTAAAGTTGTCGTTTACACTGACCATTCAGCTCTTCGTTATCTTTTAAACAAACCTGATGCAAAACCTAGACTCATATGATGGATTTTACTCTTACAAGAGTTTGACTTAGAAATACAGGATAAGAAGGGAGCTGAGAATCTTGCGGCAGATCACCTCTCCAGACTCGAGAATCCACATATCAGAGAGCTAGGTGAAAACAAGATAAACGATTCCTTCCCGGAAGAACAACTCTTTTCTATAACGCATTCTGAGGTTCCATGGTTTGCAAATATTGAGAATTATTTAGCAGCTAACATCTTGCCAAGAAAATTAACACATCACTAAAAGAAGCGATTCTTTGCTGATGTAAAAAATTATTTTTGGGAAGATCCCTTTCTTTTCCGCATATGTACAGATCATGTAATTCGAAGATGCGTTACAAAGATAGAAGCAAGCAAAATCCTGGAACATTATCATTTAAGACTGTCAGGAGGACACTACAGTGGTATTAAAATAGCACACAAAATACTCGAATCAAGTTTTTATTGGCCCACTCTATTTAAAGATGCCAACAGGTATGTTACCATGTGTGATAGATGCCAAAGAACAGGTAATGTTTCTAAACGTGATGAAATGCCTCAAACATATATGTTGTCATGCGAAATATTTGATGTATGGGGTATTGATTTTATGGGACCATTCCCTAGTTCATTTGGAAATAAATACATCCTAGTGGCAATTGATTACATGTCAAAATAGGTAGAAGCGGAAGCTTTACCCACCAATGATGCTAGGGTAGTGGTTAAATTCCTCAAGAAACTGTTCTCTCGATTTGGGACACCTAGAGCTATCATTAGTGATAGGGGTACTCATTTCTGTAATACTCGATTTGAAAAAGTTCTAAAGAAATACGGAGTTTACCACAGAACAGCCACCCCATATCACCCTCAAACCAGTAGACAAGTTGAAGTAGCAAACCGAGAACTTAAGAGCATACTAGAAAAAACGGTTGAATCAAATAGAAAAGATTGGGCATTAAAAGTAGATGATGCTTTTTGGGCCTATAGAACAACTTTTAAAACACTTCTAGGGACATCCCCATACAGACTTGTATACGGGAAAAGCTGCCATCTACCCTTCGAGTTAGAACACAAAGCTTTTTGGGCCATAAAATTTTTAAATTTTGATCTTAGAACCGTAGAAAAAAAAAGAATAATGCAGATGAACGAACTAGACGAATGGAGAGCTGAGGCCTACGAGAACTCGAAACTATACAAAGAGGTAACAGAACGACGTCACGATTCTTGTCTAAAGAAATCAAAACAATTCGAAGTAGGGGACCTGATCCTACTATACAACTCAAGGCTTAAATTATTCCCTGAGAAGCTAAAATCAAGATGGTCAAGCCCGTTCATGATCAAAACAATTTATCCATACAGCACAATCGAGGTAACTAACCCCACTAAGGGCACATTTAAGGTAAATGGTCACCGACTCAAAATTTATAATGGTACAGATTTTGGAGATATGAGAGAGGAGATTCTACTCCATGAACCTTCTTTTAGAACCGAAAACAGGGAAAGTCTAGCTTAAAACTATAAACAAGCGCTTCTCGGGAGGCAACCCAAGCACAAATCTACTAACATTGTATTTTTCATTTATTTTTATTTCAGCATCTAACTCCATAGCAAATTAGTCTAATAAAAATAGCAGGTATTAACTCACACGGCCTTGAACACGGGCGTGCCTATAGCCGTGTTAAAGACAGGGGATGAACCATGGACGTGCCAGTAGCTGTACATAAATAGAGAAGAATTTCTTTTCCCAACACGGGCAGCGATACTAGACACACCTGAGCCTTCCAACTGTGCGAGGTTACTATCGAGCACGGGATACACACGGCCGTGCCCCACGACCGTGTGAAGCTACTGACTTCCACAACACGGGATATACACGGCCATGTCTCTCAACCGTGAGACGCTACTGACTTATCGAACACGGGCGTGCTCATGCACCCACGGGCATGCCAAAAACCCTGAACGCACCCAAAAATCTAGAAATCCCGAAAAACACGGGCGATTTCAAATTTACACGGGCGTGGCGATAGACTGTGCACCCCCTTGTATATAAAAACTAACCATCCCTTCCTCAACCCTAAAACCTAAAATCAGTTTTCAACACCCCTTCTCCCCAAATCCGGCCTCACCTGCATCTTTCTTCTGCTAAAAACCACCCCCATTACCGTTTCTTCCCAAAAACCATCCAAAACCCACTCACACGCCCCCCACCACCGTGTTCATGCTGCAGACCTCCCGTCACCGCCGTGCTCCGCCCGTGTTTGATCATCTCATACCATACCAACCCCTGGTTCCCCTCACTACTCTAATTTCTTGACTCAAAAAACTTAAATATTATGCCATTTTGCTTTATCCTCTTTACTTTTGTTTGATCTTAGGCATGATTTATGAATTAGTTGCTGATGAATTGGTTAATGGCTGTTTAGTATAAGTAACTTATCATCTTCATTCTGACTAATTGGTTGCTGATGGATTCCAATTTAGGCAATGAACTTTTGCATTTTTCATGCAATTCTTTGATTAAAAGAATCAAGTAATATTCACTGCTTATTATTTTGCTTGATTTTATAAGAAACACCTTAGACATATTAGGAAATTAGTCTTCCTTTTCGCGTATTTTTCAGGTACCATGTCGACATCAAGAACCAAACGGTCAGCCCTAAGCAAGAAGAGAAAACCGCCCGAATCATTCTCCGCAAGCGCCTCTTTCGAGCTTTGACACCCATTCCTCAGGTTCCCTCAAACAACCCAAGAAGAGCGTTATATGGCGATTCGAAAGAGACCTCTAGGCACCGATAGACGTATTGATTGGGATGCAGTAAGGCAAGTTAGACTCGCAACCGATATTCAGGCCCTTATCTCAACCGACCCATGGGAAAACTTTTTCTCAATCGACGAGCCCATATTTTTGGAACTCACGTTGGAATTCTGTACCACCTTCACACTGCAAATAGTGATGGCCCAATTTGACGACGCTGGTACTATCCAATTCTGCCTAGAAGGCACGGTACGTCGATTGAGTGTACCGCAATTTAGTGCGGCTCTCGAACTTTATATGCCAGAATTCATAGAAGAAAACCCACTGTCCAAATTAAATCATGAACTCTACTGCACTCCGCTCACCTGTTGGTACAACCTATACCCCACTACGAGCAACTACGACCCCAGTCACTCTAAAGCGACAGCCCTTTCCCCAGCCCTCAAGTATATTCTCGCTATTCTCGCTCATACCATTACAGGTTGCAAAGAGAGCACTGGCGTTGTCAACAAACACAACGTCTATTTTCTATCATGCATGTCTGAAGGGCATGTTTTCGACTTGGCATATTTTATCGCATGCGCAATTCAGCATCGACAGAGCCACACAGAAAGGGGATTTTATCAATGGGGCCATACATTACGAAGATAGCTTGGCACTTCAACCTCTTCAACACCGACGATCAGATCACCTCCCTCACACTAATAGGTAACATGGCACCTTAAGGCATCAAGATAATGCTACACATGAAGATGATCAAACAACATCGAGGACTCAATCCCCCACAGTACCGACTAAAGACACCTGCAAATGAAGGGGAGGCAGAGGACATTCCCGATGATGTCCCACCACCATCAGAGGAGGCACCGAATCCAAGCCACCATCCATACCGAACAGTTCCATCACTAGCGGACATTTCAGCATGACTCGACCAGTTCAAGCTTTACTTCGCTGAAAACACTCGGCGCTTTGATAGAATAGAGGACACTCTTCAACAAATATGCCAACGCCTCCACATTTCATCACCAGCACCACCACAACGATGAGGACCTCTGAGTTCTCTTAATTTATTATTTTTCATTTTATTTAAGTTTTTATTTTGTGTTGTTTTTAATTTGAACTTTTATTATTGCAAACTATTGGCTATCAAAATATTCAAGGATCCCTAACCACATATCTATTACAAGATCGTTAACCAGTGACTTTGCAGAATAAATTACACACTTCACATACACAAACGCACAACTAGGAGAAATTCAAAAAGTCACCTGACGCTACACACTTTTCACATCCTTCGAGGATCATCCAGATTTCAGGGAGTGATACTTTTTCCCCTCTCTTTTGATATTGCATATTAACTATCATTACCTATTTTGTACATTGAGGGCAATGTACATCTTAAGTATGGGGGGTAACAGTATCTCACTTTTTGCATTATTCTCTGCCTAACTTTTTTTCATTATTCTCAAATCCTTGAATTTAGTCTTATCTTTAAGTAAACTTGTCATATTACTAATTAGGATGAAATTCCTGATGATTTATGATTTTTATTAATATGTCTTAGATTAAATCATGGTTAATTGTGCATTGATGAGTTATACTTTAAGATACTAGAGAATCAAGCATGATAAGTCTATTTTTTCAGAAATAAAAATCCTGCTAGGTTGTGGAACTGAATCTGAATATTATCTTGAAATTTGAAATTTACAAGGTTGATATCAAAATACCAATAAATTTTTGTGAGATTTTGAGCCTTATATATTCTTTTTCATGCTCACTTTATTAATTATAAGTGTGTCAACCTAGAACTGTTATTCTAGAACTTGCCTAGTTTATACATATCGAGACCACACTTTTGATTTGATATACAGAGATGATAAAAGCACCTAGGTTTTAACCCACTTACTCCACTAAATAGCCTACCCTTACAATTAACCCCTAGTGAACCCTATTGATCCTAACAACCCTTCTTATTGACTTATCCGCTATTAATAACCCGAAAACCCCTTTGAACTTGTTATCACCCTTTTTTTTTACTACCCCTTTAATCGAGGTATGATGCGATTAGTTACCGAACTATATTATGTTATGAGATGAATTCATTCATTATTATTTAGGTTGTTCTTAAAAAAAATTGAAGTATATTCAGTATTAGTATTATGAAAAGTGAGCTTGAACAGTTAAAATCTACTCATTAAAGAAGAAGCTCGTGTTATTAGTTTCAAATTTTCAATTGATGTAACTATTTATTTCGTTGTTTCTAGTTAGGTAATTTGTCAATTCAATCTCGATTTTGACCCTCTAATTCAGCCTTTATCCACATCTTTAACCTAAGCCCGTTACAACCCTAATTAAAGACCTTTTGATTTGTGTATCATCTTATATTATAGTGGTGGAGATTTGATTTTCAGGCAAGCCTATGGGATTAACTTTTCAGGTTTGACTTTTGAGTGCTTTTCCCTGAACCTTAAACACTTTGAGTGCTTGAGTGAATCTTCAGTGAGGATGTCAACCCTTGTCGATTTTGAGTCAGAGGTAATTATTTAGATAAGGAGAGACACCTATGTTTTCGAACTACAAATTCAAGACTTATATTATTTGAATCTTTAGGACTCTTTGAGTTGAATTATCCATGTATGAATTATCTATGAATTATGATGAGATATTATTGATAGGGATTATGAATTATGGAAAGTTCGTTTTAATTGTATATTGAGAATTTTGCTTGAGGACAAGCAAAACTTAAGTGTGGGGGTATTTGATAAACCGTAATTATAACACATTTTAATCCCACATTTAGTATGTTTTTGGATGATTTATTTATCAATTTATGTAAAAAGGTGCTTTTAATCCTTTCTTTTCATGTCTTATACCCAGGAAAGCACCCGAGGATGAAAAAAACACAAAATAGACTCAAAACGGAGTAAATAGGCCTTAACATGAAATCGACACGGCCTAGCCCAAAGAGCACACAGTCGTGCCTTGCCAAGCATATAGAACACGGCCTCAACACTATTTACACGGGCGTGCCCCAACGTAGAAATTCAAACAGGGCTTGAAGTCGATTCACACAGGCGTGTTCTATGGCCGTTCTGTCGTTGGAAAGAGCAATTTCAGTTGGAAAAGGATATTTAGGGAGAAAGAATCGCATTCCTAAAAGCCTATATATATCCCCTAAGTGCCACCATTAAGAAGGCGTCAACCTAAGCCAAGGAGCTAAGCCGAGAAGGCCAGAGTTAGGGAAATCGCTCGAAGATAGCCAGTTAATCCATCCCAAAAAACCAGAATTATACTCAAGACGGTGGACTTCTCCTTCAATTCCTCAAGGGAGTTTTAGGGATTCCTTATGTTTTGTTTTATCTTTTCTCTTGAGATGTTTTCTTATTTCATTATGAACTAAACCCCTCAGATACCTGAAGGGGATGAAACCTAGACGAATATTGTTATTTGATTTCTGAATTATATGATAAGCACTTAGGTTGTTGTTAATTATGTTATTTAATCCAAATCTGATGTGCTTAGGTGGAAGAGGAATAGACCCTGCTTAAGAGAAGATCTAACATAATTAAGCGGAGTTGATCACACGCCTAGAGATAGGGTGACGAGATTTTACCGGATTAGGGTGAAACCTAATATGGGAATCCATAGATCGATTTACTACTATTCTAGGGGGTTATTATAAGCGAACGAGAGTTCCATTAATTAACCTAGGGTTAGACGTTATTCGCCTCGAGAGAGGGTTTAATATACGTTAGGGAGTCTTATGGATCAATCTAGGTAAAGAAATCATATGGTTCAGGGTTAGGTAATAAGTGACGTCTAGGTAGATTCTTCCTGAGGGTATCAACGTGACCAATTGAGTTTTTCTTCAAGTTATTTTCCAATTCATTCTTTTCGTTTTGGTATCTTTAGCTTAGTAGTCATAATTTAGGGTTAAAAGCAACTTCACTTTATTTTAGGCTAAATAATAAAAAGAAGGTTATTATTAATACTTTTAGTTCTTGTGGGTTCAATAATCCAGTCTTGCCTAACTATACTACAGTTCGATAGGTGCGCTTGCCTCAATCGTTGTCATAGTAGTCTCTAGGTCCGATCATTCTTATTATAACTATTAAAACTCGACTGTTTGACACGATCAATGTGTTTCGAGGAATCCAGAGCTGATTCAGATGATTTTGAATGAAGCTCATAGCAGCCGATTATCTGTTCATCCGGGTAGCATAAAAATGTAAAATGATCTGAAACAGTTCTATTAGTGGCCTGGTATGAAATGAGACATATCTGACTTTGTTTCAAAATGCTTAGTCTGTCAACAAGTAAAAGACGAGCATCAGGTACCTTCTGGGTTACTTCAGCCGATTATGATACCTGAGTGGAAATAGGACAGGGTCACAATAGATTTTGTATCCGGTCTACCATTGACACCGAGCAAGAAAGATGCAATCTGGGTTATTGTAGATAGATTGACTAAAACTGCTCATTTTGTTCTGATTTGCACTGATTATTCACTTGATAGATTGGCTGAATTATATGTTTCTCAGATTGTGAGATTACATGGTGTGCCTATTTCTATTGTTTCGGACAGAGACCCGAGATTCACATTGTGATTTTGGAGGAAATTGCAAGATGCTTTAGGTATAAAACTACACTTTAGCACAGCTTTTCATCCGCAGACAGATGGTCAGTCCGAACGGATCATTCAGATACTTGAGGATATGTTGAGATGTTGCATCCTTGAGTTCGAAGGTACGTGGGAACAATACTTACCTCTGATTGAATTTGCTTACAATAATAGCTTTCAATCTAGTATTAAGATGGCACCCTACGAGGCTTTGTATGGTCATAAATGTCGTACACCATTGTATTGGACCGAACTCAGTAAAAATAAAATACACGGGGTTGACTTGATCAAAGAAACTGAACAAAAAGTGGCAGTGATCTGTGATAGCTTGAAGGCTGCATCAGATCGTCAAAAGTCATTTGCAGATTTGAAACGTAAAGATATTGAGTTTCAGATCGGAGGTCAAGTGTTTTTGAAAGTTTCACCGTGGAAGAAAGTATTTAGATTCGGTCGTAAAGGTAAGTTGAGCCCGAGATTTATTGGACCGTATGAAATCACAGAGCGTATCGGGCCTGTTGCTTATAGATTGCAGTTGCCACCTGAGCTAGAAAAGATCCATAATGTATTCCATGTGTCGATGCTTCGTAGATATCAATCTGATCCTTTACATGTGATTAGTCCGACAGAAGTTGAGATTCAGCCTAATATGTCATATGAAGAGGAACCGATTAGTATTCTGGCTCGTGGGATAAAAAAATTAAGAAATAAGAAAATTTCATTAGTTAAAGTGATGGCTGTCGATTCCACCAATATAAACCTACACCTAGTTGCAAATTTTAGCAGTATAGGGAGTAGGGTCGATCCCACTGAGACTGGTTTTACTGAAAAATCGTCTATCTCTTGACCAGATTAATGTCTGGGCAATTGTCGTGCCCGCGACGTTTGGGGGGAGTAAAATGTTAAACACAAAATGACATACGAAAAATAAAAACGTAAAAAGCAACAGATAAATAAGAAAATAAATTGAAATAGTCTGAAAAGAAATCGATAAAACTTAGCTCAGCCTCAAGCACGGGTTTTTCCGTCTTTGACCCGATCCTCGAAATTAGATGAACTCGTCTTTTCCAATAAGCTAGTTATAGCTACCAAGGACGCCTCGGGAACCAACTCTTCCTTGTTTAAATTAGCTATGGAACATCCTATAACTAACCCTTACCGATCGAACAACCTACGAAACGTTCGTGGTTTAGAACTCCGGTAGCTTTGCGTTCTAGAAGAGCCTAGCTCGAACCAATGCCCTCAAACGTTGGGACATTTAAATCCGGTTACTATTTCCCTTGACGGAACCAAACAGCAATCCCCACTTGGCACGCCAATGCGTTCACGGAAGACCAATTAGACAATCGATCCTTTCGGAATTCCAACTGTACGTCTAGCCGCACTAACTCAAACGACGTCTTTTTTTGACTTAGCATGACCTGACTTTGTGAGTTGACGAAGTCATACTCTTAATCCGGAGAAATAATAAGTATCGGAAATTTGGAATTAAATAGCTCGGGTTCGTAACTCACGGGCTTTTTGACGGGGTCAATACCGGCTTAAGGCTGAAAGGGGTTTAGTGTCACATGATTTCACTCATGCTTGAAGGTTGTGTTTTGGCTTGGTTTAAAGGATGATGGAATTTTAGGAAGGAAGGGGGGGCTTGGAAAGTAATTAAACCAATTTTGGAAAAACCAACAATTGGATTGGAAAATGGCAGAATATTGACGTTGGTTTGAAGGAAAAATAAAAGAAATCCTATTCTAATTTGCAATAGGAAAAGAGAGAAAAACAACTCCAAATAGGAATAAAAAAAGAGAAATTTGATTGATTATCATCCAATTACAAACAACCCCTATTTATACTAATAGATTTACTAAAAATAGGCTTAATTAAATTAATATAAAATCTTTAAATAAAAAATAAAAATAAATAAATAAAAATAAAATAAACAAAAAATTGGATTTTCTATTCTTGGCTTTTTACAAAGTCAAATTACTTGATGAGTCCTTGGCTTCCTCCATCTTTTTAATTTGGCCCAATTTCCATGATTTTCTTTCAATTTAGCCCTTTTCAGCATGTTTCCGATCAATTGCGTCCCTAACAAGAATTAAATCATAAAAATGCAAATTAGCAGGGATTAATTTCAGAAATACACCGAATTAAATACAAGAAATCATGCAAAATAATCATGTTATCAAATCCCCCCTACTTAGCTCATGCTTGCCCTCAAGCATGTTGTTCTTTCAAACATTAAAATTAATTCTACAATTTATTAAGAATCGAGCCTATTTTCCACATCCATACTCAATATAGACAACATAGGTAAAAATAATTAAATAAATGCTTAGAACATATAGTTTAATAAACAAAACTAGTGTCATAAAAATCGAAGTATGCGAACTAGATAATTAAATTGAGTTTGAATCCAATAAATTGCAAGGCATTATTAATTAACTATACTTTAGAAAAAAATAAACTAGACATGGTCAAACCTTTTTACGCGAAAGCACCCTATCCCGGTTACTTAGTTCAAGCAGCCTTTATTATTGGGCTCCGTTAGCGGAGTGTTATTAAGCCACTGACTCGTCACTCGAACCTTTTTACGCGAGATGAGATGACAACCCAAGCACCTCACCCCGGTTACTCAATTCGGTCACATTTTCGAGACTTTCACTCATAACTTGAGCCTTTATTTATTTATTTAATTTTCTTTTTTTTTCTTTTTTTCTCTTTTTTTTTCCGTGCACAAGCAAATATTTTTCAAACAATCAATTCATGAAAATCTAGTTACATACATCAACCTTAAAACACAAGTGACGATTAATCTATATACTTGAGCATTTAAATTCAAAATTTTTTTTACCCAATTGTCCAAGTTGACTAAGTATGAGATTAAAGGCTCATCGTCAAAGTAAACTGCTGAATGAATTCAATGCAAGATTGAACATATGCAAAAGAGAATCATGTAGCAAAAATCAATCAACCATCCATGCATACTTACTATATTCATCCCCCCTACTTATTCTATGCTTGTCCTCAAGCATGCATCATATAATAGAAAAGAAAAACAGCAGCTCAAATAACAAGTAAAAATGAAAAGTTAAGAGTACTCCCCATGTGTGGCTTCAATGATTTTGTCGATGTTGGGGGTAACGGCTGCGGGATATCAAGGATTATGGAGACTTGGTTAAAGTGAATGATACTATGCACGGGTAGGATTCGGAGAGAGAGGAGGTGGGTCATTAAGACAACTTAAGTACCAAGCTCTCACTAGATCCAATCCTAGACATGCATATACCCATTGCCACACCTTAACCTTATAGCAAAGGGGGGAAAAACGGCGACGGTAGTGCAGTGGCATCGGTAATGGTAGTGCGACAGCGACGGAGATGGTGAAGGCAGCGTGGGTTGGTTGTGGGGGAGAGGGTTTGTTTTGAGGGTGTTTTTGGGTAAGTGTGGATGGTTTTTTTTTAGGTAAATATTTGTCACCAAATTAGCATGTCGTGCCCGCGCCACCACTGTTATCTGACTTTCGAGAAAAATTCATGCTCTCCATTGTTTCCCTGAAAACATCAAAAATTGAACTAAGTAAAAATTTATTTATCTACACCCTAAATTTACTAAAAATTTAAAATTAAATAAGTGAGAAGAAATTTGGGTTGCCTCCCAAAAAGCACTTTTGTTTAACGTCGTTAGCTCGACGACCTTAAATGATATCCGTTTGGCTTATTGAGAATTAATTTCTCCATTTTGTGCACTTGGATGTCATTGCAGAAAGGTTTCGACCTCTTTCCACTATCCTTGAAGTCCTTCCCAGGTTCCTTTATCATTAGTGGATTTTCAGCTTCTTCGTTCAAGTATGCATTTTTCTCTGTTGGAATACTTGTACGTTCTAGAAATGATTTCAGCTCTAATCTCGAGGCTTTTATGACAGCTTCACGTATTGGTTTTTTAATTATCAATAATTCCTCTTGCTTAACATCAAGATCAGCATTCCTGCAAGGCACATTTTGTAACTTATCATTGGGATGTCCCATATCATTATAAACATTAAACCTAACCACTTCGCCATCAAATTCCATGGTGAGTGTTCCACTCCAAACATCAATTTTCGTTCACAAGCAAGATTCTCAAGAATGGTCTTCCAAGCAAAATGTCAGACGAATTAGTTGAGTTATCATCTTTCATATTAATAATGTAGAAATCTACAGGGAAAACTAATTCGTTAACTTTAACAAGGACGTCTTCAAGTAACCCTTCGGGATAGACGGCTGACCTGTCCGCCAACTGGATTATTACTCCTGTTTCTTTTAAAGGACCCGCGTTAATCAACTTATAAGTAGAATAAGGCATAACATTAATGGAAGCCCCTAAATCACACATGGCTTTCTTAATGCCTATATTACCTATCTCACAAGAAATAACAAACATACCTTGGTCCTTGTATTTGGGAGGAACTTTCTTTTGTAGAACTGCGGAGACATTTTCTCCTACATTTACTCTTTCGTTCCCTATCAACCTTCTCTTGCTAGTACACAATTCTTTAAGGAATTTCGCATAACGAGGGATTTGTTTGATAGTATCGAGTAAAGGGATATTTACCTCCACCTTCCTGAATGTCTCGAGGATTTCTTTTCCTCCTTCTCTTTCTTATCCTTTGCAAGCCTTCCTGGAAAAGGAGGTGGCATCACAATTGGTTTCTGAATTTCCAATTCTGGCCTCGCTGTTGGATCCGAGGTTTGCTTTTCCCGTTCCTTGTCTTGCCAACGACTTTTGGCTGGCACTATTTCCAGAACCTTTTCACTACGAAGAGTTATTGCACTTACATTCTGTCGAGGATTCGGCTCTGTCTGGGAAGGTAATTTACCTTGAGATTCCAAACGACATTAATTGCGGTGAGAGTTTACTAACTCGATTAGTCAACTCCTGTATTGATCGTCATCCTCTGTTGATATTTTGCAAAGCATCGGCGGTAAGTCTTTCCATAATAGCTTCTAGAGATGGCTTGGGTTGCTGTTGTGGTGGTTGCAGAGGTCCCGGTTGGTACGATTGATTATATCGGGGATTACCTCCGTAACTCAAGTGGGGTGATCCTTCCATCCAGGATTGTAGCCTTGAGATTCCAAACGATTAATTGCCAGCGAGAGTTTACTAACCTGATTAGTCAACTCCTGTATTGATGCGTCTATCCTCTGTTGATATTTTGCAGCATCGGCGGTAAGTCTTTCCATAATAGCTTCTAGAGATGGCTTGGGTTGCTGTTGTGGTGGTTGCAGAGGTCCCGGTTGGTACGATTGATTATATCGGGGATTACCTCCGTAACTCAAGTGGGGTGATCCTTCCATCCAGGATTGTAGGTGTTGGAGAAAGGATCATAACGTCTTTGAGGAGGTCCCGGAAAACCTCCAACAGCATCAACATGTGCCATTGAATTGTCGTTAAGGATTGGGCACGAATCCGTCGGATGTTCAGATGTTGCGCAAATTCCGCATAGTTGGGTCGGATTCTTTTTCTCTGTAAGCAAACATTGAACAATATTGGTAAGCTTATCCAACTTATCTTCTAAAGATGAAACGTTTACCCCATGAACCCGTCTTGTGGGTTCCGAATTTGGCCGATATTGTTGCGAATTCGCTGCCATGGTGGATATCAGTTCTCTCGCCCTTTGAGGAGTCATATTGACAAGCGCCCCTCCACTAGCAGCATCGATCATTTTCATTTCCATAGGGAGCAATCCCTCGTAGAAATACTGAAGAAGTGACTGTTCAGTCAACCCGTGTTGAGGACAACTTGCACATAATTTCTTGTACCGCTCCCAATAGTCGTAGAGCGATTCATTCTCCGTTTGGTGAATTCCCACTATGTCCCTCCGAAGTTTAGCTGCTCGTGATGCTGGGAAGAACCTGTCAAGAAAAACACGAGATAAGTCATCCCACGTTGTGATAGAACCGGGAGGTAAGTAAAATAACCATTCTTTTGCTGTATCAACTAAAGAAAAAGGAAAGGCCCGAAGTTTGATTTCATCTTCGGGTACTCCCTGCGGTTTCATGCTTGAGCAGACCATGTGGAATTCTCTCAAGTGGGTGGATTTTCATTCTTCAGGCCTCGAAAGGTGGGCAAAAGGTGAATCAAGCCTGATTTTAGCTCGAACGGGGTTCCTCCGATTAGATAATTGATGCATAACGGTGTTTGCTCGTTGGGAGCAGCGGCTAGTTGACGAATGGTTCGGTTCGCCATCCTTTCTGGTTCACCGAGGTTGCCTTTTGCTTCTTTTGTTTCAAGAAGTGGTTCGGTCTCAGTTCCAACCACTTCGACTTGTTTCCCACGTCGAATTGCCTCTGTACGAATTGCTTCGCTCAATTTTTGGACGTCAGATTCTAGGATCCCTTGTCCTAGTTCAGCTCCTGCTTTACCTGCGCGTTTAAGAGCTTCTGTCTCCTTTCGTCGTGCTCGCGCTGATTTCTCAATCTCTGGGTCGTATTCGAGACTTCCTGATGAAGATCTGGTCATGAAGACGATTAAACAATCGTAAGTGTTGCCAGTCCCCGGCAACGGCGCCAAAATTGATGGCTGTCGATTCCACCAATATAAACCTACACCTAGTTGCAAATTTTAGCAGTATAGAGAGTAGGGTCGATCCCACAGAGACTGGTTTTACTGAAAAATCATCTATCTATTGACCAGATTAATGTCTGGGCAATTGTCGTGCCCGCGACGTTTGGGGGGAGTAAAATGTTAAACCTGAAACAGACACAGAAAATAAAAAAACGTAAAAAGCAACAGATTAAATAAGAAAATAAATTGAAATAGTCTAAAAAGAAATTGATAAAACTTAGCTCAGCCTCAAGCACGGGTTTTTCCGTCTTTGACCCGATCCTCGAAATTAGATGAACTCGTCTTTTCCGATAAGCTAGTTATAGCTACCAAGGACGCCTCGGGAACCAACTCTTCCTTGTGTAAATTAGCTATGGAACGTCCTATAACTAACCCTTACCGATCGAACAACATACGAAACATTTGTGGTTTAGAACTTCGGCAGCTTTGCGTTTTAAAAGAGCCTAGCTCGAACCAATGCCCTCAAACGTTAGGACATTTAAATCCGGTTACTATTTCCCTTGACGGAACCAAACAGCAATCCCCACTTGGCACGCCAATGTGTTCACGGAAGATCAATTAGACAATCGATCCTTTCGGAATTCCAACTGTACGTCTAGCCGCACTAACTCAAACGACGTCTTTTTTGACTTAGCATGACCTGACTTTGTGAGTTGACGAAGTCATACTCTTAATCCGGAGAAATAATAAGTATCAAAAATTTGGAATTAAATAGCTCGGGTTAGTAACTCACGGGCTTTTGACGGGTCAATACTGCTTAAAGGCTGAAAGGGGTTTAGTGTCGCATAATTTCACTCATGCTTGAAGGTTGTGTTTTGGCTTGGTTTAAAGGATGATGGAATTTTAAGAAGGAAGGGGGCTTGGAAAGTAATTAAACCAATTTTGGAAAAACCAACAATTGGATTGGAAAATGGCAGAATGTTGACGTTGGCTTGAAGGAAAAATTAAAGAAATCCTATTCTAATTTGCAATAGGAAAAGAGAGAAAAACAACTCCAAATAGGAATAAAAAAAAGAGAGAATTGATTGATTATCATCCAATTACAAATAACCCCTATTTATACTAATAGATTTACTAAAAATAGGCTTAATTAAATTAATATAAAATCTTTAAATAAAAAATAAAAATAAATAAATAAAAATAAAATAAACTAAAAATTGGATTTTCTATTCTTGGCTTTTTACAAAGTCAAATTACTTGATGAGTCCTTGGCTTCCTCCATCTTTTTAATTTGGCCCAATTTCCATGATTTTCTTCCAATTTAGCCCTTTTCAGCATGTTTCAGATCAATTGCGTCCCTAACAAGAATTAAATCATAAAAATGCAAATTAGCAGGGATTAATTTCAGAAATACATCGAATTAAATACAAGAAATCATGCAAAATAATCATGTTATCATAAAGTACTGTGGAAAAAGCACGGTGTTGAGGAGGCAACTTGGGCGTCAGAGGATACAATGAAAGAACGTTATCCAAACCTATTCACCGGTAAGATTTTCGAGGACGAAAATCCCTAATGGGGGAGAGTTGTAACGGCTTGATTTTGACCCTAATCGGAATAGTGGTTTCAAGACCACAAATCTGAGTCCAAAAATATTTTAAAATTATTTTCCGTATTTATTATGTGTGAATTTGTTTGTGTTAAATTTTCGTGACTTAATTTTGTCGTTAGGTATCCGATTAAATAAAAGGACTTAATCGCATAAAGTTTAAAAGTGGCCTTCTAATTTAATTAGTGCTTAATTGATGTGGCTTTTAAATGTGAGGGATTTATGTGGCAATTTAGCCACTATTTTAGATAGTGGACGATATTAGGTAATGATATGAATATATATATGTTTTTTATATATATTTTATAAGTTAAAAAAATTCATATTATATTATAAGTTAATAATAAATAAAAGCATGAAAAGAAAGCCATAGTTATCATCTTTGGCCGAAAGTATTAAAGAAGAAGAAAAGAAAAAGAAAGCTAGGTTTCGGTTGATTTTGAGCTCGATTAAGGTGAGTTTTGACTGCGGTTTTTGATAATTTTTACGTTTTTGAGATCGTTGCTTAGAGATGTACAAAACCCATGTCTTAATTTTTGATTGTGATGATGATTTTGTGTTTTGCCATTGATGGTACCTTGTTGTTTTTTATGTTTGATGATGAAATATGAAATATATGTGTTAGATTAACAAGTTTTGTCTTTGAATTTTTGATAAAATTGAGTAATTTGGACTAAATTGCAAAAATAAATTTTTGAGGGACTAAAATGAAAAATAAATAAAATGTATGGGCTTGTAATAATGCTATGAATATTCGGCCCTAAAGAAGTGTGGTCAAATTTTGTGTAATTTGTGTTTTGTGCAAAAAGGACTAAATTGTAAAAAGTGTAAAATGTTAGGGGCAAAATTGTAATTTGCCCATTTATGTGTTTTTAGGCTAAATTGAGTGTATTGGTGTTTAAATAAGTTTAATTTGAATATGTTTAGATCAAGAATTAAAGAAATCGATTTGGATCGGGGAAAGACAAAAGTGGTCGAATAGTCGATTTTGTAGTCGTCGACGTCCGAGGTAAGTCAAAAGCATTTAAATGTTGATAAATCAATAAGTATATATTTGTTATGAAATGATTTAAATTATTTGAATTTTAATTGTATATGGCCGAATGTGGATGTTACTAATTGGCTAAATTCCGAGCTTGATTCGATCGAGATTCGACGTCCGTAAGCCCCATACGAACCTTAGGAATAGATAGGATACATATGTCATGACATAGGATATCCGTTATGTGTTACCGAGTAAGATCACGTCTGGGACATTGACATCGATTTATGTTTACGTGTAAGACCCTGTCTGGGACAGTGGCATCGATATGTGATTACATGTAAGACCATGTCTGGGATGTTGGCATTGTACGAGCTTCTGACTATCCGTGTATCCTTTTTAATTCTGAATGGTTCAACGAGCATGTGTAAGTGAAGGCCAATATATAATTCGAATTAAAAGAACACAGGTATGTTTATAAATTGTGCTTATTTTGGTATTTTGGTTATGTTAATTACGAATATATGGCATGTATAGCTTAGTAAAATGTTGAATATGAATTGAGTACCTATGTATGTAGTTAATAGCCATGCGAAAATGGCTTATCCTCTTTTGGTTAATTTGCTATCTTGGTTAATGGTTTGCATGGTTGTTTTGAATGAGTTGTTACATATGCACATATGGTTGAGTATATGTTCATAATAAGTACGTTTGTGTAATGTTCTGAAATTAGGCATAATGAACTTGATTATGTGATTGATACATATATATGTTGGTTATGTCAAATTTTGATGGAATAGTTTGGTTGATTTATGAATTTGAACTAAATGTATATGATGTTATTTTGTCTATGTTAAGTGATGAAGTTCTGGGTAAGTTGAATGTGATTAAATGTTATGTAATGGTTGGCTTGTTAAGTATTATGTAGAGACGATTGACTTGTTGAATGAACTATGGTTAAATGAATCTTTGAATATGTATATAGGTATTGAATGGTGTTTAATAAATTGTATATAGATATATATGTATTCGGCAATGTGGTGGCATTACATGGATGAATGCATGTATTACATATGAATGTGGTTATATAATTTGTTTATGAGTTTGTACAATTATATATATATATATATTTGCGGTTATGAAAAGATGAACCTTTTAATGATTAAATTGGTTGGTTTTATAGGTGTGAGCCATCCGAATAGAAGAATCATGCAAGTATGTGTTTATGTATTTGACTTAGAAATTTAATTAAGTGATTATAAATGTTTTTGCATATGTGTTAATGCCATATTGGAATGTTCATCTACAGATTTGTTTATGAATTATCATGGTCTCAAATTTGTAAATTAAAATGAAGAGGAATATATTTGATTTATTTATATATAAGATATTAAGTATAGTTGAATGTTATACATAAGTGATTGATACCTTTTTGTTTTAATGTTGTAATGTTCGAAAATCATATATAAGTTTTAAAAGTGATGTCTATTTATTTAGACTTTAATAAAATGATTAGATTAATGATGTTAATTATAAATGATTGAATATGTTATAAATTTGAGATAGGTGTTAGAAGTGATGTGAATGATTTTGGTTTTATTATTGTGGTATAAGATTCGTATTGACAGAATATGCAAATGACTCTGTTTAAATGTTTCAAAATACATCTGCTAGTTATGATTGGTAAGCAAAGTATGTGTACATATATATATATATACATATATATATATGTATATATATATATGTGTATATGCCTGTTTTGAATTGTATCTTCTTCGCTAATGCCTCGTAACCTTAGTCCGGCGACAGATATGGGTTAGGAGTGTTACAATATGACATTTCAAATCTTCGAGGATAATTTGGCCTTTTTCGTTGAAATCTCACGTGTTTTAATCTTTTAAAAAAAGGATATTCGATTTTTCGAATTCAACGAAAAGAATCGAAACCCCGTAAGTTAAGGCACGATTTTATCGAATCTTTCGAATACGGAACATTGCCTATTTTTTGAAATTCTTTTTTATATTCAAAATGGTATTTAATTTATTCGGGTGTGGTATAAAAATGGACAAACGTGTTTGAAAACAACTCACGACATGATTATAGTAAAACACGATAACATGATAGCGCTTTGAAAATGAAACAATGATATGCAAAAGAAAAATATAATAATAATACTATACTAAATTGACAATGATATAATTGTAATAGTAATAATATAAAGAAAATAGTGATAATAATTATGACTACTAATACTAACTAAATAAATAATAATAAAAAGAAAAGAGAAAAAAATAATAAAAATAGTAATAATAATATCGATAATAAAAATATAAATAATATATGTGTATGTAAAACACAAAAAATATAAAAAGAGTAATAAACAAGTAAATATTAATAAAATAACAATAGGTGATAAGCTAGTAATAATAAAGGCGTAAAAATAAAAATAAAAAAGCAATAAAATAAGAAAAAAATAATAAAATAAAAATGCAATAAAATAACAATACGCAGAAAATGGAAATAAATCAACTCAAAAATAAAAAAATAAGATAAATAATAATTAAGGTAATAATTAAAACAATAAATAAATAAATAAATAATAAACAAAGTAACATATAGAAAATAAATCTAAAATGGTGGAAATTAAATAAATGAGGACCAAATTTAAACTAAAATGAAATTAAAGGTCTAAATCGTAATGAAATAAAAGTCTAGAGGACCTAATTGAAACTTTTTAACAAAATTGGGGAAAATCAAAAATAAAAAGAAAGGAGAAGGACTAGATTGCAGTGCGCGAATGAAATGGAGGAAATAGAAACGTAAATATCCTCGCCCTTCAAAACACAGGACTTCAACTTGGACTGAAATGAAACACTACAATAATTACAGGGTAAAATTAAAAAAAAAAAGGAAATAGGTCTGAATCGCAACCGGCCTTAAAAGAAGAGGGACCTCGCGCGCAAATAGCCCCTTCACCCTAAAAACACGCGGATCCTCAGCCAGCAGGTCGGGTCTAAGGTCAGCGCCTTGAAACGACGCCGTTTTAAGTGTGGGCATATTGAATCAAAACAACACCATTTTGATTTACTATATAAGTCAAAACTTTGTCAAAAAAAATAAAAATTCATTTAGCCCTTCTTTAAAAAAAAAATTTAAAAAAACTTTCAAATTTTCTCAAACTCTGCCCTCTCTGATCTGGGATCTGGTCATCGGATGGATGCGCCGCCGTTCGGTGTGGTCGGAAAAGCCGAAACTATTCCCTTCTTTGCATTTTTTTAAGTTGAACCCGGATTTAGGGTTGAAATAACCTCAAAAACCCTTGAAAATAAAATAAAAAAATACAGAAAAGAAACGATAAAACAAAGGGACTTTTCAGTTCCCAATTGCCGCCGGTGGGTTTTTTTTGGGCGAGCCCACTGACTCGTCCACCCTAAAGACTGGAGAAGCCTCCGATTGCGGTGTCAAAGGTAACGGATTTCACCCCTTTTCCCTTTTTTAATATTATTACCTTATTTTCCTTTAGAAGATTAGTAAAAGATAAAATAAAAATAATAAAATGAACCGCCTTTTCTTTTGCGATTTAATTTCTTCTCTATTTTTTATTTGAAAATCCTTTTGCTTATATTGTTCGGCCTCTAGGCTTTTATAGCCAGAAAGAAATTACAACTATCATATATTTTCTCTGCTTTTCGTTACTGTTTCTTTTGCTACTTTTATGCTGCTTTCGGTTCCTTTTCGTAGATCTGCTAGGAATCAACGGAGCAATAAAATATATTTTATACAAATTCATCTAAATATCAAAAAAATAAATTATTTTTAAAAAACATTTTACACAGATTCATCAAACAACTTCCCCAACTTTATCCCATTAGACACTTCTTTACTTCTCCAAGTGTTTTTTCTATACTATCAATCTTTTTACTTTGTTCTTGAATAATTTCATTTTGTTTTACTTGATTTTTTATCAAATAACTATTCATTTCTGTTTGAGTATTTAATACTGCTGAGATTTGTTCCATAGTTTCACTTATTTGCTCCATTGGTTGTCCTTCATCTTCTTTGGTCATTATTCCGAATGTTTTCTTGATCAATGCTAAATGCTCCTTTAATTCTTCAACCTCCTCCATTCTTTTTTCTATTTCTCGAGTCTTCTGATTGATTTGATTTTCCACGGCTTTTATTGCTGCTTCCATTCTGTCGTCAATGAATGCGAGTGTATTTTCTGCTCCTGGGATGTATAAAGTCCTGAAATTAAACTATATTAGTTCCATTTGCCATCTAATCAGTCTTCCCTGATTATAATTGGTTTTAATTTTGTAGTTTATAAAACCTGTTACATATTTCGAATCAGTCTTTAAAACAACAGTTTTTGGTAGTAATTCAACTCTCCACTTTCTTACTGTTCTTAAAACAGCAAGTGTTTCAAGTTCACGAATAGGATACTTTTCATATCATATTGTTTTGATAATTCTTCATATAATCCTTGTTTTATAGGACTTTTTTCTTCTAATGTTAAGATTAAATTTATTTGCTCTGATATTTTCGACCTTTCTTCCAGTATAACTTTACCATATTCTTCTTTGTATTAAAAAATACCAGGTATTTTACGAATTTCTTCTACTGCATATGTTATTGTAAATGGCATATCTCCTTTTTCCATTAATTCTTCTCTTTTAAAATCAAATACTATTCCTATAGATTTATTTAGATTCTTGGTTTCTAATGGTATTCCAAATTGTAACGATACATTAAAGTTTACTACTGAATATCCCAGATCTCCTTTTATTATTCCAATCATTGTTTCTTTTGTGCTTTTAATTCTTTCATCTTGTTTGCATATGTACTTTTAACAATAATTTGAATAGTTGATATATGAATTGTTCCTATTTTCTTTCTATCTTCTTCTGCTATTTTTCTTAATCTACTGCCTATTTCTTTCTTGGAATTATATATCTATCTTCGTCAGTTTCTAATTTAAGTTTTTCTTTTGTTATTTGATAATCTAAGAACTGATCTAAAAAGTTTGTTCCTACAAGTTTATCATAATCTTTTGCATCTTTTTCTACTAATATTTTTGTATTTATTCTTAAACATGTCGAGAATATTATATCAATTTCTACATATTCTTCTATAAATCTTACTTTTTCTTCAAATGTTTCAATTAATACTTTTCGTTTGTTGTTTTTTCTGATTTTATCAGAGATATGAGATAAACTAGCTCCTGTATCTATTAAGAATGGATAAATTTTTCCACTAATAATTCCTACTATACGATATTGTAATCTATAAATTGAACTTAAATTAAGTGAATCGGACATACCTGATTGGTTTTTGATGATTGATCCTTGAGCCGATGTTCTTCCTTGATATTTGTAGACCCTAAGATCTTTTGTGTTTGCTCACGTACACACCCGTGATGGTTTGAGGAAAACTTAATTTCACTCTGAAAAACTCTGAGAGATACTCTCCTTTTTTCTCAATTATGCTCTGCTACTCCGAGTAGAGAGTACGTCTATTTATAGTAGATGCCTAAGCAATGACGTTCTAGTTACAATAATTAAAGGGATGACGCAGCATCCATTATTACACACTAAAAATTTACATAGTGATGGTGACTTTGACACCTTACATTTTAGTGGTGGAGACCACCTTATCTCTTAACCAGCTGTCTTAATTGTCTTCTTCTTCAATCAAATCTTGTTATGGGCTGTCGGTGTTCATTGATTCGAGATGCGAAAACGTATAAAAGAGTAAAATTATTATACTGAAAAAATCACATTAAGTTCAATTCTCAAAAAAGAGAGGTAGATTACGAGGATCACTTAAGTTTCAAGTTTTTCTAGCCAAAATATCCCTCTATCGTAATTTAATAGCACAAAAAATTACTACAATCACACTTACAAAATATGAAAAATAAATAATAAAGAACACCAAAATTTTAACGAGATTCGGCAAATTTTGCCTACATCCTCGGACACTACCAAATATATTTCACTCCAAAATTGCAAGTGAAAGTTTACAAATAAGGAGAGAGAACAATGCCTTAAGTAGAGAATGGCAAATTTTGGAAGGAAGAAAATGAGAAATAGTTAGGCCTATTTATAGTTGAGGTTCAGGGATCAACTTGCAAAGTACCTATACAAATAGGGACCAAAATTGTAATTATCCCATGTCAAATTTCAAATCGAATTTCGGTGGCTTAAATGCTCCTATTTTCGGTGCCAAATTTCTGACACCCATTATCTTTGACTTTTCAAAGATATAGGTTGCGTAACACTCCCTAACCCCAAACCGTCGCCGAAACAGGATTATGAAACATTACCGAACATATCAGGCAACTTACGAATTACTCACAAAATAAAATAACATTCATAATATGATTATTAAATAAGTCCCTATAATGGACTTTCAAAGCCCAAAACATGTATTAAAAATGGAACGGGACTTGTTTGAGAACTCCGAATTTTATTCATAAATTTTTTTTTAAAATTTCGACAGTATTTCTGCTTATTTTTACATAAAATCCCCTGCAAATTTCAAACCGAAACAATCCAATAGCAATATTTCAAGCAATGATCAGGTATATTCAAATACATCCAATATTATATATATATCAAAATAATAATTTAATACCTTAGTTTAAACAATATAACATGTTAGTATATAAGTATAATTAATAACTTTTATTTCATTTCAATTATTTAATACCAAATTTAACATTTTATAACTTTATATCATATTCCTCACCCAAAACATTATAGTCATTTATATACAACCAAAATCATTTAACTTAAATATATATAATTCATATACAACTACCTAGTACATGCCACTTAACAAAAGGAAGAAATTCATCACCAAAATCTTCTTGTTGAGTCGGGTTTGTTTTGGATCTTTGGACCGGATCCGAAACTCTAATGACTCACATATCGAAAAACAATCAGATGTTGAGTATTTCATACTCAGTGGTATTACTATAAATCAAAACTATTTAACATTAATAAATTACAAACATCCACCATAAACTTTATAAATCATTTAAACTAATTGTACATAATTATATATCACTTTATAAATCTTAAATTCACATTTCATTTTTGACATACTAATTCAATTTATATAACTCATACAATCTTTCTCGTACTTTTCAATAGTGCCAAAACAATCAGTCTCATTTTCAAATTTTCATTTCAATTATTTACCCTATTAACAAGGCTCGGACTCTGACAGATACGCGGATTCCACCCAAACACACCAGAATATCCAACACAATCACACCTGGAATAATATAATCCTCCATAACACACCAGTATAATATAACCTCCCAAACACACCAGTATAATATAACCTCCCAAACACACCAATAAGGCATTAAATGCCTCTTCGGATAAACCGAAGCATATAATAACAGAATCATCTTCTCGACTGAGCTACAAATCTCCTCATCACATCGCAAATCCAATGGCATGCCATTTGTATCAAATCTAGTCCGACAAGTTAATAGGGTATTATTTTACTTTTCCAAATTCAAATTCATTTCCACAACAATTTCAAATACTTGATCAATTCAAAACACCTATTATATCAATTCACATATAATTCAATACTCACACATATTCTTACTTAATTTCAAATATTATTACTTACCTTATCTTAATTACTCCATAACATATTCTATAAATTCAATATACATTTAATAAATAGTTTGAGTTATAGTAATACAAACCCGAAATACGCGTTTACTCCTCAGCGATCTTTTCTTTTCCCTTGGATGCCGATGCTTCGTTTTCCTTGTTAGATACGAAAATAATAATAACAATTTACATTATTAATTACAGAATTAATTTAATAATTAATTGAATTTTTATTCAATTCCTACTCTTCCATTTAATTCCACATCCATAATATATAATTCTACTATTTACTTATTTATTCTGTCGAGGCTGTCTACCTGAGTCATTGTGACTAAATTACTTATATCTTGAGTTACAGAATTCCAAATTAAGATCCGTAAATTTTCTATGAAACTAGACTCACATATATTTTTGCCATAAAATTTTCAGAATTTTTTATTTAACCAGTAAGTAATTTTATTCTTTAAAATAACCCCTATTCTGTTGTCTGATAGTTCCAAACACTCTTTGCTAAAATTTAATTATCTTTTTGTACAGAATTCAAATGATTTTCTAATTTATTTATTCTAAAAATAGACTCATTAAGGAATCTAACCATATAAATTATGTCCCAAAATTATTTTTGTACGATTTTTAATAATTTTTCCAAGTCAGAATAGGGGATCTCAAAATCACTCTGAATGAGTCTCACAAAAATTTAAATATCTCAAAATAAAGAATTTATTTGCTTTCTCTGTTTCTTTCATATGAAAATAGACTCAATAATATTTAATTTAATATCTCACTCAATTTCTAATTCCATTTCTACCATTTTTGGTGATTTTTCAAAGTTACTCTTCTGCTGCTGTCCCAAAACTGTTTTCTTTTAGCTTATTTTGCAATTAAATCCTAATTAAGTTTACTTATTTTCTTAACTTAATTTATGCTTTGTTTCTACTTAAATTCCTACCATATTCAACTTTACTATCTAATATTCATAATAAAACTCTAATTTATAATTTCTTCCATATTAATCCCTATAAAACAAAACTTATAGCTTACTTTACAATTTAATCCTTTTACTAATTCTAACTTAAATTTCATTCAATTTAATCTCTAATTCATCTTTTTCTTCAACATCAACTGTGCTTGAAAACCTATAAACTCTCAATATATCAACTTAGTTTCATCAAAATCTTGCTTTAAAGCTTCTAAAACATCAAAATTAAGAGAATAGGACATGATTTACTTACCTTTTAAAGCTTTAAACCTTGAATCTTTAGTTTTTCCTTTTTCCATCTTTTTCTTCTTTCTTTCCTGCTTGTTTCGAAATATTTCTTTGCTCTTTTTCTGTTTCTTTTGTTTTTGTTTTTGTTTTTACTTTACTTTACTTTACTTTATTTCTTTTATTTTAACTAATAATTGTCGAAACCATTTTTAAAATTTGATTTAAAAACGGGGAATCGACATTTAAAACGAAAATGGGAGTCGCCACCAATCCCTCTTTACTTAGGTGTGGTTGGATCACCTTATAAAATATTTTATTTCAAAATATTGATTTTGGTCCACGTAATAAAAGAAAACGGGGAGCCGGTTACGTATGAGAAAGGGTTAGCACCCTCAGAACGGCCAAAAATTGGTACCTAATCGGTAAAATCATGTCCAAATGTTGAAAATTTGAAAAATTCACTACAACAAAATAGCCCTACGGCGACACTTTTTTTGACCTAAGACGACGCAAAAAGCGTTGGCATAGGTTTGGCGACGCTTTGTCCGACGCTTCCAAAATAGTCGTCTATAGTGCAGTTGGCATAGGCATGGCGACGCTTTTGTAAAAGCGTCGCCATAAGTCAACATAAGCCGACCCTTATTGAAGGGTTGTGAAAAGCTTAGTCAATGCCGACCTTTAAAAAAGGTTAGGAAAGACCTAGTCAAGGCTAACCTTTGAAAAAGGTTGCGATAGACCTGTTTAAGGCAACCTTAAAAAGGTTGGTATAGTTCTTGTTTAAGGCAACTTTTAAAAACAGTTGGGATAGAACCGTCTAAGGCAACCTTAAAAAGGTTGGGATAGACCTTATCTAAGACAACCTATAAAAAAAGGTTGGGATAGACCTATCTAAGGCAACCCTAAATAGGTTGGGATAGACCATGTCTAAGGCAACCTTTAAAAAAGGGTTAGAATAAACCTATTTAAAGCAACCTTAAAAAAGTTGGGATAGACAATATCTAATGCAACCTTTAAAAAAAATTAGGACAAACCCGTCTAAAGCAACCTTAAAATGGTTGGGATAGACCTTGTCTAAGGCAATTTTTAAAAAAGGTTGGGATAAACCCGTTTAAAGCAACCTTAAAAAGATTGGAATAAACACGTATAATGTAATTTTTTTCTATTTTTTATTATTTCAATATTAATATATTTTTATAAATATTTCCAGTGAATAATGATACAAATTGTGCTTTTAATACAACTAAAAAAATATAAAATTAAAATTTAATTAAAAGTTGAATTTCAATACAAAAATCGATCCAACGACCAAAAACATTTAGCCAAACTGTATACCACCCGCATTCAACCCAATGTACAAAAGTAAACAAATTAAAAAAAACACCTAAGACGATGGACATTGATATTGATATTGTACTACATAAAAGCTAATACAGTCTGAAACTACAACTTCAATTCCAAGAAACTCTATTGATCTCTTATTTCTACAAGGGTAGCCTCAAGTAGTGAAACATCTTGAGATCCAAATACACCATATACCTTAACAATCCATTTTGTTTATTACCTACTTGTAACATGAAGTCTTCTCTTTTCACCACTATTGCTAGCTTCCCGAGTCTTCGCTATATTTAGCATTATCCCTCGAGCCCCAGCCTTGCTATAAGTCAATTGCATACCTCATTCAACCTCAAACTGTTATAGTAAAATATAGCAAATTCAAAGGTGCATTAGATATGAAATAGCAAATCAAATGAAACATCTCATTTTCTAAGCACAAGAAGACAACTAAAATGCTCTATTGAGATTTGATGAAGATATAACTAAAGCTCTGTATGCAAACATTATTTTGCAGCTACATTATTGACTGACTATTATAAGATATATAAATGATTATTAACTGATTATTATAAGATAATATTAGTACCAATAGTCATGTAATGATTATTTTTATTTTTCTTGTTTATACGCCACATACATTGTCTAGAACTCCGCATTCAAGCTAGCCAAGATTAGAAGAAAATATATCTTAAAAGGGGTAGCATTTCGACACCATCAAATCTTTTATTTCTAATGCCATGTGTTCCTTTATTGCTAGGACTAAGCTCCAGAGCATCATACTCTATAGATTCATTAACAATATTCATTAACATATCAAAAGCAAAGGGAAAACATAGAAAAGAAAAAAAAATCAATTTGTCTTGAGAGAAAGTCTACTGCCATAACTGCAGCTTCTAGTTTTGACAAAAAAACTTGGAAAAAGGAAAGGCGGGAACTTAGTTCGGATAAGATATGGAAAGAAAGAAATGAAGCTCACTGATTCCAGCAAAGAAGCTCACTCATCGCGCAATATAGTGTATAAGGAGTTTGATCTTGTTAAATTCCTGGAAAAAAGTGGTTCAAATCAAATATCCTTTAAATACACAACCATGCAAATAGTAACATGAATAATAAAAGTCCTGACAAGTTAATCAAGCAACATATGTCTCTTATTTCCTTCGTGGAAATTTGATCTATCTCAAGAGTTAAAAAATTAGGCAAATTGTCAAAACCAACTAATGCCAAGTTGTAAATGATGTTGGAAATTCAAGGCACATATCCATCATATTCACTAACTCAAAATACTTATTCTTACCATGTTAACTGCATAAGCAAATAAAAGATGCCAGATATGGGTAACTCAGTTATACGCTCTAGTTCAGATGTATTTTGACTACTTTCTTGGTTCTCAATGTTCCAAAGAAAGCTGCAGGCAAAGAGTCAATGTCCTCAATTAATTACTTTAAATTTGCCTTTGGGTCTAAGGCTGTCTTCAAACAAATCACGCAACAAAACTAGGATTCTTTCTATTACACTAGAGACTAGCAGAGAATTTTTTTTATTATATTGGAGACTAGAAGAGAAAATTCAAATTAAACTCCAATTTTAAAATCTTTTTTTTTTTTTTGCAATTCACTGTTCTCAACAACGATACATCATCCCATTGTCAGATTAGCACCAACTTGAAAGACAATAGAAACCCAAGAGAAAAGAAAAAAAGCTTAAAATGTAAATAAAATGGCGGATGACTAAGTGGACCTTAAAAGCACACCAATATTAGCTAAGACATTGAGAAACCTCGTATAACAGAGGGGCTGATGGTTCTGTCTACTTGGATCTCTATTTCATCTTTCGGCGCTTCCTCTTTAGTCTTCTTATGCGCTTCTTCTTCCACTGTTATGAGACAAAAAGGAAAACAGTATTACCTTGGCTCTCATGGTGATAGGATAAAAGGAAACTTGACGATTGCTAGAACTCCCCTTTCACAGCCGAACGGCAATGCAGCAGAAGGTCGGGGAAAATCTAAGGGATTTGGGGAAAAGTTTAGGGAAAAAAAAATAAGGGATTCGGGGAAAATTTTAGGGAAAAATAAAGAATTTTGGGAAAGCAAAAGTCATGTAGTTTTTAAGGGAATTTTACTCAAAGTGGACAACTATAGCATCACTGTCTGCAAAATGTTGCCGGGAACTTGAAAAAGTTCAAAACGTTTGGGCTCCAATAGACTTGAAAGGTTAATGTACGTTTTGAAACTTTCGTATTTTTTATATATTTTACTTGAAAAATAAATACTCATTTAATAAATTTATAATAATAAAAATGAAATAATAAATTTAATTTTAACACAAGAATTTTAGTGGTATTAACAATTAGATTTTTATTTTTAAATTCAAAATTTAAAAAAAAAACTTAAAATTCTCAAAATAAAAACAAGAGAACTAAATTCCAAAAATACAAAAAATATAAAAACTTGCATATTCCAACAAATTTGAAACCAACTAGTAAATAATATAATTATTAGAAACAACAATTACGAATTTTAAACGGATAAAAATACCTTAATTCCAAAAAGAGAAAATGCAATTAAAAAAAGGTTCGGTCCAGCTGGGGAATTTTGGGTTCAGTTTTAAGGAATTTAGGGTTTGGAAGAAAATTTTTAGGGGAAATTTTTGAGGGGAAAAATTAAAATGTCGCCATTTTGATTAAAATAAAATGATTTTTTCAATCCAATTTTCTTCTTTGTTTCTATATTTGGAAGGTTTAATTATTTCTTAAATTCCTTTAAATTAAGTTTGTTTTGTTCCAAATAATACATTTAATTTGTAAAATTTTATAATGGTGTACGAAAATAATTTTAAATAATACGAAAACTCGAGCTAGATATGTCTTCCTGATGAAAAATATGTAGTTTTTTGTATTAAAGAAGATAGAGCTTATGATGTTACGATAGAATCGAACAAATCAGAAGAATCAAATCAATCCGAAAGAAGTTCATGGTTGGTTAATACAAAGGTTAATTATATTCCTTTGACTCTTTATTTTACTTGAAATATTTGTGTCTGAAACTTGTTTCTAACACGAGCACGGACATATGACATTCTAAGAATCCTACAAATAAGGGTGAAAGAAACTTGATTAAAAATAGCACAATTCCGATTGACATTGGTTAACTGGTTCACTGACCAAACCGTTCTTTAATAGCATTGGCCTCTCTTCCACTCCGTCTTCATTTGATATTCCCTAAACACTACATCTAAAACCCTAAACTCAAAACCTAAAACCTAAAATTCTAAACCCTAAACCATAAATCATAATCACTAAATCCTAAACCATAAACTCTCATAAACCATAAACTCTAAATTATAAACCTTAAACCCTAAATTAATTAGATAAAACTTGAATATTATATATTCTTTCAATATTTTAAAAATTTAAATAACACTTTCAATTTCTAATTAATTTTGTTTCTCTAGAGATGCATGGGTTAGCAATTTTCTTAATTTTAATATATATAAAGTTTATCTATTATCTCTTAAATAATTTAAACTATAAGGATAATTTTAATATATATTCAAATTAATATTATCTCTTTTATGCTTATATTCAAATTAATATTCAAATTTTAATTTTTTTCATTTTTAACATATATTTTTCAATGTTTTTAGTTTCAAATTTTTCTAGGTGTCATTTTTGATTTTTAATCTCTAAACCCTAAATTCCAAACACTAAACCTTAAATCTTAAACTAAATTAATTTTTTGAGGTATTTTTATTAAAACCCTAATTCACACTCAAAGCTATTAAGTCATTTTTAATTTGAATATATATAATTATTCACAAACCGATGATGTAAAATTTTAAGAATATTCATGTTTTAAATCAAATTTTTGGTGCTACACATTCAAAAAAGCCTAATTAAGGAAATTTGGGACGTTACACCTTTAGACAAAGAGTTGGCGGAGCGTATGTTGACAAGTCTTTCCCAACACTTAAGAAAGTGTCGCCTCAAAACTATCGTCTTAGGACTAGACATAAGCCAACTCTTATTCAAGCGTTGCCTTAGGCATACATATCTCAACCCTTATACAAAGAGTTGGCTAAAGCGTAGTCTATTACAACACTTAGGAAAGTGTCGCCACAAAAGTGTCGTCTTAGGACTACACAAAAGCCAACTCTTATTCAAGCGTTGCCTTAGGCATACATATCCCAACCCTTATACAAAGAGTTGCCCAAAGCATAGTCTATCCCAACACTTAAGAAAGTGTTGCCACAAAAGTGTCATATTAGGACTAGACAAAAGCCAACTCTTATTCAAGCGTTGCCTTAGGCATACATATCCCAACCCTTATACAAAGAGTTGGCCAAAGCGTAGTCTATCCCAACACTTAGGAAAGTGTCGCCCCAAAACTGTTGTCTTAGGACTACACAAAAGCCAACTCTTACTCAAGCGTTGCCTTAGGCATACATATCACAACCCTTGTACAAAGAGTTGGCTAAAGCGTATGTTGGCAAGTCTATCCCAACACTTAGGAAAGTGTCGCCCCAAAACTGTCGTCTTAGGACTAGACAAAGCCAACTCTTATTTAAGCGTTGCCTTAGGCATGCATATCCCAACCCTTATAAAAGAGTTGGCTAAAGCGTATGTTGGCCAGTCTATCCCAACACTTACGAAAGTGTCGCCCCATAAGTGTCGCTATAGGACTATTTTGTTGTAGTGATTTTAGAATATGATCTTTTTATTAGAAAGAAAACCAAGATTTACCTATTTCAAAGAAATAAAATACCATACCCAGTAAGTTAGGATATAGCATCTCATAATTTCAAAACTAGGCACGTCTTTATTTTAGAAAATTCTTACTTCAAGACTCAAAACATCATATCTGCTAAGTTAGGATTCAACGTTTCGAATTCCCGAGAATAAGTTTTTTGACTTTGAAATTTGTAAGTTTCGGTTTTAAAAGAGAAGGGATATCTAATACTTTAAGTTCCACGAGAAAATCGAAACCCAGTAAGTTAGGGCACAATCTTTCTCGAAATCCCAAAATATTAGATATTACCTTATTTTTTAAAAAAACTATTTGAAATAAATATGTCAATTTAAAATGTATTTTTACAGAAAAATGGTTGGAGTAAAACATTACACGAATATATTACAACATATATATTTAATAGCAATTCTATATGACTACAAATTATACTTAGTAATAAAAAATATAACACAAATGAATATATGAAGAACTATGTTAAGCGAGAATAACGATTAAAAAGACATAAATAAATAAATAAGTAACAGTAATTAGGATCAAATGAGAAGGGAATGATATATTTAAACTTTAAAAAAAAGAATATGACGATTTTTTAAAAAATGATTTAATATATATAATAACAAAAATTAAAAGTAAAAAAAACTTATAAATAATATATATAATTTAATAATTTAATACATGTATAAATAACTATATATAATAAAGAAAAATAATTAATAATTAATATATAATAATTTTATATAAAAATATATATAATATATTAATCATAAAAATTATATGTAATAAATAATATAAATAAAATAGGATATATAATAGACTTTATACAAAACAAAATTTTAATAATATATAATATAAATTAAATTAAATATATAATATAATAAATGACATATAAATTATAAAATAATATAAAAATTATTAAACCAAGTAAAATAATAATAATTAAAGAAATATATATATATATATGTATTTTTAATAAAATTGACAAAATAATAAATAATGTAAAATTTTAATGTAATAAAAAAATCTAAATATGACATTAGAATAATTAAAAAATAAATAAAAAATAAATAAAGGAAGGAGGATTAAATTGAAACAGAAAATAAATTTTAGGGCTGAATTATAAAAATAGAAAACTAATAGGACTTAATTGAGAAATTGAAATAATGCGAAAGGGCCAAAGTGGGAATTAGCCCATTTAATAAAACGCGCGGATCCTTCCCTGGATATCGGGTCAACACGCGGATCTTAATGCCTGGACGACGTCGTTTTATGCTTATCAATTTAAGCAAAAACGACGCCGTTTTTATAACGCTATATAAGTCAAAATTAACTAAAAAAATTCATTTTAACACTGAAATGAAAAAAAATCCGAAACCCCCTTTAAAATTCTCTCTGGTCTTAGTCCGAGGCCGTGGCTCGAGTTCGAGTTCCGTGACGGATCGCCTCTACGCTACGCTTTTACATGTCGCAGAATCGACGATGGCCGGAGAGTCGAATCTCCCCGTTTCGAAGGTAATATTTTGCCTTTATATTTCTTTTGTATTATTTTGTGTAAAATATGCGCAAATCGAAGGAAAAAATAAAAAATAATAACATATAAAAAATGAAAATCACCTCTCTGCTGCAAAAGAAATTTGTTCTTTTTATTTGTGTATTTTTTTTATTCTCTCTCTGTGTATCGTGTGTTTTCCTTTTTACAAGCTTTTGTAAAGCTTTTATAGCCTTCAAAATAAAAAATAAAAAATAAAAAAGGAAATAAAAACTATTGCCATTTTTACAGCGTTTTGTTTCCTTTCTTTTGCAGGTGGCGAGGATTTTGGTGATGGCTGAGGCGGGGTTCGTGCGCGTTGATGGCGGCGTGACCGAGGGCTGATGGTGCGAGGATCTGATCAAGGCTGAAGCTTGCGGCGCGACGATTGGGATGCTGTCTCCTGCATCGCCTAGGTTTTCAGAAAACCCTAGGCCTTCTGATTTCTGTTTAAGTTTTAGGCCTCTTGGGCTGTGTAATTTGGGTCTGGGTTAGTCCTTAGTATTTGGGCCAGGGTGTTTTGGGTAGTTAATTTGGGCCAAGGGTCTGGTCTGTTTTGGCTTGTAAATAAACTGGACTGTTTATTAAACAAACACTGGTTTTTTATTTATTTATTCTTTTTTTGGTTTATTTCAAAGCCCGGGCAAAAATGGGCCATTACAGCTACCCCTCTTTGCTCATTATCGTGTAATGAGAATAGACTAAAGACTATAAAAGGACTAATTTTGCCCGGTCTTGGCCGAGCCTTGACTTCTTGGTCCTCGTCTTCTTCAAATGGCTTCCACTGCAACTTCAATGGTATTTGGAACTTCATCTTGATATTTCTAATGGCTTCAATCTGCTTCACTACAACTTCAGGAAAGCAGAATCCACTATCTTCGATCTGCTCCACTGCAAACTCAGGGAGACAAGATCTGATGTCTTCGATCTGCTTATTGCAACTTCAAGAATGCTAAACCTGCTATTTTAATCTACTCCCTGCAAACTCAGGGATTGCCAGACTAATGTCTTCAATCTACTTCCTGCAACTTCAGAAATGCCAAATTTGCTATTTTAATCTGCGCCCTGCAAACTCAGGGATACCAGATTAATGTCTTCGATCTACTTCCTGCAACCTCAGGAACGCCAAATTTGCTATTTTAATCTGCTCCCTAAAAACTCAGGGATGCCAGACTAATGTCTTCGATCTGCTTCCTGCAACCTCAGGAATGCCAAATCTACTATTTTAATCTGCTCCCTGCACACTCAAGGATGCCAGACTAATGTCTTCGATCTGCTTCCTGCAACTTCAGGAATGCCAAATCTGTTATTTTAATCTACTCCCTGCAAACTCAGGGATGCCGACAATGTCTTTGATCCGCTTCGCGCAACCTTAGGAACGCCAAATCGCTATCTTAATCTACTCCCTGCAAACTCAGGTATGCCAGACTAATGCCTTTGATCTACTTCCTGCAACCTCAGGAATGCCAAATCTGCTATTTTAATCTGCTCCCTGCAAACTCAGGGATGCCAGACTAATGTCTTCGATCTGCTTCCTGCAACCTCAGGAATGCCAAATCTGCTATTTTAATCTACTATCTCCAACTTCAGGGATGCCAGACTGCTATATTCAATCTGCTTCCTGCAAACTCAGGAATGCCAGATTAGAATCTTCGATCTGCTTCCTGCAAACTCAGGAATGTCAGATCTACCATATTCAATCTGCTTTCTGTAGACTCAGGAATGCTAGACTGATGTCTTTGATCTATTTCCAGCAGACTTAGGAACGCCAAATCTGCTATATTCAATCTGCTTCCTGCAAGCTCAGGAATGCCAGACTGATGTCTTCGTTCTGCTTCCTGCAAACTCAGGAACGCCAGATCTACTATATTCAATCTTCTTCCTGCAAACTCAGGGATGCCAGATTAATGTCTTCGATCTACTTCCTGCAACCTCAGGAACGCCAAATTTGCTATTTTAATCTGCTCCCTAAAAACTCAGGGATGCCAGACTAATGTCTTTGATCTGCTTCCTGCAACCTCAGGAATGGCAAATCTACTATTTTAATCTATTCCCTGCAAACTCAGGGATGCCAGACTAATGTCTTCGATCTGCTTCCTGCAACTTCAGGAATGCCAAATCTGTTATTTTAATCTACTCCCTGCAAACTCAGGGATGCCAGATTAATGTCTTTGATCTGCTTCCTGCAACCTTAGGAACGCCAAATCTGCTATCTTAATCTACTCCCTGCAAACTCAGGTATGCCAGACTAATGCCTTTGATCTACTTCCTGCAACCTCAGGAATGCCAAATCTGCTATTTTAATCTGCTCCCTGCAAACTCAAGGATGCCAGACTAATGTCTTCGATCTGCTTCCTGCAACCTCAGGAATGCCAAATCTGTTATTTTAATCTACTACCTCCAACTTCAGGGATGCCAGACTACTATATTCAATCTACTTCCTACAAACTCAGGAATGCCAGATTAGAATCTTCGATCTGCTTCCTGCAAACTCAGGAACGTCAGATCTACCATATTCAATCTGTTTCCTGTAGACTCAGGAATGCTAGACTGATGTCTTTGATCTATTTCCAGCAGACTTAGGAACGCCAAATCTACTATATTCAATCTGCTTCCTGCAAGCTCAGGAATGCCAGACTGATGTCTTCGTTCTGCTTCCTGCAAACTCAGAAACGCCAGATCTGCTATATTCAATATTCTTCCTGCAAACTCAGGGATGCCAGATTAATGTCTTCGATCTGCTTCCTGCAACCTCAGGAACGCCAAATTTGCTATTTTAATCTGCTCCCTAAAAACTCAGGGATGCCAGACTAATGTCTTCGATCTGCTTCCTGCAACCTCAGGAATGCCAAATCTACTATTTTAATCTATTCCCTGCAAACTCAGGGATGCCAGACTAATGTCTTCGATCTGCTTCCTGCAACTTCAGGAATGCCAAATCTGCTATTTTAATCTACTCCCTGCAAACTCAGGGATGCCAGATTAATATCTTTGATCTGCTTCCTGCAACCTTAGGAACGCCAAATCTACTATCTTAATCTACTCCCTGCAAACTCAGGTATGCCAGACTAATGTCTTTGATCTACTTCCTGCAACCTCAGGAATGCCAAATCTGCTATTTTAATCTGCTCCCTGCAAACTCAGGGATGCCAGACTAATGTCTTTGATCTGCTTCCTGCAACCTCAGAAATGCCAAATCTGCTATTTTAATCTACTCCCTCCAACTTCAGGGATGCCAGACTGCTATATTCAATCTGCTTCCTGCAAACTCAGGAATGCCAGATTAGAATCTTCGATCTGCTTCTTGCAAACTCAAGAATTCCAGACTGATGTCTTTGATCTGCTTCCTGCAGACTCAGGAACGCCAAATCTGCTATATTCAATCTGCTTTCAGCAAGCTCAGGAATGCCAGACTGATATCCTCGTTCTGCTTCCTGCAACCTCAGGAATGCCAGATCTACTATTTTAATCTGCTCCCTGCAAACTCAGGGATGCCAGACTAATATCTTCGATCTGCTTCCTGCAACTTCAGGAATGCCAAATCTGCTATTTTAATCTACTCCCTGCAAACTCAGGGATGCCAGATTAATGTCTTTGATCTGCTTCCTGCAACCTTAGGAACGCTAAATCTGCTATCTTAATCTACTCCCTGCAAACTCAGGTATGCCAGACTAATGTCTTTGATCTACTTCCTGCAACCTCAGGAATGCCAAATCTGCTATTTTAATCTGCTCCCTGCAAACTCAAGGATGCCAGACTAATGTCTTCGATCTGCTTCCTGCAACCCGGAAATGCCAAATCGCTATTTTAATCTACTCCTCCAACTTCGGGGATGCGATCGCTATATTCAATGCGCTTCGCGCAAACTCGAGAATGCCGATTAGAATCTTCGATCCGCTTCCTCAAAACTCGAGAACGCCGATTCGCCATATTCAATCGCTTCTCCGCGCAAACTCAAGAATTCGGTCGATGTCTTTGATCCGCTTCCGCGCACTCGAGAACGCCAAATCTGTTATATTCAATCTGCTTCCAGCAAGCTCAGGAATGCCGGTCGATATCCTCGCTTACGCTTCTCAGTAAACTCGGGAGAACGCCAGATCTGCTATATTTAATCTTCTTCCTACAAACCCAGGAATGCCAAACTGATGTCTTCAATCTGCTTCCTACAACTTCAGGAATGCCAGACCTGCTATTTTCAATTTGCTTCCTGCAAGCTCAGGAATGCCAGATTGGTATCTTCAATCTACCCTACTACATTGCCCTCTAAGGGACATAACCTGTAGAATGGGTATATGCTTATGCAAGATGATTAGGATGTTATCATCAGAATAAATCAAATGCTCCTAATTGAATGTGTTATGAGTGACATGAATACAACATGCCATGAAAATGATTCTTTTTAAAGGATTAAGATGCAATGATTGCAATGAATCAAATGCTCCTAATAAGATTTCCCATGATGCAAAAAAAGTTATGAGTATGATTCCTATTCAACAAGCTTGCCCCAATGTAATTTCTGAGTCAACTCCGCTTGAATCTTGAGAACAAGAGGCTTGTACCATCTTACCATAATGGGAATTAAAACTTTTTCAATCTGACCCATCTGCACTTTTCAAGGTATAGGGTTTATTTCGAATTCAACCCATTCCACCACAATTCAGGGTTTCTTAGTTCGTTACCATTCCCTGGATGTATGAGTCTGAAATTTACACGAATGCAGGGTATCACAACAATGATCCCCTTTTATACTTGGATTGACCTTGTTCGTCATTTGCCGATCCGGTATCACCAACGGAATTGTCTTATCCAATAAGAATCTGAAGAGATAATCATTTTTCAATGTTTCCAATCCCTCAGGCTTGGTGAGTTCTGAACAAGAGTCCTGTTTCAGATTCTCATATTATTTAGAAGCTTCTAGAGTAATATGCGAAACTTTTTTTATGAAAGTGTTATCAGTCCATTAATCGTGAAATTAATCAGGAGCATAGCTCGAAGCAAATAAGCTAATCAAAGATAACAAAGGCAATAAATGAAAATTGATTGGTGTATCTTAAAAAGAATAAAGTAAGCAAAGATAGCAAAAGCTATAAAAGAAAATTGATTGAGGTGTTTCTTTGAAAAGAATAAAGTAATCAAAGATAAACTTAAAATGGGTAAGATGAGAAACTAGGTGCCCCAGATATCGCAGCCTGAGCTTCTCTGTTCTGATTTTTTATGGACCATTTAAGCTCAATATGTGTTTAGGGGATCCTGAGTACTTTGTCAATGCCCCAAGACGTAACATACTTCCTCATTGTTAATTCAAATGTAGCAAAACTACTGTATGCCCCACTTTTGATCAAAATTTGAGCTACCCTTTTCGGGTTTTCAACTCAAATCCCCTTTGGTCTCAAAGCGCCCTTTGCGGGTTTTCACCTTGGCCTCTCCTTTTTCTTTTTTCTTTTTTCGTTATTTCTTTCTTTTCTTCTTCTTTTTTTTTGATTTCGAGGCGCCCTTTACGGGTTTTCACCTTGGTCTTTCCTCTTTCAGGTCAAATACTTCTTGACTGAACCTGAATTCACCAGATTAGACTAGTCTTCACCATCCATCTCGGTCAATATCAATGCTCCTCTAGAACTAGCCCTAGATAAGTCCTTCCAGTTTGGCATATGCTTTTTTCTAAAATCATTTTCAACATCAGGTTCTCTCGTGGAATTCTCTAAGATGAACCTCTTTGTCATAAGCTTGCATCATCTGATTGTGATGGATAACTTTAACCTTTTCTTCAACTAGGTTCAATTGGCAAAATGCTTCAATTCCATAAACTAATGGGTAAGATGTTGCCCCAGCGAAGGTTCTGGCCGACGTTTAATAAGACAGAGGGTAACGGTAGCTTCTTATGCCAATCATTACCAGTCTAAGTCACCTTTCATAGTTTTTTTTGTATTTTTTTTGGAAACTTTTGCTGTACAGTGATATGCTACCTGATCTTTTGACAAACTGCAAACTTTGACTTTAGTTATGCATTCTGTGCTGGCATCTGATCATTTTCTTTATTCTTCATTTTTTTGGATTTTTTTAGATTTTTTTTTGAAATTTAATGACTGTCAAACTTTGCAATATTGGCATATGAAGCTAGTCCCACCCTCTTAGTGAAATAAACGACGACCATGACGGTGAATCGATGTCAACTAGAAGCATTAGACGAGATTGGCCCCATCTCATCCGTGCCCCACATATAGAAAATTTGTAAAGAAATGGAGAAGGCACATGGATCTTGTCTCCTTAAATACGGCATTTGCGGCATAACTGATGCAATCCCTTTCCATGGTAGACCAAAAGTGCCCGATCCTCATGTTTAGCCTGTGTCTTACTAGCCTAGGCATGTCCTGATATGATCGTACAAAAACATATTTGAATTCTCGAAGATAACTTAATAATGTCTCGTCTTATTCCTGTGATGAACTAGGCTACAATCTTCGCTCCTTTTCTAGGCTCGCAATATCCAATGACCCTTTGTAGAGTAAGGTTTGTTTTTTATCATTCTTTACAAATCAGAAGATGGGTTACAATCTCTGTCATCTTCAAAGTCCTTCGATCCCCTAAACCCATATCTTATTCAAAAAGGGAGCCAGTAGCAACGTTGCTCACATCGTTGATATCTGGAGACCTAGGTATGAAGGCAAGAAATCCAAAGAATAAATGATTCTATGGATAGTTATTTGCATGGTCATGAATGAAGAATGAAAGAATATTCTAAAATAAAAAAGAATGTACAGTATGAAATAGAAAGAATAAAAGAATATGTGCTAAAAAAGATGCATTTTATTGAAATAAAATTTTGAACATAAGCCTATTTCACAAAAAGGTTCTTGTTGCCTCTAGGCTTAAGCAACAAGCCTGTTTTGAATATTACTCTAGATTAGCTCTAAAAATATAAGGATCTTTTTCATAGTCCCATTATTCAAAACACTCCCAAGTATGCAAGGGCTTGGAAACTTCATTCCCTGATTCCCTCTTCAGATATGCAAGGGCTTAGATTCACCAACATTCCCATTGGGTCCCTGATCTCCTCAATCAAACCATGTACTAGGGTCCTGAGCTCGACTCATTCTTGGATCTCCTGCCCCTATCTATCATGGAGCTCATAATGTTTACCCCTTTAACAGAAAGGTTGTGTAACGAATTTTCTACACCAGAGGGATCATCGAATTTTACGACACCCAATTTGATGAGTCTTTCGATCATCTTTTTAAAAGCGACGCAATTCTCGATCGAATGTCCTGTGATTCCCCTATGGTATTCGCATTGACCCTTTACGTCATACCATTTAGGGTACGGGGGTTGTATTGGTTCTATATAAAAAAGGGATATGACATGTGCGTCAAACAGAACTTGGTACAATTCCTTGTACGTGACTAGAATAGGTGCGAACTGAGGTTTCTCTGAGTTCGATCTTGAATTGGGTTCTTACCTTGGGGAGACTCGATGTCTGGTAATTACCACCCTTAGCTGGCATACTGTAATCGGCTCTAAATAGCCCTCCGCTTTATTTTCCTTTTTCTTCAGGGCTTTTAAAGTACACTCTCCTCTTTCTTTTGTTTCTGCCAGTACCACCGATTTGGCTCGACCATCATCCGGGTTAACACCTGAACCTATCGGTGAATTTAATAGGACCAAAGTACCCGTCTGACATTGAGGTCCAATAATGACGGGGACCTTATGCGAATGCACACCTAGTTGAGTTGGGACACCTATTGGGGAATAAATGGGTTAGCTGGCCCATCATATTCCTTTAGAGTTCTAGCATTTGTTCCCACATTTCTTGTTAGATCTCGGTCAACTGCCCTTGCATCTGTATTTGCATTTTTTCTATTCTCTCCAACCTTTGTTCCATTTTTTTCCAGGTTAACTGAAATATCTTTACTTAATTAGGATCTTTTTGTAAAAGTCTAACGCAAATGATGCTAATGCAAATGATGCAATATAATGCAAACGCATGAATGCAAAGAGGCATCGATTCTGATTCAACTTCATTTAAGAAAACTTTATTAAAAAACAAAATCCTTTACATAAAATGGACTACAAATATGCTTTCGCCCTAAGTCCCAAAGTCTTAACTTTCCCAAATAACTAAACTAGCTCTTTATTATAATCTGACTGTAGTTCATACTTCATGCTCAAAATATCATCCTGCGTTGCCAAAGTCTGTAGGTGATCAGCTACCTCTCGAATCTGAACTATGGCTTCCCCTATGAGATAATCCCAGCTTCTAACTTGATCATGAGAATGGTAAAGCTCTTCCCTCAAGCGCCCTTTCTCTTGTTTCAAGAAGCTCAATTTGGAGCTCACAGTTGTGCAATACCGATTCTAACTCCTCGATCTTGCCCTTCATTTCCTCAATCTTGTTCAGACTTGACTTTAACTTGATCGCGAAATTATAGGTTCGATGGTGATGAAGAGACCATCCAAGCTTAGCATTGATCTTCAGAAGAAGATTTGTGAAGTATTGATCATACACCCTAGCTGGCGCTATACCCTAAGTCACAATGCCAGATTCTTCCGCTTCCATGGCCCATAAAGATCAGAGTTTTTCCTATCAGGGAGCAAACAAAGAAGGAACTGCGGATCTTCAGGAAGTTTAGATTGTATCTGTTCAAACATTTTTTCAACTCTAACCATAGGTGAAAGGCGTCTATTCTGGTTCATCTCATTGAATATATCAAATGGGGGATCAATACGAATTCCTTTCATTTCTCTAAAGAATCAAATCCCTTGCAATGTTGTTTAGATCATAACGAGGAGCCGAGAAGTTCACAACAGCCTATCCTTCAATCCTAGATGGCTCCACTAATTTCTTGTTGTTAAAATTCCAATGCCCATTCCTTGGAAAGAAATCTCCACCATTGCCCACTCTTAACCTTGGTGCTGGTAGAATACGTCCATCCACTTGGGTGAAATTAGAGTTGATATTAACACCACAAGATTTCAGCATTGGTTCAGCACCATAATTTAGACAAAACGTTCATCCTTTCTTGAGGCTTCTGCATCCCACTGATGCGAGTGTAGTCCCATAATTCTAATGTGTGCCCTTCAGCTGGGCTATCCCCTTTCTCTAGTTGTGTTTGTTCTGACCACTTACGGACGGTTGCATTGTCCTCCACTTTATCAAGGAATTCGTTCTCCATAACCAGCTTTCTAACTTAGAAACTGACCATGAATCGATACCTCTTAAAATATGACATGAGATGCACAAAAATAAACACAACAAATTAGCACCGCAGAATAAGATATAAAGCAAGTAAAATATACTAACACCTATCTGGGTAATCTACTAAAGTTTGGTATAGCTCTACCTAGGGTAAGTTCTTAGGGATCACTATATGTGGCTTAGTTCTAAAAGGGAGGGTACCTGAACCAGCAGATTCCTCAATCCTCACCCATTATAGGCTCATATGGATCTTGTATCATTTCTAACCCTTATCTGTTGCCGGAAAGGGATTACGAGGTATTATCGGACTTAACTACTATTTTGGGCCATAAAAATTGAAACTGTCTAGCTGCATCATGTTGACTAAATTGACTATAACTCGAGTTAGGAAACTCAAAATTTAGATCCATAAATTTTACTTGAAACTAGACTCATATATATTTTCACTATAAATTTTCTAGAATTTTTGGCTTAGCCGTTTAGTACAGTTTATTCATTAAAGTTTCTCCTATTTCACTGACCAACAATTCTGACCTCTCTTAACCTAAATTCAAATATCTCATTGTACAGTTTTCATATTTTGTTTCCGCTTGTTTATATTGAAAATAGACTCACTAAGAAATCTATACATATAAATTATAACTCACAATTAATTTTGTACAATTTTGAATGATTTTTCCAAGACAGAACAGGGGATCACGAAGTCATTTAGAACCAGTCTCACCAAAATTAAAATATCACAGAATATAAAATTCCTCTGCCTACTTTGTTTCTTTCATATAAAAATAGACACAATAAGATTTAATTCTATATCTTATTCACTTTCTAATTCCCTTTCTCCTATTTTTGGTGATTTTTCAAAATCACGTCACCGCTGCTAACCAAAAACTATTTCATTGCAAAATATAGTTAACTAGATTATAACATCTTTACTCCATTTCATTTAAACTCTATACATTAACCATACTTATAAATATATACCAAAACCAGATCAAAAGAAATCATCAAGCCAAAATATAAATTCCAAGATTAACAAGATGGACAAGCCAGCATGGCTTATACAAATATATACAACTTCAAAACCAGAAATATCAAAACTAGTCTATACATGCCACATAACCAAATCTCCAAACATTTATTTACCGAAGCGAAAATTGGATAGTGTGATGAGATCTCCTTCGACTTCCAACCCGAGTAAGTCTTCGAAACTCTATAAACATAGGAAAATTACACAAAGTAAGCTTTGAAAGCTTAATAAGCCATAAGCAAATAATTCACCATAGAAACACATATAATTCAATTCAAATAGGCCAAATTTAGTTAATGACATACACATATACAATCACTTTTCTCATATAATCCATGTTCCTCGTTAAGTAACTTCACTTACTCATAATTCACTTACTCATAATTTATAACATCATTCGTAAACTTTCACCTTTCATAGCCTTAAGGCCAAACACTCACACATTCAATAATAGATTTCACATTGATCTATAAATCACTTTCCCATCTCAAAACAAATACATATACATTTGTTCACGTATATACATATTAACTACCAAATTTCCTTTCTTACCATTCAATTCATATAATTCATATATAAATACATATGATATAAAATTTTCATTTCAACATCTAAAACTTACTTATTAGATCAAATACATATGATTCATTATACCATCACATATGGCCAAATATACTAGTTTAATGCATTCTCATATATATAACCGAACATCCAAAGTTAATTAAATTATCACATGTACTCATATATTTGAATTTAATATAATATCACAAATAACCACTTATATACAAATTCAATTCATCATCACATATGCACATACCTTTGTGGCCGAACATATAATGTTAATTAAATCAACTTACTTGTTCAATTTCCACATCCATATGAAGTCTTTTAGACATAGACTTGAAATAAATCACTGGTATTAAACCTACTAGGCATAAGCCTAAATCACACACCTAATCATTTCATTTTGTTTATCACATTATTCTCCTTTCAATAGTTTTTTTTTTTTGTCTCCAAAGCCTCTGTAACTCTGCACACACAGTGCAAATTTCGTAACGTATCGCACACATAGTGCCTTACTTGTGAAAGAGTACACATAGTACCATTCAACAGTAATGTATCACACACATAGTGCCATTACTATTTAATCCGCACACGTAGTGCCTATTTGCAGTAATGTATTGCACACATAGTGCCATTACTATTTAATCCACACACATAGTGCCTATTTGCAGTAATGTATCACACACATAGTGCCATTACTATTTAATCCGCACACACAGTGCTCGGTACTCTAGTTCGCACACTTAGTGCCTTTTTAAGAGACCTTTTCTTTGATCTTCAATACACTTACAATTCCATTACCATTCATACATACTCAATTTATCTCATTCATGTACTAACACATTTGGCATACGCAATTTACATATTTCTATTCATAACATACATATATCTATCAACAACTCAATTGCCTCTTCCATTACCATTACATTCGGCAAGTTCAAACATTTACATTCACAAATATCCAACTCTTCAATTACCATCACTTCTCATTTTCCATTTCCATTTATATACATATCTATTCCTTAACACAAACACATACATTTAGCCAATTCATATATTCGATAGTTTCACATATTTACTCATATGTACCAAATCATATTCGGATATTATATACACATCCCATTTATTTCATGATACATTCGGCAATAAGGAAATTAAAATGATTACATTTTATATTCATATGTACATTAGTATACAATTGAATACATTTCATCCAACTACTTAAAAACTTACTCAAGTAGTTCCTTGAACATATCAAATACTATCCCTCACATTCGGCAATAGCAAATATAATTGTAAACATTTCAATTCAGCATGAATAATTTACATTTATTTAAAATTAAGAACAACCATTTGCTTATAGACTTACCTCGGATATCAGCGAACGTAAAATCAACTATTCGGCTATTTTTGTCTTTCCCCGATTCAAATTCGACTTTCTCTTTTCTTGATCTAATTTGATATAAATTAAACTTATTTAATCAATATTCAATTAAATTCACTCAAAAACACATGAATAGGTAATTTGCACTTTTACCCCATACATTTTACATATTTAGCTATTTAACCCAAAATTCACAAAACACAAAGTACATCAAATTTCTTTATACCCAAGCTATGCCGAATTTTACCCATGACTATACAAGTCGATATAATTCATTAATTTCACATTTTAGTCCCTCAAACTATTATTTTTGCAATTAAGTCCTAATTACTCAAAATCATCAAAAACTCCAATACAACATATGTTAATCTAACACATATTTATCATAATTCATCCTCAAACAACATAAATAACAAAATATCATCAAAGGCTCAATTCAAAATATTCATCAAACTCAAAAATTAAAGCATGGGTCTTGAAGATTTCTAAGCAACGATCTCAAAAACGTAGAAATTTTCAAAAACCGAGCAAAACACTTACCTTAATTTAGCTTAGACATAGCCGAACCCTTGTTTGCTCGCTTCTTTCTTTTTCTTTCTTACATTCGGCCATTAAAGATGAAAGAATGAGTTATCTTTCTCTTTCCTCTTATGTTTATATTATTATAAGTTTAATATAATATATAATTAATAATAATAACATTTATAATATATAATTTCATATAATATAGTCACTTTAGCATCACATGCCGTCCACTATAGTTAAAATTGGGCAAATTACAACTTTAATGCTTCCATTTAAAAAGACATCAACAATTTAGCCCTTACACATTAAACAATCAAATTTTCAATTCACGCGATTAAGCCTTTTTTAATAATTCGGCACCCAAACAATAAAATTAAATCACAAAAATTTCACACATAATAATTCACACATAATTAACACGGAAAATAATATTTAAATATTTTTCAGGCTCGGATTTGTGGTCCCAAAGCCACTATTCGGATTAGAGACAAAATTGGGCTGATACAGATCGAGTTCGGTTCAGGGTAATACATTTCCCTATGGCCATGTGAAGGTGAAAAATTCACGAAGACATCGGTACGGATGTATCCCGAAAGCAGTCCACTAGCCTATGCGGAGGTGAAAACCTCACGAAAGCATAGTTTCTCACTCCCACTTAAAAGGTGTGACCACAACGGTCGTGCAATATGATGCGGGAATATGCCACAAGACTTAAACCACAACATACATATGACACGGTACAAACCCATGGAATGAAAGAATCAAAATCAAATTTTGAGGTACAAGCTCCTAAAGTTTTCTACATGCGGTTTGGTTCTAAAGTTGAGGTACCCAAACTAGCAGATTCCTCGATCCTCACCCATTGTAGGCTCATACGGACTGAGTTTAGTTCAGGGGAATACATTTCCCTATGGCTGCACGGAGATGAAAATCTCATGAAGACATAGGTACGGATGTATCCCGAAAGCGATTCACTATCCTGCACGGAGGTGAAAACCTCGCGAAGGAGTAGCTTCTCACTCCCACTTAAGGGTGTGACCACAATGGTCATGCAATGCAATGCAGAGACATTTTATAAAAATAGAACCACATGCAATAAAAAGGATCATAATTTTTTTAAAACCTGATTTTTAAAATTAGGACAAAAGGACATGAAATTATCAACTTTACAGCTTGACTCTCTTATTGGTCCCCAGCGGAGTCGCCAAGCTGTCGAAACCATTTTTAAAATTTAATTTAAAAACGGGGAATCGACTTTTAAAACGAAAATGGGAGTCGCCACCAATCCCTTTTTACTTAGGTGTGATTGGATCACCTTATAAAATATTTTATTTCAAAATATTGATTTTGGTCTACATAATAAAAGAAAACGGGTTCGGTAGCCGATTACGTATGAGGAAGGGTTAGCACCCTCATAACGCCCAAAAATTGGTACCTAATCGATAAAATCATGTCCAAATGTTGAGGATTTGAAAAATTTTAGAATATGATCCTTTTATTAGAAAGAAAACCAAGATTTACCTATTTCAAAGAAATAAAATGCCATACCCAGTAAGTTAGGATATAGCATCTCATAATTTCAAAACTAGGCACGTCTTTATTTTAGAAAATTCTTACTTCAAGACTCAAAACATCATATCCAGTAAGTTAGGATTCAACGTTTCGAATAAGAAGTTTCGGTTTTAAAAGAGAAGGGATATCTAATACTTTAAGTTCTACGAGAAAATCAAAACCCAATAAGTTAGGGCACAATCTTTCTCGAAATCCCCAAATATTAGATATTACCTTATTTTTAAAAAAAAACTATTTGAAATAAATATGTCAATTTAAAATGTATTTTTATAGAAAAATGGTTGGAGTAAAACATTACACGAGTATATTACAACATATATATTTAATAGCAATTCTATACGACTACAAATTATACTTAGCAATAAAAAATATAACACAAATGAATATATGAAGAACTATGTTAAGCGAGAATAACGATTAAAAAGACATAAATAAATAAATAAGTAACAGTAATTAGGATCAAATGAGAAGGGAATGATATATTTAAACTTTAAAAAAAAGAATATGACGATTTTTTAAAAATGATTTAATATACATATATATAATAACAAAAATTAAAAGTAAAAATAACTTATCAATAATATATAATTTAATAATTTAATTCGTGTATAAATAACTAAATATAATAAAGAAAAATAATTAATAATTAATATATAATAATTTTATATAATATATATATAATATATTAATCATAAAAATTATATGTAATAAAGAATATAAATAAAATAGGTTATATAATAGACTTTATACAAAACAAAATTTTAGTAATATATAATAAAATATAAATAAAATATATAATATAAGAAATGACATATAAATTATAAAATAATATAAAAATTATTAAACCAAGAAAAAAATAATTAAAGAAAATATATATATGTTTTTTAATAAAATTGACAAAATAATAAATAATGTAAACTTTTAATGTAATAAAATAATCTAAATATGACATTAGAATAATTAAAAAAATAAATAAAAAATAAATAAAGGAAGGAGGATTAAATTGAAACAGAAAATAAATTTTAGGGCTGAATTATAAAAATAGAAAACAATAGGACTTAATTTTGAAATTGAAATAATGCGGAAGGGCCAAAGTGGGAATTAGCCCATTTAATAAAACGCGCGGATCCTTCCCTGGATATCGGGTCAACACGCGGATCCTAAAGCCCGGACGATGTCGTTTTATGCTTATCAGTTTAAGCAAAAACGGAGCCATTTTTATAACGCTATATAAGTCAAAATTAACTAAAAAAATTCATTTTAACACTGAAATGAAAAAAAATCTAAAACCCCCTTTAAAATTCTCTCTGGTCTTGGTCCAAGGCCAGGGTTCAGTCAGTCGTTTCCGCGACGGACCGCCTTACGCTACGCTTACACTTACACGCCATCGACAAGGCAGCGAGAGGTTGAATCTACCCGTTTCAAAGGTAAATTCTCGCCTTTATATTTCTTTTGTATTATTTTGTGTAAAATATGCGCAAATCGAAGGAAAAAATAAAAAATAATAACATATAAAAAATGAAAATCACCTCTCTGCTGCAAAAGAAATTTGTTCTTTTTATTTGTGTATTTTTTTTTCTCTCTCTGTGTATCGTGTGTTTTCCTTTTTACAAGCTTTTGTAAAGCTTTTATAGCCTTCAAAATAAAAAATAAAAAATAAAAAAGGAAATAAAAACTATTGCCATTTTTACAGTGTTTTGTTTCCTTTCTTTTGCAGGTGGCGAGGATTCTGGTGATGGCTGAGGAGGGGTTCGTGCGCGTTAATGGCGGCGTGATCGAGGGCTGATGGTGCGAGGATCTGATCAAAGCTGAAGCTTGCGGCGCGACGATTGGGATGCTGTCTCCTGCATCGCCTAGGTTTTCAGAAAACCCTAGGCCTTCTGATTTCTGTTTAAGTTTTGGGCCTCTTGGGCCGTGTAATTTGGGTCTGGGTTAGTCCTTAGTATTTGGGCCAGGGTGTTTTGGGTAGTTAATTTGGGCCAAGGGTCTGGTCTGTTTTGGCTTATAAATAAACTGGACTGTTTATTAAACAAACACTGGTTTTTTATTTATTTATTCTTTTTTTTTTGGTTTATTTCAAAGCCCGGGCAAAAATGGGCCATTACAGCTGCCCCTCTTTGCTCATTATCGTGTAACGAGAATAGAGCAAAGACTATAAAAGGACCAATTTTGCCCGGTCTTGGCCGAGCCTTGACTTCTTGGTCCTCGTCTTCTTCAAATGGTTTCCACTGCAACTTCAACGGTATTTGGAACTTCATCTTGATTTGTCTGATGGCTTCAATCTGCTTCACTACAACTTCAAGAAAGCAGTATCCACTATCTTCGATCTGTTCCACTGCAAACTCAGGGAGACAAGATCTGATATCTTCGATTTGCTTCTTGCAACTTCAAGAATGCTAAATCTGCTATTTTAATCTGCTCCCTCCAAACTCAGGGATTGCCAGACTAATGTCTTCGATCTGCTTCCTGCAACTTCAAGAATGCCAAATCTGCTATTTTAATCTGCTCCCTGCAAACTCAGGGATGCCAAATTAATGTCTTCGATCTACTTCCTACAACCTTAGGAACGCCAAATCTGCTATTTTAATCTGCTCCCCGCAAACTCAGGGATGCCAGACTAATGTCTTCGATCTGCTTCCTACGACCTCAGGAATGCCAAATCTGCCATTTTAATCGCTCCCCTCAGAACTCTCGGGGATGCCGACTAATGTCTTCGATCCTTCTCAGAACTTCGGAATGCTTTGATAAACCGTAAATGTAACATATTTTAATCCAACATTTTAGCATGTTTTGGATTATTTAGCCCCTATTTATGTAAAAAGGTGCTCTTAATCCTTTCTTTTTATGTCTTATACCCACGAGAGCACCCGAGGATGAAAAGAACGAAAAACGGGCCTAAAACGGGCCAATTTGGGCAAAAGTGGAAATCGACACGGCTTGGGCTTCAAGCGACACGACTGTGCCTCATGGATTAGCTAGGGCACGGCCGGATCAAGACTCACACAGCCGTGCCACATCGACAGAATTGAAACACAGCCCAACACGATTTACACGGGCATGTGACCTAGGGCGTGTCCTTGCAGCAGAAAGAGTAGTTTTACTCGAAAAAGGATGCTTGGAGGCAAAGAAGCACATTCCAAAGTCTAGTTAAACACCCTAGGGGGAATTCTACTAGAATTAGGATACTTAGGGGCCAAGTAAAGCATCTCAAAGCCTATATAAACACCACAAGAGGCAACTTAAGAGGGGAGTTCGGCAGAAGCCTTCTGCCAAGGCTTTTGTAGGGCAGTCAATACGGTAGTCAGCTAGGCCAGAAACTAAGCTAGAAGGTCAGATTCGTGGGAATTACTCGAAGATAGCCAGTTGATCCATCTTAAGAAGCCGAAATTCTACTCAAGACGGCGGACTTCTACTTCAATTCCTCCAGGGGGTTTTAAAGATTGTCTATGTTTTGTGTTATCTTTTCTCTTGAGATGTTTTCTTTTATAATTATGAACTAAACCCTTCATATACCTGAAGGGGATGAAGCTTAGATGAATCTTGTTATTATTTTCTGAATCATATGATAAATATTTAGTTTGTTCTTAATTATGTGTGCTTAATCCAAATTGAATGTGCTTAGGTGGTGGAGCAAAAGTCCCTGCTTAAGAGTAGATCTAGCATAATTAAGCGGAGTTGATCGCACGCCTAGAGATAGGGTGACGAGATTTTGCCAGATTAGGGTGAAACCTAATATGGGAATCCACAGATCGATTTACTGCTATTCTAGGGGGTTATTAATGTTGAAAGAGATTTTCGTTAATTAACCTAGGGTTAGACATTATTCATCTCGAGAGAGGGTTTAATATAAGTTAGGGAGTCTTACGGATCAAACTAAATGAATAAATCATCGGGTTCAGCGTTAGATAACATGTGAAGTCTAGGTGGATTCTTCCTAGGGTATCGTCTAAATCAACTGAGTTTTCCAACAGTCTTTTCCCAAGTTTCATCCTTTTTGTCTTTGCATCTTAGTTTAGTATTTCATTAGTTTTAGATTAATAAACCAATCACTTCATATTTTAGGCTAAATAATAGAAAGAAAGTGAGTAGTAGTACTTTTAGTTCCCTTGGGTTCAATAATTCAGTCTTGCCTAAGCTATACTACTATTCGATAGGCACACTTGCCTCAATCGTTGTCATAGTAGTCTATAAGTTCGGTCATTCTTTTTATAAACATTAAAACTCGACTGTTTGACCCGATCAAATGCCAAATCTGCTATTTTAATCTGCTCCCTGCAAACTCAGAGATGCCAGATTAATGTCTTCAATCTGCTTCCTGCAACCTCAGGAACGCCAAATCTGCTATCTTAATCTGCTCCCTGCAAACTCAGGGATGCCAGACCAATGTCTTTGATCTGCTTCTTGCAACCTCAGGAATGCCAAACTGCTATTTTAATCTGCTCCTTGCAAACTCAGGGATGCTAGACTAATGTCTTCGATCTGCTTCCTGCAACCTCAAGAATGCCAAATCTTCTATTTTAATCTACTCCCTGCAACTTCAGGGATGCCAGAATGCTATCTTCAATCTGCTTCCTGTAAACTCAGGAATGCCAGATTGGAATCTTCGATCTGCTTCCTGCAAACTCAGGAACGTCAGATCTGCAATATTCAATTTGCTTCCTATAGACTCAGGAATGCTAGACTGATGTCTTTGATCTATTTCCAGCAGACTTAGGAACGCCAAATCTGCTATATTCAATCTGCTTCCTGCAAGCTCAGGAATGCCGGGATCGATGTCTTCGCTCGCGCTTCCCCGCAAACTCGTGAACGCCAGATCTGCTATATTCAATCTTTTTCCTGCAAACTCAGGAATGCCAGACTGATGTCTTCGATCTGCTTCCTGCAACTTCAGGAATGCCAGACCTGCTATTTTCAATCTGCTTCCTGCAAACTCAGGAATACCAGATTGGTATCTTCGATCTACCCTACTATATTGTCCTCTAAGGGACATAACCTGTAGAATGGGTATATGCTTATGCAAGATGATTAGGATGTTATGATCGGAATAAACCAAATGCTCCTAATTGAATGTGTTATAAGTGACATGAATACAACATGTCATGAAAATGTTTCTTTTTAAAGGATTAGGAAGCAATGATTGCAATGAATCAAATGCTCCTAATGAGATTTGCTATGATGCAAAAAATGTTATGAGTATGATTCCTATTTTAGGTGTTATCACTAATTTGTTCTTCCCTTTTGTTCATCAATCATGTTCTATTCAACAAGCTTGCCCCAATGTAATTTCTGAGTCAACTCCGCTTGAATCTTGAGAACACAAGGCTTGTACCATCTTACCATAATGGGAATTGAAACTTTTTCAATCTGACCCATCTGCACTTTTCAAGGTATAGGTTTTATTTCGAATTCAACCCATTCCACCATAATTCAGGGTTTCTTAGTTCGTCACCATTCCCTGTATGTATGAGTCTGAAATTTACACAATTGCAGGGTATCCCGACAATGATCCCCTTTTATACTTGGATTGACCTTGTTCGTCATTTGCCGATCTGGTATCACCATCGGAATTATCTTATCCAATAAGAATCTGAAGAGATAATCATTTTCCAATGTTTCCAATCCTTTAGGCTTGGTGAGTTCTGAATAATAATCCTGTTTCAGATTCTTATATTATTTAGAAGCTTCCTGAGTAATATGCGAAACTTCTTTTATGAAAGTGTTATTAGTCCATTAATCGTTATTTCAATATAAAATGCTTGAAAAAGATCACAACAATGGACATGAAAGAAATTAATCAGGAGCATGGCTCGAAGCAAATAAGCTAACCAAAAGAAAATTGATTGGTGTATCTTAAAAAGAATAAAGTAAGCAAAGATAGCAAAGGCTATAAAAGAAAATTGATTGAGGTGTTTTTTTCAAAAGAATAAATGAAACACCCCAAACCCGGCCCACGAGCTTTGACCATATTTGGTATGTTCCTCAAGTAAACTGGTTCAAAGTTCTTTTGTTACTTTGGGAAAATAGTGTGTTTTGAAAGAAATATTGTTTTGGGTTGGGCTCGAGTAGAAAACAAAATCGTTTTATAATGAAAACCCTTTTAAATTTTAGGTGATAAAACATATAGAATATATTTAAAATAAATTACTTAATCTTTAACTTAATAAAAATTTCGTAACATAATAAATAAAAACAGAAATAAAATAGTGCACTATGGCCTTATGGCCTTATTACATCAAATAAATCCAAATAATTCGGAGTACTTAAAAATTAATAGTCCATAAAAATAAAAACTTCATGTTGAGCATGGCCACCACAAGTTCTGCCGTCCCGGTCCATTACTATTCATCACCTGAAACATGGTCCCACAACGGGGTGAGTCAACAGACTCAATGTGTACACAACATTAAATCATAATAGAATCAGGCATAACAAATATTACACATTCATATCATAGCATACAAATTATGATGCATTCCCAAACCCAAACCTAATAAGCCATCCGCTACACTCCCCCGTACCAACCTGTACATCGTGGGGACTACTAAGTCGACCTTCCTTCTGCTACACTCCATATCGCGGTCTTAGGTCACCGCATTTGTGGTCTTAGGTCACCACATTCAGATATCGCGGTCTTAGGTCACCGCATTTAGATTACTGTGGTCTTAGGTCACCGTGTTCGTGGTCTTAGGTCACCACATTCACTTCCCCTTTCAATAACCCATATGCCCCATTTTGTAATATGCATTAATACGCATTAATATGCCAAAGTTCACATTCTTATTCTCATGTTACAAATAACATATTTCATATTCCTAGTAGGAGTAGGAAACGTACCTGAGTACTTAGTACCATAACATGGTACCTTAGCCACTTTCTTATTCTTAATATCACATATTTTAATTAGACATAGCCATAAAACTTATTAAGAATTAGTGTGGGGTACACACCTGATTCGCTTAGCAAATTCCTTGAGATCTCGTAATCTGATCTACCGCTTAAATCCTTAATCCCTACATTTGATTAATCACTTACTAATTTAATAAAAAGCCATTCGGCCATAAATCCAAATCCTAGTAGGATTAGTATACTAAAACTTACCTTATTGCCGATTGACTTAAGAATCAAGTCCCGAATTGAATCCTTGCTTCCTTACTATTGTCGAAAACCCTATAGACACATGTTAGAGTTTAATCTAACATTAAACATAATGAATGGCCTTTGGCCGAATCTTATAGTTTCTTACCTTGAATCTTAAAAATCTCGAAACTTTCCTCCTTGTAGTCGACAATCACAAAATCCCGAAAGAATCCTTCCAAATTTCGGCAAATAAGAATATTGATGGGATTAGTCCTAGATTTCGACAAATCTAAAAGAAAAGAATAGAAATCAAAACTTGTTCTTACCCTTTCTTGAAGAAATCGACAGCACCTATGCTTGAAGCCCCCTCAAAGATTCGGCTTTTGATGGATTGGAAAGAAAAGAAATTGGCTAATGGTGATATCTTGAATTTTCGGCTTTGGCTAACAAAAAGAAGAAGAACAAATGCTCTAGGAAATTCGGCAGAGAGAAGGGTTAAGAGAAAGAATGATGAATGGCCCTCTTTTCCTTATATAGCCGAATTTACTAACTTAGAATCCCTTACTTGGCCATCACCCTTCTATTTTGATAGCTTTATCTCTTTAATTATCTCCTAAAATAAAAGATAATTCAGCAACTATCCTTACTTAGCTGAAATTATTAAACTCAGAGTCCCTTACTTGGCCATCACTTCTCCCTTATTTTCCTAATTAAAGAATAATTCCTCATTTATCATCTTTTATCCTTAACTAAAATAAAAGGGATAAAACTCCTAAAATTTAGCCATGTGCCGTCCACCTCTGTCCATCCTTGCAGCAAAATAAAACTTCTATTTTTTTAGCTTCCCATGCGACTCGAACCTTGGCCCAATACCCCAGTATGTGGCGCCATTTCCTGAGGCCCTAAGTGGCATCTTCAAGCCACTTTTCCAAGCCCGTTTGTGTGTCATATTTCACATACATTTTCTTTTAAGGCCACCTTGCTTCATATCCCTCTTTTAAACTTTAAACTTGACATTTCTAAAGCATTTCCTTACATTTCTAAGACATTTCCTTACATTTCCAAGACATTTCCTTACATTTCCAAGACAAGACATTTCCTTACATTTCCAAGTTATTTCCTTCCATTTCCAAGTCATTTCCTTACATTTCCAAGACAAGACATTTCCTTCCATTTCCAAGTCATTTCCTTACATTTCCAAGATAAGACATTTCCTTCCATTTCCAAGTCATTTCCTTACATTTCCAAGACAAGACATTTCCTTCCATTTCCAAGTCATTTCCTTACATTTCCAAGTTTCCAAAAATGTTCACCATACATTCATAACACATAAGACATGCCATTTCGTATAATTAAATCAAAAATGCATAGGCCCATTTCCAGGATGTTACAATAAAGTAAACAAAGATAAACTTAAAATGGGTAAGATGGGAAACAAGGTGCCCTAGATATCGCAGTCTGAGCTTCTCTATTCTGATTTCTTGAGGACCATTTTAAGCTCAATATGTGTTTAGGGGATCTTGAGTACTTTGTCGATGCCCCAAGACATAACATACTTCCTCATTGTTAATTCAAATGTAGCAAGACTACTGTATGCCCCACTTTTGATCAAAATTTGAGCTGCCCTTTTCAGGTTTTCAGCTCAAATCCCCTTTGGTCTCAAAGCGCCCTTTGCGGGTTTTCACCTTGGCCTCCCCTTTTTCTTTTTTCTTTCTTTCTTTCTTTTCTTCTTCTTTTTTTTTTTGATTTAGAGGTGTCCTTTACGGGTTTTCACCTTGGTCTTTCCTCTTTCAGGTCAAATACTTTTTGACTGAACCTGAATTCACCGGATTGGGCAAGTCTTCGTCATCCGTCTCGGTCAATATCAATGCTCTTCTAGAACCAGCCCTAGATAAGTACTTCCAGTTTGGCATATGCTTTCTTCTAAAATCATTTTGTAGAGGAAAAATCTTTTTCATCATCAGGTTCTCTCGTGGAATTCTCTAGGATGAACCTCTTTGTCATAAGCTTGCATCATCTGATCGTGATGGATAACTTTAACCTTTTCTTCAACTAGGTTCAATTGGCAAAATGCTTCAATTCCATAAACCAATGGGTAAGATGTTGCCCCAGCGAAGGTTCTGGCCAATGTTCAATAAGACAGAGGGTAATGGTAGCTTCTTATGCCAATCCTTACCAGTCTAAGTCACCTTTCATAGTTTTTTTTTTGTATTTTTTTGGCAACTTTTGCTGTACAGTGATATGCTACCTGATCTTTTGACAAACTGTAAACTTTGACTTTGTACAGTTATGCATTCTGTGCTGGCATCTGATCCTTTTCTTTATTTTTTATTTTTTTGGATTTTTTTTGAAATTTAATGACTGTCGACTTTTCAATATTGGCATATGAAGCTACTTACACCCTCTTAGTGAAATAGACAACGACTATGACGGTGAATCGATGTCAACTAGAAGCATTTGACGAGATTGGCCCCATCTCATCCATGCCCCACATATGGAAAATTTGTAAAAAAATGGAGAAGGCACATGAATCTTGTCTCATTAAATACGACATTTGCGGCATAATTGATGCAATCCCCTTCCATGGTAGACCAACAGTGCCCGATCCTCATGTTTAGCCCGCGTCTTACTAGCCTAGGCATGTCCTGATATGATCGTGCGAAAACATATTTGAATTCTCGAATATTACTCAATAATGTCTCGCCTTATTCCTGTGATGAGCTAGGCTACAATCTTCGCTCCTTTTCTTGGCTCGCAATATCCAATGACCCTTTGTAGAGTAAGGTCTATTTTTCATCATTCTTTACAAATTAGAAGATGGGTTACAATCTCTGTCATCTTCAAAGTCCTTTGATCCCCTAAACCCATATCTTATTCAAAAAAGGGAGCCAGTAGCAGCGTTGCTCACATCGTTGATATCTGGAGACCTAGGTATGAAAGCAAGAAATCCAAAGAATAAATGATTCTATGGATAGTTATTTGTATGGTCATGAATGAAGAATGAAAGAATATTCTAAAAGACAAAAGAATGTAAAGTATGAAATAGAAAGAATAAAAGAATATGTGCTAAAAAAGATGCATTTTATTGAAATAAAATTTTGAACATAAGCCTATTTCACAAAAGGGTTCTTGTTGCCTCTAGGCTTAAGGCAACAAGCCTATTTTGAATATTACTCTAGATCAGCTCCAAAAATACAAGGATCTTTTCTGGTCCTCTTATGTTAATTGGATCATACAGTCCGTTGGATATTCCCATGTGGATGAGGCTCTTCATTGGCTAATATAATTCTGCTTCTTTGAATCGTGGATACTTAGTGTAATGGTCGGATTTTCGGTGCTTCAAATCCCAAATCTCTCTAAAAACTCAAAGTTTCAGTTAAGTTTGATGATCAATAATCACCTAAATGGATCGTGGTGTATAGAATTAGGGAGCATATCTTGAATGTAAAACTGCAGGTATACGAAGTGTAAGGATTCAAAATAGATACCTCAATAACTATCAATGGGGATATCAGGTAATTTAATTGCATTTTTCTCCATGATGTTACCTGTTTGTCACTACATAAGTTTTGATGAAATTTTTTTTTGCTGAAGAAGATTGGGTTATTGGGAGAAAATTTAAGCACATTTACTGATAATGGAAGGAATAAAGTTGAATGGAGTAGGTTCCAAGGCAGACATAATCGGCTAACTTGGTATAAGGTAATTAACTAATGAAGTTATTCAAATGGCGTTTAACCATATTTATGATGCGATCAATTTCCATGTTAATTTTTTTGGTAAAAATATCATGGATGCCCCTATACTAGAAGTTGGATTGAATTTTGACCCTTATACTCAAAAAGTTAGACAAATTAGTCCCTATACATTAGATCAAAAAGCAGATTCATCATTTTATTAAAAATTTTATTCATTTTTACTATTAAAAACTGGTTCCTGTATGTCAACAGGAGGTACACATGGCATGTCACTGTTTGATTGTTCTGTCAGTCAACGTCAGTTTTTAACAGTATAAACAGATGAAATTTAAAAAAAAAACCAATTTACTCTTTAATCTAACTTATAGAAATTAATTTGCCCACTTTTTGAGTAGAGAGGCAAAATATAATCTAACTCTTAATGCAAAAACTTTCATGATACTTTTATTTTATTTTTATTTTTTTTGCAAACTGTGTTTGATGCACCTGGTGGAAATGATCCACTAGCATTCAACCTTGGCTCAATGGGAAAGGGTGAAGTGTGGGTGAATGGCCAAAGCATTGGACGATATTGGGTCTCAATTCATACACCACAACAAAGACCTTCACAAACATAATACTAAAAATTTCTGTCTTAATAGAAACATGAACCGATTGAGTTAAACTCAAGATTTGAATTATGTTTTTTTTTCTTTTTCTTTTTTCAGGTACAATATACCTCGATCTTTCTTGAAACCTAAAGGAAACCAGTTAGTTTTAGTGGAAGAAGAATATGGGGATCCTCTGGGGATCAAATTGGACAGTGTTTCAATTACGAAAGATGCTAAATATTAGTAGTGCTTTTTTTTATGTATTCATATGTATGTTGAGACTACATATGTATATATGTGAAAGGGGAAAAAAGTTGATGAGTGTAATACTTAATTTCTTAAATAAATTCTTAAATAAAAATCTCTATGGGCTTGTTTCTCTCTAGCTTTCACCTCTTCGACTATGGTTGATGGATTTTGAGCTTTGTTTGAACAGGTTTTTGATGGTATTTCTCGGGTTTCTATAGTTTTTTGGGTAAGACTTTATTTTGTTTCGCTTCCGGTTTCCTCTTAGTTTGGGTTTTGTTTTAGGTATTTTAATTTTTGATTGTTTTTTAGTTGTGTGTGGCTGCTTGCTTTTCAGCTTTGAGTGGCTTTTGTGTGCTGTTTGGTCTGTTTGATACGTCTTTTCATCTGTTTGTAACGTCTTTAAAGGTGTCCGTCTTTATTGAACCCCTACAACATTTCATGAATATTAGGTTTACATTAAAAAAATACTAATATATTAAACATCAATTAATTACAATCATATTATGATTTATTAATGTTTCGTATTATATAATACCAAATTTAATTCAAACAACCAAAATCATAATTTTTTTGAATTTACCTGTTTGTAATTGCAATAACAATCGAAAGAGTAAAAATTTGGTCAGACAGAGAAATTTGTTACACATTTTAGAAGACTTTCATATGTCTACGAGATACTTACTAGCGAGAAATTGTTCCTCATAATGAACAATTAAATGTTCCTCACAATATGTGACTTAAATTTAACTCACTTATCAAAATTTAGTTACAAACAAACATCAAGAACAATTTATTTACAAAGTATTTGCACTAAAAAATTTTCCTCACAATGAACAATTAAATGTTCTTTGAGCCTCTTAAGAAAAAGTGTAATATGTATTTCAATATGGATTATCCTTTGGAAATCCATAATTTTGTCATTAATGATGCTATAAAATGAGGTTGACATTTGGGTCTTTTTTTCAAAAAAAAAATTGTTCTTTGAGTCTTTTAGATAATTGATTTATATTGAGACCATAGGTAAAAATAATATTGTCATAAATCGACAAAGTAATATTTCCACTTATTGATATGAAGAGGCTTATCCTTTGACTTTTCTTGATACCTAATAAAATGTATGAAAAGAGTCTTTGAACAACCATAGGTTGTTCTGAAAATCATTATAAAAGATTTTGATAAGATAATTTATTTTTCTATAGAAAAAAAAATCTATTCAAGAAAGATTTCAGAAGATGTTTATCATAAATGAGAAGATTAGTTACAGAGAAAAAGGAAAATGGATTCGTATTCACATGCATGAGAATTATATAGAAACAAGAATAATCTTGGATTAAAAATCGAAATAGATTTCTTTGAAGTAATAAAACTCCTCAAATTACAGTACTCGTAGAGAGAGAACAATAATATATGCAAAGAAGAAGCATCTTTTACCCAATAGTAAAAGCTTGAGCTAAGATTTCTAAATGGATGGGATGAGGTTTTAGTACCTTTAACACATAATTTAACACCACGTTTGGTTCGTTGTAATGGAATAGAACTGTAATTGAATAGAGGTGCAATAGAATAGAGGTGTAATGGAATAGAGCTGTAATAAGTAATTCAACTGTTTGGTTGAATGGAATGGAATAGAGCTGTAATAGAATTCTTGTGTTTGGTTGAATGGAATGATGTTGTAATAGCATAAGGAAAACAACTAAAATGACCAAAATACCCTTAGCAGAATTTTTTCTAAGTAGATGATTATTGCTATTGTTATTAAATTTTAATAAGGTTATTATTGAAAATAATTTAATCATATTTTAACATAATTATTATTAAGTATAATTTAATAAAATATAATTTAATAATATGCTTAATATAATTATTATTATATGAATTAAAAAATCAAAATATATAATATTGTAAAAATATATATACTATCAACATACCCTACCTTTCAATTTTCATATTGAATATTTCAATTTCTATCCAACTTTTGCCTTAATTCCAACTTAGTCCCTAAACCGAGACTAACTTTTATTCTTCACATTTAACTTAATATTTCTATCCAATTTTCACTTTAAACTAAATTCAACTTTCTAATTTCAGCATTAAACCATAATTTCGAAATTAATTCAATTTAGTCCATACTATTCAAAACTAAGGCTTCAATTTAGTCCAAGGCTTCTAAAACATCAAAATTAAGTAAAAAGGGCTAAATTGACTTATCTATAAAACTTCCAAACTTCAAACTTTTAATTTTCCCTTTTCCCTTTTCTTTTCTCTTTTTCTTTCTTTCCTTCCCCTGCTCTCTATTTCGTTTGGCTTTCTGCTGTTTCTATTTCTACTCTTTTCTTTCTTTATTTCATTAAACCGATATATATATAATAAAATAACTTAATAAATATCTATTGTAAAAATCTATTTAATAACAAATATTCTTTTAACATTTGTATCCATTTATATTATCACACCTGTTTTTCTTTAATCTATTTATTATATAAATATCTTTTACTTAATAATAATATATAATTTAATAATATACTTATATAATAAGTAAATATACATGTAATTTACAAATGTATGTATATTAGTATCACACGTCACCATATGCACCATACATTTGTCTTAATTTAATTTATTCATCACATAATATCAATTTAATAATAATAAATACATTAAATATTTACTTAAATAATAAGTAAATGCATACATGTGTTACAAATGTATGTACAATATTTATTACACATGTATTTTATTTTTTTATGTCTAAGTAAAGACAACACCCAGCAAACCTTCAATTGCCAAAGAAATAGCATGTGCCTCGCTAGCAACCAGATCATCAAAGATTTGATGCATCATTGTCAAGACTCCACTCAATTCCTGCCAATCACAAACCAACATCACAATAATAAAGTTATTAAGCAAGAAACTATGAAATAGTTGTAAGTCTAACATACCAATGTAATGTTAATGGAGGGGATGCATCTGATACATCAATCCATTTAACTAAGAGAAGGACATCTCTAAAGTCTAGAAACTATCTGCATATATATTGAGCTATGAGCTGTGTGCGATGAAACCAATATGACCTAGGAAATTTCTATTGTATTTCAAAGATTTAGCCACCAGTGAAACTCATTTACAGATTTTTCAATAGGATCATTATTTTTACAGATGTATTTTTACAGATAAGTAACTAAATATAGCAGTTAAGAATACAATAGGGTGGCACTGATGAAGAATTTCAGTTCTAGTAATAACAATCCGTCGCTACTTACGCAAAATAAAACAAAAAATCGACTACCACATTTGCAATCACTGTAATACTCAGTTCTATGAAATTATTTCCTTTCCTTCTTCCAGACAGGAAGATGGACACATTTCATATTTTCAATCTTCTACATTCTATCAATTTTAATTCCAATTAATTGCAAATGCCGAAAAGAAACCATGTCATCTTTGGAAAACAGTGGCAACGCATTTTTTTTTTAATTCCAAAGTTGCTGGATCAAATGAAACAAAAATAAAATTTCTCATTTTATCTGCAGATACTAAGGATAAACATATCCAACGACAGCAAAGCACATTGGACAAGATGAACTACAAATCCAAAATTTAAAACAAGAAAGAAAGCATAACACCTTTAGCTTTGCTACTGAACATCCCCGCAACTGCTGCCAGGCTCTCTTCACTTGTCTCAATAAACTAATAGATAGAAAATGATGTTAGATAAGGGTTTAATGTGTCCTCGGGTATCTCATCTGTATTAAAATAAACTCCCCAAGTTGAAAGTGTCTAAATGTAAAAACTCACAATGAACAAGAAAATAGTCCAGTTGTCATAAGTTAATAGACAAACAGTTGATGAAGTCACGGTAGAGCCAACAGATGATAGAGAACAAAAATTGAGAAAGAAATATGGCAGGGTTGAAGTGAAGGAAAATTTCAAAAGTTTAATCTCACAGTAAGCTAAAATTTATCCAACCTCACCAAAATCGAACAGTAAAACAAAGACAAACTACAGATTTTCAAATAAATACACCTAGAGACGATCAAATCCTTGTGAACAGGAAACTTAATGAACAATATTTCACCTGTACACTTGAAACAACTCCAGCAAGAGCTTTAACCATACCCTCCACGACATTTGTGTTCTTTGGATGCCTGAAAGAGCAAATTCATGAGATTACTCTTATTTTCCAAAAATTAACCAACTAGTGAAAAAAGGGAGGAGGGAAGAAATAAGAACAAACTTTGACATCTGAAATTGAGTAACAAGTGACTAATTGAAATTTGAATATAGATGCAAAAAACCAATGAGTCATCAGCTAATTTAGCATTAAAATAGGATAGGCCACCACATAGTTCACCAAACTAACAAAAAAAAAAAATCATTAAATCCTAGTATTCTTTGGGGTTGTGAATACACCAACATATCAAGTTCCTTCAACCTTAAAGTCAATTTTGGCACCAAATTAGGTTCACTTATTATATGAGGTTACCCTGGCCAACTCTATAGGTTTACCTCATAACATCCTATGGGGATTTAGGATATGTTGGCTTAATTGTTCTTTACTTTGTCAGTAACCAGCCACAGCATGCTATCCTAGGAAAAGAAGGAAGCTCTCGCTACATGCAGAGAAAAAACCCAAGAGGACAGGAATGGCCAACTGCAATGTAGGCGGTGCAATAAGAGAGAAATATGCCATGCGATCACAAAACAATAAAAGCTCTTGCTTGCAAAATCAGGGTGCATCCCAGAAAACTTATAATGTAAGGTTACAAATGCAAAATGGCAAGGTACAGCAACGATGATAAAGATAATGCTTTCCATGCCTCTGGCTTCAGGTCTCTGTGAATGATATGGTGGGACTGCAATACTTCCAAACCGGCTCCTGCAAAGGAAACGAATGGCTACTCCTGATATAATGTTTAAATGAAGAAACCTTGCTATGACAGATAAAAATAAAAATAGCTACCTAGTTGCTGTATGAATCTCCCCGCTAATTGCTCTTGAACTCTTCCCTAACATCGAATGTAAGAGGCTAGGTTTCCTCCAGCACAGAACTCAAGGACCAAGAACAAACAACTTTCAGACTGAAAATTAAAGAAAAATCAGCCCATTCTTATGTGGAAATTAGAGTAGAAAAACATATATACAATGTATTCTAAATAATCAGCACTTGATACTTGATTTTAACGTATTAACTATTAAGCAAATTATAACATCAAATCCCAACACAAGCCAATTGGTGGAGAAGCATTGCCAGAAACTAGAATAAGGGTCTTATTTAATATTACCGGCATTACTTATGAGCTTTTTCATTTGTTTAGAGCTAGGATTACCATGGTTATACAATCTTCTAAAATAACTATAACAAATGTATAAAAATTAAAAAAGGATTGAAATTGACTAATAAATTGCCCAGTCCCTAGTAATCACTACAAAACAACCAAATTTCCAAGTTGACAAAGAGAAATCGAATTAGTTAATCTATCAAACCGTGGGATTAAAGAGAATATATCAAATGGGTATTCCAGAAATGACCGGAAAATCATAAACAACCAACTGCTGGAATCGAAAAATGAGAAGAAAGAAAAGAGAGAAAGCCAAAAAAAGGAACAAACTTGTAAAACGTGAAGAAGGCGAATGATGTTAGGGTGATTAACAGAAGAGAGAAAATTAAGCTCGCAATCCAAACAGTTGGCGAGGTGTTTGTTGATCTTGGAAAGGAAAACTTGCTTCACTGCCACTTCTTCACCACTTGATTTCGTCTCAGCTTTCCAAACTATGGAAACAAAACTTTCACGTATCTTTGATTTTAGCAAATAGTCTCCGATCGTGAAGGGTTCCAACAGATAGGGCATGGCATCTATGCCTTGGGGCTCCATTAGCTTTCTTTCATGTTGTTGCTGCTGTCCATAGTTGTTGCTAGACTTTTCTCGTTGGTTACTTGGCTTGTTCTTGGCGAAGGAGAAAGTAAGAAGGAGATTTTGGGGAAATTTTCTTCATTTCTATTCGGCGAATAGCCATTCATAGCTTTGAGCACTGAATCCCTATTACGCGTTTAAGGGAATAGAAACATAATAGGTAATGAAGAAACGGTGAACCAAACAAAAGCATTGGGTGGGCCCACGAAATAGGGGTGCCATTACACCCAATCAAACATGGTGTAAATGTGAAAATTTGTCCTTCAAAAAAATTTCAATGAATTGATTATAAATTATGAGATTTTACGGTGTTCTTAAGAAAATATTAAATTAAGTGTATTTTTTCAATCGAATCAATTTGAAAATTCAAAAACTAATAAATGACCGAAATAACCAACAAAACTAAACATATAACTAAAAAATTCGCCTAAATCGAAACTAATTTCAATCCATTTTAACCGAGAATCACTCACTTCTAAACCTAAATGATAAATTTATTTTACCCTAGATTCTTATATCAAATTCTGTTAAAAATGATTTCTTAATTTCCTTTTTGTTTACATTTTACACTCCAATACTTTCAATTGGGATACGCTCAAATTCCATAATTTTATCTTTCTATCTCGGTTTAGATTAATTTATGTCACAAGTTAATTCAATACAATATAATCAAAAAAATTACTTAAAATTTTATTTTCAATAAAATAATAAATTTTCATCATTTTATATTTTATATAAAATTCAAATAAAACAATTAAAACTTGAAATGTCCAAGCATTTCAACTCCATCTTAAAAATAATTCATTTACAAATACTTTCCTGCTAATAATAATATGTTGGGAGAGTTCTTAATATTAATGTGCCTTATCACTGAACAACGATAATGAAATCTAATTAAAATACTAATAGCGATAACAATTGCAGACTATAGCATTCGAAAGTGAGCTCCCTCCTCTGTCCTCCTTCCGCTCAAACAAAGACTTTGAACTCAATTAAGTCATTCGAATACTCATCATCTTTCTTCCTCAAATCTCATTTAATTTTCATTGTAAGCTCAAAACCAGACAAGTAGCTTACATGCACCTTTGGTGAACTTATAGCAAAAACACAGCATTAGATTTGTAAAATAAATCTGAAATAAAACTTAGTAAACCAGGATCTATAATGTCAAATCATCAAGAATAAATCAAGAACAAAACTGGATGCGGAGGCGTACCTGAATCCATGAATTCCTCTGGAGTTTTACCGAATTTTGGGGATTTGATCTTCCAAATTAGCACACAAGAAATTTAAAGAATATCTGCTCTCTCTTTCCTAATGATGGGATATTAAAAAAGATATCTGTGTATAATTTGGGGACCATAACCCTAATATTTATAACCTTGGCATATTAGTTCTAATCAAATTCTATTAGCCCATCATTAATTAGAATTTGATTAGAAGAGTATCTACACATATTTGACCCATACTTTATTTAATAATTAAAAGCCCAATAAAATTTTAACCAAATTTGATCACTTTTAATTTGGGCTAACTATCATGATAGTAAATAATAACATGTAATTATCCTTATTATATATGTGATGTCCAAATTTTCCAACACACAGTGCTTCCCATACAACTAAAATGAGGAGTTTCCTTCCCACCTTATCCTCGTTGTTCTGTATATTTCCTTTGGTGTTGTGTCAGCTAGCTTCAAACCAGAGGAAGATGATGATCACTATTTCTAAGAAGCTTGAGTTAGACACCCCATTTTCATCCTAAAAATGTTAGAATGGAGCCAAACCTTTGCCATTGGAGAGGAATTTCATGCAACTCCCCCCTCAACAACTCCGTACTTTCCCTTTCCTTGGCGAGATTTGGTCTTTCTAACTCCACCTTCCTTCCCATGCTTTGCCAGATTGATTCTTTGCAGTTGCTTGACTTTTCCAGCAACTTGTTTAACTCAATCCCAGATGAGATTTTAAACAGTTGTGGAGGGATTGATGGGTTAAAGTGCTTCAACTTTAGCAATGGTTTCCCAATTAGAATTCCGCTCAGGCTTTTTCTCTATAACTACTTCCTTTTCAAATGATTGTCTAACTCAGGGTGGTTGGTTACCACTGGTTTCAGTAGTATCGATCAGTGCGCATAATTTCAGTGCTAAAATCTGAATAAGCAATACCCTTTTTCATATCGATGAAAATTTTTATTTATATCGATTACACCAACTTGTTCCTGCCAATTCTGATCACACTAACTGGAACATAATTAAGTATCTAGCTATCACTTCTAAACAAAATTGCCTTACATTGCTCATTCTAGTTATTCCTTTTAAGATTCGGCTAAGTGTTAGCTTGCAATGTTCATTGAATTAGGGTTTATTGTATAATGTAAGAAAAATATATGAATATCTCATCTATATATTTTAGAGTTTGTTGTATAATGTATTATTACGTGTTTTTTAGCTATCGAGGTAAGGTTGGGGAAGCAAATATTAAAATTGTTTCATACCTATCTTTTAAAAAATCGACTTGGCATGTCTCAGTCTTCACTTTAAAAAAAAGATAAAATCTTCATTCGAAGTAAATCAACTCGAATTATTTTAAGCTTTACGAAATTTGTCATCCCTAAATGAGGTAAAGTGATAGGACAAAATGAAATAGGACGATTATGAATGAATTCACTATTCATGAAGACAGTAGTAGTATTCAAGATTCAACATCTATAAAGGCTACAAATGAAATAGGACAAAGCATTGTGACATGTTTTTGGACAAGTATAAATCTTAGCTCATAAAGGTTACAAATGAAGGTAGTTTCAAAACCTGGAAAAAAAAAACAAAGAAAGGGAATCCAACCCAAGATTCATATTTTAAATTTAAAGAACATAATAGTTTTTTTTTTTTTTTTATGCTTGAATTGAGAGATCGAAACTACTTAATATGACAATATCATTGCATTCAAATCAAACAACTTGGGTATCTGCTGCTCCATCTTTTTGAGGCTCCACATATGTAACAACAATGTCTTTTCCGAATGTTAGATAGATGACTGCAATAATGTAAATCTCCATTAAAGGAAACACAATGATTCCAATGAATACATTTCCTACTTTTGGTACATTATTGTGAACCAACCAGTCTACAAATGCTGTTATTAAATAGTACACGTTGATGCCAATGATCCCAATGCCTAAAATCCATGAAATCACAATTATCTGCGATGAGATGAAAATATGATTATCAGCTAAGAACATAAATAAGCAAAAAAATAAAAGAAAGTAATTGAGAGAAATAACCATAAAAGTATCATAAAGGCTTCTATATTAGGAGTCAGATTGCATTTTGCCTCATCAAAGAGCTAGTCCCTTTTTGTTAAAAATTTAATCCATTTGTACTATTAAAAACTGGTATAGTTAACAAAATAATCAGACAATGACACGTGGCTGGTCATGTACGGACTAGTTTTTAACAGTAGAAATGGTTGGAAATTTTAACAAAATGACAATTTTGCTCTATGATCAAACATATAGAGAATAATTCACCGATTTTTTAGCAGATAGGAAAAATACAATCTGACTCTTAATACAGAGACCTCTATTGTACTTTTACCGAAAAATAACTCACAATTACGGAGTTCTTGTAGGGTCCCATCTTGGTTGAGCTGCTACTAAATTTAAGGAGTGGGATTAGAGCAAATGGTAACTCAAATGAAAGAATCATCTGCAAAATCCATTACCAAATTTACAAGTAGTTTTAGCTTAAAATATATATATTGATAAAATAATTTGTTGATGAACTCAAAAATTAAAAGTCTTCATAAGTTGGGCCTATGCAAGGCATTTAGATAATTTTTTTGAGTTCGGTTCGAAAAATAGATTTATGTTTTGCCTAAGTCCAATCTAATTTAAGAAAAATAAATTCTGGCCCGATCAGCTCGTCCATATTTGATTTTTTAGATTAATTTTTATTTAAAATTAAAATTTTTTAAAAATATAATATATCAAATACACTAAAAAAAATGCTAAAATAAAAATTTTCTAACACATTAAAAGGTATTTATATTAAAAGATACTATCATAAATATAATAAATATTTTATTATATTAAAAAACACAAATAAATATAATAAATATTTTATTGTATTAAATATAAATTTTAAAATTTTATATTTTGTGTTGAATTATTTAGTTGAGTGAGTTTCTTTTAGATCATGTACAATAGGTTTAATCGCTATTGGATTAATTATTTAATATAAATATATATAATTATTATTTATTATATATAATTAATATAATATTATTTTATAACATAATATTCGGACAGTGCTAGGCTTGGGCCAAAAAATCTTGTCCAAGGCCCGACTTATATAAAAAATGGGCCTTAAATTTTAACAAAGTCTATTTTCGTATTTTGTCCAAACCCTCATATTTTTTAGGTAGGCATTTGAACCTAAACAGGTGACCCAGCCCATGAGCAGGTTTACCACGAATTTAATAAGTTTGGATTCGAATCCATTATTTATAATCCCTTTGTTATTTTAGGGTTAACGATATGCTTTGTAAAAAAAATTGATCTTAGATATATTCTAACCGATGCAATGATGATTAGTTGATCAGCCCCTTGAGATCCACCAATTATGGACACAATGAGACTAGGTGTAATGGCAATGCACCTAGTCATTATATTCCTCACCCATTTCTTCATTTTAAGATTCAAGAAACCCTAGAAAAAACAAACATAATATGATAAAGTTAATTAATTGTCATTAGATTAATGATTAATTAACACAACATTTCAAAAAGGGTGTAATTTGCAAAACCTGCATGATAAATTGTCCTGCATAAGTCCCTGTAATGGTAAAGCTTTGCCCTGATGCTAAAAGTGCAACGGCATAAAGGGCTTTGCTAGATTTCCCCAACACATTCTGCAATGTTTGCCAAAACACAGTTTCTTACCTTCAATTTTGGTTTGCTCATGAAAAGTTTTAGTATGTTTAATTAGTAATTTTGGACCTGGAGAAGGAAAGAAGCTGAGTTGAGATTAATATTGTTGCAACGTTTCTGGTTAGCACTGGAAATATTATCAGCTGTGCAGACCGCGGCGGACACCGAGACAACCGCCACGTTGATTAAAAAGGCCACAAACAAGGCGATGCCACTCTCTATTAGAAAATATCTACAGGCACATCAATGAAAGCAACCATAACTTAGCATGCATTAACAAACTAGAGCTATAGCATTACACTTTCAATGATGATATTGTTTACTTTGGCTTACATTAACACCTCGAACAGAGTTTGGTACTTTTCTGCTGAACACTAGTGCTGAGTGAAGGAAGCGATTGTGCCTATAATTCACACCATTTTTTTGTAGTTAGAATTAACTAAGAGCTTTATTGAAATGTGATTAGATGACATTTGGTCCTGATCTTATAAAGTCAGTGATAAAGGTTTCGAAAATTTTATGAGAGCTTATTAGTGGCTCATGTGAAGTGCACATGAAAATCTTCTAAGGAACCTTTCTATGGGCAAGATTTTCAAAAGAAATTATATAACAATATATGTAGGGATGAGCAAAACACGATTTAATTTGAAAAAAAAAATTGAATTTTGAATTAATTGAATCAAATTATTCGAGTCGACTCAAACAATTAATTCGAGTTTTAAGTTCAAGTCGGGTTAAATTTTACAATTCAAATAATTTGAATATCAAATTGGTATAAATACTCTTTTGGCCCCTATCAATTTTGAAAATGAACAAATTGATGTCTCTCAACAAAAATTATAAAATAATTTAAAATAATTTTTAAAATTCAAAATATTTATAAAAATTTTAAAAGTAAAGTAGATGTTCATCTTACGGCATAACAAGGGCACCCAAGAGGGCAATGGCGTCGCCGGTGGCTCCCTAGCCATTTAGTTTAGGAACAAACATGCCTTTAACCACATCTGATGCTGGTGGCTTTACGTAACACATTTCCCCAAAGAAACATCCCGCCATTACAAACACCAGCACTGCTATCAGCATTTCCAGCTTCCTGACCTTTTCATTATATACATCATATTCGACATAACAAAACCATTAGGAAATATTAACCTTCTCTAATTTAACATTTACATTTACAGACACAAATTAATTACCCCATATCTCTGCAGGCGAAGAAGGAGGAGAGTGCTTAAACCCGTCAGTAAAACTCCAACCCATACTGGAATGTTAAACAGTATATTCAATCCAAAGGCTGTCCCAATCACTGCCACATATATATAAATACATCATGTATCTTGTTTTCAGTACTTGGTTTTTGGACTATTTACTCATGATGTAAATGATGACTTAAATAACAAGAAACCTTCTGGTATATCAGCAGCTATGACAGCAATCTCTGCTAGTATCCATAACTCATAAGCAATATTTCACCATTCTTGGGTACTCAGCCTTACACAATTCTGATAAGTGTTTGCCTGAAAAGTTAAATAAAGCTAAATTATAACATCGGAAATGGAGATTTTGTTAATTATTAGTATAAAATATGTATATAATCAATTACCAGTGCTGACTCCAAGATTTGCAGCAAGAGATTGGATTATGAGAGCAAAGACTAATCCGATCAAAACCACCCACAGCAGCTGAAGATTGAAAAGGTTTCATGTTGTTGCATTTAAGAAGATTATAAATATAAAGGCTTTTTCTTGAACCTAAGTATTACCTCATATCCATGGCTGGCTCCTGCTTGTAAATCAGTTTCCACTGTGACATGACGTCAATCGGATTATGATCAAATAAGAAAACATTTCAATCAAAGGAGAAAGAGTGGCAATGGCTTACAGTTTCCAGGATTAAGATAAGCGAATGAAACAAGGAAACCAGGACCTATAAATGACAAAAACTTTCTCCATCCAGGTTTCTGAAAAAAAAAAGTCCCATAGAAACATCAATCACAAACCAAATAAACGGCCTCTCTCCCTCTCTCTCTCTCTCTCTCAATATATATATATATATATATAAAGAAATGGAACCTGATCATGATTGGGGTCATCATGTTGGGAAGAAACCGAAACAACTTGAAAAACAAAGCGGAAGCAAAACCGGTGTTCTTTCTCTCCCTATAACTCTTGTCAAATATTATGGCAAGCACAATAGCACAAAATATTTGTTCTCTAGCAACATATCAACCACAAATCAACCAATGCAACCACAACAAAAATAATAAATAGAGACACCGATATTTTTACGTGGAAAACCCCTCTAAATCAAGGGTAAAAACCACGGGACTTTAGAGTCCGATCAAAAGCTCCACTATAATCAAATGTTCAGCTACAAGATCACAATATCAAGCCTACAATAAGCATTCAACTCCAACAAGGCTAACAATAAGTAATCTTTAGCAAAAGAGAGAAAAATTGGAGAACATCACCAAAATCGTAACTGCTGTAAAACGGGTATTTCTGACGCTACAGGACTCGGATGAAAAATCCAACCGTACAAAGTCAAGAACACCTTGTCGTCTAGCTGCTGTCCAAAAATCAGCTCAATCGAACCACGGATGGACCTCCGATCGAAGAGTTGATCACAGCTGCTCCAAACTTGAGAAACTAATTTTTCTAGCTTCAAAGCTCTCTGTTTCTCACCTTTTTCTCTCCTATTAACAACCTGATTTTTCAGCTCTCTCACATGTTAAAATATGCCGGCCACACCACATGTATAAGACAAAAATAAAATGATAAAAGCCAAAAAAATTGGCTGCCAACAAGTCACGTAAGAAAGGACAAAAGAAAGAACAAAAGAAAATGATAAAAAAAAATAGGTGCCATGTTTTATGGCAGATTTTGAGGGATTCCCACATAGTGGGACCCTCCCAACAAATCTCCCCCTCCGACTATGTGGGAATACCTCCATACCGAAAATCAAACAACATGCTTCAAACTTTCCTCTTGGTAAAGCCTTCGTCAGCATATCAGCACCATTATCATCAGTATGTATCTTCTCAAGCTCTAACAGCTTAGCTTCAAGAACATCTCGTATCCAATGGTACCTTACATCAATATGCTTAGATCTAGCATGAAAAGTTGGATTCTTACCAAGATGAATAGCACTCTGGCTATCACAATACAGGACATACTTCTCCTGAGTAAAACCAAGCTCATGCACAAACTTCTTCATCCAAAGCATCTCCTTGCACGCTTCGGTTGCTGCAATAAACTCTGATTCAGTGGTGGACAATGCAACACACTTTTGCAATCTTGATTGCCATGCCACAGCTCCCCTTGCATAAGTGATCAAGTAACCTGAAGTAGATCTCCTCGAGTCAATATCTCCGGCCATGTCTGAATCTGTATAACCAACAAGAACAGGTTTCTCATTACCGAAACAAAGTTCCATGTTGGAAGTGCCACGAAGATATCTCATAATCCACTTCACTGCATTCCAATGCTCTCTGCCTGGATTAGAAAGAAAATGACTGACTGTACCAACGTCATAAGCCAAGTCTGGTCTTGTGCAAACCATTGCATACATCAGACTCCTCACGGCTGAAGAGTAAGGAATTTTCTGCATCTCTTCCTTCTCCTTTTCTGTGGAAGGACTATGCTTAACACTCAATCTGAAGTGAGTAGCAAAGGGAGTGCTCACCGCTTTAGCTTTGTCCATGCTAAACCTTTGAAGTACTTTCTCAATGTACCTCTCTTGTGATAACCATAATTTCTTGGCCTTTCTATCACGTGTCAACTTTATGCCAAGAATTTGCTTTGCTGGCCCCAAATCCTTCATTGCAAAGGATTTACTCAACTCTTGCTTCAACTTCTCAATTCTAGAAGCATTCTGACCAACAATAAGCATGTCATCAACATAGAGCAGAAGAATTATAAAATCATCACCAGAGAATCTCTTAACAAACACACAATGATCAGAAGTAGTCTTCTTGTAGCCTTGCTCCCCCATAACAGACTCAAACTTCTTGTACCATTGCCTTGGAGCTTGCTTTAAACCATACAAGCTCTTCTTCAATCTGCACACATAGTTCTCTTTCCCTTGTGCAACAAATCCCTCTGGCTGCTCCATGTAAAGCTCTTCTTCCAAGTCACCATGAAGAAAAGCAGTTTTCACATCCATTTGTTCAACCTCTAAGTCATAACAGGCTGTCAAACTCAGTATAGTTCTAATAGAGGACATCTTCACAACCGGAAAAAATATTTCTTCAAAATTAACCCCCTTTTTCTGAGTATAACCCTTGACGACCAATCTAGCCTTGTACCGTGGAGATGAAGACTTCTCTTCTTGCTTCAACCTGTAAACCCACCGATTCTTCAAGGCTCCTTTGCCCTTGGGCAGTTTCACCAACTCAAAGGTATGGTTTTCATGCAAGGATTGAAGTTCATCTTTCATCGCTTCAACCCACTGATCTTTGCATTCACTCTCCATAGCCTCTTCATAACATTCGAGTTCTCCCCGTCGCTTAAAGAACATATTCATCAGAAGAATACCTGACAGAAGATTGCCGATCTCTAGAAGACCTTCGAAGTGGAACTGCTGGTGGAGCTATAGGTGCTTGTTGTTGATCGTTCACAACATCATCCATGGGAGCATCAAAGTCACCTATATCCTGATGGTCATCAGTAACATCACCATGTACATCATCCTGGATAGGACCTGGTGAAGAGTTTAGGGGAACCGGATTCACATCGATCAAATCACCATTGTCTTGTGAATTCACTTTCTCCATCTTATCAATGTCATCGATGGTCTGATCCTCAATGAAGACAACATCTCTGCTTCTCACGAGTTTCTTCTGAACGGGATCATAGAGTCTATAACCAAACTCACCATCTAGACCATAACCAATGAAGATGCATTGTCGAGTCTTGGCACCCAACTTGGATCTTTCATCCTTTGGAACATGAACAAATACTTTGCAACCGAACACACGTAGGTGATCATATGACACATCTTTGCCAAACCAAACTCTATCTGGCACGTCACCTTGCAAAGGAACACTAGGAGACAAATTTATCACATGTGTCACCGTATTCAAAGCTTCAGCCCAAAATGATCTTGGCAGCTTTGAATCTGACAACAAACATCTGACTCTCTCGATCAATGTTCGGTTCATTCTTTCAATTTAACCCATTTAATCGTGGAGTCTTTTGTGGTGTTCTCTCGATGTCCGATTCCTCGTCGCGATAATGACTCATGAAACGGCCTGTGTACTTCGCCACCATTATCGATGACGAATGCACTTCAACTTCTTCCCTGTTTCCTTTCAACCGATGCATGAAATCTGTTTAAACACCTCAAAGACTTGATTTTTAGACTTCAAAGTGTAAACCCATAGCTTTCTTGAATAGTCATCAATGAAAGTCACAAAATAAAGTGCACCGCCAAGTGACCTTACTTTTATCGGACCACAAACATCCGAATGGACCAACTCTAGCAACTCGATCTTCTATGAGAAAGACGGCTTCTAAAAGAAACTCTCTTCTCTTTCTCGCTAGACAATGAGCATAATTCTTCATGTAGCATTCTTCAACCCCAAAGTTGATTCTTCTTCGCTAAACAATTAAGCCCTTTCTCACTCATGTGACTAAGTCGTTTATGCCACAACTCGCTTGAGTTTGTCATTCAACATCACACATTTACTGATCTCTCAAGAAGTCAAGCTTGCATCAAATATAAATTTGAGCTCTTCTTTCCTCGAGCCACAACCAAGGAGCCTTTAGTCGACTTCCACCGCTCTCACCAAGGTGTTACGAGAATCCTCATCATCAAGCTTTCTTGCAGAGATCAAATTCAAACGGATATCCGGTGCGTGTCGACATCCTTGAGAGTTAACTTTGTTCCATTGTTACTCACCAAGTGAACATCTCTCATACCGATAACCGGAACCAAACCGTCATTACCCATCTTCAATACCCCAAAATCACCAGGAGTATAAGATGTGAAGAAATCCTTCCTCGACGTGACATGAAGTGATGCACCAGTATCAATCACCCAACTAGTCTCGTCACATGCTAAGTTGACCAAATTCACATCACGAATGACCAATGATCTTCACGAGTAGCGGTAGCAACACGCTTCGGATTTTCTATCATCATTCGATCGTGTTTATCACCACCTTTGTTCTCTTTCTTCCACTTGAAGCAATATTTCTTGATATGGCCTTTCTTACCACAATGATGACACTCAAGATTCTTGTATCTCGATCTTGACTTGCTTCGGCCTTTATCTCTACTCTTTCCATCTTTGTCTCTGTTCCTCCCCCTGTTCTCGGTAACCAACACCTCGGACTGTGATGTAGAACCCTGAGATCGTCTTCTGACCTCTTCATTCAACACACCACTCTTAGCTAAATCTAAGGTAATAATACCCTTTGGGATGACTAATGAGCGAAACCCTGGAAAGTCTCCCAAGAGTCCGGTAGAGTAGCAAGCAACCAAAGTCCTAAAATCTCGTCATCAAATTTGACACCCATACCAAGCAAGCGATTCATCACGCTCAAATTCACTCACATGGTCAGCTATAGACGTTCCTTCTTTGTATTTCAACGCCATCATTTTCTTCAAAAAAAACAACTTGTTATTGCCCGATCTCAAGCATACAAGCTTTCAAGCTTCTCCCACAATGTTCGAGCATGTGTCTCCCGATTAATGTGGTTGTAAACATTTTCTTCAACAAATTGCCGAATAAAGCCACACACTTGTTGATGCTCAAATTCCCATTCTTCAAACTTTTTTGAATCGGGTTTTGAGTAGCAAAGACCTAAGATCAGAGCCTTCACAAACAACAAGTCCTTCATTTTATTCCGCCAAAGTTGATAATTTGTGCCATTCAACATAATCATCTTGCTCGTATTAATTTCCATAATTATTTGACAGAATAACCAAGCTCTTGATACCGTTTTGGGAAGAAAACAAACAACCAAAAACAAAGCGGAAGCAAAACCTGTGTTCTTTCTCTCCTATAACTCTTGTCAAATATTATGGCAAGCACAATAGCACAAAATATTTGTTCTCTAGCAACCTATCAACCACAAATCAACCAATGCAACCACAACAAAAATAATAAATAGAGACACCGATATTTTTACGTGGAAAACCCCTCTAAATCAAGGGTAAAAACCACGGGACTTTAGAGTCCGATCAAAAGCTCCACTATAATCAAATGTTCAGCTACAAGATCACAATATCAAGCCTACAATAAGCATTCAACTCCAACAAGGCTAACAATATGTAATCTTTAGCAAAAGAGAGAAAAATTGGAGAACATCACCAAGATCGTAGCTGCTGTAAAACAGGTATTTCTGACGCTACAGGACTCGGATGAAAAATCCGACCGTACAAAGTCAAGAACACCTTGTCGTCTAGCTGCTGTCTAAAAATCAGCTCAATCGAACCACGGATAGACCTCCGATCGAAGAGTTGATCACAGCTGCTCCAAACTTGAGAAACTAATTTTTCTAGCTTCAAAGCTCTCTGTTTCTCACCTTTTTCTCTCCTATTAACAACCTGATTTTTCAGCTCTCTCACATGTTAAAATATGCCGGCCACACCACATGTATAAGACAAAAATAAAATGATAAAAGCCAAAAAAAATTGGCTGCCAACAAGTCACGTAAGAAAGGACAAAAGAAAAAACAAAAGAAAATGATAAAAAAAATAGGTGCCATGTTTTATGGCAGATTTTGAGGGATTCCCACATAGTGGGACCCTCCCAACACATCATGTTTATCATTGAAACGTTTGCTATTGTTATTAGAGGAGGATTGTTGGGTGGTGGTGCCGGGCTCCACATTAAGAGTAGCTATGCGGTTGCTTCTTCCATTCCACCCCATGATTGAGGAATTACTGCAACATCGCCTCCTTGCTGTTGCTGCCAACTTCCCATATCTCCTTTTTCTTTTTAAGTTTATTGATTACTGTATAGTTGCAGTGACACACATATTGAAGAAACTGAAACACTGCATTTATGGTGCAATATGTACGACTTATCCAACATTTGCCTACATGTTTTTTGAGGTGCCGACTAGCCAGTTACTATCTGTACATGCAAATAAATAAAATTATTTAATGTGGTTTGTAACGACTCAAAATCCGTAGATACCGAAAAAGTATGTTATCGGGCTTTCGTCTTAGTAAATCGAGTTAGTAAATAATTATTAGGAGTAATTATGAGTCTAATAGTGTGTTTAATTAAATTTTTATTTAGTGAATTTAACTTTATTTAAAGTAATTAGGAAAAAGGATCAAATTGAATAAAAAGGACTTAATTGACTTACCAATTTAAACTTCAAGCTTTAAATCCCTAGTTTTTCCTTTTCTTTTCTTTTCTTTCTTTCCTTTCTCCAATTTCGTATGCTCTCTGTTCTTTCTCCTCTCTTTTTTATAATTTATTTACTTTATTTTATTTACTTATTTATTTTATATTAACTTAATAATAATATTATAAATATCTTATTTAATAACAAATGAATATTTTACTAATGTAATATTATATATACTTACACATGTATTATATCATCATCCTGCATTTGTTTGGGTTTTGTTTTAGGTGTTTTAATTTTTGATTGTTTTTTAGTTGTGTGTGGCTGTTTGCTTTTCAGCTTTGAGTGGCCTTTGTGTGCTGTTTGGTTTATTTGATAAGTCTTTTCATCTGTTTCTAACTGTAAAAAAAATGAAGAACACACAGATTTTACGTGGAAACCCTTTCAGGAAATCATCTGTTTCTAACTGTAAAAAAAAATGAAGAACACACAGATTTTACGTGGAAACCCTTTCAGGAAAAACCACGGGCAGAGGAGAAGAAAATTCACTATGTCGAATTCGAATCAATTACAAGAGGAATAGATCATGTCTATTTATAGGCTTATAAAGCCATATTCTAATAGGAGTAGTAAGATTGAAACTCCTTATTCTAATCAATATCAAATAGATGGAGTTTAATAAGGTTTAAAAACCTTATTCAAAATAAAATAAAAGAAGTGTAATTCTATAGGGATTCTTCTTTTTTATTTTATTTAAATAAGAATTTGGGTCACTTAATTCTAACAATCTCCACCTTGACACGAATTCTCAATAAACAAGTTCTTCATCGCGAACTTTCAACGAACAAGTTCTCCACCTCTTCCATAAAACCCTTAAGGATTTAACTTCAACAATGAACACCAACCAAGTCTAAGCAATGCTTAAACTTGGTTATAGGAAAATGACTTAGTCATCATATCTGCAGGGATTTTCATGAGTACTAATTTTGCTCACAACAATATCACCACCACGAGCAATAATATCACGAACAAAATGATACCGAACATCAATGTGTTTTGTTCTCTCATGAAACATTTGATCTTTTGTAAGGAAGATGGCACTCATTGTCACAAAATCTTGTGCTAATTTGAAGGTCTTCATTGAGCTCACTAAAGAGTCCCTTCAACCAAATAGCTTCTTTACAAGCCTCGATGTCGCCATGTACTCGGCTTGATGGTAGACAAAGCGATCGTAGTTTGCAAAGTAGCTTTCCAACCGATTGCACAACCTCCGATTGTAAAGACATAACCAAAGTGAGAGATCTTCTTCTATCAAGGTCTCCAAAGAAAATCAGCATCAACATATCCAATGACTCCATCTCTAGTTCTTCCAAAGCGTAAGCAAACATCGATAGTACCTCGTAAGTATCTTAAAATCCATCGAATCGCTTTCCAATGTTTTTTACCGGGATTCGCCATGTATCTCGCTAAATCGCACTGATCGTGCGTATGATAAATCTGGGCGTGAACAAACCATAGCATACATGAGAGATCAAAGCGCACTAGAGTATGGAACATGTGACATGTACTTAATCTCATCATCGATTGTGGAAACAAAGCCGATGAAAGTCCAAATGGGCCTGCTAAAGAGTACTAACAGCTTAGCACTCTGCATATTGAACTCGCAAAGAACTTTCTCAATGTACCCTTCGACTTAGGTACAATTTACTTGCTTTTCTATCTCTCGAGAATCTCCATACCAAGTATCTTCTTTGCTGGTCCTAAATCTTTGATCTCAAATTCTTCACTTAGTTGGGCTTTGACCTTTCTTATCTCTCCTTTATCTTTTCTTTGCTATTAACATGTCATCAACATAAAGAAGTAGATACACAAAAGCACCATCATCTGCTTTTTCTTAAAGTAAACACAATTTTGTCAAAACTACTTCTTTTAAAATCATGAGAAGTCATAAAGGAATCAAACCTCTTGTACCACTTGTCTTGGTGGATCGTTTCAAATTGTAAAGAGACTTTTTCAAAGCAAGCAAACATAGTCCTCTTTTTCTCGAGGTCAGAAACCCTCTGGTTGTTGCATGTAAATATCTTCCTCAAGCTTTCCATGGAAAAATGCGGTTTTACATCTAACGCTCAAGCTCCAAATCTTGCATGGCCACAATACCAAGCAAAGCTCGAATCGAACTATGCTTCACAACTAGGAGAACACATCTGAAAAGTCCACTCACTGGAATTTGATCAGTAACCCTTTGCAACAAGCCTTGCTTTATATCTAGGTTCTTCAACTCCTGAGTCCCTTCTTTCTTTTTAAACACCCATTTACAAATGAACAACCTTTTTGCCTCTAGGAAGTTTCACAAGATCCCATGTTTTGTTTTTGTGGAGTGATTCTATTTCCTCTTGCATAGAAAACATCCACTTTTACTCGAGTCTTCACAACTAACCGCCTCGTAATAATTTGACGGCTCTTGGTTTGCATCTATATCTTCACCACATTTAAAGCATAAGCAACTAGGTCACCCTCAAAGATACTTCTTTGGAGGTTTAATTTCTCTTCTAGTTCTGTTTTTGGCGATAGAGTATTGTGGTGAAGAAGCAACTCTATTCTCAATTTTTGTACTGACTTGAGGAGTTGACTCTGTATTAATCTGATGCTCCACCTGCTTTTAATTTTCTTTATTGGAAGAGTCTTTAAGAGATAAGTTAGGTAGCATAGCAGTTTCATCAAAAACAACATCTCTGCTAATCACAACTTTTCTATTTTTAGGACACCATAACTTATACACTTTTACACCAGCTTTATAACTAAGAAAAACACATTTAATGGATCTTGGTTCCAATTTTCCATTATTAACATGAGCATACGCAGGACACCCAAAGATCTTTAAATCAGAATAATTAGCGGGATTACGGACCATACCTCTTGTGGAGTCTTTTTCTCAATGGCAACAGATGGAGATCGGTTGATCAAAAAACATGCGATGAGAAATTCTGCCGGCCCAAAACGACTTTGGTAAGTTGGCATTTGACAACATGCATCGAACCTTCTCCATAAACGTTCTGTTCATTCGTTCTACAATGCCGTTTTGTTATAGAGTATGACGAACTGTCAAGTGTCTCACGATTCCTTCCGACTTACAGTTTATTAAACTCATCGAACAAAACTCTAAGCCATTGTCTGCATGCGGATGTATTTTATTTGTTTTCTGTCTGCTTTTTCAATCATAGTTTTCCAAGACTTAAATGAGGAAAACACATCACTTTTCTCTCGCTTCAGAAAGAATGCCCAAACTTTTCTGGAAAAATCATCAATAAAAGTTAGCATATAATTAGCTCCACCTCTCGAAGGCACTCTTGATGGCCCCCATAGATCAGAATGAATATACTCCAATGTTCCCTTCATGTTATGGATTCCTCTGGTGAATCGAACTCTCTTTTGCTTCCCAAAAACACAGTGCTCACAGAACTTCAGTTTGCAAATTCCTTACCCATCAAGAAGTCCTCTTTTGCTCAATTCTGCCATGCCATTCTCACTCATATGCCCTAGGCGCATATGCCAAAGTTTAGTAATATCATTGTCTGTCAAAGAAGAGGAAGCAACAGCTGCATCACCAATAACAGTAGAACCTTGCAAAACATATAACTTGGCAGTCTTTCTCTGCCCTTTCATCACAATGAGGGAACCTTTGGAAATCTTCAACATCCCACTTTCAGCTTTGTATTTGTACCCTTTTGAATCAAGAGTACTCAACGAAATTAAATTTCTCTTCAATTCTGGAACATGCCGTATGTCACTAAGTGTTCTGACAACTCCATCAAACATCTTAACTTTAATTGTTCCAACACCTGCGATTTTACACGAAGCATTATTTCCTATCAAAACAACACCTTCAGACACCATTTCGTAATTTGTAAACCAATCCCGATTGGGACTCATGTGGAAGGTGCAGCCTGAATCAAGTATCCACTCCTCGCTCTCTTTAGAATTGTTAACAGAAGCGACTAGAAGTTCACCATCACTGTAGTCTTCTACAATATCAGCTTCACCAGAATTTCCTGGTTGTTTTCCCTTTTGATTTGCAGCCTCCCTTTTAATCTTGTTCTCAGAGCTTGTAGCACTCGATTTAATGTGCCCTTTCTTCTTGCGAGAAGTTACAAGTTTTACCTCTGTTTGAAGACTTTGATCTACCCTTAGATTTACTGCGAGGATTTCGTTCTGTGTCCTTCCACGATCATCATCGGTATTCCGATCTTGTCTCCCACAAACAATGAGACCCTCTCCCTGAGAGTCAATTTTAACCACAATATGCTTCATCTTATCATACGAGGTCAAAGAATCATAAACCTCATCAACTGTGAGAGACTCGCGGCTATATAAAATCGTGTCTCTAAAGGTTGAATAAGACGGAGAGCAACGAACAAGCGAGAATCAACCCTAGATCTTTCTTATCATACTCAACCTCCATGGCCTCCAAGTTTGAGAGAATTTCTTTAAACATCATTAAGTGTTCGTGCCTGCACGCACCTTCCTCCAAGCGATGAGCATAAAGACGTTGCTTCATATGCAACTTGCTAGTTAAAGTTTTCGACATACATATTTGTTCTAGCCTCTTCCATAATCTTCATGCGCGATCTTCTCCTTCATCACATCCTGCAAAATTTCATTAGACAAATGCGGATGTAATCGTATTAGTGCCTTTCGATCCTTGCGCTTCTTATCTTCCTCCGTCAATGTCGAAGGCATCTTATTTACCCTAACAGGGCTTCCTCTAAATCCATCCGTGCAAGAATCGCTGCATCTTTATCCGCCACAACGCGAATCGGTGTTGCGATCCAACAGCGAATTTCATACTTCAAAGACGCAATTACCGTGATCGAGATGAAAAAAAACCCGGAAGCTCGGATACCAATTTGTAAAAAAAAAATAGAAAAAAAAATGAAGAACACACAGATTTTACGTGGAAACCCTTTCAGGAAAAACCACGGGCAGAGGAGAAGAAAATTCACTATGTCGAATTCGAATCAATTACAAGAGGAATAGACCATGTCTATTTATAGGCTTATAAAGCCATATTCTAATAGGAGTAGTAAGATTGAAACTCCTTATTCTAATCAATATCAAATAGATGGAGTTTAATAAGGTTTAAAAACCTTATTCAAAATAAAATAAAAGAAGTGTAATTCTATAGGGATTCTTCTTTTATTTTATTTAAATAAGAATTTGGGTCACTTAATTCTAACACTAACATCTTTAAAAGTGTCTGTCTTTATTGAACCCCTTCACCATTTAATAAATATCAGCTTTACATTAAAAAAAATACTAATATATTAAACATCAATTAATTACAATCATATTATGATTTATTAATGTTTCTTATTATATAATACCAAATTTAACTCAAACAACCAAAATCATAATTTTTTTTGAGTTTACTGTTTGTAATTGAAATAACAATGGAAGAGTAAAAATATGGTCAGACATAGAAATTTGTTACACATTTTAGAAGACTTTCATAGGTCCATGAGATCTTTGCTAGCGAGTAATCCATTATCAATCTATAATATAATATGTGACTTAAATTTAACTCACTTATCAAAGTTTAGTTACAAACAAACATCAAGAACAATTTATTTACAAAGTAATTGCACTAAAAATAGTTCTTCACAATGAACAATTAAATGTTCTTTGAGCTTATTAAGAAAAAGTGTAATATGTATTTCAATATGGATTATCCCTTGGAAATCCATAGTTTTGTCATTAATGATGCTATAAAATAAGGTTGACATTTGGGTCCATTTTTCAAAAAAAAAAAAAAAATTGTTCTTTGAGTCTCTTAGATAATTGATTTATATTGAGACCATAGGTAAAAATAATATTGTCATAAATCGACAAAGTAATATTTCCACTTATTGATATGAAGAGGCGTATCTTTTGACTTTTCTTGATACCTAATAAAATGTATGAAAAGAGTCTTTGAACAACCATAGGTTGTTCTGAAAATCATTATAAAAGATTTTGATAAGATAATTTATTTTTCTATAGAAAAAGAAAATCTGTTCAAGAAAGATTCCAGAAGATATAAATGAGAAGATTGGTTACAGAGAAAAAGGAAAATGGATTCGTATTCACATGCATGAGAATTATATAGAAACAAGAATAATCTTGGATTAAAAATTGAAATAGATTTCTTTGAAGTAATAAAACTCTTCAAATTACAGTACTCGTAGAGAGAGAACAATAATAAATGCAAAGAAGATGCATCTTTTACCCAATATCGAAGAGCTTGAGCTAGATTTCTAAATGGATGGGATGAGGTTTTAGCGCCTCCAACACATTATTTAAATGTGAAAATTTGTCCTTCAAAAAAATTTGAATGAATTGATTATAAATTATGAGATTTTACGGTCTTCTTAAGAAATCGGATTTCCTTTTTTTAATGTTCGTTTATGTAAATAATTTTTTTTTGATATTATACATGTCCATTTTATTGTCCATGTTCAGGGTTCAGGAATGCCCTTCTCAACTATGTTGTCTCAAATGTTTGAACCTACATTCTCTCTTTAAAAGTACAATCTATCTTATCATTGCACCCAACCACTTGTTTTGTCAACTTATATTTTCAGTTATTTTTACTGTAATACCCCTTAACGCTAAACTGTAACACCCCAAACCCGGCCTATGCGTTAAGACTAGACTTGGCATGCCACACAATTCAAACTTACGTCTAGCCATAAATGCTTTTAATGAAAACAATTTTTTCAAAACGATTTTGAAGTTGGAGTTTATCAAAAATCGAGATTTATTTGAAAACCATGATTTTTTTTTTTTAAACATAAGAGTTTACAATTTCATTTTCAAAGAAATATTTGGTTAAAACTTTAATAATTGGTTGAAATAAATTTATAAAAGAGTTTTCACAAAATTTATTGAGTAAGTGATATTTAAGAAAAATCCTTTTTTTTATACGCAAGTTTAAGAAAAACATTTATAAAAATTTAACAACCCCATTTAAGTAATTAAAACATATAAAAATCCATTCACGCACAAAAATCCATAAAAATAATATCAGAGGCCTTATTACATCGTAATTGAAATAGTACTTAATTAAAAATACTTAAAAGAAGTTCAGAGTTTTTATAACTCATCATTCGTAGTATGGCCTCCACACGAAGTCATCCCCGGCCCAAGCCTCCATTAATTATTATTACCTGAGAAGGGTAAGGAAAACGGGGTGAGTTACTTAGAACTCAGTGTGTAACCCACTTACCGTGTCCACTGGGCCATAACCATATAAACATATATTTGGGCTTGAGCCCATTTACAAATGTACATTATATAAATCAAATATAAGAATGCATGGAATATGCAATTCCCAACCAAGCCTAATTTCCATCCGCTACACACCACCCGTACCAGCCATCACACCTGTGGGGATCAAGTCAACCCACCCCGCCAACACACCAATTGCAGGCATTAAGCCATTTAAAATATTTGTGGCATAGCCACCGAACTAGATTGTGACAGAGTCACCGAACTAGAGGCATTGAGCTATTTAAAATATTTGTGGCAGATCCACCGAACTAGATTGTGACAGAGTCACCGAACTAGAGGTATTGAGCCATTTAAAATATTTGTGGCAGAGCCACCGAACTAGATTTTTTTGGCAACAGGCCTTTCTTCTCTTCGTCAATTATCCCAACCCATGCAGTCATGTATATATATAATGCATAACAATATATTCATAAGGTAAATTTCAACAAAAAAGCCCATATCACAAGTATTAATTTGGCCCGTTAGTCAAAATAGCAATTTAGCTCATTTAACGATCTAGCAGTTTTGGCCCATTTATCACATATCAATATGTCCCATTTATCAAATAAGACATTTGGCCCATATAGCAAATTATCAAATTGGCCCATATAGCAATTTATCAAATTGGCCCATTAAGCAAATTATCAAGTTGGCCCATATAGCAATTTACCAAATTGACCCATATAGCAATTTATCAAATTGGCCCATTAAGGGTATTTTCGTAATTCGGTCTATAGGGACATTTCATAATTTAGCCCATTAGGGACATTTTTGTAATTTGGCCCATAAGGGCGTTTTTATAATTCGGTAATCGTACCCACTAAGGGTAATTTGGTAATTTACCCTCTAAGGGTATGATGGAAATTTTCGCAACCTAGGCTTAATTACTAATTTGGGGCATAAAAATCAAAACTGTCCATCTGCATCATACTGACTAAACTGACTATAACTCGAGTTGGGAAGCTCGAAATTTAGATCCGTAAATTTTTCCTGAAACTAGACTCATATAACATCTTACTGTAATTTTTTCAGAATTTTTGGCTTAGCCAATTAGTACAGTTTATTCTTCAAAGTATGCCTTGTTTCACTGTTTGACAGTTCTGCCTCTCTTCACAAAATCTCAGATATCTTATTGTACAGAACTCAAATACTGGTTTCATTTGATCCAAATAAAAATAGACTCACTAAGAATTCTAATAATATAATCCATGTCCCGTAATTATTTTTCTACAATTTATAGTGATTTTTCCAAGTCAGAACAGTGGATCTCAAAATCACTCTAAACCAGTCTTACAAAAATCTGAAAATCTCAAAATATACTAATCCTTTGCTTGCTTCATTTCTTTTATAAGAAAATAGACTCAATTATCTTTCAATACATATCTCTTTTACCTTCTAATTAAATTTCCACTATTTTTGGTGATTTTTCAAAATCACGTCACTGCTGCTAACCAAAACTATTTTGTTACAAAATATGGTTACCACTTCGAACGTACGCACGCCCGAGTGGCCACAGATGCTGGTTTGCGGCTTTTCAGTCTTTCGACCAAATCACAGAACATTTCATGCAAACATTTAGAGAGGTATGAGATTACACACCCCATTTCAAACATGTATTCGGAAAGTAAGGGATTACACACCTGATTACGGTAAGGACTAAACCTTCTTGATCGTCGACACCTATGACACCTTAACACTCGATCAGAAAAAATACCACGATGAGAGAAAGTAGTTGTTTAGGGAGAGGATTTTGACTTACCACTACTTCCAAAGGTCAACGAATAGAGAAGAGCAACTGATTAAATCCCTAAAATAATTGATTAGTCATAACCTTCGATCCGATTTGCAAAATAACCGAGCAATGAGAGATCGAAATAAACCATGAAGAAATTCCTTACCTTAACTATGATATATTCGACTTCCACCAATTTGACTTAAGGCTAAAGATTAGTTGGCAAGGATGTGTTATTCAGCCATACTACTAGAGCACAGATTCAACCAAAGGAAGAAATGTACAATACACAAGAAAAGAGAAGAGATATGGCTAAGAGGTTTCTGCTTCTTCATTTACAAACAAAATTGAAGGGCTGAATGTTCATCCAATATACCTAATTTTAAAGAATTTAATTCATCTCTCATGCCATCCACCTCATACCCCTTATCACAAAATATATGTTTACCCCACCATGACAAGAAATATGCATATTCATGAGGAAATTTAATTAGTGGTGAGTCAACATTACCACTAATTATATCAAAAGGTAACTTTTTATTAGTCATCTTTTCACCTTAATAGCCACTCCCTCTATGCACATTCTTTTGAAGGATTTTTACAAATTAAAAATCAACCCATGCTTATCTCAAATTTTGTTTGTTTATGAAATTTTCATGCTTTTGCCATGGCTCCCATTAATCATGCTCCAATTCTTTCTTTTTTTTTTAGGATGTTACATAAACCGTCTCCGAAACAGGGTTACGAGACATTACCAGACATATCGGACATTTTGCAAAAAATTCAATTATTATTATAAATTAATGCTGTAATTAATAGTGTAAATTATTATTATTTTCGTAGCTAACAAGGAAATCAAGGCATTGACACACAAAGGAAATGAGAAGGTTATCGAGGAATAATCGAGCAAATTTGGGTTTGTATTACTATAATTCAAATTATTTATTTATTCATTAAATGTCAAATTAATTTATGTATATGGTAAGTAAATTATAAGGTAAGTGTTTTTGTTGAATTGAATGGAAATTGAGTTGAATGATGAGTATGTATTGAAATTGAATTGTATGTGGATTGAAATGGAAAAGTATATTGAATTGAGTTGTAATTAAATTGAGAATGAAATTGAAATTGAAAAGTAATATGGAATACCCTATTAACTAGTCGGGCTGAGTCGGATATAATTGTCATGCCATATGATTTGGAAGAGTACGGGATTTATCGGCTTTGCCGATCAGGCACTTTATGTGTCGTACTTCAGGCACCTCGTGCGTCGTATTAGGCACCTCGTGTGTCGTATTAGGCACCTCATGTGTCGTTTCAGGCACTTATGTGTCGTCTATTAATCAGGTACTATGTACCGTTTTAAGCACAATGTGCCATACTAGTGTGTTTGGGTTGGAATCCGTGTATCCGCCAAAGTCCGAGTCTATTAATAGGGGTAACTAAATGAAAGGTTAAATTGAATAAAATGAAATGGTTGAGGCATTGAAAGAAATGTGAAAATAGAACATGAATTGAAAAATGTGATTTGAATATGATTATGAGAATGGAAAGCATGAACCATTGGTTCATAAGATGGATAGTGGCTCAACATGAATGTGTATTATTTCAATTGTTGAATAGCTAAATTGAATTGTATGAATATATTGAGAATGACAAACTTATGTTTGAATTGGTTTAGTAAAAATTAAAGTTATATGATTTAATGATATAATTATTATGTTTATAATTTGAATTATAGTAATACCATTGAGTATATGTATACTCAACGTACGGTTGTTTCCGTGCGCAGGTTAATAGGTGTTCAAAGTCCTGATTCAGCATCCAAGGCTATCCCGACTTCAGCTCAAAACTCGGTGATGTATTCTTCTTTTGGTAAAAGTGGTATGTACTTAGGTGTTATTTCGGTCACTTTAAAATGCTACATGACTTTTGTTGTAAAGAATGGTATTTGGTATTTTGGTGTTTAAACTAATGAAATGGTACGAAAATTTATATGATATACATGGTATAATTGGTACTAAAAATTTAGAATGAAATAAATAAAATTATAAGTTAAATTTTATTAGTAAAATAAATGCTTATAGAATAAAATTATAAAATTAATATTATAGATATAATTTAAATACGATTAAATATGAAATTTGCATTGATTGAATTGTTGGATTTTGGTTTGGTTACGATTTGAAACTTGCAGGGAAGGTTAAATATTTATAAAGGGGTTATATTGAATTTTTTAGAAAAAATGAAGTCAATTAAAAAAATTATATGAATTTATGATTATATTATAATATTATGGTTATTTAATTAAGAATTACTATCCAATTTATATTTTGGTTCCAATTTAGTCCTATCTAGATTTATCTACTTTTCTAATTTAATAAACACTCTATTTCTATTCAAATTTCATCCAAACTCAAATTTAACTACTAAATTTTCAACATATTTAACTAATTTCAAATTTTCCTCAACTTAGTCCCTACAACATAAAACTTATAGCTTACTTTACAATTTAATCCCTTTATCAATTCTAATCAATAATTCTATCAAATAAATCCCTAATTCATCTTTTTGTTCAACATGAACTATGTTCAAAAACCTTAAAACTTCCAAAACCTCAACTTAATTTCATCAAAACTTTGTTCTAAAACTTCTAAAACATTAAATTTGAGTAAAAAAGACTTAATTGACTTACCAATTTAAACTTCAAGTTTCCCCTGTTTCGCATGCTCTCTGTTCTTTCTCCTTTCTTTTTCTTTTGTTTCTTTATTCCTTTATAATTTATTTATTTTATTTTATTTGTTAGCTTAACATATATTAATATATTTTTATTCTAAATATCTATTAAATATTCAATCATATTTTTACATTTGTACACCATCAATACCATACAATTGTCATACACTTAATTTATTTATCAAATAAAAATCTCATAATATAACTATTTAATTAATAATGATCTTTTACTTAATTTTCAAGTAAATAAATAAATATAATACAAATATATATATTCTCATTATTACAAATGTACATACTTAAATTAATACACTTGTATTTTATCTTTACCATGCACTTGGCAAAATCATAATTTATTAACCAAAAATCTTATACTAATTATTTAACTATTAAATATCTTTTAATTTAATAATAATAGATAATAAATATAAATATCTTATGCTTAATTAATAAGCAAACTAAATTTATAAACTACAATTGTATACATATTTTAATTACACATGTATTATTTTATCACCATCCATTTGTCAAAATCATAACTTATTTATCATATAAAAATCTTATAATATAGTTATTTTAAACTAATTTAATATAATTTTATAAATAAAATAATATATTTATACTTTGTAACTTAACAAAAATCTTAGATTTTTGTTTCAATGTTTGCCACCTCATATTCCAAATATGGCTTAATTACCCATTTGATCCTTTATGATTTCTTTTAATCTATAACTCAACTTTTACACCTTATTCTATTTAGTCCCTTTTTCCTAATTATTCTTAATTAGACTAAATTCACCTAATCAAAACCTAATTAAGAACATTACTAGACTCCTAAATATTTCTAATAATTGTCTTTGAACTCGATTTACTAGGAGGCCCTATAACTCACTTTTCCAGTGCCCGTGAATTTTGGGTCATTACATTTACTTTATTTCTTTGCTTTTTATTTTAATTGATTTATTTTTTATTAAAACGTTTAAATAAAAGCAACTAATTAAATTTTAAATAAAATTAATTTAATTAGTTCTATATAATTGAATTATAAGTTCAAAATGTTTACTTTTATTTGAATAAATAATAGCAATAGTATAATGTTCTTCTCTCAAAGGGTTTATCTAATATTCTTCAAAATTGACCAAGTAAATATTTTTTACACTAAATAATTGTATTTTCACTAAACCTAAGTAATGAAGAGTATTTGATTCTTTCGACTGGTAGAATTGATTTTTTTATTAAATTGATTTTATTCATTATAATCTAATAAAATCAATCTTATTGAATTGAATTTCAAGAATTAATATAATCGAATTGGTTTTAGTTCGATCAGTTAATCAACTTTAATTATTGAGTTTATATAATATATATTTATTTTAAATATTATAAATTATAAATATATTTTGAATAATTAAAAATATTAAATTAAGTGTATTTTTTCAATCGAATCAATTTGAAAATTCGAAAACTAATAATTGATAGAAATAACTGATAAACCGTAAAAATAACATATTTTTATCCCACATTTAGCATACTTTTGGATGATTTATACTCTGAATTGTGTAAATAGGTGCTCTTAATCCTTTGTTTTCATGTTTTATACTCAGGGAAGCACCGGAGGATGAAAAGAACGAGAAACAGGCTTAAAACGGACAAAATAGGCCAACTTACGAAATTGACATGGCCTGGGTCCAAGACCACATGGCCGTGCCCCATTAATGACTCAGAACATGGCCTGGCCACGATTTACACGGGCGTGTGCCATGGGTGTGTCCCTACCTTAGGAAAGAGGAATTCTACCTGGATTAGGATACTTAGAGGCGAAGAGGAATTTTAGTCGAATTAGGGTACTTTCGGGCAAAGTAAGGCATCTCAAAGCTTATATAAACACCCTAGGGTGCAAATTAATAGGGGAATTCGACGGGGTTCTACAGAACTCTTCTGTCGAGGACTTTTCCAAACTTTAAGTTAGGAGGCGTTTAGCTGAGCCAGAGAAGTCAGATTTGTGGGAATCACTCGAAGATAGCCAGTTGATCCATCTCAAGAAGCCGGAATTATACTCAAGATGGGGGATCTCTCCTTCAATTCCTTCAGGGAATTTTAGGGTTTTCTTATGTTTTGTTTTATCTTTTCTTCTGAGATGTTTTCTTTTATCATTATGAACTAAACCCTTCAGATACCTGAAGGGGATGAAACCTAAGACGAATCTTGTTATTGTTTTCTGAACTATATGATAAATATTTGATTTGTTCTTAATTATGTGTTCTTAATTCTTGCGTTGATATTTCCGGGATATTGATTCAAGTTTGATGTGCTTAGGTGGAGGAGGAATGGACTCTCCCTAAGAGTAGATCTAGCATAGTTAAGTGGAGTTGATCGCGCGCCTAGAAATAAGGTGACGAAAATCTGCCAGATGAGGGTCAAACCTAATATGGGAGTCCATAGATTGAGTTAATGCAATTCTAGGGGTTTTAATTAGAAAGAAATTTCAACTAATCAACCTAGGGTTAGACGTTAGTCGCCTTGAATAGAGGGATTAATATAAATTAGGGAATCCTACGGATCAAGTCAAATGAATAAATCGTCTAGTTCAGTGTTAGATAACAAGTGAAGTCTAGGTGGATTCTTCCTTGGGTATCGTCTTAATCAACTGAGTTTTCCCAAAAGTATTCTCCCAATTCGTTCTTTTTGTCTTAGTGTCTTTAGTTTAGTAGTTAGTTAATTTAGATTAAACAACAATTCACTTAATACTTAGGCTAAATAATAAAAAGAAAGTTATTATTAGTACTTTTGGTTCCTTTGGGTTCGACAATCCGGTCTTGCCTAAGTTATACTACTGTTCGATAGGTGCGCTTGCCTTAATCGTTGTCAGAGTTAGTTTTCAGGTTCGATCATTCTTCTTTATAAATTTTAAAGCTTCGACACAACGATCAATAACCACCAAAACTAAACATATAACTAAAAAATTTGCCTAAATCGAAACTAGCTTCAATCCATTTTAACTGAGAATCGCTCACTCCTAAACTTAAATGATAAGTTTATTTTACCCTAGATTCTTATATCAGATTCTGTTAAAAACAGATTTCTTAATTTCCTTTTCATTTACATTTTACACTCCAATACTTTCAATTGAGATACGCTCAAATTCCATAATTTTATCTTTCTATCTCGGTTTAGATTAATTTATGTCACAAGTTAATTTAATACAATATAATCAAAAAAATTACTTAAAATTTTATTTTCATTAAAATAATAAATTTTCATCTTTTTATATCTTATATAAAATTCAATAAAATAATTAAAACCTGAAATGTCCAAGCATTTCAACTCCATCTTAAAAATAATTCATTTACAAATACTTTTCTGCTAATAATAATATGTTGGGAGAGTTCTTAATATTAATGTGCCTTATCACTGAACAACGATAATGAAATCTAATTAAAATACTAATAGCGATAACAATTGCAGACTGTAGCATTCGAAAGTGAGCTCTCTCCTCTATCCTCTTTCCGCTCAAACAAAGACTTTGAACTCAATTAAGTCATTCGAATACTCATCATCTTTCTTCTTCAAATCTCATTTTATTTTCATTGTAAGCTCAAAACCAGACAATTAGCTTACATGCACCTTTGGTGAACTTATAGCAAAAAAGCAGAGCTTCCCATACATCTAAAATGAGGAGTTTCCTTCTCACCTTATCCTCATTGTTCTGTATATTTCCTTTGGTGTTGTGTCAGCTAGCTTCAAACTAGAGGAAGATGATGATTACTATTTCTAAGAAACTTGAGTTAGACACCCTATTTTCATCCTAAAAATGTTGGATTGGAGCCAAACCTTTACTGTTGGAGAGGAATTTCATGCAACTCCCCCCTCAACAACTCCATACTTTCCCTTTCCTTGGCGGGATTTGGTCTCTCTAACTCCACCTTCCTTCCCATGCTTTGCCAGATTGATTCTTTGAAGTCGCTTGACTTTTCCAGCAACTTGTTTAACTTAATCCCAGATGAGTTTTTCAACAGCTGTGGAGGGATTGATGGGTTAACGAGCTTTAACTTTAGCAATGGTTTTGTTGGATCATTGCAGCAACTTAGCAAACACCTTGCATGAAGTTTTGCATGTGATTATTTGATAAAACAAAACAAAAGAGAAAAGAAACCAAAAGCTTGATAAAGAGAACTTGAGCTAGAAACAATTGGCTGAATAATTCATCCATTTCATTGAAAATTAAAAATTATATACATGAGTTACAATGTAAAGTTGAGAATTACCTAATAACTTAACTACTCCCACTAAGTTTACCAAATACTAACTTAAGAAATACACAAAAGCAAAGCTGATAATGTCAGCTATTACATCCATCAAATTCAAATCTAAATTTACTAACTTTTGATATCAAGTTACAAGCCAACTTGATCAAGTTACAAAAGAACAAAATAAAACAAGAACACTAGGCTACTTCTGGTTCAGTCTCGATGCTGACTTGCAAGCTGAGCTGCTGCTGGTCACTTGTTACATTACAGGCCAATGCTCAACAGGTTTCCCAATTAGAATTTCCCTCGGGCTTTTTCTCTATTACTACTTCCTTTTTAAATGATTATCTAACTCGGTGGTTGGTTACCACTGGTTTCAATAGTATCGATCAATTCGCATAATTTCAGTGCTAAAAGCGGAACAAGCAATACCCTTTTTCATTTAAATAAAATTTTTTATCTATATCAATTACACCAACTTATTCCGGCTGATCGTGTGTCAGAGTCTTAAAATTTATAAAGAGAATGATCGAGCCTAGGAACTAACTATGACAATGATTGAGGCAAGTGCACCTATCGAACAGTAGTACAGTTTAGTGACAAGACCGGATTGTCGAACCCAAAGGAACCAAAAGTACTAATACTAACTTTCTTTTTATTATCTAGCCTAGAATAAAGGGATTTGTTGTTTAATCTAAATTAACTAACTACTAAGCTAAAGACTCAAAGACAAAGAGAATGAATTAGGGAAAATACTTGTGGGAAAACCAATTGGTTAAGACGATACCTGAGGAAGAATCCACCTAGACTTCACTTGTTATCTAACACTGAACCAGACGATTTATTCAGTTCACTTGATCCGTAGGATTCCCTAATTTTACATTAATACCTCCGTCGAGGCTACTAACGCCTAACCCTAGGTTGATTAATTGAAATCTCTTTCTAATTAAAACCCTTAGAATTGCATTAACTTGATCTATGGACTCCCATATTAGGTTTGACCCTAATCCGGCAGATTTTCGTCATCCTATGTCTAGGGTTGCGATCAACTCTGCTTAACTATGCTAGATTTTCTCTTAGGCAGAGACTTTTGCTCCACCACCTAAGCACATCAAACTTGCATCAATATCCCAGAAATATCAAAACAAGAATTAAGAACACATAATTAAGAACAAATCAAGTATTTATCATATAGCTCAGAAAACAATAACAAGATTTGTCTTAGGTTTCATCCCCCTCAGGTATTTGAGAGGTTTAGTTCATAATAATAAAAGTAAACATCTCAGAAGAAAAGATAAAACAAAACATAAGAAAACCCTAAACCCCTTGAAAGAATTGAAGGAGAGATCCTCCGTCTTGAGTATGATTCCGGCTTCTTGAGATGAATCAACTGGCTTTCTTCGAGTGAATCCCATAATTCTGGCCTATCTGGCTCGGTTCTTTGGCCTAGCTGACGCCCTACTAGCACCTCCCTTTTAGGTCATACTTAGGGTGTTTATATAGGCTTTGGAATGTTTTTTTTGCCTCTAAGTATCCTTTTCCGAGTAGAATTACTCTTTGCCACGGTAGGGACACGCCCATAGCACACGCACGTATAAGTCGTGGCCAGGCTGTGGTCGAGCCTGTTAAATAGGGCACGGTCGTGTGGCTTGGGCCCAGGCTATGTTGATTTCGTACTTTGGCCCATTTGGTCTGTTTTAGGCCCGTTTCTCATTCTTTTCATCCTCCGGTGCTTTCCTAAGTATAAAACATGAAAACAAAGGATTAGGAGCACCTATTTCCACAATTCAGGGGATAAATTATCCAAAAGTATGCTAAATGTGGGATTAAAATATGTTACTATTAAGGTTTATCAAATACCCCCACACTTAAGCTTTTGCTTGTGCTCAAGCAAAATTCTCAACTCACAATTAAAACAAACTTCCCTTGATTCATAATTCTTATTGGCAATGTCTCATCATAATTCATGGATAATTTATACATGGATAATTTAACTTAAAGAGTCCTAAAGATTCAAACAATCAAAGTCGTAAGTTTTTAGCACAAAAACATAGGTGTCTCCCCTTATCTAAATAATTACATTTGATTCAAAACTGACAAGGATTGACATCCTCACTAAAGATTCACTCAAATCACTCGAAGTGTTTAAGGTTCAAGAAAAAGCACTCAAAACTCGAACATGAAAAGTTAATCCCATAGGCTTGCATGAAAATCAAATCTCCACCACTATAATATGAGATGATACACAAATCAAAAGGTATTTAAAAAGGGTTGTAATGGGGCTTAGGTTAAAGGTGTGGATAAGGGCTGAATTAGAGGTTAGAATCGAGATTGAATTGAAAAATTACCTAGAAACAACGAACTGATAAATAAATACTTTCATCAATTGAAAACTTGTAATACTAATACTAATAATACGAGCTTTTTCTAAAGATGTGAATTTACTGTTTAAGCTCTTAGAACGTAGAACTAATAATGAATATACTTTTTTAAGAACAAATATAATTACAAGATAAAATAATTAGGCAACTGATCAAATCAAATCTCGATATAAAGGGTAGTCAAAAGGAATGGTGATAACAAATACGAGATGGGTTTTGGGTTAATATTAGTGGGTGAGTCAATAAAAAGGGTTGTTAAGATCAAAGAGGTTCACTAGGGGTTAATTATGAAGGTAGGCTTTTTATAGAGTAAGTGGGTTAAATCCTAGGTGCCTTTATCATCTCTGAATAATCAAAGGTGTGGTCTTAACATGTATAATCGAAGCAAGTTCTAGAATAACAAATCAATGTTGACACACTCATAATCAATAAAGTGAGCATGAAAAGAATATATGCTCTATAAGGCTTAAAGTCTCACAAAAATTATGGGTTTTTTATATCAACCTCGTAAATTTCAAACTTCAAAATAATATTCAAATTCAGGTCGACAACCTAGCAAATTTTTAATTTCGAAAATAGACTTATCGTGCTTGATTCTCTAATATCTTAAAGTTTAAATCATCAATGCACAATTAACTAAGACTTAATCTAAAACATGTCAAATAGAAATCATAAATCAATAAAAATTTCATTCTAATAGTAATATGAGAAAATTTACTTAAGAACAAGATAAAATTCAGGATTTGAGAATAATGAAAAAAGTCAAGCACTTTTATCCCCCCACACTAAAGATGTACATTGCCCTCAATGTACAAAGATAGATAATAATCATATAGTAATAGAATCAAAAGGAAATGGGAGAATTGACACTTCCTGAATTTTTGGATGGGTTCCTTGAGTTGGAGGTGAAAGATAAGTTGGAGGAGGCGTCTCTGGTGGTGGTGTGGTGGCTATGGTGGTGGTGTGGTGGCTATGGTGATGGTGTGGTAGCTACCGACAATTTTTGTACTAGATGAAGAAATTGGGAAGCTCGTGGAGAATTAGCTAGGAAATTATAAGAAAAATTCAAAATATAATAAAAATGTATTTAAACAAAGCAAACTAAAGTGAAGGAAAATAAAAAGTAAAATAAAATTAAAAGGGGAGATGAATGGACTGAAAAGTCCTTGTTGTTGGATGGTTTGTGAGGTGAGTGTAATTTCTAAGGCCGTGGTGTATGATTCCCAAGCAGCCTGAAGAACCTAAAAACATGAAATTAAAATGAGATAAACTAAAGTAAGCAGAAGAAAAGTAAAGATAAGGAAAATAAAAGAGAAGAGAAAAGAAAAATAAAAATGAAATGGCCTCAAATACCCTTGGCTTGTCGATTAGATGAAGCGGCCAGCATGAACTTATGTAGATCGGTCTCCCACGGAAAGACTGTGCTTGGATCCTTCCGCTTGTTCGACATGGATATGGTGTAGCTTAAGAGTTAGAAGAATGATATGTAAGGGGGTGTCTGAGAAAGAAAAGGAAAAATGGTAGGGATGAAAGGGAAGGGGAGTAGGTGGTAAGAGGGAGGGGTGGGTGGTTTAAATAGAGATTTCAAGTTTGGTACATCCACACGCCCGTGTGTCGTGGGCGTGTTGTGTCTCACGGCTGCACTGCACGATCGTGTTTTTGAAACAGTGTCGACCACGGCCGAATCGCACGGCCGTGGTGTTTTGTCGGTGCCCGTGGCTTGAAGATACTATTCATCCTGTTTCTACTATCTCTGCCATGTCAGTACGAGGATCCATAGTACCCACACGACCACGGCCACGGCCGTGTGCAAGGCCGTGTGGTGTGGAAATCTGCACTTTAAAGTTAGGTGCTAAAGAGGAAAAATAAAAGTAAAAACAAAAATATAAAATATAAAAATCAATGGGGTTAGTGCTCGAGTTGCCTCCTGAGAAGCGCTCGTTTAAAGTCTTAAGCTAGACTTACCTCTCATCAGCATAATCAGGGTGGTTTGAAGAGTTGAACGTCCTCTCTCATGCTATCAGTTCTACTATTATGATAAAGTTTGAGTCCAGTAGCGTGTATGTTAAAAGTGCCGAATGTAGAATTGCTTACCTCGACTGTTCCGTATGGGAAGACATTGTGTACCTTGAGAGGGATTTCTTCATTTGTATTCGGGTTTGATGTGGTGATCCACGGGTCTGCTTTATCTAACAGTACCTGATCTCCTATTTTGAAGTGGTTTGATGTTCCTTTAATCTTATCTGGGGGTTCCTCCGGTTTTACTTCGTGTAATTGTGATTTCTCCTTGAAGTGTGTTTTCCACTCGTCTAGTTCGTCGACCTTAAGGCTTCGTTCCTCATATAATTCTTCTTTATTGGCACGAGGTCTATGATCCGGCTTAGGTTTGTAACTTCGTGGTGTTTCCTGTGATGAAGATTGAACAAATTGGTTATCAACTGAATTTACTTTTTCACCTTTATCACTTGATGTTCTGGCCGAGTCAAGAGCTTGAAGAGTGACTGTCTCGTCTTTTACACGAAGTATGAGTTCACCTGTATCAACGTCAATTTTTGTTCTGGTAGTTCCTAAAAGGGTCTTCCTAAAATTAAAGGAATAGTATTGTCCTCATCCATGTCTAAAACAACAAAGTCTACTGGGAATACGAATTTATCAATTTTCACCAGTACGTCTTCAGTTATACCCCTATGAATTCCAATAGTTTTGTCAGCTAATTGAATGCTCATCCTAGTTTTTTTGGGTTTCCCCAGACCTAGTTATTTAAACATTTTATAAGGTATAACATCGATGCTTGCCCTTAAATCAGCTAAAGCATTATCAATAGATAAACTACCAATTAAACATGAAATTGTAAAACTCCCTGGATCTTTTAATTTTCATGGTAGTCTATTTTGCAACATTGCTGAGCACACTACGTTTAGCTCTACATGCGAAGCCTCATCTAGCCTCCGTTTGTTCGTCAATAGCTCTTTTAAAAATTTCCTGGAATCGGGCATCTGCGAAAGAGTTTCGAGAAACGGTAAGTTAATATGTAATTTCTTTAAAAGTTTAAGAAACTTACCAAACTGTTCCTCTTATTGTCTTTCTTCATCACTTCGAGATATGGTATAGGAGGTTGGTACTCTTTAATTACCGGTTTTGGTTTTTCTTGGTTTACCTCAACCTTAACTTCTTCTACCACATTTTCTTGCCTTAAATTGGGCTCATCTAACCTTACACTTTCATGAGCTGTTATGGCTTGAATTTGCTCCTTTGGGTTAGTCTCAGTGTTGCTTGGTAGGCTTCCTTGCGGTCGTTCGAAAATCAGCTTAGCAAGTTGCCCTAACTGGTTCTCGATTTCTTGAATCGATGCTTGTTTATTTTTAAGTGTTGTCTCAACTTTTTGGAAACGAGATTCTGATACTGCTATGAATTTTATTAACATCTCCTCAAGGTTCGGCTTCTTTTCCTATGGGTAGGGCTGTTGTTGGAAGTTTGGAGGGGGTTGTTGTCGCTGATTTCCTTAACCACCCCATGAAAAATTGGGATGGTTCCTCTAACCTGGATTATAAGTATTACTATAGGGGTTATTTTGAGATCTAAAATTGTTACCCATATAGTTCATCTATTCGCTCTCTGTGCCTGGATTGTAGGGTGGGTACTCAGGATTCGCCACACTCCACTTACGTCGCACTGCATACCGGATGTACCTGTGAAGAACACAAATCGTCAATCTTTTTATTCATCATCTCTACCTGATTTGATAGCATGGTTACTGCGTCAAGGTTGAAAACTCCGACTGTTTTTGTTAGCCTTGTCCTTGTAACTTACCACTGATAGTTGCTCAGTGACATCTCCTCTATAAACTCATAGGCCACTTCAGGAGTTTTGTTATTCAGGGTTCCACTGGCGGCTGAATCAATTAGTTGTCTCGTTGAGGGATTTACACTGTTGTAAAAAGTTTGGACCTGAAGCCACAAGGGTAAACCATGGTGCGGGCATCTTCTCAAGAGATCCTTGTATCTCTCTCATGCGTCGTATAGTGTCTCTAGATCCATCTGCACAAAAGAAGAGATATCATTCCTCAACTTGGCTATTTTGGCCAGTGGAAAATATTTTAATAAAAATTTCTCGGTCATTTGGTCCTATGTAGTGATTGACCCTCGTGGTAACGAGTTCAGCCACTGTTTGGCTTTATTCATTGATGAAAAGGGAAATAACCGAAGACATATGGCATCATCAGAAACGCCATTTATTTTGAAGGTATCACAGAATTCTAGAAAATTAGCGATATGAGTATTTGGGTCTTCGTCCTGCAAACCATCAAATTGAACAAATTGTTGAATCATTTGAATAGTGTTAGGTTTCAATTCAAAATTATTAGCAGCTATGGTTTCAATTCAAAATTATTAGCAGCTATAGCAGGCCTAACAATACTCGATTCAGCTCCTGTTAAATTAGGTTTATCATAATCATACATAGTACACGGAGCATGATTTTTGGCCACTTATGGAGGTAGCGGATTATTCTCAGCCATCCCTTCAGTAGGATTGGTTTCGTCTTCTTGCCCTTCTTCTATGTAGTTTAAGCTTCGCCTTATTTCTTTGCGATTTCTGCGAACGGTGCCGTCAATATCACTGTCGTAAACTAAGGGTCATGTCTGGTTTTTTCTAGTCATAAACTAGAGGTACCTATCAGGGAAAAGATAGAAAGAAAATTAGCAAAGTTAAAAACAAAATAAATGTAAATTGCAAAATATAAAAATTGGCTAAAGTAATAAAAATTGAGCTTTCTTAATATTTTAGTCCCCGTCAACGGCGCCAAAAACTTGATCGTGTGTCAGAGTCTTCAAATTTATAAAGAGAATGATCGAGCCTAAAAACTAACTATGACAACGATTGAGGCAAGCGCACCTATCGAACAATAGTATAGTTTAGTGTCAAGACCGGATTGTCGAACCCAAAGGAACCAAAAGTACTAATACTGACTTTCTTTTTATTATCTCGCCTAGAATAAAGGGAGTTGTTGTTTAATCTAAATTAACTAACTACTAAGCTAAAGACTCAAAGACAAAAAGAATGAATTGGGGAAAATACTTCTGGGAAAACCAATTGGTTAAGACGATACCCGAGGAAGAATCCACCTAGACCTCACTTCTAATCTAACACTGAACCGAACGATTTATTCACTTGACTTGATCCGTAGGATTCCCTAATTTTACATTAATACCTCCATCAAGGCTACTAACGCCTAACCCTAGGTTGATTAATTGAAATCTCTTTCTAATTAAAACCCCTAGAACTGCATTAACTCGATCTATGGACTCCCATATTAGGTTTGACCCTAATCCGGCAGATTTTCGTCATCCTATGTCTAGGGTTGCGATCAACTCTGCTTAACTATGCTAGATCTTCTCTTAGGCAGGGACTTTTTCTCCACCACCTAAGCACATCAAACTTGCATCAATATCCCGGAAATATCAAAATAAGAATTAAGAACACATAATTAAGAACAAATCAAGTATTTATCATATAGCTCAGAAAACAATAACAAGATTCGTCTTAAGTTTCATCCCCCTCAGGTATCTGAGGGGTTTAGTTCATAATAATAAAAGTAAACATCTCAGAAGAAAAGATAAAACAAAATATAAGAAAACCGTAAAACCCCTTGAAGGAATTGAAGGAGAGATCCTTCGTCTTGAGTATGATTCCGGCTTCTTGAGATGAATCAACTGGCTTTCTTTGAGTGAATCCCACAATTTTGGCCTCTCTGGCTCGGCTCTTTAGCCTAGCTGACGCCCCACTAGCACCTCCCTTTTAGGTCATACTTAGGGTGTTTATATAGGCTTCGGAATGTGTTTCTTTGCCTCTAAGTATCCTTTTTCGAGTAGAATTACTCTTTGCCACGGCAGGGACACACCCATGGCACACGCCCGTGTAAGTCGTGGCCAGGCCGTGCTCGAGCCTGTTAAATGGGGCACGGCCGTGTGACTTGGGCCCAGGCCGTGTTGATTTCGTACTTTGGCCCATTTGGTCCGTTTTAGGCCCGTTTCTCGTTCTTTTCATCCTCTGGTGCTTTCCTGAGTATAAAACATGAAAACAAAGGATTAGGAGCACCTATTTTCACAATTCAGGGAATAAACCATCCAAAAGTATGCTAAATGTGGGATTAAAATATGTTACTATTACGGTTTATCAAATACCCCCACACTTAAGCTTTGCTTGTCCTCAAGCAAAATGGTAGCTCAAATGAAAGAATCATCTGCAAAATTCATTACCAAATTTACAAGTAGTTTTACCTTAAAATATATATATTGGTAAAATAATTTGTTGATGAACTCAAAAATTAAAAGTGTTCATAAGTTGGGCCTATGCAAGGCATTTAGATAACTTTTTTGAGTTCGGTCAGAAAAATGGATTTATTTTTACCTAAGTCCAACCTAACTTAAGAAAAGTAAACTCGGGCCCGATCAGCCCGTCCATATTTTATTTTTTAGATTAATTTTTATTTAAAATTAAAATTAGTTAAAAATATAATACATCAAATGCACTAAAAAAATGCTAAAATAAAAATTTTCTAACACATTAAAAAGTATTTATATTAAAAGATACTATCATAAATATAATAAATGTTTTATTATATTAAAAAACACAAATAAATATAATAAATATTTTATTGTATTAAATATAAATTTTAAAATTTTATATTTTGGGTTGAATTATTTAGTTGAGTAAATTTCTTTTAGATCATGGACAATATGTTTAATCGTTATTGGATTAATTATTTAATATAAATATATATAATTATTATTTATTATATATAATTAATATAATATTATTTTATAACATAATATTCGGACTGGGCTAGGCTCGGGCCAAAAAATCTTATCTAAGGCCCGACCTACATAGAAAATGGGCCTTAATTTTAACCAAATCTATTTTTCGGGCCTCGTATTTTGTCCAAACCCTCCTATTTTTCAGGCAGGCATTTGAACCTAAACAGGTGATCCAGCCCATTAGCAGCTTTACCAAGAATTTAATAAGTTTGGATTCGAATCCGTTATTTATAGTCCCTTTGTTATTCCGGGGTTAACGATATGCTTTGTAAAAACAACATTGATCTTAAATATATTCTAACCGATGCAATGATGGTTAGTTGACCGGCCCCTTAAGATCCACCAATTATGGACACAATGAGACTAGGTGTAATGGCAATGCACCTAGTCATTATATTTCTCACCCATTTCTTCATTTTAAGATTCAAGAAACCCTGAAAAAAAAACAAACATCATATGATAAAGTTAATTAATTGTCATTAGATTAATGATTAATTAACACAACATTTCAAAAAGGGTGTAATTTGCAAAACCTGCATGATAAATTGTCCTGCATAAATCCCTGTAATGGTAGAGCTTCGCCCTGATGCTAAAAGTGCAACGGCATAAAGGGCTTTGCTAGATTTCCCCAACACATTCTGCGGCCAAAACACAGTTTCTTACCTTCAATTTTGGTTTGCTAATGAAAAGTTTTAGTATGTTTAATTAGTAATTTTGGACCTGGAGAAGGAAAGAAGCTGAGTTGAGATTAAGATCGTTGCAACGTTTCTGGTTAGCACTGGAAATATTATCAGCTGTGCAGACCGCGGCGGACACCGAGACAACTGCCACGTTGATTAAAAAGGCCACAAACAAGGCGATGCCACTCAATATTAGAAAATATCTACAGGCATCCTGACCAAATCAATGAAAGCAACCATAACTTAGCATGCATTAAAAAACTAGAGCTATAGCATTACACTTTCAATAATGATATTGTTTACTTTGGCTTACATTAACACCTCGAACAGAGTTTGGTACTTTTCTGCTGAGCACCAGAGCTGAGTGAAGGAAGAGATTGTGCCTGTAATTCACACCATTTTTTTGTAGTTAGAATTAATTAAGAGCTTTATTGAAATGTGATTAGATGAGATTTGGTTCTGCTCTTATAAAGTCAGTGATAAAGGTTTCGAAGATTTTATGGGAGTTTATTAGTGGCTCATGTGAAGTGCACATGAAAATCTTCTAAGGAACCTTTCTATGGGTAAGATTTTCAAAAGAAATTATATAACAATATATATAGGGATAAGCAAAAGAAGATTCAATTTGAAAAAAAAATTAAATTTTGAATTAATCGAATCGAGTTATTCAAGTCGACTCAAACAATTAATTCGAGTTTCAAGTTCAAGTCGGATTAAATTTTATAATTCAAATAATTCGAATAACAATAAATACTCTTTTAGTTCCTATCAATTTTGAAAATGAACAAATTAATGTCTCTCTGAACAAAAATTATAAAAAAATTTAAAATAATTTTTAAAATTCAAAATATTTATAAAAATTTTAAAAGTAAAGTAGATGTTCATCTTGCGGCATAACAAGGGCACCCAAGAGAGCAATGGCGCCGCCGGTGGCTCCTTGGCCATTAAGTTTAGGAACAAACATGCCTTTAACCACACCTGATGCTGGTGGCTTTACGTAACTCATTTCCCCAAAGAAACATCCCGCCATTACAAACACCAGCACTGCTGTCAGCATTTCCAGCTTCCTCACCTTTTCATTATAATACATCACATTCAACAAAACAAAACCATTAGCAAATATTAACCTTCTCTAATTTAACATTTACATATACAGACACAAATTAATTACCCCATATCTCTGCAGGCCAAGGAGGAGAAGAGTGCTTAAACCCGTCAGTAAAACTCCAACCATACTGGATTGTTAAACAGTATATTCAATCCAAAGGCTGTCCCAATCACTGCCACATATATATAAATACATCATATATCTTGTTTCCAGTACTTGGTTTTTGAACTATTTACTTATGATGTAAATGATGACTTAAATAACAAGAAACCTTCTGGTATATCAGCAGCTATGACAGCAATCTCTGCTAGTATCCATAAGCAATATTTCACCATTCTTGGGTACTCAGCCTTACACAATTCTGATAAGTGTTTGCCTGAAAAGTTAAATAAAGCTAAATTATAACATCAGAAATGGAGATTTTGTTAATTATTAGTATAAAATATGTATATAATCAATTACCAGTGCTGACTCCAAGATTTGCAGCAAGAGATTGGATTATGAGAGCAAAGACTAATCCGATCAAAACCACCCACAGCAGCTGAAGATTGCAAAGGTTTCATGTTGTTGCATTTAAGAATATTATAAATATAAAGGCTTTTTCTTGAACTTAAGTATTACCTCATATCCATGGCTGGCTCCTGCTTGTAAATCAGTTTCCACTGTGACATGACGTCAATCAGATTATGATCAAATAAGAAAACAGTAAAATCAAAGGAGAAAGAGTGGCAATGGCTTACAGTTTCCAGAATCAAGATAAGCTAATGAAACAAGGAATCCAGGACCTATAAATGACAAAAACTTTCTCCATCCAGGTTTCTGAAAAAAAAAAAAATTCCCATAGAAACATCAATCACAAACCAAATAAACGGCCTCTCTCTCTCTCTCTCTCTCTCTCTCTCTCTCTCTATATATATATATATATATAAAGAAATGGAACCTGATCATGATTGGGGTCATCATGTTTATCATTGAAACGTTTGCTGTTGTTATTAGAGGAGGATTGTTGGGGGGTGGTGCCGGGCTCCACATTAAGAGTAGCTATGCGGTTGCTTCTTCCACCCCATGATTGAGGAATTACTGCAACATCGCCTCCTTGCTGTTGCTGCCAACTTCCCATATCTCCTTTTTCTTTTTAAGTTTATTGATTACTGTATAGTTGCAGTGACACACATATTGAAGAAACTGAAACACTGCATTTGTAGTGCAATATGTACGACTTATATCCAACATTTGCCTACATGTTTTTTTGAGGTGCTGACTAGCCAGTTACTATCTGTACATGCAAATAAATAAAATTATTTAATGTGATATAACGAATCAAAATCTATGGGCACCAGAAAAGTATGTTATCGGGCCTCCGTCTTAATAAATCGAGTTAGTTAATAATTATTAGGAGTAATTATAAGTCTAATAGTGTGTTTAATTAAATTTTTATTTAGCGAATTTAACTTAATTTAAAGTAATTAGGAAAAAAGATCAAATTGAATAAAAAGGACTTAATTGACTTACCAATTTAAACTTCAAACTTTAAATCCTAGTTTTTCCTTTTCTTTTCTTTCTTTCTTTCCTTTCCCCTATTTCGTATGCTCTCTCTTCTTTCTCCTTTCTTTTTTTTTTTTGTTTCTTTATTCTTTTATAATTTATTTACTTTATTTTATTTACTTATTTATTTTATATTAACTTAATAATAATATTATAAATATCTTATTTAATAACAAATGAATATTTTACAAATGTAATATTATATATACTTATACATGTATTATATCATCATCCTACATTTGTTTGGGTTTTGTTTTAGGTGTTTTAATTTTTTATTGTTTTTTAGTTGTATGTGGCTCTTTGTTTTTCAGCTTTGAGTGGCTTTTGTGAACTGTTTGGTTTGTTTGATGTCTTTTCATCTGTTTGTAACGTCTTTGAAGGTGTCCGTCTTTATTGAACCCCTTCAATATTTAATGAATATCAGCTTTACATTAAAAAAAATACTAATATATTAAACATCAATTAATTACAATCATATTATGATTTATTAATGTTTCTTATTATATAAAACCAAATTTTAACAACCAAAATCATAATTTTTTTGAATTTACCTGTTGGTAATTGAAATAACAATCGGAAGAGTAAAAATATGATCAGACATAGAAATTTGTTACACATTTTAGAAGACTTTCATATGTCCATGAGATCTTTACTAGCGAGTAATCCATTATCAATCTATAATATAATATGTGACTTAAATTTAACTCACTTATCAAAGTTTAGTTACAAACAAACATCAAGAACAATTTATTTACAAAGTAATTGCAATAAAAATAGTTCCTCACAATGAACAATTAAATGTTCTTTGAGCCTATTAAGAAAAAGTGTAATATGTATTTCAATATGGATTATCCCTTGGATATCCATAATTTTGTCATTAATGATGCTATAAAATGAGGTAAAGTGATAGGACAAAGTGAAATAGGACGATTATGAATAAATTCAACATTCATGAAGATAATAGTAGTATTCAAGATTCAACATCTATAACGGAACAAGACAGAATTTAAAATAAAGCAACCAACAGTAAAATGATGATGGATTTGACCATATTCACTCCAACCTCATTCCATTACCCTAATTTTGGGTAAAATCAAACTTTTTATTGTCCAATTTTAATAAAAAATCGTTATGGTTTCTACCAATTGTGGATATTAATTTATAGTTTGTATTGCTAAACACACTTGGAACAAGTGATGAAGAGTTCATCTTTATTCATTAACTTAAACTACGAACAACAAGAACACAACAAAGCATTATGACATGTTTTTGGACTCATAAAGGTTACAAATGAAGGTAGTTTCAAAACCTGAAAAAAAAAGAAGGGAATCCAACCCAAGATTCATATTTTAACTTCAAAGAACATAATAGTATTTTTTTTTTTAAGCTTGAATTGAGAGATTGAAACTACCTAATATGACAATATCATTGCATTTAAATCAAACAACTTGGGTATCTGCTGCTTCATCTTTTTGGGGTTCCACATATGTAACAACATCTTTTCTGAATGTTAGATAGATGACTGCAATAATGTAAATCATCATTAAAGGAAACACAATGATTCCAATGAATACATTTCCTACTTTTGGTACATCATTGTGAACCAACCAGTCTACAAACGCTGTTATTAAATAGTACACGTTGATGCCAATGATTCCAATGCCTAAAATCCATGAAATCACAATTATGTGCGATGCGATGAAAATATGATTATCAGCTAAGAACATAAATAAGTAAAAAAATAAAAGAAAGCAATTGAGAGAAATAATCGTAAAAGTATCATAGAGGCTTCTATATTAGGAGCCATATTGCATTTTGCCTCATCAAAGAGCTAGTTCCTTTTTGTTAAAAACTTAATCCATTTGTACTATTAAGAACTGGTATGCATGGTTAACTAAATAACCAGACAATGACACGTTGCTGGTCATGTGTAACTCATACTGACGTATACAAACTAGTTTTTAACAGTAGAAATTGATGAAAATTTTAACAAAATGACTATTTTGCTCTATGATCAAACATATAGAGAATAATTCACCGATTTTTTAACAGATAAATAAAAATACAATCTAACTCTTAATACAGAGACCTCTATTGTACTTTTACCAAAAAATAACTCACAATTACAGAGTTCTTGTAGGGTCCCATCTTGGTTGAGCTGCTACTAAATTTAATGAGTGGGATTAGAGCAAATGGTAGCTCAAATGAAAGAATCATCTGCAAAATCCATTACCAAATTTACAAGTAGTTTTAGCTTAAAATATATATATTGATAAAATAATTTGTTGATGAACTCAAAAATTAAAAGTCTTCATAAGTTGGGCCTATGCTAGGCATTTAGATACTTTTTTTTAGTTCAGTTCGAAAAATGGATTGATTTTTTGCCTAAGTCTAATCTAATTTAAGAAAAATAAGCTTTGGCCCGACCAGCCCGTCTATATTTGGTTTTTTAGATTAATTTTTATTCAAAATTAAAATTTTTTAAAAATATAATACATCAAATGCACTAAAAATATGCTAAAATAAAAATTTTCTAACACATTAAAAAGTATTTATATTAAAAGATACTATCATAAATATAATAAATGTTTTATTATATTAAAAAACATAAATAAATATAATAAATATTTTACTGTATTAAATATAAATTTTAAAATTTTATATTTTGGGTTGAATTATTTAGTTGAGTAAGTTTCTTTTAGATCATGGACAATAGGTTTAATCGTTATTGGATTAATTATTTAATATAAATATATATAATTATTATTTATTATATATAATTAATATAATATTATTTTATAACATAATATTCGGCCAAGATAGGCTCGGGCCAAAAAATCTTGTCCAAGGCCCGATCTATATAGAAAATGGGCTTTAAATTTTAACCAAGTCTATTTTTCGGGCCTCGTATTTTGTCTAAACCCTCTTATTTTTCAGGTAGGCCTTCGAACCTAAACAGGTGACCCAGCCCATGAGTAGGTTTGCCAAGAATGTAATAAGTTTATATTCGAATCCGTTATTTATAATCTTTTTGCTATTCCTGGGTTAACGATATGCTTTGTAAAAAAAAAAATTTGATTTTAGATATATTCTAACCGATGCAATGATGATTAGTTGACCGGCCCCTTGAGATCCACCAATTATGGACACAATGAGACTAGGTGTAATGGCAACGCACCTAGTCATTATATTCCTCACCCATTTCTTCATTTTAAGATTCAAGAAACCCTGAAAAAAACAAACATCATATGATAAAGTTAATTAATTGTAATTAGATTAGTGATTAATTAACACAACATTTCAACAAGGGTGTAATTTGCAAAACCTGCATGATAAATTGTCCTGCATAAGTCCCTGTAATGGTAGAGCTTTGCCCTGATGCTAAAAGTGCAACGGCATAAAGGGCTTTGCTAGATTTCCCCAACACATTCTGCAATATTGGCCAAAACACAGTTTCTTACCTTCAATTTTGGTTTGCTAATGAAAAGTTTTAGTATGTTTAATTAGTAATTTTGGACCTGGAGAAGGAAAGAAGCTGAGTTGAGATTAAGATCGTTGCAACGTTTCTGGTTAGCACTGGAAATATTATCAGCTGTGCAGATCGCGGCGGACACCGAGACAACCGCCACGTTGATTAAAAAGGCCACAAACAAGGCGATGCCACTCTCTATTAGAAAATATCTACAGGCATCCTGACCAAAACAATGAAAGCAACCATAACTTGGCATGCATTAACAAACTAGAGTTATAGCATTACACTTTCAATGATGATATTTTTTACTTTGGCTTACATTAACACCTCGAACAGAGTTTGGTACTTCTCTGCTGAGCACCAGAGCTGAGTGAAGGAAGAGATTGTGCCTGTAATTCACACCATTTTTTTCTATTTAGAATTAACTAAGAGCTTTATTGAAATGTGATTTGATGAGATTTGGTCCCGCTCTTATGAAGTCAGTGATTAAGGTTTCGAAGATTTTATGAGAGTTTATTAGTGGCTCATGTGAAATGCACATGAAAATCTTCCAAGGAACCTTTCTATGGGCAAGATTTTCAAAAGAAATTATATAACAATATATATAGGGATAAAAAAAACACGATTCAATTTGAAAAAAAAAAATTAAATTTTAAATTAATCGAATCAAGTTATTCGAGTCGACTCAAACAATTAATTCGAGTTTCAAGTTCAAATCGGGTTGAATTTTACAATTCAAATAATTCAAATAACAAATTGGTGTAAATACTCTTTTGGTTCCTATCAATTTTGAAAATGAACAAATTGACGTCTCTCTCAACAAAAATTATAAAAAAAATTTAAAATAATTTTTAAAATTCAAAATATTTATAAAAATTTTAAAAGTAAAGTCGAAAGTGATTGATGTTATAATGTTCATCTTACGGCATAACAAGGGCACCCAAGAGGGCAATGGCGTCGCCGGTGGCTCCTTGGCCATTAAGTTTAGGAACAAACATGCCTTTAACCACACCTGATGCTGGTGGCTTTACGTAACTCATTTCCCCAAAGAAACATCCCGCCATTAGAAACACCAGCACTGCTATCAGCATTTCTAGCTTCCTCACCTTTTCATTATATACATCATATTCAACATAACAAAACCATTAGCAAATATTAACCTTCTCTAATTTAACATTTACATATACAGACACAAATTAATTACCCCATATCTCTGCACGCCAAGGAGGAGGAGAGTGCTTAAACCCGTCAGTAAAACTCCAACCCATACTGGGATGTAAAACAGTATATTCAATCCAAAGGCTGTCCCAATCACTGCCACATATATATAAATGCATCATATATCTTGTTTTCAGTACTTGGCTTTTGAACTATCTACTCATGATGTAAATGATGACTTAAATAACAAGAAACCTTCAGGTATATCAGCAGCTATGACAGCAATCTCTGCTAGTATCCATAAGCAATGTTTCACCATTCTTGGGTACTCAGCCTTACACAATTCTGATAAGTGTTTGCCTGAAAAGTTAAATAAAGCTAAATTATAACATCAGAAATGGAGATTTTGTTAATTATTAGTACAAAATATGTATATAATCAATTACCAGTGCTGACTCCAAGATTTGCAGCAAGAGATTGGATTATGAGAGCAAAGACTAATCCGATCAAAACCACCCACAGCAGCTGAAGATTGCAAAGGTTTCATGTTGTTGCATTTAAGAATATTATAAATATAAAGGCTTTTTCAGTTTTTCTTGAACTTAAGTATTACCTCATATCCATGGCTGGCTCCTGCTTGTAAATCAGTTTCCACTGTGACATGACGGCAATCAGATTATGATCAAACAAGAAAACATTAAAATCAAAGGAGAAAGAGTGGCAATGGCTTACAGTTTCCAGGATCAAGATAAGCTAATGAAACAAGGAATCCAGGACCTATAAATGACAAAAACTTTCTCCATCCAGGTTTCTGAAAAAAAAAAATCCCATAGAAACATCAATCACAAACCAAATAATCGGCCTCTCTCTCTCTCTCTCTCTCTCTCTATATATATATATATATAAAGAAATGGAACCTGATCATGATTGGGGTCATCTTGTTTATCATTGAAACGTTTGCTGTTGTTATTAGAGGAGGATTGTTGGGGGGTGGTGCCGGGCTCCACATTAAGAGTAGCTATGCGGTTGCTTCTTCCACCCCATGATTGAGGAATTACTGCAACATCGCCTCCTTGCTGTTGCTGCAAACTTCCCATATCTCTTTTTTCTTTTTAAGTTTATTGATTACTGTATAGTTGCAGTGACACATATATTGAAGAAACTGAAACACTGCATTTATAGTGCAATATGTACAACTTATCCAACATTTGCCTACATGTTTTTTTGAGGTGCTGACGAGCCAGTTACTATCTGTACATGAAAATAAATAAAATTATTTAATGTGGTTTGTAACGACCCAAAATTCGTGGGTATCGAAAAAATGTGCTACCGGGTCTCCGTCTTAGTAAATCGAGTTAGTAAATAATTATTAAGAGTAATTATGAGTCTAATAGTGTGTTTAATTAGATTTTTATTTAGTGAATTTAACTTAATTTAAAGTAATTAGGAAAAAGAATCAAATTAATAAAGAGGACTTAATTGACTTACCAATTTAAACTTCAAGCTTTAAATCCCTAATTTTTCTTTTTCTTTTCTTTCTTTCTATCATTTCCCCTGTTTCGTATGCTCTCTGTTCTTTCTCCTTTCTTTTTCTTTTGTTTCTTTATTCTTTTATAATTTATTTACTTTATTTTATTTACTTATTTATTTTATATTAACTTAATAACAATATTATAAATATCTTATTTAATAACAAATGAATATTTTACAAATGTAATATTATATATACTTACACATGTATTATATCATCATCCTGCATTTGTTTGGGTTTTGTTTTAGGTGTTTTAATTTTTTATTGTTTTTTAGTTGTGTGTGGCTGTTTGCTTTTCAGCTTTGAGTGGCTTTTGTGTGCTGTTTTATTTGTTTGATATGTCTTTTCATCTGTTTGTAATGTCTTTAAATGTGTCCGTCTTTATTGAACTCCTTCAACATTTAATGAATATCAGCTTTACATTAAAAAAAATACTAATGTATTAAATATCAATTAATCACAATCATAATATAATATGTGACTTAAATTTAACTCACTTGTCAAAGTTTAGTTACAAACAAACATCAAGAACAATTTATTTACAAAGTAATTGCACTAAAAATAGTTCCTCACAATGAACAATTAAATGTTCTTTGAGCCTCCTAAGAAAAAGTGTAATATGTATTTCAATATGGATTATCCCTTGAAAATCCATAATTTTGTCATTAATAATGTAACGACCCAAAATCTGTGGGCATCGAAAAAGTGTGTTATCGGGCCTCTGTCTTAGTAAATCGAGTTATTAAATAATTATTAGGAGTAATTATGTGTCTAATAGTGTGTTTAATTAGATTTTCATTTAGTGAATTTAGCTTAATTTAAAGTAATTAGGAAAAAGGATCAAATTGAATAAAGAGTAAAAGTTTAATTATAGATTAAAAGAAAGTAAAAATGACCAAAATAGCAAGTATGCCATTTAGCATAAGTTGAGGCCGCATATGAAATAAAAATTTAAGATTTTTACTTAGATTTTAATTTTAAAATATATATTAATAATAAATTATATTAAATTAATTTAAAATAATTATATTATAAGATATTTATATGATAATTAAATTAAATTCATGACAAATGTATGGAGTTGATTTAATACAAGTGTATTAATAAAAATATATACACTTGTAATACTATAATTAATTATATGATAGATATTTATAATAATTAAATTATAATATATTAAGTTAATAAAATAATTAAAGCAAATGAAATAATAAAGAAACAAAAGAAAAATAAAAGGAGAAAGAAGAGAACCATTCGAAACAGAGCAGGAAAAAGAAAGAAAGAAAAGAAAAAGGAAAAATTAAGGGTTTAAGGTTTAAAGCTTTGATTGCTAGCAAAGAACTCGAAGCATCGGCATCGAAAGGGAAGGAGAAGGTTATCGAAGAATAATCGAGTAAATTCGGGTTTGTATTACTATAATTCAGATTATTTATTATTTAATGTTAAATTTAAATTATGTGTATGGTAAGTAAATTATAAGGTAAGTGTTTTTGTTGAATTGAATGGAAATTGAGTTAAATGATGATTATGTGTTGATATTGTATAATATTTTGAATTGTATGTGATTGGATATGAAAAGTATATTGAATTGAAATAAGTTGAATATGGAAGGAATTTAAGTAGAAACAAAGTATGAATTAAGTTAAGAAAATAAGTAAACTTAATTACGATTTAATTGCAAAATAAGCTATAAGTTTTGTGTTATAGGGAAAAATTTGGAAGAAATTATAAATTAGAGTTTTATTATGAATATTAGATAGTCAAGTTAAATATTCATAAAGGGTTATATTGAATTTATTTAAAAAAATAAAAATGAATGAAGTCAATTAACAAACAAATTTTTAAATGAATTTATAATCATATTAAAATATGATTGTTTTTTTTTAAGAATTATTTGTAAATTGTCCGATATGTTCGGTAATGTTTCGTAACCCTGTTCTGGCGACGGTTTAGGGTTAAAGGGTGTTACAAATGATGCTATAAAATGAGGTTGACATTTGGGTCTTTTTTCAAAAAAAAATGTTCTTTGAGTCTTTTAGATAATTGATTTATATTGAGACCATAGGTAAAAATAATATTGTCATAAATCAACAAAGTAATATTTCCACTTATTGATATGAAGAGGCGTATCCTTTGACTTTTCTTGATACCTAATAAAATGTATGAAAAGAGTCTTTGAACAACCATAGGTTGTCCTAAAAATCATTATAAAAGATTTTGATAAGATAATTTATTTTTCTATAGAAAAAAAAATCTGTTCAAAAAAGATTCCAGAAGATGTTAATTATAAATGAGAAGATTGGTTACAGAGAAAAAGGAAAATGGATTCTTATTCACATGCATGAGAATTATATAGAAACAAGAATAATCTTGGATTAAAAATCGAAATAGATTTCTTTGAAGTAATAAAACTCTTCAAATTACAGTACTCCTAAAGAGAGAACAATAATAAATGTAAAGAAGAAGCATCTTTTACCCAATAGCGAAGAGCTTGAGCTAAGATTTCTAAAATGGATGGGATGAGGTTTTAGTGCCTCTAACACATAATTTAAATGTGAAAATTTGTCCTTCAAAAAAAATTGAATGAATTGATTATAAATTATGAGATTTTACGGTCTTCTTAAGAAATCGAATTTTCTTTTTTTTAAAATGTTCGTTTATGTAAATAATTTTTTTTTATATTATACATGTCCATTTTATTGTCCATGTTTAGGGTTCAGGAATGCTCCTCTCAACTATGTTGTCTCAAATGTTTGAACTACATTCTCTCTTTAAAAGTACAATGTGTTTTATCATTGCACCCAACCACTTGTTTTGTCAACTTATATTTTCAATTATTTTTACTTTATTCCTTTGCTTTTTATTTTAATTGATTTATTTTTTATTAAAACTTTTAAATAAAAGCAACTAATTAAATTTTAAATAAAAATAATTTAATTAGTTCTATCTAATTGAATTATAAGTTCAAAATGTTTACTTTTATTTGAATAAATAATAGCAATAGTATAATGTTCTTCTCTCAAAGGGTTTATCTAATATTCTTCAAATTTGACCAAGTAAATATTTTTTACACTAAATAATTGTATTTTCACTAAACCTAAGTAATGAAGAGTATTTGATTCTTTCGACTGGTTGAATTGATTTTTTTATTAAATTGATTTAATCCATTATAATTTAATAAAATCAGTCTAATTGAATTGAATTTTAAGAATTAATACAATCGAATCGATTTTAATTCGATCAGTTAATCCACTTTAATTATTGAGTTTATATAATATATATTTATTTTGAATATTATAAATTATAAATATATTTTGAATAATTAAAAATATTAAATTAAGTGTATCTTTTCAATAGAATCAATTTAAAAATTCAAAAACTAATAATGACCGAAATAACCAACAAAACTAAACATATAACTGAAAAATTCGTCTAAATCGAAACTAATTTCAATCCATTTTAACCGAGAATCGCTCACTCCTAAACCTAAATGATAAGTTTATTTTACCCTAGATTCTTATATCAGATTCTGTTAAAAACAGATTTCTTAATTTCCTTTTCATTTACATTTTACACTCCGATTCTTTCAATTGAGATACGCTCAAATTCCATAATTTTATCTTTCTACATCAGTTTAGATTAATTTATGTCACAAGTTAATTCAATACAATATAATAAAAAATACTTAAAATTTTATTTTCAATAAAATAATAAATTTTCATCTTTTTATATTTTATATAAAATTCAATTAAAACAATTAAAACCTGAAATGTCCAATCATTTCAACTCCATCTTAAAAATAATTCATTTACAAATACTTTCCTACTAATAATAATATGTTGGGAGAGTTCTTGTTAAGTTTGACTCCAATTTCAGTCAAATTTGAGAAGTAATCTTCTAGTTAAACTCTGTTTATTTATTTCAATCAAACACTAATTAGTTTAGATTATTTTATTATTATTTGACCTATGAATTTAGCCTATAAATAGGCTCTTTTACAACCTAGAAAATACACCCATTAGATATTAGAACTCATAACACATTTAGAGAATTTTGTGTTTACATTTTGAGGGTTATTTGTTTCGGGTTTTCTGGTTTTCGGGGTTTAGTTTTTATCTCCATCTTTTGTACTCTTCGTTCTGTTGCCATTATAGTAAAGTTATCTTTGCCCGTGGTTTTTTATCCTCTTTGGAGGGGTTTTTCCACTTTAAATTTGTGTGTCCAATTTCTCAATTTATTCTGCTATTTTTACTTATTGGTTTCTTAATCAGGTCGATCCTAACAAGTGATATCAGAGCTAGTTCAATTTTCATAGATCAGCCCATTCAGATATGGTAGCAACAAGGTTTGAAATTGAGAAGTTCGATGGTGAGAGAAATTTCAATCTGTGGCAAGTTCGGATGATGGCAATTCTAGTTCGATCCGGTTTGAAAAAGGTTGTTACCGGGAAAAGGCCTGAGAATCTAAATAAAACAGAATGGGAAGAGCTTGACAAAAAGGCTTTGTTTGCAATCCAGTTGTGCCTCGCAAATACGGAATTGCAGGAGGTATTGATGGAGAAGACCTCATCTGCCTTGTGGAAAAGGTTAGAAACTCTTTATGCGACTAAGTCTCTGGCTAACCGTTTAGTATTAAACAACGTCTATTTACGTTTCGCATGAACGAAGGTGAGCTTCTTAGAGATCACATCAGTCAATTCATTACTCTTTTAAATGATTTAAAGAATGTTGAAGTTCATATTGATGATGAAGATCAGGCTATGCTATTATTGTGCTCTTTACCCCCTTCATACAAGTCTTTCAGGGAGACCTTGATTTATGGCAGAGACAAACTCTCGCTCGAAGATGTGAAGGGTCATTTGTTGAGTAGAGGCAAACTCGACAATGAGCTTCATTTGGATAGCAAGGCAGATAGGCAAGCTTCCGTTTTGATAGCATCAAAGAAACGAGACAAAAGGTGTCGCTATTGTAAAAAGTTAGGTCACGTCAAAGCAGATTGTTATAAACTGCAAAATAAAAGAGCTGCTGAGAATAACAAAAAAGATGTAGCTGGTGCTAATTTGGTCGATGAAAGCGGTGATGATTTCTTGTTAGTGTCAACGAGCGATAACTCCAAGCTCACGTTCGAGTGGATCCTAGATTCGGGATGTTCTTTACACATGTGTCCCAATGTAGAATGGTTCTCCACATACAGTTCGGTTGAAGGTGGAGTTGTGTGCATGGGAAACGATTCATCTAGTAACGTAATTGGTATTGGTACTGTTAAAATTAGGATATACGATGGGACCATTAGGACACTCTCAGATGTCAGGTATGTTAAAAGGTAAAAGAACTGGCAGTCTTTATATTCTGGAAAGTTCTACAGTGACCAGTGAAATTGGACGTCCCTCGTCCGTTACAGAGTAGAAGTCAACTCATTTAGAGTGGAGACAACTTGGTCATAGGAGGAAAAAAGGTATAACCGTCTAGTTGAAGGGAGGTTCTCTTTTGGATACAGGTTTTAAAAAGTTAGGGCACTATGTTCGTGAAAATCAAACCCGAGTTAGTTTTGATTTGGCAGTGTACAAGTCGAAGGCTAGAAGTCATCTAGTTTCTAAGCACAGATTCAACTCAGTTAATTCCCTGCATGGTTCAAGATAGGCTCGTGGCGGGCTTTGGCAAAGATGACATTGTGGAAATATGAGGCAAGGTGGAGATTTGTTAAGTATGACTCCTATTTCAGTCAAATTTGAGAAGTAATCTTCTAGTTAAACTCTATTTATTTATTTCAATCAAACACTAATTACTTTAGATTATTTTATTATTATTTGACCTATGAATTTAGCCTATAAATAGGCTCTTTTACAACCTTAGAAAATACACCCATTAGATATTAGAACTCATATCACATTTAGAGAATTTTGTGTTTAAGTTTTGAGGGTTCTTTAATTTCGAGTTTTCGAATTTTCGAGTTTTCAGGGTTTAGTTTTTATCTCCATCTTTTGTACTCTTCGCTCTGTTGCCATTATATAGTAAAATTATCTTTGCCCATGGTTTTTTATCCTCTTTGAAGGGTTTTTTCCACATTAAATTTGTGTGTCCAATTTTCAATTTATTCCACTATTTTTACTTGTTCGTTTCTTAATCGGGTCGATCCTAACAGTTCTTAATATTAATGTGCCTTATCACTAAACAACGATAATGAAATCTAACTAAAATACTAACAGCGATAACAATTGCAGACTGTAGTATTCGAAAGTGAGCTCCCTCCTTTGTCCTCCTTCTGCTCAAACAAAGACTTTGAACTCAATTAAGTCATTCAAATACTCATCATCTTTCTTCCTCAAATCTCATTTTATTTTCATTGTAAGCTCAAAACCAAACAAGTAGCATACATTCACCTTTGGTGAACTTATAGCAAAATCACAGAGCTTCCCATACAACTAAAATGAGGAGTTTCCTTCTCACCTTATCCTCGTTGTTCTGTATATTTCCTTTGGTGTTGTGTCAGCTAGCTTCAAACCAGAGGAAGATGATGATCACTATTTCTAAGAAGCTTGAGTTAGACACCCCATTTTCATACTAAAAATGTTGGAATGGAGCCAAACCTTTGCCATTGGAGAGGAATTTCATGCAACTCCCCCCTCAACAACTCCATACTTTCCCTTTTCGGGATTTGGTCTCTCTAACTCCACCTTCCTTCCCATGCTTTGCCAGATTGATTCTTTGCAGTCGCTTGACTTTTCCAGCAACTTGTTTAACTCAATCCCAGATGAGTTTTTCAACAGTTGTGGAGGGATTGATAGGTTAAAGAGCTTCAGCTTTAGCAATGGTTTCCCAATTAGAATTCCGCTCAGGCTTTTTTCTCTATAAGTACTTCCTTTTCAAATGATTGTCTAACTCAGGGTGGCTGGTTACCACTGGTTTTAGTAGTATCTATCAATGGGCATAATTTCAGTGTTAAAATCGGAACAAGCAATACCCTTTTTCATATCGATGAAATTTTTTATCTATATCGATTATACCGACTTATTCCAGCCAATTCTGATCACACCAACTGGAACATAATTAAGTATCTCCCTATCACTTCTAAACAAAATTGCCTTACATTGCTCATTCTAGTTATTCCTTTTAAGATTCGACTGAGTGTTAGCTTGCAATGTTCATTGAATTAGGGTTTATTGTATAATGTAAGAAAAATATATGAATATATCATCTAAATATTTTAGAGTTTGTTGTATAATGTATTATTACATGTTTTTTAGCTATCGAGGTAAGGTAGGGGAAGCAAATATTAAAACTGTTTCATACCTATTTTTTAAAAAATTGCCTTATCATGTCTCGTCTTCACTTTAAAAAAAAAGATAAAATCTTCATTCGAAGTAAATCAACTCGAAATTCATTAAGCTTCTCAAAATTTATCATCCCTAAATAAGGTAAAGTGATAGGACAAAATAAAATAGGACGATTATGAATGAATCCAACATTCATGAAGACAGTAGTAGTATTCAAGATTCAACATCTATAACGGAACAAAACGGAATTTAAAATAAAGCAACCAATAGTAGAATGATGATGGATTTGACCATATTCACTCCAACCTCAGTCCATTACCCTAATTTTGGGTAAAACCAAACTTTTTATTGTCCACTTTTAATAAAAAATATGGTTTCTACCGATTGTGGATATTAATTTATAGTTTGTATTGCTAAACACACTTGGAACAAGTGATGAAGAGTTCATCTTTATTCATTAACTTAAACTACGAACAACAAGAACACAACAAAGCATTATGACATGTTTTTGGACAGGTATAAAATCTTAGCTCATAAGGGTTACAAATGAAGGTAGTTTCAAAACCTGGAAAAAAAAAAAACAAAAGAAGGGAATCCAACCCAAGATTCATATTTTAACTTCAAAGAACATAATAGTATTTTTTTTTTTTTTTAAGCTTGAAGTGAGAGATCGAAACTACCTAATATGACAATACCATTGCATTCAAATCAAACAACTTGGGTATCTGCTGCTTCATCTTTTTGGGGCTCCACATATGTAACAACAATGTCTTTTCTGAATGTTAGATAGATGACTGCAATAATGTAAATCGCCATTAAAGGAAACACAATGATTCCAATGAATACATTTCCTACTTTTGGTACATCATTCTGAATCAACCAGTCTACAAAAGCTGTTATTAAATAGTACACGTTGATGCCAATGATTCCAATGCCTAAAATCCATGAAATCACAATTATCTGCGATGAGATAAAAATATGATTATCAGCTAAGAACATAAATAAGCAAAAAATAAAAAAAAAAAGTAATTGAGAGAAATAACTGTAAAAGTATCGTAGAGGCTTCTATATTAGAAGTTTTACCTCATCAAAGAGTTAGTCCCTTTTTGTTAAAAATTTAATCCATTTATACTATTAAAAAATGGCATAGTTAACAAAATAACCAAACAATGACATGTGGCTGGTCATGTGTAACTCATACTTACGTATAGGGACTAGTTTTTAACAGTAGAAATAGATGGAAATTTTAACAAAATGACAATTTTGCTCTATGATCTAACATATATAGAATAATTCACAGATTTTTTAGCAGATAAGAAAAAATACAATCTGACTCTTAATACAAAGATCTCTATTATACTTTTATCGAAAAATAACTCACAATTACAGAGTTCTTGTAGGGTCCCATCTTGGTTGAGCTGCTACTAAATTTAAGGAGTGGGATTAGAGCAAATGGTAGCTCAAATGAAAGAATCATCTGCAAAATCCATTACCAAATTTACAAGTAGTTTTAGCTTAAAATATATTTATTGATAAAATAATTTGTTGATGATAAAATAATTTGTTGATGAACTCAAAAATAAAAAGTGTTCATAAGTTGGGCCTATGCAAGGTATTTAAATAATATTTTTGAGTTCGGTCCGAAAAATAGATTTATTTTTTGCCTAGTCCAACCTAATTTAAGAAAATTAAACTCGGGCCCTATCAGCTCGTCTATATTTGATTTTTTAGATTAATTTTTATTTAAAATTAAAATTTTTAAAAATATAATACATCAAATACACTAAAAAAATGTTAAAATAAAAATTTTCTAAAACATTAAAAAGTATTTATATTAAAAGATACTATCATAAATATAATAAATGTTTTATTATATTAAAAAACACAAATAAATATAATAAATATTTTATTGTATTAAATATAAATTTTAAAATTTTATATTTTGGGTTGAATTATTTAATCAGTAAGTTTCTTTTAGATCATGGACAATAGGTTTGACCGTTATTGGATTAATTATTTAATAGAAATATATATTTATTATTTATTATATATAATTAATATAATATTATTTTATAACATAATATTCGGACCGGGCTAGGCTTGGTCCAAAAAATCTTGTCCAAGGCCCGACCTATATAAAAAATGAGCCTTAAATTTTAACCAAGTCTATTTTTTGGGCCTCGTATTTTGTCTAAACCCTCTTATTTTTCAGGTAGGCCTTCGAACCTAAACAGGTGACCCAGCCCATGAGCAGGTTTGCCAAGAATGTAATAAGTTTATATTCAAATCCGTTATTTATAATCTCTTTGTTATTCCTGGGTTAATGATATGCTTTGTAAAAAAAAAAAAAAAAATTGATCTTAGATATATTCTAACCGATGCAATGATGATTAGTTGACCGGCCCCTTGAGATCCACCAATTATGGACACAATGAGACTAGGTGTAATGGCAATGCACCTAGTCATTATATTCCTCACCCATTTCTTCATTTTAAGATTCAAGAAACCCTGAAAAAAAACATCATATGATAAAGTTAATTAATTGTAATTAGATTAGTGATTAATTAACACAACATTTCAACAAGGGTGTAATTTGCAAAACCTGCATGATAAATTGCCCTGCATAAGTCCCTGTAATGGTAGAGCTTTGCCCTGATGCTAAAAGTGCAACGGCATAAAGGGCTTTGCTAGATTTCCCCAACACATTCTGCAATATTGGCCAAAACACAGTTTCTTACCTTCAATTTTGGTTTGCTAATGAAAAGTTTTAGTATGTTTAATTAGTAATTTTGGACCTGGAGAAGGAAAGAAGCTGAGTTGAGATTAAGATCGTTGCAACGTTTCTGGTTAGCACTGGAAATATTATCAGCTGTGCAGACCGCGGCGGACACTGAGACAACCGCCACGTTGATTAAAAAGGCCACAAACAAGGCGATGCCACTCTCTATTAGAAAATATCTACAGGCATCCTGACCAAATCAATGAAAGCAACCATAACTTAGCATGCATTAACAAACTAGAGCTATAGCATTACACTTTCAATGATGATATTGTTTGCTTTGGCTTACATTAACACCTCGAACAGAGTTTGGTACTTTTCTGCTGAGCACCAGAGCTGAGTGAAGGAAGAGATTGTGCCTGTAATTCACACCATTTTTTTGTATTTAGAATTAACTAAGAGCTTTATTGAAATGTGATTTGATGAGATTTGGTCCTGCTCTTATAAAGTCAGTGATAAAGGTTTCGAAGATTTTATGAGAGTTTATTAGTGGCTCATGTGAAGTGCACATGAAAATCTTCTAAGGAACCTTTCTATGGGCAAGATTTCCAAAAGAAATTATATAACAATATATGTAGGGATGAGCAACGATTCAATTTGAAAAAAAAATAAATTTTGAATTAATCGAATCGAGTTATTCGAGTTGACTCAAACAATTAATTCAAGTTTCAAGTTCAAGTCGGGTTAAATTTTACAATTCAAATAATTCGAATAATAAATTGGTGTAAATACTCATTTGGTCCCTATCAATTTTGAAAATGAACAAATTGATGCCTCTCTCAACAAAAATTATAAAAAAAAAATTACAATAATTTTTTAAAATTCAAAATATTTATAAAAATTTTAAAAGTAAAGTAGAAAGTGATTGATGTTATAATGTTCATCTTACGGCATAACAAGTGCACCCAAGAGGGCAATGGCGTCGCCGGTGGCTCCTTGGCCATTAAGTTTAGGAGCAAACATGCCTTTAACCACACCTGATGCTGGTGGCTTTACGTAACTCATTTCCCCAAAGAAACATCCCGCCATTACAAACACCAGCACTGCTATCAGCATTTCTAGCTTCCTCACCTTTTCGTTATATACATCATATTCAACAAAACAAAACCATTAGCAAATATTAACCTTCTCTAATTTAACATTTACATATACAGACACAAATTAATTACCCCATATCTCTGCAGGCCAAGGAGGAGGAGAGTGCTTAAACCCGTCAGTAAAACTCCAACCCATACTGGGATGTTAAACAGTATATTCAATCCAAAGGCTGTCCCAATCACTGCCACATATATATAAATGCATCATATATCTTGTTTTCAGTACTTGGTTTTTGAACTATTTACTCATGATGTAAATGATGACTTAAATAACAAGAAACCTTCAGGTATATCAGCAGCTATGACAGCAATCTCTGCTAGTATCCATAAGCAATATTTCACCATTCTTGGGTACTCAGCTTTACACAATTCTGATAAGTGTTTGCCTGAAAAGTTAATTAATAAAGCTAAATTATAACATCAGAAATGGAGATTTTGTTAATTATTAGTATAAAATATGTATATAATCAATTACCAGTGCTGACTCCAAGATTTGCAGCAAGAGATTGGATTATGAGAGCAAAGACTAATCCGATCAAAACCACCCACAGCAGCTGAAGATTGCAAAGGTTTCATGTTGTTGCATTTAAGAATATTATAAATATAAAGGCTTTTTCAGTTTTTCTTGAACTTAAGTATTACCTCATATCCATGGCTGGCTCCTGCTTGTAAATCAGTTTCCACTGTGACATGACGTCAATCAGATTATGATCAAATAAGAAAACATTAAAATCAAAGGAGAAAGAGTGGCAATGGCTTACAGTTTCCAGGATCAAGATAAGCTAATGAAACAAGGAATCCAGGACCTATAAATGACAAAAACTTTCTCCATCCAGGTTTCTGAAAAAAAAAATTCCCATAGAAACATCAATCACAAACCAAATAAACGGCCTCTCTCTCTCTCTCTCTCTCTCTCTCTATATATATATATATATATAGAAATGGAACCTGTTCATGATTGGGGTCATCATGTTTATCATTGAAACGTTTGCTGTTGTTATTAGAGGAGGATTGTTGGGGGGTGGTGCCGGGCTCCACATTAAGAGTAGCTATGCGGTTGCTTCCTCCACCCCATGATTGAGGAATTACTGCAACATCGCCTCCTTGCTGTTGCTGCAAACTTCCCATCTCTTTTTTCTTTTTAAGTTTACTGATTACTGTATAGTTGCAGTGACACACATATTGAAGAAACTGAAACACTGCATTTATAGTGCAATATGTACAACTTATCCAACATTTGCCTACATGTTTTTTTGAGGTGCTGACTAGCCAGTTACTATCTTTACATAACATGCAAATAAATTTATTTAATGTGGTTGAACTCTAAAAAACAAAATCTTTGACCTAAAAGACTACAACCTTGGAGCAAGCCGTTTGAAGGATCATTTTAGGAAAAAAAATATGAACTTAACCAAACAAAAACTTGTTCAATTTTATTAGTGATATCATGACATGAACCATGCCAATTGTTATGATGTATCTATACAAAGGAGAACAGGTTCATGTCACTCCAACTCTGTTAATTAATAAAGGTTTTCCATTTCAAAGTGTGAACAGAATTTTAGGATTTCATGATACCATAACAGAGAAATTCAAAACAATTTTTTAGGGGCTGAATAAAATTTTAACTTTTTATAGTCTATATATTTATAATTTTTAAAAGATTAAATCATTTTTTTATAATTTTAGGAGTGCAAAGTACAATTTTACTTTTATTAATTTAAAATTTTAAAACAATTTAGAAAGTCTAAATAACAATTTTTCATTTTAGGAGGGACCAGGCCATGCCAGCCCCTCTAGATTCTCCTCTGCATATATAATCTAAATGTTGTATTTTTTTTCTCCAAAATTTTGAACACAAATCTATACATCTATACATTTAATGTATGAGGTTTTTTAATTTTATTAACTGCTCCACTTATGAAGTTAATAAAAAAAACCTTCACTATCAGTTAAGATTAAATAATGTATGGATTATTATTTAATGCACTGGTGATGAAATTTGTTAACATAAATGTTTTTTTAACTTGGATCGATAGTGAAACCTGTTAAGTTTTCGATTCGTCAGTCCAATTGATTAAATTAAAAAATTATTAAAAAATAATAAATTAAAAATTCCAACTCAACCGATTCATACCGGTTCCTGAACCAACCAGTTCAAAGCCTCTCTCCAAATTGATACTTCAATCAATTTCCAGTCCAATTAATCTGTCGACTGACCAATCTAATCCAATTCAAACAAGATTAACTCAACAAATAGAAAAATATCACCATTAATATGTTAAACAATTATCAAATAATGTATGCTTATATATATACACATTTGGAAGACCTTTATAGCGGTTCTAATTTTGTAATGTTGTGAACCCATTTGGAGAAATAAGGAAGCCCCCATGAAGTCAACCGCAAGCATTTAAGGATTTGTATGTATATTCCCCAATAATATGGGAAAACCCAACAAAAAAAAAAGACTAAAAATATTGTATAGTCATTGTCAATGTGCTTAATTAACAAACCAGATGAGGTGTAAATTAGTATAATAAAGTAAATTAGGACCCAAAAATGGGCATGCATGGGACATTTCTGCTTTACATTTGGAGCCAATGTAGCTTTATGTATGATTGCATGAATAGGACAATTGGTTAGTTAGCATGGCGTCAATGCCCATTTGGTAACATGCAAGTTCTCATGCTGCTATTCCCCTTGCCCATTATTTTTATAATTAAACATGTCTTCCTTTCATATTCATTAGTATGAATTTTTTAGATTATAAAAATTTAAATGGTTGGTGCATTTAAAATTTAATCTCGATATTTTTATTTTTAAGAATTTAGCCTTTTGATTTTTAAAATTTAAAATTCAAGTTTAAGTATATTAATATTATTCAAATTCACCTGCTAAATTCATCATTGTGATATGATGAAATTTTAAAAAATACTCACTTGGTAATTATGTAATAAAAAAATATTATAATGGACTTGAATTTAACAGATAGTTTTAACGGTGTTGGCAATTCTTAAAAATTCACAAATCAAAATAAGGTACTTAGAATAATTAATGACATTAAAAAAAATGTTGAGGTACCAAATTATGTAAAAAAAATTAAAGTATAGAAATTAAATTTCAAATTTGAGGATAGTATAGGGATCAAAATTGAAATTTGACCATTATTAAATAATCTCAAAAAAAAGTTGTGTATTTGGACATTGTAGGTCAACATTTTAATCAAAATAAAATATTTAGACTAACTATAACAATATAAAAGATAAGGTATCAAATTATGTCAAAATTAAATATAAAGTTTAAAGTTTAAATTTGAGCATAATACAGAGACCAAAATTAAAATTTAACTGTAATACCCATAATTTGCCCAGCCCGTTTAAGCCCAAAAATAAAACAATCCAATGTCCATTTACCAAAACAGACCCGGGCTAACAAGCCCAATTACCAAGACCCAAATTAAACAAAACCATTAAAGAAAAACAATAACTAAAATTTAGTCCCTTTTTACAAACCCAATCACCAGACCCAACATTGAAACCCACTTATTCTAGCCCAAAATCCCAACCCAAAGCCGACACCAGACCCAATAAGACTCATAGAAACCCTAGGTTTCCTTAGTGCGCCGCCGACCCTTCTCCTGCCATTGCGTCCCCTGCACGCGCCCCTGCGTCGCTCCAGCCTCCAACGTGCGCCCTTCCCCAGACCTCGTTTGTCGCCCGCACGCTCCTGGCTCCCCAGGCACCTCGCCTCCATCGCCGCATACCTCACTCCCATACCCTGCAAGAAGAACAGAGAGCACAAGCAGCGAAAACAACAAAGAATAATAGAAAATAGAAACCGAGTCTGTAACACTGGATATAAAAACGAAAGCAAAAACCATTGTAATCTTCTTCGGGCTCTTGCGAATACTAAGAAATCAAAAACAAAAGACATTAAAGGTTGATTTTGTCTTCATTTTTGGATGTTATTTACTGTTGTTTTTATTTTTTATTTCTTTTATTATTTCAAATCTTAGCAAACAAAACGAAATAAAAAACGAAGGGATCTTACCCGAATCTGAGTGCGCCGTCGGAGAACTCGTTTCGTCGCCATGTTCGGTATGGGGAAATTAAGCCAAAAAAACCCTGGGGTTTCGGTGTTTTTGTGACGACCTAAACCCCGATTCTGCAGACTCGACGCGGTGGGGTTGAAGGCCCCCTTTCGCGCACCATCGACCAACATATGCGGTGATGGCGCGGCGGGCCACAAGCGATTTTGGTGGTCACCTTTTGAACCGGATAGGAAAAAGAGAGGAGCCCAAAGGATTCTTTTTCAGCTTCCGGCAAATCGAAAAGGAGAGGGAGAGACTGCTGAAACTATTGGTTTCTTGAAAATAAGGGTTTGAAAACAAAAAACAAAATAAAGGAGGGTTTTTATCAGAAGCAAACGGTGGCGTTTTGGCTCCAGGAAACCACGCATATCCCTTCAAGGGGATATTTGCGCAATAACCCCCTCTCCTTTGTTCTGCGCCTTGATCTCGGCCCAGTTCAAATTTCGTTATTTTTCGAAATCTAACCTTATTATTTCTACCGCGTTTCAATCCGGCCCCCACCCCTTTTCACTTTGACTTACTGCAACTCTGATCCTCACTATTTTATTCTGATCACTACACCAAAACAGACTTTTAGCAGCCTTTTTTTGGGCTTTTAGCGGCGTTTTTAAGCGCACTAATAGTATTTGCGAAAGCGCCGCAAAAAACGCCGCTAAAGAAAGCGCCTCAAAATTTAGTGGCGTTTGTTGTTAAAAACGCCGCTAAAAGTAAAGACTTTTAGCGGCGCTTTTCAAAAAAACGCTTCTGAATGTGGCTTTTAAGCGTAGCTTCAAAAAAATGCCGCAAAAGATATGGGCTTTTAGCGTCGCTTTAAGGAAAACGCCACTAAAGGTAGGGGCTTTTAGCGGCGCTTTTTAAAAAAACGCCGCTAAAGGTAGGGCTTGTAGCGGCGCTTTTAAAAAAAACGCCGCTAAATGTAGGGGCTTTTTTAAAAAAAACGCCACTAAATGTAGGGCTTTTAGCGGCGCTTTTAAAAAAAATGCCGCTAAAGGTAGGGCTTTTAACGGTGCTTTTAAAAAAAACGCCGCTAAAGGTAGGGGCTTTTAGCGGCGCTTTTCAAAAAAACGCCGCTAAAGGTCCGACTTTTAGCGGCGCTTTTCTCACAAACGCCGCTAAAAATCATAAAAATTGAAAAAATAAAAATTATATAAAAGAACAGCACTATTATCACATCACCAAACAAGCTTTAATTAGATAACAATTTATATACAAATCCATTCCTATCCCTCTACTCGCTTAAGCAAATCCTTTAACATTACTTTGATAACAATTCCTATATAGAGAATACAAAACATCATGGTAGAAATTACTCATGGTGCGATTTCCAAGAATATCTGGCCTGCAATGTAGAGAATACAAAATAAACTAACATATACGATCAAGACTCAAGACTAACTTCAATTAGGATGCATTAACTTGGATTGAGCAAAAACACAGTTGATTAACTGTTTGTATAGCTAACTTACTTGGATTGAGACAGAACAAACTTCCACAGCTTCCTGAGTAAAAAAAAAAAGCACAAAATTAATCCTTTAAAAGTCAAATCAGCAAAGGAAATACTACTAGAAATTCAGTAGATAAACAACTCGGGTTGAGCATCAAGTTTGCTCTTGTCCACAAACTCTCGAATCTAATCTTGTCCAATGCCTAAAACTACAATTTTTAATAATTAAATTAAATAATACTCGCTTTAAATTTATCATAAAACCTAAAATTAAAAGCCACTTCTATGCTAACGATTTGCAGGTTTAATCAAACTTCGAAAACCATAGATTCAAATACTACCATTTGCATTTCAATCTTAAACTTTCATACTATAAATTCCTAAAATTATAATAAACAAATCAAATGACAGAATGACATGAGATTCATTAACAAATGTAATTTTCAATTGAAATAAACAACCAACGAGAGCACTCGCTTATAAATTAAATATTCATGAGAAAAACCCAAATTTTGTTTCCATACAAAAAAGCAAACAAAAGCAACAAGCATTAAAGCAAAAAAGATTAGATCCAATTAACCATACCTTAAAATTATAATGATAGAGACAAGAACTCAGCAAATTGATGAAGGAAACCATATATAACACAAGTGTATACCAACCTGATAGTTTCTAAAGGAGGGAGGACAGCTTTGGTCATAGCCCCACATAAAGCTGCATTAAGAAACTCACTAACTTCTCTAGTCCTCAAGAAATCCTGAATCATAACCAAAACATGTTTTTGTGATACCAGCAACAATCATTTTCATGAAACAAAAGATAATGGTTATTTGAAACGGTAGCCTTCTAAACTTCAGATCTATGTATTTCCATAACAGCTATTTTGATGCTGCTGGCAAATGGGAGTAATTCGCACATTCCCAACACAATCACTGTCCTGGGAGTAATTCAGATTTACACATTCCAATAGCACAACCACAAAACTAAAATTTGATAATTCACACATGGACAAGCTTTAAAAAGTTTCACATATGAAAATCAATTAAACAACTCATTCCTCAGTTAAAAACAAAGCACATGTTTGCAAGAAAGATGCCAACAGGGAATACAATAAGGCAATAAACATAAGATACGTGAGAATACTTTTTCCCAATTAACACAGGGTAAGCTGTTAGAACACTGGAAGTGCGCAACCATATGAAAGATCAATTCTAGCTGATGAACAAAAAAAAAAATCAATTGTTCTAAATTTTCTTTTTCTTTTCCTTTGTCAATATAAAACGTATGCAAATTAATACATACATACATACATACATACATACATATATACATACATACATACATACATACATACATACATATATACATACATACATACATACATCCATACATATACATACATACATACACAAACAACCAGCTAGCATATCGATACTGGACCTGCTCAAGAGCTCAGAGACCCATCGAAACGTGTTGATGAAGGTATTAAATGAAACGTATGTCGCAGGGGATATATCCGTTAATAAGTTGGACCGTCTCGTCGGTAATATAAGCGCAGACAATTTTATTTTCTTCAACGATGATGAGATACCTTCAGGGGGTATGGGATCCACAAAGGCCCTACACATAACCATACGCTGCAAGGGGTATACGTTGCCGTGGGTGCTAGTCGATAACAGATCAGCCCTGAATGTGCTACCTCTATCTACATTGAATAGGTTGCCCGTGGATAGCTCCCATATGAAAGCATGCCATAATGTTGTGAGAGCATTCGATGGAATGGAAAGAAGGGTCATGGGGAGAATCGATATACCTCTTCAGATCGGTCCAAATACGTATGAGGTAGACTTCCTGGTGATGGATATCAAACCTTCCTACAATTGCCTGCTAGGAAGACCGTGGATCCATTCGGCAGGGGCAATACCGTCATCACTGCACCAGAAGTTGAAATTAGTAACGGAAGGTAGATTGGTCACAATCAACGCTGAAGAGGATATCATAGCGTCTGTTACCAGTAGTGCTCCATACATTGGGGTAAACGAAGAAGCAATAGAATGTTCTTTTCTGATCACTAGAATTCATCAATGTAACCTTTATTGCCGAGGGCAGTAGGATCCCTATGCCCAAAATATCCAAGTCCACAAAGATGAGCCTGCAGTTGACGGTTGGGAAGGGAGCCTTACCAGGGAAAGGGCTCGGAAGAAATCTACAAGGAAAGACTGAAGTGCCGATGCTAAAAGAAAAACGAGACCGTTTTGGCTTAGGGTTCAAGCCAGACGCGAAACAAAAGAAGAGAGAAAAAGGGCGCGCTTAGGTGAGGAAGAGATCAAATGGGAGCCAATGACCTTTCCTCCTTTATCCAAAACATTCGTCTCAGGGGGAATCTTATACCCTGACCAAGGCATGGCAGTAAGAGAAGAAGCAGAAGAAATGTTGGGAAACTTGAACATCAATGCCGTATCTGAGGAAAGGGACGAAGAAAGTGATTTATCTGGGATTCGCCCTTATGCTCCTGGAAGTGTTTTGAACAATTGGACAATGGAAGAGATTCCTGTAGCCTTTAGGAGTAATTCAGAGTAATGTTTGAAACACGCTTGTTGCTCTAAGCCTGGGAGCAATGAGAGACTTTTACTCTCCATTCATAGTCACCCACATAAATATTTATTCTTAGATTTTTATTTCTGCGTCTGTCTATGCCTTTTTAACAGATCCCCAGATATCAATGACATGAGCGACACTGCTATTAACTCAGAATCTCCTTTTGAACAAGATACGGGCATGGAAGATTCTCAGGATTTCAAAGATGACCAAGATCGTAACATATCTCCTGATTTGTTAAGGATGATAGAGTAAGGTGAAAAACAAATCCTACCCCACGAAGAATCAGTGGAAATGGTGAGCTTGGGAGAAGGAAAAAAGTTGAAAATTGGGGCTAGCATTACCGCAAAAACGAAGCAAGACCTCATCGAATTACTCGAAGAATTCAGAGACGTCTTTGCTTGGTCATATCAAGACATGCCCGGGTTAAACACGGACATAGTGGTGCACCGACTTCCTATAAGGGAAGAATGTAAACTCGTTCAGCAAAAACTTCGAATAATGAGGCCCGATGTTTTGTTAAAGATAAAGGAAGAAGTCAGGAAGCAGTTTGATACCGGTTTCTTGCAAGTGGTTAATTACTCAGAATGGGTAGCAAACATAGTACCTGTCCCTAAGAAAGATAGAAAGGTACGAATGTGCGTGGACTATAGGGATTTGAACAAAGCCAGTCCAAAAGATAGCTTTTCGTTACCTCACATTGATACCTTAGTAGATAACACAGCTGGTTATTCACTTTTCTCTTTCATGGACGGTTTCTCTCGGTATAACCAGATTAAGATGCACCCTGAAGATATGGAGAAAACCACATTCGTGACCATGTGGGGGACATTTTGTTATAAGGTAATGCCTTTTGGACTAAAGAACGTGGGGGCAACGTATCAAAGGGCCATGGTGACTCTCTTCCACGACATGATGCACAAGGAGATCGAAGTTTATGTGGACGACATGATTGCAAAGTCCAGGACTGAGAGGGAACATGTGTAAGTCTTGAGGAAACTGTTCCTAAGATTAAGAAAATTCCAACTGAAACTCAACCCCGCAAAATGTACCTTCGGGGCTAGGTCAGGAAAATTGTTAGGATTTGTAGTCAGTCAAAAAGGAATTGAGGTTGATCCAGATAAGGTGAAAGCTATCCAGGAGTTGTCTCCACCACGTACCCAAAAGGAGGTTCGAGGTTTCCTAGGAAGATTAAACTACATCGCCCGGTTTATCGCACAACTAACGGAGAAGTGCGATCCTATATTTCGTCTCCTTAGGAAACACAACTCAGGTGTATGGAATGAAGAGTGCCAGAAAGCTTTTGATAAGGTCAAGCCTTACTTGTCTAAAGCCCCGGTACTCACACCACCTTGCCCAAATAAGCCACTAATATTGTATTTGTCAGTATCTGAAAATTCTATGGGATGCGTGCTAGGCCAACATGATGAGTCAGGAAGAAAGTAAAGAACGATATACTATCTCAGTGAGAAGTTTACAGAATACGAGACAAGATATTCACCAATCTAGAAGTTGTGTTGCGCTCTGATTTGGACGACCCGGAGATTAAGACAGTACATGCTATATCACACCACTTGGCTTATCTCCAAGCTAGATCCTCTTAAGTTCATGATGGAATCAACAGCACTAAATGGGAGAATGGCCCGATGGCAGATTCTACTTTTCGAATTCGATATAGTCTACGTAAACCAGAAGGCTATAAAAGGGAGTGCAATAGCAGACTTTCTAGCCAGCAGAGCGTTAGAAGATTATGAGCCGTTGGATTTCGATTTTCCAAATGAAGACGTAATCTATGTGGCAGCCACTGAAGAAGAGGTCCAAAAGGAGGGTCATCCTTGGAAACTGAACTTCGACGGAGCTTCAAATGCAGTAGGGAATGGAATTGGGGCAGTCCTAGTGTCCTCCAACAGAGATCATTATCCTCTTACTAGCAAATTGGATTTTGATTGCACGAACAACATGGCCGAATATGAAGCATGCATCCTGGGAATCCGCGCAGCCATTGAACGAAAAATTAAAACATTGGAGGTATACGGTGATTCTGCACTAGTAATCTATCAACTGAAAGGTGAATGGGAAACAAGAGACCCCAAGTTAATCAGTTAATGAAGGCTAGTTTTGGAATTAATCAAGGAGTTCGACAAAGTCGCTTTCTGCTATCTCCCACGAGAAGAGAACTAGATGGCCGACGCCCTAGCTACCTTAGCTTCTATGATCAAAGTGAACAAAGAAGAAGAAGTAAAGCCTATCCAAATGAGCATTTATGAGGCCCCGGCACATTGCTGCAACATCGACGAAGAAGAAGAGAAAGATAGTCACCCGTGGTATCACGATATATTACGGTACGTGAAGAATCATGAATACCCCGACCAAGTAACTGAGAATGATAAGAGGATGTTGAGAAGACTGGCCAACAATTATGTCCTAGATGGAGAAATCCTATACAAGAGAAGGAAGGATCAGGTACTGCTAAGATGCGTGGATGCGGTCGAAGCCAAGAAAATCCTCGAAGAAGTTCATGAAGGTGTCTGTGGGACGCATACCAATGGTTTTACAATGGCAAGACAAATCATGAGGTTCGGGTATTATTGGTCTACCATGGAAGGAGATTGCATCAGCTATGCCAAGAGATGCCACAAATGTCAAATCTATGGAGATACAATTCACGTGCCTCCTTCACCTCTCCATGTCATGACCTCTCCATGGCCTTTCTCTATATGGGGGATAGACGTCATTGGGCAGATCTCACCAAAAGCTTCGAACGGGCACCGATTTATCTTTGTGGTAATCGACTATTTCACCAAATGGGTAGAGGCCACTTCGTATGCAAATGTCACGAAATCAACGGTCAGCAAGTTCTTAAAGAAAGAGATCATATGTCTGTATGGGATGCCTAAAAGGATTATATCTGACAATGCACTAAACTTGAACAATAGCACGATAGCGGAGGTCTGCAGCCAATTCAAGATCACACATCACAACTCGTCACCGTATCGTCCGAAGATGAATGGTGCAGTCAAGGCAGCTAACAAGAATATCAAAAAAATCGTGGGAAAGATGACTGAGACTTACAAAGATTGGCACGAGAAGCTACCGTTTGCCCTTTACGCTTATCGAACATCAGTCAGAACCTCTACCGAGGCAACTCCCTTCTCTTTAGTTTATGGAATGGAGGCAGTACTCCCGATCAAAGTTGAAATCCCTTCCCTTCGGGTCTTGTCAGAACTAAAGTTGGATGAAGCAGAATGGACTCAATCCCGGTATGACCAGCTGAACCTAATTGAGGAAAAGAGGCTAAGAGCCCTTCGTCATGGACAAATGTATCAAAAGCGAATGATACAGGCTTATAACAAAAAAGTTCATCCTAGAGAATTCTATGAAGGAGACCTTGTCCTAAAAAAAATTCCTCCCATACAAAAAGACTTTAGAGGAAAATGGATGCCAAATTAGGAAGGACCTTATGTAGTAAAGAAGGCCTTCTCTGGTGGAGCTCTAATCTTGACAGAGATGGATGGTAAAAGTTTACCGAATCCTGTGAACTCAGATTCAGTCAAGAAATACTTCGCCTAAAAAAAAAAGAAAAAAGAAGAAAAACTGAAGAGGCCAAAGTGAAAACCCGCCAAGGGCACTTTGTGACCAAATGGGGCTTTGAATTGAAAACCCAAAAATGGGCAATTCAAATCATTGATTGGAGGGAAAGCACGTAGTAGTCTCGCGATAACTCGAATTAACAAGAAGGAGAAACGTCACGACTTGGGGCATCAATGAAGTCCTCTTATTCTACCAGACACCTATCAAGTGCAAAAGGGTTCCTCAAGAAGTTTTGTGCAGAAAAAACTCATGCTGTGATATCTGGACACTTGTTCTTATCTTCTTCACAATATGTTTTAGCAAAATTTACCTTGTCAAAATCTTATCTTTTGGTCAATCTATCCATTTTGAATCTTACCCTCAATATCTCTTGTGATGATATTTTTCAAGCACTTTTCAATGAAATAACGATTAATGGACCATTAATATTCAAATTAAGAGAGTTTCGCAGACTATTCTGAAAACTTCTAATTATTACAAGAACCTGAAGTGAGATCAATATTCAAAACTATCCAGGTTCATGGGAGGAATTGAGGCCCGAAATGGTAACCCAAAGATACCAGCCTAAGAAGAAGGCAGGATGACATGCCACGAAGGAATCATTCTGCATTCATACCAATAGTTAGAAGCATTCGATTTATTAACGGTCATTGTATCTTAAATCATTGTGAAAAATCATCATCCTCATGACATCTGCACTTAAGTAAATGTCATCCATAGCGCATGTAATTAGGGGCATTTGAGTCATTCCGATCATAGCATCCTCATCATTTATTTAAGCATAAACACATTCTACAGGACAGGTTCCTCAGAGAATAGTGTAGCAAGTTCAGATTTTGTTCCCTAGAGACGATAGTGGAGCAGACTGAAGACTAAAGACTTCCTGAAGGAAGAAGTTGAAGATTATCCTGTTGCCACTGAACAATGGTGGAACGGGTTGAAGATTATCCTATTGCCATCGAACAGTGGTGGAATGGGTTGAAGATTATCCTATTGCCATCGAACAGCAGTGGAATGGGTTGAAGATTGTCCTGTTGCCACTGAACAGCGGTGGAACGGGTTGAAAATCGTCCTGTTGCCATCGAACAGCGGTGAAACGGGTTGAGAATTATCCTATTGCCATCGAACAGCGGTGGAATGGGTTGAAGATCGTTGTATTGCCACTAACCGACGGTGGAAAAGGTCGAAGATCATCCTATTGCCGCCGATCAATGGTGGGAGAGGTTGAAGATTGTAGATTTTGTAGCCATAAACAGTGGTGAGACGAGGTCGAAGGCGGACATTGTGTCTCTAAACAATAGTGGAATGTGATCATATTGCCTTGACCAGCAGTGGAATAGGCTAAAGATCGCAAAAAAAAAATGATGACGAAACAATAAAACGGATTGAGGCTACAAGCCCTATCTCTCGGAAGTAGCAGTGGAGTGGAGTGAAGTAATAAATCACAATGGAGCTCGAAGCTACCTGACAAAGAAGAGTACCCAAAGGAATCAAGGCTCGACAAGACCGGGCAAATTTGGGTCTTTTAAAGTCTTTACTCTATCCTCGTCTCACGACAATGAGCAAAGAGGGGCAGCTGTAATACCCATAATTTGCCCGGCCCGTTTAAGCCCAAAAATAAAACAATCCAATGTCCATTTACTAAAACAGACCCGGGCTAACAAGCCCAATTACCAAGACCCAAATTAAACAAAACCATTAAAGAAAAACAATAACTAAAATTTAGTCCCTTTTTACAAACCCAATCACCAGACCCAACATTGAAACCCACTTATTCTAGCCCAAAATCCCAACCCAAAGCCCGACACCAGACCCAACAAGACTCATAGAAACCCTAGGTTTCCTTAGTGTGCCGCCGACCCTTCTCCTGCTATCGCGTCCCTTGCACGCGCCCCTGCGTCGCTCCAGCCTCCAACGCACGCCCTTCCCCAGACCTCGTTTGTCGCCTGCACGCTCCTGGCTCCCCAGGCACCTCGCCTCCATCGCCGCATGCCTCGCTCCCATACCCTGTAAGAAGAACAGAGAGCACAAGCAGTGAAAACAACAAAGAATAATAGAAAATAGAAATCGAGTCTGTAACACTGGATATAAAAATGAAAGCAAAAACCATTGTAATCTTCTTCGGGCTCTTGCGAATACTAAGAAATCAAAAACAAAAGACATTAAAGGTTGATTTTGTCTTCATTTTTGGATGTTATTTACTGTTGTTTTTATTTTTTATTTCTTTTATTATTTCAAATCTTAGCAAACAAAACGAAATAAAAAACGAAGGGATCTTACCTGAATCTGAGTGCGCCGTCGGAGAACTCGTTTCGTCGCTGCGTTCGGTATGGGGAAATTAAGCCAAAAAACGTGGGGTTTCGGTGTTTTTGGGACGACCTAAACCCCGGTTCTGCAGACTCGACGCGGTGGGGTTGAAAGCCCCCTTTCGCGCACCATCGACCACCATATGCGGTGATGGCGTGGCGGGCCACAAGCAATTTCGGTGGTCACCTTTTGAACCGGATAGGAAAAAGAGAGGAGCCCAAAAGACTCTTTTTCAGCTTCCGGCAAATCGAAAAGGAGAGGGAGAGACAGCTGAAACTATTGGTTTCTTGAAAATGAGGGTTTGAAAATAAAAAACAAAATAAAGGAGGGTTTTTATCAGAAGCAAACGGTGGCGTTTTGTCTCCAGGAAACCGCGCATATCCCTTCAAGGGGATATTTGCGCAATAACCCCCTCTCCTTTGTTCTGCGCCTTGATCTCGGCCCAGTTCAAATTTTGTTATTTTTTGAAATCTAACCTTATTATTTCTACCGCGTTTCAATCCGGTTCCCACCCCTTTTCGCTTTGACTTACTGCAACTCTGATCCTCACTATTTTATTCTGATTTTAATTTGGTTTCCAATCCGTTTGAATGTTTTGACGTATTTATTTCTCTCTAAATTTGTATTGTCATTATTATTATTATCGTTGTTTATTTTGAATTTTTGTACATTACTTTTATCAAACTATATATATATATTGTTTATACCATTTTAGAATGATTCCATATACCACTTACTTTTTATCGTGTGTTCTTGACTTAAGATTATTTTTGTTACTTAGATTAAATTGATTCATGTATTATTCCACTCTAAATTGTTTGGTTCTTTGGTCTTTGTTTATCAATGTCATTTCTTAGATGATGCATATCATTTAATTATTGAGTTTGCATGTGCCATAATCCATTTACCTGTATTGTCATGTTATCACAGTTCATTATATATAATTCTGTGCCCATGTATTAATGTTCAATCATCGCTATTATTATTCATGCATAATTAATATTCTGATTAATGATTCCGATGTTACATATTACATGTGCCATGCCAAATTCGTGTTACGTTGTCTTTTTTCTGTCGCATAATCCCATCCACGTTTTGAATAATGTTTCTTTAAAACATAACCTGATTCTTTATAAATTTCATCCCAAAATAAAAGTTTTTCAAAATGATGCAATATTCATCTTGGGTTCGAGGATTTAAATTATCGTGTCCTAAAGTATTGGATGTGATCTTTTATTCCTTCGAAACGGGAAAGTTTTGAAATTCAATTTTAAAAAGTTATAAGATGATCTTGGACTCGAGGATTTAAATTATCGTGTCCCAAAGTATTGGATGTGATATTTTATTCCTTCAAAACGAGAAAATCTTGATTCGATTCTAGAAAACTCAAATATTTTCCGAAAGAGATTATTTTTTTAAATTCTTCTTAAAATTTTCAACTTTCGACATAAGGACATTAGTTAATCAATCTGGTACCAATTTTGGCGTGACGAGGGTACTAACCCTTCCTCGCACGTAACCGACTCCCGAACCTGTTTTCTCAAAATTTCGTAGACCAAAAACACTGTTTTGGTAAATCAAAACGTTTTATTAAAACAAAGGTGATCCGATCACACCAAGTAAAGATCGGTGGCGACTCCCGTTTTTATTTTCAAAACCCAAGTTCGACTCCCGTTTTTCTCAAAAAAGGTTTCGACATTAACCATTATTATATAATCTTTAATAAAAAGTAAAAGGTTGTCTATTTAGATATGTATACATCAACATTTTAATCCAGATGAAGTATTTAGAGTAACAATAACGTACTAAATTATGTCAAAAATTACAGTATAAAAATTAAATTTAAAATTTGAGCACAATATAAACCAAAACTATAATTTGATACTTCTTACATAATCTAAAAAAATAAAAATAAAAAGCTTTGTTTATGTATTTGGACAGGTGCCCAAGGAATTTCTTTTGATATGGAGTGTAGATAATTTTGTATATTCTAATTCGTATGATGCAAAATATTCTCATCATCTTTAATCAGAATGGTTCACTTGAAGGTTTTGTCCAAATTGTACTTTCTAATGCTTGTGAATTCACTGCTCTATCCCTCCCTCTAAAAATATAGAGGGCTTTTTGATTTGGTCCCTATCTTATGAAAGCCTCTCTGATTAGGATGGTTCAAACTAAACACGGATGGTTCTTCTTTGGATAATCCGGGGAGAATAGGGGCTGACGCTCTCATTCGAGACCACAATGGTAATTGGGTAATCGATGCCTATCGCCATATACGAAGAGCGGCCAGTGTAGAAGTTGAGCTTTGGGCACTCCGTGAGATTGAAGCAGATGCTACTTCTGTGCTTTACTTTATGCAGTCTTCTACTAATCGAAATATTTTGTTATCTCATTTGGTTGATGAGTGGAAGACGCTCTTTTATTCTATGAGTTCTAGCTGCCGGAAATATATATTTCGGGAAGAGAATAAGTGTGTAAAGATACTTTAGCCAGTGTGGGCAATAACCTTCATTTGTTGCTTCCATTAGATGAACTCTATGTTTCTAATTATCTTTATGTCTATTCTAGTCCTCCTGACCGTTTACATCGTCTTCATTAAGATGATGCTCAAAGGGTAGTTATGTATCAAACTCTATGTCAGTGTTTTATTAATAAATATGTTACTTTTCCGACCAAATGAAAAAAATATTGTCATCATCTATAACTTGTTCAAAACTTCTTCAGTAGTAAGATGTCCCTTAAGCAATGGCTCAAGTCTTGTGGATCAAATGCGTTGAGAGAGTTTGTCATCTATTTAGTCAAAACCCAATATAACTTTCAAATCCAGAGGTCCAATCAGAAAAATGAATAACCTTGAAGCGGTTACACCTGATATGTGAAGAACAACTAGAAGCACATATAGTGAAAGAAAATCAAAGGTAAAGCCAGAAATAATAAGGCCCTAGATTAAATTATGCCTGAAAATTTTCTTTGAGGAATTTTAGGCAGTGAAAGTGAACATCAAGAAAACAGAGTTTACATACAGGTAATCAAGTACTAGCGGCCCGCAAAGTTATCAGAATCTTTGCTAATTTCACCTAATCTATAAACAATAATTCAACTTATATACAGAACCACAATTTTTTTAGTTTAATTCCATTGAAATTTAGAATTCATAATCAAAAAGCTATGGAGAAAAGCAAGAAAAAGGAAACATTTACACCTTTCTGTTCCCATAACAGCACTTCTATTGTTTTTTTCCTCCCCTTGGGAAACCAATAGCATACTTAGTGATAGCCACCACCACTGCCGCCACTGCAGCCACCCTCGCCATTGTTATCGCCTGCTCCACAAGCACGACCAGCTGTCGTGCCACCATTTACACCTACTGCAGTAATGGTTGCCCCTGGATTAGCACCACTTCCACCATGCAGTGGCCTCCACGGTTGTCACCAGTGCCTTCACTTTTCTTGGACATGCATATGAAGCAGAAAACTGACCATAAAAAATAATGTTACAAGGACAAAAATAAATATTAAAATAAAATAAATAGAGATAACAAATATGTCAAATGTGTTCATCTCTTACTGGGGGCTTGAAGTATAGTTTCTTTTTGTGCAAGCAACAAGATATAGGAAATAATGACAGTCTTGATGAAGCCAACTAAACATCCTAATATTTGAAGTGATTTCAACTTGGCCATCAGCCCATAATTAGCATCAAAGGTTTTGACATGCTTAGTTCAAATTCTTGTAAACAAATATTTTGTAGTATACAAGAGCATACAATAGATGGATAACTTGGAAGTAGGGGAATTCAGTAGAAACTGATATGAAAAACCAAAATGCATGAATGTTTTGCACGTGAAAAAGGTTCCTGAGCCGCAACAATGAGTGCATTATTCTCCAACAATAAGACAGTAAGTAAAACCAATTATAATTTGAAACTTCAAAATCCGCGGAAAGAAAGTTCCTCCACCATCCTCATTATTCACTCTGTAATACTTACCACCAGAGTGCCCCAACAATCGACAGACTTCTTGTCTACTTTGCTTTACATGGTTGAGCATAAATAGCTTTCCATGATTGCTAAACTTCCTCCACCATCCTCGTTGTCCATATGTGACTCGTTATATGTTTCACTTTCATAACTTGTCTACATCTGCTACCGATACCATCTCTTATTCTTTTATGCATCTCATCGTCGATCAAATTGGCTGCTCCTACTGAATTCAGTGCATCACAAACTAACTTATATGTATACTCTCTTGGGATAGATCCCCCTCTGATCAACTCAAAAAGAAAACCCTTGGCCTCCAACCCCCTTTCAGATTCACAGAGAGCATGTATAATCGGAGTATAGGAACTATTTGTTGCTACCCCATGGTTCATCCGTTGCATCCTCCGCATCATCTCAATGCCTTTATCGATCTCATTAACAGCACAATAGTACCTAATGAAAGAATTATAGGTGATCCGGTTTGGAACACAATTCCTTTTATTCATATCTTCAAAAAGTTCCAAAGCCCTTTCAATTCGATTCGTCTTACAACAACCATCAATCAAACAATTATAAGTCACAACATCAGGGACAAAACCCTTAAACAACATCTCACGAAACAAGTGATTCGCCTCATAAAGCCTCCTTCGAATCGCCTTTCGACATCCTGTTTGCATACTGAACTTACAATAAGAACTTATCAAAATTGTATATGTATACACATCGGGTGGACATCCGAAACCTGGTAATTCCATTTGTTCCAACAAGAACCTTGCTTTATTAAAATTCCCCACTCTACAAAGGGCACGAATAATCATATTATATGCAAAAACATCAGGTTTGCAATGATATTGCTTCATTCTATAAAAACAAGCCAATGCTTCATTAACTAACCCTTCTTCTCCTAGGACTTTAATCAAACAGGTGATAGAAGAAGTAGTAACAAGACTCCCATTATCAATCCTAGACATTTCCTTTAGAAAATCCCAAAGACCCTTCAAATTATTACCTTTAGCCAAAACAAAAGCCATTTCTTTACAAGTTTTCTCATTATGAGAAAACCCGAAAAACTTTTCCACCCATAAATAGAATTCCATTGCTTTATCTAGTCCTAAAGCTACCCTTTCGGGGTCTCTATAAGCAGCAGGCCCAAGGAGAAGAACATTATGGGAAATCTTAAATTTCTCTTGTTTAAGGTTTCTTTGCTTTAAAGGAGCACGGTGGCGGAAACCTTTTTGACGGCCAATGGAACGAAAGGATTGAAAAAAGAACTTGGGAACGGATCTTAAGATATCTGAAACTGAATCAGTTGTCCATGGATTTGAAATTGTTGAAGAAGCGAGTTGAGCATCGAAGGGTCGGTTTTGAACCATCATTGACATTACCTGGTGGACTATACCATTGGAGCTGCGTTGCAAAGGCTTTGTTGGAAACATCTTTCTACTGAAATTTGCTCAAAAAATTCAGTTCTTTTGCTTTCAATTTCTTAAGTGGGTGTTTGAGGTTTTTTTTTTTTTTCTTTCACATAACAGCTAAAGAATGAGACTTATTATGCATTGCAATAGAAATCTTGTGGAGCTGCTTTAATTTTGAAGGTGTTTTAGGTGGAGGAAGATGGCAGAAACATAAAAGCAGCGTACGAATGCTTGAAGTTAAACAGTGAAGATAAAAAGCCCATACTGGGTTACAACTTATAGGTTAGCTTTATTTTGGTGTTTGTAAAAAAAATCTAAACCTAAAATATCAAAAAAAAAATGGTATGTTAGATTTGGTTGCTTTATTAGTTAAGTTTTCGGTTTTGCCATTTTAAATGAATTAAGTCGTGATATTAAATAAGAGTAAAAAATTTTAACTGAGTATTTGATTTTCACGAGCTGCATCTTAGTTCATTAATCACATAACACGTAGATAAACAAATCCTCTAACTATATCTGACTCAGCCTGACTAGTTAATAAGGTACTAATGTATAATTTCATTTATAATTTAATACACATATTATTTATCAATCGTATTCACTATTACAATCCAATCTATTAACATATCAAATATATTTCATAACATTCAATACATTTTGAAGCAATTCATGCTATTTTACATTTTATTCATTTTAGTCCCCACTCTCAGCAATTCATATTCCAACTCAATCCAATAGGTCATATTATTGCTATATACACCTTGGCATTCCCAAATGCAGATATCATGAGAATGCAATCAATTAATACGACCATAAATCATAAATGTACAAACTAGAGTTTTCAATTACTCGTTTTCACTTTTCTTTTCTCTCTCGAAGGTTCTGCGTCGACATTAGCTACGTACATTCACCAAACATATCACATAATCAATTTCCAGTCAATTCACAACCAAATATCAATTTATACATATTTTTAATTTATTCAATTTAGTCCCTAAAACCAGGAGAATCATAACTTCCAATCTAAAACTTCGGATTAAAATTCGATTTCACATTTACTCATTAGGCGCCTTCTACTTTCTATTCCTACCAACATTTCATAACAGTTTTTCATTTTATTCAATTCAATCCCTAATGTATGAAACTAACAATTAAGCTTTATAATTTAGTCCTTTTCTTAAACTAAGCTTAATTTCTATCAATTTGACATTTAAATCATTCAATTCTCAACAATGGCAACTTACTAAAATTTCACCAATTAAGGTCGAATGTAACTTGTAATTAAAGTCGAATGTAACTTGGGTTTTTTGAAGCTTTCTTCAGTGGTGGAAGGTGAGAAAGGTTGAAGATGATGATGATTTTCATCTTTTTCCACTAATATTTCTTATTTATATTATGGTTAATTTTGATTAATTAACTTAATCATGCTTAATTAAGCTTTAATATTTAATTAACTTAAACTAATGACAATTAACATCACATCTCACTATCATCCATTTAAAATAGGTTTATTTGTGATTTTAATCCTTTGGATAATTGATATCTAAGTCCCCAAGCCTTATTCTAATTAAAAATCTATAGCGATTAAACTTTTTCAATTTAATTAGTCACAAATTTGGCTAAATTACTAAATCAAATTTCAATTCATCAACATACTAACTTCGTAAATATTTCTATTTAATATTTACAAACTTGGTTTACGCAAATGAGGTCCTGAAACTGCATTTTTCGACACCACTAAAAATCGAGTCGTTACATTATCAATACTCACTATTCCAAGTATCGGTACAACACTGCTGACACTGTTCATTTTTGCTCTTTGGAGTAATTGTACCGGTACAATTGATACAAGTATCGATACTTCTTTGTAAGGGACCTAAATCATGCCCAAAACATTCATTTTCATGCTATGATCAATCCAATTCATTCCCAAACATCCATCAACTAATTTAAACCTTAAAACATCTCAAATTATCATATATGTCATCATATGTTCAAGACATAACCAAATAAAATTCCCTACACTATCATATTCTTCAAGCTTCTTTAAGTTTCTTTCACTAGTACTCATAAATACACCTAACAATACCTATGTACATAGGTACATGTTATAACTAATTCCAAAAGAAATATTTTATATTCACTTTTAGACCTTGAGATGTGATAAGATGTGCTGAAATTGAATCCTTGCTAAATGCTTCAAATTAACCTTTTCACCTACGCGTTAGAAAAGAACGCATTAAGCTTGTGAAAGTTTAGTAAGTACATCAAGAATTTAAACTTACCATTATCTTAATTAAATTTAACATGTCAATACTTTAAATATAACATAATGAATTTAGCTAAATAATCATTAAATGTTTACTTTCACTTACAACCTTACCATATTTCACTTACCAATTCACTATTGATTTCACTTAACACTTTTTGTTTTCCCCATAGTAAATGTAACGCCCCTTACCCGAGACCGTTGCCGGAGTCGAGCACGAGGCATTACTAGACTTAACTACTAATTCAGCATAAAATTTAAAACTGTCCATCTGCGTCATAGTCACTAAATTATTTATATCTGGAGCTACAGAACTCCAAATTAAGATCCGTTAATTTTCCCTAAAACTAGACTCATATATATTTTTACTATAATTTTTTCATAATTTTTCATGTGGCCAATTACTACAATTTATTCATTAAAGTTTCCCCTGTTTTACTGTTTGACTGTTCTGACCTCTCTTCACTACAAATCAAATTATTCTTCGTACAGAATTCATATGACCTTCTTATTTATTTCATTTGAAAATAGACTCATTCAGGATTCCATGCATATAAACTATATCCCACCATTATTTTTATACAATTTCTAATGATTTTTCAAAGACAGAACAGGGGATCACGTAATCATTCTGAACTAGTCTCACAAAAATTCAAATATCTCCAAACATGAGAATAATTTGTTTGTTATGCTTCTTTTATGTGAAAATAGACTCAATAAGCTTAAATTATATATCTTATTCACTTCCTAATTCCATTTCTTATATTTTTGGTGATTTTTCACAATCACGTCACTGCTGTAATTCAAAAACTGTTTCATTGCAAAATATTGTTAACTAGTTTATAACATCTTTACTCCATCTCATTTAAACTCTATACATGCCATATAAATCTTTAAACATAAAACAAAAGCTACCGGAATTGATCTGGATAGTGAGCTTTGCTGTGATGATCCGATCTACCAACTTCTCTTTAATTCAATCTACATAAAAATATCAAACAGACACAAGTAAGCTTAATGAAGCTTAGTAAGTTCATAGGTTTAAAAGTAATGCTTATCACACATAATATTTCCAAACAATAACAAAACATTTTCTAAAGTTCCCTACCATTCGCAACCATTGTTAAAATACTTCACATAGTTGAGCTCAACATTAACAACTACTCAATCTCTTTCATTTGATTCACTTCTTTTATATTACTTAATATCAAATTAGGAAACGTCTTACGAATTTGAGTATGTCGTTGCTCAGTGCCACGTTTCACAACTCAGTATGGATGATACCATACCTACATTTCACAACTCGGTATGGACGATACCATACCTACTTTTCATAACTCAGTATGGACGATACCATACCTACATTTCTTAACTCAGTATGGTTGATACCATACCTACATTTCACAACTCAGTATGGATAATACCATACCTACGTTTCACAACTCAGTATGGTTAACACCATACCTATGTTTCACACTTTGCCATGGATTAACCATGGTCTTATCCGTCAATTCATCACATGTCACGATACAAACGTACTCAATTCTGCGTTTTTCCTAATTTGAATTACATGCTTTATTCTTTCATTTTATCATAATTTTCACAATTCCACAAAGAAATTCAGATTTAACAACACATTATATCATTCAATCATTCACAAATAAACATATAAATTCAACCATATGAACTTACCCGGCTGATTTGTAGTAGATATTGAAATTTAGGAACTATTCTGCAACTTTTTCTTTTCCCAGTTCTTCTTTGGATTCTTGATCTATAATGTAAAATATTTTCACTCATTAGCATTTATTTCATTTCTATTTCACTTCATAATTTATGCTCTTAAATTTTCAAAATTACACTTTTACCCTAAAATTTATAGTTTTTACAATTTAGTCCCTGCTCAATTCAGCCATCAATTGAACTAATTTTTCTCAATCAACACTTTATTCTATCATTACAAACTATTTCACAACCTTTGATATTCTGAATTTCAACACCAACCTCTAATTCACAACTTTTTCACAATTAGGTCCTAAATATCATTTCCTATCAAAATCACTTAATAAAACCACCTTAATATGAAATTAGAATCTAAATTTCATAATAATTCATCATAAACTTCCATTTCTCAGCAAGGGTAACTTTTAATTTTACCCACCAAATCAAAAACTAATGAATTCTATAAGTGGATCTAGTTGTAAAAGTCATAAAAACATAAAAATTATCAAGAAAAAGCAAGAATTAAACTCACAGGATGTAAAAGTATGAAAATAAGCTTTCTTCAGAACTCCTATGGTGTTTTGGCTGAGATAGTGTGAAGATATATCTAGATTCTTTTCAATCTTATCTTTACTAAACATGTTAAAATTACAAAAATTCCAATTTTGCCCTTATTTCCCTTATTTTCTGCTGATTTCCTTGCCTTTGCCGTCCAACCTTTTCACTTTTAGGTTTAATTGTCCTTTAAACCCTCCTTCTTTTAACACTTGAGCTATTTAATTCTTCTAGCAATTTTGCACTTGTTACAATTTAGTCCTTTTTATTTAATTGGCTACCCAAACATTTAAATTTCTCAACCAAACTTTAATACTAACTTAATAACACTCCATAAATATTTCTAAAAATATTTATGGCTCTATTTTCAAATTCGAGGTCTCGATACCTCATTTTTGACCCATTTAACCTAATAAATTCTTTTAATTCACCAAATTCACCAATCCACAAATTCTTCTGAATTCTCACTTGACTCATAAATATTAAATTACTATCTTATTCAATCTTACCTGTCGGATTTAGTGATCTCATATCACCATTTTCGACACCACTGAAAATTAGGCCGTTACAGTAAACTCAACTAAACAAGCAAGATATATAACAGCCCGTTTACAGTGAAATCGGAACAGTGGTTTCAGGACCACAAATCCGAGTCTAGAAGGAAATTTATTTTAATATTATTTCATGGTCTGCATTATGATAGAAATGTCGCATAAAAATTTCGTTAAGAAAATTTTACCAATTATATGTTTAATTGATAAAAGGATCAAATTGCATAACATGCAAAAGTTGAATTCTAGTAGCTAAAGGGATCAAATAGCTATGGAATTCAAAATTGGAGGTCCTTATATGGAAAATAAACCATTAAGATGAGTTAGTAGATAATTATGATGATTCATTATAGGAAAATTAAATAAAGAAAAGGACTAAATTGGAAAGATGAAATAATAAAATATGATAAATTAATTAAATAAGAAATATCATCATTTTATATCATCTTTCCCAAATTAAAATATAGAAACCCTAGCCATGAGAACTTAAGCTCTAGCAAACTTATTTGGCTCAATTAGATCCAGATAGACCAGATACGGAGTTAGATTGAGGAAAAGAAAAAGTACCGGATTAGTAGATTTTGCGTACACGAGCTCTTGTCGAGGTAAGTTCGTGTAACTAAATTGTATAATTATATGTTTGAATTGAATGTCATGTATATGTGTTGTGAAATTGACATGTATGAAAATCAGACACATATCTAACAATATCCGACAAATATTAAGTCCCATTTAAATAAATGAAATTCGATGGATACAGGGTTCCCGAATTAGTTGTGGTTCTGCATGTGTTGTGGATACACCACAGCTCGAAAGAGCGTCCCGTTATTAGCTCTCATGAGCTTCCTGTTATATGGTTCTTGCGAGCTTCCCGTTAATAGCTCTTCGGAGCATCCCAATTGGTTGTGATCCTACATGTGTTGTATACACACCGTAGCTCTTATGAACGTCCTGATATATGGCTCTTCAGAGCTTCCTGATTAAAGGCTCTTTCATGAGCTTCTCGATTAATTAGCTCTTTGGAGCTTCCCGATATTGGCTCCCTTGAACCTTCCCGATATTGACTCGTATGAGCTTCCCGTTAATGGCTCTCCAGAACTTCCCGTTACATGGCTCACATGAGCTTCCCGTTATGTGCTCGTATGAGCATTCCCGAATATGAATTGACGGACTACAGATTTTTACACTTTTTGTGTACTACCCGTGTATCCATCGATATTTTAAATGATTAAACGGGCAAAATCCTGACATGAGAAAATATATGAATTTGAAATGAATCATTATCTGTATATACTCGAAATACTTGGGAATTTGATGTTTGATGAGCTCATCCATGTTTCTTGATATTCATATGAAATAGATGACTAACATGTTTGATGAAGTTATGTGTTTAGGCTATTAGCCAATTTGCTTTGGATGTATTTTTGTATGCTTACCTTATATGTAAATAAATGGTAAGTTAATTTCCCGTTATACGAACTTACTAAGCATTAAATGCTTACTCTATTTTATTTCCTCTGTTTTATAATACTTCGAAAGCTCGTTGGATTGGAAGCTTGGTGGAGATATCACACACTATCTATCAGCTCATTTCAATATATATATAATAAACACATTATGCTTATAATGGCATGTATAGGTCAATTAGCCAATGTTGGCATGAAAATGTTTTGGTTGTAACTAGCCATTGGAATGGCTTGTGATGAACATGTTTTGATGTGAGTAATCGCCTTATCAAGTTAAATGTGTGCTAGTATAGTTGAATGATGGTTAATTTATAAACATATTGATGGTTGGTTTAAAACTGGTAAGTAAAGATTCTTTAATGTTTGTGGTAATATGTTAAGTAATAAGCTTATTTCAGTTTGGTTGAATGCCTTATTATGGCCTATTGATGTCCAAAAAAGTTTGGTTAGGTGATGCCAAGTTTGGGTGAGAAATATGGCCTTGGAAATGACCTATTTTCGTCCACACGGGCAGAGACACGGATGTATGTCTCAACCGTGTATGACACAGGGTCTAGCACATGGGCGTGTGGTTTGGCCGTGTGTCCCTTGTATCTTAAAAATTTTCAAAATAGAATGCTCAGAATTGTTCACACGGTCTAACACACGAGCGTGTGGCTTAGCAGTGTGACCCCTGCACCTTATATAATACAAGTCAGTATGGTCACACGGCCTAGCACACGGGCATGTGGCTTGGTCGTGTGACCCAAGTCAGAGAGCACCCTAATTTGGACACAGGCTGAGACACGACTGTGTGCCCTATTTCGAATACCCATACGGCCTGAGACACGAGCGTGTCTCTTGACCGTGTGAGCCACACAGCCTGGCCATACGGGTGTGTGTCCCCTGCACCTTGGAAAAATTTTAAAGTTTTGCTAAAAATTTCCTGAGTTCCCAGTTTAGTCCCGACTTAATTCTAAAGTGTATTTTGGGCCTCGATGGCTCATATAAGGGACAGTATGATTGATTATGGTTGATTTCTGATATGAATGAGAAATAATATGAAATGTCTATGCTTGATCTGTAAACTCTGGTAATGCTCTTTAACCCTATTCCGGTGACGGATATGGGTTAGGAGTGTTACAAGATATGCAAAAAGAACACTGAAATACACCAAAGCACAGAATCACTGAAATGCTTCGAAGAGCCACTATCACTATGTTGCACTGAAGTGCCACAATCATTGAGTTGCACCAAAGTGCCACTATCACTGATTTGCATTGAAGTGTTACTGTCGCTATGCATGCTGAAAGTTTCCTAATTGTATGTAATTTATATCCAACATGTTCATATCTTGTCTACTTGGACATTTATATTGTCATTTTCACCGCTACCACTTATCAATTAATAACATATAAAACTTTACACTCATAACGTTTTAGTCCTTATTTTCATGAAAATGAATATTCATTAAATTATCACTTTAATATCACTTAGAATTAAATTCAATATCATAAACACTTCATTTAAACTCTCAATTCAATTATTTTTATTTCACACTTCTAGCTTTTACACTCTTTGCAAACTAGTCATCTTTCCATCAATTTCACTACACTTAACTTTACAATCTTTTCAATTTAGTCCTCGCTAACATATAATTCAATAATTACTTTATTCTCACTTCGAAATACATTTCATTTCCATATATCGCTTCATTTAAATATTTTATTACAATATTTTAGTACACAGTCACTTTTGAATATTTTATAATTTAGTCTTTAGCAATATGAAATTTCATAACCACTATAAGTCCACTTCAATATCACTTTAATTTTAACTCAGTACCATAAAACACTTCATTTAAGTCCACTAACATATTATTTTATTTCACATATAAAACTTTTGTACACCTTGCAATTTAGTCCCTTTTTTACCAAAATTTCACTACACTTAATATATTCACTTTATCATTGAAATTCATTTCATTTCAATAATACTTCTTATTCAATTTCATAATAAATATAATCATATTCTTAAATAATTTACTCATACAATTATTATAACAACTTAAATATATCCTACACTTAGATTTAATTGGGTAAGACAAAATTCTTGGAGTACTTACAATTAAATTCTTGGATTTATTTCCTCTTTCCTTCTCTCACTCCTTTGCTACCTCTTTCCTTCATCAACACTTTGACAATCACTTCTCTTCTCTTTCACTTTATTAACATACCACACACACATAAGTTTGAATGTTGCTCAAAAGGTTAAAATGTTGTGTAGTTATTTCCAAGCTGTTAAATTCCAGTACATCCCTAGGGAAGGTAACATGGTGGCTGATTGGCTGGCACAAACTTGTCCATCTAGTGCGACTGAACTTGAAATCATTGTTTTTCCTCTGTTTTCTGTTAAAAAGTTGCTTTTAGAAGATAAACTAGGAATTCCTACATGTAATATGTTGATTTAAGGCTTTATGTGCCTTCTCTTTTCTATAAAAAAATGTTATTTTCACACACTTTGAATAAAACTAATAGGGAATCCATGACAAAATCTCACCATTCTTACTTTGCTTCTTTACTTCAAACCCTTTCTTGTATTTTCTCTCTCCTCCAAGGTGAACATATTCTCTCTTCTCATGAAACCAAACTTGTCATAAGGTTTCTCTATTGATTTTACTAAAAATCTATAGAAAATTTTGAAAGATTTACTTGGTTTTGTTAAAAATGGTGGAAAGGGTCAAATTATATAAAAAAGAAAACTTTCCTTTCATGAAATGATGATGGCGTTGGGAGAGAAGAAAGATGGAGAGAACTCTATCATATTCTCTTATAAAAATCTCTTATAGTTAATTACTTAAAATTAAAATATATTATAAAAGTTCCAACATAATCATTTTCATCCAATGGACCATATTTATTCATAATTTTCATCAAAATCCAAGGGCTTAGAATGTGCCATAATTTATAAGATTTTTTCTCATAAATATCAATTTATGAAATGTTGATTCTGCCCTTGAACTTTCTCTCCATCCTTCATTTATGGCACTTTATTAGTATATTACACCTCTAATCATTCATCTATTTACTTTTAATTCAATTTAATCCTTTATACTTTTAATTTTCTCACTTTTAGCCCAACACTTTTCACTTTCTTAAAATTTAGTTAATACCTCAAATTTATTTTTCTCAATACACAAGTATCTTCAATTCCTTCTAGTATCCAACTACCTTCCTATTTAACATCGATAATTTCTATTTTATTTATTTCAAAACTTCTAACACGTGTGGTTTTGTATTAGCCTATTCCTGTGTCAGGGGGCTTCAAGGATGTTACATGTTTAAAATTCAAAAAATTATAACAATAAAAAAGGTTCATAAAAACTCAAAAAAATAGCATGAAGTAGATGTAGATTGTCATTCAATATGCAATTTTTAGAATTTTAATGTTTTTGTCGTTATTTTCTTTTAAAAAGCCAACAATTTAACTCTTTTTAAATGGCTGATTGTCAAATTCAATTTTTTATTAAAAGTTGAAGGTCAAATTTAACTTTAAAAAAATTAATAATCAAATTGATAAAAATATATATATAAATTTTAAAGACTAAATTTTTAAAACCCATGATAAAATTATTAAATTATACTTCCGTCTATCAAAGTTCTTATTAAAGGATCTTTACTTTTGACCATAAAATATGTTTTAATATTTGTCAAAACGATGGCAAAAGATTTTTATTGAATAGTTAACATCATATTTCAAATTCCATCGTTAAATATATTAGGATTTTTCATTATTAGATATCATCTAAATTTGGGAGTTACTCCATCTTGGTTTTTTGCTTGGCTTCGTATCATTGGCTGTTTGATATATGGTGGGTAAAATATTATCAATATATTGTATGAATCAGATTATATTTTAATTTTTTAATTAAAAAATGAGCAAATTAATCATTGTACATTAAACTAAAGAGTAAATTGGTCTTTCTATTAAAAAATTTATTCATTCCTACTGTTAAAAACTTATTTTTTTATAACAAAAAAGACCAATTTGCTTTTTGATCTAACGTATATAGACTAATTTGCTTATTTTTTAAGCAGATAAGATAAAATACAATCTAACTTTTAATACAAAGGCTTCTATAATACTTTTACCTATATGGAAAAATGGTAACCATATTTAACAGAGAATCATGAAACCTTAATTAATGCAAAGCATGATTGGTTGAAGAAGAGCGATGACCTAAAAGATAAAAAGGAAGACATCGGTGAGCCATAAAACGGTGACAGTGACTTCCGACTTGACACCGACCACCGCGACAGTGTCTCAAGAACAGCAACATAGTCGGGTTCAGATTTTTGGCTCCTCCTCTTGCTTCCTTTTCGCCTAAGCAATGGTGAGGGGAAGCATCCGTGTGAAACACATTCAAGATGCACTTGGACAGGTCGATCAAACCGCCAACGCTCGGAATGGGAACGTGGTGTAGGCCTAAAAGAATGAGTTTGGGGTTCCGAAGTTAGGAGCAAGTAGGATCCAGCAGGTGGAGGTTTAAGTTTTTGTGGAGGACAAAGTGGTCCTGGTAAATTTGGTGATGAACGCTGGTTGTTTATAAAAGGTGAGGGTGGTGATGGCGGCGGCAATAGAGGCAGCGGAGGTTGCTGTTTTGGGTTCTGTGGTTGTTTGGGAACACCGGGTCTGATCTCCCACTTAAAAGGAACAGCTCCTGGCTTTATGAAGGAATCATCAACTGTCATTTCTTTAACCGAAAATAACTACCCAGAGTTACTGAGACTTGATAAAATATAAAACAGAGCTTTGCTTATATACGGAGTGGTGGTGTTTCACCTTTATATATATAGTTGGGGTAATGAATGACAACGTTTAAGAGGGATTAAATGCATGAAGGTAGGGCTGGTAAGCTTGATGGGTCCCAACCGCTTATTTGAATTTTACACTTTCTGGTTCATTTAAATACCGGTTTATTTTACAATCTCTCTTTTATTTTAAAATTTCAATTTGATATTCAACCATCTTGAGGTATACGATTTAAACATCTGTCGGTACTTTGACTTTTCAGCCTACAATTCCAAAAAAGGAGGGATATTTTGCTTTGATTTTGGATGGATTGTGGACTTTGGAGCTCTGGGTTTCTTTTTGTATTGTCAATTTTGGAATGGTAAAAGAATAAAAACACTCAAATCTCTATGTTGCAAGGGGGCAATCTTAGGCATCAGAGACCAGACCAATTGACAAACCCGGGACAGTGGTAATGAGCTATGGAGATTTGAATTTTAGGGGCTCCACCAGATTATAATTGAGAGCTCCACTAATAATATTTTGTTCTTCCCTTCAAAATGTCAGTACTTGTCATCAAATGCTATGATATCTGTGACAAGCCTGTTGCAAACGGTAGGATTAGCTTCGAATGGAGAACAATCTTATTACTCTGGTCCCCCCCCCCCTCCTTCAAGATTTCCTTTCACTATATCAAATAAGTAATTGTTTTAATATGATACCAACATGCAAAAAGGAGTGCTAAAGACTCATCGTCTATAGCAATAGACTAGAGACAAGTTAAATACAGAACTAACACAAAATCCATGTTAAATGACAAGAGATTCAAAAGGATGGACCCATCTATGACAATCAGGCATGACAGAAAGTTCGAAAAGCAGGTTTGTTGCAATATGTACCAGTTTACAGTCCAAAAGGTTGAAGAATCTCTCCTTGTCTTCAAAAGTATCTGCCATCTCACACTGGGCTTTCCCGCTAAGTTTCAAAAGAGAATTCCTGTGGTATGTTACACAAAGCTCGCATTGTGTTGCTGGCCACATCCAGCAGCTGCAAATACTCATCCGCACCATCAACTAGATGCTGCATGCCAAGGATGAATTATAAGATATATACCAATAAACTGATTATACATATAAGTAAATATTAAAGAAACAATGGACAAGAGGGGAAGAAAATATATTGAATGGCCACCTTTCAAAGTACTCTTTTAATACAATGCAGTTAGCCATGTTTAATAGGTCAATTTTCAATCAGTTAAAATATAATGGAAGGTATAACTCAAGCAGATTTCCTTAAAGATAGCAGAGTTATGCGGATGCAAACAAATTTTAAAATCTACACCCCTGCCATATCTTAGCTTTCATGGCTGGCTAATGCTAAACAACCCAAGAAAAACATCTTTCACACTAAGCATGATTTTTATAGAGAAAAAACATGCAATTTAGTAATCTCACTTCTGTTTCTATAACTACCAAAACTAAGAACTTAGCAGTAGACGAGCAAACTTATGTAGGAAAAGTAACCTTATCTGCTTCAGCCAAACTCTTACAAATTCTAGCTTTCTGTTCATCTGGTACATCATCTGCCTCAACAACCACATCAAATAACTGGAAGAATCATTATATTAGTATCAGATACATCTACAAATTAGAAATGGTGACGAATCATGGATCAAAAAAATCAGACCTGAGAAAGCATCTGAGAGACTGGATAGCCTTCTGCAATTACATTATTGACTTCCTTGTTTGCCAAATCAAAGTTACCACTTTTGCATGCAGCATAAAGTGCTTCAACAACTTCCACAGGGATAACCTGATATATAGAAATTTAAGCATCAAGACATGCCAAGGTCAATTAAATAGAACAAAAATCTGAAAAAGAGAAGGTGCCTTATTGTAAATTTTTTATTTCGCTTTCTTCGTAAAAAGGGAATTAAAAATCAAGCAAGAAAATGTTGCATCAAAGGACAACTTTCTTAGTTGTTTCATCAATAAAGGTATCTAACACAGAGAGACAGAAGGTATAGATGTCCAAATTTTAATTCAGACAAAAGTATGAAAATCTACTCATCAATCTAACCATCAAATATATGATAAAAAAGGAGGCCCCAGTTAAGGATACGCACTGCCACTGCAAAACTTAAGTGTCAATGAATCATATAACTTACCCCTGACACACTAAGTAGGTCTTTGGAAGAAATTGATGATCCAAATAGGCGTGCAGCTCCCTGAAATATTTCATAATACAAAATTCAGCATCAACAACAGGATGAAAGATTCCAGTTGACCAGCATGACCAATAAACAAATACAAGGAACATATCATAGGAGATGAGCATGATAAAACTGTTATTTCTAATGGTGCCAGGAATCAGCTATAGATCATCATTTTGACCTAAACAATTACAGCTGCATAGTAGGAATTGAGAGCTAAACCCTTCTTGGGGAAAGTATTATTTACAAGGAAGCAAAACAAACCAAAGCCCAACACACGAGGCAGTAAGAGAAAACTGGATCAAATTGCAACAAGTATACAATCATATTGTCAAAACAAAACACAGTAGAAGAGCAATGAGACTTGGGACAACATATTTCCAGAAATAATGAGAATGTATTGTAAACCAAGGCTTACCTGCAAGTACGTAATAGCCCGACGAAGATCACCCTGTGAAATGGAACTTAATGTTGAAAGCGCCTACAGTGAAACATCATATGTTTAGTAAAGAGGCCATTTAACAAACAATCACTCATACAACAGCTTTAAGACACCAGTTCATACCTCTGAATCTAAATTGAGGCCTTCTTGGTCACATATGTGCAATATACGACTGCTCATGATTTCATCTGAAAGTGGCTTGAATCTGAACTTGGCACATCTTGAAGCAAGTGGCTCTATGATCCTATGAAAATTCAATAACATAATGTCTAAGAACTTGATATGGACGCGCAATAGGAATTTTAGTTTTATTTATTTATTATATCAGGTTTTATTAAGAGTTTTAGTTTTACTTATTTTCTCAATTGAATTAGGTTTTTGTTTCCTTCATAAACTCTTCATAAGTTAGGAATTCTATTTTATGTCAATTAGGACTCTTTCCTTTGTTATTAACAGTCTATAAAAGGCTGCCAATATGAAATAAAGATGCAAGCAATTATTCTATCAAAAAGAAACGTTATTTTGAGAGGGGGTTCAGTCAAGGACGAATCTGCCTTTTGAGTAACCATAGGTTGAAGCAAGAATTCTTTCTCGTCTAGACCTGTGACTAGATCCTACGCCAAGGCGCATAACAGAATTCCCCTCCGATTCTCAAATTTTCATTGTGATTTACAAGTCAGTTGTAGCATTAAAGTGCTAAAAATTTACCAGATTAAACCTGTGGTTAAAAGGGTAAAAAGAAACTTGAGGAAAAAATAAAAAAAGAAAATATACCTGCTTATGTAGTTACATATGAAAAAGAAGCGTGTAACTTTTGAGTAAGTTTCCATGGTACGTCTCAAGGCATTCTGCAGTGAAGTTTAAGTGAAATGAAATTAACATGTGTCAACATGAATTGAAAAATACCACAAGGGCTACAAAGAAAAAAGAAACATGCCTGAGCATCTTCTGTCATCGAATCTGCTTCATCAAGAATAATGATCTTGAATGGTGGGCAGGGATAACCCCTACAGAATACAAGGGAAGAAAAACATAATTGGTACGCTAAAAAGACAAAGAAACAACTATCAATCAAACTAGAAATCTTATTCACCAGAAAATAAGAGGGCATACCCCTGACGCTGAGCAGATCCTACAGCAACAGCAGCAAAATCTTTGATCTTTGTACGAACAACATTGATCCCACGGTCATCACTTGCATTTAGCTCCAGCACCCTAGATTTGTAGAGTTCAGGTCTGCAAAAATTGGGTTTCAGTTGGATTCAGACAAACTGAAGTTAAAAAAAAATCTTAAGTGTAAAATTGTAAAATGAAATGAAAGATCATCATAAACTCTACAATCAACAACTATTAAGTTTAAAATAGTAAAAAGTCTGGAACATATAAATTCGGCAAGCATTACACTAATAACAGAAACTTAAAAGTTCACCAATGAGTAATTTTCAATTCAACACTAATAGTTAATCTAATTCACAATTTTTCCATAAAAAGCTTAATCCGAAATGAAGGGTTTAAGTCAAAGTTTCACTTCCGTAAAACAACAATTTTACCCAAAAAAAAAAAAAAAAAAAAAGAGGAAGAGTACCCAAATAGCTGGTGGGCAATGGCGAGAGCGGTAGTGGTTTTGCCAGTGCCAGGCGGACCGTAAAAGAGCATATGTGGGCACTACCAAAAAGGAAAATAATGTTGAATTAGGGTTTTTCAATGTAATCAAAAGAAGAAAAAAAACTCCTGAATATATATATATATATATATATATATAAAAGGGAAAAAAAAGGAATGAAAGGGGAGAGAAATTACATTGGCGGTCTCGAGGGTGTTGGTGAGAACCCGAACAACCTCGTCTTGATGTGCCACATCTCTCACTTGCTTTGGCCGACTGAGACGAAACTAAAATCTTTACCATTTTTTTTAAATAAAATAAAAAGTAATGAAAGTGAGAGAGAGTAAGAGATAATACTATTTTTCAACCCAAGGTTGGGAGCTCTGCAGTACTGGCGCCATTTCCGTCTTGCTTGCTTGTTTCTTGCCTTGCCTGCGTTTAAAGCGACTTCTCTTTTCCCTCTTCTTTTTCCTTTATATTATTTCTCCTTTTCTGTTTCCCGCTTCTTGGGTTGGGTTTGGGGATTAGATAGATAGAAGGATGGCAGCTATTGAAATAATAACAGCTAGATTATATCATATCTACAATTAGGTCGAAAAATATATGAAATAATTTTTTAAAAATTTATTAATATATAATGAAATATAATTTTGATTAAAATGATAAAGTCAAAATATTAAAAAATTATAATGTTTTAGGTTTAAATATCTATTTTCACAATATCTAAAAAGCATCAAATAGATTGCTTTAATTAAGTTTAAAAAGATTATTCCTTGTTAGAAACATATTTTAAATAATTTAACCCTGTTAAAAAGTTAATTTCTCATTAGAAACATATTTTAGATTGTTAAAAAAATTAAGAAACAAATAAACTTTAAATTTATAAATAAATAAAAATTTGAAGCAAATTTTTGAAACAAGTGGCATCAATAAGATCTGTGATTATGAACTTTACTTTTACATTTTTTACAGAATTATAAAATTTATTCTATAATAATTTACAATAAATTATTATTTACTGGCAAATAAAAAATTACAATAAAATTGAATCAATAAATTCTTTTTTTGAAAGGAAAAAACTTATAAATCCTCCGAGTCTAACTCCAGAGATGTTGTCGATCATGTATATACGGAATCGAGGCAGTAAACTATTTAGTCAACAAACAAATACATGACGAAACTGTTTTTCAGACAAGACAAAGAGTATGGAATTGAAGTACTTCACTAGCTCAGCAGCAGCATCAAAGATGCTTTTTCCCAAAAATGGAAGCGAAATAAAGATCCTATTTTCTAAGCTTCAAAAATTCAACGTTTTTACATCTAAAAACTATTATATCCAGCAAAAATGAAACACCCTACTACTTGCTCACACATCTTGGAAAAACTCCTCCGGTATTGATGCAGGGCAGTACTTCTTTGCCACAAATTTGTACTGATGCAGACAAGATAAAAATGTCGGACCATATCAAATATTAGAATAATGAAATATCAGGTTCACATTAACATGATGAAACTAATCAATCTATTTCTCTACAAGTTACACAATCTCTTAGTCACAAGGTGTGTGTATATGTATAAAGTGCATGTTTACAGGTTCATATTGTAGGACTTTACTGAAAACTTACCTCAACTGTGTAGAGCATTGTCGTAAACATTTTTGAACAATACAGATGGAGAAACTACTCACCTTGTGTTGACTATACTTCTCTCTGATTGCTGGCAAATTAGCACCACCACCATTACGGTAAAGATGATGCAGAGCCTTAACACAGTTCCCAAAATCAGAGGGCTGGTATAGCGTGTAATGCCCCAACACACAATCCTGTCCAACAAATGAAAAAGAATAGACATATATCATCTGATAGAAGTTATACGAAATTAGACAAAGTTAATCGCCATCAGATAAGAAAAACATATAGCTGAACAAGTCAGTACATAGTATAGAACGAATAAACTATGCCTGAAAACATACCCAAGGTTTTCTTGAAGGAGAGAGTATAAATCTGGCCAAAAAAGCAGCAGAAGCAGCTATTAGAGATGGAGCATAGTGAAGCATAGTGTATTCAAGAAGTGATAACTCTGCAATGTAGTTGGCCAAACATTCAAACTGCAACAATTGAACCTACAGAAGGCAGCCAAATATTACTATCAGTGATCATTGCTGTTTTTTCACATCATTAGGTAAAACAGAGATTAACAGCAAAGCGTGATGACTTGAACACTGCAACGGTTCCCCCACCTTGTTATATTTTTTAACTAGGGTACCTAGGAATCAAAGATCTACTAGTACAAGTTTACATCCAAATGTAATGCAAACTGAACCTAGTAGTGGAGCAAAAATAAAAATGAATTTAAATATGTCAGTCCATGAGAGAGATACCTGATTGATCATTTCAGCAGCACAAACAAATTGCCTGGCATTTTTCATGAATCATTTCAATAATAAATTTACAAATTGCACATCGTATGGAAAAAGAGGGAGGCATTACCTCAGGAAAAATTTAGTTGTTGGGACTGTCATTTCAAACTTCAAGTAATTCAGCACAGAAGATTCCATTTGCAAAATCTGCAGCAGCCAAAGCAGGGAAAATATGTTTATGTAGATTGTGGTGAATAAAGAAGATTGGAAATAATCCTAAATGGAACCTGACCTCATCCTTGCAGTAAGTGTTATCAGTAACATAACAGAACTCTTCCACTTGAGGTGCAGATACCTCCTCATATTTACTGGCATGAAATAACCTTTTTAGTTATAATCCTCTTCTCACCAAGTTACATTTACCCACACAATCACACAGGACGTAAAATACACATGCATGCACAGAACATTAAGTGAGAACTGAGTTCTCAAGAAAGAACCATGAAATCTTACGAAGCAATCATCATGCAGGCAACTCCAAGCAACTGCAGCTGTTGCCTGTTAATTGAATTGCCAGAAAGATAACGATCAATGTAATTCACAGTCAAAAACAATGTCTCAGGTACAAGCCTGTATTCTTCAGTTACCTACAGTTGAAATGATGAGGTAAGATCACTGTTCATATAAAGGGGAGGGGGGAGAACCTGCACAATAACATTTAAGTTGCAGGTGTTTAACAATATTGGCTGTGGAATTTATACTAATGCAATGAAGCATCCCACTTATATAGTTGAAGTGGCCATTAGGATACAAAGATATCCCTGAAACAGTAGTTCGAAAGGGTAATTTCTTGGATTACGTAAACAGCCCTAGTATTTTGCAACCTACCATAACTTACCTCCACCAGCCAATCAATGAGAATAGCTCGCATGTTGGCATTAATATCTTTCTGGACCATATCCATAAAGTCTGTAGAAAGCCTTTTTTTGGCCTACAAAACACCAGGAATAGGATGAAACATATCAAGCAGGAGTCTTATAGCAAACATAGAACATAGGAAAAGTCGTGTTATTCAAAATTCGACAAATATTAATACATGCTATTTCTGCATCAAATACAATACAGTCAATCCCACTTTGAACAGCATAACAAAGAATGTACTAACAACAACAAACTACACCAGAATCCGGTTGACCAATATCCCAGTTTAAGACAATAAATTAATAGCCACAACTTTGATAGGGTCACTTCCAGGGTATATGAATATTTAATTTTTAAAAAATGATAATAGATATGCACATCCTCAACTTCAAATAGCCTCCAGTTCAAAAGTTAGATAAATCATTAATCAACTGAAATGTAATCTATTTGAACTTGAGGAATCAAGAATACAACTGGCCGTACATACTGTATGAATCACTATTTTTTTTCTTAACCACAAACGAGATTGTTATCACTTGTCAATACCAAAAGTACAGGCATAAAAAGAAGTAAATTCAGTTCTACATAAACTAAAAGTAAAAGTCTAAAAGATTATTAGAAAGACAACAAGAAATAAAGTAACACCCATGCAAGTCTTGATTTCTAGGTACTGAAAATATTAATATAAAAATATATTTGATTCTTTTTTAGCGACTCCATGTATGAATATAACTAACAATGAAGCAAACAACTCCTCAATGGCATGATGAAAAAGAAAAATGGACAGTATACCTCTGATGCAAGCGAATTCTTATAAATGACATGAACACTGGGTGAAAAAAATTGTGGATCTGTGGAAGACACATCAACAACAAAAGCATCATCATTTGGTCCCATATCCAAATGTATGTTTGTCTTGGAAATCTTTCCTGGGTTGGTGTAAAGAACAGCATTTTCAGGCCAAAAATATTAATATAAGTAATTTTATTTTCCAAATCAAGTCAATTGATTGAAATATTTTGGCCTAAACTAACATATTCATCATGGGATATGGAAAGGACCTTCTTTCTGTGTGAGCTCTGATATGTACAGATTGTCATTTGCCTTTGTCTCAATCGATTCAATTGCTGATACATCCCCATTCTCTAAATATTCAAACTTTGGGCTCTCCAAGGAATCACAAGTAGACATTGTCTCATCCAAAGAAACGGAAGCACAAGGTGATCTGCATGGAGAGATATCCATGCTGCTTGGCAAAGAAAGTGCTGAAACTTTTGTTGTAGGGTGATCATCTCTTGTACAAATAGTATGTATACAAGAAACACCATTAAATGATTCCAAACTCGGAGTGGTAGGCAAAGTAGAAGTTTCCTTCTTCTTGGCAACTTTGGAGGTACAGGGAACCTTCAAAAACAAATGTAATTAACCTTCTGACTTTGTAGAAATAAGAATTGAGTTCTGGAGATAATCTCGATGATGAAGTCACAAATTTCACATAGAAGTTTGTTGGCAAGTAGATCCAAAGTTACGAAACATTTATGATCAAACAAATGTAATTTACTAAAATGATAAATACAGCCATAACAAATGTGCATTACATAGATGCATTCCTTTGGATCAATCATGCATCAACCTTCATCCACCTAGAAAGTTAACTCAGAACTCATAACCGACTTTTGTTTGCTAGGACTTAGGAATGATGTTGAAAACACGATTCTTCATTTTTTTTCTTAAAGTACCATCGCTTTGGACAGATACTCAACACCTCAAAGGGGATGCGGATATGCGGTTTTGACCCTTCAAACATGAGAAACATCGAGAATCTTAAATGTTTCTATCAAACACATACCAACATCCAACAACACCCAATTTCAAGTAACTTACAAACTTAAGAACAAATTACCTCATTTCTGTTTATGGTTAAACTGAGGAAAATGCTTTATCGAACCAAAAGTTAAAACTAAAAGGTAAATCCCTTTTCATAACCTTGCAAATACATCATCTACAAGTAACAACTTGACCAAGAATACTCTCGATCCTATAATTCAAGAAAGAAACTCGCAAAGGAAAAAAAAAAAAAAAAGAAATTAATAAGGAAATAAAAACATTAAAAAAGAAGATGAAAGTAGGAGTGGAAGAATAACGAACCATGGGTTTTGAGTGAGTAACCATGGCCCGTGACCCGCTTGGAAACCCATTCCCTTGGTTGGTTATATCGCTAAGAGCGACTCTCTTCTTACTAAATTGTGTCTTCGCAGCACCCATCTTTTTGCTCTGATTCCCGGTGATCGAAGGCTTCTTCGCCGTCGATGATGATGACGATGAAGCCAAACGCCGATTTCGTGACGACATCAAAAACCTAACCTTAACACGGTAGTACAAAATGAAACGAGAATCGGTTACGTGGGTTTCAAGAAACTCAAGAAAACGTGAGAAAACATTTAAAAATGAGTAAAACAATGTAGAAATCGAGAAGAAATTCTCACCTAATCTGAGATTGAATTTTGTTGTAGGGTTTTTCTCTTGTTCTGATTCTTAAAAGGATTTGTTGAAGGAGATAAGAAGGGAGCGTTTTGACGAAGATTTCACTGAAGAAAGCGCGAAAAATATTGCTTGAAAGGTTAAAAAAGAAAACCGATGAGTATTATTTTTTCACCGTGTTTTAGGATAAGAGTTAAAACAACAAACTAATTTCATTTGTTAATTAAAATATTTTAGTAGCTTTTAGATATTTATATCAATCTTGTTTGGACCAAACTAAATCAGTTGGATTCAAAATTGATTGGATTAGTAATTTAGAGAGAGGGTTTTGAATCGATTAATTTGAGAATCGATATTGACTGTTTAAATGGAGAGAAAATTGTTTGAATTAAATTTTTTATTATTTTTAAAATTTTTAATTAGAACTATTATATCGATAAACTAGTAGTCTAATTAATTCAACCATCTATCCGGTTTAAAAATATAAACTCACATGATTTATTTTTTGAAAAAAAAAAATAAAATTTTTTTCTTATTTTGAAGAAGTGTTATATTTTATTAAGAGTGCATTTGGATGAATAATTTTAAAATTTTGGAAATTTTTAAAATACTAGCATTTTAGATTTCATCAATTCAAAAGGTTAGTAATTATACTTACTTTGTTTAGATAAATAATTATTTTAATAAATATTAAGTTATTGGAATTTTCTAAATTAAATAATAATATTTATATTGAAAATAAATAATATAAAAAATATTCAATATGCCTACTATTATATTTGTTAAAAATTATAAATATTTTTAATGAAATAAGATTTTAAAAATGTATATTAGAATTAAATAAATATGATTTTTAAGTTTTAATATTTATCTTATAGCGGGATCATGTGTATTAAATGAAATAAAATTATAGGAAATTTCAAAAAACCACCACTTCAGATGGAACTTGATAAGGGAAATTGAGCTATTATAATTCCTTGTTAAAATTACTCACAAATTTTGAAATTTTCCAAATTATTTACCGAAACAAGTAAACTCACTTTTTGAAATTTGAAAACTTAGATAGTTGATACAAATGAAATCCCTCTTTCAAATCTCTCATCCACCCTGACAGCACGCTTGGTTCATTGGAATGGAATAAGACCGTAATGAAATAGTCGGAAATAAAATAAAGAAGTAATAGGGATTAAGTTGTTTGGTTGACTGAGTAGAATATATGAGTAATAGTAGTACATTGTTTGTTTAATTAGAATGCTATTAAAGAATAGACAATGAATATATATAAAGTGACCAATTTATCCTTCATATTCTTCGTTTTTTTTTTGCTTCATTTGTTGTTTACATCACAATCTCTCTCTCCCCCGAATTTATCTTCTTTATCGTTTTTGCTTCCTTCTGCCATAACATTTCATTGACTACCAACCTAAAACTTATCAAGAGCTTTGCCTCGATGACTTCTTCCATATTCTCTATTTTGTTTTTCTTAAAAATCATCCTTAAATCTAAAAATTTCACAATCAAAAAAATTTTTTTATAGTTATTTTAGTTATCAAAAGCCAAAAGACGTGTTGAAACCTATTGGAAAGTAGAAACCCATAAACTTTTCTCTTTGCAACTCAAATTTTTCTTTATAAGCCCTGACTTTGATTGTAAAGAAATCATCTTATTCTAATATGACATTTTGATCACCCAAATCTACTCCAATCTTCAAAGCATGGAGGCATGCAATGGTTTCATCACTACTCGAGTAGAACAACGAGAGAAAAAATAGCTGATGAGTTGGGTAGAGAAAAAGTTAGAGGATGTGAGATGAATAAAAAAGGAAGAAAAATAATTTGGTATATTCCTCGAACCATTGAATAGCTATTCATTGGGGGTGGCACTGAATTGTTATTAAGTGTTTTTGCATAATTAACCTGCAATGGTTATTCAATGGAATAGGCTTTACAGCCAACCAAACAATTGAATGGCTTTGTGGTGTTGAATAAGGTAAGAATGGCTGTCATTCATATGAACCAAATATAGCGTAAAAGTTTTTACTTATCTCGTTAATTTTAAGTTTAAATTTGTACTAATATAATACATGTGTTTTAAATAAGTTTTTTCATCGTGTTATTACACTAATAACCAAACGTAATATTAAGTATTTAAAATAAATTATCTCAGATAGAAATCGATTCTTTGTGAGGTTAGTCTTAAAAACTCACATAATAAGTATTAAACTCCCTAATTAAGTCTCGCCAATCTAATTAAATCAAAACACTTTCATGGATTTAAATATACATATACAAACATGAATAATATACAAATATTACATTCTATGATTCTAACCATACTCTTTTTTACTCTCTAATGTGCACAAGTTCTAAAAGGTCTTTAATCCTTTTTACTTTTAGCTTAAAAAAGCCTCTCAATCAATTAATATTGTCGTTCATCAATCTCATGATCCTCTCTAAGTTAATAGGATCCATCTCAAACAATTGTGCAACTTTGATTTTATAAAATGCAAAACATTTTTTTTATCCAATATAACAATCTCTTCCATCTTATATAATAGTTTATTTGTCATTAAATAAATATGTTGTATTAAATAATCTTTAAAAAATAATAATTCAAATTTTATTAAAGTAAAGATGTATTTCTCTTAGTGTTCTAACCTTCACTATGTTCATACCCCCGGTTCATGATGAAAAGCTCTTGGCTTGCATACTTTTCGTTTCTTAAAACCTGCTTTTAGTGAATATGAAATTGTTGGACTATCGATTTAGAAATAGTGTTTGTATCACAATGGAAGTTCAATTTTTTTTTCTTAAAACCGAGTATTGTGGTATTTATAATAATTTCTAGACCAAATTAGTACCCATGCTTTGATCAATACGATTTAGGTTGTTTTCAGGATTTCTATCAAATGATTATTTTCATTATCCTCAAATTCCAACTTGATTAGAATGTAGACAAGATAATCTTATTCTATCTTCTTAGGATCGTCCCGATTAAGCAACGAACAAGTAAAAATAGCAGAAGAAATTGAGAAATTGAACACACAAATTTAACGTGGAAAAACTCCTCCAAAGAGGATAAAAAACCACAAGCAAAGATAATTTTACTATAATGGAAAAAGAACGAAGAGTACAAAAGATGGAGATAAAAAAAACTAAACCCCGAAAACCCGAAAACAAAGAACCCTCAAAATGTAACACAAAATTCTCTAAATGTGTTATGAGTTCTAATCTCTAATGGGTGTATTTTCTGATGTTGTAAAAGAGCCTATTTATAGGCTAAATTCATAGGTCAAATAATAAGAAAATAATCTAAACTAATCAGTGTTGATTGAAACAAATAAACAGAGTTTAACTAGAAGATTACTTCTCAAATTTGACTGAAATAGGAGTCATAATTAACAAATCTCTACCTTGACTCATATTTCTACAATGCCATCTTTGCTAAAGCCCGCCACGAGCCTATTTTGAATGAGTCAAATCTGTGCTTAGAAACTGGAAGACTTCTAGCCTTCGACTTGTACACTGCCAAATCAAAACTAGCCCGGGTTTGGTTTTCACAAACACAGTGCCCTAACTTTTCAAAACCTGCATCCAAAGGAGAACCTATCGTCAACGAAACGGTCATACCTTTTTCCCTCCTATGACCAAGTTGCCTCCACTCTGAATGAGTTGACTTCGACTCTGTAACGGACGAGGGACGTCCAATTTCACCGGTCACTGTAGAACCTTTCAGAATATAAAGACTGATGGTTCTTTTATCTTTTAACAAAACAAGAGCTCCACGAGATACTTTAATGTCGTTATACTCGATGTTGATTCTGCATCCTTTCAAGTCTAAAATACTCAAGGAGATGAGATTCTTTCGTAAATCAGGTACATACCTGACATCTGAGAGTGTCCTAATCGTCCCATCGTGTATCTTAATTTTAACAGTACCAATACCAATTACCTTACTAGATGAATAGTTTCTCATGCACACAACTCCACCTTCAACCGAACTGTATGTGGAGAACCATTCTCTATTGGGACACATGTGGAAAGAACATCCCGAATTTAGGATCCACTCGGACGTGAGCTTGGAGTTATCGCTCGTTGACACTAATAAGAAATCATCACCACATTCATCGGTCAAATTAGCACCAGCTACATCTTCCTTGTTACTCTCAGCAGCTTTTTTCTTTCGCAGTTTATAACAATCTGCTTTGATGTGACCTAACTTTTTACAATAGCGACACCTTTTGTCTCGTTTCTTTGATGCTATCAAAACGGAAGCTTGCCTATCTGCCTTGCTATCCAAATGAAGCTCATTGTCGAGTTTGTCTTTACTCAACAAATGACCCTTCACATCTTAGAACGAGAGTTTGTCTCTGCCATAAATCAGGATCTTCCTGAAAGACTTGTATGAAGGGGGTAAAGAGCACAATAATAGCATAGCCTGATCTTCATCGTCAATATGAACCTCAACATTCTTTAAATTATTTAAAAGAGTAATGAATTGACTAATGTGATTTCTAAGAAGCTCACATTTGTTCATGCGAAACGTAAATAGACATTGTTTCAACACTAAACGGTTAGCTAGAGACTTAGTCGCATAAAGAGTTTCTAACCTTTTCCACAAGGCAGATAAGGTCTTCTCCATCAATACCTCCTGCAATACCGTATTTGCGAGGCACAACTGGATTGCAGACAAAGCCTTTTCATCAAGCTCTTCCCATTCTGTTTTATTTAAATTCTCAAGCTTTTTCCCGGTAACAACCTTTTTCAAACTGGATTGAACTAGAATTGCCATCATCCGAACTTGCCACATATTAAAATTTGTCTCCCCATCGAACTTCTCAATTTCAAACCTTGTTACTGCCATATCTGAATGGGCTGATTTATGAAAATTGAACTAGCTCTTGATACCACTCGTTAGGATCGTCCCGATTAAGCAACAGACAAGTAAAAATAGCAGAAGAAATTGAGAAATTGAACACACAAATTTAACGTGGAAAAACTCATCCAAAGAGGATAAAAAACCACGGGCAAAGATAATTTTACTATAATGGAAAAGGAACGAAGAGTACAAAAGATGGAGATAAAAAAAAAACTAAACCCTGAAAACCCGAAAGCAAAGAACCCTCAAAACGTAAACACAGAGTTCTCTAAATGTGTTATGAGTTCTAATCTCTAATGGGTGTATTTTCTAAGGTTGTAAAAGAGCCTATTTATAGGCTAAATTCATAGGTCAAATAATAATAAAATAATCTAAACTAATCAGTGTTTGGTTGAAACAAACAAACAGAGTTTAACTAGAAGATTACTTCACAAATTTGACTGAAATAGGAGTAATAATTAACATATCTCATGGTAACCATTACATCTTACTTAATGAAAAAATCAGTTATTAACACACAACAATTAAATCATTTGTACTAGACAAATAGTTTTTGGCCATATTACTTTTTTCATTTGTCAATAATGTCAAGGAAAGGATGACATTTGCCCTTAATCAACCTACGAACTCCACTATTATAAATTAAGCTATGTCATGCAGAAGCCATATACTCAAAGTACCAACTTTTGATTATTTGTTTATTTGAGCTCGGGCTTTTAATACATTAAAGTATATGAGTTACGCACACATAGTCAGTCACTTACTTAGGATTAAGGTTAGTTACACTATAAACATCACAAGTGAATTAATTTATAAATAGTTCTAGGTTAATTCAACTTGGGTTATGTCTGATATACTGTCAATCCAAATAATCACAAATATGTTTCTATATTCTGGGAGTCAACCACTTCGATACCTAATACAAGGTTGCTAGAAACTTTTTGTTTAAAAATTATTTTTTTATCACAACGAAAAATTAAAATTTTGAAAACTGAGTCAACTTATGATATTTGTAACAATAAACTTTTCCCGAAAAGTACTTGTGCTTTGTGTGAAACAGATTCTTTACATTCCCGACTTTTAGCTAAACAACCTTCTCTGCCATTCTTGTACCACGAATTGCTTCAAATGTGGGCTTGAACAATCATGAATCAAACACAGAACCAAAAACAATTTTTCACTTTCAATAGGAAAGAAATTATCTCTCAATAGAAACCAATAGAATTGTTATTCCTTGAAAATAGAATTTACACTTACAAAATAAATTATCACTATTTTCGAGTAGAATAACAATATTTAAAGTTGTGTGAAACTTGTGTAAATAATTCTACCAGCATTTTACTCTAAGTAGAATTTATGATAAGGGGTTTTGGGTTTATCTTGTATTGGATCCAATTACATGTACTTACTAGACTTTTAACCCAACACATTATAATTTAATCCAACCTGATACATGTTTTTCTATTTCCTAATATAAATATTATTTAATTTATTTTAATTAAATAAATTAAAATTTTCAATTAAATAATTTTCTCAAATCAATTCTAATTCCGCTAAAGTAATAACAACTTTATTGTAAAAAATATATGAAACAATATACTTAATTTCCATATTCAACAAATTCACAATAACAAATTAATTTCATTTCATTTTCACAATAACCAATTAATTTCATTTCATTTTTGAACTTTGATTATTTGATTAAATAATAGGGTAAATTACACCAACAGTCACCCAACTTTGGGGTAACTGACAAAACAGTCATCTAGGTTTTAGGGTGCTAACGAAATGGCTGACGTGGCAAGTTAACCAGCTGACGTGGCAAGTTAACTTGCCACGTTGGCGATGACTGATGGGTTTAGGGTTTAGGGGAGTTAAGGGAAAAAATTGGCTGGGTTAGAAACAGATTAGGGGTTTAGTGGGTTTGGGAAAAAAAGGAAAACCGATTTTTGGAAATTTTGGTTTGGATTTGGGGTTTTTTTAGGGTTGAAACTAATTTAGGAATCGATTAATAAAGGGTTTAGGGTTAGAAATTGATTCAACAATTGATTAATAGGGTATAAGATTTTAGGGTGCGATTGTCTATTTTGTTTGGGGAGAAAAGAAGACGAAACTAGAAACCATCAGTGTATTTGATTGTCAGCGACAATGGGCAATAGAAGAGAAGGTACCAGTGTTGTTACATCCACTATAACAGGTAAGATGTTGCATATTGTTTTAATTTTTTTGGATTTCAATGCTGTTATTTTGATTTAGGGTTAGTTCGGTTTTAATTTTAATTTCGATTCTGATTTTGATTTTGATTTTGATTTTGATTTTGATTTTGATTTCAATTTTGAAACACTCACTGCCATTATCAAATTGATCTTTATTGTGTATATCTGCCATTGTGTGTATATCTGCCATTGTATTAATGCCATTATCAAAATGATTTCGATTTTGATTTTAATTTCAATTCTGATTTTGATTTCGATATTTATTTCGATTTTGATTGCAATTTTGAAACACTCACTGCCATTATCAAATTGATGTTTATTGTGTATATCTGCCATTGTAATGTCATTATCAAACTTATGTTTATTGTTTGTATATGCCATTGTATGAATGCCATTATGAAACTGATGTTTGTTGTGTATATATGATGGTTGTGTTTGTATTAAATTATTGGGTATTTTGTATTGATTATTGTTTGACAGAAATGGTTAAAGTGTCTGCCTATGTTGTCTGCCTTTATTGATGAGTACTTTGTTTGGCAGGTTTAATTTATGACAATCTTAATGAGAATGAACAAGACATGTCTGGTAGTAATGTGTTTGGTAGTGATGCATCTGAAAGTGACAGTGATGATATAGGAGTTAGTTTAGATGGTTAAACATGGATGGTATAGGAGTAGATGAACTGTGTGATAGTGAGATTCTAGGAGGTTAGAAAGTGCACATAAATCTGACTCAGATGGCCAAAATTGGCCTGAATTCAACCTGGAGACTGACATGAGTAATCTTAGACTTAAGGTTGGAATGTTATTTAAGTGTAAGGACAGTCTAAAAGAAGCTGCCAAGCAGTATGGTAGGTTGAACAATTACTTTATTAAGTTTCCCAAAAATGATTTAAAAAGGTTAAAGGCAGTCTGCAGTGAAAAATGTCATTGGTTCATATGGGCTTCTAGACTAAACCCTAATGACCCTACTGACCAGACTTGGTAAATTAGGAGTTCAAACCCTAACCATACTTATTCTAAAATATATAAAAATATGAATGTAACCTCAGCTTGGATAGGTGAACATTATAAGGAAAAATTCATTGCTGATCCTGATTATTCTCTGAAATCATTACAACAAGATGTCAAAAGAGATTTGAGTTGCATAGTCTCACTAACCAAATGTAGGAAGGCTAAACTTAGGGCATTGGAATTAATTGAAGGAGCTTATAAGACTCAATATGAGAAGATTTATGAGTATTTGTTGGAGGTTAGGACATAAAATGTGGGAACAACAACAATCTGTTATCTGGATAACAGGTTGTTTCAAATGATGTATGTCTGTCTGCAAGCATGCAAAGATGGCTATAAGGCTGGTTGTAGGAGGATAGTATGTTTAGATGGATGTTTCTTGAAGGGCTATTATAGTGGCTACTTGCTTGCAGCTGTTGGGATAGATACAAATAATGGCATCTATCTTCTTGCATATGCCATTGTGGAAAGTGAAAACCAAGCATCATGGCTTTGGTTCTTGGAGTTGCTTGCAATAGACTTAGAAATTGTGAGCTCGTACCAAATATCTTTCATGTCTGACAAATAAAAGGTAAAACTCCATTTATTCATTTTTTTATGTTGTTTCTATTTAAGGATTGTTAAAGAATTAAACTGTTTTTTTTTCTAATTGCAGGGACTTTTAGAAGCAATGTGTATGTTGTTTCTTAATGCAGAAACAAGACACTGTGTTAGACATCTACATGCCAATTTCAAGAAGGTTAGTTTCCGAACAAAAGAATTGAAAGATTTGCTTTGGAAAGCTGCCAGAGCAAGCACTACAAGGGATTTTGAGGATGCTATGAATGAATTGAGGAAAACCAATCAGCAAGCTTATGATTGGTTGAAGGAGAAGAACCCTACTTACTGGTCAAGGTCTCACTTCTTAATTAGGAGCCATTCTGACATGTTGGTGAATAATCTTTCTAAATCATTTAACAAGTTAAACCCCTATGTTTTATGTTTCTTACTAATCACTAGCAATTCACTAATCATTTATGTTTCCTGACAGATGATACTAGAAGCAAGAGGGAAGCCTATTCTGACCATGATGGAGACAATAAGGACCAAGATTATGTTGTTTATTGTCAAGAAGAAAGAAGAAGCTGACAAATGGAAAGGAATGTTGTGTCCATAGATCAAGAAAAAGCTGGATGTAAACATAAAAGATTCCTTGAGGTAAAGTTGCCATTTTTAATCTTTTTGATACCTTTATTGTTGACTTCATGTTGGCTTTATTCTAACTTCATATTACTGGTCACATGCTGTTTTTTAATATGCATGCAATAATTGTTGGTGTGTTAACTATTTTTTAATATGCATGCAGTGAGTTTTTTTTTATAATATGCATATAGTGACTGTTTTTTAAGAGGTGTGTGTATCTTTATTGGTGGGGATGCTGAAAAAGTTATTTTAGTGATTATTTCGGTAAGCAAGCATGTTTTACTATTTTTTAGGTGTGTTCCATCACATGCTGGTGGGGACAAGTATCAGGTTGAATGTGGTACTGGCAGCCAGCATGTGATGGACTTAGTTGAGAGTTGCTGCTCCTGCAGGAGTTGGGATCTCACTGGCATCCCTTGCATGCATGCATTGGCTGTCATTCATCTAAAATATGAGTTCCCAGAGACCCATGTACAAACCTGGTACACCAAGCAAACCCAGCTTCAAATTTACTCCAATATTATAAGTCCAGTAAGAGGTTCTAAACAATGGGCCTCTTTGTCAAACATACTGCCAATATTGCCTCCTACTCTAAGAAGACCACCTGGCAGACCTACTAAGGTGAGAAGGAAAGAACCTGATGAAACACAAACAGTAGAAATGTTAAGCAAGAGAGGGGTGGACATGAGGTGCAGTAAATGCAAAAAAATAGCCCACAATAAGAGGAGTTGCAAAGGGAAGTTGGCCAAAACATTCCAGTAAGTAATTTGCCTTAGTTTTAGTATACTTCTGTTTATGAATTTGTTTGACAGATTTTTCTTGTTCCTGTAGGTCAAAAGACATAAAGTTGGTGTCCCAACTCAGCAACATGCTACCCCAAATCAGCAAGAGAGTACTCCAACTCAACAGACTGCTTCAATTCAGTTACCTACTGCCCCAACTCATCAACAAGCTATCCTAAGAGAAAAGCTCCCATTGAAGAGAAGACCAACCACTGTTAGATGGATGCCTTCTACTCAAGAGTCATCCATGACAGACCATTGATGATGATGTGAACAGACTGCATTTTGTTAACTTTTTGAAAATGTGTAAATTTGCCTACTACTGATTTATTAACTTAGGCAGATAATTTTTTTGTAAATTTGCCTATGATTCCTATTGCTACTGTTGATAAACTTAGGCATATAGTCATTGAATTTTTTTGTAAATTTCCCTACAATTTACAGCTGTTCACTTGTGTTGAATTGTAGGAAAATTTGGCAATATTTTGCCCCAATTCCTTTTGTAAACAGTTTGACGTTTTTGCCTTAATATATGAGAAATACATATGTGTTTTTTCAGCTGTTATCTCTTATCCATACTATTTTTGTTATCTTCTGCATTTTGAGTATTAAGAAATACATATGTGGTTTTGAACTTATAACATTGTGTTTCTCATTCTTCCTTGTTTGTTTGCTCATAAAACTGAGGGAAAATGGGTATTGCAAGGTATTGTATTGCTGTTCTGACTTTTAGTTACTGAAAATACTTGCAGTCATGTATACCAGCAGCCATGTATAGCATATGTTAAGCAACAATATTCAATTTGTAATCAACAAAAATATCCCATTTTAATTTTCAAGTGTTTGTAAACAACAACATGAGCTGGTTAGCCATGTATACTAGTAGCCATGTTTAACATATGTTAAGCAACAATATACTAGCAGCCGGCAGCCATGTATACCAACATAACCAACAATATACCAGCAAAAAAATTACAAAACATAAGATAGTTTTCAATGCTAATAGCAACAACAGAAGTTGATTTTTAAGGTTTAAAAAAAACAACATAGTTACAAATACAAGCACCAAAAACCAAGTTATTCTCTCCCTCCTCCTTGCATCCTCTAATGTCCTCACTTTTTTCAGAAGACCCAACAACACAATTCATGAACGGGGCGTCAATGACGGATCAAACCAACTGAAAAACCGACATGGTTTTTGAAATCCAGAGCCAAATTTGTTACACCCAAAAAACCTCCTACCTGGGTTGTCATTGGACCAAGATGTGTTCAACTTGGCTGGGTTTCTACAATAGCACAGCGGAATCACTTGAGGCATCTCCATTTTTCCTCTTCTCATTCTTCTTCTTCTTTTTCTTTTTCTTAACCCTAAAATGGTGCTGCTACAATTGTTAAAGTGTGAGTAATCGGCCAGCTAGACTTAAGGTTGACAGCAAGGACGCCGTCACATGCCACGTCACTTTTCCGTGACGTCTGTGACGAAAAATGACAAAAATGACTGTTTTATTACTTTTTGAAAGTTGAGTGACTGAAATGAAACCTAGGTGACTGTTTTGTCAGTTACCCCAAAGTTGGGTGACTGTTGGTGTAATTTACCCTAAATAATAATTCAAAAAACTTAAATTAATTCTCAAACCATTTAAATACTCAGTGAGAAAACATATTCATTTATGAATTTGATCAATTTCTCTAACTTTATTATTTTCATTCGTTTCTGTTCATTTGTTTCTATATGCAATTTATTTTCTATTTCAATGAGTTAGCAGAGTAACCGATTTGACATGTATAATTAGGACTAAAATAATTTATAATTAAGTTCCAACTTTTCGCCTATTAATTATAAACTAATTTAGTCACAAAGTCATTTCATTATAGTACCATGAATAAGGTCTCTCCAATTACATGCCATTAGGAAAGCTATTCAATCAATTCTCGTCCAATAACATTATCATAAGTATTTTACCCTTATAGTATTTTCTTAATCTCCTTGGGATAAATATGTTCTCTCAATATGATCCTATTTTATCTCAAAGTAACCATTACACCTTCCTTCATGAAAAGTCAATTACAATCAAATAGTAATTAAGCCATTCATCATAAAGATAAAACGAAATGTGACCATTTTTGCTTTTTATCTATCATGCAATGTCAATAAGAGGATATCATTTACCCATTTATTGGGCTACGAATTCTATTATTGTGACTGATGCTATGTACTATAAAAGTCGTATACCAAATGCACCAACTTTCAATTCCTTATCTATTTGAATCTAACTTTTACTTACATCAAAGTATACGAGTCACGCATACATAGTCCATTATCCACTCAGGATAAATGTATGCCACACTATAAATGCCTCAAGTGAATAAATTCATAAACATATTTAGGATTCATTCTACTTAAATTATATCCGATGTAAATCACATATGTATCTCTATCTTCTGGAAGTCATTCACTCTGATGCTCAAGACAGAGTCTCTACCCAATTGGACTTGATAGACAACATATTAGTCTTTCAGTTGATTTACTCATTTACGATTAAACTAAGGACATGTTTAGGTTCATCTACTAATATAAATTGTATTTCTATATTACGATTTGACCATGTAATACCACATAGTATTAGTTAAAGATTAGATAACTGGTAAACCAATATTTGCTTCCATTTTGCTTTGTGTGCAAAAATCATTAAAGACAATATATAAGAGTATTAATGTAAATTATGAATATTTTATTAAACAAATTTTGTTCGAAAAATACAAATTAACATGGAAAAAATACTACACTTAAGACACCAGATCCAACAAATGTATCTCCCCAATTGGACTTGATAGATGACATAATAATCCTTTAACCGATTTGCTTAATTTCAATTCATCAAACTATGGACCTTTTAGATTACCTATTAATATAAGTTGTCTTCTCACATTATGATTCGGTCGCATAATGCAACTTAATATTAGTTAAACGTTAGGTAATCAATGAACCAATATTTGCTTATATTTTGCTTTGTGCGCTAAAAACAAATACAAATGATATTAACATGAATGATGGAATTTTATTAAACCAATATGTTTGAAAAATTACAAGTACAAATGACAAATTAACTACACTCAAAGCATTAGTTCCTAACAAACAGAAACATCAAAGTTAAAATAGTTGGAAATTGATTCGAGTATTGATACTTGGCTCACTATTTACGTAATTAGGCCATTCAACTCCATATTTGCTTGGTATAACTCACAATTACTTGAAAATGATTCATTGTGTGCTTAAAACTCGAGATTAAATATGTATCAATTTCATGATTGTTTGAATAGGTCATTTTGATGACCAATGTGACGTTCTTCGAGTAAGGAGTTTTACACTGCATCTTCTAGTATTATCATAGCTTGCCATATGAAAAAAGGAAAATATAAGTGTTAGTCCCACGTCTCTCTATTAAGGTGACAAGAAATTTGATTACATTGTAATCTACTTATTTTAAATGTTATATATATAAGAGAAAGGATTGTATGAAACATGAATATTATTATTTTCCAATAGTTTATACCACATCAGTAATTTCATCATGAATTTTAGGATTTTAATTTGGATTTGATTTTTTTGGGATAAAAATGTTAAAGTTCATGATGAAATTGCTGATATGGCATAAAACTATTGGAAAAGTGATTCAGATGACATGAAACCACTGTTTCATACAATCCTTTCTCATATATATTCATCATAGTGCGTAAGTACAACTTCTTTTGTTTGTTTGTGGGATTAACTTTTAGATTATGGAGGAATTCAACAACTCGATCTTCATATTGTTAATAGCGGTGAAAAATTAGTATTTATCTTACATCAATTTAATCTGAATTTAATAATAACAAAATTTTGATTGGTTGAACTGTTGAAATAATATCTTTAGACAAACCTCCCATGAGTATTAGGTCCATGGGTTTTTTATAATTTAGTTAAAATTGAATTAAACGATTGAATCCATCTAATTTGATTAATTGGTCGGTGATCGAATTTAGTTCGACCGGAAGTCGATTAATGATTTTTTTAAAATTCAGTTACCGATTAATTCGATTTAAAATCGGGTAATTAATTGAATTAAATAATATATATTATATATTATATTTTTTATATTAACAATATATTTGTTGAACTATTATATTTTATATTAATCGGAAAAAAATAAGATATATTATAAAATGAATTAGTTATTAAGTTGAAAATTTTTAAAGGTTTTTGAAACGTAAGTTCGATTTTTAGTATTAATTATATATATTTATATAAATTTTCGTTTACTGACGACGTGGGTTTGACATGTTTCTCTCATCAGAAGATAAGTTGAAGAGAAAGGAAATTCAACATGTTGGAAAAACTACATAATGACCAAATTAGGGTGTAATTCCACATTTATGATATCATTGTATTTAGTGAGTATTACTTAATTGGTTGCAATTGAAATACCCTAATTACACTATCAAAATTTCAGAGGAGATTGATAATTAAAATAATTACGCGAATAATTATAAGCAATTACACAAATCTAATTATCATATGACTTTTAAAATATGTTAGTAAACAATTTGAGTTTTAAAAGTTATTTTTACACAATAAGAACAGTATTTTAATTTTAGGACATATATATTTTATTTTAAAAATATAATTATATGTTATTTTACTAATATCGTTTAAATAATTTAAAATTTTTATTAGTCAGCGATAATTTTCTATACGTTTCGACGCACTAAATCTAATTAAATTAATGTATTATTTATTATTAACTATTTATATTTGGTCAATGATCAATGATAATATTAAATATATGTTTAATATTCTTTTTTGGAAAAAATATATGTTTAATTTTAGAAAGTGAATAACTCAAAAAATACAAAATGCTGTAATAAATAGATAAAATTGTTTAGGATGCTTATTTTTCTTGTTAATTTTATTAGTAATTGTATTATCAAATAAATTTTTTATTTCAAATATTATAGATAATAAATATATTTTTAGAATTTATAATTATTTAGTTGTGTAATTACCATGATATTAAAAATTATGATCTATTAGTCAAACAATACAAAAAATAAAATTTATTATATTACAAGACAGTTTCATGGTAAGATGAATGCAAAAATTTGAAAAACCAAAATAACAAAAATATATTTTATATAAAATTACTTAAAAAAAATCAATTTCAAAAATAAATTTATATTTCAAAAACTATTCTTTTAGGGAACAAACGGAATCTTAAATTTGGAATATAAAAGGAAGATAAAAGAAGAACGAATCAATATTAAGCATTTGTTAATCAAGATTAGACCACCCAGCAAATATAGATTTGGGCTAAAACAAGGGTACAGCTGAAAATGGAAATAAAGTAAAAGGGTTGATATCATAAAAAAGCAACAAATTTGGGGCTTATTCATAAATAGTAAAGAATACAAGTCCCGCAACGGGAAAAGGAGTAAGAATTTTATTTTCTAGTGAAATTACGGGTACTCCCCAATAACCTCACCTAACTCACACCTTTCTATATAAAAACATGGTGTAGTTTGAAGCAAACATTGAGGTTACAATAGTCATTTGAACTTAAAGTTGCCATCATGAAATCAGTCTGTTTTTGGGAAATTAAATAAATTGAAAGGGCTTTTTGGGTAAATTCAACTAACAAAGCCATTATGATATCTGCAACAGCAAGCCAAATCGAACCAAAAGCTACAGCAGAGAAAAAAGGAAAATAAATTCACTTAAAAGAAAGAAAAAGAAAAAGAATGAAAAGCTCCGAAAAAAACTAATAAACGTTTTATGGATTGCAGGTATATCTCTATCAATTCATTCCCTTTCTTAATTTCTTTGTTTTTTTTTTTTTTATTTTCCCTTTTTTTCCCCTTAAAAATCTATAAAATAAATATATACGATTTTTCATATTGCTAAAACTAGACAGGTTCTGCCTCTTTCCTTGTATTATTCCTCAGCATAGATTCTTCTCTTTCTTTGTACTACTGTAATAAAATTTTTTGGGGTTGATATTTATTTTTATTTTTCATGGGTAGCCATTAAAACTTGAAGAGAAGCTGTTTCAGACAAGTACCTAGGAATCTGGTACTGTTCTCAAGTGTTTCGAGATGTCTCAAACCAACTGGGAAGCTGATAAAATGTAAGTCCTTTCTTTCCCCTTTTCTTATTAAAGTTTACCTTTTGGATTTTTCATTTTTCAACAATCTTTTTATTTCTTTTACTTTTTTTTTGGCTTGATTTGGGGTTCTAGTTATGTAACCCTTTCTGTGTTATTTTGCTTGGTCTTTATGGAGTCTTTTGGATTCCAAGTTTAGCTCTTTGAAGCTGGTATTTCCTAGGGTTTGCTTCTTTTCTGGCACTTGTAGTTACCGTTATGCTCTTTTTCATAATTTTTGTTGTTTATTTTCTTGAATAAATATATTTGGTTTAGTTTTTTCTTTTTCCTTTTTTATGTTCTATTTCAGTACTCTGTTTTTAATACTGTTGCATCAGAAATCCCTGAGTGTTATTTTGTTCTATTCCAAAAATTGTATTTGCTCACAGTGTTGTAAAATTTTATTTGCTTTTGTCATGAGTGATTATGGTCATTTATTTTTCTCAATAACAGGTTAGATGTGTATATTCATGATTATTTAGTGAAGAGGGATTTAAAGGCTTCAGCTCAGGCATTTCAAGCTGAAGGAAAAGTATCATCAGATCCTGTAGGTAAGTAACTATGTGGGTTCGGGGATTATGTAAACCCGGAAAAGACTTGTTCTTACTTTCGAGGTTCTCCCTGTTTTCACCCAAAGTAACAAATTTGCTTAAGAAATTTAATGTTTTCACTGATTATGATGTTGATTTCTGAACTTGGATCCCCAGCTATTGATGCACCTGGAGGTTTTCTCTTTGAATGGTGGTCTGTTTTCTGGGACATCTTCATTGCCAGGACTAACGAGAAACACTCAGAGGTTGCTGCATCTTATATTGAGGTCTGGTTTGATTTTTTTTCACTTTCTCAATTTTAAACTGTCAATTTATTTTGATAACCTAGCATCAACATTTTATTTTTGCATTTTTTTTTTGTTGGGGAGAGGGGGCATATATGAAGTTGGGTTTGATAACAATTTCCATCTGGTATCTGCACTTTTGGTATGGTGTCCATTTCTATTCTAACCATTTTTATGTTTAGAACATATAGTAGGGCTTCTTGTCTCTGAGTAAGTCAGCTCTTTCCTTTTGTTGACCTTTTAAGTGAGAATAGTTACATCGAATCATTAACTGGTAACCTGCTCTGAATTTTGATTTAGGGCCCTGTTTAGCATTGCTTTTGGCTGTCCAAAAGCACATTTTGACAGCAAAAGCAATGCTAAACAATCAGCTTTTACCATCAAAAACACTTTCCAAACGGGCTCTGGAAATCAAGCCCAAAAGCTGGATGGTAGATTAGTAGGTGCTTTTGGCTTTTGGAAAAGCTGGTTTGGAAGTAAAATTATGAAAACAGCCTCATTTATGATCTATCTTCCCCAAGGGGTGCCATAGCTTGTTGTTAACGAAGTGCCTGATGGCTGGGCAAGTGTCGTTGGTGAATTTTGCTAAAAAGTTCAATTATTTATACACGTAATGTATCGAATCCTTGAGCATTCCCAATGATTTGTCCTTAAAATATGGTGATGCTTATGGTGCATTGTGGTATTGCAGACGCAGTTGATTAAAGCACGAGAGCAGCAGCAACAGCAGCAACCTCAACAGCCTCAACATCAGCATCAGCATCAACAGCAACAGCAGCAGCAACAACTGCAGATGCAACAACTTTTACTGCAGAGGCATGCTCAGCAACAACAGCAGCAGCAGCAGCAGCAACAACAGCAGCAACAGCAGCAGCAGCAGCAGCAGCAGCAGCAGCAGCAGCAACAGCAGCAGCAGCAGCAGCAGCAGCAACAACAACAGCAACAGCAACAGCAACAACAGCAGCCGCAGCAGCAGTCGCCCCAGCAGCCGCAACAGCCCCAACAACGAAGGGATGGGTCTCATCTCCTAAATGGCAGTACAAATGGACTTGTTGGGAATGACTCTCTCATGCGTCAGCCTGCTGGAACTGCTAATGCCATGGCAACAAAGATGTACGAGGAAAGACTAAAGTTGCCACTTCAAAGGGATTCTTTGGATGATGCGGCCATGAAGGTAGGTGGATCATCTTTGATTTCTTAGAAACATCTTCTTCTTTTAGTCATAACCATTAAGGAACTCCCTACAGCAAAGGTATGGTGAGAATGTTGGCCAGCTCTTGGATCCAAATCATGCCTCAATACTGAAGCCTGCTGCAGCAACCAGCCAACCTTCAGGGTGAGTTATTCTACATTTCTTTTATTACTCAGGAGAGCCTTTGGCTGCAGATGATTTTGTAAAGAGCAATGTGAACAAAGGCTCATGGACATTGACCAAGACAATTTGCAAAATTGCTTCAGAAGGTGTTCGATATAGTTTTTAGGACAATTCCCTTCAACCTTGTGGTTGGTTTGCTCTAACAAAATGATTTGGAGTTGTTTCACGTTCTTTTATCTGAAATAGCTGGTAGGACATTTAGGGTTTGTTGAAGCATCCAATACTTCGTTGTTTACAGCAATAAGCTAATTTGGCATCATGCAAATTCCAGGCAAGTGCTGCATGGTACTGCCGGTGGTATGTCTCCTCAAGTTCAAGCTCGGAGTCAGCAATTGTCAGGAACAACACCGGTAAGTTTGTTTGATCTCTTATATTGATCTCTTTCATTTGATGCTTCTCTTTGTCATGTTCTGAAATTCATCTGGAAGCAGGACATAAAGAGTGAGATAAATCCAGTATTGAATCCCAGGGCTACCGGCCCAGATGGATCTTTAATAGGAATTCCAGGTAGGTTTGTTTCACTTTCTTAGGTTCTGTTCAATTCTTTACTTCAAAAATAGTGCAAAAATGATGGTATCAACTCAACTACTGTTTGCTTGTTCTTGTGATATGCTGGGCTCAGTTTACATAGGAATTAGGAACATAAATTATGTGATTTCATTTTTGTTTCAGGCTCAAATCAAGGTGGTAATAATTTGACTTTGAAAGGATGGCCTTTAACAGTAAGTTTTATAAAGATTCGCTTTACCCTAGAGTGGTAATAACTCTTAGTATCACAGTTCTATTTGGTGGAAATAATTTGTTTTTACTTATCACCTGTATTTATGAATTGTAAATTTTACTTTTCATGTATCTCTTTTGAATGGTTATCATTTTATCCGTTTTTTAGGGACTAGACCAACTGCGGTCTGGGATACTACAACAGCAAAAGCCTTTTATACAGGCTCCTCAGCCCTTTCACCAACTTCAGATGTTGACACCACAGCACCAGCAGCAACTCATGCTTGCTCAGCAGACTCTGACATCACCAGCTGGCAGTGATGAAAATAGAAGACTGAGAATGCTGTTGAATAATAATCGGACCATGGGCCTTTCAAATTCTGCTGGTGATGTTGTTCCAAATGTATCACCATTGCAGGCAGGCAGTCCGCTTATGCATCGGGGAGATGCTGATGTATTGGTGAAGGTATTACTGTCTGTACGAAGTTTGTTTTTCCTACCCTTTCTCTTGAAAGGAAATTTCAGTTTCCCCTTTGTTTGCTAGGTATTTTGCTGTCACATAAGTTTTATGGTCATCCAGTTTTTTAGATATTTAATCCACCTTGCAGTTAAAATTGGCTCAGTTGCAACAGCAAACGCAACTGCAACAACAACAGCAACAGAACAGTAGCTCACAGCATGCACTCTTGAATCAGCAACCACAGACTTCTAATCCAAGTCTACTTCAACAAGATAAAGTTGGTGGAGGTGGAAGTGTCACTGTGGATGGGAGCATGTCAAACTCATTTCGAGGGAATGATCAGGTCTGCCCTTTTCTGGTTATTTCTAATCCATCTTGCTTCCATGTGGCACTCTTCTGGAGCGTTCCTTGTGGTTCATGGTCAGTATGGGCATGGTAGAGATTTGTCCAGCTGAAGAAATTTCTAACTAATAGTCCAACTCATTTTCTTTTTTGAATTTCCCATTAATTCTTCTCCTCCATCCCCTGCTCTTGGAATAGTGGTACAATTTCATTAGAAAGATTTGGATTGAATCAAGAATGCTTTATTTCTGTGTTGCTCATCCCTAAGATGATAGATTAGCTTCAAAATCCCATGCTGTAACTGTCCTTTAATTTTTATTTTTTATAATACTTATCTCTTAGAAACATTTCAAGAATAACCTCTAGTGTAGGATTTTAAGCTTCTTTCTTTTCCCGTTTGAGTGAGTTTGGGTCGCATTTATAAGTTCTCTTGGCTACCTGGGCTTAAGTAAATATCTGAGCAGGTTCCTAACATGATTTCCCTAATTAATTTTAAGGTTTCAAAAAACCAGAATGGAAGAAAGAGAAAACAGCCAGTGTCTTCTTCAGGCCCTGCCAATAGTTCGGGGACAGCAAACACAGCTGGTCCTTCCCCAAGTTCAGCACCTTCCACACCGTCAACACACACCCCTGGAGATGTGATTTCAATGCCTGCCTTGCCTCATAGTGGCAGTTCTTCCAAGCCTCTGATGATGTTTGGTGCTGATGGTGCTGGCACGCTTACTTCACCATCAAACCAGTTGGTGAGTACATTATTATTTTTGCATGTTGTGGAAGGATTAAGAACTTCTTGCATGTGTTCTCATGGAATTCCATTTTGGCAGTGGGATGATAAAGATCTTGAATTGCAGGCTGATATGGATCGATATGTGGAGGATGGATCGCTTGATGATAATGTTGAATCTTTTTTATCCCATGATGATACAGATCCCAGAGATGCTGTTGGCCGATGTGTGGATGTCACTAAAGGTCTGTAAAATAACTTTTATGGTTATGACTTGTTAAATGGGAATCTTATATAGCTACTTTTCTTGAACATTGTAGCTCCTTTCTCTTGACCATTTTTGTCCAGTATTAATCTGTTTGTGAAATTATTATGGCAATTGATACATCCGTTTTGGAATTCATGACACACATTTAAGCCTAGACATTGTGTATCTCATTGAATTTTGTACTTCTTAGTGTTTTTCTTACCGAATTGATCTTCTAATTTCTGGTTATTGCTACTAATTCATGATCTTGCCGCATTGGTATTTTTTGGCATTTGAGGTTACAAGAGATTGGATTTTTGATTACTGGAACCAAGAGTTCAACACTCTTCTAACAAATCAGATGGCTGTTTGCTATATTGGTTTATATACTAAAAAGCTAATTGAATTTGACCAAAAGAAATTGAGCTATTGTATTGGCACTTGTATCTATCCTTATTTGCAATCTTGAGGGATACCTTTCATCTGAACATAAGTAGATTAGTTCCGTGCTTTATGTTTGAAATGTTGCTATTTTACAGTATGCCAAATTTGAATTTTTCTTCAGGTGTCACATTTATGGAATTAAATTCTGTTCGAGCGAGCAGTAGCAAAGTTACCTGTTGTCATTTCTCATCCGATGGAAAGTTGCTTGCTAGTGGTGGCCATGATAAAAAGGTGAGTACCCTGAGGAGAGGTGGAACATTGCTACTTCTGAAATCTCAAGTTTTTAATTGGTGTTCCTTTTTAAATCATGCTAAGAAGTGAAATCCTTTGTGCCTTCCTTTTTTTCCCCAACACAGGCTGTATTATGGTATACAGACACTTTGAAGCCAAAGTCTACACTTGAAGAACATACATGTCTAATTACTGACGTTCGTTTCAGTCCAAGCATGTCACGCTTCGCAACATCTTCATTTGACAAAACTGTCAGAGTTTGGGATGCTGACAGTGTTAGTAGCCATTTTTCGTCTTTACTGAAAATTGTTGACTTTTGGGCTAATCATGTCTTCTTCTACTCGTGCATGATGCTTACTTGTTTGAACCCAATGAAGTTTTCATCTAAAACATTCTGTACATGTTCATGCTATTGCCATTCTAAGTTTCTTTCTTCTGGGTAGCCATCTAATTGCACTGATCTAAATTAAGGATGCCATCTAGTTTAATGCATGTCTAGACGTGAGTTTCTCAGAGCGGTTTAGTTCTTACTAATAAAACAACCGGAAATGTCTAGAATGAAAGAAAATTCACCTTTATTACGATTTAAGGACAAGTTCCAAAATGCCGTGAACACATATATTATACACTTTATAAATATCAAGTAGGTTTCTGTAATTGGCAACTGTTGTATTCACTATTCACGGGAAACTGGAAAGTAGTTAAAATTTAATATTTTTATTGTTGCAGCTCCTTCCTCCTGAATGTAAAACCTGAAGGATTGGATGCTTTTATTTGAATTCTAGTTTGAATCAACCTTAGATCCTGATGTCATTAAATTTTATTCTTTTGCAACAGTGGAAATATTTTGTGCTTAGAATGCATGAAAATGACTATACTATTAGATGGTAAAAGATGGCGTTTTATTAATAAAATGAAGTAAATCATGTGCTTGTACTGGCTTACCATGTTTGGTCAAGAAATTGATCAAAATGCTATTAGACATTATTCCATTCTTTTGATTAGAATCTCTTTAGCCTCTGTATGTTCCATTATTTTAACATTTACTTTTGTTAACTTCTTCTGCAGCCTGGTTATTCGCTTCGTAACTTCTCGGGACATTCTGGTAACGTTATGTCACTTGACTTCCACCCAACTAAGGAAGACCTTATTTGCTCTTGTGATGGTGATGGTGAAATTAGATACTGGAGTATCAACCACGGGAGCTGTGCAAGAGTTTTCAAGGTATGATCTTGCATCGGGTTTTCTTGCAGTGCGACTAAATTTAATTCAGATCTCTCTTTGAGGATGATGTGCAGCTATTAAGATTGTTTCCCTTGTGTGGATCAGGGTGGTACTGCTCCTGGTACGGCCCAGTTAAGATTTCAACCTCGCTTTGGGAAGTATCTTGCTTTAGCTGCGGAGAATGTTGTATCAATATTGGATGCCGAAACTCAAACTTGTCGATACTCATTACAGGTGAATTAGTCAACATGGATTACAAAAAAACATACATATATGTAATAAAGAAATTCCAAGGCATTATCTCGTAACAGAAAGAACTAAAAGCAGAAGTTATTATCAGTTTGCATCAGTTGTGGATAAAATATATGTGCACATATGTCATGTCAGTTGGATGTAAATGTACTGCATGTTATGTCAGTTGAAACCACTAGAAAACATTTTTTTTTCTGCATTTTATACTCTGCTACTGCACGACTGCCTTACCCTTGTTTTTCTATTTGAAACAGGGACATACAAAGCTGATCCATTCCATATGCTGGGACTTGTCAGGTGAGCTTCTAGCATCTGTCAGTGAGGACTCTGTCAGAGTTTGGAGCTTTGGATCAGGGAGTGAAGGGGAATGTGTTCATGAATTGAGTTGTAATGGCAACAAGTTTCACTCTTGTGTTTTCCATCCTACGAGTCCTTCATTGCTGGTCATTGGCTGTTACCAGGCAAGTAACTTTCTTGCTTGTCTTGTTCGGCCCACATTTACGATGCCAGTTTTTATTATGATTTCTTGTCAAAAGCCTGTTTAAGTGAACCATACCTGCATGAATAATCACATGAGAATATGCTGCAAATAGTTACTTAACAAGTAGTTTTTGATGATATGCTGCAGTCTTTGGAGCTATGGAATATGACGGAGGGTAAGACAAAGACATTGTCGGCTCACGAAGGACTGATAGCTGCATTGGCGGTGTCACCGGTGACAGGCCTGGTTTCTTCCGCAAGTCATGACAAGTTTATTAAATTGTGGAAGTCATACAATTGTTAAAGTAGTAGCTCATGAAAATACACATTAGTTTTTGTTTGCTTTGTAATCAGCAACAATCACTGGTTTGTGGCTGTTGTGGGTGTTGTTAAATGTGTTGATTTTGTTGTGGTTTAACCCTAGTAGCTAACCTTGTCTGTTGTATGCATTGCATGATATGTTGTAACCTTGTATGTTTAACTTGGACATTCTTGATTAACTTCTTTTGACTTTTATTTCTCTTTTTATGTTTTGAGTATGGGTTCAGATCTTCCTCCGTGTTGCTGGGATAGGTTTAGTCACATTATTGAACTTGAAGATTTAAGGTCATGGGTGGAAATATGTAGGTCAACTTTGCAATGCAGAACCTGTTAAGAGAGGGTTCTCTCCGCAGCATTATTTTATTTTCAACCTGAAAGTAGTCAAGCCAACCCATGAGCATTGTGGTAGAGATAGTTGGAGAAATTGGATTGAAAAGTGTTTTATTTGGCGAGGCAAATTTATTTATTTATCAAAAATGGAATTTTATTGTGATATTTATAGCCATAAATTGAGGTGTTGAAATCTAGGCTTTGGGAAGGTGTTTGGATTTATGATCCATTTCTTTAAGCTTTCAAAAATTGAGACTTCTGGTGAGGGTAGTTGATTTCCTTTTTATGGTCTAAAATCAAAAGTCAACTTTCCAAGATTATAAATTGCTTAAATGATAGTGATTATAATATATTCAAGAAAAAACAATTCAAAAAAATTTTCAATATGGAAGAAAATTTACAAGAATTTACTACAACTTGGAGAAACCATCCAACAAAGTTTCTTCTATGGATACTATGTGATCATTAATCAGTCACAACATCACATCAATTACCTTTTGGTGACAAACTCTTATACTCGTTGAAAACATCTAACTAGAAGGTTGTTGTGTTGATTATATGCAACAAACAATGAAATAACGAACTATGAACAAAAATTAAAGAACAATAGAAATGTTTATCCATATCAGTGAAACACTTATACTTGCAAGACCTTACCTAGAGTTGAGTTCATTATTAAGTCTTAAGACAACTACTAATTTGAGGTCAACCATTTTAGGAATTGTTGTAGTTTTATTCTCGCAGACTTAAATCGAATTATCTGAATTTCTAATCTTTCTTACCGACTCTCAAATGAATGACAATTTATATTTGATTTGGACTAACTAAATATATTCTTAAAATGAAAACTTATATAGATCATATATGTGTTTATTTAATGTAAATTAATTTTATTTAACAATTTTATGTAAAAATAAACAAACCGTTGAATATAAATTAATATATTGAGTATTTTAAATCGATATGATAGAAATATTGGACTAATTTGAGAATTTATGTACATGACAAGTGCTGTTATAATATTAAATTCAAGAGTTAGATAATTAAAATATTAATCATATGAAAAATATGAATAAAATATAAATTTATTTTAGTTTTACAGCTGGTACCGTTTACTATCTAGTTTCCTTTTAAGAAAAATGAAATATCCAACAAGATTATATACTTGGTCAGAACCCCCAACTCATATATGGTACCAAGAGTGTTAGGTAGGGTATTGTTTGAATTATAGCAACAACATTTACTGCAGTGACAGATTTGCACTAACAAAAGGTACCACTTGATAAAATGTAATTTTAAATTCTCAAGACTTGATTGTTTCCTAAATGCATACAAATATTTCTTTAGTTTCTTTTGTAAATATAAAGGAAAAAAAGTACCTTAACATATATATAAAACTGTAACAAATATAAGAAGAAAAAAGGGTAGATAGATATGATAGAGAAGATTGTTGTAGCAGCAGAAAACACTGATGCAAGGCTAGAAGCAATGAGTTTGGTAAATGGTGTTTGTAATTCTTTCTTCTACTCTTTCATTTCATCATCAAGTCTTAACTCTGAAGTTGGATTTTAGCTTTATCATTCACCAAAACAGGTTAAGCTATAGTCAACTACTGCCTGTGTCTTTGTCGCGTAGTAAACCAAAAAAAAGTCGCCTTTTCTTTCTTTGTCTCCCTCTGCCGCACTGCTGGTGGCTGCTGGAGATGCCGACGATTGTAACTAGGTACTCTTCTCTTTACTAATATATCTATTGTAACCAGCTTCTCTTCTCGTTTTTTTCTTCATGTGATATCAGTGTGTTTATTTTCGTGGTTTTACTTTTACAGCAACGCATCAATTTTGTTTTGAGATCCCATTCTATGAAACCAAATATTGTCTTCTATATGGAAAATTGTCAAATCAGGAGAAGGAAACATTATGTTGGGTTTCTTCTCTTCTTTTTACTTTCCAGTTTCCAGTTTGTTTCACCCAAGTTTCTGGATCTGCATCCCTTGATTTCTTAAAAATAATTCAAATGCCACATAGATATGGTTGAATTCTCTTAACTTGATGCCTGCTGATGTTCTATTATTTCTGGTGCTTCAAAGTGCTTTAATGTATATGCATGTATGTATAGTTTGGTAAGACTTGGGAAGACCTAAACGTGCTGGAAAAACTGTGCAGAAAAAGTAGCTGGAATATTTGAAGTCCTGAGAATTTAGATATGAAGAAAGCTTGTTCCATTCAGGGACCAGTTAGGGAGGAATTCACCTTTTCCACTACTTCTGCTCCCTTCAAAAGTTGTCATGCCTCTACTATTGTTGAGGTCATACCTCTACTATTGACATTACATATTTCTGTTATCTGAGTGTTAGTGTGTAGGTTTATAGTTTTTAATAGAATTTGACATTTAATACATGCAGGTAGATAAAGACCATTTTTTGGCTGCTTATTTTGGAGGAAGCTATGAAGGAGCACCTGATGTGAAAATTTGGTTGCAGAAATACAAAGTAATGTCTCACTAATCCGCCGGACATGACTTCGATTGCTTCACTAAACTTTCTTTTGTGGTTTTATAAGCAGATAGAGACGGGCAACATGAATGTTCAGTCGATATAAACTGCCATCAGTACTTGATTGCATATCTGGTTTGCATATTTTGTGCTTCATATATATGTGTGTGTGTGTACATACAAGTGAAAGGAAGGACTTCTTGTCATCCTTGCATCACTTCTTCATGTTCGTCTTTCTTTTGTTTCTTTGCTTGCATTCTTATGTATCTATCATGTAAGGCTGAAAATAGAACAGAAAAGACCAAATTCACCTATTTTTCTCTTTGTAAACTCTTCTCATCCTTTGTTTGCTTCCACCTTTTATGACATGTGTGCATGGATTTGTTCACTTGTCTTGTATTTTTTATATGATACTCTTAGGATTTCAGTTTTCAACCGGGTTGTACGCCCTGAATGCGTGAATTAAAATTGATTTGGCAGGATGGCTGCTGGTATCCACCCCTTATTATCGACGAACAACCTAATGTTCCAATGTGGAATCCTGTGCTATTTAAACTTCCATCCGAGGAGTTGTTGTTATTCTATAAAGTAGGCCAAGAGGTTCAAAAGTAAATTCCTAGCTCTTTACTGTTTTCAAATGAAGTTTTCAAAGTAAATTCTGGATAGAGATCTTAGGTTCAAGCCATATAAGCTCTCTTCTTCTCCCAAAAGAAATATGACCGAGCATCCCGAAGTATTCATTCCTTCTACATGTTATCATGATATGTGAATTTCATCACAACAAATATATGTTCGTCTTATGTTATCTTACATTTTTTCTGTAAATAAATCCAGGTGGAGTGGATGCATGAAGCGATCATATGATAAAGGTGTTACTTGGACAAAGAGAGAGCAACTCCCTCCTGGCATATTAGGACCTTCTAAGAATAAGGTGTGATGTGACTATAATTTGTTATTACATTTTCGTATATTGACGTGCCACTTACTGTCTGCAGCCTGTCTTGCTTGAAAATGGGGTTTTGCTCTGCGGATCGTCCGTAGAGAGTTGGAATTCTTGGGGGTCATGGGTTGAGGTTGTGATACTGACTCAACTACATTAACTGTTAAGACGCTGATGATGTTTTGGAAATGCAGTTTGCCATATTTGATGATTATAACATTGGCAGGTTACAACAGACTCTGGTATATCCTGGAAGAAGTATGGCCCTATATATGTTAAGAATAGGTCTCTCAGTGTGATTCAACCGGTTCCTTACGTTACTTCGAAAGGAACACTGCGTGTTTTAATGCGATCTTTCGAGGGCATCGGTAGAGTTTGTATGTCAGAATCCTATGATGGTGGTCATAACTGGGATTATGCAAAACCTACTCAACTTCCCAACCCAAACTCAGGTTGGTGTGTTTTAGTTATGCCAAGTAATGCCATTGCAGCTCTTAAATTTAGTAAGCTAGAATTGCGTATTTTATAAAGAATCTTGCTTATTACCTTCAATTTCCCTACCGGCTTATACCATGATGATCTGCGTTTATTAGGTATTGACGGGGTTAAGCTGAGCGATGGTCGCATCTTACTTGCTTACAATACAATCTCAAGAGGTGTGCTTAAAGTTGCAGTGTCCACAGATGATGGTGATTCATGGAATGAAGTTTTAACACTAGAAGAGAATTTGGAAATGGAATTCTCTTATCCGGCTGTTATTGAGGCTAGCAATGGACTTGTTCACATCACTTACACATATAATAGGACCCAGATTAAGGTAAACAACTTTGTTTCTGATTGTGGGAATGAACATCCTGTAAATATCGAGTGCATCCGAGGATACCATGGTTTAACTTTAGCAGAAAATTTACTTTTGCAGCATGTTATCCTTCAACCAAATTGATTCTGCACTGGCCTTTGGTTGTTGAGGGACTGGTGAGCTGCCCAGTAGATGACGCTTCGAATGCTTCTCCTGAAAGAGTGGACCTCCTCAACAATTTTCATATCATTGCTTTGCATTTGAGCCTTAATGTGACCTTGTTCTTTTGCTACTTGCGAGTGAGTATTAATAAGATTGATGTTGTTGGACTCGAATTTGATTCCAAGCAGTGTTTATCTATGCTCTCTAAACTCTTTTGTTTAAGTGCTCGTATTTAACTTTCAAAGATTCTTTGTAAAAACTTTAAAAAGAAAAAATCGTCATATTAATGTCTGAGTAACACTAACATTTTATGCTTGTTTTGCTATATGCAACTCTGTAATTATCAAAGAACAAAGGTTTTGCCATATGCAGCTTTGTAATTATCAAAGAACAAAGGGTTGTCTACAAAACCATACATTTTCATCATATTCTCTGTTCTCTTAAATAAAAATTTTAATTGCACGCAGTAGCTCTTTTGGCAATGAAATAAGTGAAACTGACAAAAGAAAGAGCTCAGTGGATTTACATAGGTTCCTCTGGTAAAAAAGTCCCAGTACAAGAAGTTAAATTGAATTTTACTCCATTTACTTAAAAATGGACAAACTACTTTCTGTACATTATATCAATGAATAAATTAGTATTTTTTGTTAAAAACTTCATCAATTTCTACTATTAAAAAAAACCAGCGTAAATGACGGAATAACCTAACAGTTACATATGGTGTGTCATATGTACCTCATGCTGATGTATTGAGACTAGTTTTTAACAGTGAATATTGAAAGAATTTTTAACAGGACTAATTTGCTCTTTACTCTAACGTAAATGGACTAAATTTGCCTAGATACATTAGCCTCCATAGTATTTTTACCGATTGCTCCAGCTTGCAGATCAATTTTTGCTATAACTGTGTCAACATCCCAGTCTGTGCAGTACAAAAATGGTCTTTTCATTTTCAATGACACTGCTTGTTTCCCCATGCTCAAAATTAAACAAGCTTTCATAACAGTACATCACATATACAATCTTATATCTTAATTGCAAAACATAATTCTCCATAACTGGTTTCCCATAAGTTCTCCCTGGCAGCTAAGATAACATATGTTATCTAGAAACAACTGCATGCATCGATTATTTCTTGAAGCTTGCTCTAATCTTTGCCTTTTTTGCCTTGGTCTTAGGCATTAACGGTTCAAACTTGTGTCCTTAGCTCTTTTCTTAATATTCTCCATCAACCGGCCTGCTCTCGATACAGCATTTTCAGATAAAGTTCTATGCTTAACAAGTTCCCTTCGATCTTTACTTGTCTTAAGTATATCAGCCATTGCTTCAGCTTTCCGAATTATTGATTTCCTCCTTGCTCGAGATGAGTCCTTGTCTCCAACATAGGTATTAGGTAATTGTTTGGAAGAACGGATCGAACTCATCATATCACATAATTTCCTTGCCATCTCAGTCATTCCATTTTTCTTTAACTCATCATTTATTCTCTGGAAAGTATTATATTGCGGAGCCATACCTCTTTGTATCATGTCCTCAAATTCTGCAAAAGCATCTTCAAACCTTTGCATTTTGCATAGAAAATGAATCAGCAAGGTACTAGTAGCAAAATCCCTGTTGTATCCCCTCAATCTCATTTCTTTGCTAACCTGAATTGCCAAGTCCAACCTCTCCTCCTCACACAACATCTTCAACAAAAGACAGTACGTAAGCTGATCCAGGGTGTGACCGGATCGAATCATCTTCGTATAAAGATTCATAGCTTCCTCGATTTTCCCAAGTTGTGAGAAGTACCTAAAGAAATAACTGTAGGCTGTAGTGGTTGGGATGAAACCTCTGCTAATCATCATCTTAAGTATCTTACTAGCACCTATTACATCTCCAGCCTTGCAATAACCTTTCACTAAAGAATTATACATGGAAATATCAGGGCCGGATTCACACAACAATACCCTTTCCATCATCCCTAACGCCTCCTTTAACCTACCGGCTTCCCCCAATGCATTGATAATTGGCTTATATACTTGAGAATTCAACTTAAGTCCGACTACCTTCATTTCATCAACCAAGTCCATCGCCCTATCAACACAATGCATCATACAATATCCTTCTACAAGAATACCATATGTTACAACACTAGGTGATACACCAGCCTTTTTCATATCCAACCAAAATCTCTCTGCATATTCGAGATTTCTCGAATGAAACCATCCATTCAATAATATGTTATAAACCTTGATTGATGGAAACCAGCAAAGATCAGATTCCATCTTTCTAGTGAAATATTCAGATGCCAACCTAACATACCCTTCCTTACAAAGGCAATCCAACATTATTTCAAACACTTCAATTTCCAAATCAGAATGGTAAATCTGATCTAAACTGCAAGCAAATTCATATGTACGGATAGCAGGATGAGGCATACCTGAAAGAATTTGAACTGCATAAGCATCAGTAGTTCCAAAAGAACACTAAAATTCAACTGCAAACCAATAAGAATGCTTCAAAAAACTTCTAAAGCGGCTTGTGTAAAATATATCAAAAGGGAATTTACCAGCGCGAGCGTAGCGTCTGATCAAGATTACGAAGGTATTAATAGAAACCAAAGCGGAAACCTTTTTTCCATCAGCGATCTCATCAAGAACCAAATTCCATGCCTTCTCAAACTCCCTAGCTTTACCAAGAATATTGATCATCGAATCAAACAACGTCGCAGAGGATTCCAATCCAGGTTTCTTTTCAGCCCAGAGAAATAAATCATGCAACAAATTTGGAGAAGAGATAAGAGAGGTATCTGGGTCTACCCCCGATTGGTCCAGAGGTGAGTCGTCAGATGAAATGGCTGAGTTTTTGAGGGAATTGGAGACGATGGAAATTTTGGTTCGGGTGGGAACGGGGTGAGGGCTGATGCTGGTAGAGGAAGGAGATGAAGATGGCATGGGCCATGCTGGAGCAGAGAAGAAGAGCTTTTGGAGGCGATGGATGTTGTGAAGGAACAAACAGCGTTGCAGTTTCATTTCCTTTTCTTTTTCTTAAAGAATTTCCGAGGTTTTAGGTGGGTTTTAACGGCCATTATGTTGTTGGGTGAAAGCCCAAAGGAATGAATCCACTACTAAAATCTCAATACAAACATTTATAAAGAATAGTTTAGTTAGACAATTTTTTTTATCAATAGAACTACTTTATAACTCCTTTTTAATCTATAAATAAGAACATAATGCATTTCAGCATACTTAAACTCGCGTCTCCTTTTTAATCTATATAACTCTTTTTTAGTCCTTGTGTGAACAATATCTTTGCTCACCGTAACTATACTATAAATTGATAAGTGTACTTACCTTAGTAAAATTTTGTTGGACAAAACATGTTGGCAAACAAATATATAAATAGAAATATAAATAAACAAATATTTATATAAAATAAAATAAAATAAATATTTGTATTTAAATTATTAGATACGAAAAACCAATAAGATTATGAAAACCAAAAATCAAATAAAAGAATCGAGTTTTACTATATGTTGAGGCTTGTTTTACACAGTTTCTTTAAGACAGATTCGGCCACTCCTATGATACTTGGAGAAACGTTGGTCAACTATCTCTCAGGATATAACAACAAGATGATCGAAGCAATAACACCTCTGTAGTGATTAACGAACAAACCTTGCCTTCCTCTATCACGGAAACATTTGAAAAATATAGAGAGAAAAAGAAGAATTTTCAATAGCAAAATAAGTTTGATGTGTGTCCCCATAAGCTTTTATAGGCATTCAATATGGTGAAATTTTAAAAATTTTCATAAATAAAGATTAAAATCTACATTAAAAGAGCCTTTATATCAATTTGAGTCAAATCAAATCAAGATATATGTCCTTTTAAAACATATTTTGTATAATATTTGCTGAGAGGAAAAAAATATCGTGTTGGGCTTAAAATATCTACAGGCTGTTCTTGGGCCCAGTCGGTTCGGATATTTCGCGTTGTCTACATTGTGCGAGTGTGCCCCAACCCCAATGGGTTTGGATCTACACCACCCCTGCACGCGAGGCAAAATTTCAAACTTAGTCATTCAATCATTCTTCAAGTGGGTTCTCATATATATACATATCTTACACTTGATATTTAACCAATGTGGGGTCTAAGCTTTTCTTTTCCTCAACAAATATTCACAATGGCTTACTTTAAGCATCAATTTTTCATTCATCACTCAACCATTTTGAGCATATGATATATCGTTGTAAAGGTGTTGTGGAGTAAAATATAAAACCATAATTTTATGATTCAACTTTCCACCTTTACCAATCGAGAATATGCCTAAAAGTTTTCCCAAAATTACAAATTTTCTAACAAATTTTTTAGTTAGTTTTGTGACCATCAATGATATACTAAAAAGTTCTGAAAAAAGTTCTTTTTATTTCTCCTCCATCTTTTATAATTCTTAGATTGTTCTATAAAGAATAGAATTTGATTTCCCTGTTATGCTCTGCTCAATGCTTTGTAGATTATTTTTGCCAGTGCAAAACGCAAATAGTTATCGAGTTTTATTGTATCCTTGAGGTTCATTTGCTTGAAACTCATTTACACACTAAGTATAAGTGAGGTGAATAGAACCTTAAAGATAGTGGCTTGATACATGTCTTGAAGCATTGCCCTATTGATTGATTTTTCTATTTGAGTAAATGTTCATGTTTTGTTTGTGTGTTTGAGATTTTCCTCACCAATAATTCAGAAATTCCGCACCAACATGTATTAGATAAGTGCTTTATATTATATTAGTTTAGTCCCCATATGTAGCTTCAATATTTTCCATCTATAACATTGTGGACTCTCAGGTTTTCGTACTTTCTATTTTTAGATAGTTATTATAGTATTTGTTGTTTTAGATTAATTACAATAACAAATGGTGTAAGAATCGGAAAAAATTGGATCAATCCAAAAAAAATCAAACAAAACCCACACATGGCATACAAACGCGATCGGATTGAGATCTATACATCGTAATTAGAAATGTCAAGACTCAAACCTAAGTACTCAAAAACCCAGGACAAGCAACAAACCAATGATTCATTGACTATGACATTTTTAACTTTAATTCCACTATAAATGAGTACTTTTTTCGAATCAAATCTATTATGGTAGAACAATAATATAAATAAATAATGTTATTAACATAAATAATTTATACAAGCACATTAAGTTATTTGAATTTTTATAAGGTTGATTGAGTAAATTAATGGAATCTTTGTCTTAATGTAAGATTGAAGTTTTGAAAATTTTAAAATTTTAAATTTGAGTCTTACTTATATAAATCCAATTGGTTTATTAAATTAATTGTTTAGTTTGATATTGATAATAATTAATTTTGATGGTGTACTTAAACAAAATTGAACAAAAAAATCTAGTAATTTTCATAGATATGCATCCTAATCACTTTGCAATTCCCCATTTAACAAAAACTTGTTTTTGGGTACAGCATTTTAACACATGTTAAGTGATGAATGGTTGAGTTGATATTTTGAAATCCTGCCTTAGTTTGAAAATGGTGAGAGTCCCAAAGAACTCCCAAGCATTGTCTTTTAATGTAGCTGTGGTTTGGAACATTAACTCTTGGCTTCTTCAATGAGACAAGCACAATGTTTCAGTATATATTACTTTGTTAATAAAATTTTGAAATGTTGAAATTAATTAGTCCCATTGGCAAATGATTGATTTGTAAACAGATATGGGGGGCATGCTTGCCTGTCGGCTTCTTGGTGTCTCTATCACCAAACATGGTGTTGCACTTGGGGGGCTCAACGCATTAACTAACCATTAATAAATGAAAGTTTATACAAGGATTACGTACTTGGGCGCTCCACTTCTGCCCACTCTTGTCTCTGCCCGCTAGTTTTTGTAATTGAAAAATGCTTTTGAAAAAAGTGCCGTAGTTTGTGAATTTTAATGTTTTTTATTTTTGTTAAAAATTGTGATTAAATATTGATGTAGCTGTGGGAGTGAGCTCATTTGTTACTACAGTAGGGACTGGCCAGGGACAATGGAGACGTTGGCTTTGGGAGTTTTCTCGTATGTCCTATGTTGGAAGTTGAGTTGTGAGTAGCTTTTGAGGGAGTTAAGCTAGCGTGGGAGAAGAGAGTTAAGAAGATTGTTTTAGAGATGAACCTGTACAGAAGCAGTTAACCTGTTGAGTGATCATATTTGGGATCAGAATTTGAAAGGGAAGAGAGTGAATGATTTATTGGAACAGATGAAATTTAGAGTGGTATATGCATCAAGATAGAAGAATAGAATAGCGGATAGTATGACCAACTCTTAGTGGGTGGTGTACGATATTGTGATCGTTGAGACTCCCAATTCAATGACAAGACAAAATGGATAAATTTCTGTTTTACTTTTGATGTTTTTTCTTTGAACAAAAAAAAAATTGTGATTAAATTTTAAAATATCATTTTTGCATATGATGGTAGAAAGTTAAAAATTATTTTAGTTTTATGCTATTTAAATAATTTAATATAATGGTGCATAATGTATATTTTTTAAATACACTTTAATTAATTAATATAAATTATTCATAAAATTTATGATATAAAAAATATTTTAAAAACTTAAATATGATGATAAATTATATTTTAAAAAATTAATATAATGATACATGATATTTAAATAATCTAATAAATTAGTAAATTAAATATAAATAAATCTAATTTTTTATATACCGTTTAAATAATTAATATGAATAAAGATATTTTGATAATTTTCACTTTCAAACACAAAAGTTAAAAGCCAAAAACATCTAAATCTCAGCTTTTTGTGTTTGGGTAGAAAGACACTTTTCTATCGCACTTTTAACCCCAAAAAACAAGTGTTCTTCATTGTTTCTGTGGTACAAAAGCATTTTTAAAACCCCAAACACAATGAAGAACGGCGCCTTAATCGCACTTGAATTCTCGTCTCAACTTTTCTAGTTGTTGTAAACTAAGACTTAATTGATAAAACTACGTTAGCTTAATATAAAAATTGCCCCCAAACTATACTTGTTTTTCATTTTGATACTTTTTTTTTGTGTCAGGAGTGGTACTTAAAATTCTTTTTTCTAGATTGGTACTTCCATCACTTCAATCTTCAAATTTTTGAATTTAGTCAAATTGCTATTTTTTAGATGAAAAAGTTGATTACTAACATTAAAAATTTAATGGTGTTAGACTTAATAGTTTGCATGATAGTCCATGTATATTTTATAAAAAAATTAAAATATATAGTAAAAATTTCAAAAAAAGTTTAATTTTTAAAAAAATGTATCTACATTAGCAATGAAATAAACATGGGTGGATTGCAACACGAAATAGCGCGTTAAAGTTGTTAAAATTTTAACGACTCAATCATCTTTCTTTTATCTAAAAATATCAATTCAACTAAATTTAAAAGTTGTTGACTAAGTCTTAGTTCGGTTGGCATCAACATCGTTTCCAGTGCAAGAAGACATGAGTTCGAACGCACAGAAATATATTTATCATCTTATTTAAGGATGAGGAGGGTTAGACCTAGTTCTAGGCATTGTATAAAAAAAAAAACTATATTTAAACATTTGAAGGCCAAAGTAATTAAAAAAAGGGATCAAAATGATACAAATGACAAATATTAGGGGCTACATTTATTGTTATGCCCATTTATAAATACATTTTTTATTGGCATAGTGATAAATTTAGTCCTTAATGTTTACATTTTTTTTTGTCAAATTCTCCCTTATTCTTTTTGTTTGAGTTAATTTTAACCATTAACCTTTCAAAAAGAGTAAAAATAATATTTTAACAAAAATGTTAACTAAAACATTAATTTTTTAATGATATTGGCATGACAAATCACGTGACAGTCTATATGTACTTCATGCTACCATGACAATATGTGTCTTATATGTCACATCAATAAATAATATAAAATTTATAAAATGTTCAAAAAAATTCATGAAGTACACGTTACCTTCTATAAGAGCTGCCATATTTAAAAATTTAATGTTTTAATTAGCATTTCTGTTAAATTATTTTTTTGACTCTTTTTAAAAAATTAATGATTAAAACTGAATTTTTTGAAAGATAATTAAAAAATTGAGGACTAAATTTATGGTTACGGCTGTAATTTTATAACTTGTATATCGGATAATTATAAAATAGGTAATTTTAAATTTTCATTGTCATTGCCGGCGGTTACATTTGGATTTCGTTTGCCTTCATTCCAAGGAAACTTCCATGAAGCAATAAGCTTTCCCTGTTTGGCTTTTAGTATTTGTTTTGATACCTGAATGGAAATTAGTATTCGAATAATATTTGCTTTACATACATTTGCTACAGCAAGAATTTTTCTTTTTCATTTTTATAAAAGCAAAACAATTTACTATTTTATCTAGAAAATTTATTATTTTTATTGTGATTAACTAAGTAAATAACTTTTATTTAGATCCAAATAAAACTTTAATTTTTAATTGTATTCAGACAAGCATCTAATCAAAGGCGGAGCCAGAAAATTTTTTGAGGGGGTTGAAATAAAGTTGTATATTTTTATAATAGGAAAAATGAAATTTCACCATTTTAATAGCTTATATCTTTATAAAATTTAAAGGCTTAAATCAGAATTTTCTCATTCTTAGGGGGTCGAAATGAAATTTCACCATTTTAATAGCTTAAAGTTTTTAAAATTATGAAAAGACTAACGTGAAATTTTTCATTTTAGAGGAGCCCTCTTGGCTCCGCCCCTGCATCTAATATAAATATTTTTTTATTAATATAAAGATTTAATTGAAAACAAGTAATAATATGAGAGTTTATTTGGGTTAATAATAAAAGTATAAAGACTCCCTTAAAAAAGAATAAATAGCTTGGGGTTTTTTTTTTTGGAAATATTTAAACATTTTATTTATAAAAATATTTATATCTGAAACACTTATAAGTAATAAACCCTCTATAATTTGTAAAAGAAATTACATATATTTTTTAAATTAATTTTTAAAATTATAAGTAAATAACTCAAATAAATGTATAAAACTGTAATTCTCACGAAAATTACATAAAAGTTATGTAAATAAATCGTTTTATAATCTATTTTCAAAATTCGTGGCGCAGAGTGATTGGGATACACAAATCTTACTTCATGGGTCAACTCAAAAGAAAGAAAACAAAAAGTCAAATAAAAAAATGAAAGCACGGATGTATAAAGATAAGTTGGAAATATAAAAATATCTGTTTTATATTTATTTTCAGGGTTAATATACTATTTGGTATCCTAATTTGGTTTCAAAGTTCAATTTGGTATCTAAATTTGGATTCAAAGTTCATTTTGGTACCTAAATTTTTTTAATTTGATACTTTGAGCTTTTTTGCCCCAATTAAGTACTTGAATTATACTTCAATATTCAATTTAGTCTCTAAATCAATGTTTTTGGAGTCAAATCATTGGCTCTCGACCTGACTAATTCAAACAAAACAAAACATTAAAAATTATAAAACCTGGTTCAAAATTTTTTTTAAGCTTTGCTCAACTAGCCCATACTAGTTTATGAGTTACCAGTTTTTACCTCTCTTTGGATCGGTATCTTGATTGGTTATGAAAACACTTATCTAAATTTTTCTTGTGTCTTAATTAAGTACCTATATTTTTTTAGTAGAGTATATATGTAAAATATTCATTAAGTCATATGATGCCATTTGGTATCAGTATCAAATCTAAATATTGAAGCCAAACCTAGGTATGTACAAAACAAATTTAGGTATTAAATTGAATATTAAAGTCAAATTCAGGTACCAAATAATAAATTAACCCTTATTTTAAAAGCAGTTCAAACTGTAGCAGCGTCCCGCCCAGAAAACTACGCTCCTCTCTGCTAATATCAAACAATCTAACGCTCTTAAAAGCCTCAAGCTCAGCTCAGCTCATTGTCTCTAGCTTTTTCGCTTTTTTTTTTCTCAAAGAATCGAGAAAAAATAGGCAGAGAGGCCAAAAAAGATAGTAGAGAAAACCTCTCCACGCTTCTTCATTTGCGGTCTCGGAGCTCCCCACAACACAGTAAGCTTCTTCTTCTTCATTTTAAAATATTTTTAACCGTAGCTATTGGTTTTTTGCATTTCAATTATTTTGGTTAGTAATGCTGGTTGTTGGATCGCTGGAGTTTAAGAATTTCAATTTTTTAGATCTATGACAGAGCTTCTTTTTTCTATTCTTTTCGAATAATTCTTCTTCTTCATCTTTTTTTTTTTTTTTTTTTGTTAACTTTATCAAAGCTCGGTTTTGTGTTTTATTTTAGTAATTGAGATTTATTCAAACTTTCAAGTGCATTACATTATTCTTATGAAGCTTTAGTTCTTCTTGAGCAATTATAATGGAGTCTTGGAGATTTGGACTCTTGGTCTTTCTTTATTATTATTTACTTACTTAAGCTGGGAATTAGGCCAGGGATTGAAGAATTTTTATTTATTTTTTTAAGGAATAGCATAAATGCTCAAATGTATCAAATTGCTATTTAGGTTTTAGAATCCTCTATTTGGTTTTAGAATCCTCTATTTGGCTTACTCAGAGAATACCGTAAAAAACAAAATTCAGTTTCTTTTTTTAAACCGCACGTTGAAAGAAAGTGAACTATTAAATAGTACAGCAATCTCTAATTTACAGTTCTAGGGTGATTCAATCTTTCTTAGTGATATTGCTAGTGCTGAAGCATTGCAGAGATGTTATAACTTAAAAATCCCGTGCCAAACTTCCCGAATACCCATTTCCTCTGTTGGAACTTGAGAATTGAGTCTCTGGTTTTGGACTCCGAAGGTCTCAGATTCCAATATTTGAAAATGGAAAAGGGTGACCTCGCATGACTCCATTGATTCTTCATATAATGGAAAACTTAATTCTAGTATGCATGAGGCTAAAGTTTCTGGAGTCAATAAAATTTTCATAGTATCGCAGAGCTTATGCTGTTCGAGAATTGATTGAAGTCATAAAATTTTTGTCTTCTTTTTCTAGAAAATTGTAGTTTAATGTGTATTATTTTCATTATGTTACAACGATTCGGTGTTAGGAATGCAGGTTCAATGAAGAAAATATCAAATTGAAAATCATGCATTGCTCTTCTAGAAGGCAAACAAGTATGAGTAAAGAAAATGAACCTATTGAAAGTATTGAAGAGCCTACAGGAAGAATTACTCGAGCACGGGCTAAAGCACAGAGGGGAGCAGAAGGAATGTGCTCTTCAAAACCATCCTTCAAGCAGGACCAAAAATGTGCTCTTCGGATGAACTCCAAACGTGCATCATCGGATGAGAACAAGACTTGTGTGGCTGCCACTGTTGGCATTCAGCCTAAAAGAAGGGCAGTGCTTAAAGATGTAACTAATGTCAGTGCTAATGGTATGCAGATCGACTGCTTAAATGTAACCGAAATTCAGGTGAGGACATCTTTTGATTTCGTCCTGAAGTTCAGTCTGCAAATTTCGTATGCACCAAATAGTAAATACTAATAACATTTATCTAGGAACTTCGAGCTTCTTTACATTATATTACCCAAATAAACAACTGAGAAGATGAAGTTCTTCCTGATAGGGGTCTGAAATGCTGGAATGGCTTTTGCATCTGTTTATTCTCCTAGTGGCAAAGTAATTTGTACTTACTAAATAGTTTCTCTTATTATTACTGGTTGACAGACCTCCAAACAGACCATTAAAGATCCTAGTGAGAAGAACAAAGAAATGGTTGAAAATATCTTCATGGGGATTCCATCGGTTGAAGAAGATGTGAAAGCAAAGTTAGCTGAAGACTTATCAAAAATAAGGATGATGGAAGCACATGAAAACAGTTTACCAGTAAAACTGGATGAAAGAGGTGTAGCAGAACCTACGTCTCTTGGTGCAAGAGAATATGCCGTAGAAAATTCAATGCTTCCAATACAGGCTTTTACAATGCCTTTTGGACACCAAAGCCCTAAAAGGAAAGGTTTGTGCTCTTTCTAAAATCATCAAAGGAAAGGACACAGATCATGCGGTCCAGCTGTCTAAGAAATTGCATACCTCTGTTTTAAAAAGTGTCAAGACTGCTCTAAGGTTAACAGACAATAAGATACTGCAAAGTATTACTACTGTTCTGGGTTATATATATCATAATGCTCGTTGCTTTTAAGTCCGTTCATGTTTATGGAACCTCATCTGAAAATATGGCATTTTGCGTGTTTTATTTTAATATGATTCTAGTATTTAATGAAGATAACAACCACAATAATGTCTTGGTTTTGTAGAATATAACAGTTTTTGGAAGAAAACAGCTAGTTAGCCCTTAAAATATTCTGCTGTAAATTTATGTTGGTTTTGATTGGATATTGCAGTAGAAGAGGACGTTTGCAAGAAACTAGGAGTCTCGAAAGATGTTGTGGATATTGATTCAAACCTAAAAGATCCTCGAATATGTAGCTTGTATGCCCCAGACATATACAATAATATACGTGTTACCGAGGTTGGTGCTGCGGTTTTCATCCAGTAAATGCCAGTATATGATTGTTTTCCATGCACTTAGCCAAAAAAAAAAAAAAAGAAAAAAAAAAAAAGCACTTTTCCATGTGAGCACACCTGTTTCGCACTGAACACTTTTCTATCTTATTATTCTGTAAATTTTATTTGATGATACCGGCAAACTTCGATACTAATTTCATCACATTATCTTCTGCAGCTTAACCGAAGACCTTCAACTAATTATATGGAACAGGTCCAGCGGGATATTACCCCAAGCATGCGAGCGATTTTGATTGACTGGTTAGTGGAGGTAAGTCAATGTGGTTAAATTATAACCAAATAGTTACTTGCATCTCAACCTGCTTGAATGTAGGATAAGAAGCTCAAAAAGCTGCAAACTTCTGCCTAGTTCAAATATTATGGTGCATTTCTAATTTGTTGTTGATCAGAACTTTTTTCTCATAAGCAGAGACAAAGTCTACTGTTTATTTTTCTCCTCATTCAAAAGAATCATATATTTGTCAATTTCTGAATATAAGGATATTCTGTGCTTTCTTGAAATGTATAAGAGTTGGTTTTTCATTCCTTTTATTTTGTTAGTATGAACTAAACTTTAGGCTATTTGATGTGCTTGGTATTTATAGCTTTTTCATAATGTTTCAGGTTTCTGAAGAATATAAGTTAGTCCCAGACACACTGTACCTCACAGTGAGCCTCATTGATCGTTTTCTCTCTTACAATGTTATAGAAAAACAAAGACTCCAGTTAGTTGGTGTTTCTTGCATGCTAATTGCATCGTAAGTTCTTTAACTTATTCCATGGAAATTAAGAATTATGTTTCATACATCTCTTCTGATAGTAGTAATTGTCGACCATGATCCTCTGTCTCACATTATCATGTTTCACTCAAGTCGCTATGCATGTGTGCCAGAGAAAGGCAATTTTTATGTTTTCGGCATTGTTGATAAATATGAAAAAGTAGCCATAAGTGTTGAGCCTAAAATATGCACCAAACTTTTTAAATAAGGCTGGTGATGTTTGTAACATTGATTATTATTATCTGTCTAAACTCTGTCATTAAGGACTCTCAGAACTTTTCTTTTATGGTTTGAAGAAAGTATGAAGAGATTTGCGCACCAAGAGTGGAAGAATTTTGCTTCATCACTGATAATACCTACACAGGTGGAGAGGTATGGCTCTTCAGCTACTTGTAGCATTCATGAGTTCATTAGAGGGTCAGTAATGTTTGTTACATTACATATTCTGTTATACGAATTTCCTGATTCTGGCTATGTGACAGGTGTTGAAAATGGAGAGAAAAATTCTGAATTTCTTGTATTTTCAGTTATCTGTTCCAACCACAAAAACATTTCTTAGGTAATTGACACCATCTCTAAAATCTAAATACTCCAGTAACTAATCATCTGACACGAACTCTGGCTTTAGCCCAAATAGTTCACCCGCCTCTCTTTAGAAAAACTAATCTTACACTTAATTTTCAATTTTGTAGGAGATTCATTCAAGCAGCACAATCAACTTACAAAGTATTGTATCTTTACTATCTACATTTTTATATAAAAAATTCAATATGATCATTAATCAGTGAAAAGGGGGAAAAAACTGATTTGTACTTCAATTGTGTTGGACTACAGGATCCTTGTATAGAACTAGAATTCTTAGCAAATTATTTAGCAGAGCTGAGTCTTGTTCAATACAACTTCTTGAAGTTCTTACCTTCACTCATTGCTGCATCTGCTGTATTCCTTGCCAGATGGACCCTCAATCAATCAGTCCACCCATGGGTCTGCAATCCTTGTTCCCCTCCCTCCCTCTTATTGTTTTTTTTCTTATAATTAGAAGTACTCTCTGAAGGACACATTCCCCATTGTTTGCAGGATCCAACCTTGGAGCATTATACTAGTTACAAAGCATCAGAGCTGAAAACTACAGTTCTTGCACTGGAGGACTTGCAACTCAACACTAATGATTGCTCCCTCAATGCCATTCACGACAAGTACAAACAACAGAAGGTAAATTTTGTTGATCGATAGCTTCCAACTTGATAATTAACTTAGTTCTATACATCCTAGATCAAATGATTTAATTGATGTTACAAATGACAGTTCAAATGCGTGGCGACAATGAGTTCCCCTGAAAAAGTTATATCAGTGTTCTCAAGAAGATAGTGAAGGAAAGCCGGTTTGTCTTCTAAAAAAGTAAAACCATAACCATTTTAATATTATTCCTCCCTGCCACTGCTCTGCTTGGAGAATCTTATTCCAATCTTAAAAAGATCTTACAACTTTTAGTTTTATATATATATAAATCTTATAAATTGTCCCTTCTATTCAATCTTTATGATTGTGTAAGTTGTAACATTGTTGTCTTACAGGTTCTGGTGCTTCCAGTTCCAGACAAACTTCACTGTAACCTTGTAATTTGCTATTGCCACACGTTTTTTTTAAAATAAGAATAAAAATAAAATCTTGGTTTAGAACTTCCTTTCTCCAATGGGAACCTTGGAAGTCCTAAATGCTACAAGTATTTTTATTTGATTATTGTATTTATTTCATTTGCTAGGTTGGTAGTCGACAATGAAAGACGTGTTTGTTTTACAGTATTGCCATTAATAATATAAATAAAGAGGGTAAGGTATAAATTTTTTAACTGGCTTTATGGCATGGCCAGCAGAAGCTCCACAGTACACCTAACAGTAGCTACATCTATTAGATGATCCCATTACTTCCCATCAGCACTAGTTACTGCAACCAGCACCCGTTCTTAACTTAATTGGTAAAATTGTATTGTGTATTTGAGGTGTTTATGGAGTTGATCTATTATGGTATTATTCTGTTTTATTGCAGTGAATCGTTGTGGTTTTTCTTTTAGCTGTTATAGTGTTGATGTTAATAAACACTTACGAGGTTGTAATTAGATGTTAGATTTTGAACTTTCAATTATCGAGGCACACAATTAATAAGTACCAATTTTGAATGACAGAGGTGCTAAGTTGATGTTTGGAAATTGATATATGTATCACTCGCTGGATATACTACATTGCGTAAGTCCATATATTATCATTTCTAAAAGTTGGAATTACACAGAATGAAAAATGATTATACATGCTCCACATTAATCTTGCATTGAAGATAACAAGTTACAAAACTAATGAAAGAATCAACCCCTTGCATCTCAAGAATATATAAAATAATTACACTATAATTTGGAAGGAAAATAATGATCAAAGATAAGCCAATAATAAGTTACATGGGTTTTAGGGTATTGAAAGATGATGATGAGGCAGTTAAAACTATGATACACAGGCAACCCAACTCTCCCTGTTTGTAACAACCAATATGCCACTTAATGACTACATCCACCAACGCATTCGACGTTTCAGTGCTGTTGCATAGGGAAAGATTTTCTACGTCAACCCCCTAAAGCGCGTTTTAGTCCAGCTTGTTGCTCGGGTGTCAACCTTGTAGGGAACTTCACATCGAATTTGATCTTAAGATCACCTCTATTACCAGGCTCCTTTGCAATTGGCATTCCTTCCCTGGCAACAACAAGCTCATAACCCGGGTTGATAATGTCGGTTACAGACAATGACAAGTTACGGCCATCAAGAGTAGTTAGATTTATCGTAGTGCCCCCTAGTGCTTCTGCTAGTGACACCCTTTTGTTGACAATAAGATCATTTCCATCTCTTTTGTAAAGATCATGGGGTTTCTCATCAATTACAAATACAAGGTCTGCTGGAAGCTGATTTGGCTGCTCATTTCCTTTATCTGGGAAAGTAATCTTTGTTCCTTTCTTCCACCCTGGCTTCACATCAATGGTTAATATTTCTGATTCCTGTGCTTGCCGCCTGTAAGGATCCAAAGTATTGTCTGATCAGCAAGATCAAAGATATAAAGCTACCAATAATGATGCCATCATCACAACAGTGTAATTAAGGTGAGAATGTCTCAGTTGAGTTCATAGTTTTCAGCATGAAAAAATATGCAAGCATAGAAAACACAATATTAAAGAAGATGAAAGAAATAAACTCGTCAGCCACCATTCGATCGAAAATATAATTTATTTTCTTTATTTTCCTCTCTTGAGTTCATAAAAAAATGCATGCTGTGATGGTCAACTTGTAGGAACTAAAAAGTATATCAAAATGAAACTTCAGTCAAGCAAATGCAATACAGGATCATGTATGAGATGAAGATTCATACCCTGATGCATTGACTATAGTTCTTGAGATCTTCATCTTCCTTGTTGAACCAGTATACAGCTCTTCAAGGGTGCAAGGCAATTTGCTCTCAACAGGGGGCGGTTTCCGAGGTGCAGTTTTCTCGTTGTAACTTCGAAAATTGTTGTCAGTGCAACCAAATCCTCCTCCGAACTTCCCTCCTTCAGATTGGAATCTTGAAGACCTACCTGGTCCTGTTGACCCAAATCCAAAAGGACTACTTCCAAAGAACTCGGCAAAGATATCCTCTGCATTCCTAGGGTTGAATCCATTTGGCCCACCAGTGCCATTTCCATAGGATGGTCCGCTGCTGCCTGGTGGAGGCACGTCTTTCAACCCTTCTTCACCATGCTGATTGTAAATTGCTCTTCTTTGAGGGTCACTCAAGACCTGAATCACAAAATTAACTTAATTCCCCATAAGAAATCTAAGAAGACGACAGATACTGGCACTTGCATCTCTCCATGCTTATCTATACTATAGTGATCCAGGACAAGTTTGACTCTATTGTATTTTTGTATTTAAGCACATTTTAAGATCAGATAAGTCATCAAAATAAACAAGAAAACCATATTGCAGCAAGCACAACCTGTTCTTGGGCAGTGACTACCTTTTGTTTCGGCAGTTACCGGCTCCTCTATGATGTACCAAGTCCTGGTTCGGAGCCAGACACCACAATCTGCTCTCTAGTAATTTCTCAAGGTTAAAATATAACATATTCCGGGACCTCTAACGTGACTACCATAACTAATCAGACTAACAAGATAACATGGAAAAATAAACAATAGTTTAGAATCTAAAACAGTATTGGAAAGAAATATCAGACACATAATTACGTAACCAAAAGCTCACTAGGAGTAGTCGGGTCCTATGTTACACGGATTTGGGTGAGTATCGCATGTGGGTAAACTAATAAACTGGACTCTGCAAATGCTATGCATTTGTTATGTTGCTGGGACTCCCTATTTTTCTTGAAGTACTTGTGTCTAACACTCGTGTTTGACAAATAGAGAGAAGATACGACCTTTAAGGATCCTCCAAATGCATGAAAAAACTTTTAAAAAATCCACACATACTCGTAACCAACACTCGTATCTGAGTACAAGTAACATAGATGCATTTATATTTTATCCCTCTTCTTATTACCATTCATCAATTTCTTACTCCAATCTCTAATTCCCTTTCAGGAAAGGCAATTGCAATAAAGATTACATCTCTAAGACTAATAAATAGCTATGCTATTGGAAGATTGAAGTAAATACATTAATTTCTTCAGGCCTTCCTCTATTAACATTAATTCATTCAAACACCCCTTTTTCGTCAGCTAAAACAGTCAAGATCATTGTGTTTCCTTCCAGGCAAATACCATAATCAAGTGACAATGGAACTCCATAAAGAACACAAAATTGTTCCATTATTTTCCTTTTTCTACGATAAAGTCACAATTAAAGAGAAACAAAATTAAGGAAAACGAAGGAAAGACTTGCCTCATAAGCCTCAGAGATCCGTTTGAAATTGGCTTCAGCTTCTTTTTTGTTGTTTGGGTTCTTGTCAGGATGCCATTTCATTGCCAATTTCCTATATGCTTTTTTCAGATCATCCTCTGTAGCATTCCTGTCCACTTGCAATACATTATAATAATCCACCCCCATTCTTCTTTATTTTCTATTTCACAATTTGATCCAAAATCCTATAAAACCATCAACAATTTGACAAAAACCCACAACATAAAAAGAAAAACACCAATTTCCCTTCAAATCTCTTCGTAAATCCAAATTCTGCAAGAGAAAATCTATAAATTTAACAGTTCCATGATTGGAACATGAAAAATGGAGATTTTGTCTGCAGACAAGGTTAACACAAAAAAACAAGCTAGACAAATTCAAAAAATTCCTATAATTAAAACCAAAAAAGGAAAAAGAAAATAAAGAATATGAAAGGGGTTGAGAGATTTGGTCTGTGTGTGTGTGGTGAATCAATGTGGCTGCAAATTTTGTTTGGTTAAGAGTTAAAAGACCGTGTTTGTTGGAGACTTTCAGTACATAAAAAAACGAAACTAACGGAGATTATATTAAACCAATGTCAGTGTAAATAAGAAATTAATGGTTTTTGTTTTTTGTTTCTCTATTCCTGGAAATAACAAAATAATGGTTTGCATTTTGGCAATGAAGAGTGTAAATCTAAATCCTAGGACAGTGTTTGGCGTTTGAATGGCAACGCCATCGAATTAGAGCCCTTCGCCATTTTTAACCACTTTTCAAATCTAGCTTTAGCTTTTATTTTTATTATAATATTTTATCAATTTCAATTTTATTTTTGTGGTGGGGGCAACTTTTTTGGATCAGTTTTTGAAGTGTCGTTAATAGGATAGCCGATCAGACCTAGCTAGGTTTTGTCTCTCATGTTTTGCTAAGAGCCAATGTGAGTGGTTATCCAGTGGACTTGGATCATAGAGCTAAAAATGGCTCGGTTGGTGGACCAACAAAGCTTAAGGAAGAAGTATCAGTATAGTGCGTGCGGGGACTCGAATCACCAATCCGAAGCTTATAACCCGTTTACTTGCAAATGGCACTCACCACATGTTGGCTCTCGATAGAGCACGAGAGATAAAACTCCCACTGAGGGACAATACCTTTAATTAGGGGTGTTTAAATAGTTGGTTCGGTTAATACCCGAACTGAGTTACTGTTAAATAAATTACCCGAAATATAAAAAATTGTAACCGTTAATCGAACTAAAGTTTTTTCAAATACATAAACTGAATCAAAATATTTCGGTTAATTCGATCGGTTAACCAGATTAATCAAAATTTATATGTTTTTGTATTTTGGTTAAAATAAGTATAAAGCATATAAAAAAACACATTGCTAATGTTCATTTTCTTTTATTTAATAATTAAAAAAACTTTAAATGAAGGTGAAAACAACAAATAAGACATTCAAAACACTACATAAGTCTTGAAAACAACAAATATTTCGGTTAATTGGTTAATTCAGTTAATTACCTAGTTTCAAACTGAATTAACCAATAACTAAAATTCTAAAAAATCATTAACTGACCTTCGATCGAACTAAATTCGACCACCTATTGATTAACCGAATTAGAATGATTAGGTCAGATAATTTGGTTTTAACCGAATTGTGAACACCCCTACCTTTAGTTGTTGAGAGTTCGACTAATTTCTCAACAAACCAAACTTCAAAGACTTCTCCTGAAGAAGTCGGGTCCCCTTAACAATCTTATAATATATGTAATGACCCAAAATTCACGGGCACCGGAAAAGCGAGTTATAGTGCCTCCGTCTTAGTGAATCGAGTTCGTAAATATTTATTAGGAATATTTGTGAGGCTAGTTGTGTGTTTAATTAGGCATTAATTAAGTAGTATTCATTTTTATGTTCAAATATAATAGTAATTAGCCAAGAATTACTTTGGCACCAAATGTAATATTCCTATATCAAGTTCCTTGAGTCGAACATGGTATAAGGGTGTTACATTTAGTGGTATCAGAGCTTAGATTTTCTAATTTTTAAGAAAAGAACGAGTCTAAAAGTACATGCCATATAGGATATATCGATGTGACGGGATGTGATATCAATATTAGAAACATTGATAAGCTTGAAAATATGAATTATTATTGATAAGGAAATGAATTTGAATTAGTTAGTAATGATCCAAGAAGGAAATAGATAAATTCTGAAATTTGATAAAAACTTATTTTTTGTCGTAGATATTGGAAGAAATGGCAATAAATCTGATATTGCCTGATGAGATAACAACTTCAATACCGAGGGAGAAAGTTGATAAGATGATGAGAGAAGTACAAGATTATAGAATGAAACCAGAAGAAGATATAGTTCAGCATCTTATTACTGTAAACCGAAAGATGCAAGAAGTGATATGGAAGAGTCACGAACTGATTAGAAAGAATAAAGTGCAATATTTGACCCTTAGAGGAACATTAATAGAACGGGAGCATCAAATCATTTTGGATCAACTTTGGAAGACATTAGTACCACGAACCTATTGGAATCTAGTTATAAACTACATGAAGTTTATAATCTTTGAAGGAGCAAGAAAGATAGCAAGACAAAGTGTAGGCTCACGAAAGTTTACTAGAAAGCAAAATGTCTTTAGTATGCCATGGATGGAAAAATTAGTTGTTAGAAAATTACCAAGTGAATTTATAGGTTCAATACCTGTTATAAAGATGGAAGAGGAAGAAGATCCTGAGGAATTTCCAAATTGGATCGTAGAAGATGAATTTGAAGAGAATTTCGAACTTAATATAGAGTATTTTCTGGGGGAAGATGCAAAATCAAAAATGGAAGAAGATGCAAAAATTGATTTAAGTGGTTAAAAGTAAAAGTTAGAGATTAGTGAATATATATATGTATATATATAGTTGTATACGTATAGAATGAGAATTTAATAAAAATATATATAAAAAAAAAAGAAAGAAAGAAAGGAAAAGAGCTAGAGTTTTTGGATGAAAAGTTTGTTATATTAATATAAGAAAAAGTTTGGTATATTAATATAAGAATAGTCTTTTGGAAATGAAAGAGACAATAGAAATATGAGAAGTGGAATAGAATAGTTATAATATTCTAATTACGAAGATTAGAAAATGAATAATAATAAATAAATAAAATAAAAATAGTGTAAGTACTTTAGAGAACATAAAAAGGTAGCAAAATGATTTTAAGAATTAGTAAATAAAGAGTGATTTAAAGTGTGAAAAGAAGAAGAAAAATGAATATACAAAGTTGTAAATTGTGTAATAAAAGAGGCAAACTTTGGAAAGAACAGTTACCTCAAAGAGATTATTGGCAGCGGCCGGGCGAATAGATTTCTAAGAGGTTTGGATTAAGAGTAATAACTCTGATCCATAACTGAAATAATCATTGTTTGCCTCGAAAAGAGAAAGAAAAGAAATAAAATAAAAATGAGAATATAAAAATATAATAAAGTAGAGCCTAGAAAAAAATAAAATAATAAATAAAATAATAAATAAATTTATTGTCTTATTATTACCCTGATAAAACTAATGTTATAGCTGATGCATTAAGTAGGAAAGCAGCAATTGAATTGCGAACAATGTTTACTCAGCTTAGTATCAATGATAGTGAAAGTTTATTGGTTGAATTAAAAATCAAATCGGTGATGTTGATCGGATTAAGTCAGCGCAGTTAGAAGATGATAAATTGGTGAAGTAAACAAGTTAAGAAACAAACTGGTTCCTTTAGTGAAAGTATTATGCAAAAGTCATAATGTGAAAGAAGCAACTTGGGAACAGGAAGAAACTATAAGATCTCAGTACCCCCATCTCTTTTTAAGTAAATTTTGAGGACGAAATTTATTAAGGGGGGAGAAATGTAATGACCCAAAATTCACGGGCACCGGAAAAATGAGTTATAGGGCCTCCGTCTTAGTGAACCGAGTTCGTAAATATTTATTAGGAATATTTGTAAGGCTAGTTGTGTGTTTAATTAGGCTTTAATTAAGAAGTATCCGTTTTTATGTTCAAATATAATAGTAATTAGCCAAGAATTACTTTGGCACCAAATGTAATATTCCTATATCAAGTTCCTTGAGTCGAACATGGTATAGGGGTGTTACAATATATATTTGAGTATTAGATATATTTTCGAGAGCTAGGTTTATTAATTATTTTTAAGGTTTAAACCTAAGGCTAGAATAAAAAATTATTTGTAAGAAAGATTAGTAACTTTACTTGCAAGAAAGAAACAGTCAACTAAGCATTGAGCGGAGCATAGCAAGAGTATCAATTTTATAAAGAACTTCTGTAGTAATTTTTTATAGAGCAATATAGGAATATTAAACTATAAAGGAGGATAGAAAGAAACTTTTGTTTTTGAATTTTGATATGTCTTAATATTTATTGCAAATGAAATTTGTCTCTTCATAAAAATATAACTATCCAAATGTATAATCACATCTTTTAGTAATAAGCATAATTATTTAATAGATATCTACTTAAATAATTATGATTATTTGTTAATAACCAAGCAACATAGCTTTTGATAATAAGAGACATAACTCATCACTATGATTAATGACAACTCTTGGTTAATAATCAAGTGACATAGCTTTTCATTTGCAACTATTGAAAAATTATATATATTTTGAAAATGTCCAAACATTCTCTTCATTTTTAAAATATTCTAGATTTTGATAATATTGAAAATCAATTGCATAAATGAAGATGTCTTACGATTGAATCTTCACTTAAAGAAAACATGTTGAAGTTAATCAAAATTGCATGGTAGACTATGCTTTGAACTAACTATTTCATCTGATTAATCGAACACATCTTACACAATGATTTCAACACCATTCAATGCACAATATCTAGTGGCACTATTATAGACACGTGTTTGTAATTTCTTTCCATGAGTGCTGTTAGAGCCTTTAAGCTCCTTGAAGTATCCACATTTCATGCTAACATAGGCAGATCGTATTAAGAGTGCTCCTATAATTATAACACTCTAATATATTTATGTTATAGATCTACTAAGACTATATGTCCATTCTTTCTTTTATCATCATGACTACCTAATAATTTTAATCCAAGATGATATATTATAGATTATTTTACAGTGCTAGCATTCACACACTAATAATGATGTATTTTGTCTAGTTAAACTCAGAACTTGACATTATACAAGCATTGAGTTGAGTTTCCATCATGGGTGACTCAAATATTATAGGCTTGCACCTCATCCCTAAATTATCAAATTTCCAACATAGCTATATTAATAATTTATACCATATGGTGAGATTTTATATTTATTTATGTCTTGAAAGTTCAATCGCTATAGGTTTTTAATTGGCCAAAGACTTATAGAATTAAATAGTAATTAGCCAAAGGTCCAAAATGACAATTAAACCATTTTGGAATATATGATAGTGGATGATGATGGGGAATTACATTAAGATTGGATAATAGTTAATTATGTTAAATAAATCATAATTAAATTAATTAAGATTAGTTAACAACTAATCAAGGTATAAAAGACATAAGATAGTGGGATTTTTCCATCTTTTTTTCTCCTAGCGAAGCAAGCTTAGAAACCTATGGAAAAACCATTTTTGAAGCTCAAAACTTTCAGCTATCAATTGGTAAGCTCAATTAAGTCCTTTTCTTGTAATTTTTATACTTTTGAGGTCATGAGAGCTTAATTTAGCTAGTCCATGTTCCAATTTGTAAATTTGTTAAATTTTTTTGAAAGTTACTGTCGAAACCATTTTAAAATCGGTTTTAGAAAAATGGAGATCGACTTTAAAAACAAAAATAGGAGTCGCAACCAATCCTTTTTTACTTAGGTGTGATTGGATCACCTTATAAAACGTTTCATTTTAAAACACTTGATTTTGACATACGAAAAAACGAAAAATTGGTTCGAGTCGATTTATGTATGAGGAAGGGTTAGCACCCTCATAACGCCCAAAAATTGGTACCTAATTGATAAAATCATGTCCAAATGTTTGAAATTTAAAAAGTTTAAAATAAGATCCCTTATTAGAAGTAAAGCCAAGATTTACCTATTTCAAAGAAATATAAATACCACATCCAATAAGTTAGGATACACCATTTTATAACTTTGAAGCTAGGTGTATCTTTATTTTAGAAAATTCTTACCTCAAGACACAAAACATCACACCCAATAAGTTAGGATACAACATTTTATAATTCTCAAGGATAAGTTTTTTATTTGAAAGTTGAGGTATCTTTATTCCGAGAGAATATAAACATCACATCCAACACGTTAGGACACGACATTTTTTAAACCCTCGTATTTAAAGTTATCTCATGATTTACAAAACTTGTTAAAAGGATATTTGGCTATTTATCCAAACGGAAAATCGCACCCAACACGTTAGGGCACTATTTTCCGAATTTCTAAATACCGAAACATTGCCTCATTTTAAAACTTTGGATAAATATAGTAAAAAATATATTTTAAACAATAATTTATGAGGCAATATTGCATTTATACGTGAATATCAAAGGCAATTATAACACATTAACATTTAATATTAATATAGACAATAAAAAAACAATAGCACATATAAAATAAAATAGCACATGAAAAATAGCATACATAAAATATTAAAAATATAAAATGATATATAAACAACAAAAATAGCATAAATATATTTGAGAAAGTAAATAAGTTTTGACAAAAACAATTGATTCATAACTTAAAACATGCTCATAATATTCTAATACGTAAAATATGTTAAAGAATAAACAATGTTATACTATATAAATAGTTTCGAGATAAAAAATATATATATGGGATATAATATTATATAATACTTTTAATATATAAGTTAAGAAATAGTATGTAAGTAAATAATCAAATTAAATAATAATTAATAAGAATTGAAAATACATAAGGATAATATATAATAAAAATATACAAGTTTAATAAATTAATATATGAATAATAAGGGTAATATAATATACTCAAAACAATTAACTAATATTATAACATTTTTTAAAAAAAAAAAAAGTATAAAAATGATATGGATAAATAAAAAAGTTAAAAAAGCGAATATGTCAACCTAACTCCCGCAATATGAGGATTCAACGAAATTCCTCCACCAAAATCTAACTCGAACAGGCAGCAAAGACAAAAAGAAATGAAAATGAGCGAAGAACAAAATAAAAACAAGCCACGTAAAAAATAAGAACGCAAGAGGAAGAGAAATTTGAGTGAATGCTCTCAAGAATTCTTATTGCTTTCAAATTCCAGTCCTCTACAATGAAGGGAGAGGCCTCTATTTATAGTTGAGCCTCCCAAATCCAACGGTATGATGCATCATTACATCAACGGTTAAGATTAAAAGGTATCTACAAATTAGATCTCTAAGATTACAAAATCATATCTTTTAATATTACATACTATATCTTCTAAGATTTCGTATCATATCTAAGATTGCATACTATAACTTATAGGATTGCATATCATATCTAAGATTGCATATCCTTGAAGATTGTATATCCTTGAAGATTGTACTTCCATATACGTCAAGCTTGTAGATGGACCTTCAATCTTTAAATGATATATTTTGGACTGGACTTGGACTTTATTTTATTATTTCCGGTTTATTATTTTTTGTATGGGCCCGGGCTAAATTGGGTTCCTACAGTTACCATTATCAATTTCTTGAAGAAATTGCTGTGAAATTGATAGATTTTAAGCTTAGATTATAAAAAGGACTAGATTGTAAAGTTTAATTGTTAGTGTAACGCCCCAATTTTTCTTAATTCCAGATTTTGAAAATTTGTTACACAAATATCTGTCTGCTTCAGTGGTTAAGTATTTTAGGAGTGTCTAAGAAGTCTTGGGTTCAAGTCTTGGTATGGGAAAAATTTTTGTTTTTCTTTGAATAAAGCCTTATCTTTAGACAGTAAGCTCTTAGTTAAATGTTGGTAAAAATATATCAGAATGGGCCTGTTGATCTGGTGGTTAAGTGTAGTGTTGGACTGTTGGAGGTCCTGTGTTCGATTCCCTGCTTTGGCTTTATTTTTGTATGATTATGGGGAAGAGTTTGAAGTGTAGTAAAATGCTGAGTTTTTGAAGGGTAGTGGGAGTGTAGTGGACGGTTTTTAGGAGAAAAATAAGGGATTGAGGGTGGTTATCGTATATTCTGTCAGTCTTTGCTTTTTCCCAAAAATCTGCATGTTTTTCCCTTCCATTCTGCCTGTCGAAATTCCCTTTGAATCACCCCTCTCCCTTGTTCCTGTTCGTTTTCCGTAAATCTTCCTTTCTTTTTGGCATTGATAATCGGTCCTGCGCGGTTTCAGTAAGTTCCCTTTCTCTTCTACCATGAATTTCTTAACGATTGAGTAGTAATGTTTTCTTCTGCTGGTAATAGCGTAGGAGGAGGCTCTGATCAGTGAATTCTGTATTTCTCGTTTAAACGATGTTGATGGGAAGTCTTCGCCAGCGGTGAGTCGAGTTACTGTTGATAAGTTATTTTTGGAAAACTCGTTAATTAGTCTGCTAAATCGATTTTGGATGCTTCTTTGATAGATTTTCAGGCTTAGGGAGTGTTTCAATATCGAAATCGAACCAGGTGTATACCCGAAACACTGAAAACGCGTTTAAACGAAAAGCCGAAAAAACTTTCTATCAATGCCACACGGGCGTGTGGTAGCTCGTGTGGTAGGCTGTGTGTAGGGTTGTAAGCCACAACACGGCCGTGTGATCGACGAGCCAGGCCGTACCCAGGCGACACGGGCAGACAACATGGGTATGTGAGCCCATTTCCACTGATTTATTGCTAAGGTTGCACGGGTCGCCTAAGATGACTGTGAACCTACTGTAGGGTCAGTAAAACTACCTAGACTCTAACTGAATGACTGTATATTGAGCATACTATTTTTACTGTACCGTATAAATGTGACATACTATGATTGGGAATGACATAATTGTATGATACATTGCATTGGGTTGGGGATTGATATTGATTGGAAGAAGTGTACTGAAAGGCTTGATAAGGACAATACCCTAACTTACTGGCAGCTCAGCTGCAAATTACTGTTTAATGCCGCAACCGGTACTACTTGGAGTGTAAGGATAGGTGAGTTGATTATATCGCCACATGGAGTGTAGGGTTGGACGGAGATGGAGTGTAGAGGCTGGTTGGGTAGGATTTTTCTGATTGCATAATTGCTACTACTACTGTACTGGGATGGGCTAAGGCCTTAGTGCTCATTGATATTGAAATGGGCTAAGGCCCGAACTGATAATGATACTGAAATTGAAAAGGTATTAAGCCCGAACTAAGATTATCTGTTATTGTCTGTTGTTTGCATGGGGATTACACACTGAGTTTACGTAAACTCACCCCTTCTGTTTAATCTGTACAGGTAATCGCCAGCCATAGGCGGATTAGTGCAGCGGAGGAATCAGAGGTGGCCACATGACTCCTTTTTGCTATTGGATTCTTATTTAAAATTTTAAGTTTGTTTTGGGGGTATTTTTCTGTAATAATGGCCTCTATGGATTTTTACCTAAAATTTGGATTTTATACGGTTTTCTGTTATATCTGTTAGAAGTAGATAAAACACGAGTTTTTAAAAGAAATGCATGTGCTTTTAGCAAACTACCCACAAGGACACAAACTGTTTATAAAACTTTCGCAACGTATAATGTTTTGAAAACTAACGACTGAATTAGAATCACGATTTTAAAGTTAATAAGAAGATAATGAGGATTTCTAAACGAAAAATGTTTTAAGCAAAGTTATTTTTTTCTAACACATTACCATGTGACATCGCCAGATTCTGCCATAACGTCCAGGCCGGGTTTGGGGTGTTTGATGGGCTCGAAACTAACTAATATTTCGACAAAGGCAAGCGCACCTATCAAACAGTAGTATGGCCTTAGGGAGTCCGGAATATCGTATCATCAAGGACTAAAATTACTAAAAATAACTATCTTTTTATTATCTAGCCTAATAATTAAGGGGTTTTGTTTCAATCTAAAATTTAACTAACTAATTAATTAACGATGAACGCGACATAGAGTGAAGAAATAATCAAATAAACCAATGATAAGGACAATACCCAAGGAAGAATCCACCTAGACTCCACTTATTATTCTGACTTTGAATTAAATGATTTATTCACTTGACTTGATCCGTAGAAATCCCTAAATTATGTTATTATCTCTTTCGAGACTAAAAATAACTGACTCTAGGTTGATTAATTGAAATCTATTTCTAATTAAAACCTCTATTGTCGAATTAACTCGATCTATAGATTTCTTTATTAGATTTGACTCTAATTCGGCAGATTTATATTGGATCTGTTCTTAAACAGGGACTTTTGCTCCACTGAATAAGCATATTAAACTTGAATTAATATTCCTGAAAACATCAAAACAAGGATTAAGAACACATAATTAAGAACAAGAACAAGTATTTATCACGTAATTCAAATTTATTGAATAATAAGATTCATCTAAGTTTCATCCTTCCTAGGTATTTAGGGAGTTTAGTTCATAACTTGGAAGGAAAACATCTTAGGAATAAGAAAACAACATGACATAAAGAACCCCAAAACTTCTCAAGAACTTGATGGAGATCTTCAATCTTGGAGTGAATCCACTTCCGAGATGATTCCGACGGCTTCCTTTGAGTAATCTCTGCAATCAACTTTGCGCGTTCTCTGTACTCCCTTAGGTCTTCCTCTAGCTCATATTTATAGACTTTAGAAGGCTTGAAAACCCTAAAAATTGGCTTTTTCTACGTGAAAATAAAGTAGGGTGCGGCAGGGACATGGACGTGTGCTCAGCGCGTATGAGAGTGCGCAGGCCGTGTGGGAATTTGAGTGAATCGCGACCGACACAGGCTGGCACACTGGCGTGTGTCCAACCCGTGTGAGTCACACGGGCATGTGCTCTACTCGTGTGGTTCTGGCTTGGCCGTGTTGATCCTTAAGGTGATCTGTTTTGTCCGGTTTTAGCCCGTTTTCCACTTCTTTTGCTTCCCTATGCTCACCTAAGTATCGAAATACAAATTTAAAGGATTAGGAGCATCAAATTCACCAAATTATATAAATAATCATCCAAAAACATGCTAAGTGTGGGATTAAAGTGTGTTACTTTTATGATTTATCAGTATTATGTTTAGTGGTATCAAATCCAGATTGTAAAACTCAACTGTGGATTTGGGTTTTAAGATTGGATTATCTAAGAAATATTTCCTAATGGTTTGAAATATTTTCACTAAACGTGTGGCGCACCGAGTCTCCGGCACCGATCCCGTAAGTTCTCTAAAACTGTTATGTGTTTAAACTGAAACTACTATAGGTAGTATATTGCACTGAAAACACTCTAAGTTAGTGTATACTGAGAAATGATAGAGGAACTAAAAACTGTGGTGAGACTGCGATTTACGAAAATGAACTTTGAAATTACTGATACTGTTTTGCATAAAAAATTGTTAATAAAATACTGAAACTATAAACTGATGCTTACTGTTAATACAGATAAACGCGCTTAGACAATAAGCACTAGAGACACTCGTGGATGGGGTACAAGAGGCCGTGGTAGAGGCCGTAGAGGAGCCCGAGCTGGGTCCTCATCTTCTGGTAACCTACCTAATTTGGATACCAGTGAGATGTCAGCCTCACTAGTGACTGAGACTGGGTCGCATGATCGAGCGATTGGGGATGACACATTGTCTCAAGCCATGTTAAGGATTCTACAGAGGGTCGCTAGGCCCAATACTGGAACTAGAGGCCGAGGGTCGATTACGGAACGACTCTGGTCTAATGGAGCCGAGATTTTCAGGGGTATTACTGGAGTTGCCCCTAATGTGGCTGAGTATTGGATCGAGGCCACAGAAAGGATTATGGATGACTTGGATTGCACCCCCGAGTAGAAATTAAAGGGTATTGTATCGCTGCTAAGGGATGAGGCATATTAGTGGTGGCTTACTATAAAGGAGGGCACTCAGCCCGAACGACTGACCTAGGAATCCTTCAAATCTGCCTTCTAGGGAAAATACGTGGGTGTCAGTTATGTGGATGCCTGGAGGAGAGAGTTTTTAAATCTGACTTAGGGGGACAGATCAGTGGCCGAATATGAGGCCGAATTCTTCAGGTTAAGTCACTATGCGAGAGGTATGGTAGTGACTGCGTACGAGCGATGTATTCGCTTCGAGGACAATCTTAGAGATAATCTGAGGGTACTGATGGCTCCACAAAATGAGCGAGACTTTGCTGCATTGGTCGATAAAGTGAAGATTACCGATGAAGTTAAGCGCGCTGAGTGCCAAAATCATGAGAAATAGAGAGGTAGAAACAAGAGGGATTCGGAGCCCTCGAGTTCTGTTCGGAGGCCTAAGTAAAAGGCCAGAGTTGTTAGGTCAATCAGAGTTGGGACCCCTATTGCTGCTACTGAACAGCTGCCGTGCACTGATTGTGGTAGACGCCATCTGGGCGAATATTGGAAAAGAATTGGGGCATGCTTGAGGTGTGGTTCTTTAGAGCACCGTATTAGGGATTGTCCACAGAGGACCGATCAGATGCAAGCTCCGGGTATTGCTACACCACCACCACCGAGGGTAGCTCAGCAACCACCAAGAGGCCGTGGTCAGGCTAGAGGTGGTAATGGTTTGGCCGTGATTAGAGAGAACCAAGCAGAGGTGCTAGTCATACTAAGGCGAGGCAGTCGACTCTAGTTTATGCTGCACGTCACCGAGAGGAGGGTGATGCTCCAGACGTCATTACGGGTACGTTCTTTATTTATGATGTATGATCGTGTCAGAAAAGTCTTAAAATTTATATTATGAATGATCGAGTCTAGAAACTAACTGTGACAACGACTTGAGGCAAGCGCACCTATCGAACAGTAGTATAGTTTAGTGGCAAGACCGGGATGTCGAACCCAAGGGAACCGAAAGTACTAATACTGACTTTCTTTTTATTATTTAGCCTAAGAATTAAGAGAATTGTTATTTATTCTAAAATTAACTAACTACTAAGCTCAGGATGCTAAGACACAGAGAATGAATTGGGGAAAATACTTTTGAGAAAAACCAATTAATCAAGACAATTCCCGAGGAAGAATCTACCTAGACTTCACTTGTTATTTAACTCTGAACCAGACGATTTATTCACTTGACTTGATCCGTAAGATTCCCTAATTTATATTAATACCTCTCTCGAAGCTACTAACGTCTAACCCTAAGTTGATTAATAGAAATCTCTTTCTAATTAAAACCCCTAAAATTGCACTAACTCGATCTATGGACTCCCATATTAGGTTTGGCCCTATTCCGGTAGATTTTCGTCATCCTATCTCTAGGGTTGCGATCAACTCCGCTTAATTATGCTAGATCTACTATTAGATAGGGAATATTCCTCCTCTGCCTAAGCATATCAATACTTGAATTAATATCCAGAAATATCAAAACAAGAATTAAGAACACATAATTAAGAACAAATCAAGTATTTACCATATAGTTCAGCAAATAAAAACAAGATCCATCTTCGGTTTCCTTCCCCTCAGGTATTTGAGGGGTTTAATTTATAACTATAAAAGAATAAATCTCAGAAGAAAATATAAAACAAAACATAAGAAAAACCCTAAAACCCTTTGAAGGAAATTGAAGGGAAGATATTCCGTCTTGAGTATGATTTCGGTTTCTTGAGATGAATCAACTGGCTTTCTTCGAGTAAATCCCACAATTTGGCCTCTCTAGCTTGGCTCCTCGGCCTACCTGAACCCCCTTGAATGTTGGCCTCTAGGGTGTTTATATAGGCTTTTGGAATGTCTTTCTTTGCCTCTAAGCACTCTAATCTGAATAGAATTAAAACAGGTCACGTAAGGGACACACCTGTGTGGCACGACCGTGTGGCTCGTTCCCAGGCCGTGTGAATTGATAAACCGTAAAAGTAACATATTTTAGGCCCACATTTAGCATGCTTTTGGATGATTTAAGCCTTGGATTGTTTAATTTGATGCTCTTAATCCTTTGTTTTCATGTTTTATACTCAGGAGAGCACCGGATGACGAAAAGAATGGAAAATGGGCCCAAAACGGAGTAAATGGGCCATATCACAAAATCCACACAGCCTGGGCCCAAGACCACACGACCGTGCCTTATTCAACAGGTTCGAACACGACCTTGCCACGACTTACACGGGTGTGTGCCATGGGCGTGTCCGTGTCGCAGGAAAGAAGAGTTTCACTCGGATTAAGATGCTTAGGGGCAAAGAAACATATTCAAAAGCCTATATAAACACCCTAAGTATCACCTAAGAAAGGGGGAACCCAAGGCTTTAGTCAGGGGGCATCTAGCTAGGCCAGAGAGGGCAGATTTGTGGAGATTTACTCGAAGATAGCCAGATGATCCATCTCAAGAAGCCGGAATTATACTCAAGACGGAGGATCTCTCATTCAATTCGTTCAGGGGGTTTTAGGGATTTCTTATGTTTTGTTTTGTCTTTTCTTTTGAGATGTTTTCTTTTATTGTTATGAACTAAACCCTCAGATACCTGAAGGGGATAAAACCTAAGATGAATCTTGTTGTCGTTTGCTGAACTATATGATAAATATTTGAATTGTTCTTAATTATGTGCTCTTAATTCTTGTATTGATATTTTCAGGATATTAATTCAAGTGTGATGTGCTTAGGTAGATGAGCAAAAGTCACTGCCTAAGAGTAGATCTAGCATAATTAAGTAGAGTTGATCGCACACCTAGGGATAAGGTGACGAGATTTTGCCAGATTAGGGTGAAACCTAATATGGGAGTCCATAGATCGAGTTAATGGAATTCTAGGTGTTTTAATTAGAAAGAGATTTCAATTAATCAACCTAGGGTTAGACGTTAGTCGCCTCGAGAGAAGGATTAATAAAACTTAGGGAATCTTACGGATCAAGTCAAATGAATAAATCGTCTGGTTCAGAGTTAGATAACAAGTGAAGTCTAGGTGGATTCTTCCTTAGGTGTCGTCTTAATCAATTGGTTTTTCCTCAAGTTATTTTCCCAAATTCATTCTTATTTGTCTTAGAGTCTTTAGTTTAGTAGTTAGTTAATTTAGATTAGATAAACAATTCATTCAATTTTTAGGTTAAATAATAAAAAGAGAGTTAGTATTAGTACTTTTGGTTCCTTTGGGTTCGACATTCCGGTCTTTCCTTAACTATACTACTGTTCGATAGGTACGCTTGCCTCAAATCTTTGTCATAGTTAGTTTCTAGGTTTGATAAGTCTTTTTATAAATTTTAAGACTTTGACATCGCGAAAGCAACGATCAAATTTTTGGCGCCATTGCCGGGGATCTAAAATATTAAGAAAGCTTAATTTTTATTACTTTAACCATATTTATTTTTATTTTTGCAATTATATTTTATTTTTATTTTTCTAAATTTTTTTTCTTTCTTTTGTTCCTTTCAGGAACCTCTGGTTTATGACTAGAAGGACCCGACAGGACCCTTACTCTATGACAGTGATATTGAAGGTACCATTCGTAGAAATTACAGAGAAATAAGGCGAAACTTAAACTACATAGATGAAGAGCAAGAAGCCGAAATAAATACCACGGAAGAGATGGCTGAAAATAATCTGCCACCTCCAGAGATGGCTGAACATCATGCTCCATGCACTATGTATGATTATGCTAAACCTAGTTTAACAGGAACTGAGTCTAGTATTGTTAGGCCTACTATTGCTGCAAATAATTTTGAACTGAAACCTAACACTATACAGATGATACAACAGTTTGTCCAGTTTGATGGTTTGCAGGAAGAGGATCCTAACACACACTTAACTAATTTTCTAGAATTCTGTGATAGCTTCAAGATAAATGACGTTTCTGATTATGGCATCCATCTTCGGTTATTTCCCTTTTCTTTTAGAAATAAAGCCAAACAGTGGTTGCATTCTCTTCCACGATGGTCAATCACTACATGGGACCAAATGACCAAAAAAATTTTATTAAAATATTTCCCGCCAGCCAAAACAGCCAAATGGAGGAATGATATCTCTTTTTTTGTGCAGATAGATTCAGAGACACTTTACAATGCATGGGAGAGATACAAGGATTTGTTGAGAAGGTGTCTACACCATGGATTACCCTTGTGGCTACAGGTCCAAACTTTTTACAATAGTGTGAACCCTTCAACAAGGCAACTAATCGATTTAGCCGCCGACGGAACCTTGAACAACAAAACTCCTGAAGCAGCCTACGAGTTTATAGAAGAGATGTCACTGAATATGTAACAACCCGATTTTGAGCTTAGTCGGAATAGTGGTTTCGGGACCACAAATCCGATGAGGAAAAAAAAAAATTTAAAAAAATTAATATTCTTATATTTTTATGATCTACAATTTTATGAAATGATTTAAGTAAAAATTTCGTTCAAAAATTTTGGTGTTTGAGCACTCAATTTAGTCAAAAGGACTAAATTGTAAAAGTGCAAAACTTGAGTTCTAGAAGCTAGAGGTATCTAATTGCTATGAAATTTTAAATTGAAGGTCCTTAAAAGGTAACTAGACCATTGGTTAACTTTCTGGAAAAAAAATGGACATTAAATAGGTTAAATAGAATATTTTTAAGTTAAGGGCATTTTGGTCATTTAGTGATTAAAATGAGTTAAAAACAAAATTAAAAGCTAATTTTTGATCATCTTCAACCCCTTGGCCGAAATTCTCATAAGGAAGACATAGCTAGGGTTTCTCAAGCTCCCAAGCTCGATTGTAAGTCCGTTCTAGCCCCGCTTTTAATGATTTTTACGTTTTTGAAATCCTCGTAACAAGATTTACCTATTTCTACCATTATTTTGAGCTAGGGTTTGTGTTTAAAAATTTACCCATGGATGAAATGCATGTATTTTGATGTTTTATGGTAGAATATGAAGCTTGAAATGATGTTAAAGAACTTTTGCTAAGTAATTTTAAGTGAAAATGGTAAAATGACATAATCGGTAAAAATTCCTAATGTTCATAAGTGTATGTTAGAGTAAGAATTTGATGTTACCATAGAAGGGAAAATGATCAGCATGCTATAAAACATAAGAATAAGGGCTGAAGTTTAATTTTTAGAGTATTGGGGCAAAATTATAAATATGTGAAACTTTAGGGGCAAAAATGTAATTTTTCTATAGTGTGATTTTTAGACTAAATTGAATAATGTGCGTATTAAATGAGTTAAATATGTTATTATAGATCAAGAAAGACGAGAAATTGACCTTGATCGGGAAAAGAAAAGGTTGTTGATCGAATTGCAAATTCGTCATATTTTGCACCGAGGTATGTTTGTATGTAAATAATGTATTGTTTTTACTTACATTTTCATATTTTGATAAACGGCATGAATTGTGGCTGAATATTTGATGTAATTGACAAAATATCGACAAGTGAGAAATTTCCGGTTGAACCTTAGGAATAAAAATGGATTCGAGTGACATGTTCACTTGAAACCTATGTGAAATCTAAGTGGAATAAGTGATCCGGTGCTGGTCCGTGACGTTCTACCATGGCTGAGTTATCCAGCATGTGTTACGGATACTCGACGGCTTGTGTGAGCAGACCGAGTAGTTACGTATGACCGAAACGACTTGTGGGAGCAGACCCGAGATTGTGATTATGTGAAACGGGTGCTGGTCTTATAAGTTCTACCAGTGGCTGGGTAATCCTGCATGTGTTGTGGATACCTGACAGCTTGTGTGAGCAGCACTGAGTAGTTACGTATGACCGACAGCTTGTGTGAGCAGACCCGCGAATGTGAATAGCTCAAGAACGAGCCTATGTGTGATAAGTGATGTGAAGTAGCTTTGGCTACAAGTGTGGCACTATGTGCAATATTCTGATGTATCCGTTAATATTCTGATATGTTCAACGGGAAATGACTAAGTGTAAATGACTGTGATTATGTGATGAATAAGTGTAGGTATATGTGTGTAAACTTATGAGCAATGTGCTCGATATGTGATAGAACTTTGGTAAGATTGATACGGAGTAAATGTTACAATGAAAGTTATTGAAATTTAGAAATAAAACAGTTTTGAACAGCAGCAGTTATGTGTCTTTGAAAAATCACCAAAAATGGTAGAAATTGAATTAGAATTTGAATAATATATGAAATTAAATCTTATTGAGTCTATTTTCATATGAAAGAAACAAAGAAAGAAAAGAAGTTCTGTATTTTGAGATATTTAGATTTTTGTGAGACTGGTTCAGAGTGATTTCGAGATCCCCTGTTCTGACTTGGAAAAATCATTAAAAATTGTACAAAAATAATTTTGGGACATAATTTATATATTTAGATTCCTTAATGAGTCTAGTTTCAAATGAAACAAGTTACAACATCATTTGAATTCTGTACAAGGAGAAAATTGATTCGTAGTGAAAAGTGGTCAGAATAGTCAAACAGTGAAACAGGAGAAATTTTAATGAATAAACTGTACTAATTGGCTAAGTCAAAAATTCTGGAAATTTTATGGTATAAAGATATGTGAATCTAGTTTCAGTGAAAATTTACGGATCTTAATTTGGAGTTTCGTAGCTTAAGATAAAAATAATTTAGTCACTGTGACTCGAATAGACAGCTTGCTCCAAACTTGAATAAATAATGAATTTGATTGTAGGTTTGAATGTGTTGTTTTGTAAAAATACTAAATCCATTTATTAATTATTTATATACTTACTTACTAAGCTATATGCTTACTCTCTTTTCTTTTCCTTGTTTTATAGTGTCATCAAGCTAGTTCGGGATACGGTGATCGTTGGAGATCTATTCACACTATCAGCCTTCTTTTGGTATTTTGAAAACAATATTTTGGAAATTATGGCATGTATAGAAGGCTTAATTGTTTAGTTATTTATAGTTACCGAATGGTTATTTTGCTTATGGGTATTGACGAGTTATTTTGCTTATGGGTATTGACGACTATGTATGGGAAAAGTTTTAGCTTTATATGGATTTTACATTTTGAATTTTGTACAATAGCTTGGATCATGTCCTAGTAATGCCTCGTATCCTGCTCCAAACAGGACACACTGGTAAGAGGTGTTACATTTTAGTGGTATCAGAGCTATGGTTTAGTCGGTTCTCGGACTAACATAGCGTATGTGAAAGTCTAGCTATACATGCCATAAAAATACTGTGATAGTGTGACGACTCCTGACAATTTAAATTGTGTTTTTATATAGTAAATGGATCCTGACCGAAATGTGGCGATGACGTGAAAGTAATCGCTGGCTCCACATGAGGGACCGTGCAAGTGGGTAGTAGACCTGAAACACATAGTCAAGGAGATGGGGCTCGGGAAGCCTTCCTCCATATGATGAATAATTGGTATACAGAATTTGTTCGAGCGAATCCAAATGTTCAACCTCCTCCACCTCCTCCTATTCCTCAACCGGTTCCCGTAGTTCCTCAAGGTACAGAAATGATAAGACTGACTAAGCCTCCGGTTGATAAGATCCGAAAGCAAGGGGCTGAAGAATTCAGGGCTAACATAGATGATGATCCCGAGAAAGCAGAGTTTTGGCTTGAGAATTCTATTCGGGTATTTGATGAACTTTCTTGTACTTCCGAAGAATGTTTAAAGTGTGCAATATCTTTATTAAGGGACTCAACATATCACCGTGTGGAAGACATCGTATCTGTGGTTCCGAAAGAAAGGGTTACATGGGATTTCTTCCAAGAGGAATTTAGAAAGAAGTACATAAGCCAACGGTTCATTGATCAAAAACGCAAAGAGTTTCTCGAGTTAAAGCAGGGCCGAATGTCTGTGACAGAGTATGAAAGAGAGTTTGTTAGACTCAGTAAATATGCCCAGGAATGTGTGTCTACCGAGGCCATTATGTGTAAGAGATTTGAAGATGGGTTGAACGAGGATATTCGATCGCTAGTTGGGATCTTAGAGCTGAAAGAGTTTGTGGTATTGGTTGATCGAGCTTGTAAAGTCAAGAAATTTGAACAAAGAAAAGAGAAAAGTCGTGATTGAAGCCAGAGATGCAAGAAAGAGGCCAATAAGTAAGTCATTCCAATCTCAATCCAAGAAATCCAAAGATATGAATCATCGATTGATTGTTTTCACCGGGTATTCGCACCAAAACCGTGGGAGATCATATTCGGGTTCTAAAACTCAAGCTACTTCAATGGCAAGTGTGGGTAATGTTAGATCCAATAGACTGAATGTCGACATTGTGGTAGACGACACCCGGCGAGTGTTATATGGTTAGCCGTGCTTGTTTTAAGTGTGGTTCTCGAGAGCACTATATTAAAGATTGCCCCGAGAAGATTGAAGAAGGAAAATATCGAGTGTTAGACCGGGTATCCGCGCAGCAGAGGTAGACCAATCGAGAAATGCCGAAACTGGAGCTAGCGATAAAAGTATAGCGAAAGAATCGGTTGTAAGGTCGGAAGTGAGAGCACTGCTAGAGCTTATGTCATACGTGCCGTGAGAATGCGTCATCTCCGATGTGATCATTGGTACATTCTCTCTTTATGATACTAATGTTATTGCATTGATTGATCCCGATCTACTCATTCCTATGTTTGTGTGAATTTAGTATCTAGTAAAAGTTTGCTGTTGAACTTCTTCAATTTGTGATTAAAGTGTCAAACCCTTTAGGCAAATATGTGTTAGTTGATAAGGTTTGCAAGAATTGTCCTTTGATGATTCATGGTCACCAAGCTTCCGCTAATCTGATGTTGTTGCCATTTGATGAGTTTGACGTTATTCGGTATGGATTGGTTGACATTGTATGATGCTAAGGTAAATTGTAGACAGAAAAACCTTGAATTGAAATGTGAAAATGGTGAGATTCTTTGGGTTGAAACAGATGAATCAAATAAAGTGCCTATGGTGATTTCGCACATGTCCGCTTCGTAAATACATGAGAAAAGGGTGTGAAGCTTATATTGCTTATGTGTTGAATAATCGAGATGTCCGAGTCGAAGCTTGAATCAATACCGATGGTTTGTGAATTTCCGGATGTGTTCCCGGAAGAATTGCAGGTTACCTCCAATTAGAGAGATTGAATTTGCTATTGATCTATTGCACGGGATCGCACCGATCGCGATTGCTCCTTATAGAATGGCTCATCGAATTGAAAGAATTAAAAGCTCGATTGCAAGAGTTGACAGATAAAGGATTTGTGAGACCGAGTTTTTCTCCTTGGGGTGCTCCGTATTGTTTGTGAAGAAAAAGATGGATCTATGAGACTTTGTATTGACTATCGACAACTCAACAAAGTGACTATAAAGAACAAGTATCCGTTGCCGAGAATTGATGATTTATTTGACCAGCTGAAAGGGGCGACAGTGTTTTCAAAGATCGACTTGAGGTCTGGTTACTATCAGCTGAGAGTTAAAGAGTCAGATGTGCCAAAAACCGCTTTTAGAACGAGGTACGGACATTATGAGTTTCTTGTGATGCCTTTCGGTTTGACTAATGCTCCTGCCATCTTTATGGACATGATGAATCGCATTTTTCGACCATACTTGGATAAGTTTGTGGTTGTGTTCATAGATGATATCCTGATTTATTCTCGAGATGAGTCCGAACATGCTAAACACTTGAGAATGGTGTTACAGATTTTGAGAGAAAAGAAATTGTTTGCTAAATTTAGTAAAAGTGAGTTTTGGCTTTGTGAAGTCAGATTTTTGGGACATATAGTTTCGGGTGATGGTATTCGGGTTGATCCGAGTAAAATTTCGGCAATAGTTGATTGGAAACCGCCAAAGAATGTATCCGAAGTTAGAAGCTTTTTGGTTTAGCCGGTATTATAGACGTTTTGTTGAGGATTCTCAATGATTGCCTCTCCTATGACTAAGTTGTTGCAAAAGAATGTTAAGTTTGAATGGACCGATAAATGTCGCAGAAAGTTTCGAGAAGTTGAAAGCGCGATTGATGTAGCACCGGCTTTGGTACAACTGAGTCGGGAAAAGAGTTTGTGATTTATAGTGATGCATCATTGAATGGTCTTGGTTGTGTGTTGATGCAAGAGGGCAAAGTAGTAGCTTATGCCTCGAGACAATTAAAACCGCACGAAAAGAACTATCCGACGCATGATTTGGAATTGGCCGCCATCGTATTTGCTTTGAAGACTTGGCGTCATTATTTGTATGGTGAGAAATGTCGAATCTTTACCGATCATAAAAGTTTAAAATATCTGATGAATCAAAAGGACTTGAATTTGCGACAACGGAGGTGGCTCGAATTATTGAAAGATTATGAGTTAGTGATTGATTATCATCCGGGAAAAGCGAATGTAGTTGCAGATGCCTTGAGTAGAAAATCTTTGTATGCTTTGAGAGCTATGAATACGAGTTTGACTTTGTTTGACGACGGTTCGATTTTGGCCGAGTTGAGGGCTGAACCGTTATTTCATCAAAGAAATTTGCGGCTCAAAAGAAAGACAGGAATTGCAAGTTAAAAGAGTTCAATGTGAATTGGGTAGTGATTCGATTTTCGAATCGGACCGGATGATTGTTTGATGTTTCGTGATAGGTGTGTGTACCAAAAGATGATGAGTTGATTCAAAAATTTTACATGAGGCACACAATGGTTGTTTGTCGATTCATCCGGTAGTACAAAATTGTATAATGATTTGAAGAAATTTTATTGGTGGTCGGGTATGAAAAGAGAAATTTCGAGTTTGTATCAAAGTGTTTGATTTGCCAACAAGTGAAAGCCGAGCATCAAGTGCCTTCGGGTTTACTTCACCATGATGGTTCCCGAATGGAAATGGGATAAATTTACGATGGATTTTGTGACCGGTTTGCCTCGACTCAGAAAAAGAAAGATGCCGTTTGGGTTGTGGTGGATAGATTGACGAAATCGGCTCACTTTATACCGTGCACGCATGACTACTCATTTGATAAGTTGGCTGAATTGTATATTGCTTTGAAATTGTGAAATCGCACTTGAGTGCCTGTGTCTATTATTTCGGATAGAGATCCGAGGTTCACTTCGAGGTTTTGGAAAAAGTTGCAAGAAGCCTTGGGTACGAAATTGAATTTTAGTACCGCGTTTCACCCGCAAACTGACGGTCAATCCGAAAGAGTAATTCGATTCTTGAAGACATGCTCCGATGTTGTGTTTTAGAATTCGAAGGTAGTTGGGAGAAATATCTACCTTTGGTTGAATTTGCTTACAATAATAGTTATCAGTCGAGTATACAGATGGCACCGTACGAAGCATTATATGGTCGCAAGTGTCGAACTCCTTTGTATTGGACCGAGCTTAGTGAGAAACAGATTCACGGAGTTGATTTAGTTAGAGAAACTGAAGAGAAAGTGAAAGTAATTCGTGATTGTTTGAAAGTCGCTTGGATCGACAAAAGTCATACGCGATTTGAAAAGAAAAGAAATTGAGTTTCAAGTGGGTGATAAAGTGTTTCAAAGTATCTCCATGGAAAAGATTTTGAGATTTGGCCGAAAGGGCAAGTTGAGTCCTCGTTTCATTGGGCCGTATGAGATTATCGAAAGGATTGGACCATGGCATATCGGCTAGCTTTACCAGTGAGAGTTAGAAAGAATTCATAATGTGTTTCATGTGTCAATGTTGCGACGCTATCGTTACGATCCTTCACATGTGATTTCTCCGACAGAGATTGAGATTCAACCGGATATGACCTATGATGAGGAACCGACTAAGATTTTGGCTCGAGAGGTTAAACAGATTAAGAAATAAAAGTATAGCTTTAGTGAAAGTATTGTGGCAAAGACATGGAATAGAAGAGCTACGTGGGAACCAGAGGAAGCCATGAGAAAACAGAGACCCAAACCTCTTTTTCTCGTAAGATTTTCTGGGACGAAAATCCCTAAAGGGGGGGAGAGTTGTAACAACCCGATTTTGAGCTTAGTCGGAATAGTGGTTTCGGGACCACAAATCCGATGAGGAAAAAAAAAATTAAAAAAATTAATATTCTTATATTTTTATGATCTACAATTTTATGAAATGATTTCGTAAAAATTTCGTTCAAAATTTTGGTGTTTGAGCACTCAATTTAGTCAAAAGGACTAAATTGTAAAAAGTGCAAAACTTGAGTTCTAGAAGCTAGAGGTATCTAATTGCTATGAAATTTTAAATTGAAGGTCCTTAAAAGGTAACTAGACCATTGGTTAACTTTCTGGAAAAAAAAAATGGACATTAAATAGGTTAAATAGAATATTTTTAAGTTAAGGGCATTTTGGTCATTTAGTGATTAAAATGAGTTAAAAACAAAATTAAAAGCTAATTTTTGATCATCTTCAACCCCTTGGCCGAAATTCTCATAAGGAAGACATAGCTAGGGTTTCTCAAGCTCCCAAGCTCGATTGTAAGTCCGTTCTAGCCCCGCTTTTTAATGATTTTTACGTTTTTGAAATCCTCGTAACAAGATTTACCTATTTCTACCATTATTTTGAGCTAGGGTTTGTGTTTAAAAATTTACCCATGGATGAAATGCATGTATTTTGATGTTTTATGGTAGAATATGAAGCTTGAAATGATGTTAAAGAACTTTTGCTAAGTAATTTTAAGTGAAAATCGTAAAATGACATAATCGGTAAAATTCCTAATGTTCATAAGTGTATGTTAGAGTAAGAATTTGATGTTGCCATAGAAGGAAAAATGATCAGCATGCTATAAAACATAAGAATAAGGGCTGAAGTTTAATTTTCGAGTATTGGGGCAAAATTATAAATATGTGAAACTTTAGGGGCAAAAATGTAATTTTTCTATAGTGTGATTTTTAGACTAAATTGAATAATGTGCGTATTAAATGAGTTAAATATGTTATTATAGATCAAGAAAGACGAGGAATTGACCTTGATCGGGAAAAGAAAAGGTTGTTGACCAATTGCAAATTCGTCATATTTTGCAATAGAGGTAAGTTTGTATGTAAATAATGTATTGTTTTTACTTACATTTTCATATTTTGATAAACGGCATGAATTGTGGCTGAATATTTGATGTAATTGACAAAATATCGACAAGTGAGAAATTTCCGGTTGAACCTTAGGAATAAAAATGGATTCGAGTGACATGTTCACTTGAAACCTATGTGAAATCTAAGTGGAATAAGTGATCCGGTGCTGGTCCGTGACGTTCTACCATGGGGCTGAGTTATCCAGCATGTGTTACGGATACTCGACAGCTTGTGTGAGCAGCACCGAGTAGTTACGTATGACCGAAGCGACTTGTGGGAGCGGACCGAGATTGTGATTATGTGAAACGGTCTTTGGTCTTATAAGTTCTACCGGTGGTGGGGTAATCCCGCATGTGTTGCGGATACCGACAGCTTGTGTGAGCAGCACCGAGTAGTTACATATGACCGACAGCTTGTGTGAGCAGACCAGCGAATGTGAATAGCTCAAGAACGAGCCTATGTGTGATAAGTGATGTGAAGTAGCTTTGGCTACAAGTGTGGCACTATGTGCAATATTTCGATGTATCCGTTAATATTCGATATGTTCAACGGAAATGACTAAGTGTAAATGACTGTGATTATGTGATGAATAAGTGTAGGTATATGTGTGTAAACTTATGAGCAATGTGCTCGATATGTGATAGAACTTTGGTAAGATTGATACGGAGTAAATGTTACAATGAAAGTTATTGAAATTTAGAAATAAAACAGTTTTGAACAGCAGCAGTTATGTGTCTTTGAAAAATCACCAAAAATGGTAGAAATTGAATTAGAATTTGAATAATATATGAAATTAAATCTTATTGAGTCTATTTTCATATGAAAGAAACAAAGAAAGAAAAGAAGTTCTGTATTTTGAGATATTTAGATTTTTGTGAGACTGGTTCAGAGTGATTTCGAGATCCCCTGTTCTGACTTGGAAAAATCATTAAAAATTGTACAAAAATAATTTTGGGACATAATTTATATATTTAGATTCCTTAATGAGTCTAGTTTCAAATGAAACAAGTTACAACATCATTTGAATTCTGTACAAGGAGAAAATTGATTCGTAGTGAAAAGTGGTCAGAATAGTCAAACAGTGAAACAGGAGAAATTTTAATGAATAAACTGTACTAATTGGCTAAGTCAAAAATTCTGGAAATTTTATGGTATAAAGATATGTGAATCTAGTTTCAGTGAAAATTTACGGATCTTAATTTGGAGTTTCGTAGCTTAAGATAAAAATAATTTAGTCACTGTGACTCGAATAGACAGCTTGCTCCAAACTTGAATAAATAATGAATTTGATTGTAGGTTTGAATGTGTTGTTTTGTAAAAATACTAAATCCATTTATTAATTATTTATATACTTACTTACTAAGCTATATGCTTACTCTCTTTTCTTTTCCTTGTTTTATAGTGTCATCAAGCTAGTTCGGGATACGGTGATCGTCGGAGATCTATTCACACTATCACCTTCTTTTGGTATTTTGAAAACAATATTTTGGAAATTATGGCATGTATAGAAGGCTTAATTGTTTAGTTATTTATAGTTACGAATGGTTATTTTGCTTATGGGTATTGACGAGTTATTTTGCTTATGGGTATTGACGACTATGTATGGGAAAAGTTTTAACTTTATATGGATTTTACATTTTGAATTTTGTACAATAGCTTGGATCATGTCCTAGTAATGCCTCGTATCCTGCTCCAAATGATGCACTGGTAAGAGGTGTTACAGAATAACTATCAGTGGCAAGTTACAAGGATAAAGCTAGCCAAAGCAGCCGAAGTTTTCAACCTCGATGTAGTAACCACGCTATCAAACCAGGTAGAATTGCTACACAAAAAATTTGATGGTTTATATGGTTCTTCGCAGGCATATCCAGTTATGCAGTGTGACGCAAGTGAAAGAGCGGTGAATCCTGAGTACCCACCTTACGAATAGGGCATGGAGAGTGAACAAATGAACTATATGGGTAACAATTTCCGATCTAACAATAACCCTTATAGTAATGCTTATAATCCAGGTTGGAAGAACCACCCCAATTTCTCATGGGGAGGTCAAAGATATCAAAGGCAACAACCATCCCAAAACTTCCAACAACAGCCCTACCCACAGGAAAAGGAGCCGAACCTTGAAGAGATGCTGACAAACTTCATAGCAGCCTCAGAAATACGTTCCCAAAATGCAGAAACATGTTTCCAAAAGATAGAAACAAAACTTGAGGCATTGACACAAGAGTTCAAGGATCAAATCGGGTAACTGGCTAAGTAAATCTCTGAGAGACTATAGGGAAGACTACCGAGCAACACTGAGATTAACCTAAGGGAGCAAGTTTAAGCCATAACAGCTCAAGAAAGTGAAAGGTTCGACGAGCCTAATTCAAAGCAAAAGAATACTGTAGAAGAAGATATGGTTGAGGTCAATAACAAACCGATACCAGTAATCAAAGAGTACAAACCTCGCATACCATATCCCCAAGCAATAATGAAAGGTGATACAGAGGAATAGTTTGGTAAGTTTCTTAAACTTTTAAAAAAATTACATATTAACTTACCGTTTCTTGAAGCTCTTTCATAGATGCCAGATTCGAGGAAATTTTTAAAGAAGCTATTCACAAATAAGCGGAAGATAGATGAGGAATCACATGTGGAGCTGAACGCAGTATGCTCAGCAATGTTGCAAAATGAACTACCACGAAAGATAAAAGATCCAGGGAGTCTTACAATTCCATGCTTAATTGGTAGTTTATCTATTGATAACGCGTTAGCTGATTTAGGGGCAAGCATAAATGTCATGCCTTATAAATTGTTTAAACAACTAGGTCTAGGGAAACCCAAACAAACTAGGATGAGTATTCAATTAGCTGATAAAACTATTAGAGTTCCTTGGGGTATAATTGAAGATGTACTTGTGAAAATTGATAAATTCGTATTCCCAGTAGACTTTGTCTTTTTAGACATGGATGAGGACAACACGATCCCCCTAATTTTAGGAAGACCATTCTTAGCAACTACCAGAACTAAGGTTGATGTTGATGCAGGCGAACTCATACTCTGTGTAGGTGACGAGATAGTCACTCTTCAAGCTCTCGATTCCGCAAGGACATCGAATAATCAAGGTGAGAAAGTAAATGCTATTGATAACCATTCAGTTAACCCTTCTTTTCAGGAAGCATCACAAAAGAACACAACTGAACCCAATCCTAGACCCTGTACCAACAAAGAAATAACTCATGAGGGACAAAAGATTCAGATCGATGAACTAGAAGAGTGGAAGACACACTTCAAGGAAAAACTAGAGATACACGAAGAAGAACAAGCCACTCTACGAGACAGACAAGTTAAAAATCGGAGATCAGGTATTGTTAGATAAAACAGACCCACGAATATCTCCTCCTGACCCTAACATAAACAAAGAAATTCCTTTTAAGGTAATCAATATTTTCCCATACGGAATAGTTGAGGTAAGTTATCCTCTGTTTGGCACTTTGAAAATAAACACCACTCGACTTAACTCTATCATGATAATGGAACTGATAGCATGAGGGAGGATGTTCAACTCCTCAAACCACCATGAATATGCGAATGAGAGGGGAGTCTAGCTTAAGACTATAAACAAGCGCTTCTCGGGAGGCAACCCAAGTACTAACCTCATTAACTTCTATATTTTTCATTTTTATTTATTTTATTCTTTCCTTATAGCACCTAACTATAAACTAACCAAAAGTACAGAATTTCAAGCCATCCAGCCTTGTACACGGCCGTGGCTGTGGCCGTGTGGGTACACCAAATCTCCGTACTGACATGGCAAGGATGGTACGAGTTAGAACGAATCAATCTTCAAATCACGGACTCAACTACCACGCCATTGCCGTGTGATGCGACCGTGGCCGACACTGTTAAATTACACACGGGCGTGGAGACTTGAACATGGGCGTGGGAGAAGCGAACAAAGCACAACACGGCCGTGTGATATGGCCATGTGACGCACCACGCCCATGGTATACGGGCGTGGGAAAGTATCAGGCTCCAAAATCCTATTTAAACCACCCCACTCCCTCTCCTAACCTACTCCCCATCTCCCTTCTTCAATATCATTTTCTTTTTCTTTTCTCTTTCAGAACTTTAACCTCCCCTATCATTCTTCTAACTCAATGGCCATGTCGAATAAATGGAAGGATCCAAGCACAGTCTTCCTTAGGGAGACCGATCTACATAAGTTCATGTCGGCTACTTCATCCACTCGACAAGCCAAGGGTCTTTGAGACCGTTTAACTTTTGTTTTACTCTTCCTGTCTCATTTATTTTCCTTCTGTTTGACTATCTTATGCTTAATTTGGTTTATTTTATTTTAGTTTCTTAGTGCAGGTTCTAAAGGCTGCTAGGGAATCATGCCACTTTCGCCACCGCCAGCACCTCCGCAGCCTTAGAAGTCACACCTACCTTGCGAACCATCTAACAATAAGGACTCTTCGGTCCATTCATCTTTCATTTTAATTTTATTTACATTTCTATTTTATTCCTCTTTATCTTTCTTGTCTTTAACTATATATTTAGTTTATTTTAAATGTGTCTTAATAATTCTTGGCTAATTCTCTACGAGCTCCCTAATTTCTTCATCTAACGCAGAGCTCGGTAGCAGCCACCACCTCTATCGACTTCCAACTCCAGGAAACCATCCAAATTCAGGAAGTTTCACCTCCCACTCTCTCTTAAATTGGATATACATATTTGTACATTGAGCAGTGTACATTTTAAGTGTGGGGGGTGAATAGTTATTTAGAGAAAGTGCCTAACTTTCTGCATTATTCTCAATTCCCTAAATGATTTTTATTAAAATGTCTTGGATTAAGACATTGATAATTGTGCATTGATGATTAAATTTGAAGAATACTGGAGAATCAAGCATGATAAGTCTATTTTTCAAAAATTAAAAATTTTGTTAGGTTGTCTACCTGAATCTAATTATTACTTTGAAGTTTGAAATTTACGAGGTTGATATCAAACACCCATAATTTTTGTGTGATTTTGAGCCTTTTAGAGCATATATTCTTTTTCTTACTCACTTTATTGATTATGAGTGTGTCAACATTGATCTGTTATTTTAGAACTTGCATTGATTATACATGTCAAGACCACACCTTTGATTTGATATACAGAGATGATAAAGGCACCTAGGTTTTAACTCACTCACTCCACTAGAAGCCTACCTTCACGATTAACCCTTAGTGAACCTCGTTTAATCCTAACAACCCTTTTTATTGACTTACCTACTAATATTAACCCAAAACCCTTTGTATTTGTCATCACCATTTTTTAACTATCCTTTTATCGACATTTGATTTGATTGGTTGCCTAATTATTTTATTTCAGTAGTAAATTCATCATTTGACTTGTTTTAAAAAAAATGAAGTATATTCATTATTAGTTCTATGTTAGGTGAGCTTATGCATGTAAATTCCAAATCTCGAAGAGAAAAAGCTCGTATTATTAGTTTTCAATTGATGTAATTATTTAGGAGTAGTTATATTTCTAGTTAGGTAATTTGTCATGTCAGTCTCGATTCTAACTATCTAATTCAGCCTTCGTCCACACCTTTAACCCAAGCCCCGTTACAACCATGTCAAAGACCTTTTGGTTTATGTATCATCTCATTTTATAGTGGTGGAGATTTGATTTTTATGCAAGCCTCTGGGATTAACTCTTCATGTTTGACTATTGAGTGCTTAACTTTGAACCTTAAACACTTTGAGTGATTTGAGTGAATCTTTAGTGAGGATGTCAATTCTTGTCGATTTTGAATCAGAGATAATTAATTAGGTTAGGGAAAACACCTAACATTTTTCGGGCTATAAATGTATGACTTTGATTGTTTGAATCTTTAGGACCCTTTGAGTTAAATTATCCATGTATAAATTATCTTTGATTTATGATGAAACATTATTAATGAATATTATGAATCAAGGAAGATCATTTTAATTGTAAGTCGATAATTTTGCTTGAGGACAAGCAAAAGCTTAAGTGTGGGGGTATTTGATAAACCGTAAAAGTAACATATTTTAGGCCCACATTTAGGATGCTTTTGGATGATTTAAGCCTTGAATTGTGTAATTTGGTGCTCTTAATCCTTTGTTTTCATGTTTTATACTCAGAAGAGCACCGAGTGATGAAAAGAACAGAAAACGGGCCCAAAACGGAGTAAATGGGTGAAATCTACACGGCCTGGGCCCAAGACCACATAACCGTGCCTTATTCAACAGGTTCGAACACGGCCTGGCCACGACTTACACGGGCGTGTGCCATAGGCGTGTCCTTGTTGCAGGAAAGAAGCGTTTCACTCGGATTAGGATGCTTAGGGGCAAAGAAACATATTCAAAAGCCTATATAAATACCCTAAGTATCACCTAAGAAAGGGGGAACCCAAGGCTTTTATCAGGGGGCGTCCAGCTAGGCCAGAGAGGGCAGATTTGTGGAGATTTACTCGAAGATAGCCAGTTGATCCATCTCAAGAAGCCGGAATTATACTCAAGACGGAGGATCTCTCCTTCAATTCCTTCAGGGGGTTTTAGGGATTTCTTATGTTTTGTTTTATCTTTTCTTTTGAGATGTTTTCTTTTTATGAACTAAACCCTCAGATACCTGAGGGGGATGAAACCTAAGATGAATATTGTTGTCGTTTGCTGAACTATATGATAAATATTTGACTTGTTCTTAATTATGTGCTCTTAATTCTTGTATTGATATTTCCGAGATATTAATTCAAGTGTGAAACCTAATATGGGATTTTGCCGAGATATTAAAGTCCCTGCCTAAGAGTAGATCTAGCATAAGTAAGCGGAGTTGATCGCACGCCTAGAGATAGGGTGACGAGATTTTGCCGGATTAGGGTGAAACCTAATATAGGAGTCCATAAATCAAGTTAATGCAATTCTAGGGGTTTTAATTAGAAAGAGATTTCAATTAATCAACCTAGAGTTAGACGTTAGTCGCCTCGAGAGAGGGATAAATATAACTTAGGGAGTCTTACGGATCAAGTCAAATGAATAAATCGTCTGGTTTAGAGTTAGATAACAAGTAAAGTCTAGGTGGATTCTTCCTTGTGTGTCGTCTTAATCAATTGGTTTTTCCTCAAGTTATTTTCCTAAATTCATTCTTCTTTGTCTTAGAGTCTTTAGTTTAGTAGTTAGTTAATTTAGATTAGATAAACAATTCATTCAATTCTTAGGCTAAATAATAAAAAAAGAGATAGTATTAGTACTTTTGGTTCCTTTGGGTTCGACATTCTGGTCTTGCCTTAACTATACTACTGTTCGATAGGTGCGCTTGCCTCAAATCGTTGTCATAGTTAGTTTCCAGGTTTGGTCATTTTTTTTATAAATTTTAAGACTTTGACATTACGAAAACAACGATCATGAATTTCGTACCTTAGCCTATTTTCTCTATTTTTGATCCGTTTCTCGTTCTTTTCATCCTCCGATGCTCTTCTAAGTATAAAACATGAAATTAAAGGATTAGGAGCATCAAATTCCATAATTCAGAGGATAAATCATCCAAAAGTATGCTAAATGTGGGATTAAAATATGTATATATTACGGTTTATCAATATACCCTATACTGCACTGATAGATATAGGACCTACTCACTCATATACAGCCTGTAATGTATCTGAGAACTTCGGTATCTTGGTTGAGGGCTCTACAAGTGAGGTCATTGTACTGAGTCCGCTGAGGCAATCGGTAAGGGTGAATAAACTGTAGAGAGATGTTCCTTTAGAGGTCCAAGGGGCTATCTTTCTAGCCGATCTGATGGAATTGCCTTTTTTAAGTTTGATCTGATACTGGGAATGGACCGGTTAGTCAAAAACTGAGTTAGCTTAGACTATGCCATAAAAAGGCTTGTACTGAGAACTGGGGAGGATAGCGAGGTAGTTGTAATTGGGGAACGTCGAAACTACTTGACAAATGTGATTTCTGCACTGAGGGCAGAAAAGTTGGTGTATAAGGGATGTGAGGCGTATCTAGCCTACATCAGTGTTTCAGATTTTAGGGATTCTTCGGTTAAGAATATAAGGACGGTTAAGGATTTTTTAGACGTTTTTCCTGATGGGCTACTTGGGTTACCGAATCATGAAGTAGAGTTTGGGATTGAGCTCCTTCCTGGTACAGCTTCGAAGTCCATCGCCCCTTATAGAATGGCACCGAAGGTGCTTGTGAAGCTTAAGGCTCAGATTCAAGAGTTATTGGATCGTGATCCATCCGCCTTAGTGTGTCTTCGTGGGGAGCACCTGTGCTGTTTGTAAAAAAGAAGGATGGATCCATGCGTATGTGTATCGATTACCGTCAATTGAACAGGCTGGCCATCAAGAATAAGTACACCTACCGATGATTGATGATCTGTTTGACTCGTTTCAAGGAGCGATGGTTTTCTCTAAGATTGATCTACGATCAGGGTATCACTAGTTGACTGTTAAAGAGACTGACGTGCATAAGATCACATTTAGGACTCGCTACAGCCACTATGAGTTCCTAGTGATGCCATTTAGACTGACGAATGTACCAGCAGTTTTTATGGATCTGATGAACTGAGCGTTCTAGCCCTATCTGGATCGGTTCGTAGTGGTATTTATTGATGACATACTGGTCTATTTGAAAACGGATGATGAGTATGATGAACACCTCAGAGTGGTTCTACAAATTCTGCGAGAGAAATAAATGTACGCCAAGTTCAGTAAATATGAGTTCTGGTTATGTGAAGTAACATTTCTGGGATATGTGGTTTCTGCAGAGGGGATTAGAGTCGATCCTCGAAAGATTGAGGCTGCCTTAGATTGGAAGCATCCTAAGACTGTATCGAAAATCCGCAGGTTTCTGGGATTGGCAGGGTATTATCGATGATTTGTAGAGGCGTTTTCATTGATTGCTGCACCCTTAACTAAGTTGCTACGTAAGGGTGTGCCGTTTAACTGGACTAATTTGCAGTAAAACTTTGAGAAGCTCAAGACTTTTTTGACTGAGGCCCTGTTTTGATACAGCCAGAGTCTAGAAAAGAGTTTACTGTCTACAGCGATGCATCACATATCGGTTTAGGATATGTGTTGATGCAAGAGGGTAAGGTGGTAGCGTATGTGTCTCGTTAGCTTAAGACTCATGAGGCGAATTATCCAACGCATGACTTGGAGTTGGTCGCTATGGTGTTCGCACTGAAAATCTAGAGGCATTATCTGTACAGTGAGTAGTGTATCATTTACACTAATCACAAGAGCTTTAATTATCTCCTCACTTAGAAGGAGTTGAACCTTAGACAACGTAGGTGGATTGAGTTGCTTAAGGATTATGACTGTATGATTGAATACCACCTTGGCAAGGCCAATGTGGTGGCCGATGCACTGAGCCATAGGGCTGTGACTGATCTGAGGGTAATGTTTGCTCGTCTCAGTTTATTTGATAATAGTAGTTTATCGGTCGAACTTCAAGTTAAACCAACGTAGATAGAACAGATTAAGGGTAAACAGTTGGAGGACGAGTCTTTGGGCCTTCGTTTCCAACAAATTGAGAGTGGTTGCACATCATATTTTGGATTGAATAATGAAGGGGTACTCTGTTTCCGTAGGAGACTCTGTGTACCGAATGATACCAAGTTGAGGTAGTCTATACTGCGATAGGCATATAGTAGTCCTTATGCTATGCATTCTGGCGGAAACAAGATGTACTGAAACCTTCATGAGTTATACTGGTGGCCGAGTTTTAAGCGTGAGGTTACAGACTTTGTCGGTAATTGTCTGACATGTCAGTAGGTTAAGGCTGAGCATCAATTACCTTCGAGGTTGCTTCAGCCATTTAAGATTTCACTTTGAAAGTGGGAGCGAGTGACTATGGACTTCGTTAGTGGGTTACCTCTCATACCCACTAAGAAGGATTCAGTATGGGTCACCGTGGATCGGTTGACCAAGTCTGCCCATTTCATACCTGTTCAAACCGATTACTCTCTGCAGAAGCTGGCTAAACTGTATGTGTCTGAGATAGTGACACTGCATGGGTTACCTGTTTCGATAATATTTGATAGGGATCCTTGTTTCACGTCTCGGTTCTGGAAGAAGCTAAATGAAGCTCTAGGTACAAGGCTAGATACTACGTTCCATCCTCAGACAGATAGTCAATCTGAGAGGGTGATTCAGATACTAGAGGATATGTTAAGGGGTTGTGTAATTGACTTCTGAGGCAGTTGGGAGGAGTTTTTGCCGTTGACAGAGTTCGCTTACAATAATAGTTACCAGTCTAGCATACAGATGGGACCTTAAAAGTGTTCTATGATCATAAATTCGTACTCCTTTGTGTTGGACTGAGTTGGGCGAGTGCCGTGTTCAGGGTCCTGAACTGGTTTTTGATACTGAGGATAAGTTCTGGTTGATTCAAGATCAACTAAAAGAGGCACATGATAGGCAAAAGTCATATGCGGATATGAAGCAATGAGAGATTGAGTATTCTGTGGGGGACTTCATTTTTCTAAGGTCTCCCCGTGGAAGAAGGTACTGAGATTTGGTAGTAAGGGCAAGCTGAGCCCTAGATTCATTGAACCTTATCTCATACTGAGATGTGTGGGACCAGTTTCCTACCAGTTGAAGCTACCTCCAGAGTTGGAGCGGATTCATGATGTATTCCATGTCTCCATGCTTAGGCGTTACTCCTCTGATCCCACGCACATCGTCCCTGTTGAGGAGAGATTAGGCCAGATCTGACTTTTGAAAAGGAGCTAGTGCAGATATTGGAGCGAGATGTAAAGGTTCTAAGAAGAAAGTCTATCCCATTGGTTAAGGTTCTTTGGCGTAATCATAGTTCGGAGGAGGCCACGTGGGAGCCTGAGGATGCGATGCGTCAGCAGTATCCTCATCTTTTCTGATCAGGTAAATTTTGAGAGCGAAATTTTCTTTAAAAGGGGTAGAGTTGTAACGCCCCAATTTTTCTTAATTTCGGCTTTTAAAAATTTGTTACACAAGTATTTGTTTGCTTCAGTGGTTAAGTGTTCTAGGAGTGTCTAAGAAGTCTTGGGTTCAAGCCTTGGCTTGGGAAAATTTTTGTTTTTCTTTGCATAAAGCCCTATCTTTAGACAGTAGGCTCTTAGTTAAATGTTGGTAAAAATATATCAGAATGGGCCTACTGGTTTGGTGGTTAAGTGTAGTGTTGGAGTGTTGGAGGTCCTGTGTTCAATTCCCTACTTTGGCTTTATTTTTGTGTGATTATGGGGAAGAGTTTGAATTGTAGTAAAATGCTGAGTTTTTGAGGGGTAGTGTGAGTGTAGTGGACGGTTTTTAGAAGAAAAATAAGGGATTGAGGGTGGTTATCGTATATTCTATCAGTCTTTGCTTTTCCCAAAAATCTGCACGTTTTTCCCTCCATTCTCCCTGCCGAAATTCCCTTTGAATCACCCCTCTCTCTTTTTCCTGTTCGTTTTTCGTAAATCTTCCTTTCTTTTTGACATTGACAATAGGTCCTCTGCGATTTCAGTAAGTTCCCACTCTCTTCTACCATGAATTTCTTAACGGTTGAGTAGTAATATTTTCTTCTGCTGGTAATGACGTAGGAGGAGGCTCTGATCAGTGAATTTCGTATTTCTCGTTTAAACGGTGTTGACGGGAAGTCTTCGTCAGCAGTGAGTTAAGTTACTATTGATAAGTTATTTTTAGAAAACTCATTAATTAGTTTGCTAAATCGATATTGGATACTTCTCTAATTGGTTTTTAGGCTTAGAGAGTGTTTCAACAGTGAAATCGAACCAAGTGTGTACTCGAAACACTGAAAACGCGTCACATGGGCGTGTGATAGGCCGTGCGCAGGCGACACAGCCGTGTGATGGCCTAGCAAGACCGTGCGCGAGACACAAGCTCGACCAATTGGACTGTGTGAGCCCACACGGGCAGACAACATGGGAATGCGAGCCCATTTCCATTGATTTATTTCTAAGGTTGCACGGGTGCCCGAGACGACTGTAAACCTACTGTAGGGTCGGTACGATTACCTAGACTCCTAACTGAATGACTGTATATTGAGCATGTTGTTTGTATTGTACTATATAAATGTGACATACCATGATTGGGCATGACATAACTGTATGATGCATTGTATTAGGTTGGGGATTGATATTGATTAGAGGAAGTGTACTGAAAGGCTTCGAGCCTAACTTACTAGCCGCTCAGCTGCAAATTTCTGTTTAGTGCCGCAACTGGTAGTATTTGGAGTGTAGGGATGGGTGGGTTGATTATATCCCCACATGGAGTGTAGGGTTGGACGGAGATAGAGTGTAGAGGCTGGTTGGGTAGGATTTTCCTAATTGCATATTTGCTACTGCTACTATACTGGGATGGGCTAAGGACCTCGTACTCATTGATACTGAAATGGGCTAAGGCCCAAACTGATACTGATACTGAAATTGAAAAGTGCTTAAGCCTGAACTGAGATTATCTGTTATTGTCTGTTGTTTGCGTAAGGATTACACACTGAGTTTATGTAAACTTACCCTTTCTATTTAATCTATACAGGTAACCCCAGCCATAGGCGGGTCGGTGCCACGGAGGACTCAGAGGTGGCCACATGACTTCTTTTTATTATTGGATTCTTATTTAAAATTTTAAGTTTGTTTTGGGGGTATTTTTCTGTAATAATGGCATCTATGGATTTTTACCTAAAATTTGGATTTTATACAGTTTTCTGTTATATCTGCTAGAAGTAGGTAAAAATGGGGTTTTTAAAGAAATGCATGTGTTTTAGCAAACTACCCACAAGGACACAAACTGTTTAAAAAGCTTCTGCAACGTATAATGTTTTGAAAACTAACGATTGAATTAGAATTACGATTTTAGAGTTAATAAGAAGATAATGAGGATTTCTAAATGGAAAATGTTTTAAGCAAAGTTACCGTTTTCTAACACACTACCATGTGACATTGCCAGATTCGGCCATAATGTCCAGGCCGGGTTTGACGTGTTACATTTAGTTTTGTATATAAGGACTAAAATGAATAAAATGTAAAACCATTGTGAGATTTTGGTATAAATAGAAATTAGAGGGTCCTAATGACTGTAATTGAATTCAGATTTTAAATTGAGGCTAAAAATTGGAAGTTATGGCTATTTCGAATTTAAGGACTAAATTGAATAAAAAGAAAAACTTTCGAGGTTTCAAAAAATGAGATTATATAAGTTCATTCATGTCATGGTATAATGTGTAAATGTTTGATAGTGCTGGATTGTATGGAATAACTGTATATATTAAGAATTAGATCAAACCGTAGGTAATCAAGGAAAAGCTAAAATTGTTGATTAGTCCCTGAAGAATCAACTTGTTTGGTGATTTGAACAGGTAAGTTCATATGGTATTGATTTACTTAGGTTTTTATGTATTTGATTTGAATATATATGTTTGAATGTGAACTGGCGTGAAAGGATAGAATTGGACTAAATTGAAAAGTTACGTTTATATGTGTACTAGATGCTCGTGTGAATTTAGTAAAGGTTAGGATACGAATGACATGCAAATGAGGTCTTGTGTGCACTTGTAGATGATTGATTAAAGATGTTATCGAGGTCCAACATTTTTTTTGGATTCACAAATATATGTGACACGGATTTAGTTCGGACGAGTAACCTGATATGTTGTTATAAAGGTTTAGCCCAGACAGATAACTTGATATGTATAAATTCAGTTCAGATTAGCAACTAGTGTGGTGTAAATACTTGTGTATCCAAGTCTGTTTACTAGGTTTTATCAAGTGAAATAGTTTATATGAAATGAGAAATTGAAATGAGATGAAATGAAACTTGATGTTCAAATGGAAAAATATTGAATGAATTGAGTATAATGCCTTTGACACGTATGTGATTATGTTATCATTAAATTGAATGAGCTTTTGATATTAGTTATCTAAAAATACATGAATTGGCATGTTAAGTAATTGTGACATCATATGATTTTGATTATAAGTTAATGCTCACCTTGTTGATGTTTTGATTTGACATGTCTAGCCAAACTATGCCAAGTTAAGGTAGCTTATAGTATCTAGATAAAAAGATAAGGTAAGTTTTGTACTCCATATGAACTTCTAAGCATTCTATATGCTTACCTTGTTTGTTTTCTCTTTTCCTTGTAAATCATCACCTTATGAAACTTGTCAAGTCGAATCGTCTCGAAACTTACACTATCACTGAACCAATAGTTATATAATCATTTTGGAGTCTAGGGTTGTGGCATGTATATAAATGTCTTATTGTGTACCTTAATGTATAAAAGTCTTGATAAGTGGAAAATATGAAATATGATGATTTTGAATGTTGGTCATGGTATGTGAATTGGTTAATGCATGATTTGGCAATGGTTGATGCCTAGTTGAAATGATATGTTTTATTGTATATGCTTGAGATATGTGTTGGCATATGGTTGGTTTAGTTCATTTTAAGGTCATGAAGGATTTGATGATTGAGTTTTTCATGTATGTAAATGTTGAGTTTAGCTAAACGTAATTGGCATAGTTGGATGGATATTTGGGATTAAATAGACTTAAATGATAAATGGATGAAATATGTGACTTATTCTTGGATATTGAAGTTCATGCTTAAGGCTTATAAGCCATTGAAGTGTTTATTGTGCAGAAGTTTATGTAATAGAAATGAAATAGCATGTTTAATGTGGTGTGGCATAGGTAAAGGTTGGTAATTGAATGATTAGTTGTTACGTTTTGGTGTTATTTAAATTGTTTTGGCCTAATTGATGAATAAATATAGATTTTATTGATAAGAAGTTGAATTTGAATATTTAAATTTTTTTTGACATGTTTTGGTATGTTTTGAGTTAGGTGGAAGTGGTAATTAGGTGTGCATATGGAAAGTTCTGGTTGGAAACTTTGATTAGGTATCTAATTGTGTATTTTTTCCAGAAATAAGGGCAACGTTGTGTGATAAACTGTAATATGAACATATTTTAATCCCACATTTAGCATACTTTTGGATGATTTATTCCTTGAATTGTGTAATTTGGTGCTCTTAATCCTTTAATTTCATGTTTTATACTTAGGAAAGCACCGGAGGATGAAAAGAACGAGAAACGGGCCTAAAACGGAGTAAATGGGCCAAATCATGAAATCGACACGGCTTGGGCCCAAGACCACACTGCCGTGTCTCATTAACAGACCCGAACACGGCTTGGCCATGATTCACATGGGCGTGTGCCATGGGCGTGTCCCTGTCATGACAAAGAAAAGTTTCATTCGGATTAGGGTGCTTAGAGGCAAAGAAAGCCATTCCAAAAGCCTTTATAAACACCCTAGAGGCCAACCTTCAAGGGGAGTCCAGTTAGGCGTCCAGTTAGGCCGAAGAGCCAAGCCAGAGAGGCCAGAATTGTGGAATTTACTTGAAGAAAGCCAGTTGATTCATCTCAAGAAGTCGGAATTATACTCAAGACGGAGGATCTTCTCTTCAATTCCTTCAGGGGGTTTTAGGGTTTTTCTTATGTTTTGTTTTATATTTTCTTCTAAGATGTATTCTTTTTTATTATGAACAAAACCCCTCAAATACCTGAGGGGGATGAAACCTAAGACGGATCTTGTTATTGTTTTCTGAACTATATGATAAATACTTGATTTATTCTTAATTATGTGTTCTTAATTCTTGCTTTGATATTTCAGGATATTGATTCAAGTATTGATGTGCTTAGGCAGTGGAGCAAAAGTCCCTGTTTAATAGTAGATCTAGCATAATTAAGCGGAGTTGAGCGCAACCCTAGAAATAGGATGACGAAAACTGTCGGATTAGGGTCAAACCTAATATGGGAGTCCATAGATCGAGTTAATGCAATTCTAGGGGTTTTAATTAGAAAGAGATTTCAATTAATCAACCTAGGGTTAGACGTTAGTAGCCTCGAAAGAGGTATTAATATAAATTAGGGAATCCTACGGATCAAGTCAAGTGAATAAATCGCCTGGTTCAGCGTTAAATAACAAGTGAAGTCTAGGTGGTTACTTCATCGGGTATTGTCTTAATCAGTTGGTTTTTCCCACAAGTATTTTCCCAAATTCATCCTCTTTGTCTTTGCATATTTAGCTTATTGTTAGTTAATTAATAATTCACTTTTATTCTTAGACTAAATAATAAAAAGAAAGTTAGTATTAGCACTTCTAATTCCTTTGGGTTCGACAATCCGGCCTTGCCACTAAACTATACTACTGTTCGATAGGTGCGCTTGCCTCAATCGTTGTCATAGTTAGTTTCTAGGCTCGATCATTCTTTTTATAAATTTTTAAGACTTTGACACATGATCATTGTGACCTTGGACTTTTGACGTCGTAATGTCCCCAACATTGTAACATCCCAAATTTTTAGTTTAAAATTCGTAAAATTATTTCAATAATGAGCTATTGGCTTGATGGTTAAGGAAAAGTAAGGAGATAGTATAATTGTCTTAGAGACTCAAGTTCAGATCCCTTTCTGAGCGAATAAAATTAATTTTGCTATTTTTTCTCCCATTCTCCCCTTTGTTGCATCATCCAACCTAGTAAGAAACCCTAGGTTTAAATACAAACTTTTTAATAGAAAAAATCAGATTTCCACTTTATTTTCTCCACCCTAGTCATCCCTCACCTCTCCCTCTCTTATTCTCTCTCAATTTTCCCCTTTCTTCTTTCTCGTGCTGTCCCAAACAAGGTATTTTCACCATTGTTGTGCCATTGCCTTACCTAGTTGTAACACCCCTAACCCATATACGTCGTCGAAACTGGGTTACAGAGTATTACCAGAGTTTACAGATCAAATGCAGACATTTCATATCACTTCATGTTTATATCAGAAATCAAACATATATCAATCATATTGTCCCTTATATGAGCCATCGAGTCCCAAAATACACATTAGAAACAAGTCAAGACTAAACTTGGAACTCATAGAATTTTTCGAAAAATTTCAAAATTTTTCCAAGGTGCAGGGGACACACGCCTATGTGGCCAGGCCGTGTGGGCATTCGAAATAGGGGCACATAGCCGTGTCCTAGCCCGTGCTCACTAACTTGGGTCATACGACCAAGCTGCACACCCATGTGCTTAGCCGTGTGAGCCTACTGACTTGCATTAGTTAGGTGCAGGGGTCACACGGCCAAGTTGCACACTCATGTGCTAGGCCGTGTGGATAATTTTGAGCATTCTATTTCTCAATTTTTAAGATGCATGGGATACACGACCAACCCACACGCCCATGTGCTAGGCCGTGTGTCACAAACGGCTGAGACACACGCCTGTGTCTTTGCCCGTGTGGACGAAAATAGGCCATTTCCAATGCCACATTTCTCACCCAATTTGTCTTCCACCTACATTAACACTTAAACACATTTACAAGCCAATTCAAGACTTATAAATCAAGTCAAAACTAAGTCTTATGCATGACATATTAATTCATATGCTTAACTACTCAAACTTACCAAAATAACCATGCATTCATATTAACATATTTTGCCAATTACACTATCTCAAATCACTCATCCATATGCCTATATGATTCCCTTCATTCATCCATTTCAAACACACATAAAACATATAAAGGATATATATACATATCAACATATATAGGCCATACCAATGGCTAATTTCAACCAAACAAATACATGCCAACAATGGCACAATTTAGCCTATACATGCCTTTGTAACCAAAATTTAGTTTGTTACATATACCGAAATGGGCCAATGGATAGTGTGAGGTATCTCCGTCAAGTTTCCAACCCAACGAGCTTCCGAAGTACTATAAAACAGAGTAAGCATTTAATGCTTAGTAAGTTCGTATAACGAAAAGTTAACTTACCACACATTTGCATTTAAAGTAAGTATACATAATACCACTAAAACAAATTAAATAAAAACCTAAACACATAATCTCATCAAGAATGTTAGTCATGTATTTTACATGAATACCAATAATCATATATGAGCTCATCAAATACCAAACTTCATGTATGTTGTGCATATACGGGTAATGATTCATTTCGAACTCTTATTTTCTCATGTCAAGATTTTACCCATTTAATTATTTAAAATATCGATGGATACATGGGTAGTACACTCGAAGTGCACAAATCCGAAATCCGTCAATTCATATTCGAGAATGCTCCTACGAGCAATTAAACGAGAATTTCTGAAGAGCCATTAACGAGAAACTCATTCGAGCCAATATCGGGAAGGTTCAAGCGAGCCAATTATCAGGAAGCTCCGAAGAGCCAATAAATAAGGAAGCTCATGAAAGAGCCTTTAATCGGGAAGCTCTGAAGAGCCATATATCGAGACGCTCATAAGAGCTGCGGTGTGTCCACAACACATACAGGATCACAACTAATCGAGATGCTCCGAAGAGCTATTAATGGATTAGTTAAATTGAATAGAATGAAGTTTGAATTAGTTAAATTTGATTATATAGATCAAGAAAAGCAACATACGGATTTAGATCGGGAAAAAGATAAAGTGTTAGATTAATCGATTGTTTTTCTCCGTACGTGTTTGAGGTAAGTTCGTATATTTAATTAGCATTAAATTACATTTGATTTAAATGCTTTTGTGTTATATTATTGGTATTACGACTCTACGAAAATATCCAACAAATTTTCGACGACTTTCGGATCTCGTTTGAACCTTAGGAATAAATAGGATACAAATGACATGTCATTAGGGGTTACCATGTTTTGGGTGTTGGTCTCGTACGTCCTACCGGTGACTGAGTTTCTGGCATTTGTTACGATTACTTGACAGCTTGTGTGAGCAGCACCGTGTAGTACGTCTTGACTGACAGTTTGTGTGAGCAGACCCATTTATGGCTCGAGAGAGAGCACTGATATGAGATATGAGATAGTTGTAGTTTCGACCACGTGTTGGCACATAGTATGTGAGATTCTCGCGTATCCGATATTATTCTAAGTGGTTCAACGGGCACAGTTCTGTTACGAGGTTATATGAGTTCAATACAAACTGGTACATATATATACATGAAATACATGGAAATGGTTTATATATGATATATGAACACATGGTATAGATGTTTCATGTATATGGAATTTAAATAGTTGTTGAACTCATATATGATTCTCGATTTTTATATGAATACATTGCTAATTTGGTTGATGAATATGTGTTGGGCTTTTGGGACAATTTGAGTTGTGATATGCATTGATTTACTTACCTAAATTGTGATTAAATGGTAAGTTAAATTTTGAGTTATACGAACTTACTAAGCATTGCATGCTTTCTTTGTGTTATTTTCTTTGTGTATCTAGTTATCGGAAGCTCATACGGGTTGGAAGTTGTCGGAGATTTCATCACACTATCTATCGGCTATTTTGGTACTTTTGGTTATATAATTTTGGTTATAATGGCATGTATAAGTTATTTTGGCTAATGATAGCCTACATATTTTGTTATGTTTGTACCATTTGATTTGACTTGTACTTTGGGTATATTTTGTTATGTATATATGTAAATGACCTTATCATATTTATTGTATGATTATCATGTAAATGTTCTAATTGTGAATTGATAATTTTGGGTACCAAATAGTTGAGCTTGATAAGTGACATACATGTTAAGTTTTGATACAATTATGAATATATGTGTTTGGTCATTTAGGTAAGTTTGGATACATAGTTGGCATGTTTTTAAATGGCCAATTGAGGTGCCTATGGGCATTATGGTTATATTTGATGATATTACATGTTTTAAGCTTGATTTTTATTGGTTTCTAATATGATTGTGATATGAAATTTGTTTGATCTGTAAGTCAGGTAATGCTTCGTAACCCTGTTTTGGTGTTGGATACGGGTTAGGGGTGTTACATGAAATGTCCCAGATCAATAATGAAGTCGGATTTCGTTCGAAGTCCCGTTTTGCAACAAATCAGTGTAAGTTTGTTCGATATTTTCAATTATGAAAATTTGTGCTTGTAACACTGCTTTAGCCAAACCTTTATTGGTGTTTCAAGGCTGGTCATTAATCATATATTATCATACTAAGTGTTATCTTTGGATATAGGCTCATCTAAGGCTTAGAAGCGGAAGTGTGGATTTTTCAATAGTATTGCAGTTTTCAAAAATAAGGTGTGAGTCTTATCTTTGTGTTAATAGTTATAAGTTAACATTGTATGATGAAAATTGGTAAAATATACTTGTTGGTTGTGGCATGGCTGAATGACCTAAAATTAAATAAATAGTATGCTGGACAAGGTACGTACTTAAATAGCTAAACTATTCATTAGAGGCCCAGTTTGGGGATTGTTTGATTGTGTATAGGATATATGTGCATTGTACGGATATGTGCCATAATTGTGATTGATTTTATGTAAGTTGTGACATACTTCGTAATGTTTACTGTATGATGGATATTGATAATTGACGCAAGGAAAAGCATGCTAAAAATTGTGACATTGTTCGATGTGCTTATGAAGTTGCCATGATTGATAATGTTATAAGTATGTGTTGTGTTACATTTTATGCGTAACACTGATTGTATTGAAAGCATGTTCATATGCCATTGATTCTGTTAATTGAAAGTATGCAAGGCATACTCTGATACTGTTTACCGAAAAGTATGATAAGTATGCCATTGCACTAAACTATTATTGATAAGCATGATTTGTTGCACTGATGGTATGACATTTTGCATTTGCATTGGGTTGGGTTTTGTGGTTGACGAAGGAGTTCCGTGGAGTACCAGTGATAATTTAAGTCTACAATATTGAGTCAGTATACTGCACCTGGAGTACTGAAGAGATTGGGCGATTTAATCGCATTATTGGAAGCTTAATTGCATTATTGATACTGGTGGCAAGTCCAAAATACTGACAGCTAGTTTGTATTTTTATTGGCATATTATCTGGACTATTGATTGGTGGTTTATCCACATCAAGCTTTAGCTCGCATTGTTTAGAGTTTGGTAAACGGGCTCTGGGAAACTCGTGGTGTGTAGCGGATGGTTAGGTAGAAACATTTTTGCATCGCATCATATGCATAACATGTTCATACACTGATTAGTTTTGCCATGTACTTTTCTGAAATTATGATTGTTAACCGGTTGATTGATTGAATGTTTTCCCATTTTGTTGACTCACACTAAACTTTCATAAGTTCACCCAATTAGTTTCAAACTTTTCCAGTGACCCTCGTAATTAGGACCAAACCTGGCATGCGAAGTAGCAACTCGGACATTAGGTTGTTTATTTTTAATTAAATGTTTAATAGGAATTTTTCTCTGGTTTGCACTGTAATCGTTATTTTTGGATTGTGGCTTGGTAAACTTTAATTTGGGGGTTTTATAAATGCATGTCTATTAAACTTAATAACCGGTAAATGCATGTTATTTGATTTAAAGTAAAATTTGGCATACTTGAAGTTTTTGATACATTAGAATGAAATGAGTTTTTCATAAATAAAAATGACAACTCAATTGCTTTTTTTCAAAAATGTCACGATCGATTAATAAGACGAACATGACATAAAGTTGGCCTAGTTAATAAATGTTTTAGCGTTTGAGCTTAAAAGTAGTGATTTTCCTAAGATAGCCTAATTAGGGTTTTTGTGAGTAAAACGGATCACTTGGCCATTTCGATGGCTAATGTAGCCTTCATGATCTGACCATAAGGTTTAAGTCTGGTTAGGAAGGTTATAAACACAGTAAGTGACGTTGTGACAAGCTTAGGCTTATCGTCGCGACGTGACATACTGCGATGGCCACGTCGTAAAGAAAACATGACGAAGTCGTAATGTCGATCCATACATTTTAAAATCCTTACAAGTTGGTCCTATTTCGTGCTTGAGTTGACAAAAAAGCTATTGTAAGCTCGTATAAGACCCAGAAATGATTGTTTAATATAATTTGAATTTGATTAACACTTGATTAGATGTGTAAATGTTTATATGCTGCCTAATTGACTGTTGTTGCTCCGGCAAATGAATGTAGCATATTGTAGTTCGAATCCGACGATCGGGTTAAGCAAGGGGTGTTACAGTGACTATCATTAAAACTATGCTCATCACCTAAATGGGTCAAATAGCTTTATATTGTTATTTTCATGCTCATGAGATCTTTAATTCATGGCTTCCAAAATATCTTAAATTTGATAAAACATGAGATTATAGATCATATCCAAGCCGTAACTACTATGTGCATCATTATAAATATGCATTGTATGATCTCGATTTTAAATATATGATCATCATGTTCACATTTTCACTAGAAGATTCATGCAAGAATAGTGATCTCAAATATATTTTTCCGAAATAACAATTATATCGGTTTCTATTTGAGAAAAGAATTTTTGTTTTCACGGAAAAGAAAAGAAAATCATTTCTATTTCTATATTTTGATTCGATTTGATCGACCCCACACTCGAGGCAATTCGTGGTACGAGAATAGCGAAAAAGATCATTTGGTTGAAAGTCGAGAATGACAAGGACCTGTCTATCACAAACCAGGTCAGTTTGCAAAATTTTTATTTTCCACTGTGCAAGAAAATCGTTTCAAACCGGATTTTTTCCAACAAGTAAAACTACTTTTTTTAGTTCTGTTTGGAACACCTCTCAAGTCCCAATTGCGGTACCACCTCGTCTATCATTTGTGGACCTACAACGCCACCATAAAAAGGCAACATCAGTAAAATAAACTGCAACAATGTTTAACTTAGTGGCATCATCCTTGATGCCTATCGCACGGAAGTACTGTTTCATCCCCCAAAGAAACTTGTCCACGTCTCTTGCAAACTGTCCCCCCGAACTCTTTTGACTTAGAGACATCCATCTTACACTGCTTAGGAATTGAAGCTAGCATCCTTTTTCCTACAACAACTTTGCACATCGCAAGCTCTCCCTCGAGCTCCTCAATCTTTGCCATCACGGCCTTAGTTTCCTCCTTCAAAGCTACGACCACCACTTCGAGAGCATCATTCCTTTTAGTCAACTTCTCTATTTGATCATCCATAGCGACATTGAGGGTCTCTCTCATTGCACCCCAATTGGAACTAATAGTTTGTCACAAATCCCTGTGTTGCTCTATTATCGAGTTTAACTTATTGGTGCGTCCTTCAACTACCTCAAGTAGTTAAAAATGTAAAAATGTATATTATTTTAACTTATTGGAACTAATAGTTTGTCACAAATTCCTCAAGATTGATCACTCGACCTTCCAGAGCTGATAACATATCTCTCGATCTGCTATTTTTCCTGGACCTCACATAGGACTCCATCGAGACATTCTGTTCATCTCTTCCTTTCGTTATCTCAATCGACGCCTTCGAACATTGACTCTGATACCAACTGTCATGGGCTAGATCTTTAGTCTGGCAAACCACATGACCTTAGGCGATTTTTTGGGTTCAAATCTTGCTTAAAGTCAACCTACTCTCGAAAAATGAGAATTCTTGTAGAAATTCTCTGAGAGAATGAAGCAAAGTGGAAGCAAACTCGAAAGACAAAAGAAACTACGAACGAACAAAAAGCCACAGAAAAATAAATTAAATGCTCTCAATAGTATTCGATTACTATGAAAGATTACAACTTAGTAAATACAAATGAGAGAGAAAACCTCTATTTATAATTGAAATCTTCCAAATTCAACGGTATAAATTGAATTATATAGAGAATCGAGATTAGAACATATCTACAATTGAAAGTCTTAAAATATTCAAACTCTATAGTCTTATCCTTTTAAAGTTTACACTATTTATCCTAGTAACTCTAGTTTTACTAGAGTGTTTCACGAGACTATTAAAGCTTCAAGTAAATAGACTTCTCTATGTGGTTCCACGAATCGGATCAGTTTAAGCGAGTCAAAATAAGTCTCATTTCATAAGTTGACCTCTATGGGATGTTGTGCGCAATGATTACGGGCTTTAATCTACGACCTATGACACAAGTATATTCAGAAACTGTATACGGAAAATTTATATATTAAAATAAAAATTATACTTATGAATAATAATATACATTTTTACAATGTCAAAATGATAGTACATGTAACTGTAACTGTAACTGAAACTGAAACATTAATTGGTATTAAATTGCACATTACCTATAAAAACAATATATGCAGTATGTATGATATATTCATGGACATTCAAGAAATGCTAATCAGATAGTTATTCTGATTTTTTACATAAAGAGATGGTACAATCAATGATAAAGCAAATCATTAGCATTAGCATTAACCCTAACCCACATGCCGTCTCTTCAGCTTAAGAAATGAAAGAAACTCTATGGGAAATCAATAGATAGGTAAAATGGGAGAAGGAAAAGAGATGCCATGGTTAACTAGCTGACAGACCGCAATTCGCAAAGGTGATTCTGACTTCTAAACCATGGTAGTCAGCTCCCTACCAGTAACCGCCGTACCAACCAGTATGTACTGTTTTGACCCTAAGCTAGTCCAATCCAATCCCAGATCAGACCCCTGATTTGAGTTGGTAATTCAGCTTCTGCGGTTTTATGCCCTGGTCTGATTCCTGTTCATTATCATAACCATGTTCAAAATCGAAATCATATTCTAGTAAGATAGGATACTATAAAGTAGAATCAGTTCTCATAGCTAAAAATCCTACTAGAACAAGAAAGATACTAAAAGAAGTGATGAAGCTTTCTACAAAACAGAACATGTTGTAAAGTTGTGAATTCTTTCAATACCAAACCAGCCATCTGACATCTACCGTATTTGAAGCATATTATTTGAAATGCAGAATACTAAGGCTACTGTTTTGTTAAGGTGAAAGCACCTGTCAAGCCCCCCTATTATAAAGACCGATTCAAATAAGTTCTACTATTAAATAGATCAATTCAATCCTCGTACTAGTAAAAAAATATCAAATAAGAATAAATTTAACAGTCAAACATTTATTGCTTAGAAGATAACATAAATTTTTTTTCATTTGCAATTCAGTTCCAAACAGAAGATTTTATTTACAGAACCATAAAAGCTTTAAAAATATTAACTCTGTTAAAATTTGCCCTTATTTTATTATTTTTAATAGTATAGGGACTTAGTTGATTCATTTAATAGTATAAGAACAAATTTGAATCAGTCTCTATATGTAGGGACTTGATAGGTATAGTTAACATTTACCAATAAGAATAATATAAGGTTAAATACTAAGCAACTCCATTCTCACCATAATTTTTTTTTAAAATGATAGTATATATATAAAAGTCTATTTATCAAAAAAAGAAAAGAAAAGAGAGTAATATAATGAGAGTTAAGAGATCCTTGGGTAAATATTACATTAAGGGGTGTGGCCAAAGGGAATGAATTAGAGAGAGAGAAGAATACACACACATCACCTACCCTACATTTAAGATGTTTGGCATGAGATGCTCTAGATGGAAAAAAAATCGAAGCTCTCGAAAGCAAGGACTTTCCCCCTTCCACTGCACACGAGAACAAGAGAAAACATGTGAGGTTGATTCTCAATATTAATGATTTACGTGTCTTTTCTCTGGTGAAAAAACATCAACACATAGATTCAATAAAAAGCATCTTCTTTTGGCCATTGATCAAGAACTTTTCATACCTGATTCAGGCTTGAATCTTCATAAATGTTCTTAGAAAAGACCAAGCGAGCCATAATTCGCTTCAAGCAATCATATGAAAAGAAACTTCAAAAACTAAATAAATCAGCCAGCTATTGTCTTTTGATCTGTTTCTTTCTGAAAGTCATTACTTATCACCCAATCTAGAACTTTAGTGACTTCAGGAAACCTCTTCATCGAACCATTTGAAACTGCTTGGCTAAGGATCCCTAGAGTTACCTCATCAGGTTGAAAGCCCTGCACTACCATGGCTTTAAGTAACAAGAGGATGTCCCAAAACTTGCCTCTCTGAAATATTGCACGTAATAGGGTATTGAAAATTACAACACTAGGAATAAGGCCCCTCTCTAGCATTTGATTCCACAGTTGGAGAGCAGCTGATATCTTCCCTTCTTTACACAGGCCACTAATTAATGAACCATAGGTAAAAACATCCGGTTTCAGTCCCTGTCTCTTCATTTCCCCTAACAGTTGACCAACCAGAAGGTGATTGTGCTCTCTTATAGAAGCATGGATGAGAATGTTGTATGAAGTCACATCAGGAAGGCACTTGGTGTTTCTTAAATTCTGGAAAATCCGGTATGCAGTTCCAAGTAACCGGTTCTTGCAAAGGTTATGAAGCAGCATATTTAAGGTGACTACAGTTGGAGTAGGACTATTATACATCATGGACTCCACTAACTTCAAACACTCTGAAAATTTTCCACTACTGCAGAGATATCGAACCAAACAAGTCAAACTGAAAATATTAAGCTTCATGTCTTCATACCTCATATGATACAAGATCCTTTGGATTATTGCAGAGTTTCCTAGCCTGCATGCAGTAGACAAAATTGCATTGAAAGTGATCGCATCAGGCCCATTCACATCCCACTCAAAATGGTACAAAAGCTCCACGGCCTCATTAATATTTTTTTCTTTACAAAAACCACTCAAGATAGTATTATACGACACATTGTTTGGCTTAAAGCCAACTTTCATCATGCGCTTCAACTGAGACAATGCTTCTCTTGATTTATTCTCTTGACATAAACATCGGAAGTAAATATTATAGACAGCAACATCCGCAGTTCCATTGGAAAATATATCAAGCAATAGTTCACATGCATCCCCTACTTTCCCTATTTTGAGCAGGCCTCCACACAAAGCAGCATATGAATATGAATCCGGAGAAAGACCTTTTTGATCCATCACCTGAATTAACTCAGAAATGTCATCTAGTCTATCTCTATGGCAAAGCTCACGAAGAATGACATTATAAGTAAGCAGATCAGGGTTACAACCTTCCCTTTCCATCTTACTGACGAAGTCCATAGCTTCCTCAAACTTCCCCTTATCAAAAAGAAACTTAACAATTATCGTGTATGTAATCACATTAGGCTTACAACCATTACTTTGCATGAAATCCAGCCATTGAAAAACATTATCTTGCAGGCCTTCTCTACAGAACCCATAAATCAAAGCAGTATAGGAACACACATTATGAACAAACCCTTTCTTCTTCATCAAATAAAACAATTGCAAAGCAGTATAACTTCGACCGGTCTTGCAAAAAGCCCATAGAATAGGATTGTAACAATATACACTATAAACATAACTCTTTCTCAAAAGAACAGAGAACACAAAACATGCATCAGAAACCATCCCAGCATCACAAAGCATTAAAATAAATTTATTCAAAGTTGGTTCTGTTGGGTGATAATCATACCTCAACATGAGCTCAAAAACAACAAGACCATCAAGTAAATTCCCTACTTTGACAGCCATTTTCAACGTTTTTGATAAAGAAGTAAAGGATGGCACAAAATGATTTCTATACATCTCTTCAACAATAAAAATTGCATGTTTCAGATCACCAAGAAGTAACATTCCATTAAGAAGGGTAATAAAAGTGGATGCAACTGGTGGAGGACCAAATCTCTTCATCCCGGTATACATTTCAACCAACTCTTGCCAACACGCGTTCTTAGATTTCAAGTAAAAGTACATCAAAGCATTACAATCATATACAGTTGGTTTCCCATCAATGTTTTTCATCAAATTTAGAGTAGAGAAAGCATTGCTAAAGTCACCTAAGATAGCATAACTCTGCATCCTCCGTTGTAATTCAGGATAGTCGGAAACACGGGTATCGATTTCTTTTAAGTAATCTACTGTATTTAGAGCACATGAAGTAGAAAAACGAGCTAGAACACGAAACTTTCTGCAAACTCTACATGAATAAGTAACTGCAGAAGATAAACAAAAAGGCATGGAACTTTGAATAAAAAATTTGAACTTGGGAGATACAATTGCATTTAATAAATATTTGTAGGTACCCTTTCGCAGCGGAAACAAAGAAGAAAGAAGAAAGGGGAATAGAAGAGAAGAGAAGAAATGGTCATTTTTAATGGTGGAACTGAAGCAGAAGACAAGGGTTTATGTGTTAAAAAGAAAAGGAACACGAAAAGGGGGTTTAGAGGCTGAGTTTAGACTCAGAAGAGCAATGGGCGCCAGGCCTTCCATTACATGGGTTTGGGCTTCTTTTCTTTTAGGGATAAAATTTTATAGAGCCCGTATTAAGCGTATGTTATTCTCTGCTTAAAAAAAAGTACTTCTGACTCCAAAAATAATTTTAGAAGAAAAGCTGTGCAAAATAAACTACTTTTAATTGAAATTTTTGACTTTTTAGAAATACTTTTGGAAAGTACTTTTGAAAAGGAAAAGTTAAAATTTTTAGTTTTTCCTCTCCCAAAAGTATTTTTAGTGCTTAATTACTTTTTTACCCTCCAATAACATAGTTCTTTCCCCTTTTTTTTCTTGGTACTTAATTACAAATATGTTAAAATCATTAATTAAAAATAAAAAATATTATTTAAAATACTAATTATAAATATTTAATGGTTATATTTAAATATTTAAAATGTAGTTTATATATTCTAATTAAATTTTATAAATAATTAATATTTATTACTTAAAAATATTTAAAATTTATATTTCATATATTAAAATATTAACAAGTTATAGTAATTTTTTTATATTCTTACTAAAATATAATAATATTAACTAATTTAAATTTTATTTAAATGCATATTTGTTACTTAATAATAACATGTCTAAAATGGGCATTTTATTTCTCAAAAGCACTTTTTGACAGCAATGCTAAACACTCAAATTTTAAACTAAACTTTTCCACAGCACTTTTCAAAAGCACTTTTCAAAAGCATTGCCAATAGTTTGATTACATTTTACTATTTTTACTCAAAAATTGGGAAAGTTTGTCTTTTTATATTAAATTAAATAGCAAACCGATCCTTTATTAAAAATTTTATCTATTTTTATTGTTAAAAAATAGTGTGATTAAGAAAATAACCAGATAGTTACATGTGTCATCCTGACGTATAGAGATTAATTTTTAACAATAAAAATAGATGAATTTTTTAATAGAAGGAGTAATTTTTTTTATCTAACGTGTAAAGATTAATTATCATTTTTTTTTAATAGAAAGAAAAAAAAATACACTTTAACTACCTTTAAGAGGACTTCCATGTTATTTTTACCCTCTTTTAAGCTTTTTCTCACACTTTCTTTTTCTGGATTCCCAATTTCCCATCGTTTCTATAGTTTAAACAGGAAAATAAATAATTATAACTGTATTTGAAACTAGTAAGAAGCGGATTGAGTATTGATTTAGTTGATACAGTAATTTCAGCATTTAAATGCTTAATATATTTTATTTTTTTAAGGTTAAAGTTTTTCAAAAGTCACTATACTAATATGTAAACTTTATTTTAATCTTTTTATTAAAAATTGCTACAAATTAGTCATTAATTTATACATTAAAAATATAACTTAAACAAATAATATATAATTTATCCATAACTCTGACTTGATGACTGTCGAAACCATTTTTTTGTTTAGGAAAACGGGCCGACTTAAAAAGGAAAATGGAGTCGCCACCAATCTTTTTTGAAGTGCGATTGGGTCACTTTAAAAACATTTTGGTCTATGAATTTTAAGAAAACGGGCTCGGGAGTCGGTTACGCACGAGGAAGGATTAGCACCCTCGCAACGCCCAAAAATTGGTACCGTATTGATTGATTAATGTCCTTAATATCGAAAATTAGGAAAAAAAAATTTAAAATATGAATCTTTAAAAATGTTTGGATAACTCGCATTGGATATCAAAACTCTCTTGTTCCGAAAAGTTGAAATACCACATCCAGCACAATAGGACGCGATGCTCCAAATCTTCGATACCAAGATCATTTCTGATTTCCAAAATTTATGTACTGTAATTTGAAAAGGGTATTTCACTATTTGGCTAAACTAGAAACCGAAACTCAGCACGATTGGGTACGATTCCTTGAATTTTCAATCATGAAATATTGCCTTTATTTAAGAAACCTCGATCAAAACCTCCGAAGGATATTTGGTCATTTGGACGAATAGAAAATCGAGACCCAGCACGATTGGGCACGAATCTCTCAAACTTCCAAACACGAAACATTGCCTTATTTTCAAAAAAACTCGATCAAAATCTTTCAAGGATATTTAACGATCTAGAGGAACGAAAAATCGAAGCCCAGCACGATTGGACACGATTTCTCGAACTTCCAAACACACAAAATTTCCTTTGTGACATATTTTTTAAGTTTTTGGAAAGAAGCAAAAATAAAAACGTGTAAATGTAGACACGATGAATAGGGAATAACAATAAATAGAAAGAAAGAAAAAAACAATAATATTACAATTATAAAAACGATATGTAACAAATAAAATAAATAGTAATAATAATGAAACATAAAACTAATATTAAATAATTAATAACGAATATATAAAAAAGTAATGATATTAACAGTAGTAATAAAAAAGTAGTAAAAGAAATAAAGATATACTAATAATAATAAAAATAATAGATGTAAAAGTAATAATATGTAATAAGACAACTAAAGTAAACCATAATATATAATAATAGATATAATAGTATGTAATAAAATATAAAAATAAAAGAAGTAATAAATAAAGAAGGTACTAGCAATAAAATAATATAACAATAAATATAATAATAAGTGTAGTATAGTAATAATATAGATATGTAAAATAATAGTGGAAAAGAAATGAAAAATAAGAGTGGAAAAAAAATGTTAATAATAGACAAAAGTAATAGGAGAATAATAAAATAATAGTATTAGTAAAATAGTAGTAATAAAAGAAAATAAAAATATTTGATAATAATAAAGTAATAGATATAATCATAATATATAAAAAAAATCAAGCAAACAAGTATATATATACAGCAATAGTAGAAATATAATAATAACAGACATAAATACAATAACAATAATATATATATATAAACCATGGTGGTAAAAAAAATAATAGGGGAAAAAAATAATAATAATAAAGCCAAATCGAATCAAAAACAAGAGCTCAGGGCCAAATTTAAAAACAAGTGAAAGCGGATGGGCCAAATTGTGAGGCGCGCGCAACCTGGAGGGACTAAAAAGCAATAACCTGGAGGGCTGTATTTTTTTTTGGATCAAGCTGCTCTTGGTCTGGCATAAATGGGCCTCTACAAAGAAATTAAGTGAGGCGCGCAACCCTGGAGAGGACTAAAAGCAATAACCCGGAGGGCTGTATTTTTTTTTGACTGGTTGCTCTTGGTCTGGCATAAATCGGGCCCTACAATTTTGCCTCTTTGCTCGTTGTCGTAACTGAACGGCAAGCAAAGACTTTAATAGGACCAATTTTGCCCGGTCTTGCTGAGTCTCAGTACTTCTTGATGCTTCCTTTCTTCAGGTAGCCTCGCTTTAGCCCACTGCGTCTCCAGGGGTATAGGAATTTTCATTTCAATCAACTCCACTATTGCTTAGGGAAATAAGATTTGCGGTCTTCAATTTGCTCCATTCCTGCTCAGTGAAGATAAGGCTAGTGGATTAAATCTACTCCATTACTGATACATGGAGATAAGATTCGCCATTTTCGATCTGCCCCACCCCTACTCAGTGGAGATAAGATCTGCACTCTTCAGTCTGCTCCGTCGCCGATACATGGAGATAATACTTGTTGTCTTCGATCTGCTCCACTCCTGCTCAGTGGAGATAAGATCTACTATCTTTAGCCTACTCCACTCCTGCTCAAGGAGATAAGGCTTCAGTCTTTCGATCTACTCTACTCCTGCTCAGTAGAGATAAAATCTGTTGTCTTCAATCTGCTTTACTCCTGCTCAGTGGAGATAAGATTTGCTATCTTTAGCCTGCTCCACTCCTACTCAGTGGAGATAAGGCTTCAGTATTCCGATCTGCTCTACTCCTGCTCAGTAGAGATAAGATCTGTTGTCTTTGATCTACTCCACTCTTGCTCAGTGGAGATAAGATCTGTTATCTTTAGCCTGCCCCACTCCTGCTCAGTGGAGATAAGGCTTCAGTCTTCCGATCTACCCTACTCCTGCTCAGTGGAGATAAGATCTGCCTCTTCGATCTGCTCCACTCCTGCTCAGTGGAGATAAGATCTACTATTTTCAGCCTGTTACCCTACTGCTTAGGGGGTTAAGGCTTACTGTATTCGATCTGCTCCACTCCTGCCCAGTGGAGATAAGGCTTATAATCTTCAGTTTGCTCCATTACCGATACATGGAGATAAGACTTGCGATCTTCGATCTGCTCCACTCTTGCTCAGTGAAGATAAGATCTGTAATTTTCAGCCTGTTACCCTACGGCTTAGGGAATTAAGGCTCGTCGTCTTCGATCTATTCCACTCCTGCTCAGTGGGATAAGATCTGTTATTTTCTGTAACTCCCATCAAATAGGGTTCTCCAGAGGACAATGTAGCAAAATTAAACCTACCTGTAGAATTGATTTCATGGGGTATATGCTTATGCCAAATGATTAGGATGTCATGAAAAATGCTCCTAACCATATGTATTATGAATGTTATGAATGAATGCAAAATGTCATGAGAATGATCCATTTTTAACACTTGACGTTGCTTGCCGTTTATTAAGGTGATATCCCTGACATATGTCTTCTCATTCAGCTGATACTTCTAACAGGGAATGCGATGATGTCGTCACCGCTTAGACCTTTATTTCAGGGGTTCCGAGCCCTTTTAAGCCTGGTGAGTTCTAAATAATTGTCCTGTTTCAGATTCTTGTATTTTTTAGAGACTTTTCAAAGTAATTTGCAGAACTTCCTTTGTGAAAGCATTATTTGTTCATTAATCATCATTTTAATGTGAAATGTTTGGAAAAAGATCATAACGATGGATAAGAAGAAAATTAATTACGAGCATCACTCGAAACAAACAAGTTAAGCAAAGATAGCAAATGCAATCCAGAAGGAAATTTATTGGTAGTGTATTTTGAAACGAGCAAATTCAGAATGAGTAAGATGGAAATTAGGTGCCCCAGATATCGTAGGCTGAGCTTCTCTGTTCGAACTTCTTGAGGACCATTTAAGCTCGATATGTGTTTAGGAGATCCGGGTACTTTGTCGATGCCCCAAGATGTATCATACTTCCTCATTGTTAATTCAAGTGTAACGAAACTACTGTATGCCCCATCACAATTTGATCATAATTTGAGCCGCCCTTTTCGGGTTTTCAACTCAAAGCTCCTTTGGTCTCAAAGCGCCCTTTGTGGGTTTTCACCTTGGCCTCTCCATTTTTTTTTTTTTTTGCAAGCAGAAAGCCTCAAAGCGCCCTTTGCGGGTTTTTACCTTGGCCTATTTCCTTCTTAAGCGAAGTGTTTCCTGACTGAGTCCGCATTAATTGGGTTCGGCTGACTCTTGCCGTCCTTCTTTTCAACATAAAGTCCTTCCCAATTAAGCATCCACTTTCCTCTGAAGTCCTTTTGTATAGGAAGAATCTTTTTAATACCAAGTCTCATTCATGGAACACTCTGGGGTGGACTTTTTGTTGTAAGCCCGCATCATTCGCTTCTGGTACATTTGACCATGACGGATGGCTCTTAACCTTTTTCCTTGATCAGATTCAATTGATCATACCGAGATTTAACCCATTCCGCTTCATCCAACTTCAGCTCTGACAAAATCCGAAGATAAGAAATTTCAACTTCAATAGGCAAGACTGTATCCATCCCATAAACCAATGAGAAAGGTGTTGCCTCGGTGGAGGTCCTGGCCAACATTCGAGAAGCATAGAGGGTGAATGGTAACTAGCCTATGCTAATCTTTACAAGTTTCCATCATCTTTCAAAATCTTTTTTGGATGGTTTCTTTCTTTTCTTTTTTCTTTTTTTGAATTCCAACTTGAATTTGAAATTGAAATTGAATTTGATAACGATTGATTTTGTAGCTTTGCCATAGGAACTGACTTTCACCCTCTTAGTAAAATAATTGACAATCACGAAGATGAATAGGTGTCAACTAGATTTTTTGACGAGATCATCCCTGTAACATCTATGCCCCACTTATAGGAAAAAATAGAGGAAGCATATAAGTCATGTCTTCTTAATATGGCATATATGGCATAACTGATGCAATCTCCTTTCGTGGTAGACCAGCAGTACCCAAAATTTAAAATCGACCTAACTATCGAAAAACTCTTAGCATGTGCCTTTTCGAACATTCTGTAGTCTCCTTGTGCCTAGGCATATCTTGATGCGGTCATGCAAAGACATCTTTAAATTTTTGGAATAACTCAATGACGTCTTGCTTTGTTTCTGTGGTGGGTAAGACTTTGATCTTCACTCCTTTCCTAGACCCGCAATGTCCACTGACCCTTTGTACGGTCGAGTCTATTTCATTTCGTTCCACTATCTTTAACAAATCAAAAGATAAGTTACAATCTCTGATATCTTCAAAATCATCAAATCCCTTTAGACCTATATTTCACTCAAAAGGGAGTTCGTAACAGTGTTGCTCATGTTTCGATATTTGGGTACCTATTGTAGGTATGAAGGTAAATTCTAAAGAAAAAAACGATTCTTAGGATGATTATCTATGATCATGAATGAAGAATGAAAGGCATCCCCAAAAAATAGAAGAATGTATAGTATGACATGGGAAAAAAATGAAAAATATTTGCTCGGCATGAAACACAAGAATGCATTTTTTATTGAAAATAAAGATGTTTGAACATGAGCCAATTTCACAAAAGATTCTTATTGTTTCTAGGCTCAAAACAACAAGTATGTTTCAAACATTACTCTGTGCTAGCTCTAAAGATTACAGGAATTTCCTCCGCAGTCCAGTTGTTCAGAACACTTTCAAGCTTGTAAGGGCGAATGTCCCCTAGGTTTCCCTCATTCGATCCTTCTTCGAACACGGCTTTAACGCTCAAGGTTTTTAACATGTCTTTCAGCCATTTCTTCATTCATGTTCTCCGGTCCCGGATGGACAACTCCTTCCGATACAGATGCATTAGACATATAGGGAAAAATTATTGATCCCCATTTGACCTCAGTGTCCTTCTCTACCAACTCTCCTCCTATGGTACACACGTTTTCTCCTTTAGAAGAGTCAAAGAACTCTAACTCTTTATTATCCATTAACCCTTGTACTAGGACTCTGAATTCGTTGCACTGCTGGATCTCATGGTCTTCCTTGTTATGGAACTCACAGTAGTTCCTCGTATCCTAGAATTTGTCCCTTACATCCTGTATGATTAAACCTCTTTCCACCATTTCTCTCCAGACCTCTCTCAACGGGGTTCTTATTTCTGCAACGTTCAACTTGATTCTTTTTTCTGCGCTCTCGATTATCGCGTTCATCCCATTATCAATGTGATTAGGTAACGGATTTCCTACGATAGACGCATCATTGAACTCCACAATGCCCATTTTAATGAGCCTTTTCAACTAGCTTTTTGAAAGGGAAGCAATTCTCTATCGGGTGCCCCACTATCCCCGCATGGTATTCACATTGAGTGCTTGCGTCGTACCATTTAGGATATGGGGGTTGCAACGATTCTGAGTAGACAGGGGCTACCACGTGTGCATCGAATAAAGTTTTATACAACTCCCTATACGTCACAGGTATGGGAGTAAACTAGAATTTCTCGATCTTCTGCCTCGTGTTGGGCTCTTGTCTTGGTAGGACTCCTGCCCGCAGCAATGATCGCTTTCGATTGACTGATAGTAATGAGTTTGGGATAACTCGAGCTTACATTACCTACTTCATTCTCTATTTTCTTTGGAACTGATCTTCTCATGCTCTTTCCAGTTTCTATTTTCCCACACCTTATCGCGTTCTCTATCATTTCGCCGGACATCACTATGTCTGTAAAACTCTTAGTCGCGCTCCCCAACATATGATTGATGAAATGTGCTTTCAGGGTATTAATGAAGAGCATGGTCATTTCTTTTTCTAGTAAAGGTGGCTGGACTTGTGTAGCGACTTCCCTCCACCTCTGGGCATACTTCCTGAAACTTTCGCCCGACTTTTTATCCATGTTTTGCAACGTGATCCTGTCAGGCATAATGTCAGTCACATGGCCATAATGCTTCATGAAGGCCTGTGCTAAATCCTTCCATGATTTGATTTGAGTGCAACTCAGCTGATTGTACCATTTAGCCGCTGCTCCAGTCAGGCTATCCTGGAAACAGTGGATCAACAACTGGTCGTTGTTGACATATCCCGTCATTCTCCGACAGAACATTGTAATGTGGGCCTCAGGGTAGCTGGTCCAATTATATTTTTCAAATTCTGGCATTTTGAACTTCGGTAGAAGTACCAGATCGGGGACCAAACTCAACTTCTTAGCATCTACCTCGTATTAGTAATCAGCACTTTCCAATGCTCTGAACTTCTCTTCCAGCCATTTGCATCGATCCTCAAACTCTTTTGGGAGTTCTGCCTTTGCTTTTTCCCCCTCTACTGCATCATCGAAGTCAGGGACCATTGGTTTTGCCAAATTTACTTCTAGGTTGGAGCTCGAGCCTGCCGGGAAGTTTACCAGTGCTGGGGTGCCAGATTGGTATTGGGATTTGATGTTGACTGACACTCTTGGTGGTTGAATCTGGAATTTACTGGGGCCAAGCCTGGAGGATAAGTAGAATCTTCATTATTATCTCCGGTATCAACCATAGGGCCCTTCTCTTTATTATGCCCTCCAGCCAACAAATGTGTCAACTAGCTCATCATACTCCTCTGGGACTCCAGCATTTGATCCCTCATGTCTTGTTGGATTTTAGCCAACTGTTCTTGCATCTGAGTCTACAGTTGGTCTTGCATCTCTTTCTGCATCTGCTCTAACCTCTCTAACCTTTGATCCATAGCTTTCGTTTTTTTTGGGTGTAGTAGCGGTGTTCTAGGATAACTATAATATGATCTCTAGTTAATAGGGTTCTTTTATGATATTATATGCATATGATGCAATGTGATGCAAATGCATGAATGCAAAAAAAGAGAGGCATTGACTCTGAATTCAGTTACATTAGAAAAACTTTACTAGAAAATAAATTTCTTTACACAAAACGGATCGCATACACGGCCTTGTCCTTATAGTCCAAGTGAAAACATGAATCCCTTCTTCGCAAAAGTCAAGTCTTGCAAACTTCTAATAGATGCCCCCTCTAGCTCCTTTTGCTTGATCTGGACCGCTACTCCTGTTCACTTGTTAGCTTCTTCAAGAATGCCGAGACGTAGTAATCTTCGAATAGTCTTGTCAGCTTGAATTCTTGGGTGATAAGGCCTTGTATTCCTTCACAGATTATCAATCTTCTCTCGTTGTATTCACTTGGACTATATTCGGACGACCTTATTATAATCCACTTTATCAAAAAATCCATTTTCTTATGACCAACTTTTCTATTTAGTAATTGAATTTGAAATCAACACCTCTTTTCTATCACGTGAATGCAATGCAATCAAAACAAAAGAAAACCCTTTAGCACAAGAAACATAAATAACGTAGAACCTATCATGGTGACCACTAGGGTTTGACATGGTTCTACCTAAGGTAGGCCCTTAGGTTCTACCTAGGGTAGGCCCTTAGGTTCTCTACATGTGGTTTAGTTCTAAAGGAGGGTACCTGAACCAGCAGATTCCTCAATCCTCACCCATTATAAGCTCATACGGATCGAGTTCAGTTCAGGGGAATACACTTCCCTATGGCCATGCGGAGGTGAAAACCTCACGGAACCATAGGTACGGATGTATCCCGGAAGCAATCCCCTAGCCCATGCGGAGGTGAAAACCTCACGAAGGCATAGCTTCTCGCTCCCACTTAAGGGTGTGACCACAATGGTCATGCAATATGAATGCAGAAATATCTTATGGGTCTCAAACCACAACAAACATATGACGCAAGACAAACTCATGCAATGAAAGAAACGAAATTAAAAAAAAAAATTATTCTCGATAAAAGGACATTAATCAATCAATTCTATGGCTTGACTCTCTTATTTGTCCCCAGCGGAGTCGCCAAGCTGTCGAAACCATTTTTTTGTTTAGGAAAATGGGCCGACTTAAAAAGGAAAATGGAGTCGCCACCAATCTTTTTTGAAGTGCGATTGGGTCACTTTAAAAACATTTTGGTCTACGAATTTTAAGAAAACGGGCTCGGGAGTCGGTTACGCATGAGGAAGGATTAGCACCCTCGCAACGCCCAAAAATTGGTACCGTATTGGTTGATTAATGTCCTTAATATCGAAAATTAGGAAAAAAAATTTAAAATATGAATCTTTAAAAATGTTTGGATAACTCGCATTGGATATCAAAACTCTCTTGTTCCGAAAAGTTGAAATACCACATCCAGCACGATAGGACGCGATGCTCCAAACCTTCGATACCAAGACCATTTCTGATTTCCAAAATTCATGTACTGTAATTTGAAAAGGGTATTTCACTATTTGGCTAAACTAGAAACCGAAACTCAGCACGATTGGGTACGATTCCTTGAATTTTCAATCATGAAATATTGCTTTTATTTAAGAAACCTCGATCAAAACCTCCGAAGGATATTTGGTCATTTGGACGAATAGAAAATCGAGACCCAGCACGATTGGGCACGAATCTCTCAAACTTCCAAACACGAAACATTGCCTTATTTTCAAAAAAACTCGATCAAAATCTTTCAAGGATATTTAACGATCTAGAGGAACGAAAAATCGAAGCCCAGCACGATTGGGCACGATTTCTCGAACTTCCAAACACACAAAATTTCCTTTGTGACATATTTTTTAAGTTTTTGGAAAGAAGCAAAAATAAAAACGTGTAAATGTAGACACGATGAATAGGGAATAACAATAAATAGAAAGAAAGAAAAAAACAATAATATTACAATTATAAAAACGATATGTAACAAATAAAACAAATAGTAATAATAATGAAACATAAAACTAATATTAAATAATTAATAACGAATATATAAAAAAGTAATGATATTAACAGTAGTAATAAAAAAGTAGTAAAAGAAATAAAGATATACTAATAATAATAAAAATAATAGATGTAAAAGTAATAATATGTAATAAGACAACTAAAGTAAACCATAATATATAATAATAGATATAATAGTATGTAATAAAATATAAAAATAAAAGAAGTAATAAATAAAGAAGGTACTAGCAATAAAATAATATAACAATAAATCTAATAATAATAAGTGTAGTATAGTAATAATATATATATGTAAAATAATAGTGGAAAAGAAATGAAAAATAAGAGTGGAAAAAAATGTTAATAATAGACAAAAGTAATAGGAGAATAATAAAATAATAGTATTAGTAAAATAGTAGTAATAAAAGAAAATAAAAATATTTGATAATAATAAAGTAATAGATATAATCATAATATATAAAAAAAATCAAGCAAACAAGTATATATATATACAGCAATAGTAGAAATATAATAATAACAGACATAAATACAATAACAATAATATATATATAAACCATGGTGGTAAAAAAATAATAGGGGAAAAAAATAATAATAATAAAACCAAATCGAATCAAAAACAAGAGCTCAGGGCCAAATTTAAAAACAAGTGAAAGCGGATGGGCCAAATTGTGAGGCGCACGCAACCTGCAGGGACTAAAAAGCAATAATCTCGTCGCCTAGAATGTAGCACCTGAGCACGGATTAAATTGAAATCGCTAACAAAATTTAGGGGAAAATTTAAAAAAACTGAAGGGGATGCAATTAAAAAGGTGCGCGAAGGAGGAGGACCTAGCGCACAAATTACCCATTTCGCTTTTAATGCTCTAAAAACTAAAAGCCCAACATTTCTTCTATTTCTTTTTTCGTTTCAAAGCAGTAGGTTCAGACCTCTCCCCCTTTCTTTTATTCATTCTTTTTTAGGGTTTCAACCCCTTTTCCTTTGATGCCCTCTTCTGTGCCGAAACAAAACCCGGAGCCCCCCATGCGCACATCAACGACGACGGCCAAGGAAGCCCGGTGAGTCCCTCTCGTTCTCCCTCTTTTTTTAAAAAAAAAACTTTATTTTTAAAAATGAAAATATGGAAAGAAAAAAAAACCAAACAGATACGGAAATAAAAAGGAAAAAAAGAAACCTTTTCCGGGTTTTTCTTTGATTCTGTCGTTGTAGAAAAAATGTATATTCTCCCTACAAAAATGATAGTGATCCCCCCTTTTACATCTTTGATTTCGGCTTTTAAAGCCTCTTTTACAAACAGTTTTTTTTTCTATTTCGTAGGTACGTGGGCGACTACATCTCTGACGTGGCGAGGTGGAGTAACGCACGTAGCGGGGTAGTGGTGTCCGGCACGCGAGGGGGCTGCTGGTGCGTGGGGGTGGTTGCGGCTAGGGTTTCTAATTTCTGCCTTGTTTTCTAATTTGTTTGGGCTTTGTGGGCTGTATTTTTTTGGACTGTTTGCTCTTGGGTCTGGGCATAAATCTGGGCCCTACAATGACAATTGGCAGATTTTATACAAATTTATAACACCATGAACGCAATGCATGTAAAACCAAAACAACAATAAAGAAACAGGGAAGAATCATTTTCATTCTTAAAAACTATGTTTTGCATGTTAACTGCAAAAAGGAGCTTTTCCATCAATCAAATTAAAGCTCACAACTGAGTATCAGTTTAGGCAAGACAAGCAACATACAGCTATACAACATAAACAATCTTTCAAATGTTATAGCATTTACCATATTTCTCAGATTTTAAGAAAGCCCCTACTTGTTGTGTATACATCTATACCACAAACACTGAAATATATCCTTTCAGGAAGTCGATCATGAGGCAACAGCAGATTCTGCACCGCCTGATGAAGAAGCACTGGTTTCACCTGCCATGTTCTTCAGTTTAAGACCAACACAGGTTGCAGAAGACCCAGATTCTGAGACATCACCGATATCCAAAGTGTCGGGAAGAGTTTCAGATGACTCAACAGTGTGCATCTGAACAAGACAACTATCCCATGAATACCAAGAGAAATTTTAAGTACACATTTTGCAAAATTATCAACTAATTAAAAAAATCAACATGACATATACTCCAGAAATTATTTCCAACAAAGTATACCACTATCAGAAACAAAAACTTCTTTTTTACATCTTTCAGTGAAAGTCATATACAAATTAAACATTTAGCTCAGTGTAAAACCTACGTGAAATACTGAAGCAAACTGCATAAAGAATTTGTCATACAACGATCAAAAACCAAGTTTGCTGCATGAGGGAAAAGCCCAGACCAGCATCCTTAATCTACCCAATTAGCAGAAATTATTAACAGCATAACCTAACATAGAATCCTCACTTTGGACATATTGAACAAACAGTAACGTGATTGTGAATAAAAACAAGCACACAATGACAAACTACTTATTGTAAGAACCAAAAATCCATATGAAAAATCAATCACATGAATGAATGTACGAGATCAGATGAAAGCATGAAAAGGGGGGAACCAAAAGATCTTTCACTTCAGTCACCAAACATGATGATGAGATCAGACGTTGCACAAAAGAAATGAAGAAGAAAACCGTGGCTACACCACAATGGGCCAAAAATGGAGTAAGATCCCAAACTCTTTGATCAGACAATTATTAGTCGAAGCCAAAAGTATAAAATCAGGTTAAATATGTAATTAGACAATAAAAATCAGAAAGTATGCTGGAATTCAATTACTTCACTATTAGCAGTTCATAGCGGGATACTTGGAGATGTGCATGATAGAACAGCAGGAGGGGAGCTCAAACATTCATCCTCCCAAGGCTTAAGAAAAGAAAAACTCACAATGAAAAGGAATGAAGGAAAGCAATCCACCAATATCACGCTCAGGATGATATTCGTAATTATAAAATAAACAAAGGTCAAATTTACCTCAAGTTGGTTCAGCATATCAACAGTGGCTTCAAAGTCTCCATCATTCGCCAAGTAGACATCCAAAAGAGACTCATTGGACAAACCAGGAAATGTCATGCGAAGATACTCCAAATCCATGTCAAATTCTTCATCCACAATCTGCTTGTCAATCATTTCACCAGGATTTTGCATCAAAGAACCATGAGCAGGATGGCTTTTCACTGCAGAACCTTCTGCAACCTGGTGCTTGTCAGTACCATAGGCTGAAGAGCCAAGAGAAGCATTGCTACTGTGCGGGTTATATGCAAAGTGTGAGGAAGGTTTGAACCAAGCATTCTCATTGCCGTGTTTAATATCTTTGGCTGTCACATTATCACTGGCCTCCCTTTTGGCAAGAGGTATGTATGATGCTGCATATGGGTTCAATGAAGAAACCCCGGGCTTCATTGCCTTCATGGACAAAGAACACTATTCATTTAGACAACCATTATTAGAATGAGGCAAATCATTAATTTTCCCAAAGAGGAAAATTTAATAAGAGTTCAACCTATAAGCAAAGTAGTAAAATGAAAGGAAACAACCATCCAAAGCACCAAAGAATTAAAAACCAAGAGTAGATTGTTTGTAAATTGTAATAAACACTGAATTTGGGTATGATTTATTATAAGACATGGATACCAAGTCGACCATTTTATAGATTGAAAACGAGCAACACCTAAAATCCATCAAGCAACTAAAAAGAACTCTACTTACAAGATGCTGAGTTATGACTGTTTCTCATCAAATAACAAAATTACTTTAACCATAACAATAATCAGATTTATTGAAAATAAACATTTACAATGAATAAGCCTCTTCTTAATACAAATACACACGTTCAATCAGCTCGATCATATGAATTTTTCTATCAAAGCTTTTCTGCAATGCAAAATCCAACAAAAATATTTTGATCAAACTCTTAGGATTAAACAATATATAATCACCAGATAAAATGGGAAAAAAGCATAATTCCTTAAAATTTTAAATATATATCAAGAGAGCAACTAGTAAGGAAAATTCGGGTAAGCTTTTAGTTCTTCGATTATGTTTTCCAATTCAAATCTCGAGAAGATCAACCAAAAAGAAGGGATAAAACATCAAAAATCAAAGATTAGGCAGCAAATTTGAACGAGAAATAAAGCAAAAAAATGGATAAAAATACTGCAAAAGGGGAAAAAAGATTCCGTAATGATATGATAAGAAATGGAGAAGGGAAATCGAAAGATAAATTACCTAAAATGTTCGAAGAGATTGAAGATCGTCTGAAGAAAGAAATAGAAAAAAGGGAAAGAAGATAAAAAGATTGAAGAGATCGGCGATTAGAATGGAAAGCAATAATGAAATGCTTTTTAGCGAGGAGGGGAGAGGAGACTACTTGACAAGCAGTGACGTCCGCGTCCTGTTTGGAAACAGACCTAACTTCAATCTCAGATCGGTTTAACAAATTCATCTATTGGAATATGCTTGAAACAGGAAAATCCTTATCCACCAACTTTTAAATTTTATCCTCTAAGGAATTGTGATAAATTTTATCCTCTAAAGGAATTGTAATATATTATTGGTCTAAATAATGGATAAATGACCAGAAAATACCAACTTTTAAAAAAATTTACAAAAAATGGCCAAAAAAATATTTATTTACCGGAAAGGATCATTTCCCCAGAAAACGCGTTCACATCAGCGCGTTTTCAGGGGATGAATCAGAAAAGCGTGTCCACAAGGGAGCGCTTTGTGCCACATCAGCAAAAACGCGCGCTTATGGGGCGCGCTTTATATCGTGTGGCAAAAGCGCTCCCTTGTGGACGCGCTTTTGCCCTTCCTCTCGATGGGCTTTTCAGTTGTTTTTAGTGTTGGTGTATGAGTTTTTAGGGTTTTAGGGTAACGATTTAGGGATTTTTTAGGGTTTTAGGGTTAAAAGGTTTTAGGAAAAAATTAATGAACTAGATTTTAGGGTTAATTAATTAGAATAATTTTAGGTTTAGGGTTTTGGGAAAAGTATATCAGCAAAATAAAAATTATTTGAATTTTTTTTACATTAGTATATGGCAAAATAATTTTGATAAGACGTTTTTGAACAAATAATAACCAAAGCGCTTCAAGCAGGATGCACTGTCAGCAAGAGTATTGAAAAAAGCTCCCACGTGGATGCTCTTTTGCTACAGTAGTCTCTAGCAAAATAATTTTGAGAAGACATTTCTGAATAAATAGTGACCAAAACGCTTCAAGCAAGATGCACTGTCAGCAAGAGTACTGAAAAAAGCTCCCATGTGGACGCTCTTTTGCTACAGTAGTCTCTGGCAATCCTTAGACTAAAAATCAGCCAAATTTTATTCTCAAGTTGCATAATAGAAATTGAGGCAAAAGTAAAATAGAAACTAAAGATGAGTGAACGTGTTAATGTTGTTATTTACTACGATGGTGAGGTTTGTGACACCGAAAATGGTATTGTTTTTTTATCGAAAAACACAACGCGACTGGGATTTAACCGGAACTTAGATTTGACAGAACTTCGCAAAAGAATTAGGCGTAAAATCTTTAGAACAACGCCAATGAAAGTTCAATCTATTAAGTATAGATTTTGCACTTCGGTTGATCCCGTGAGATATGATTCATTCGACATCAAAGGTCCTCGGAGCTTGGAGGCAATGGTGGAAACTCATCTTGCCAGTGGATCACCCTATCTTGAGGTATATGTACAATTTTCATCGCCAAGTGATCTTGTAACACCCCCTACCTGTATTCGTTATCAGAATAAGGTACGAGGCATTACCAGAGTTTACAATTTTTTTTTTTTAACCGAAACCATTCTAATTCAACATATTTTCAAAATAAAATTCATGCATATTTATAAAATAACTTTAACACATAAGCCATATCAGTGGCTAACCTTATATTCATTTCATATTAACATTTATTTTATTAGCTTATACATGCCATTCATTTCCAAACTAAAATTTCTTTAAATACCGAAATATCAAGGTTGATAGTGTGATGAGTCTCCCACCAATTCGACCTCCGAGCTCTTAACACTACAAAACAAGGGAAAGGAAAACAGAGTAAGCACTTTGTGCTTAGTAAGCCCATGTAACAAGAATTATACTTACCTAATATTTTCAATACAATGTAATAAGCATTCATATATCCATTCAATGCATTAATACCCTAACATGCAGAAGCTCAACATTCAAGTTAGTTCATTAATTTCCATATATCAATAATATACACACCATGATTGATGAGCTCATCAATACTATGATTTTCATTTCCTTGTTATTTTTCCATATTTATCCCGTTGAATTACTCGAAATTTCGATGGATTTTTAGAGGTACACTTTTGTGTACAAATCCGGTCCACAATTCATATTCCCATGCGCATTTTTCATTTCGAGAGAGCACACTCGCGAACCTCATCTTTACAAAGAGGATTACCACCGAGCTAAATCCTCAGAATATAAACTCATAGAGTATTGTCGGGATTACCACCCAAAGCTAAATCCTCGCAACGACAATTACTCTAATGAGCTTGGATCTCAATTACCACCCAGCAAATTGCACTTAATTCGGATTACCCGTCCAAGCTAAATCCATTTTCCACATATTCTTCTGGAGGGCTATATCGGATAGGATCACCCGTCCGGCTAGATCCTTTTTACCGTCAATTCCTTTTCGAGATCCATCGAATTTTCCTTTCATTCAACCGGATTTTTTCCCTTTTTATTAAATATACCAATGTTTCATCAAATTTCATACAATGGACATTCAAATTATATTCACATCAATAACATACATTTCAAACATTTAAGAATATAATTCAAGTTACATGAACTTACCTCGATACTAGTTCGTTTATAAAATCTACTAATCCGGACTTTTCCTTTCCTCGATCTAGCTTTGTATTTGAGTTTTCCTGATCAAATTAAACTCCAAGCTTCAAACTTTTAATTTTCCTTTTTCTTCTTTCTTTTCTTTTTTTCTTCTTCTTTCACTTTGCTCTCTGCTTTCTTTTCTTTTTCTATCTCTTTGTTTCTTTTCTCTTTTCTTTATATATATATTTATAATAATATAATAATATAATAATAATATAATAATATAATAATAAACTAAAAATCTCAGATTTTTCTTCAATTCACCATTCAATCTAGACAAAATGGCTTAATTACCATTTTGGTCCTTTATACTTTCTTTTAATCTATAATTAAACTTTTACTTTCATTTCAATTTAGTCCTTTTCATTTAATTACCTACCCAAACGTTAAAATTTTCTAACGAAAGTTTAATACCACATTACTAACATTTTATAAATATTTATAAAAATATTTCCTATCATATAAAGACTCATGCAAACATATTGAAATAAATTTCTATTTAAATCGGATTTATGGTTGCGAAACCATTATTCGATAATCTCGAATTTAGGCCATTACAACTCTCCCCTTTTAAGGATTTTCGTCCTCGAAAATCTTACCAAAGAAAGAGGTTTGGATATTGTTTCCTTATTGCCTCCTCCGGTTCCCATGTCGCTTCCTCGATCCCGTGTTTTTGCCACAATACCTTCACCAAATTTATTTTTTTATTTCTAAGCTCCTTTGTTTCCCGTGCAATATCTTGACCGGTTCTTCATCAGAACTCATATCCGGTTGAATCTCCACTACATCCGGAGAAATAACATGTGAAGGATCCGACCGATATCGTCGTAGCATAGACACATGAAAAACATTATGGATTCTATCAAGTTCGTGGTAATGCCAACCGATAAGCGATCGGTCCAATTCTTTCTATGATCTCATATGGCCCGATAAATCTTGGACTCAATTTACCCTTTTGACCGAACCGAGAACTTTCTTCCAAGGAGACACTTTCAAGAATACCTTGTCACCGAATTCAAATTCAATCTCTTTTCGCTTAAGATCGGCATATGATTTTTGGCGATCGGAGTCGCTTTTTAAACTATCCCGAATAACCTTTACTTTTTCTTCTCGTTTCCAGATTAAATCAACCCCATGTATCTTCTTTTCACCGAGCTCATCCAATACAATGGTGTTCTACATTTTCTACCATACAAAGCTTCATATGGAGCCATTTTAATACTTTGGATGATAATCATATTGTAAGTAAATTCAATCAAAGGTAGATACCTCTCCCAATTACCTTCAAACTCTAGTATACAACATCGAAGCATATCTTCCAATACTTGAATTACACGCCGATTGGCCATCCATCTCGAGGATGAAATGCGATCTCAAATACAACCGAGTACCCAAAGCTTCTTGCAATTTATCCCGAAAACGAGACGTAAATCGGGGATCTCTATCTCGATATAATGGAGATAGGCACTCCATGTAACCCGACAATCTCGGATATGTACAATTCAAACGGTTTATCTAAAGAATAATCCATACGTCACTAATAAAGTGTGCTTGACTTTGTCAATCGGTCAACAATCACCCAAATAGCATCTTTTTCCTCGAGACAACGGTAACCCCGATACAAAATCCATAGTGATTCTTTCCCATTTCCATTCCGGTATAGTAATTGGTCAAGTAAACCCAAAGGTACACGATGTTCTGCTTTAACTCATGACATATCAAACATCTTGATACAAACTCGTAAATATCACGTTTCATACACGCCACCAAGACATCTTTTTCAAATCATTATACATTTTATTACTTCCTGGATGTACGGACATAGTACCACCGTGAGCCTCGTGTAAAATCTTCTCAGATGAGCTTTCTCAATTCTTGGGTACACATACCTACCTCCAATAATAAACAATCATCAACCCCAATTTGAAATTCGAGAATCGTGATTTGACTCACATTGTGCCCGCTTAACTCCTGTAACTTCTCATCATTCTTGAGCTTCACATATTCATTGTAAAAATGTTGGTTTAGCTCTTAATTCAGCTAAGATTGAACCATCATCAACCAAAAACAATTGAGCATTCATAGATCGTAAAGCATACAGAGATTTTCGACTCAAAGCATCACCACAATATTAGCCTTACGGATGGTAATCAATAATCAAATCATAGTCCTTTATCGCCAAGCCACCACTGCTGCCTCAAATTCAAATCTTTATGTGTCATCAAATATTTCAAGCTTTTATGATCGAGTATAAATATGACATTTCTCACCGCACAAGTAATGCCGCCATATCTTCAATGCAAAAACAATAGCAAATAACTCAAGATCATGTACCGGATAATTTCTTTCATGTGGTTTAAGTTGTCTTGAAGCATAGGCTATTACTTTACCTTCTTGCATCAAGACACAACCTAAACCATTTAATGAGGCATCATCAGTAAATAACAAAAATTCCTTACCCTGGTTCAGCCGCACTAATATGGTGCTTTCGTTAATAGATTTTTAATCGGTTGAAACTCTGCGACATTCATCACCCACTCGAACTTTACATCTTTCTCGCAATAATCGAGTCATCGGAGAAGCTATCATAGAGAATCCTTGTACAAATCTCCGATAATAACCAAATAAACCCAAGAAACTTCTAACTTCGGATCACAATCTTGGTGGACTCCAATTGACAATAGTGAGACTTTACTTGGATCTACCCCGATGCCTTCAATGGATACAATATGTCCAAGAAAACCCACTTCTCGAAGCCAAAATTCACATTTACTGAATTTAGCATATAATCTGCTTTCTCTCGCAGAATTTGCAACACAATTCTCAAATGTTCAGTATGTTCTTCTTCATCTCGAGAATAAACCAAAATATCATCAACGAATACTACCACAAATGCATCTCTAAGTGCAAATGCGAATATTCGATTCATCGATCCATAAATACTGCAGTGCATTAGTCAACCCAAATGGCATAACCAGAACTCATAATGCCCGTGCACTGGTTCTCGAAAAGTCGTCTTTGCTTTGTCCGACTCCTTTACTCAGAATCGATAATAGCCCGATCGGAGATCAATCTTTGAAAATACAATGAGCACCTTTCACCGATCAAATAAATCATCAATCCGGCAACGGATACTTATTCTTTATAGTTACCTTATTGAGCTATCGATAGTCAATACACAATCTCAAAGACCCATCTTTCTTTTTCACAAATGTAACTCGAGCACCCCAAGGTGAATGACTCGGTCGGACAAAACCTCTATCAACAAGTTCCTCATGAATCGTGTCTTTAATTCCTTTAATTGCAGTAAGAGCCATTCGATGCGGAGCTATGGAAATCGGAGTAGTTCCTTAATCAAATCTATAGAAAATTCCACTTCTCTTCTCGTGGCAACCACGTAACTCTTCTCGAAACACATCGAAAAAATTCACATACCACTCGTATCGCTTGAATCTTTGACTCGAGATACCTTAGTATCTAATACATAAGCAAGAAAAGCATCATACCCTTTTTTTGACATACCTGAAGCGAAGAATAATCGAAATCACATCGAGATAATCCTCTGCATCTGATCGGATTTAACCCGGCGTAATTCACCATTCGCACACTTCAACACAATATATTTACATTTACGGTTTACTACTGCATCATGCTGAGTTAACCAATCCATGCCCAATATCACATCAAATTCATCAAATGGCAGTAACATCAAATCAGCCAGGAAACAATAACCTCTTACCATCGGTGGACAATTTTTACAAATTTTATCCACCAAAATAGATTGGCCAAAGGGGTTCGAGACTTTAACAAAGAAATTCGATGAGGTTCAACAGATAAATCTTTTACGCATGCAAGTTTTACACATATATATGAATGCGTAGAACCGGATCAATCAATGCAAGAATATCGGTTTCAAGTAAAGAAAATGTACCAAGAATAACATCGGTCTTTGAGGCATCTTCTCTGCACGCATGACATATGTCCTAGGAGGCGCTTGTGTCTCAAGCCTACTTGCGATATCTTTTGTAGCTCCTCGGCTACCACCGACATTATTGGATGGTCGAGATGGTCTACCCTCAAAGATGGATTGCTTGGCTTCGATATATATTCAAATTTCTTTTTCACTTCTTTCTCGACAATCTCGAGAAATGGTCAAAAGAACCACATCGGTAACAAGCCCCGCTCTTAAATCGACATTCACCAAAATGAGCTTTATTACAATATCGCATCTCGGCTTAGGGTACCAACACCGCCAACACCGTCATCGATGGAGTGGAAGGTCTTGAATTAGTGCGTTGTAAACTTCGCACTCTATCCGAATACCCATGGTTTGAGGTAGAACGATCCTAGTACTTCTTCAATTTCTTTGGAGCAGAAAATTGAGATTTTTCCATTGGTCTTTTACTAAAAATTCGAGCTTCCCTCTCACTTATTTCTTTTCTTTGCTCCATTCTTCCGCTTTATAAGCTCGTTACGCTAGTGTAGCAAACTCTCGAATTTCAAGAATTCCAACAAGTAGCTTAATTTCTTCATTCAACCCTTCTTCGAATCGTTTGCACATTTCACTTCCGATCGTACCCATTCTCGAGCATATTTACTCAACCGAACAAATTTTCTTTCATACTCGAATCTTGATCTATTGCCTGCTTTCACTCAAGAAATTCTTTTCTTTTCTCGATCAAGGAATCTCTGGGTGATATATTTCTTTTTGAATTCGGTGCGAAGAATTCCCATGTAATCTCTTCTTTCTAACAATCAAGCTTTAGTATTCCACCAATGATAAGTCATGTCTTTTAGCAATGAAACAAAGACATTTCAAACATTCTTCCAGCGTGCAAGATAATTCCTCCAAAACCCGAGTAGTATTTTCTAACCAAAATTCAGCTCTTTCGGGATCATCATCAATCGCTTTGCTCAAATTCTTCTACCCCATATTTTCAGATTTTATCGACTGTAGCTTTTCCTTTTCTCGACAGATTCAATGCACTGCACCTGTAGAATCTCTGAACCGCCGGTGGAGGAACAGGAGGGGAGCTTGAGTTTGCTCGCATTGTAGGGTTAGTTCTTATGTATTGGGTAAACCATTCATTCATCATTTGAAAGAAGGCTATTTTTGCCTCCTCCCCTTGACCTCTCTATCGGCCTTCTCTTCGCTAGTTTCTTCTTTTGTATTGAAGCCGAGCATGACTCCCACTTTCCTCAGTTGAGCTCGGTCGGATGACATTACTATAAGAAAACACAATTTAAATGGTTAGGAGATATCACACTATCAAAAATAATTTAAATGGCATGTATAGCTAATCCAGATTCGCTTATATCGGTCCTAGAACCAAATAAACCGTAGCTCGATACCAACAAATGTAACACCCCTACCGTATTCGTTATCGAATAAGGTACGAGGCATTACCAGAGTTTACAATTTTTTTTTTTTTTTTTAACCAAAACCATTCTAATTCAACATATTTTAAATAAAATTCATGCATATTTATAAAATAACTTCAACACATAAGCCATATCGTTGGCTAACCTTATATTCATTTCATATTAACATTTATTTTATTAGCTTATACATGCCATTCATTTCCAAACTAAAATTTCTTTAAATACCGAAATCTCTGGGGTTGATAGTGTGATGAGTCTCCCACCGATTCGACCTCCGAGCTCTTAACACTACAAAAAACAAGGGAAAGGAAAATGCAGTAAGCACTTTGTGCTTAGTAAGCCCATGTAACAAGAATTATACTTACCTAATGTTTTCAATACAATGTAATAAGCATTCATATATCCATTCAATGCATTAATACCCTAACATGTAGAAGCTCAACATTCAAGTTAGTTCATTAATTTCCATATATCAATAATATACACACCATGATTGATGAGCTCATCAATACTATGATTTTCATTTCCTTGTTATTTTTCCATATTTATCCCGTTGAATTACTCGAAAATTTCGATGGATTTTTAGAGAGTACACTTTTGTGTACAAATCCGGTTCGTCAATTCATATTCCCATGCGCACATTTTCATTTCAGAGAGCACACTCGCGAACCTCATCTTTACAAAGAGATTACCACCCAGGCTAAATCCTCAGTAATATAAACTCATAGAGTATTGTCGGGATTACGACCCGAGCTAAATCCTGCAACGACAATTACTCTAATGAGCTTGGATCTGAATTACCACCCAGCAAATTGCACTAATTCGGATTACCCGTCCAAGCTAAATCCATTTTCCACTTATTCTTCTGGGAGGGCTATATCAGATAGGATCACCCGTCCCGGCTAGATCCTTTTTACCACAATTCCTTTTCGAGATCCATCGAATTTTCCTTTCATTCAACCGGATTTTTTCCTTTTTATTAAATATACCAATGTTTCATCAAATTTCATACAATGGACATTCAAATTATATTCACATCAATAACATACATTTCAAACATTTAAGAATATAATTCAAGTTACATGAACTTACCTCGATACTAGTTCGTTTATAAAATCTACTAATCCGGGACTTTTTCCTTTCCTCGATCTAGCTTTGTATTTGAGTTTTCCTGGATCAAATTAAACTCCAAGCTTCAAACTTTTAATTTTCCTTTTCTTCTTTCTTTTCTCTTTTTCTTTCTTCTTTCATGTTTGCTCTCTGTTTCTTTTACTGCTTTCTATCTCTTTTGTTTCTTTTCTCTTTTCTTTATATATATATATTTATAATAATATAATAATATAATAATAATATAATAATATAATAAACTAAAATCTCTCATTTTTCTTCAATTCACCATTCAATCTAGACAAAATGGCTTAATTGCCATTTTGGTCCTTTATACTTTCTTTTAATCTATAATTAAACTTTTACTTTCATTTCAATTTAGTCCTTTTCATTTAATTACCTACCCAAACGTTAAAATTTTCTAACGAAAGTTTAATACCACATTACTAACATTTTATAAATATTTATAAAAATATTTCCTATCATATAAAGACTCATGCAAACATATTGAAATAAATTTCTATTTAAATCGGATTTATGGTTGCGAAACCATTATTCTGATAATCTCGAATTTAGGCCATTACAGATCTTCCTTCGATTTCAACATCTACTGCTGTCGAGGGGAATACACGACCCCAAGCCGACACTCTGTTAGTGGGAGGCAGAATACAGAAGCGTCCGTGTTTGGTGGTAGTATGGAAAACACAACTCCTGCACAACACTCGGTTGGTGGATGGGACATGCATATTCTTCCTTCGACGTTCGATGCTAGAAATACGTATTGGGGAATGTCATCAACTTCTAGTGGTTAGCAATCCACATATGATTGGGAACGTTACGAAAGTTGTTTAAGAAGGGATAATGTACTCCCCACGACATCCACCGGTGAGGGGCCCTCGTTCATTGCAAATGATGGTGGGTCGGATGATGAGTCCGATGTGGATCCACCTCGAGAGCCCTGCCCCGATAGTGCTGAAGTTGCATTATTTTCTGAACCGGAGCCTGTTTTAACCGTATTTGAAGATGTTGAAGGCGGTTCAGATGAAGAAGAAGAAGAAGATCCGCGAATCAGGGCGTACTCACTTCCAGCCCACATGCATAATGTCGATCTATCTTAAGACGATGCATTGGAGTTTCCTGAACTACCACACAGAAGGCGTGATCGTATAAGTTTGTCATTGGATTCGGGCGAATTAGAAGTTGGTAAAGAGTTTTCCAACAAGGATAGTTTTCTTGGTGCATTGAAATAATATAACATCAAGAACGGGGTTAACTACAACGTGGTTAAATCCAAACTCGATAAGTACAAGGCCAAGTGTGCAGTGCAAGACGGTACATGTTCATGGAAAATCATGGCCTCGTTGAGGAAAATGATAGGCTTGTGGGAGATTAAAAAGTACAAAGGTCCACATACATGTCTTATCGGTACAGTATCACTAGGTGTTCAAGGTTTTTGAATAATACTGATATTACGTAATGTTGTATTATTTAATGTACTTCGTTGACAGGTGTTTCACAAGATCATCCGAAGATAGATTCAGAAATGTTGGCTGACTTAATAATGCCGACAGTGAAGGCGGATCCCAAGACTACAGTGCCGGCCTTAATTGGCAATATTCGTAACCAATTGGGGTACACGCCCTCTTACCGGAAGACTTGGATAGCTAAGCAGAAGGCGTTGAAAAAGTTGCATGGTCACTGGGATGCTTCATATAATAAAGTGTGGCAATGGTGTCAGTTGCTGGAGAGATATGTCCCAGGCAGCATAATAGACCTTGAAATGGAACCGGTTTATTACAATGATTGTTTGCTCTGTGGATGCCAAGTGTTCAAGCGTCTGTTCTGGACATTTAAGCAATGCCGAGATGCATTTCTATACTGTAAGCCATTGGTACAAATTGACGGTACCTTTATGTATGGTAGATATATGCATTGGCTATTGCTAGTAGTGGCACAAGATGGCAGTGGGAGAATCCTTCCAATTGTGTTTGCAATAACACCGGGGGAGTCAGCTGATGACTGGGATTTCTTTCTATCTAGGTTAAGGAGGCATGTCTGCCCCCAACCTGATTTATGCGTTATATCGGATCGGGGCCCTGGAATACTAGCCGTAATAGAGCGACAGGGAAGCCTGTGGCATCACACATACCATCGATATTGCCTAAGGCATGTTGCGTCCAACTACCACGGGCAACATCGATCTACAAGTGAACGACGGCAAGTGACCAATATGGGTATGTAATATCTATTAATATAATTTCATTTGTAATATTCAATTTATTCTTAATTAAAGAGTGGTATGTAATATTCGTTATCAACTTATATTGGCAGGGTACGAGATCAATAATGATCGTTTTCACAAGATGTTGACGAGTTTGCGCTCAGTTAACGAAGAAGCGCAAATTATCTATGCAATATTCCTTTCGAACAGTGGACACAAGCATACGACGGCAGCCTATGATATGGGCATATGACCTCAAACCTGGTCGAATGCATAAATTTTGTTCTAAAAGGAATGCGTCACTTGCCGATAACATCGGTTGTGCGAGATACATATTTTCGTTTAGCGGCATTATTTCCGAAGCGAGCAGCGAGTTATAAAGGCCAAATGCAAGGGGGTCATGTATGCTATGCGAAGGTCTTGCGAGAAATTAACAAGGGGAAAGCACGGGCCAACACCATGCACACAGTGTGTCACGATCGCGACAACCTATGGTTTCGTGTGACAAAGTTTGACAGATCGAACCAAGGTATTATTGGCGGGCAATATCGTGTACACTAGAGAAATAGGACCTAAGACTGTGGGATATTTGATGCACTTCGTTATCCATGCGCTCATGTACTTGCGGCTTGTCAGAATCCCAGTCTGGATTCCATGAGCTATGTCGACGAAGTGTATAAAATAGAAAACATGTACAACGTGTGGAGACACGTATTCCCACCAGTCCCAGATGAACGTAAGTGGCCGTCTGTATCGCTTGCTTCGTATAAGCTGTTACCGGATAGAGAACTGCAACGCAAACCAAAAGGTCAACCTTGCTCGACTAGAATACGCAACAATATGGATATCCAAGAAACGACCAACCAACGGAAGTTATGCGGATAGTGTAGGAACCCAGGCCATGCATCTCGCTCGTGTCCAAATCGGAATAGTTGATAGTCTCCTTATCATTTTTGTCTTTTGGTGGCTATGAAAATTCTTTAATTTGGGTATTGCTAAATGTTTATTTTATTTACAAGTAGGAGGAAAAGAGGCATTAATTTGGGTACTACAATGATATTTAAGATATATTAAGAGGAGGAAAAGAGGCATTAAGACCTTTTTTCCCCCTTAAAATGCGATTTAAGGCCCCAATACCTACTTTTATCGAAAACCATGCACGAAAACTCCATGAACCAATAGCTTATATTCCTTCGAGCCCACGGATAAAACCAAGACCAAACCAAGACCAAAATCACACATGTTAGGGAGACGAGGAGTCCATTAAATTCCACCAAAGACGATTCGTTCCTTTCCCTATTTTGCATGAGCATCACATAGAATCTCACAGTTGCTGCCTTTTCTTTTATAGCATATATATAACAACATTGTTTGTCTGCTTAAATGAAGATCATGGAAAACAATGACCATTTTAAGGGTCTAAAGAGGCGTTTGACTTTTGACAATGAAGATTCCAACGACGGTCGTCGTTTCAAAGTTTTGTTACCTAATGGGACTAGTGCTGGACTAATGTTAAAAAACCCTGAGTCTGAAATCTCATTTGAAGGTTTCGTTGACTTCATTAAGGACGCTTATTACAATTAGGATATTAAAAAACAACTTTCATTTTATAAAAAATAAAAAAATAAATTACAAAAAATAAAAATAAAAAATAACTTTTATTTTATTAAAGATATAAAAATTAAATTACTTAAAAAAATAAACAACAACTTTTATTTTATTAAAGATATAAAAATTAAATTACTTAATAAAATAAACAACTTTTATTTTATTAAAGAAATAAAAATTAAATTACAAAAAAAATAAAAAACAACTTTTATTTTATTAAAGATATAAAAACTAAATTACAATAAAAAATAACTTTTATTTTATTAAAGATATAAAAATTAAATTACAATAAAAAACAACTTTTAATTTATTAAATATATAAAAATAAAATAAATTACAATAAAAAATAAAAAAAAACTTTTATTTTATTAAAGATATAAAAATTAAATTACAATAAAAAACAATTTTTATTTTATTAAAAATATAAAAATAAAATAAATTACAATAAAAAAATAAAAAACAACTTTTATTTTATTAAAGATATAAAAATAAAATAAATTACTATAAAAAAATAACTTTTATTTTATTAAAGATATAAAAAATAAATTACAATAAAAAAATAAAAAACAACTTTCATTTTATTAAATAAATAAAAAAATAAATTACAATAAAAAAATAAAAAATGGCGGTCGGAATCAATGTTGGTGCTGGTCAGAATTAGTGCCACATAGGGGTGGTCGAGGGTTACACGCTGGATTCCTCCTTCTTCTAGCTTCCGGCGGGGATTCTAGTTCCTCCGACAGGGGGTTTGGTTGTAGGTGTTGGGAGGATGACCCACATTGATAAAATAATGACTGGGAAGGTATTTGCATAAACCATGGCGGAGGTGTCTAAATCCCATAAGGCGAAGGAGACTGGTAAAAAGAAGAGCTCCCCGACGGCGCCTCGTGCGATCCCTCATGTGACGGCAGCCTGAAGATCGGCTAGCTAGTCGGAGTAGTCGGGAACGGACTCGAACCGGGGCCATGCATTCCAACCTGCTGTGGGACTGGGAAAAGGAAACATATAAGGGTTAGGATACATATAAAGGGCTAGGGTACGCACCTGGGATAATCTGAAAAGGTTGTGATGTAAGTGTCGTCGGCTGAAGTGTTGGGCCCGATGACTGTGTGGGTGCTGTTGATGGGCCCGGTGGTTGTGTCGGCGCTGTTGATGGTCCCGTCTCATCATCCCTTCTCCTTGAATTTAAAGGGCTCCGTCGTTCCCTTTGTTCACGAAGTTGCCGTCGCCTCTCCTCTTCTGACAATAAATACGACTTGCCATGGATCCTAAACCATGGCATGTATTCCGGCACGCATGCTAACTCAGGAACGATGATCGGTTTCCGAGTAGGTATATAATCATACCAGTTCTCCCACAATTCGATATATGCTAACCAATATCTTGGCCAATCCGTATGCAACTGCCGTAAGTCGACTTTGTGCTTATCACTGAGCACCTCAGGTGCCACGGGAATCGGTTGTCAGAATCCAAATTGACGCAGAACCCGATCTGACTGGTGCATCTCCACGGTCGCATAGTTGATCAACGGGACCTTCACATGCCAAACGTTCGAATTTCGAAAGAACTCATCCGGAATTACTGCCCGAATTGACGGATCCTCGTATGGTGTCCATTCAAACTATATTAACATGATAAAAATATTAGTTATATACCAAATACTAAATACTAAATACTAAATACCAAATACTAAATACGAAATACGAAATGACTATTTTATTACGAAAATACATTTTATTTAAGACTTACTTGTGCTTTCGACCATTGCTCTAGTAGAAGCCGTATATCTTCAAGCGATGTAGGTATTCCAACATAACTCGCCGAATGGTTCCACCTAATTAAATAAATTTTTAGCATACAATTATGTTTTAAATCTACGTAATAATTGTAAAATCTAATATTAAATTTACCTCGTTATGAGTGGGATTGTATATGGGTGGTTGACTCGAAGACGTAAAAATGGAAATCAAAACCGTGTCCATGATTGCAGTAGTGATAGGCAACCTTTGATTTTCATTTTATTTGGCCGCGTCGCCCCGCACATCTCCCGATACAATTTTGCTAACACAACAGACCCCCAACTCAATTCATCGGCTGCTCTAAAATTAATGAGTTTCAGCAGCCATCTCAGATGTACGAGGGTTCGTGACAAGTCTGGCATCAGATAGCCTCCAATTATCTCAAGAATGTATGCCCGAGCATACCGTATTCTTTCTATTTCGGTCGAATCATTATCCGGCTCCAAAAATGTGTCTCGTAACCAGCCCATCTCGATCCGACCACCGTAAATGTTATCCGGAATAGCACCCAAAAACTCGTAGCACACGGCTCCCCAATCGCCAGAAGTTGCAGACCCGGTGACTACGTACCCATCCACCGGCAATCCTAATTGCAAATGTATGTCTTCCAGAGTGATAGTACACTCTCCGCATGGAATATGGAAAGTGTGCGTCTTGGGTCTCCACCTGTAATAACCCAAATTCCACGGGCACCGAAAAAGTGAGTTTAGGGCTTCCGTCTTAGGAAAATGATATTTACGAAGTTAGTATAGATTGAATTAGATTTTTGATAAGTGAATTTATGTAACGACCTCAAAAGTATGGGTATTGGAAAATGAGTTATCGGGTCTCCGTTTTTAGTAAACGGACTCATAAAATATTTATTAAAAATATTTACGAAGTTAGTTGTGTGTTTAATAAGGTTTTATTTAGGTGAATTTGACTTAATTAGAAGTATTTGGGAAAAGGGATTAGATTGAAATAGGTGTGAAAGTTTAATCAAAGATTAAAGAAAATAAAAAGGACTAAAGAGGAAATTATGCCAATTGGCAAAATTGAGGCGGCATAAGCATAAAAATCTAAGATTTTTATGTGTTAAAATATATTATTATTAGATAACTTATTAATATAATATAATATTATATTGTTATTATATATATGTGTATGTGCAAAAGAGAAAGTAAAAGAAAGAAGAACAGAAAAGAAATAGAGAACAAGACGAAAACAGGGGAAGAAAATGGGAAAGAAAAGAGAAGGGAAAATTTGGGATTTTAAAGCTTCAAGTTTAATTGGTAAGCTAAATTTAGCCCTTTTCTCTTAATTTTGATGTTTTAGAAGCTTTAAAGCAAGATTTTAATGAAACTAAGTTGATATTTTGAGAGTTAATAGGTTTTCAAGTATAGTTGATGTTGAAGGAAAAGATGAATTAGAGATTAAATTGAATAAAATTTAAGTTAGAATTAGTAAAAGGATTAAATTGTAAAGTAAGCTATAAGTTTTGTATTATAGTTATTAATTTGGAAGTAATTATAAATTAAGGTTTTATTATGAATATTAGATAGTCAAGTTGAATATGGAAGGAATTTAAGGAGGAACAAAGCATGAATCAAGTTAAGAAAATAAGTAAACTTAATTAGGATTTAATTGACTCTATTTTCATATGAAAGAAACAGAGAAAGCAAAGAAATTCTGTATTTTGAGATATTTATATTTTTGTGAGACTGGTTCAGAGTAATTTGGAGATCCCCTGTTCTGACTTAGAAAAATCATTAAAAATTGTAAAAAAATATTTTTGGGACATAATTTATATGGTTAGATTCCCTAATGATTCTATTTTTATAAGAAACAAACTAGGACATCATTTGAATTCTGTTCAAAAAGATAATTAGATTTTAGCAAAGAGTGGTCGAAACTGTCAGACAACAGAACAGGGGGTGATTTTAAAGAATAAACTGTACTTATTGGCTAAATCAAAAATTCTGAAAATTTTATGACAAGAAGATATGTGAGTCTAGTTTCATAGAAAATTTACGGATCTTAATTTGGAATTCTGTAACTCAAGATATAAATAATTTAGTGACAATGACTCAGGTAGACAGCCTTGAAAGAACTTATAAGTAAATAATAGACTTGTGTGTAAAGAATGTGGAATAAGGAGGAAGAGTAGGGAATTGAATAAAATTCAATTATTTATTGAGGTTTAATGTTGTAATTAATAATGTAAATCATTATTATTTCCATAGCAAACAAGGAATTCGAGACATTGAGCAAGGAAGGAAAAGAGAAAACAAATGAGGAGTAAAAACAAGAAATTCAGGTTAGTATTACTATAATTCAAATTTGATTATTTGTTAAATTTTAAATTAATATATGTATATATGATAAAAAAATTTTAAAGTAAGTATCAAGAATGAATTAGGTGATAAATATGTGTTGGAATTGAATTTATTATTAGTAATTGTTGAATTTTGAGTAATATGTTTAGTAAATAGAAATAAGGTTAATATTGATATTGAATTAGATAAAACTAAATTTAATTGTGAATTGAATGAAATTGAAATGAAGTTTGAACATGTATGAGCATTTGATGATATATTGATTAGAAAGTGGAAAATGCATTGAATTAATGATATATATATAAATGAATGGAATGGAAATGTGAAAAGTGTTTTGAAATTGAATCAAATTGAATTGAATGTGATTATTTGAAATGTACATGGATTGAAAGTATGAGGATGTGATTGGGTTGAAATGTTCATAAAATGAATGAAATTATGACTATGTGTGAATATATGAATTGTATATTGTTTGGAGAAGTGAATCGAATTGAATTGAATCAAAGTGAAATTATCTGAAATGTGTATTGATTAGATATTGGAAAGTGATACAAATACCCTATTAACTAGTCGGGCTGAGTCGGATATAGTTGGCATGCAATAGGATATGGAAGAGTACGGGTTTTTGCCGCTTCATCGATCGTGCACTTATGTGCCGATCGCTTTATCATGTTATCGATTCGACACTTTGTGTGTCGATATCGTTATCGTTATTCACGTTACGATTCGACACTTTGTGTGTCGATAATCGTTATCATATTACATGCATTCAATTCAGCACTTTGTGTGTTGAATACTGATATTGTTACTGTTACCGATTCGACACTTTGTGTGTCGTATACTGTGTACCGTTAAGGTACAATGTGCCGTATTGGTGTGTGGGTTGGAATCCGTGTATCCGTCGAGTCCGAGTCAAGTTAATAGGGGTAAATAAGTGAAATGATAAATTCTGAATAAATGTGATTAAGCTATTGAAAGAAATAAGAAAGTGAATTTGTCAAATAAAATATGAAATGGGGTTTGTGATATGAAATTGAATGCATGAACCAAAGGTTCATGAAATGTTAAAAAAATAAATTGTGAATTGAAATATTATATAAGATGGAGAAATGAAACTAAAGTTCACAGTTTTGCTTGAAATGATATAAATAATATAAGAAGTTAATTGAAAAGAATAATATAATTGAATTATATATTTTGAGTGTGAATTTGATATGAGAAAATGAAATTGAGATATGAGATTTAGAATATGGACCAAAGGTGTATGAATTAAATAAAGTTTAAAGCGAATATATAGGAAATAAACTAGTGAAATTGTTATTGTTGAGATATGACTTTAGTAAACACAAATTGCAATAGAATTAATATTGAATAAAGAATGTTAATTTAATGAATTGCATATGATATGAAATGAACTAATGGAATGAAATGTGGAAAATAATAATAATAATAATAAAATTCTATGAAAATTGGATAGTGAAATAATGTATAAATCTAATTAAATACAAGCCTTGAAATAATGCTTATTATATTAGATGATTTAATTTAAAGAATGAAATAACTATTAAGTAATTGTATCATAAATTGAATGTATATAAGTTATTATATAATTTGAATTATGGTAATACCATTGAGTATACCCTTACTCAGCGTACGGTTGTTTCCGTGCGCAGGTTAATTGAAAGTCAGTGTCCGGACCAGCATCCAGAGTAATCCCGACCTCAGAGAAAATTTTGAGTAATGTATTTTTCTTTGATAATGGTAGCATGTACCTAGGTAATGAATAGGTTGAGTATATGTGCCTTATAGTTGAGAAAAATTTTAAAATGTTTGAAAATTTCTTAAATATTCGAACTAGTCCCGAACCATTCCTATCGAAGATTCATATAAGGGACTATAAGATTATTTTATATTATGATTGATAATAATTGTGTATTAATTGTAAAGTTGTCCGATCGATCTGGTAGCACTCCGTAACCCTATTCTGATGACAGGTTGGGGTTAAGGGTGTTACAATTTAGTTTGATTAGAAGTAATTATTAGAAAGGACTAAATTGAATAGAGCATAAAAGTTTAATTATAGAATAGAGAAAGGTTAAAAGACTAAATTAGTAATTAAACCAAATTAGTGACATGTGTTAGTTAGAGAATAAATACATGTGTAACTAAAATATTAGTACAAATGTATATTATATATGTATTTACTTATTAGTTAAGTAAAATATTATTATTAGTATTTATTTATTTATTATGTTTATTATATTATTTTTGTTAAATAAATATGTTAGTGCCAAATGTGTGGTGATAATTTGTACATGTGTGTTTAAATGAATTAATACACATGTAATTTATATATTGATTTTTATATAAATATTTTATGTTTAATAATAATATAATAAAAAGAAAAAGAAAAAGAAAAGAAAAGAATAGAAAGTTATAGAGAAACAAACGAAAATTGGAAAGAAAGAAAGAAAGGAAAGAAAAGAGAAAAAGGAAAAACTAGGGTTTTGATGCTTGGAGATTATTTGGTAAGTTTAATTAAGTCCTTTTCATGAGATTTTGATGTTTTTGAAGTCTTAGAGTAAGATACTCTTGAATTTATGTGAGAATTTTGAAAAATGATAGAATTTTTAGTAGGGTTTATGTTGAACAAATAATGGAATTAGGGATTAATTTGATAGAATTTGTGTTTGGAGTTGAATGGAGGACTAAATTGTAAACTAGGCTATAAGTTTTGAGTTTTATGGGCTAAATGGAAAGAAACTTGAATTTATGGTTAAATGATGAAAATTTAATAGTTATATTGAAGTTTTGATGGAAATTGAATAAGGAAAGGATATGAATTTGTAAAAAGGAAGAAGATGAAAATGGTTAGGACAAATTTGGGATTTAGGTAAAAGTTGCATGGAAACTTATTATTTTATATAAAATATGTGTGTTATTAATTAATTATAATTATGTTAATTTTCGTAGCAAACAAGGAAATCGAGACGTCTAATACGAAGGGAAAGGAAAAAGTGATCGAGGAGTAGCTCGGGAAATTATCGCTTTGTATTATCATAATTCAAGTTATTTATTATTATATGTTTAATTTCAATGCATGTGTATGGAAAATGAAATTGAGGTAAGTATTGATATTTGAATTGAATGTGATTTGGATTTGATTGATGAATATATATATGTATGAAATTGAGTAGTGAATTTGAATTGGAAGTGATTTGAATTGTGAATTTGAAATTGAGATTGAATTGATAATATATACACGAATTGAATTTGGTTGATTTGTGATTATTTGGAAGAGAAAGAGAAATTGATATTTGAGCTAATACCCTATTAACTAGTCAGGCTGATTCGGATATAGTTGGCATGCCATAGGATTGGAAGAGTACAGGGATTCTTTGACCTTGAGTCGATGAGACACTGGGTGTCATATTATTTACTTCGGATAGATTCAATAAGGTATTGGGTACCACTTTACTTCGGCTAGGTCGATGAGACACGGGGTGTCACTATATTGCTTTGAACTATCCCATGAGGCACTGGGTGCCAGTATGGTGTGTTTGGTTGGATCCGTGTATCCGCCAAAGTCCGAGTCATGTTAATAGGGGTAATTATGTGAAATGAGAAAATCATATGAATTTGATTATTTGATCCATTGAATGAATAGTGAAAGAAATAATGTGAAATGAAATTATGCTATGTGATTGAAGGCATGACTCAAAGTTCATGAATGGTTCCTATTGAAATGTGAATTGAGTATATATATGTGATTGAGAGATGAACCGAAGGTTCATGAACAATTGGAATTCTATGGATGAGATATTAATTCAAATACTTGAAATGTTCATTGGAAATATATTAATTTAGTATGAATTTATAAGTATGATGTGTTATGTATCTAAGTATGTTTATGATATTTGATTATTGCTATAAATTGAATTATGACAATACCACTGAGTAGTTCCAATACTCAGCGTACGGTTTGTTTTCCGTGCGCAGATTAGGTCAAGATAAATTGGACTCAGCATCTGATTCAATCCTGGCTTCAACTCAATTTTGGTGGTGTATTAAACTTTTGGTAAATGTCGCATGTACTAGGGTTAGTTTTGTCATTTGTATATATTTTATATTTTGATTGTAAATGTGGTATAAATCCTTAAGAAGTTTTATGCATGATGAGTGTCATATGATCAAGATATTGTAAGTAAATGATTGTGTATGAATTAGGTGTTTTTAGTATGTAAAAATAACCTAAAAATGGTGAAAGTAGCAGCTTTCACACGCCTAGACACATGGGTGTGCCCAGCCGTGTGGCAAAAGTCGAAATCAAAATAAATTGCCACGGCCGCCCCATGGCCGTGTTTAGCAAGTCGAGAATCGCCACCGCCGCCTGCCCACTTTCAAGAAAAAGTTTCTAAAGTTTCTGATTTAGTCCCATATCATTTCCTAATCATATTTTGGGTCTCGTAGGTCCATATTAGGGTCGTAAAGATGAAATTTTGAAAAATTTAAGTTGTGCCACGGAATTTTGTTCCAATTTACTAGTTTATTTGTGTTTAACTCCGGTAATACCTCGTAACCCTATTTCGGCGACGGTTTAGGGGTTAAGGGGTGTTACACTACCTCTCTATCAACGCACTGATTAACTTCGGGTCCAACTTGCACCCCCGGCCTATCGTGGCCACGTGCCAAAAACACGCTTCCCGCAGGTAATTCTCGATCAATGGTGATGGCGGACAAGGCATATTGCGAATATAGCATTGCAACACCCGATCTACAGACTGTTTAAAAAATTATAAAATAAAATTTAATTAAAATTGCATAAACCTAAAAAATATTAAATAGTATTGAAAAATTAAAATTAAAACTTACCATTGTCATTTGATCGACGGGGATGTGTTTATTGTCAAGACGAATTAATCCTCCGACCATTGCTAATACGATCGAATATTTTAAAATTTATCAAAAAAAATATATTTCAAAAAATTTTAAAAAGGGCTTTTTTGTAAATGTTAAAAGACTATTGTGAAATTTGAGAGGAAGTTTAAAGGAATTGGAGAGAATTTTGAGAGGAATTTGAGAGAAAGTTGAGAGAAAAATGAGTAAGGACTTTTGTGTGAAAAAAATAAAAGGGTGGGGGGTTTTTATATTTTTTTTTACCGTTGGAGGCCCAACGGTCAAAAAAATTGACCGTTGTGGAGGGGAAAGCGCGTCCACGAGGAGCGCTTTTGCCACATCAAGAAAGCGCCTCAATGACGGGTTTTTTGCTGATGTGGCACAAAGCGCTCCCTCGTGGACGCGCTTTTCTTACTCACATTTGAAATTTTCTTTTTTTTTCATTGTTTAATTGAGTTTATTTTTATCTATAATTTTTTATTTTACATTGTTTTTACATATATTAAAAATATTATGTTAAATTTAGGTTCATTACAATGTCTTTTTTTAATTACATGACTACCGAGTGAGTATTTTTTATTTAAAAATGTGACATGAACAAAATTGACAAAAAAAATTAACGATGTCAACAATTGGACATGGTTTTCAAATTTGAAAAGTAAATAGACTAAATTCTTAAAAATAAAAGTACAAAAACTAAATTGAAACCTATGAAATGTATATAGACTTATGACATATTTTAACATTGATACTACAAAACATTTATTATTAATATATGTATAGTTGTAATGAATATTTATTATTAAAATATTAATATTGAATATTTCAATAATATGTGAAATAATATTATTTAAAATTATTATTTTTTAAATTTATTATTAAAATAAAATTGAAATATTAAATAATTTATTAAAATAATAAATTATATTTATTATATTAATAATTTATTATATGAATAAAAATAAATAATTAAATATGTATGTTTAATAATATTGAAAAATATAATATTTTAATTATTTTAAAAATAAAAATAAAAATTATTATCAATATAATAATATTAAGCTTGATTTAAGTTGATTTTTATATAAAAATAAAATTATCTATAAATGAGTTCTTTTCCGGAAAATAACTTACGCTTTTCAAAAGGGTAAGTCATTTTCCATTGACCAGGCTGTTTTCTGTGAAACAAACACTGGAAAATGCAGATTTTCCGTAAAACCTTTTACATGTAAATAAAGGGACCCTAATTTTAAAAACTTTAAGAAAAGCTTATGTGTTTTTCAAAAATCACTGCAACGATAAATTATATTAAAAATTTTAAAATCATACCATATTATTTATGAAAACATTGTCAAATTTTTTTCCTATCCCCACTTACTTTGGGTAAATAGATAATAACTTATATTAATTTAAATAAATAAAAGGTAAAACAATTTTTTTTTAAATATCAATTCTTTTTATTAAATCAAATGGGAAATGATTGTGTTAGGTATAGATTATTTTAGGTCAATTTGTGGTTACAGTCCTTCTACTATATTTAAATTTAGGATTTAGTGTTTATATTTTAGTTTGACATAATTTAGTTTTGCTATGTAATATCATAAATTATTCAAATATTTAACACCCTTAATTTTTCGATTAAAATATTGAGGTCAATATTTTTTTTAAAAACACCCATTCAAATTTATCATACCAAAATAGATTTTATTTTTATGTTAGAAATATGTTTTTAATCATCATTTTAACTGGAATAGTACCAAATGTGAGTATAATAGAGACATTAAAATTGAAAATTTACCATTGTCTTACAATGATTTCAATAATTGACATAGATTTTAAAAAAATACATTTATTACAACTTATGGTGTCAAAATATTTTTTTATTAAAATAATATTTCATAAAAAATTTATATCAACAATTTAATTTAAATATTAACTCTATGAGCTAATTAATAATATTATAAAAATATAAAAATTATATTATATTAAAAATTAAAGTATAAAAATTAAATATCAATTTTTAAAAAATAAATAAAATTATGTAAAAATGAGAGTCATGGGAAACACATTCTAACTTTACATGAAAGGAATGCCCCAAGTGTTTTTCTCCATGGGAATTATCTAGTTCCTTTATTTTATTCTTTTCATCATCATAATATATTAAATTTCAATTTTGGTCTTTCTATTATGCTCACATTTAGTAATTTAGTCAGTAGAATTTATTTGATATAAATTTATTATCTATTTTTACAATTACATTAATTAACTAAAATAGTTAATATTCTTAATTATTACTCGACAAGACCATGTGAATTTTTCTTAAAACCATTTTTCTAACAAAAGTATAATGGATATTTAAAAAAAATCGTATTAGCATTTTAATAAAAAATAATTAAGAGTGTAAATTATTTTGACTAATTAATGATATTATAAAAATAATGGAATCAAATCATGCCAATTTGAAGTATAGATATTAAACCTTCAATTTAAACATAATAGAAGGATTGCAAACCATAATTTAACCTAAAACAATTTATGCTTAACTAGATGATTTATCATTTGATTTATATTTAAAATATTGTTTTTAATTAAATTTAAACATAGTAGAACTGAGATTCTACAACCATAAATTTGCAACCATGATTCTGCTGATTTTACAGTCTGGGTTTTTCAGCCTTGATTCTACAATCTTGATTTTGTAGCCATGGTTCCATAGTGGTGATTCTGCAGCCCAAATTCTGTAACCCTAGTTATGTAGTCCTCGTTTCAAGTTCAAGTTTAAACCCCCACTCTTGTCTTTTCAGTTACATATCTGCCATTTTTGTTTTTGAGTTTTACTTATCAAATGTTATTTTAGGGTTTTACTTCTCTTATGTAGTTTGCGGTTTCATTTTTGTTCTTTGGTGCAACTCCCATGTTGTTTACGAGTTTCATTTCTATGGAGTTTCGGCTCTCTTTGATGTTGTTTTTTAATACAACTCCTATATTATTGTGGGTTTCAGTTATTTAGAGCTCCAATTCTCTTTTTTGTTGTTTTTGGATGCAACTCAGCGACCTATGTAGCTCTACTCTATAATTCTCACATTGTAGCCTTTTTGGCTTCCTGTAGATACATTATGTAGCTTCTTATAGTTTCTTGCGGCTATGGTTTTTTGCCATGATTATTTTGGGTGTGCATATGGTATGTTAGTTTTTTTTTTTTTTTTTTTTTTTTTTTTTTTTTTTTTTCAAATGTCACCCTCTAACCTATGCTTCTGACAGCTTGTTTCAGCTTCGACTGAACTGTGGCTTTTCACCATTTCATTTTTAGGTGCATATATGTTAGTTGTTTTCAGCTTCCTGCAGCCTAAGCTTCTTGTTCTTTCAACTTCTTGTAAGCTCCTTGCAACTCCGGTTCAACCTTTGCTTTTCTTTGTTTTTGGCTCCACATATGTTATGAAGGTTTTTTAGCAACCTCTTTAATGCACGCACAAAGGTCTTACCAAGTCAAGATAAACTTTCTTTTTTAAGAAGATCGGTTACAAAGACAAGGTCGAAGCAAATTCAAGCCAATTAAATTTATATATGTACTATCATGTGTCCATGGGTTTACAAAGCTGCCAAGAAGAATTGAAGCTTGCTTGGAGGACTTCACTACTAGAGGAAGACCCAAAATCTTGAAGAAAGTCGTTTTAGGAGTTTATAAAAGAATCCCTACCTTAGAATTTTTGGCCAGTTTAGGTCAATTATTTAAGAAAAATTAGCAACAACTTATCTTGAAAGACATCTTTTGTACAATTCGACAAGCCACAACTAGTAAAAGGCATAGCACAAGTCAAGTTCTTCCTCTCCAAGTAAGTTTTTGACTTGGCCAGGCCTTTGTGCATGCATCACTCCTATAGCTTTGCCTTTATTATCTCAATCTTGTTCTACCGAGCAGTTTAACTTTTGCTTCTAAGCGCTCCAAAACACACACTTAACTGTAGAGTTTGGTAAAGCAGAACTCTCCCAGGGGTTACTATTACACCCAACAAATAATGATCTCCTACACAAAGTTTGGTTGAGCAAAAAATCCTCTAGAGAATACAATATTGTCAAACAAATTGGCTTCCACAAAAATACTCTTAGACATAGAGTTTAGAATAACAAAAGTCATTAATGGGATACCATAACACTAAACAACTTAGTTACCACAAATATTTCGATACGATTAATTGATTGAGCACAAAATATTCACGAGATCCAACTACTTCTTTACTGCTCTTCTTATCCTCAATCTTCTTATTTAGTGATATGTTTTTTTCTCATCTTAATCTTTCATAGGTCATTTTATAACCCGTCTTAGACTAAAACGGGGACTATTTGCTAAATCAATGAGGCCACATAAAAAAAGTTGGATTCATCTCTTTACTTTTTGTACAACCATTAATAAAGTGTGAGCTATTAACATCTTTAACAAATATGAGGCATCATATCAACCAATCATTAATCGGTCAATAAAGTTGGTTAGTACACAAAAAAAAAAAAATCATTTATAAATATCGAGTTTTATTCTCATCTATAAGTATGACCTCTCACTTTTTCTTTCTTATTATATTTAATATTACTTCACTTTACTGAAACACATACTTAAATATCGTAGAGTGTTTCAGAACACGAGTTCTGACACTCCTTAGCTTATTTTTGTCTTGTAGGTTTTCTATTTACTTATTTTCCTTCTCTTCCTCCTCCTACTACTAATATATAGATTAGCCCTTGAGCATGGTAACATTTCTCAAATTAGCTTCCTAGACAGTTTTTTGGGATCAAATTGGTCTTTGAGATTAGCATTAGTTACACAAATTGGTCCCTACCGTTAACACCATTTGTTTTTATTTTAACAATATGGTAATGTGGCTAAACATGGACATGACACGTGGACAAACAAGGGAATGACACGTATCTTAGCTTTAATTATTCTAAAAAAATTTAAAAAGTTGAAAAATTTGAAACATTTATATAAATTTTAAAAAAATAATTTTTTTAATGTCTATAAAAAATTTTAAAAAATTTAAAAATTTAAAAATTTGAAAAATATAGAGAATTCAAAAAAAATAAAAATTATATAATTAAAATATTAGAAAATTACAAAAAGACTCAACAAAATTCAAAAGTAGTTTAAATTTTTTTAAAAAATAACATAAATTGAAAAATGAAAAATTTTATAAAATTCAAAAAATTGATCTACATTGATTGGGTATTGATCACGGTGACCGGCTGTTGATCTATTATTAATTCTTTGTGAATTTTTAAATATTTTTTGATTTTTTTATATTTTGTAATTTTCTAAAATTTTAATTATATTTTTTAAATTTTTTTTCAATTAAAGAAGAAAACACATGTCGTTCCCCTTTGTTCGCGTGTCATGTTTATGTTTGGGGACGTCACCCCATTGTTAGAAAACAAGAGATAGGGACGAATTTGTATAATGGATACCAATCTCAGAGATCTATTTGATAAAAAAGAGAGTCAATGGGCCAACTTGATAAAAGTTATTAAGTTCAGGACTAAAAATGATAATAAGTTTTTTACGTGGCAACCTACTATTGGTGTCTTGGATTTAGCCGATTTGGTGTTGAGTTGTAGAAGAACATTACCCATTTAAAAGTGAAGAAAATCTGAAAAATGAAATCCAAGCGGATGAGTTTAGCTAAGTATAATAAGCTAAGAAATAAAGTAGCAGAGTAGAGAGAGTAAAAATGGTGGTTCTCTCTCCCTCTCTTCTTTCGCTCCCAACCCTCCCTTTCTTCAGGTTTTCTCTTTTTCTTTCTATCTCTCCCTTTACTTTTGGGCTTTGTTTCTTCTCAACTTGTTTCCTTTTTTTTTTCTGGGCTTTTCTCTCAGGCATGAACCGGGTAGTAATGGCAGTGGAATGCTAAGTCATAATTATAGTAATTACAGTACAAAATTTCATCAGAAAACTACACTATGTTGCAGTGTTGCTTCAAAACCCACTTCCCCAAACGTTTTATGGAGAAGGGATTTGCTGCTCTTGGCTCTTTCTACTTCGCTCTCCACACATTTTCCATCTTCAGGTACATGTTTATACCTTCGTTGCCTCTTTCACTAGTTCACCTTGTGCATGATGAAATGACAGTATGAAGCATCAATGGCTTAGCTTAGTTGGTTTTTAGTGAAGAAAAGGGACCAGTGATGGAAAATTTACATGATGTGCTATACTTATTTTATGTTGCTTTCGTTTTGATTTTGTTAACCATGAAGACTATTATATTTTCCAAAAGAATCATTATAGTGCTGAATTCACAAAATATTAGGTGTGGCATCCCTGTTATGGCTTGAGCTTGTGTAAAGAATTGTGATATTTAAACTTACCCATGGTTGAGTTTAAGCAGTTTCTAGTTGCACCAAGATCAAATTGTATGTTTTAGATTTTTGGTAGAGCCTTCTTCTCTGACCGAAGAAAGAACCCTTTATTTCTAGAAATTTAACTGGATCCTTCTATGTAATGTTTATCTAGAGGATCATAAAGGGATCTAATTTTTCTTTTGTTATTGTTCCTACTATGAGGCTTCAACAATCTCCCACTGAATCTTCACCTTCTTCTGATTTTGTAACACTTCTGTTGGAAGGAAACATTTGAATGCATGCTATCTAGTTTTTCAATAATTTCTATATCCATACTCTCTTCCTTTTTCTTCCAAGTATCATGTTAAGCTTATTGCAGGATGTCTTGCTGCGGAAGATGTAAGAATGACTTCATTAGTTGATGAAATAAATGCTTATACCTATTCATACCCAGTGGAATTGCCATCTAAGAAGTTCCTTTTTAAATGGTAGGTTTTCAGCATCAAAATTACACGTGACATGACCTGCTGCCTTTTTTCATTATTATCATATATAAATTTAGAAATCTCTAAAGAGAACATGTTGTTCACTCTGTCTCATCGTTCCCAGTCCTATTGAATAATTCCCTCGTTTACTTCTATGGAGCAATTGACCCTAATATATGCGGAGAATTGACTCTTGTTACAGTTTATGCAGTATGATTGACACACACAGTAACACATATCTTTGGAGGATTCAAATTACGTATTTTGTTTAAAGGCATCTTATAGTTCTTTCGCTATGAGATCCTGATACACCTGTAATATCACTTTCAATTTCACTCAAGGAAGAGTAAACCAATTCACCTCAAAGTGTAGGAACATGACTCTTTTACATTTTTCCTGAAGGGTGGAATCTAGAAAGCCAGAACGCTATTCATCTGCAGCACCATTGTCTCGTAAGACTTACTCAATCTCACAACTTGGAAAAGAAAAGTTCTGTGTGCTATAGCATTTTAATCAGTACTACTCAGAATTCCAAGTTTTGTTGCAATATTTCTAAAACACAATTAGATATTGGACACAAAATATATGATATACTAACAAGATTTTACATATACTGCAGCTGATGCACGCCTACGCATTGTGTCTGAACGTGTGGACATTGTTGATAATCTCATCATTTCTGTTTCGGTAATTTTATAGAACTGCATCTTTCTGAATGTATCCCTATTTGTTAACTGTCCAATGTTTTATGAATTTTATTTCATCCTTTGATTCAGATAGGTCCACCAAATGTACAGTTTTTAAAATCAAAGGATAAGAAGACATGGGCAGCAAAAGATGTTGCTGATTCTGTATTGTCTGACAAGTCTGCACTGGTAATACACGACTTCTTTTTGTTCATGTGTATGATAGATAACTTACATTTTCTAACTTCGTTTCATTCATGTGAAAATTTGTCCCAAATGCTCAATTAAGACTGAAATCTTCCTGAAACTGAAAATTGCAGTAGAAACTATAAGCCACCTAAAAAGTTGTGTAGATGTTAATAAAATGTTAAAATATACTCCAAGTCTCTGTACTCTTCACACATTTGGAATTTAATCCCTCTACTTTTATTTTCAAGAATTTAGGCCCTCTACTTTTTATAGTTCATAATTCAGGTCCAATCATCCACTCCAGCTAAAATTTTCTGTTACATTCGCTGGTGTGAGATTTTGAAATAAAAAAAAAAAAAAAAAAAAAAAAAAATTCACTAGGTAGCCATGTAACAAAAAAAATGAAGTTGTAATATACCGGAATTTAACAAAAAATTTAATAGCGTTAACAATTGAACTTGCACTTTTAAATTCAGAAAGTAGAGGGACTAAATTCCTAGAAATAAAATTAGGGGGACTAAATTCTAAACGTACAAAAGGTGCAGGGATTTTGAGCATATTTTAACCTAATAAAATGCATGTCTTCAAGGTGCATATCTTTGAACATTTTTTGACGTTAAACTACAGTTTAAATTGTGTTACTCTCATGGAGTCTGAACCATGTAAATTAGTTTTCTACTTTTCTTCTCATATATTTTTTTAATTTATAAAATATCTCTACTGTTTGACCATTTAAATGAATGAACAAATAAATAAGTACTGCTCCCTAGAAAGGATCTTGGATTTAATTGCCGAAAACTTCATCAAGTTGTTTATCATTTGACATTCTACATCTTTTGGTAGCGTGTCACCTCGAGTCAGCGGATGAGTGAGAGTTCAGTTCTTGATGCACATGCTAGTGAAGTAAGCTTTAAAGACCTTGCTTTAATTTATATCACCATTTCTCTCGGTTATTTTAATATAATTGATATACATCTAAAAGCTTTGGAGTCAAAGTGGCTTGTATAATTCTTCTTCCTCTTTCCCAGATTGATGGCGAGCTATATTGGTACTATGAGTACCTTGTTCGCAAATCACCGACAAAATCAGTAAGTGTTCCCTTTTCGACAGTTATCATCAGTGCAAAGACCTATCAACCTTCCTTTTTGTGGAGTGTTGATGCGTTTAATGGATATTTGCAGGCTCAAGAAGCAAACCTGTACCGACATTATGTTGCTTCAACAGCTGAACGAGAAGGTAGGATCATAAATTTCTACCTTTGTTCATCATTTTCCAAAGGTGTAGTTGTACTATGAAGCTATTAAAATCTTTGCAACCCAGTTTGTCATCTAATTTCTCGCCAAGTTCTGAAAATAAATTTGAAACTTCCTTGGTAGAGTCCTGAAGATCTAAGATTTTAGGAACCAGTTAACAAAATATTTTATGCGCATAACTTATCTACCAACATTTCCAACATAGTAAAAGGGGGAATAGGAAATCGCTTGCATGACAGCTTGGAACTCATCAAAATAGTTACAAACAATTTTACACAAGTTTTTAAAATTATAATTAAATAACTATTTTATCCAAATAAATAAGAATGTGTGGGAATGGTGATGTTTGTAATTTCAAAAGTGAATTACTGACAGTCATCTAAGTCAAATCTGGAAAAAATATATATAGAAAGATGCCTCATTCATTTAAACACAGATATCCTTTGCTACTACAGTTTTGTAGTTAATGCTTGAGACTTGACATAGTCTCTTCTGGGTACCTTATGACATATTCGACTTATGTTTCTGTTTGTGGGACTTCTGCATATCATCTTCTTCTGTTATCGTTCAACCATGCAAATGTCTATTGCAGGCTATCTGTACTCTCTAAGTGCTTCAACTCTTAGCAAGGAGTGGACTAAGGTCTCTCTCTCTCTCTCTCACACACACACACACACACACACACACACACACACACACACACATACAGAAATGAACATTAGTAAACTATTTCTAATAGGACAGAAGAATGGAAGAATAAAAGTATCAGATGGTCATTTTGTATGTAACTGTGGTCAAGGTAGTTTTTATCCAATTCAAGGAAAAGGGATGATTATATGTGTGTGTGTGTGTGTGTATATATATATATTCAGAATAATGCGTGAATTACTTACTAAGTGAAACTTGCATAATACAGATGGGTCCCTTATTGGAACAGACTGTTGCATCCTTTCGCCTTCTTCCTCCCACAGATAATTACATTCCTCCATACAAGGATCCATGGAGATTTTGGTGACAGCCCTCTTTTTATTTTTCCTTTTGTTTCGATTGATTTTTTTTTCTTGTCTTGGGTCCACGATGTTGATAACAAGTGTAAATTTTAAAGGGTTTCAACACTCTGTTATCATGACTTTTTCCCCCTTACTGCCAACCACATTGAAAAATTGAATTGAATGAAGCAACGTTAATCAAGAATTTCGTATGTTTCCAATGCGGACTAGAAAAACAAAAGTTAGGAAGCGAGTATATTTACATGTATAATGTATTTTCTGTATAATTCTTTAGATTGCTTATATAATAGTAAAGAATTGCACTAATCTGCCTTCTCTTTTATAACCCCTTATTTACTCACTCTTTCATTTGGATTCTTTTGAATCAAATGGAAAACTTTAACAAGCTCAAGTCTTTGCTTTATCCAAATGAGAATGGATGTTACGAACTTGCAAATTGGAAAGCCAAGAAATCTAATTTTATTAGTTCATGAAATCACTCCTTACATTTGATACACTTAGTTGAAAAGGCTAAAGATTGAGCAATACTATATTTCTACTCTTGAAACTATATCATTTTGTTGAATTTTACATCTGTACAAAGATGAAGGTGATTCAAATATAAACAAGCTCTTGATTTTGAGCAAAGAATGAAATACGTGACTAAACCTACCTTTGCATTTTCAAAAATTACTACCCCTTCCCTAGATCTCTCTTACCCTTCGTTTTACTTAAAAGATAAGCATCACTGTGGCACTTTTACCTGTGCAAAGCCCTGAAAATGGCAGGTAGCAGGTTTGCCCTAAAAACAAACAACTGATAGCAGATTAGTCTTGCGAGGTAGCAGAATACTCGAAAAGAAGACGTTTGGAAGGTGCAGATTGTAGTAGAACTCGCAGACGACTTGTTAGCTTGTAAATCAAGGTCCATTGCATAGCCATCTCTGATTCTTTCAGCTGCCTAACTATAGAGGCCTAGGAGAGAGGGGTAAAAGCATCAGGTAAGAACAAAGTTCAACATTGACTGAAAATTGTATAGAAGCTTATTGAGCCACGTTCAGATGATTAGTGCATAATCAAAGCACCCAACAAAAACTGTTTACAATTTTGGTTTTTCTTTTCCCTACTTTGGTATTCTATATATTAATTCATTTGCGTGAAGGAAGAGCTGCTTACATGAAGCGAAATATTGATCAGAGAAAAAAAAAATGAATGGATAGAATTTAGATTTACCTGCAAACGTTTCCCAAGCTGGACTTCAACTTCTGTTCCAAAGGATATATTACTGGCTAAAGATTTGAGAGGATCAGCCGTTGGATCAACAGATAGCAAACTAGGGATTTGTGGGGCATACACTAGCCTCCACCTGGCCTGACCAAACTCTCCCTTCCCTTCGATTCTTGGCATTAGCGTTTCAAGTGTTGCAGTCGCAAGCTTTTTAAATGCAAGTTGGCCATCACCTTCTAATATGGACTCAGCCAATTGACTCTCAAACACTCTAGCAGCCTGTACAAGATGGCAAAATTCAAAACAACCCACTATAGTCCATGAGATCTGAATTTGGCAACTACAAACAAGGGGATAACCTAGGGCGATATTCACATATCCTTGTTAAACTTATAAATGCCTTACCTCATTCGATGCCTTGTTAGATAAACAGAAAACCAGAATGAAATATCACATGTGGCATGGAGATCGGCGACATGCATTGAATATGAATGAAGGTACACAAAACAAACTAGTAGACAGGTTCAACTTTTCCATTACATCTCAAGCAAATTTCCACGACATAGGAAAGAATGATGTTTGACAACTTTATCCTTCCTTACACAGTCAATTTAGAAAGAAAGAAACCAGGAAACCTCATCACTGTTTACGAATAATAAATCATTTAATAACACCATAGGATGCAACCCTAGTACAAGAGGTTATAATCTACTTTCCTAGGTTCAAAGTTTCTAAGGGAACCTTGAATTGTGTCATTCTACCTTTGGCACATTGCTAGAAGGAAGTGGGACAAATGCTTGCAGCTCATGTAAGACCGAATAGATCATTTCAGGGGGACCCAGTGGGAACAGAAAAATGATGCATCATCAAACATATTTTATTAATTAGTAGTTACCTCAGTGGGTGAGAGAACATCCTGCTCCACAGAACGTGTTGAGGTCACCACCAACTTGTCCTGCCAATTGCTGGCTCGACTTTGAATCCTGAATTGCCATTCTGATCCAACCAAAGCCAAGTCCAGCATTGGATCTAGACCATACTCCGGTTCAAATTTTGCTATATTGAGATGTTCCCGCTTAAGCCTTACCTGATTTGGAGAAGTCAATCTCAGCATATTAAATGCAATAAAAGAAAAGTCCACCAGAAACAAACTTGAGCACAAGGAAAGAAGCTTAAACAAGAGTGACATAGAAATACGTAGGACTCACTTGAGTTGCAACAAGATTCACATCACCATTCTCAAATGTTAAAGTGCCCTTCGGTTTTATCCACTTTGGATGAGCCAAGCCATTCAATTCTAGTTCCCCACTAACAGCAAAGTTAAGAATCAAAGGATAAACTATCCTTAATTCTGGTCCTAAAACAAGTTTCAAATCATTAAGGCGTACATCAACACTTGGTTTAATGTTCACTAGCTCCATCTCCTTCTCAACTCCAGCTGATTTAACTGAAAAAAGAAATAATAATTATTTCACTTGGATGATCAGAAACAAATAATACAGACAAATTAATTCTACAACACTAGACAGGATTCTGCATGTTCATAGAACTGATGGTAAATCCGTATTCTTCATTTCAGGAGATTGACAATAGTTATTATTCTTTTTAATAAGAAGCTTCATCCTGTCAGTATCACCTAATTTGTGCAGAAAATAAGAACAAAATCTAACTATAAGTTTAAGTTAAATAGCATTTAAAAATTGCAAATCAAAGGTTTAGACATCAATAGACCAGGCATATCCATATCCATAATTTTCTAAAACAAAATTTAACCTGATGCCATAAATTCTTAAATTACCCATAGATTTTTCACTTTTTTTTCCTTCTTCCACTTCTTGTTGCATCAAAGTAGCTTATTACTTGTATTTGTAACCCATTAGAGGCTTCAAAGTATTGAAACAAAAGAAGAAAATCCTCTATCAGAGGTTTTGCCCTTGAACCTCTTCAATTTATCTAAGAGCCTACCTGAAGGCAAAGTCCTCCAATTTTCTTTTCTAATTTAGAGACTTGTTTGTGTTTAACTAGATTGATAAACCCACAAATAATGGGTATTGAATAGCGCTTAAAATTGTTTCCTAGGAGTCTTATTCAGTTATTGAAAAAGAAATATTTTCTACTGAAATTTTCAAAATTCTAAAACCATATAAAAGAGTAGTCTTGATTTCTATTGCTGTATTCGGTGACTGCTAGAAAAAAAGAAAAAGGCATCAAAATTGAAAGCATTGAATGGCATATACTACCAGAGGGTTGTGGGAGTTTGGTCCTTGAAGAAGCAGGTTCAGAACCGAAAAACCGTGAGACATATCTAGAAGCAACTGCTTTGTTGACACCGCTACCCAGAAGCCTGGACTGATTTGATGCCAGCCTATTCAAAGGTGCAGCTCCACTACCCTTATCATGCGGTAAATATGCCTCTCCATGGCTCAACTTAATATTGCCTGAGATGGTTGGCTGCAGTATGGAACCAGTTATCTGCAACTGCGTATCAACCTGGCCACTGATTTCAGCAAGATTTCAGTTTTCCACAATCAACATGTGAAAGAAATCAATACAAATAGACAGCTAACAGGAAGCAAGAGGGCGGGAGGAAGGAGATCTATTCTGTATATGGATCTAAAGGGAGAGTAGGGGAAAATGCCAGATGGCAGCTGGGGGGCAGAGTACTGCAACTACTCCCTTTCATCAATACTCACAATAAACACAAGAACCAGCATTTAGGAACAAAGTCATTATATTATGCATCATAAATCATGTTCACCTCAGAATGTTCTTTGCCCGTACTTCGAGAACTTCACATTTCATGTCAATTTTATCACCCAGGGATGCTTCACTTGTTCTAAGGGGCAAATTCCCTTTTAGAAACAGCTTCCCTCTTCTGCTTACCCTGCTTTCCAATAAAGCTATGCATAATTTATTTGATTTCACATGTACAGTGCCACCAATGTTTGTAAGTGGTTGTCTGAGTACAGGTGAGGATATAGATGCCCTATGGAATGATGCAGATCCATCAAGCACAGGTTGTTCAACAGTGCCTCTAACCTGTTTTAAACGACGAGAAAACAATTGAAAGTTACTACTAAATTACACTTGGTCAAATGTTATGCAAATGCTTTACCTTTAGTTAACCCACCTGAAGCATGACATCAGCATTGCCACTAAGCCAGTTTGCATAAGGAGATAATGCTGTCAACAACATCATGCCCCCATCCTTAATATCAGCATCGATTCTAACTTCTCCTACATCTAAGATGTTCCAGTTTAAACCTTTAAGACTTTCAGCTAACTGAGCATCCCAACCTTCTTCTGTTCTCTCTCGGAAGGTTTTCTTCTCACTAGTTTTATCAGTTGACTCCTTACTCCTTTCTTTCACCCAGCCAGGGACAAAAGTTGCCTCGCTTCGTTCTGTTTCTGTTTCTATTTCTATTTCTTCCTCAGAGACGCTATTTTGGACAAAAGTAACAGGAACACTTCCCTGTACGTGTACATGGCCATTTTGGATGATTGGTTCAAATTTGGCATTGAACAGAAAGCGGCTGCTTGAGGTCAGGGAAGCAACAACTTCAGCACGCCCAAGATCAATGCCCCCAATGGTACCATCCAAGAGCCTTACTTGTACATCACATTCTGGTTTTGCAAGACTTCCTCTGAGGTCTCCTTCTGTGTATAATATACCCTTAATCGGGGCCAGCAATTGTCGCAAAGAATGAACAGCTTCAGTGGCAGATGATTCAATAATCTGCACTATGGTAGGAACTAGACTAACAGGAAAATTTAGAACAGCAAAATGAAGATTGGTTTTTGGCCCCAACAAAGTTCCATCAGCATGGATTGTTGCATCATCCTTTTGGATAAAAATTTTCTCAAGACGCAAACCATCGTCGTTACTGAATGCACCCACTGCCACTACACGTTGAGTGTTATAACTTCCCCACTCCCATTCCTCCCCATGCAAGTCAAATTCTGCCTGAAAAATATTTACAAGAACCAATAATGTCAAAGGAAATATACTGCATGGAAACAAGTTCCAAATAGTTGCTGCAAATGATAAATGGCAATCATTTCTTCCAAAAAATGCAAGATTCCTTATTTGAAGTTTGGGTTCAAAAAAGTGAGAGAAAGAGAAGGTCCCCCATAGGAGCCTTGTGCCTGAGATCATGATTCAAAAAAAATGGATATAATTTTGTGCTTGAGATTGACAGCCTGCATGTTGTTTTAGGAGTTTTTGCACAACCTTAACAAATACACCAGCTATATTCATATTTTATAATTCCTAAGATATAGTTATAAACAGGCTGTAAATCCAAATTTTTGTGAATGATCATGGACAAATATAAACTTGGGTTTTCCCATTTGAAGGACCATAGATGTGTTAAGTATCCAACCTAAAACCACATGGTAATAGGTGGAGGAGCCCAACTTTAAATAAGACCACAGAAGACCAAATACTTATCCCACTTAACAATATGCATCAAAGATCCAGTTTCATTAAGCTTCACAAGAAGAAATCCTGACCTCATTATTTCACACAACAATTTTTGCACGTCAATCACATGATTATATGCTGGCCTTACCAGTAGCTATAATATTTCATATTTGAAAAACAAAAATTTCAGAAACTTATTCATGTTATGCACACCATGGTATCTCCGTTGCCTCCCCCACTTGCATCAAGAGAACCATGCCAGCAGCCCTTAAGCTCAGCTAAACCTGGGAGACTTATGTCTTCAAGAACAACTTCATTCGATGCAGTATAATGACCCCGTATTACCTAAAAATTCAAAGAGCTGTCAAAAGTGTAGAAAAGTACAGGAACTGAATTTTGGCGTGTTCTACATGCAGTTCATGTCATAGAAGTTACTAGAATCAGGTATTGACCAAGTACCTCAAGCAAATGCTGAAGACTCTCAGTATATACTCCCACCGACTGCAAACTTTGAATGAAAAGATCCTGCACACAGTATCAAGAAACATGAAGATTTTTAAATGGAAGGAATACATAATCGGGAGAGATCTCCAAATGCAAATAAGAAACAACTATAGAGAATTCTAAATATGTTTAAAACCATCTGTACTCTTATTTTTCATTTTGAAGAAATTGGTTAGGATGAAGTGGGCACAGTTCATAAGAATAAAATCTCTGTTATGCAACTACCAAAATGCTTCCTGCAATCTGAGCTGCCTTGAGAAAATTGAAAAAATCCATTAATAAATAAACCCCAAAACAACCTTTGATCTAGAACGGACAGCAGGATCTATACTTCGAGACAAGAGTCTAGCAAGTGGAAGCATCTCAGCAACCTCAGCTCTGGGAACTTCAAGTCTCATTCTCCACCTTCCCATAGAAGATATGACACTACCAAGATGTCCTGTCATTGCTCTTTTAAACAAACCATCCATTCCCATTTCAGAAAAGTTTCTATCCCGGCTGCCGGGCAATACATATTCACCTTGAAGCTCATACCGGCTACTAATTTGCTCTAAAACAGTTTTCTCAAGTGTAATCTACAAAAGTTCATGTCAGTGAGTAACATCAGTATCATAGTTTGCAGTGTCTATATGTTGCAATGCAGGAAATTAAGAATGGTGTCCTTAAAGATTTGTAAAAGGTTTAGCATGCGATAATAGAAATCAATGTTGCAAAAAAGAAAATTCCAATTACAAGATCAGTAAGAAAAACAACCAACTTTATTTTATACTGAACTGGATATATAATATAATCGCCTAAAAACCACTACTAGTAAAAAAGACAACTTAAAATTGTACTTGGTTGAAAGAATTTCAAATCTATTCACAAACAAAAATAATATACACACACACATATATATATGTAAGTCACAGAAATTTCATGTGAGATGACCCGATAAAATAACCAGAAAAAATCGACATATCAAAGGAATAGAAGCTTCAAATACTAACAACATCACCGCTCCATCTAGCAGCCACATCTAGGGCTTCACCAAGCACACCGCTAAATTTAGGCCGAAGAACTGATAGAACACCATGACCTCTTCTTTTCTGGAAATTAAGCTGGATTTCAGCCTGAAAGTCGAAAAAAAGAATGATTAACTAACTATTTCCAGTTCAAATTACCACTAGCAACTGATATATTAAATGATTAGTCAATAGTCATCATCAAACTAGAGAAAGCTCCCATCTAACTTCACTCGGAACAAAATGTTTGAGATGGAGATCAGCAACAGCTTAAAACATCAATACAAGCACCACAAAAGATGGTAGAAATTTCTTTAGATTCTAGAAATTTTAGAACGTATAATGTACAGAAAACACCCCCCTGGCCCCCTCCCTTTTTCCTCTTCTCTATTATCAAATATTGAAAGAGGAAAGAGAAGAACAGAAAAGGAGATACATTACTACCTTCAAGCTTAAAAATGCTATTATTATCCAAACAGAATTTACTTTTGGATTCTATCTAGCCAAATTAACAAATTAAGTGTATTTGCTTTTGCTCTCTCCCTAAAGAAAATTCCTATCATTTCAATTCAGCTGTAATCTCTAGTATTAGCTTTCTTTGCTAACAAGAAGACCCACATAAAAGCTTACCCGCTGTATTGTTCCACGAAGTGAAGCAAGCTCCAATTCATCAAGTGGCAAGTGGCGTATCTGCAACAACAGACGCATGGCAAGAACGTTTCAAGTTCATTTGACCTTTAGCACTTACTGATTCTAACATTACAAACTAAACTGGAAAGATCTTAATATACCTCAAAAGTAGCAGAATGAAGTGGGCGTAAACAAATATTAGCTTTCAGTTGCCCCTTCTGAAGAGAAAAGGAGAATAGTTTTCCATTTTGCAAGTTCTCTTCAGAGCCAGATTGTAAAGGCTGTACAACCTCAATTGCAAGACTTTCATCTGGCCTGCCTATGGCATCTAACTGCACAACCAGGGTGAATAAAAATTTGTTGTAAATAAGTGAGAAAGAATTGGCAATATATGTGTACACGAATAAACTATGGACCTCCACCACAGATACTGTATTTGACAATGAAATACTTGACATCCTGAAAGGAAATGTTGTATTTTACTCAGCCCAACATAAACAGACCTAAGGTCTTTTTTTGGGTAGAAAGGAGGCCAAAGGCCAATGGGATGCTAGGAAAGGATAATTTGCAAGAACTAGGGATCAAAACCCAGCTTTGGGAGAATCCACCTGCAGGTGGGTGACTGGGCTAAGTCCCTATTTCTAATAAAGGCTCTTGATGATAAAGACATAAATTACTAACTGGCATATACACTTTTGTGATGCATTCTTATCTTTTCAAAATTTAAAATTCACTGTAAGACCAATAAAGATCACAATATAGTACACAAACACGAGATAGAGGTTTTCGTATCAAATAGATACACTAAGATCTCATCATCTCAACGGAAACGGGTATTTAATTAGTTGGCATATACTGATAACAAGGACAAGCTCCAATAATAGTAAATAAAAAGGCAGAATGAATGAAACAGCAAAATAACAAAAAAATAGTTTTATTAAGTTAGCCACAAGTATTGAGAATGACTACATCTGAAGTCAATTAAACTTGCATTGAAAAGTTATTCATCATATAATTTTTTTACCTCATCACACTATCTAATTTTGATGAAATACGTGTTATTTCCCTTTTATAAACCAGGTAGCAGCCATCTTACTCATAGCATTGAAATACATGTTATTTCCCATTTCATTGGTTATATACGCTTCAAATATCCACAAAAAAGCTAACTAAATCCAAGTTACTATTTAAGAATTAAAAAGGTAAAGACCTATAGAAATATAGTTGCTAAAATACTCCCTTCGTAAAATGGAGTCATGAAAAAAACTTTAAATAGGAAAGAAACATTCTATGGGCCAAATGCCTACAAAATACATTTTTATTCTATGTTAGTCAGAAAAACTTCCAACAAAACTCTTGCATGCATAATGTAACTAGGAAGGATGCATTTGTTTCTAGACTAACCCCATAAATTCTCAAATTGCCATGTAATTATCACATTAGAACAAGGAGGCAACCATTTCAAAGTTGTTTTCTTTTTTTTCTTCTTTCTTCAGTTTTAAGTCTAAAAGATTTCCCAGTTCAGAACTGAATAACAAATTACAAGAAAAGGCTAGCAAACTTCATCACCATCTTAACTCATTGATGCATTATAAGTCATAACCCAGTCAATAGTAGACAGCTGGAAGCTACAAAAACAACTGTAAAAGAGAAGTAATGGGCAAATTACATATATCCTACTTTGCTATGATATATATTTTTCTGAAACATTTTCAAGACTGGCACCTCTTGAATGCAACATTTTAAAAGGTTAAACTGAGGAAGCAACCATTCCAAACTTGCTTGAAGTTGAATTTGAAAACTTAAATTTGGATTTGAATATCAAAATTTTAGATTTCAAATTTATGGATCTAAAGTTCTTTGTCTGGATGAATATAAACTTTCAAATTCAAGTTCCTGATTTGGATTTGGATCTAAATGCAACTTTTGGCTTTGTATTTAATTAGTAGCATGTTAAACTCAACAATTAATAATTAAACTATGACAATTAATAATATGTTCAACTCAGTCAATAATTAAAGTATGATGAAAAGCGAAAAATAACATTAACACAACATGAATAGGTCAACATGTCAAAATTGACATAAACAAATTATTAAAATTTTATATAAATATGTATTACCTAAATAACAATCACAAAAAAATACAAACACAGTGACACGTGACATGATACCTGAATATTTTCAATTAGACTTTGATATTTTCAAGTATAATATAATTATATGATACCAATATAAGAAAATAATTAAACATGGCACAATAAAAAGTTGAACACGACCCAAATGCATAAACGAGTCGAAATCTATATAAAACAAATTAATTACAAACGTAAATTTATATAAGTACATAATATCTTGAATTCAATTATAACATTAAAAAATAATATGATGGCAACACAAATAAACTAAATAACTGAACTGAGAGATAATTTATATTATTATATAATTGTATTTTTCATAAACATGAAAGGTTGATTATCATCACGTAGAGCTAAAGAAGATAAGGAAATGTGGTAGACTTTGTAAATACTTAGTTTCGAAAGGAATTTCAAATTCTAGATTTAAACTATCTAAAATTAATGTTGAATTTACCAAATCCAAATTCAATTGTTTTTATTTAATATCCAAACAAAAAAACTGGATTCGTAACTCCAAATCCTTTTTTCTTACTCAAATTCTAAGTTTCTAAACAGGCCATTAATCTCAGTTTTAAGTCCAAAACTTCTGCTAGAAGAATTATTAAGAAAGGTTAGCAAACTTCTTCACCATCTGATCAGATTACAATTAGTGTTGTAGAGAGGTCATATCACCAGTCAACAATAGACACCTGGAAGTGACAAAAACAACTTAAACCTTCCTCGCTTTGTCGTATAGGCTATACGGGTTAAAGGCAATGCCAGGCCATCACTCTATTTAGGTCCTTATACTAAGCATCCTCAGTAAAAGCAGCATCCTTTCACATTTTGAACCCATGACTTCTTTTTCCTTTCCCTCCTCTTGACTCAATGAAAGAACAAAAAAATTTCAAGCCTCTATATTATATTGCCTATATTGCAGTAAAGTAATTACTACAGCCACATTAATACAGCATGCTAAAGTTTCATCCCGCCTCTTAGCAGTATCTCATAGCCCTCTCATGTACACCAAAACTTTTAGCATTCTAAGATGTCCTAAATTTTAATGCAAGAAAAGCTTTAATAGGTATCTTGCTTAGCGGAGAAAGTTTGTACACAATACCTTGACAGAGTCTTGAGAGATGCTCAACTGCCCAACCAACTGAGGTGCCAGCATTAACTGATTCAGTCTGAGACCTGAGACCGACAAGTCACCAACAAGACTCTTTTTGCTTATTTTATCCAAAATTTTCTCAGATTCCCCCTCAGCCTCAGGACCAACAGCTTCGTCACTCATAATAGAAGGCTTCAGAACCTTTCCGTGAAATTTTATTTTTCCTGTTGCTTTCAGATGAGTAGGCCTTGGAGAATCAAAAGTATATGAGGAGACCAGGTTGAAAAACTCAAAACCACGCATACGTAAGTCCAACTCCACTCCTTCAACAGTAAATGGCACGGTGATATTCTCACTGCACTCCTTTTTGTTTAGCCAGAATTCCTCAGGGTATGAAGTTTGAACTTTTGTAAACAAATCAAAAGCAGCAGATGAAGAATTAACAGTGATACAATCAGGTGCGATCATTATATCTCCCCGAGCATCACTAAATGATCCTTCAGCTTTTGGTGCAGTCCACTTGATATCAAACCTCCTATGTTCAAAAGGAATGTCGATTAACCAACTTAAAGTGTAAGCAGCACCAAAGTAGAAACAAGCAGAAATTTGAGAAATAAAACCAAGTGGTCCTCATCCAAGAAGATCATCAGCTTACGGTTTCAAAAGTGATCCAGAAAGTTTTGTCTCTCCACTTAAATCTCCTAATTTGAGTGGCATAAGATGAAGATAACCTGGTATATATCGTTGCATAATCTTGTCAAAGGACAAATTTCCTGAGAAATTTACATCCATTGCTGTGTCATCTTCCTCACCCTGTGGCATGCCAGTACCATACATCAGAATGGCAGAAGAAATAACTTTTGCATATACAATGAATCGTGGGACAAAGAAACAAATGATTTACCGTATTTCCACTTCACCAACTAGTTTAGGGAGGACAAAAGATAAGAAAGAAAAGAAAAAAAAGCCGACCACCCAGCATGCAATAAATCACAAACAATTGTGCACAAGTAAATAATATCATTATAGAAGAAGCAACCTTGTTAGTCCAGAAAATAACATATCAATGTATAAAAATAGTCAACCAAGCTCTGCAATCCAATACCATAGCCAACAAACAGATCAAGAAAGAAGGAATGAAGCAGATGGTCAACATGACACCAGAAGAAAGTGATGGAATAAGATGATACTCCAAGGACATTAAGTGTTTTGTTAGACAAGCTAATTAAGCAGGAAATGGGGTACTAGCATACCTCAGGACAAACCCAAGCATTTCCTGCTCCTCGAATTTCCCCACCATCCACAAGACTAGCTCTAATTCCATACAAGTCAGCAACCTATCACATATGACACATTTTCAAAGAGCTTGCCACTGCACTTATGTTCAAAAACAAGTTCATCTTAATACACATGATTTTCTATTGAAAACAACATACACAGTTGTCTGTGTTAAAGGTAAAATTAGCAGACAGATATGAAAATGGAACACGGTCAAATGCTGCCACTGCACCGGCCTCCTTATTTTTCAACATTGCTTCAGATGCAGAGGACGAAGGGACATCAGAAACAGAGTAAGATATCTTTCTAGACACCATTCCACTCCCCACAAAAATAGGGGCATCCAGTGGACCTTGACAGTTGAACACCGCAGTCACAAAACCAGCCAACTGCAATCAAGATAGAAAGCAGATATGAAAGAAAATTAAGAGATGATGTAACCAGACTAAATTCCTCAAGAAGTGGAAAGATATAAAGATGAACCTAGAGTGTATTAAAATATCCTGCACTAATTAATGCTGATTGAAGTGGAAAATGACAATGTCATCTTGCACTGATCACAATAATAATAACAGTAGAGGCATCACTTCATGAGAGCAGAGAAGTCCTAAGAAATAAAAATATGTCACCCTAAACAATTACCCATGGTAGCAGACATTGAGATGGTAACACTGAGGATGATAAAAATACATTATATGCGTACCGGAAACAACAAAGGCTTCATTTTGAAGGTTTTCATCAGGGCATTTACTTCCACACATGGAACCTGGAAATGAGTAACGGTGACAGAATTAGAAAATTGGTGGAAAATACAACACTGCATGTGCCAGATAAAAGGATCACAGCAATGCTGCCACTTCAAGCTCAAAGAGAATGCATAAGATTACAAGCCATGACTTCTTTTATTTCTTCACAGTAAGTTCAGATGTGAATATCGTGAAATGCATGTTACAAATACATGCATTTAAATTTAAGCAATAATCAAACACTTGCATCAGTGGACACAGAGTTACAGACTCCATAAAATGCAAAATATATGGACAAAGTTGCCACTATGACAGCAACTTTGAAGTGATCACCGAAGTTACAGCTCATCTTCAAATATGCATCTAACTTCACACATTCCTTTTGAAACCTAGCACTAAAACAGATTGAAGCTGGTGGTTATAATATAAGAGATAACAACCTTCTTATCAACCAAAGAGAACAATGAAAATTTTGAAGAATAATCTTCAATATAATTACAACTAAGAGAAAATGAAAGAAGAAAGAAACACAACATGAGAGAAATTTTCTTTTTTTCTTTTTGGAAACATGAAGATCATGTTAAACATGAAACACAAAATCAATTGGCAATAGACAAAATAGTCCAACCTGAATAGAACACTACAGCAATCCCAAAACGTAACTGATATGTGATGGCACTGCTCAAAACTCCCAACAGCATGTAGGCACAATATTAACAACTAAAACAAATAGAACAAGCCTACTTCTTGACAAGGAGTAAAAATGCTGTAAGTCACAAATAATAAATTGACAATAAACATCTTGGGCTCTCATACTAATTTAGGCATCCAAAATGAAGCAAATTGAGGACGTGGGAAGCCTAACCTAAATAAAAGGCCTTAACAAACCTCAAACTTGACCAATGCGAAAAATACTACCTAAGAAATCATGTATTCAACTGCTCAAGCTACAAAGAAAAGAACTTAATCGACCATCGAACTATCAATAGGGATTATCCCTCTTTCAATTGCATGAAAAACCTCCAATAGTCCTATTGAATAACTTTAAAATCCAGATTTACTTTAGCACCTATAGCAGCATCACTTTTATTCTGAATTCTGAAAAAAGAGTTCTTCCGGTATAATAACACAGTTTGATTCAGAAACCACGTCATCAAGTAAAGCCTGGCCAGAATATGCTCAAGTAAATACCTGACACATTAGATGGAATTCTCCTTCCTCAGGGTGGATGCCAAAATCTCCAGAAGCTTCTAAAGGAACATCACCAAACCAGCCACGTGTATTATGGAGGAATATTCTCTGACCCCGGAAACATAAACTTGCTGAAATATCCTGCAAAGAAAAAAAGGGATAGATCAATAACTTCAGAGCGCATACAAGATTAGGTCCTTAACCTAATGCTCAAGTTTAACTGATTTAAATGTATCAATGCAAGTGCAAAGCATTCATGAACATAAAATAATCAAATGAAAAGGCAGAGAAGGAGTAAACCTTAGACTACTTTTTCCAGTCTCAAATGTCAAGAAAGATGAGAATATTACCAAAACTAAAAGTGGACATGCAAGATTAGTGTGATGTTCACAGACAACATCAATATATACAACTTGCAAAAGAAAACCTTAACATACAAAAATCAAGTATATGAATACTATTAAGTTTCATGCAGAGCCATAAAATTTTCCTTTCTAAGCAATCATCTCTCACTTTTGCTGTTTTTATTAACAGATATCAAGCCAAGGTTTACTTGATTTTCATCCAGTCAATGTTCTTCCTTCAGTTGGATCAATTTTTAGGTGCAAAGTTCAAGTTCATTTTTTTTGCTAAAACCATCTTTCTCAAATGTTTAGATCTCAATCGCTGCAGAGAAAACATAGCCTAATGACAACAGGAAAAGAGAAACAGCAAATGTTTAAGAAAATGATATCCTAATTGTTAGAATATCTTAAATTAAGGACAGAATATTAGGACATCTTCTTGTTAGATTACAAGTTGCCCAATAAGTGATAGTGAGTATATTAAATATTATCCTATGAATATTTTATATAGTTATCCCTAAACTTTAAGGCACTAAAACCAGTAGTGCTGCTAGCCTAGAGTCTTCTAAAGCTGAGCTCTTTTGTATATAAATAGGTAGTATAATCTCATGTAAAATAATAAGAAAGAAGAATCTATTTTTACATGGTATCAGAGCTTTAGGAATCATTCGATCCCTCTTCTTTTTCGAAAAATCCCTTCCTAAATTTTCCTCCGTTTTTTCCCATGGCTGACCTCAATGACGCCATGTCCGAAACTGAGATCTCACAAATATCTCAGAATGGCAATCGAGGGATCAACCAAAGTGACCTCAATTCTTCTCTAATGATCACTAGTCATAGTCTAGATGGAAAAAACTTCCTGCAATGGTCTCAATCTGTCCTCATGGTGATTCGTGGTCGTGGCAAGTTAGGGTATATTAATGGAGACCTCCCACGACCACATGCTGCTGACCCGACTTATGCTACTTGGGAACTCAACAACTCTATTGTTATGGCGTGGTTGATTAACTCGATGGAAGGCCACATAAGTCGAATCTACCTTCTCTTCAAAACTGCAAAAGACATGTGGGATGTAGTTAGTGAGAATTATTCTGATCTTGGAAACGCTTCTCAAGTTTTCGAGATAAAGCTCAAACTGAAGGATATTCGACAAGGGAGGACTCGAGAGGTAACTCACTACTACAATAATCTGAAAATATTATGGCAGGAGTTAGACATGTACTACGAGGCAGATTGGGGTAAAGGCTTAGAACAGTCTAAGTTCATGACTCATCTCAACAAAGAACGACTCTATGAGTTTCTAGCAGGACTAAGGAATGAATTAGATGAAGTTCGAGGCAGAATTCTAGGTAGATCACCCCTTCCAACCATTGGTGAAGCATTTGCTGAAGTAAGACGAGAGGAAAAACGTCATCTTGTCATGATGGGAGAACCTAAACCAATGATCCCTTCTGAAAAACAGCCTACTGAAGTTTCTGCTCTCATCTCCAAAGGTCCATCAACACAAAAGTCACGTGCTGCAAGTGACTCTGGATCAAACAGACCGGTATGTAGCCACTGCCACCGTGTTGGTCACACTAAGGAAAAGTGTTTTAAGCTACATGGTTATCCGGATAAAAAACAGAGAGAAAAGAAAACTGCCATGCTATCCTCCACTGATGCAGATGAAGTACTTGATGTCCGCCTAACCAAGACTCAGCTTGCAAAACTCCATAAGATCCTGAGTACCTCTACTGAACGTGGGACTCTAGCCGCTCAAGGTACTGCTCTGAATATTGCTCTTGAATCTAATAACCAAACCTCTTGGATACTAGATTCGGGAGCCTCGAACCACATGACAGGTAACTTCTCTCTGTTTCAAGCCTACACCACTTGTCATAACAAGTCAAGAATCCGAATAGCTGATGGTTCATACTCACCTGTGGTTGGAGTAGGGAAAGTAAAAATAGCAGAAAATTTTTCCCTTGATAATGTTCTATATGTTCCAAACCTGTCTTGTAATTTACTTTCGGTAAGTAAACTTACAAAAAATGGAAACATGCTTGCTGAATTTTCTGAACTTGGTTGTGTACTACAGGAACAGAAATCGGGGAAGATGATTGGCACTGCTAAAATTGATGATGGATTATATGTTTGGGATAAAAACAGTATACAAGGGGGATTGGCTCTATCTACTTCAAAAGAAGATAACATTATGCTATGGCACCATAGGTTAGGACATCCAAATCTCTTGTATCTAAAAAGGCATCTTCCGCTGCTATTTAGAAATAAAAGAATAAAATCTTTGAAATGTGAAATTTGTGAGTTATCCAAACATACTCGAGTGCCATACCCTCTGAAACCATATACCCAATCTAAACCTTTTTCATTAATTCACAGTGACTTATGGGGAGCTAGCCGAGTGACAAACATTACTGGTGCTAAGTGGTTTATAACCTTTATTGACGATCATACTAGGGTATGTTGGGTGTATCTATTAAAAGACAAATCTGAAACACCCAATGTATTTAAAAATTTCCACTCTATGGTTCGAACTCAATTCAACTCCACCATACATACCCTCCACACTGACAATGGAAGAGAATACTTTAACTCTGTCCTAAGTCCTTACCTTTCTAACCATGGCATTATACACCGAAGCTCTTGTCCAAACACTCCTCAACAAAATGGGATTCCCGAGAGGAAAAATCGGCACCTCCTAGTTGTGGCTCGAGCCATTATGTTCACTATGAATGTCCCTAAATATCTTTGGGGAGAGGCTGTCCTTACTGCTTGCTACCTCATTAACCGAATGCCCTCAAAAGTATTAAACTTTCAAACACCTCTAAATACCCTTCTAAAATCCTTTCCCTTATTCCAAGTTACTAACCTTCCAGCCAGAATATTTGGTTGCAAAACGTTTGTCCATAATCATCGACTTGATCAGTCAAAACTTGACCCTCGGGCTCACGCCTGCATATTCATTGGTTACTCTTCCACCCAAAAGGGCTATAAGTGTTACTCCCCACTTTTACGCCGAATGTTTGTCTCTCGAGATGTGACTTTTTTTGAAAATGAGCCATATTTTGGAACCTCTCATCTTCAGGGGGAGACCTTAAATGAAGATGAAAACCTTAATACCCTTCTTATCATACCCCCTCAAGATCCTATCACTACCCTCAATACTGATACTATTTCTCCTCCTATAAACCAAACAGTTAGCACAATCCTACCTGATCCTAATACCACATCGGGACTGCCTTCTAGTCTAGAAAAACAGCAAGAACAGATGCCTAATCTACAAGTTTACTCCAGAAGAAATCGGCATCCTGAAACTGATATAGCAGTACCAATCCCATCTCTCTCCGAGGACTGTTCTGAAGCTACTGAAACTGAAGCCTCACCTCCATCACCATCCATCTATCTTCCAATCGCAATGAGAAAGGGCACAAGGAGCTGCACTCAACACCCTATTTCTCGGTTTGTATCCTATGGTAATCTATCTAAGTTCTATAAAGCATTTGTGACTAATGTTGATTCTGTAAAAACTCCAAAAAATATAGAAGAAGCACTTGAGTCAAATGAATGGAGACAAGCTGTAATGGAAGAAATGGAGGCCCTCAAGAATAATGGAACTTGGGAAGTTTCGGATCTTCCTAAAGGGAAGAAAACAGTGGGCTACAAATGGATTTTTACTACAAAATTCAAACCTGATGGAAATATCGATAGATACAAGGCTAGACTTGTGGCTAAGGGCTTCACCCAAACCTATGGACTTGACTATGAAGAGACATTTGCACCGGTTGCGAAACTTAACACCATTAGAGTTCTCTTATCTCTCGCTATCAATCTTAATTGGCACTTGACTCAGTTGGATGTTAAAAACGCTTTTCTCAATGGGGAGCTAAATAAAGAAGTATACATGGATTTTCCTCCGGGGTTTGAAGAAAGTAAAGACAAAGTATGTAAGTTGAAAAAGTCATTGTACAGTGAAAACAATCTCCAAGGGCATGGTTGATCGTTTTACAAAGACTATGATGAGCGAGATAAGATACTCAAGGACAGGCAGATCACACCATGTTCTACAAGCACTCTGAGGAAGGAAGATGTTGCATTCTCATCGTCTATGTAGACGATATTATCGTGACAGGAGATGATACCAGAGAAATTGATGATTGAAAGAATTTCTGGATGCAATTTGAACTTAAAGACTTGGGAATCTCGGTACTTTCTTGGCATGGAGGTAGCAAGGTCAAAAAGAGGTATTTCCATCTCCCAAAGGAAATATGTCCTTGACTTACTCTATGAAGTTGGATTGAGGGTTGCAAACCCAGTGAAACTCCTATGGAGTGTAATATTAAGTTGGGTACTGATCACGATGGAGAAAAAGTTGACAAGGGGAGATATCAACGACTGGTAGGTAGACTTATCTACCTAGCTCACACTCGTCCCGACATTGCCTTTAGTGTGAGTGTCATAAGTCAATATATGCATGCCCCAAGGGAGAAACATCTGGAAGCTGCATATCGAATACTAAGGTATTTAAAAAGGACTCCTGGTAAAGGCCTATACTTCAAGAAGAATGACAACAGGAATGTGGAGGTTTATACGGATGCTGATTGGGCAGGTTCTATCAACGACAGACGCTCCACTAGTGGCTATTGTAGCTATGTTTGGGGTAACTTAGTGACATGGAGGAGTAAAAAGTAGTCTGTGGTAGCACGCAGCAGTGCAGAAGCAGAATATCGAGCACTAGCGCATGGCATTTGCAAAGGAGTTTGGGTACAAAGACTAATGAAGGAACTAAAAGTTCCTTATAATAGACCTATGCAACTATTTTGTGACAACCAAGTCTGCATCGATGTTGCTCACAATCCCATACATCATGATCGTACTAAACATGTTGAGATAGATCGTCATTTCATAAAAGAGAAAATACACTCAGGAGAAGTGAGTGTTACCTATCTACCTACCAGACAACAGGTTGCTGATGTGTTAACCAAAAGCCTGAACAGGAATATGTTTGAAGAACTTGTTGGCAAGCCGGGTTTGATAAACATCTACACTACAAACTTGAGGGGAGTGTTAGAATATCTTAAATTAAGGATGTAATATTAGGACATCTTCTTGTCGATTACAAGTTGCCCAATAAGTGATAGTGAGTATATTAAATATTATCCTATGAATATTTTATATAGTTATCCCTAAACTTTAAGGCACTAAAACCATAGTCTTTGTTAGCCTAGAGTCTTCTAAAAAGTGAGCTCTTTTTGTATATAAATAGGTAGTATAATCTCATGTAAAATAATAAGAAAGAAGAATCTATTTTTACACTAATGATACCACCCAGACCAGAAAAGTAATTTCAAATTGATGCAATAACAAAGGCAAAGACATCTGTAAGAACATTTGAAATTCCCATATTAAACATCAAGACCCAAGCCAAATGGAGTTTAGTCTTGCAATAGAACTGATTGCTAAAATTTGAGAAAAATAGTAATGCATCTGAAAAGAAGGATTGGGCAATCTAAGCTAAACAGTTGAGCAATTTTTGCCAACAATTGTGGAAAGAAAAAAAGGAAAGATAAATAATAATGTGGCATAGAGACAGCAAAGTTATGATGAATTCACTAATAGGCCAGTACATTGCCATCAAAATGGGGGCAACTCCTATAGAAAAAAAAAACTGACTCTTGAGGAAATTATTTCCCAACAACTGCACCTGCTTCAGCTTTTGAAAATCTACAAAGAGGAATACATGAACCAGCTTCTCTTCTCTTATGCCACTCTTCAATTCATACTAACTGCAAACACTGAATCTTACCAACTCTATTCATATTAGGTTGACTGAATTATAATTCCCCCATGAAGATAAAAATTAGTTCATGTCATAATCTTAAAAGACTGGAATGTACCATTAGCACCTATAAAATAACTAAAGCATTCAAGACTACTGGAACATAACAACAAAAGAACAGGAAAAAGAAAGAAGAGTACCCATGCATCATTTGCAGATAGAGTGATAAACTGTATAAAACAGAGACAATCATTAACCATGCAACAAACTACATAGAAAATGACTTTCAGACCTAGAACCTGCTACAGAGAGAATAATTTTTTTTTCGTGCTCATTTCAATTGCATGTGCTGGCCATAAATTATTAGAAACTCTTCATACATCATATCGGCATTAAGTACACAGAACATGGTAAATTAAAAACCAGGCAACAAGATATGCAAAATGAGCTTCAGACCTTGTACATGCTACCCAGCAAAAAAAAAAAAAAACCATTTTGGAGTACTTGCTACGACTATATACTGCTGATTATGATGGAGTGCTACAAGAAATATCTCGAAGGATATAGAAGCAGGGAAGTGGTATAGAGAAAAAGAAACAAGGACATACAGAAAACCATGATGGAGCATCGTATATCTGGAAGGCCAACCCTGTCACATCAAGCTGTCCATGAAGATTAGGAAATGTCTCCCCCCTTGACATGCACAAGTGAACCTGCCAATAAACAAGGTTGACCGGTATATAGATCAATCATTCATCACTTTAGACTGTAAGTAGGATTTTCGGTTCTTGCAGAATATAGTCCTTCCAATAAACAAAATTCACAAGGATATAGATATCAACCAATCAGTACTTCTAGTATGAGTATCATATTCCTTTTCCCTTCTATAAGAAAACAGTCAAAATTGGTTGAATCTTTTCTACTTATTAAGGGGAAAAATAAAAGCTGTAAGGCCTAAAACAACGTCATCCATTGCCATTTGATATGTTTCTAGGTGACAATTCATGAAAAATTATCCCTCCAATGGCAAGGGGGGATGGACACAAATCATACTCATAGTGCTAAACTCTCATAAATATCAACCATTCTACAAACTACTACTGTGTAATTCGGACTTGGGGGAAAGTATGAGAGTGTCAAATACAAGCATGTTTCCGACACGTATATGTGCTATTTTTCTAAGTTATTCGTGTATTTGGAATGTCTTTAGAGTGTCAGACATGGATACTTCATGAAAAATGAGAGTTGGAGCAACATGCTAATGTAGTGTAATGATACTATGAAATCTATCCCCCTTCATTGATCATGCAATGGGAAGTAAAGCATGAAATTCACTCAGCAACTTCCATTGAAGTCGGCAATGAAATTTAAGAAGTAAAGAGAAGTCAATTGAAAAGGAGTAAAAGAGATCATAAATATCATATTGGAATAGTAAAAGCAACTTTGAGTATGGTACTGGAATGCGTATAAAATAACTTGGTTGTCCATATTGCTTCTAAAAGATCACAACATGATATTTATTGTATATAATGACAAAAAACACAATTGCAGGACAAAAAACAAAGTGAAGTCAGAAAAGCACCTCACCAGTGGCTCTTCCTTTAAGCCATGTGGCTGGAATTTCTAAAATTCTTTCAAAAAGCTGTAGAAAAGATAAACAGGGAAAACATAGACATCAGATTCATGCTGGATCAAATGCAGACAGAAAAGTTAATCATCACATTCTTTTTATACCTTACCGGAACAAAGAGGTTGGAAATATTTAAATTTGCATGCCATTTCTGATCTAAGTTATCAATGAAAACATCAGTAGACAACCAGCCACCATCGTCAGACACCAAATCTGATCTCCAAGTTTTACAGTTACCACAGAGTTGTACGTGCACAAGGCCATAATGGTTTTGGAATTTCACATATCCATAGACATTCTCCATCTCTCTACAAACAATATCAAACATTTTAATATATAGAACTAACATAAGCCATCTCTTGTTCATAAACTTTTCTCCAGACATGGCAAACACATCATTAGACAAAAGTTAGATAGAATAAGTGTGTATGGATTATGTCAAGGAGGATTGTACTTCAAGAGTAATTTCACCTTTTAAAATGTGTTGAATACTTCATTTCATAAACCAAGACAATGAATTTGGTAAATTTGTCAGCACTTTAGATCTGAATACTGAGCATGAGGGAATGAATTACATGCTTTAGATTAAGCCTCCAATGGCCAAATTTCAAAATGCAACTGACTTAGTTAAGTACTTCTGAAAGAGACAAACACTAGAAGATAGTACAGCTCTCTCTAGTCCTATCTTTCCTCAACCACAGATGCCTTCAACTTTAGGCAATACCATTAACATCAATTTCAGTAATTTTCTTACCTCTTAGTCTCCTTTTCTCCAAATTTGATTTCATCATCTTTTTTTTTCTTTGTCTTCAGACTTGCCCAGTATCTAGAGCATGTTTGGTAGAGAAACTAAGTTATAGAAAGTTGAGAACTTGAGTTACTAATTTTGTGTCTAGTTTAAAATTTTTGGAGTGGCCGAAAATGGTGGGCCTTTGACTCTTTTAAAGATGGTTTAGAGTTACTTAAAATGGTGATTTAATAGGTTCAACTGGTAACTTTAATGATAGTGAATTCATTTTGTTTGAAAAGTTTGGTGCAGTTGTTGCACAGTGGTGGAAGTGAGATATAAAGAAAGGATGAGGCATAACTGATTCCCTTTTTTTTTTCTTTTTTACTTTTTCAAAGTCTCTTTTTCCATCGCTGAAATCATTGCAAATTGTTCATTGTTACCCAAACAACTACTCAAATCATGGATTTCACGATAGTACAATTTCTTGAACTTCTCAAATACATCATTCAAACACCAAACTCAGATATCCAGTGGAAATAGCATGATAAAAAACTAAATTTTACATGCATAACTCTAAAATGTGCAAGCAAAAACCTAAACAAACAAAACCTTAAAGAACAATGTCTTCCTTAAAGCAAAAATGAGTATGGTGAAACTCAAAGAGATGCAGGTAAAAGCACATATTAGTTCCCACATATTATCATATACAAGATGCCATCTAGTATGCAAGTATAAGATTCTCTTTTTTCCCCCTCCAAAACAAATATCAAGAGAAACCAAATGAGATTTGTTATATTAGCATACCATATCAGAATGGGAGTAAAAAATTCCTATGGAATACCATGCATGACTATAAAAGCTTGTATTGCCAGTCAATCATACATAAGAAAGAAATCATTAAAATAAATTAAAATATGTTTTTACATGCATGCATAAATGCATAAAGATCAAGAGTAGAAGGGGAGGTTGCACCTGGGCTCTCTGTCACCAAATGCTAGCAGCATCAGTGTTCCACTCTTGAAATGGACGGAATCCACAATAACTGGAAGCATCTTCTCAATGCCTTCAGTTTGAGCCACATCTACCTCATCAACAAGTTCTGCAACAATATCTTCAAGCTTTGGAGCCACACCAAATTTAAGCTTTTGAAAGGATTCAGCTAAAAAGTTGGAAATCCGTTCCCCCGTGTCGGCAGGAAATGAAGGCAAGCTAAATTTCAAGCCTAAAGGCCAAAATGTAACTGAATGGTATGCTGGAGTGGGATCAGACAGTATGGAAGTGAAAGGAGATGCATGACTCCTTTCACCCTCGGACCCATCCTCATCCATATTCCTATTTACAACATCAAAAACCAAATCTTCACCATATACTTTAGAATTCATTGTTTTAGCAGCTGCTGCAGCATTTCCATCATACGGAGAATTTTTGCCAATTTTCCTAACACCGCTAAGTCTTTCAAGAGTCATAAGAAATGGGTCACGTAAGATACTGAAATTTTCTAGAGTTGCATTATCATTAATAGACTGGTTTTCTGTCTCTTCACATTGTTTCCCGTACTGGTTATAAGCGAGTAAACTTCCTTCACCACTATTAATGTTAACAGAAGTTTCAGCAATAGAATCATCTTTATTTTTCAACAAGTGGGTATTAAGATCCGATAAATCATAACTTCCAGATGCCTCTGAATGATCACAAGAGTCCTCTAGGGATATACGACGAAAATATGCAACCGCTGCAGATGCACTGCGCTCAAGTATTCGTCTCTTGGCAGCAACACCAGCAGAGGAAGTATCTCTCCCATTAAACTTTTTCTTGAATTTGTTTCCTTTAGACCCTTTAATAACTTTTGGCCACAACGTAAGCCCTGAACCTGGAATTTTCACACCAAATGATTTCTCCAATTCAGCATGTTTTGTCTCATAATCAACATTGGTGTCCACACAATGATGATCCCTCTGATGCATCTTCTCATCCAAGCAAGAAAATGACTTTGAGCTTGTTATTTCAGCAGAAGAACCTATCTCTTTAACAGTATCATCTTCAGATTTATCTGATATCCCCTCAGAAACACTGTAACCCATCTCTGCTGCTTTCTTAGCATCATCATCCCTCTCTCTAGCCCAGCGAGTGGCAGATTCCTCTCTTGCAATCCTCCTGCTTTTAGTACGATAATCGATCCCTTCTTCAGTTGATAAATGTCTTTGTAGAACATCTTCTGAAAAGGGTAGCCCCAGCCAAGTATAATCCTTCTTTTGTGCAATCAATAGACTAGGATGAGACAAAACTGCATCTATTACAATCTTGCCCCTCCTCAAACTTGCAAAAGGCTGAACATGAATTTTCATACTGGGAACCTCCCCACAAGAAAACTCTTCAGTATGCGGTCCAATGGAGCATGCTTCCAATGTGATACTTAATGGAGAAACACTCCTAACCTTACCGAAATCAACCTCGCGCTGTATATGTTCACTAAGCGCTGAACAAACTGAAGGTAAAAGCTTTGCTTCCACAAAAGCTTTAGCTTTCTTCTGTCCATACCAAACCAATAAACACACAGCAGACAAAACAGAAGCAAGAACGGAGCATCTAACCAAGAGTAACCCTTCATTCCACAACGGAGACAAAGACCTCACTAGAGCTTTACTCCCAGCAAAAGGCTCCTTAACACTTTTGGCAACAAACCCATTTCTCAACCCAATGGTTTTCCTAAACATCTCAATATTTTTCCCACAAAAATGGGAAAACCTGATAGCTTGAGCAATCCAATCATTCTGTTTCTCCGCAGATACACGCTTGCGAAAAGCTCTTTTTAGGAGCTTCCCTCTACTAAAATCCAGGCAATGCCGGTTGCTTATCTTATCATTTGAAGAGCTTCCCAGAGGTATCCCGAGAAAAGGGGAATTGAGTTCTAGGCTCATTCTCCTCTACTTTCTTGGTCTTCTTCAACTCATTCTCTTGGGGACCAAGAACCTCCTTGCTCTTAGTCCCCTTCCAATTCAAACAATCTTAAAGTTTGCAAACATTCCAAAATAACCCTAAAATTTACAAATTCAACAAATCAAGAAAAAAGAATTTACCCATATATTTATAAGAGAAGAAACTAAAATTTATAGGTTTATAGGGAGAGAAAAATAAGGAAACCTGGAAGTCTTGAGAATGCTTGCGCCTTCGTTATTCCTAATTAGAATTCTTTTCTTCTTTTTATTTTTTTTTTCTCTCTTTTTGTTTAAAGAAGAAGAGAAGGCAATGGGTTGCTTGCTTGCCTTTGCTTTCGAATTCTCAATGTGATATTTTGTTTGTTAGTTTGCGTGGCAACTGGTAGCAAAGAAGAGATAACAAGAATAAAACTTTGTGGAGTTTATTGCCTTTGTTGACAAAAATGCGACCCAGAAACTTACGAAATGACCTCATTAAGCTTATCTGCCGTTAGTCGTTGTAAAGCAACCTACCTGTACCTCCATCAGCAAGTGACCAAGTAAAAATACATTCTACCCTTTAGTCCTAAGAGTCATATTACACTTTATTTTTCTATTCAAAAAATTCGTAAATTAATATTTGTATAACAAACTAAAAAATGAATTAAATTTTTTTATTTCTATTGTTAAAAACTGATCATTATACATCGGAACGAGACTCATGTGATACACCATGTGTAGCTGTCTTGTTATTTTGTAAGCTATACTAGTTTTTAATAATAGAAGTTGATGAAATTTTAACAGAATGATTAGTTTGCTCTTTGCAATAACATATAAGAAATAATTTACCTATTTTTTAATAAAAGAGGCAAAATGCAATTTGACTCCTATTAAAGAGGTCTTCATGATACTTTTACCTCAAGAATTGATAAAAGTTTAAAGGGCTAATTATTAATTTCTTCATTCCCTTTATGAAAAGAGTTAGTATTTAGTACACTAACAATATATCAAATTTTTATAATTTAATTATCTTCTCAATTTTATAAAGTAAATTAATGAAATTGAGTTAATTGCATCAATCATCTCTAAATTATGACACTCATTCTAAAATGATCCTCAAATTTCAAAACATTCTAATTACATCTTTTGTTGATGATATGTCGATCAAGTCCTTCTATTATTGAAACCATTAATTTAATCATTAAATGACACGTAAAATCATGTACTCAAAATCAAGATTTTTAAGGCATCTATTTTTACAATATTAAATTTTCTTTAAATTTTTCATTTTAAATTATGTCACATAATATTTTACATGTCATTTAAAAGTTAAATTCAATCTTTCAATAACGAAAGGATATGATGATATAACATCAATAGTTACAAAATATAATTAAAACGTCTTAAAATTTAAGAAATAATTTAAAATGAGGATCTTGATGAAATTAACACCTAGAGATTAAAATATATACTTTTTAAACCATAATAAGTTTTTATTCCAAGTAAACAGTAAAATATTTTCAAATTGTTTTTTACTTAAAAAGAAGGAAAAAATAAAAGAAAAGATTCCAAAATAAAGAGAGGGGCTTGGGGAGGAAGAGAAAGATATCAAAAGAAGAGAAAGGAATCTATTGAGAATTCCATCAAACAAAATCAACATCCCACTTAATTTCAGGGATAAATCTTTGAAATTATATATAAATTTTAATATTGTGTAATTTTATATATAAAATTTTGATTTAATTTAATTCTTATAAATTAACACAACTATTAGTATAACATCATTTTAGGTTTATATATTGCATACACATATAATTATGTTTATTTAATATAAAAATAAATTGATGTATTTATTTTTATAAATATGTATAATTAAATCAAAATTAAAATTTCATATGTACATTTAAACCAAAAAAAAAGTATAATTATAGAAATCAAAGTTAATATATCAAATTACACATTAAATTAAATTTGATGTATAATTTTAAAATTTATCCCTAACTTTTATTCTAATATTTTTGCCCGCGAATCCAGAGCTTCCATCTTTTTATATAATTACAATCATATTAAATAATAATTTATTTAGACATTTATTATAATTTGGATGTATATATTTATTAAAATAAAATTTTTAATATGAAAATTAAATTATTGAAATTACATCTCCTTCATTAATTTATTAATCACAAATTTCATCTTACACATTACGATTTAAAATCAATTCTATTCGAATTAAATATCACCCTCGATTCAAATAAAATTAACTTTAAACTATAAAACGGATGATAAAATATGTGATTTATAAAAAAGGGAAAAAATTATAAAATTAAAATTTAGCGCAAATATTTTATGTTAGAATGTTTAATTATTTTTTTTTTACATATAAAGTGGTTGTTAAATTTATAACAAATTAAATGAAATTATATGTTTTGGGTAACTATTATGAAAGCGTGATGTCTAATTAAAATGAAAATTTAAATAAAAGAAATTATCAACAAGTAGTTGAGTGTAATGGTAGACTTAGGTTCAAACTTTGAAGACTACATTATTAGGAGATATAGTCACGAACCTCAGATATGTACAATAAAAACATACATGAATGATATAAAAAGGATTTATTGAAAGTATTTTAGGTATATAAATTCTGCAATTATGAAACACTACAATTGGAGTAGATCATTATTTAAATTTATTTTTCCAAATAAGATTTTGATTTTGTGTATGGGTGAAAATATTCATATTGGTTTTTAACTTTTGTATATGTTTATTTTGTTTCATTATATTATTTAAAATCTCACCTTTAACATATATGCTTTTTCACGGATTGTAAATTATTATTATTATTATTATTATTATTATTATTATTATTATTATTATTATTATAGAAATATGCTTAGGTTGTTCAAAATTGATTTGTGGATATTTTGGTTTTTATGGCTTAATAATTTTTGGGTTGCTTTTTATGATGTTGGTCGTGATTTTTTTATGGAAGATTTTTTTTTTTTTTTTTTTTTTTGCATTGGATAAGCCGAGGAATGGCCAAATTTTGATCACATTAGTTACGTATTTACTATTTTGATTTTCTATTGTTTATATTTATTATTTAATTTTCAGAATAATTAAAATTATTCTTGTTTATTACCTCTTAGTTTATTTGGTCTTGATCACACTCAATTCTTTTTATTTGATTTCTGTGAGTTTCGTCCTACACTTGGATCTGTAATTTTATTTTATTTTAGACAGAGAAAATTAAAATTGGTGAGTCAAAGCCATCAAATTTTTATTTTATTTTATTTTATTAAAAATAATTGTATACTAGGAGGACTTACATTGCATTTAGGGGTATTCAAACGGTTAACCGAACCGAATTACTATTAATTGAATTAACTAAACTTTTTAATCATTTAAGCGTTAACCAAACTAAATTTTTTTTCAAAAAAATTAACCAAACCGAAATATTTGGTTAATCCAGCTGATTAATCGAATTAACCGAAATTTATATGTTCTGTATATGTTTGTTAAAGCAAGTATAAAACATATCAAAAATAAATAAATTGATAATGTTCATTTGGCCTAATTAACCAAATTACTAATAGTCTAATACATATAATATATACTATTATTTATTAAGTTCAGTTAATTCGGTTAATTATCCGATTTCGAACTAAATTAACCGTTATCCGAAATTTCAAAAAACCTTTAACCAGCCTCCAACTAATTAACCCCGATTAATCAAATTAGATCGATTTGATCGATTAATTCGGTTTTAACCAAAATTTGAACACCCCTCATTGCACCTTGCATCACTTATCCAAATTTAGAGATGCCTCTTAAGTTACAATTAGATTTGATTCACCTATTTCCTACATTTTGCAACTTAGAAAATGAGAACTATCACAAACACCTCAAGGAATTCCATGTAATATGGAACGGCAAATGATATAACCAAGGAGCATATTAACCTTCGACCTTTCCCTTTCTCTTTAGCTAATTCAGCAAAAGAATGATTATTTTACTACACGCCACCAAGTTCAATAACTACTTATGTATGTTCGTTGATAGATTCTTCTTATCATCCAAAGCCATCAAGATTTGAAGGCAAATATCTTAGATTGAGCAAGAAGAGACGGAATCATTATCCGAATATAGAAAAAAGGTTTAAAAACATGATATTATAGAACCCCTCAAGCTGCATAAGATCTTTATCTCTATTGTGGTTGCATTGGCAAAAATTAAGAGAACATAAATTCGAACATATTTTATTTTCCTATTTAAGGATTAAAAAAGAATTATAGATAATTCTAAGTATTACATCAAAATTATCAATAATTCAATCTTAACTCAAATTCTATCAATAATTCAATCTTAACTCAAATTCTTCGCAGAGATTACATGAGCTACATAATTGTTTCCTAAATGATAAGATCAAAAGCATTACTAACTTTATTCAACATATTGTGTCATGTAATACACCACAAGCCAAAGTTTGTTATATTTATGCTAGTCCTAGCCACTCAACAGATGCATGCCCGGACCCAAGTGAAAATGTGAAAAATGAGGCCAGAAAAAAGAGAAGTAGAAAAATAAATTTTGAATGTAATTGATAAAAAATAATAAAAATAAATGAAAACCATAAATTACTTCAAAATTAAGCAGTTTTTTAAAAGTTCTAATTCATTTCATTTTTTAACTATACAAAGAAATTTTTTTTGCCTATGATTTTTTTTTTTTTTCGATTTTTCATCTTTACAATTTCCTTTCTAGCAAAGCAAATAAAGTGAAACAACGAATTCGCAAAGTCGAACAAATCCAATGCGACCAAGTCTAAACAAAGTCGAGCAAAGCCACATTTCTTACTTTGTTAGTTGCAACATACATCATCATAAAGCAATTAAAATGAACCTCTAAAAGTAGATATTATTGAATAGAGTGGCATATTGGGAGACATTCTGTCAAATAACACCCACAGTAAAAAGGAATAATTCAGCCATTTTCCCAATACCTTGTGCAATTTACATGCACCGATACATACATACATACACATCATGGTAAACAAAAAGTTACAATTCTGCAGGACGGGATGGTGACTTTAAAGTAAAAGGGAAAAATGATGCAATATATGAAAAGAATAGAAGGCTAAGAAAAGGATATTCTTCTCTCCTCTCTCTCTCTTTTTTTTTTTTTTTTTTTTTATCTTTCTAACCAGCCATCTTACTTTATTGACTATGCTACAAAGAATAGGAAAACCATAAGGAAAACAATCAATACAAAAAATATTTTGATCATTAACCACCTGTTAGATGATATGCTGTTTAGGTACTTAAGCAAAGCTCCCTGTGCTCCTTCCACATTTGTTAATGTGTCATCCATGTTCTCGTCGATCCTGAAAAGGGAACATCATAGTCGGTTGTTCATAAATCGGTCAAAGGAAACAGACTGCGATATACAACTAAAACTACTCTAGATAATTGGAAATTATTTCTAACTTTTAACAGTTGCTACTTACTACAAACGGATGGCTTTTATCAATGAATCTATCCAGTTTGCACAATCATATACTCTCATGTGAAGATCGCTAAATCTGAATAAGAGTGCCCATAAGAACTAAGTTGATAGCCCACCAAACAATACAAGCATCTCTTCTTGTTGTCAATGTTGGGTTTAGACATGGTATTTATACTAGCTATAAACAGGATCCTTAAGATGTTCCATGCCAAACTTCACCGCACACAGACACAGACACATCACAAAATTGTTTACTTTAACAAATGAATGACATCTCAAATTCTCCCAAGTACCAAACCATGATGCATGCTGAGGACCAAATAACTACAAAATAGGAAGGATATCCTGCAGAACCAGTCATTTATTTAGGAGAACACAATATCTATGACTGCAAAGTTAAACCAGTGTAAGAACAATTACACTAATGCTTCGATATAAAATCAAACACCAAAATGACAGCAAACATAATCTATCATTGATTAGCAATTACAAGAAACTTTGCAAAACTTCAACCCTCGAAGTTTTAAACAGGATCGAGAAACTATTTGCTCAAACTTTGTTTGCAAGTCAAATATTTAGCTTCATCAAATCCTACAACCATATACATGTTAGGATTTCCACACAGTATAAACTGAACAACAATTTTTATAATACTACAGACATACTAGGATATAAAACACCTTATAAATCAAGTCATATATCGGCAACTAAAATGAATTCTAATGTAAGCCATTGTCAAGTGAATTTACTTCAAAAAAGTAAATGAATAAAACCTGATAGCTAGCTCTCCTTGCTGAGAAACCAGAGTAGCTAGCTGGTTGAAGATGGTGCCAAGCTCATGAATAGTGGATTCTACATTCTGAAGAGCTTCAGCTCTGCTCTGCATGTAACTGTCTTGCAATGGAACCATTTGTTGCTGCTGCTGCTGCTGTTGATGCTGGAGCAATGGCTGACTTTCCCCATCCGTCTGCTTTCTGTATAATTAAGAACCAGGAATGACTTCAGCAAAAATAAAAAGGAGGAAGAAGAAGATAGAAAAGAGGCAAATACACACAGCAATGAAGTTTCACCAGTGGCAGCATTCCAAATTGATATAGTTCATATAAGAAGTTAAAATCCTCTACATTAATACAGCAGCAACCAATAATAGTTTATCGCAAAGAAGTTGCAAAAAGAAATTGAATATTTAGGGAAAAAGAAAAAGGCAAGCCAATGCAAAATCTCAAACATATGGGTGCACTGCAAACAACAAATGGAAATAGAAATTTGTGACCATTCAGGACAAACGAATGACAGGATGCAATTGTTACAAACTGCTAAAAATGTACAAAAGCAGTGAAAGAAATGTTTCGTTAGCATTCAGTAACAAATTGTCAATAAATGGAGTTGGAAGCTCCTAAAGAAATTCAAGTCTTCTAAGTGCAATTTATTTTCTCCAGTTAACGAGTCACCATATATAAAAAAATTGAAGCAGGAAGTCATAAGTATATTACTGCGATACATCTAATACAATCTAATAAGCTGTTACCTGGGAAACAACTGAGATGAAGATGCAGACCCATTAGCCCACTTAGGAAGGTTGTTTGCAGCTCCAGCAGCTGATTTGACAGCCAGGGGACGCTGCCGTACAAAAGGATTTGGAGAATCCTTTGTAGCATTGGAAGAAAATAACTGTCTTCTATTCTCATGAACCTTTAAATTCTGTACAAGGCAAATCAATTACCACCAATTGTCAAGGAAATGAATTACCAAGGACATAATGACAAGGAATACTAGAAAAATATCTAAGTAAATAGACTGAAAAACTTGGCCTTACCTCTGTTCGCATGGTGAGAACATCTTTGAACTCTTTCGTGGTGCTCATCAAGCGATTCTTCAAGTCATCTACAACTGTGGTTGAATGACTAGACGTGTCACTGGAGACACCATCTTCATTTCTAGAATTGCAGAAAAGCTGAAGGTCTACAACGGCAGAATTAAGTGCAGTGATATCCTGCTTGATAACTGCAGTGAGCTCTTGGATTTCCATAGTGGGGTCATCAAAAACTGAAGTTCTCTTGGCCACTGCAAGGCAACCAAAATATAGATTTCCTTTTCTTAATTTTTACACCATATATATATTGGACCGTAGTAACTACAATATCAAGTCTGCTTGTCGTCTCCTATAGTTGTGCAATCAGAGACCGAATTTCAAAGCAAAATCAGAAAAATAAGAAGACGACGAAAAAATAAAAACACAAAGAACTAAATTCAGAAGAAGAGGAAGAAGAAGAATAAAAAAATTAGGACATTCATTCTAGTTATAATAGGCTTACATGAAGAACTAATAGACAGCACCGCTTAGAAGCTCTTAAACTCTAAGCAATACGCCCTGCGCAGCTAAATTTCAGGTTTTAAATAATTCATCTTTCTAGAACCTATATGATACAAACCTCCATCAATTATTGTGCAAATCTTTCATTTAAATACAAACAACAAAAATTATAATGTAAACGAAACAAGTGTAAATGCTTACATTTTGCTAACTTTGATAGCTTCTGCGAGGTCTGATGAATCCCAAATCCAATCTTAGAAGCCCTCCTATTAAACTCCGATTGATGAGCAACCACAGATCTCTGTTCCTCAGCTCTCGACGTACTGCTACTCTGTCCATTTTGACCCGGCCCAGACGAAAACGACTTCCTTAACCTCTCCGCTACGCTTTGAAATTCTTGTGTCCGATCCCTAAATGACGATTGCGCCAATTTCACAGGCATTTTGAGGGGAAAAAAAAAAAAAACCCTCTCGATCTTCAAATTGAAATCCCAAAATACCTAACCAAACATTTGATTAAAACTGAAAGGCCTAAAATTTGAATTTCCTCGATTTTGTTTGAATTAGGGAAAAAAATACAGGGAAACGAACGTAGATTCTTACTTCAAATCGAGATCTGAAATCCTAAAGTTTGGAATGAGAAGCTTAAAAATTGCAACGAGTATACATGGGATCGGAGGGTGTGGCTTTAGAAGGGAAAATCAATCAAAGATGCAAATATCCCAAACGGAGAAAACAATGGAGCGGAGATTTTGGGGGCGCAATAGCTAACGCACTAATGTTGTCACCGACGCAAGTCCTGACTCGTGTCATGTGGCCATGTCCTTATACAGTTTTTTTTGGTTAAAATATGTCTTACACGCCTATACTCTTCAGAAATTTGATATTTCGTCCCTATACTTTATATTCAGAAATTTACTCTTTTACTTTTTTTAGATTTCGAAACTCATGTTCAATTATTAACATTGTTAATTTTTTTTGTTAAATTTATTGGTGCAACATTTTGAAATAAAAAATAATATTAAATTGGTAGCCATGTAATAAAATTTTGCACCGTAATGAACTTGAATTTAACAAAATAATTTTAACAAGGCTAACGATTGGATCTGTATATTGAAATCTCAAATATAAAAGACTAAATTTCTAAAAATAAAAGTGTAGGGACTCAAAATTTACAAATAGTACAGGAACATATAGCATATATTAACCAATTTTTCCAATATTGATTTATATGTGTAAACTGCAAAAATAGTTATTTATGTATGTTTTAAACTACGTTTTGGTCATTGAACTTTAATTTATTAGTAAATGGTAGCTGACATTTTGGTTAGCGTTATATCGTTTACTATAGTTAGCGGCTTAACAACCAAAATGTTAGCTTTAAAGTTCGATTTGTTACAAAATGGTTCTTAACATTTTGGTCCTCCCAATTTTCTTGTATTCAATAATTTAAAATTTCAACTAACAATTTTGCGTAAGTATAAAGACAAATTTACCCCTTTAGTGTTTACACATTTTGTTAATTTAGCTCTAATATTCTTTTTTGAATCACTTTGACATTCAACTTTCAAATTTTAGTTAGATTGCATTTTTTTTATGGAAAAGTTGACTAAATTTTATTTTTTTAATAGTTTTGACATAATAGTTCATGTAACAACCTGTTTTCAGTGAAATAAGAATAGTGGTTTCGGGACCAAAAATCCAAAGTTGAAAATTTATTATTATTATTATTATATGGTCTATTGTATGATAGAAATACAATATAAAAATTTTATTAAGAAATTTTATCGTTTACATACCTAATTTGATGAAAAGAGCTAAATTGCATTAAGTGCAAAAGTTGAGTTCTAATAACTAAAGGTATTAAATAGCTATAGAATTTTAAATTGGATGTCCTTATATAATAAATGGATCATTAAAATGCTTAGTGGTTAAGCATGAATAGTCATCATTGGAAATTTAATGAATTATTAAGGGTGATTTTGGAAATTAATAATTAAAGTGATAATAAATAAAATAAAAATATATATATTATCATCACCTACCACTAAATTAAAAAAAAAAAAAAGAGAACCTAGTCATGGAAGCTTGAAATATTAGCAAGCTTGTTTTGCTCAATTAAGTATGTATCATTGTCTCGTTTTTAATGATTTCTATATTTTCGAGATCGTAGTAGCTTAATCTAGCTAACTCAGAGATTAATTTGCAAAACTGTTAATGTATTAAAGTTTTGTCATTGATGAATATGTTTAAATTATGAAGTTTTATGATAGAAAATGAAATGCTGTTGTTAGATAAACAACTTTTGTAAAGAGAATTTTGATGAAATTATCAATTAAGGATTAAATTGAAAAGATGATAAATTTATGGTAAATTTGTGGAATTGTGAACTACGTGTGCTGCTATTAATATGTAAAAAAATAGACTAGGCTTGAGTAAGGATTAAATTGTATGAAAGTCATTTTCCAAGCCTAGGGACTAATTTGTAATAAATTAAAAGTATAGGGGTAAAATAGTAATTTTTCCAAAAATATATGCTGGACTAAATTGAATATGAATTATATTGAATTGAGTTAAATTCATTCGTATAGATTCGGTTAGACCTAGTACGGAGTTAGATCGAGGCAATAAAAAAAATATCGAATTAGTCACATTCATATCTACGTACAATTGTCGAGGTAAGTTTGTGTAATTAAATTGTACATTAATATGTGGTAAATTGAATTATTGTTTGTGAATTATACAATTGCCATGAATAGATATCGGTTGTATATACAATAATTATTGAGTCCAATTTGACACTTATGGAATTCATAGGATACAAATGACATGTCATTAGGCTTACCGATTTGGTTGGGGTCCTGCATGTGTTGAGGACACACCACAGCTCTTATGAGCTTCCTAATATTCAGCTCGCATGAGCTTCCCGTTATTCAGCTCTTACTGTTTACAGGACGTATGAGCATACATGTATAAGAATTGGCGAATTACAGTTCAGTGCACCTTGTGTGTACAATCCGTGTATCCAACGATATTTTAAATAGTTCAATGGGCAATGTTTTGTTATGAGACAATATGAGTTCGATATGAACCTGTCGAAACCATTTTTTGAAAACGTGAATCGACCAGGGTTTTGAAAACGAAAATGAAAAATGGGAGTCGCCACCGATCTTTATTTGGTGTGATCGGATCACCTTTGTTTTAATAAAACGTTTTGGTTTACTAAAACAGTGTTTTTGGTTTACAAAATTCGAGAAAACGGGTTCGGGAGTCGGTTACGTGCGAGGAAGGGTTAGCGTCACGCCCAAAATTGGTACCAAATTGATTAATTAATGTCTCAATGTCGAAAATTGAAAATTTTGAAAATTCAATCTCGTTTAGAAATGTTTGAATTTTCTCGAATTGAATATTAAGATTTTCTCGCTCCGAAGGAACAAAACATCACATCCAGTACGTTAGGACACGATAATTTAAATCCTCGAATCCAAAATCATCTCATAATTCCCGAGACTCATGCATTAAAACATTAAAAGGATATTTTATTGTTTGGCCAAGCGAAAAAACCGAAACCCAGTACGTAGGGCACGATCTCTCGAGTTTCCTAACATAGAATATTGTCTTATTTTGGAAACTTTTGTTTTTGGATGAAATTTAAAAAAAAAAATTTAGATTATGTTTTAAAGAAACATTATTTAAAGCGTGAATGGAGGCTATGCTCGACGAATAATGGTGATGTGACACGAATTTGGCGTAATGATAACATAATACACATAATACATAACATTGGAATCATTAATCTAAAATATTAACATGCATGAATAATAATAATAATAACAATAATGGAACAATAATATGGACAATAATAATGACGATGATAATATCAAAGATATGGAAATACGAACAAACAAATCATAATACATGCAAGAATGATAATCACATAGCTTACACGATTTAAGTATTAATATTAATAGTCAAAGGGCAATGAATTAAACAATTTTAAAAGAAATAACACATAAAACAATTTAAAATAATTAACAAAACAATTTTAAGTCAAGAATACATAATAAAAAGTAAGTAATATGGGAAATAATTTTTAAAAAAGGTGTCAAAAAATGAAAATAAACAATATATATAGTTTAATAAAAATAATATACAAAAACTCGAAATAAATAATAATAATTATAATAATACAAATTTGAAGAAAATAAATATATAAACCTTTTAAACAGGGTGGAAACTAAATTGAAATCAGAATAAAATAGTGAGGATCAAAATTGCAATAATTCAAAGTGGAAAAAGGACAGGGACCAGATTAAAACACAGTAGAAATAAGGGGGTAAGATTTTTAAAAAAAAAGGAAGAATGCGAACGGGGATTTGATCAACCAGCGCCGCAAAGATGGGGGACCAAGTGCGCAATTATCCCTTTTAAGGGATATGCGCAGTCTCCCCTTAGATCAAATGGCGCCGTTTGGTTCAACATCATCTTAAAAACATTTTAGCCTTAAAATTTTTTAAAACTCAGCAGCCATTTTCTGAAAAACTTCTCCTCCCCTCATCTCTCCCTCTCCGACGAGTGGATTTCCTGGCCTATCATCGCACCACCATCGTAATGGGTGGCCGACAACCCGCGAAGAGGGGATTTTAACCCTGTTCGAAGCCCATTTTTGAAGACCCCTTCCTTGATGCCCCGAAAAATCGAAACCAAAGGCCCTTAACCCTTTTTCCCTGAATCCGATTTGCGGCCACAGTATGAGTTCTCCGACGACGCGTCTGCTGGCTCAGGTAAGGTCCCTTCTTTTTTTATTTTCATTTTATTATTGATATTTGTATTAGGTTTCGAAAAACAGTAATTAAAAAAATAAAAAGAGTAAAAGAAAAAATGTTAAATCGAAGAAAATAAAATAGAGAAAATTAAAAAACAACCTTATAATTTTTGTTTCTTTGATTTCTGATAGTTCTTAAAAAAATCCGGAAGAAGAAAATACAATCGTTTTACTTCAGTTTTTATAACCGATTTTTACAGATTCGGATTTGTTCTTTTCTGTTTTGTTTTTATGTTACTTTTGTTTTTTTCATTTTGTCTTCTTTGCTATTTGCGTGTAGCCTCTGTTATTTTTTTGTCAATTTTCTCTTTGTTTGGTGTTGTTGCTTGTCTTCCTCGTCTTTTCAGGTGTCAGAGACGCGTGACCGGTGTTGACAGAGGTGTGGGTAGCTGCTGATTGGCGCGCATGGTGGCTGTGTGAGGGAGATGAAAGGTCGGTGGCCGACCTTGAGGCTAGGGGGTGGTTGCTTCTGTTTTTTCTTTGAAACGGGCTAGTATAAATTGGGCTAGGGTTTCATTATTGGGCTGCTTTAATTTGTAAATAGACTCTTAATAATGGACTGTTAAGGGTTATTTTGGGTTTGTTTTTGTTTCTTTTTTTACTTGGGCCAAAATTGGCTGTTACAAAACCAATACATGAATATATATGAAATACATGGAAATGGATGATACATGTATATGAAATTTGCTTAGTGGTTATGTTCATCTATGTTTATTGGTTATTATATGTGTTTTACATGGCTAACACGTTGAGGATATGTGTTTAGACTTTTGGCCAAGTTGGTTGGAATATGTTTTGTGTGCTTACCTTAAATGAGATTAAATGATAAGTTAAATTTCGAGTTATACGAACTTACTAAGCTTAAATGCTTATTCTGTATTATTATCTGTGTCTTACAGTGATTCGGAAGCTCGAGTGGGTTGGAAGCTTGACGGAGCTATATCACACTATCCATCGGTCCTTTTGGTACTTTCAGTAAATTAATTCTGGTTATAATAACATGTATAGGTTATTTTGACCAATGTTGGTATATAATGTTTTGTTGAGGCTAGCCATTTGAAATTGATTGTGTTTGGTATATTTTGATGCATATATATAAGTGACTTTGTCATGTTTGATATGTGATTGATATGTTACAAATGAAAGAAAGTAAAATGTAGTTTGAATATGCATACATGAATTTGGTCATCTAGGTAAATTGAGATACTTGGTTGACATGATATTAATTTGTCATTTGAGGTGCGTAAGGACATATTGGTTGTATGTTGTGATAATACATGTTTAAGACTTGATTTGAATGCTTTCTTATGACTTGTTGATATGGAAATTGTTGTGTTTAGGTTGGTACCAAATTGGGTGATAAATGTGACTTGGAAATGACGTATTTTGTCCACATGGGCAGAGACACGAGCGTGTGTCTTAGCTGTGTGTGACACACGGCCGTGTGTCCCTTGTATCTTTAAAATTGCTCAAGTCAGTATGCTCACACGGCATAGCATACGGGCGTGTGGTTTAGTTGTGTGACCCAAGTCAGAGAGTTACACGGGCATGAACACAGGTTGGGACACGGCCATGTGTCCCTATTTCGAATGCCCGCACAGCCTGGCCACATGGCCGTGTGTTCCCTGCAGCTTTAAAAAATTTCAATATTTTCCAAAAAATTCTTTGAGTACTCGATCTAGTCCTGACATATTTCTAACGTGTATTTTGGGCCTTAAGGGCTCATTTAAGGGACAATATGTTTGATTTTGATTGATTTTTGGCATGAATGTTATATGATATGAAATGTCTGATAAATTGATCTGTAAACTCCGGTAATGCTCTGTAACCTTATTCCGGCGACGAATTCGGGTTAGAGGTGTTACAGTCCATGTGGTAGTCTACATGTATTTTACTATTAGTATGAACAAGCATAAAGTTTAATAATATCATATATAAACTCGACTCATGAACACCTCTACTCTAAATAGAATACACGTTGCCCTTAAAACACGGGATAATCTATAAAAACTTGAATGATAAAATACCATTTATATTTTCTTAAATTGATATTATAAATTTATTTTTTTAATGTTTTCCGTCCAATCTTTACTTTTCTTTTTTCAATGAAATCTTTGTCTTGAGCATAAAAAATTATACTATCTATTTTACCTTTAAAAAAATAGTAAACCTTCTTTAGAGTTTGAAAATTCCACAAGCGGAATGAAGATGGTGACACGTTTTTATAAAATATATTAAAAAATAAAAAAAAATATAAAAAAGAATGAAATAAATTGATAATTTTTAACTTCACTCATAGAGTTAAAAAATATATAATTTTAAAAAATAATTAATAATAATATAACTTGTAAAATTTTTTCTTTTTAAAAAAAATTAAATTACTCACTTGATCCTATTAATGTATCATCTTTTTCTTATAATATTTTGCCAATAATTATTAGTTAATAATTTATGTTTCCATTTTTCATTTTCTTTTATTAAAATTCTTTTATTGATTTGAGATTACGATTTAATCGAATATTAAATTATATATACAAAAATTCAAATTTAACAATAAATGAAAATTCTATCAATAATCTTTTAACTATTTCTTTTCGTTTTAAATAAAGCAAAACTCATTTGAAAAATGAAAAAGAAAAGCAAAATAAAATACATTTAACGACTACTAAAATATTATATTATACTTTACACTCATGTTGTCCGCGAATAAATTATATATATAAAAAAATCATAACCAATTACTCTTTCAATTTAGGCTCCGTTTGTTTCACTGAAAATGACTTGCTGAAAATGATTTTTAGAAAATGATTTACTTTTCTGGAGAACTGGTGTTTGGATAAATCTATGTAAAATATTTTCTGTTGTTTAGTAGATTTGTTAAAAATATTTCATAAAAGTTGTTTTCAATTAAACAAACATATATTTGAGATTTTCTTATTTTTTCATTATTTAATCAAATTTATTTTTATCTATAATTTTATATTTTACATTGTTTTTGCATATATAAAAATATTATATAAAATTTAGATTTATTACAACGTCATTTTTTAATTACATGACTACTAAGTGAGAATTTTTTATTTAAAAATGTGACATCAACAAAATTAAGAAAAAAAAATTAACGGTGTTAATAATTGGACTTGATTTTTAAATTTGAAAAGTAGAGGGACTAAATTCTTAAAAATAAAAGTACAAAAACTAAATTACAAATCTGTGAAGTGTATATAAACTTATGACATGTTTTAACATTTATACTACAAAAAATTTATTATTAATATATTTATAATTATAATAAATATTTATTATTAAAATATTAATATTGAATATTTTCAATAACATGTGCATAATATTTTTTTTAAATTTATTATTAAAATAAAATTGAAATATTAAATAATTTATTAAAATAATAAATTATATTTATTATATTAATAATTTATTATATAACTAAATATAAATAATTAAATATGTATGTTTAATAATATTAAAAAATATAATATTTTAAATATTTTAAAAATAAAAATAAAATTTATTATCAATATAATAATATTAAGCTTGATTTAATTTAATTTTTATATAAAAATAAAATTATCTATAGATAAGCTCTTTTCCGGAAAATGACTTACGCTTTTCAAGAGGGTAAGTCATTTTACATGAAAAATGACTTATTTTATCTTGACCTGTAAGTCATTTTCCGTTGACTAAACTATTTTCTATGAAACAAACACAGGAAAATGCAGAAAACATTTTCCGTAAAACTTTTTACATGTAAAGAAACAAACTTAATCACTCAATCATCTTAAGATTTATTTTAAAGTTGTAATTTGAGCTATTTGATGTATATATAAAATAATATTTGTTGTTTTAAAAATTTTGAGTTTTTAATGTTCTTTTTAGTTGAATCGGTTTCCAATTAATGACATTAATTCAATCAAAGTTTTTATACGAAGCATGTATATTATTTAATTTAAAAGATTTTTAAATTCATTATTCTCATAATGAGACTAATCAAGTCATCAATTCCTAACCCAATCGGCTTGAGCGATTCGACCGGTCGGTCTAAATTGATTAAATAAATTATTAAAAATTCATAAAAAAAAAATCAGATTCAACTAGTTTTTAGCCCAGATCAACTAGTCCATATCGATCTATAGATCAATCAATTTAACTTCTTTCTTTGGACTAGTGTACCAACCGATTCTCGATTCAATTAGTCCAACCGACCTGCCCAGTTAGTCCTAAAAACCTTGATTTTTTTATTTAATTTAGAAATACTTTTAAATTCATTATTTTTATTATTTAGTTGGTTAAAATATGTCATAGTTCCCATACTCTTCATAAATTTAGAATTTAATCCATGTAATTTTATTTCTAGGAATTTAGTCTATCTACTTTTCAAATCTCAAAATTCGAGTCCAATTGTTAACACCGTTAAATTTTTATTATTAAATTTGTTTGTGTGACATTTTGAAATAATAAATTACTCACTAGATAGTAATGTAACTAAGAATGATATTAGAACGAACAAGAATTTAGCAAAATAATTTTATCCGTGTTAACAATTAGACCTAAATTCTGAAATATGAAAAGTAGAGGGACTATATTCTTAGAAATAAAAGTATAGAGACTAAGTTTTAAATTTATAAAGAGTACAGTGACTTATAGTAAATTTTAACCTATTTAGTTTTCACCCACAATTGTGGGTGTGCACTCTGCAATTCTAAAAAAAATAAAATAAAGGCAGAATCTGGCGGGCAAAAAAAAGCGGATTTGTGTGAGCAAAATTGAAGTTCAACGGTTCAAAACGGTGTTGAAACCACTTTTTCCGGGAAAATTTCCCTTTTCCCTTTTCTTCAATATATCAATTTTCTTCCTTCCTTCTTCTTTTTCATCATCATCTTCTGATCTCCCTGTTTTCTGTTGCTAATACTTAAGGTGCATTTCACATTCCTTTACCATTCTCCTTTGTTTCCAAAGAAAATTAGGAAATTTTGGATTTAAAAATATGGCGAAAGGATGTATCAAGCTTCAAATCATCATTGTTATTATTGTGTTGGTTTCTATCAAAACAATTGTGTCTCTAATGATTTGGGATTCTGATTCTTTTTTAATGAAGAAGGGCTAAATGTTTTCCTTCTCTTCTTTTTTGGAGAAAATGGGGAGTAGGAAGAAATTAAAGGATGATGAACGAATGGAGAGGACGATTCGGGCTCTTCTCAAACTTCCCGAGAACAAAAGATGCATCAACTGCAATATTTTGGTATGTTTTTGCTTACATTATTTATTTAGTTATGTATCGAATCATCAATTGCATTGGACCTTTAATATCTGTTTAAACAATTAAAATTGTTACTGGAATGTTTTTAAGATATAGTGAAAGAATGCGATATTGATTTGTTAAATAATTAAGGAATGAAAATTGTTCTATGACATTCAAAAGTGAGCCTGAGGCACCTGAATGACATATCTGGAAACCAAAGCATACGATCGAATGCCAGGCCATCCTCGGACCAACACTTGATGCAAGAACTCCTGTTGAGGTAACTCAACCTCCTTCGGTAGGACCGGCACTTGATTGCCGTTTTAATCATTTTTTATCACTGATAACCTCCATAGGGTAATCTTGGTCAATCTTCTCATCATCACTAGCATTTTGTGGAAGCACTAAGCTTTCACTCGGACCAACATTATTACCTCTTGATTAAGTGGTATTAACACACCACTAGTTCATTTAGTGAGTTCAAACAATAAACAAGTTTGTATCCTCTGAGGAAGTTGTGTCTCTGACTCAGAAATCAATGCATCTGTTCTCATACTCCAAATGCAAGAATGAATACATAACCTTTGCAGTGTGTTAGAATACCCAAGAACACATTTCTTTCCTCTTTGTACTAGTTTTCCAAGTTCATAAGGTGATACTGTGTTTAAAATGTAGATAACTGTGAGCAAGGCATGTCCCAAATAGGAGGCACCTAAGTTAGCCTTTGACATCATGAATCTCAAACTAGGAGAGTTCGATTCCCCTTTGTCACTCCATTTTGTTAGAGTTTTTTCAGAATACTCGATTGGCTTGCTATTCTTTTTTCATTACACACCCTTTGAAATTGTTCGAAAAATACAGGCCTTAATCATTTTTCCTTAATTGATTCTCAGGCCTTAACCAAGTATTGTCATTAATGAATGTTATAAAGTGCCTAAACCCTTGTCCAGATGTCAAATTCATGGGACCTTGGACTTAAAAATGTCTCGATTGCAATTGTTCGAAAAATACACACTCTCAAATGCTTGATTCAAAGAAATCTAATACCCTAAACGATCTCCAAATCCCAGTTGACTGCTTCCAATCCTTAATTGACATGTTATGTTAATTATCCAAGTCAAACATATTTTATTCCATAGTTCTAACGACAATAATTTCAAGAAATACATTGACTGAGAAAATACAAGTATTAACATTAATTAATGCTTTCTTCTTGGCAGGGTCCCCAATATGTTTGTACCACTTTCTTGACTTTTGTTTGCACCAATTGTAGTGGAATACAGTAAGTTTTAGCATATGTTCTTGTTTCTATTACCTTTTTGAGTTTCTTGAGGGTCTAATATGGTTAATTTTTTTGCAAAAATTTCTAGTTCAGTTTATATTTTACAATATGGATTATTTAAACTATTTCAGTCGGGAATTTGCTCATCGAGTCAAATCGATATCATTGGGTAAATTTAATGAAGATGAAGTGAGTGCTCTTCAAGCAGCAGGAAATGAGGTCAGCATGAGCAATTAGATAGTTATATGGCTATTCTTTTTTCTTTTCCATTGTCTCAACCTATTTCTCAACTTTTGCAGCGGGCAAGACAAATTTACTTCAAAGCATGGGAACCTCAACTCCATTCTTTTCCTGATGGCAGGTTATCGAGCATCTTTATTTTAGTTTTTTTATTCTCCATGGGGAAGTGTCTTGATTCGTATATGTTTGCTTTCAGTAATCTTAAAAGGATCCGAGAATTCATCAGGGAGGTCTATGTGGAAAGGAAATACACTGGAGAGAGGACTAACATTCTTCTAAGTGTAAGATTGGCTATATTCCGATTAATGTTATATTTCATGAGACTGGTTACTTCTGGTAGAGTTAACACATTTTTGGGTGCTCTCAAACTCAAATGTCGCTCCAATGATTTAGGACCCTGAACATTTTGCTACAGGGACACAGGGTGGACACCTCTGAAAGCAGGAAGGCCAGTGTGTTTAATGGTAGATCTAGAGGCCCACTTTATGAAGATAGACATCAATGGAGTTCTAATGAAGGATCTAGTCCTGCTGGAAGAAGTGGAGCTAGGATTTTCTATTTGGAGGCAAGAAGTGCTCGATATGCCGAAGAAAATTCAAGATATGGAAGTTCACGTAGAAATCCTTTGCACATCGAGATTGTTGATAACAGGCTCAAATCTGAGGGTTCTAGAAGTGCCAGGCGACACAATGACAGCTTTTCACATAGAGAACCTCTGACACGAAGCCAATCATTTAGCCACCAAGTAGATAGGTCTGGCTCTCCAGTGGTACGCCCGGTGAGAGATATCTTGGGGAAGAATGCTCCTGCCTTACAGGTAGGTGAACATTCAAATGCAAATGCTGGAAGTGATCCTGATGATTCCGCTATAAGGCAGGTAAAGCTGGTGCTACTTCTCTTTTATTTAAGCTGTAATGCTGTTTCTTTTAAGAGGCTTGTAGTTTTATTGTTCTTTTATTTGCTTTCTAAGAAACACAATTGATTTCTTAAACACAACATATGTATCAGCAGTACGTGTAGCGATTACTGACTGCCTAGCCAGAGCCTTGGTATTTCCCCCTACCGGAGATTCTTCTTTTTCTCTATTAAAGAGACATTTCATGTTTGTAATTCAGATACGAAACTCTACCTAGTATTTCATGTGCATATATTTGAACCACTTATTTAGTATTGCTTAATTCATTTCAATAGATTTTTGAATGAACTGGTTTCATAGAGTAAAATTTTAAATTGTACGTATGAGATTGGCGAAAAAAAGTTGTACTTGTGAGAAGCTATGGATTACTTTTTCTTTGTTTTGAGGTATGTATGTTGTTACACCCTTCTATTAGTTTGGCAGCTTATTATACTGTATTTCTATGTAGCTCTTGAGAACTTTCTTTTACACTTTGTTAAGTTTTCACTTTGCAGAAGAATGCATCATCTGGTGGCAAGGAAAGTTTGATCGATTTCAGTATGGATTCTAAGCCATCTAATGCTGTGGCTGAACCGAATGTGCAGCAAGTGCCTCCATCAAGTGATGGTGGTAGCCAGTCCTCAGACGACCTCTCTTCAATGGGAAAAGCACCTCCTGCCTCCAATGCTAATTCTTTGGAGGCTTTACTCTTTGATCTGTCAGTTTCATCTTCAGCAGTTGCTAATGTCTCGGCAGCACCAGGCATCATATGTGCTCAATCAACTGCATCTGGACAGAACATTTCATTAGATGGTGTTTCTGCAGCAGCACCTGCAGAAAAGATTTTGGCATTGACAAGGTCCAATGCGGGCCCTCTTCAAGTCACAACTGATATTAATTGTGACTACGAAGTCAAAGCTCCTGAGGGGCATGGGTTTCCCTGCATGCAACAACATCAGCCTTCTCTGTTCCCTGCTTCTGATAATAACTTTCCTGCACATCCAAATTCTAAATCAGTTGAAGCACTGAATAGCCAGGTTGTCATTGGAGTTGATCAGAAGTCGCTGGAATCTAAATAAACATGAAGACTATAGCCCCTATTTTAATTTAATGTGGTGTGAATCCCATTTCACTTGCTAACCCTGTTGCTTTCCATTCAAATTTGCAGCCTGTTACTTCATTCCTGATGCATAATGCTCAACAATTGACCAATGTACCTACTGTACAGTCATCTACAGAAACAAGATATGAAGTCGGAGTGCAGCCTGTTTCTGCGGAAACAATGTCTAGCGGAAGAAAGGAACTTCCACAGGTGTTGCTTTTGCCTTCAATTGTCTCAGTTATTTATGAATTCTCTTGACAGTATATGCAGCTATCTTTGCAGGAACTCTTTATGGCAAGCTATGGATCAGCCCCTGCAGCATTCCCTTGTTGGCAAAATGGCCTACCACATGGAATGGGATTTGGATTGCAGTATTATCCTAATGCAATGGTATCTTGTGATCTCAAAACTTCAAATCTATAGTAATTCTTTCTTGTATATTGGAGATTTTAATCTGTATGTATATGTTCACAGCATACAGCAGCATTTCCAAGTACTGCAAAAACAAATCCATTTAGTGATAACATTCCAGCGCAAGTCCCAGCAGTATGTACCATATACGAACTTATTGCAGACATCTACACTGCTTTCTTTTTATGTTTATCTTTATCTTTAAAAAACTAAAAGTTGCATCTGCTCCACTTTTCATACTATTATCTAGTCTGTTGACGATTATCATTTTATGAATATCACAATAGTTTTATCCAATAAAAGCTTACTGATGGTTTTAAGAGTTCTTTTTCTTGTTCTAATACACTGACATGGCTTCAATTCCTCCAACAGTATTAATATATTGCTCTAACTTTCACGTGTTAATTGTTACCTGTTCTGCAGTTTCCTTCAATGGTATCTTTGCTAGGAGCCCTTCCTAGTGCCCAAGATCCGAATTCCTTGTCTCACGATGCCTATTCTTCAGGAATGGCATCTCATTCATCATATATTGCATCATCTCCGATGACTCCAGAGTTACCTTTCACATCAGCTATGCCTTCTAGTAAATTCACTTTTCCCCTAATCATGCTAATGTTGATATCAATATGTTTTCTCTTATGCTTATTATGGTGTCAGGTGCATACATGGGAGATCAATCACACATTGGTGTGCTACCTTCCAGGTGCCATTTCATTCTGGCAATCTTATAATATCTACATATATCACATGGTAATTGATATTAAGACATATTTTAAAAGTATTGCAGTGTTAATAAATACAGGTAAGGTCTAAAAGTTGTTTCACAGAAATGGATATTTAGGACTTTTGCTTGCATCACAGTTGTGTTCCTTCAGCTTGTAATGAATGTTAAAAGAGAAATGCTGTTAAGATTTTGCATGATATCATTGCAGACAGCAGGAAATTGGTAGCTTCAACGGTAATAACTTCATTTTCAGCTCCTCAAATATAACTCAGAGACCTATGGGTGGACACTCGGCATATAATTCTCCAAAATCTCTTCCTACAATGGGAACAAATCCATTCGGATAAAGGAATAAATGGAGCCTTCCCAGAGCAAAACTCACTCCTTTTCTTTTTGATGAAAAATCGAAACGTTATACAGAATCAAGGATGATCCCGAAGAAGCATGAAATTGACCATCTGGACCAAGATACATTCACAAGACAGTAGAATCCGTTCTGCATGTTTCTCATTGCCATTACTTCTTGTCTTTCCTCCTTGGTTTGATTCCCCTATTTTGTCCTTCTCTTTAGGTGATCATATACTTATGCAAATTTTCATCTACTTTAATGTAATCACCATTCTGTATGCATATACAATTATTGCAATCCAATAAACAATCATTGCTACATCCCCGTATTTGCAGTTTGTTTACGTATCCGAACAAATACAAAGCCAGAAGGCGAAAATTCTGCTATCGTGGCTTCGATGGTTTGGAGAAGTAAATGATCTTATTGAATGAAATAATAGAAGAAAAATCTAATTGAACACTACTAGTAAGGAAATTCAATGAAATATCAAACATTTATTCAGTATATTCATTGCAGAAAGATTAAATGAAAAAAAACATGGTATTGTTTAGGGAGATCAAGGCATACAGAGTGTCCTTAGCTTAAGAAGCACATGGACTAACATTCCACAAACAAAACCAAGTGCTGCACTTGACCCTACAAGTGAAACAGCAGTGCATATTAACATCACAATTGACTCTTGCTTTGAATTCATGTCCCTGCAAGTCATTGCTAGTTCAATCCCTGCAAACAAGAGTAAAACACCCAAGATACCAACAGGAAACTGGTGCAAAATTGTCACTAAAGAAGTTCCTAATACCAAACCCAACATCATTTTGGCTGCACCGAGTAAGGCTACACACCCACCACTCCTGCCCCCAAACTTGTACTGTCCAGCTAACCCACCTGCACCATGGCAACATGGCATGGCACCAAACCAACACCCCACCAAGTTCATTAGCCCCACGGTTACCGAAACCGAGGTGGCCGAGAATTCCCTTCCTGGAAAAAGATCTGATGACAACTTACAGACAGCAATCACCGAGTTCAGTACTGATAAAGGTAGTTGAGGAATTGTCCCCTTGATAAATCCTTCCTTCCATGAATGACCAGTTATTTTCACAATCTCCATTTCTGAAGGTCCAAACTTAATGTCATTCACCACTTTTGGCCTTGTTATGAAAGCCAACACTACACCTAACAAGAAAATGATGAAAGCTGAAGGGATGGTAGCCATGATTTTCCTCATTCTTTTTCTTCTAATATTCCTTTCGTCATCAACAATAGCCTCCTCACTTTGGTTTCTTTCTTGACCTGCTCCATTGATAAAAGTTATGAAACCAGCACAAACAATAGCCAAAACCATTCCATCCAATCCTAACCACTGCCTATTTCCCATAGATTTTGACTTTGAGAAATCCTGAACCTTTCTAATGTACTTGACAGCACTCATAGCAAATGATAAGCCTTGGGACAATTGAATTCCCCTAACAACAGACAAAGGTATAAACTTGTACACCATCTGCATCAACCCTGTAACACCCAAAACCAGCAAAATTGCACCTGTACAAATCCCAGCTGCCATAATTTCCGGGATGTTAAAACCAGAACTGTCTGATATAGCTACGGCCGCAATAGATTTCATGGGTTGGACAGGCATTGGGACACCATATAAGACACCAGTGACAACGTTGTAAATACCAGTGAATATCAACGTGGTGCCCAAGTTAAGGTCCTTGGCAAGTGTCAAGGCTAATACAATAGGAATATATGTGCCTAAGTCTCCCATTGCACCATTCAATTCCGCCCATTTGGAATGAAAACCCAAGTTTCTAGTCACCCTTTGAACTATGTTGGCTGATGAACGAGAGATGGGGTTATTGTTAGGAGGTGTTTCAGGTAGGGTTTGGGGGTTTGGACTTTGAGACTCCATGGGTGTGAACTGTCAAGTACACCAGTGAGTGAAGATTTGATGAGGGAGTGTGACTGTTTTAAGGGTGACAAGTAGGTCTTAGAGGGGCGATTTTGACCATTCTTTTGGTTGGTGCAAAAAGCCCCAAGGAATCCAAACTACGTGCCACTACTAGTGGCTTGAAGCATCTTCTATATAAAGAGCTTGAAAACAAGACTAAAGTCTAAGTTAATGTGATTCTGATATGACTCAAAACTAAAAAAAAAAAAAAAAAAAGCATTTGATTTTTATCTCTATTTTAATCCATATTTATTTAAAAATATAATTATTTAGAAAATAGTTTTTTTTTAATTTTCACCCAAAAGTATATATTTTAGGGTAAACTACACTCAAAAGTCCCTAGATTATTAATTAATTTACGTTTTAGTCAATAATCTAAAAAAAAGTTACAAAATAGTAATTGAATTGTTTGAAATTTTTTATTTAATTCATTGTATTTTTAAAATCATTGTTGTATGGCAGTCTCTATTTTCACTGCCTGCACCAATCAAAAGCTCTTATTTCCCTTATCTTTTATAGTTCAATTTTTTTTTTATGAAATAACTTTGAAAGTCACAAATCTGCGAATTAAAATTCAAACAAGTTTATTCTCTAATCTCTAGCATTGACCACCAAATCAACTTGGATCTAAAGTATGCTTTTCTACTTATTAATGGATATTGATTCACCGTACAAATCGTCGAATTGTCTCTTGGAACTAACTAGCCAAACTTAAAAAAGAAAAAGAAAAAGAAAGTAACTTAATAACTTAGTGACTTAAATAAAAACTCTCGAATAATTTAATGACTTAAATGAAAACTTTCGAATAATTCAGTGATCATTTTGTAACTTTTTGAAGTTGAGTGATCAAAACGTATACTTACTAATAGTTTAGTGACATTGAGTCTAATTTACCCTATATATATTATATATTATATAGACCTGCTTATGGGTCGGGCCACCTGACCCGGTCTGAAAAATGGGAGGGTTTGGGCAAAAAAATAGGCCCAAAAAATAGGCTTGCGCAAAAAATAAGGCCCGTTTTAAAAATGGGTTAGGCCTCGGGTAAGACATTTTTTACCTGAGCCCAACTCAACCAGAAATTACTAAATGCCAAAAAAAAACATGCTATCTTTTTTTTTGTTATTTTAATGATATTTTCTCCTTATGTTGCTACCATTTCACTATCATATTGCTACTATTTTGCTGTTATTATTTAAATATTATACACTTGTTTTATTGTTAATTTTGTTATTATTTTAGAGATATTTTCTTGTTAAGTTGCATTTATTTTAATATTATTTAAGTATACATATTTTTTAAAATTTATTTTCAATTTATTCAGAAATATTTATTTTAATGTTTTTAGTATTTTTGATGTTTTATATATATTTAAAAATTATATAAAAAATTAATATGGCGGGGCCGGGTCAGGCCGAGTTTTAGCATTTTTATCCGAGTCAGACTTGGACAAATTTTTAGGCTCATTTTTTGAGTCGAGCTAGACCTGGGCCTAACAAACAGACCTAAATTTTTACTTGGACCCGACCCGACCCGACCCGACCCATGATCACCTCTAATATTCTATATAAATATTTAAAACTGAAGTCTCTACAAAAAATCTATGAAAGATATATAAATTATAATATTAAATAATTGACAAAATAAAATAAAATTACATTTATATAAAAATATACCGATATTATTTATAAAAAAATCAATTATACATTTGCTTTCAAAACAAATCAATTATATGTAAGAAGAATTAATTATACCTATAATTATAATTATGCTAAATGTAACACCCCTAACCTACGTATGTCGCCGAAATAGGGTTACGAAGTATTACCGATCAAACATACATAATTTTAAGCATTTCATTTCATATAATATTAAAGACAAAATTAATCAAATTCATACATATTGTCCCTTATTCGAGCCCTTGAGGCCCAAATTACGTATTAGAAACAAGTCGGGACTAATTCGAAAACTCAGAGAATTTTTCAAAAAATAATAAAAATTTTCAAAGGTGTAGGGTTCACACGGCCATGTGGCCAGAATGTATCTTAAATAACAAGTTTACCTTAAAATTTCAAAGGTGTAGGGTTCACATGGCCATGTATCTAACCAATGTACCCTCATAGGTACCACAATTATTTCATCAAAACATATAAACAAAACATCATTCAAATCTAATCTGTAAACATGCCAATTTCAATTTATTTTACCTATTTCATGTTCATTTAAATATTAATGTAAATATGCCATATTATGACCTCAAACATAAACACATATTTATATGTATATAAGCATCCAATATTAACTTATAATCTTATTTACAATCAATCCACAAAATGATTAATATTTAGACGCTCTAGGTACATGTCAACACAAAAGGAAAAACATCACCACGTTTGAGTTCGAGACTTTTGTTGAATGCTGAATCGGCGATCAAAACTTAGTACTAACCTTTGCACGGAAAACAAAACCGTACGCTGAGTAAAACTCAGTAGTATTTCTATAATCCGGATAATTAAAACAAGAAATTACAGTTATACATTTGAAATATAAACACTTAATAATATTTAAATACTAACTATAACAATTATATCATATTCCATTTGTTTCACAATATCTCAATTCTCATACTTGCTATATAAATAGTTTTTCACAATTTATCTCAAATTTCATTATACATTTGTAATATCCATTCCACATTCAACTCATGAGTATATATAACTCATATATTCCATGTATTTGCAACATATTTCATAATCTATTTTCAATTCACTATTTCATTTCCATTTATCATAACATTCCATTTCAATACCAATTATAAAATTTTATTATTCATTTACCCCTATTAACACGACTAGGAATAATACACGGATTCAACCAAAACACACCAGTTTGGCACCCAGTACCTCATTGGATAATTCGAAGTAATAAGTTGACACCCAGTGTCTCATCGGCTAAACCGAAGTAAATTGGCACCCAGTGCCTCATTGGATAATTCGAAGTAATAAGTTGACACCCAGTGTCTCATCGGCTAAACCGAAGTAAATTGGCACCCAGTGCCTTATCGAATTAATCCGAAGTAGTAAATTGACACCTAGTGTCTCATTGACTCGAAGTCAAAGTAATCTCTGAACTCTTCCAATCCTATGACATGCCATTTATATTCGACTCAGCCCGATACAGTTAATTGGATTTAATTTCACAATTCAAAAACAATCAATATCCAATATCAATTTTTCATATAATCACATATACATATAAATTCAATTTAATATCAAAATGCTAAATACTCACCTCAATTACCTACCATAAACATTTAATCAAAATATAACAATTAATAATTAGATTCAGATTATAGAAATACAAACTAGAAATTCTGAGCTATTTCATTGTCGACTTTCTCTTTCCCCTTTTTAGTCTAGGGTTCCGGTACGACGTTAGCTACGGAATTAAAACAATTAAAATTTATCAATACAATACAATTCAATCTCATATTTAATATTTTAATTTTTACTCAATATTTTCTTAAATTCCAATTTAGTCCCTAAACCGAGACTAATTTTATTTCTTCACAATCAATCTTATATTTTCATACAAATTCCACTTTAGACTAGATTTAACTCCCTATTTTTACTTAAATTCCTAAATTTAAAATTTTTCACAATTTAGTCCCTATTACTCAAAATTTACAATTTATTCAACAATTCAATCCTTTTTCATTTCTAACTTAAACATCTATCAATTTAATCCCTAATACTAAAAATATTCAACATAAGCAACACTTAAAAACTTAATAATTTCTAAAACACTTAAAAACTTAATAATTTCTAAAATTTTGACATGAGTCGGATAATGTTTAATACCGGGATTCCAAAAACATAAAAATTACAAAAAAAAAGAACTAAATTAACTACCCAATTGAGCTTGAAACTTTCAAACCCTAATTTTTCCTTCCTCTTTTTTTCTTTCTTTTTATCCCTGTTTCGTTTGGCTTTCTCTGTTTCTTTCTTTCCTTTTCTTTTTTCTTTTTCTTTTTATTTATTTGTTTTATTATAATAATATAATATATTTACTTAACATTTAAGGTTTATTTTATAATATATATAATAAATTTTCACATCTTTTAAAGCCTTTATAAGCAATGGTATAATTCCTTCTTTGGTCCTTTAAAATTTTCTTTAATCTATAATTTAACTTTCACCTTATATGCAATTTAGTCTTTATTCCCAATTACTCTTAATTCATGCAAATTCACCAAACCAAAACCTAATTAACCACACAACTAGCTTCGTAAATATTTTTAATAAATTTTTACGAATCTGATTTATGGAAATGGAGTCTCGGAAATATATTTTTCGACACCCGTGACTATCAGGTCGTTACAATTATAATTATAATTATAACTCTGTGTTAAATCATAATTAAATTAAATCATACACGATTTGAATTAAAATTAAATACAATTATTTAATATATTATATAAAACACTTTTTTATGTATAATTATTTTGTAAATACAATTATTTAATATATTATATAAAATACACTTTTATATATAATTAATTTGTATTCTCATGTACAAATTAATTATATATATTATTTTAAAAATGTAGTAATTAATGATAACATATTTAAATTACTATTATTATAATTTTTAACTAAAAATTATAACCTACATACAAACCAACTCATAATACAAACTAATATTGTGTGTATATATATATATATATTACAGCATCACAATCATCATCTACTCTCAATCACATATTAGCAACACCAATAATTATATACTAATAGTCCAAAGTTATGTGGCCTCACTAATTGGTTTGCTACTATTGATTCCACGTAAAGATATGTTAAGATAGTGATAATAAGTGTGAAAAAAAGCAAAGAATTATGATGGACGATGGTTCGAGAGTTTAAGGTGCTTGATGCTCTTATAATGGTTGTGTTGGGTGAATTAAGTTGAGAGAGTGGAAGTTAGTGATGGTGGAGGGCAATGTTGAAAAAAATTGGTCCATGAATATGTATGAGTAATTTAAAATAATTATTAATTAAAATAACATTAATTATTTTGATAATTCAAATATAATGTGAAAGGATGTGTTGTAGGAATAACCCATTATCTAATGGGTGGAATTAGGGGTGAGCATTCGTTGGAGTCGAGTCGAGTAAAAAATTTCAATTAATTCTCTTTCATGCAATTAAAGAATTAATTATTGAGTTATATTCCTATGCCAATAATTTAAGCTAAATTGATTCGGAACAAACCTCAGTTATGAATACCCAAGATAATTAGGTATATTTTTATATTAAATATAATTCAAGATTTGGTTCATCTAATTTAGATCAAAAGTTATTAATTCTAGCCCTAAAACGAAAAAAATCATTTTCTAATTCTTAATAAATTTTGTCAAATTAATAGTTAGTCCAACTAGCATCAATAAAGAACAAGGATGAATAAATAACCAAATATCTATCAAGAATACAAATAGAAACATATTTAATTAGCTAAACATTAAATCCATTGCAATTGTAGAAAAGAAACGCAGTTCATGGAAAAATTGAAGAACTACTCATAAAAGAAATAAAAAAAAATAGATGAAGAAAATTGAGTTAGTCCAAACGAATAAATCTTTTGTTGGAGTGAAAAACTACTTTCCTTGCATAAATCAAACTATCTTATTTTTATACTTGGTCGAACATACAATATAAAAATATATAATTAATTTAACATAACATTAAATATAAAGAAATCATTTAGCAACAAAACTCCAAATTTTAAAGTAGATACATAGTCAAAATCAAGAAAAAGTAAGCTATTATTTTCAAGAATAAAATGTTTTAAATGATAATTAAAGTCAAAGAAAATAAAAGTAGAGTATTAGTAGTTATCAACGCAAAGACAAACAATGCAAAAGAAAGAATGAAGCACGTTAAATGGATGGAAGATGAGAAGAATCATAAGAAATTGAAAACTTATGCGGAGATTGTGAGGGAAGAATCGAGAGATACTTAAAGTTAGAGGTGTAGTGTAATTGATCAAAACTGTATTAAGTAAACAAATTTACGTTAACTTATAAAAACTAATGGCTAATAAATTTTGCTTTTCATCTGACGGTTCTCATTGATTCGGTTCCTATGATTATGATAGAAGAGTTTTCATTATAGTTACCTTCTTACTTTTATTATAAACTAGTTTTTTTTATTCGGTGATGTACAAGTTTGATTGTATATATATCTATTAAAATATAAGAAAATTATTTGATTTTTTTTTTATAAATTTCATTTTATTGCAAATAAAATTCTAGAAAAAAATTATTAGTAATAAAAAATAAGATTTTTTTTGAGTAAAAAAATATTTTTTTCAGAATAAAAGTTTGACGATGAAGAAGATCGAATCTATAATATCCATCAATAGCAAAAATGCACCTTTTCTATCCAAAAGACATCATTCTGATTAGGGGTGAAGCCAGAATAATTTTTTAGGGGGGGTCGGATAAAATTTTAATTTTTTATAGTTTATATCTTTATAATTTGTAAAGGATTAAATCAAATTTTTATAATTTTAGGGGGGCCAAAGTGTAATTTTACCTTTACTAATTTAAAATTTTTAAAAAATTCTAAGAGCCAAAATAGCAATTTTACATTTTAGGGGGGCCGGGGCCCATGCCAGCCCGCCTGGCTTCGCCAATGTAAATCAAATTTTGCTGATTTGTGAGCATCTTCTAGAAAAACCTTGTAAACCAAAATAAGTTTATTATAGCTTATTTTTATTTAAAATATAATAATTTTATGAACATTGATAGTGAATTTTTTTTGTGTTGTGACCATGGATGAATTTAGTAGCAAAGGTATTGTTTTTCAAGGTGTAAAGCTGAGAAAAGTTATCATGAGTGTACGATAGATTAAGATCATTTGTTGTTATTGTTGAAGAAAGTGAATATTTTTCATTGAGTTAGGCTCGATAAATATAAGAAAATAGAATTACGTAAACATCATTTTGTGTTTTATATGATTTTCGTTTGAATTTAGTGCTTGAAGGAGTACCCACCATTTTAAGCTCCACTTTGATTGAACTACTTGATTCTTAACCATGTCTAAGTTATTTTAAATTCTAAAATTCTTCAAAATTTTTACCTAAACAAGTAAAGTCACACGTAAAAATTTGAAACCTTTAATACAAATAAAATCTCTCGTCCAAATATACTCTAATAAGTTTTATTACTTTACCAACAAAGTGGTTAGGTGTAATAATCAGACATATTACACTCTTAAATGGAGAATACAAATTTAAATCTTAAAAATAACATTATTAAAAGTAGGATCAGTAATCAGAAATAAAAAGTACACTTTGTAAGTGTAAAAGCATTAAGAGTTAATATATTTAGCTGCACAAAAAAGGGTACCACAAGCAGCCGTTGAATTGAGTATAAAATCATTAGTCTATTCACAACGTCTTTTTTATGAAGAATCTATCCAATGATATGCGTAAAAGAATTAAACTTAACATTTATCGGTAGAATCATAATCTTAAGCAAATCTATCAATAAAAGTTTTCCTTTAAACACAAAGAATTTTTTGCTTTAATTGCATGGTCATGCTTACGTTAACTTAGATCATAAATAATTGGGATAAATTTTAAAATTATACATTAATTTTAATTTAATGTGTAATTGTATATATAAAATTTAATTTGGTGTAATTATATACATGAAATTCTAATTGCGGTTTAAATGTATACTTGAAACATTAATTTTGTTTTAATCATACACATTTAAAGAAATAAATACATAAAAAAATTTATATTGGATAAATATAATTGTTTATGTATGCAATATAAAAACATAAAATGATGTTACATCAATAATTGTATTAATAATTTACAAGAATTGGATCAAATCAAAATTTCATGTATAAAATTGTACAAAAATTTAAAGTTCAAATATACAATTGCTTACTAATATGGAACGTGTACAAAGAGGGATTGGACAAAATATGTCATGCTCAGTCTGTCATCACGAGACAGAAGATATTCTGTATGTTCTTAGAGACTGTCTGACTGCTAAAGAGGTTTGGATGTACTTCATGCCAGGAAACTGCCGACCCCAATTTTTCTCTAATAATCTTTTGGATTGGTTTAGGACAAATTTAGAAAATCCTAGGTAGCTGTTGTGGAATGAGGTCCCTTGGTCGACTCTTTTTTGGGTTGTTAGCTTGGCGCATATGGAAGAATAGAATTCGCTTTATTTTTAAAGGTATATCTTGGAATTTTTTGGAAACCATTAAAATATCAGTAAGCTGAGCGAAGCAATATAGTACAACACATAATTGGGATCCATCTAGAAAACGTAATTTAGACTCTAAGCATCTATAAAGAAATTTTTGAAATGGTAGGGTAGCTAAATGTTAACTTTAGGTAATTAAATTAGTTAAGTTTTTACACGAAAAAATAATATATAATTTTAAAATTTATCCTTAATTTAAACTTTTAAATTACCTATATTCATAATGATAGCTATAAAGCATTTTTTTTATTTAAGATAAATCAGTTATTTATTTTATTTATTACTGTATATTTATTTATTTATATTTTATTTTTGTAAGTTTTATTATTAATTTTATCTAATTGTATGACTCTAGTGATTGAGGAATACAAGAAGGCTACATTGTCTATGGTTCTTTATTATATATTTTTATTTTTTTAATTGGTGGCAGGTTATCAATATAATAAATCCTTTGTTTCAAAAATAAAAAAATCAAAATTTTCAGCCGAAAAAGTTTTGGCAAAAATATAAACTCAAAAAATAAATTTGGATAAAAGTTAATGTTTATTTTCTAAACAGATCGAGTCACTGGTAAGATTTTTGACCCAATCCGACCCAAATCAACCTAAACTTTCTTTTTTAAAGTTAACTCAATTATTTTAAACAAATAAATTAACTGATATTTATATGATTAAATAAATATTATAATATGAATTTATTTTGAAATTTGACCTAATTATCTTTAGTACATATTATATTATAAAAATAATATACAAACCTGGAAAATTCTGCGATTGTGGCTTCTATGGTTTGGAGAAGTAAATGATCTTATTGGATGAAATAGGCTTAATGACAAATTTAGTTATTAACGTTTGCATGTTTTGTTAAAATGACTTTAATTGTATTTTTGGGCTTTTTTTAGCCATCAACTTTTATTTTTTTTCAATCTGCTTTTTTTAACAGATTTAATATGTGAAATAATTTTAATGAGATACAATTTATTATTTAGATAACCCAATAAGACAATTACATGTGAAAAATAATAAAATAAATAATACATTAAATTAAAAAATAACTCTTAATTTAAAGAAAATAAATGTAACTATCTAAAAAAAAATTAACTCAATAGAAAAGCTTATCAGTAAACAAACCTATAAAGATTGAAACCTTTTGAAAGAAAAGAAAAATTAAAACATTGAATTTATTCATTAAATCTGTTAGAAAAACCGGATTGAAAAAAAAAAGAACAAAAGGTGATAGTAAAAAAGGCTCAAAAATACAATTAGGATCATTTTGATAAAACATGCAATGGCCAAATATATCATTAAGTTGTAGAAAAATCTAATTAAATACTACTAGTAAGGAAATTCAATGAAATATCAAACAGTTTATTCAGTACATTGATTACAGAAAGCTTAAATTAAAAGACGTGGTATTGTTTATGGAGATGAAGGCATACAGAGTGTCCTTAGCTTAAGAAGCACATGGACTAACATTCCACAAACAAAACCAAGTGCTGCACTTGACCCTACAAGTGAAACAGCAGTGCATATTAACATCACAAATGACTCTTGCTTTGAATTCATGTCCCTGCAAGTAATTGCTAGTTCAATCCCTGCAAACAAGAGTAAAACACCCAAGATACCAACAGGAAACTGGTGCAAAATTGTCACTAAAGAAGTTCCCAATACCAAACCCAACATCATTTTGGCTGCACCGAGTAAGGCTACACACCCACCACTCCTGCCCCCAAACTTGTACTGTCCAGCTAACCCACCTGCACCATGGCAACATGGCATGGCACCAAACCAACACCCCACCAAGTTCATTAGCCCCACGGTTACCGAAACCGAGGTGGCCGAGAATTCCCTTCCTGGAAAAAGATCTGATGACAACTTACAGACAGCAATCACCGAGTTCAGTACTGATAAAGGTAGTTGAGGAATTGTCCCCTTGATAAATCCTTCCTTCCATGAATGACCAGTTATTTTCACAATCTCCATTTCTGAAGGTCCAAACTTAATGTCATTCACCACTTTTGGCCTTCTTATGAAAGCCAACACTACACCTAACAAGAAAATGATGAAAGCTGAAGGGATGGTAGCCATGATTTTCCTCATTCTCTTTCTTCTAACATTCCTTTCTTCATCAACAATAGCCTCCTCACTTTGATTTCTTTCTTGACCTGCTCCATTGATAAAAGTTATGAAACCAGCACAAACAATAGCCAAAACCATTCCATCCAATCCTAACCACTGCCTATTTCCCATAGATTTTGACTTTGAGAAATCCTGAACCTTTCTAATGTACTTGACAGCACTCATAGCAAATGATAAGCCTTGGGACAATTGAATTCCCCTAACAACAGACAAAGGTATAAACTTGTACACCATCTGCATCAACCCTGTAACACCCAAAACCAGCAAAATTGCACCTGTACAAATCCCAGCTGCCATAATTTCCGGGATGTTAAAACCAGAACTGTCTGATATAGCTACGGCCGCAATAGATTTCATGGGTTGGACAGGCATTGGGACACCATATAAGGCACCAGTGACAACGTTGTAAATACCAGTGAATATCAATGTTGTGCCTAAGTTAAGGTCCTTGGCAAGTGTCAAGGCTAATACAATAGGAATATATGTGCCTAAGTCTCCCATGGCACCATTCAATTCCGCCCATTTGGAATGAAAACCTAAGTTTCTAGTCACCCTTTGGACTATGTTGGCTGATAAACGAGAGATGGGGTTGCTGCTAGGAGTTGTTTCAGGTAGGGTTTGGGGGTTTGGACATTGAGACTCCATGGGTGTGAACTGTCAAGTATACCAATGGGTGAATATTTGATGAGGGAGTGTGATTGTTTCAAGGGTGACAAGTAGGTGTAAACTATGCGCCACTACTAGTGGCGTGAAGCATCTTCTATATTATGACCTTGAGAACCAGACTAAATTAATGTGATTGTGATGTGACCCAAAACCAGATAAAACCATTTGGTTTTTATCTCTATTTTAATTTATTTTTATTTAAAACTATAATTATTTTAAAAAATAGCATTTTTTAATTTTCAACCCACAATTATATATTTTAGGATAAATTACACTCAATGTCACTAAATTATTTATTAGTTTAAGTTTTAGTCTTTAAACTTAAAAAAGTTATGAAATAGTCATTTAACTATTTGAAAGTTTTTATTAAGTCATTGTGCTATTAAAATCGTTACTGTATTACATTTTCTATTTTCACTGTCTGCACTTTTAGTTTTTTTGATGAAATAGTTTTGAATGTCATGAATCTGTGAACCAAAATTCAAAAAGCTTTCTTCTCTGATCTCTTACACTGACCATCAGATTGATTTGGATCTAAAGTACGTTCTTTTACTTGTCAATGGGTACTGATCCACCGTACTGATCACCATGTTGTTGCTTGGAGCTGACTAGCCAAACTTTTTCCTAAAAAAAAAAAAACTTAACAATTTAGTAACTTAAATAAAAACTCTCGAATAATTTAGTGAATTAAATGAAAACTTTCGAATAATTCAGTGACCATTTTGTAACTTTTTAAAATTGAGTGATCAAAACTTGAATTTAGTAACATTTAGTATACTTTACTTTATATTATATATATTATATATAAAATTTTAAAACCAAAACCAGGTATATCAATTATAGTATTAAATAATTGACAAATTTGATAATATAAATTAAAATGATATTAATGCATTATAAATTATATTTATAGAAAAATGTACTAATATTGATTATAAAAAAAATTAATTATACGTTTGCTTTTAAGAAAATCAATTATATCTAAGAAGAATTAATTATAATTATAATTCCGTATTAAATTATAATTGATTTCTAATTATATATGGTTTGAATTGAATTGAATACAATTACTTAATATATTATATAAAATACTCTTTTATATATAATTAATTTATATTTTCGTGTGATGCATAGATTGATTATGTGTATACTATTTTAAATACGTTATAATAATACATTTAAATTACTACATATTTTAATTTTTAACTAAAAAGATATAACATATTTAAATTAACACACAACCAATTCGTACATCAGGCTGACATACAAACTAATATTATATATTGTCGAAACCATTTTTTTGAAAACGGTGATCGACTGGGGTTTAAAAATGAAAATAAAACGGAGTCACCATCGATCTTTATTAGGTGTGATTGAATCACTTTTGTTTTAATAAAACGTTTTGGTTACTAAAACGGTATTTTTGGTCTACGAAATTCGAGAAAAAGGGTTGGAGAGTCGGTTACATGCGAGGAAGGATTAGCACCCTCGTCACGCCCAAAATTGGTACCAAATTGATTAATTAGTGTCTCAATGTCGAAAGTTGAAAATTTGAAAAAGATTTTAAAAATACGATCTCTTTTAAAAATATTTGAATTTTCTCGAATTGGATATTAAGATTCTCTCGCTCCGAAGGAATAAAATATCACATCCAACACGTTAGGACACGACAATTTAAATCCTCGAATCCAAGATCATCTCATGATTCCAGAGACTCATGCATTAAAAATATCAAAGGATATTCGATTATTTGGCCAAGCGAAAAACCGAAACTCAGCACGTTAGGGCACGATTTCTCGGATTTCCAAACACAGAATATTGCCTTATTTTGAAAGCTTTTATTAAGCAATTATAGAATGGACTCAAAAATATATTTGTTTATCTTGTTAAAAGATAATCAATATCGGGCGAAAGTGAGAATTTGAATCATGATGCAATAACAAAAAAAACGTAGTTACAAGCATGAATAGTGATACATGACAATAATATTATACGAATGAATAACTATAATAAAAAAATACGAAATAAACGAATTAAAATACACACAATGGCAATAACCTCACAATATGCACCATTCAAATATCAACATCAATAATCAAAGACAAATAAATTTAACAACATATATAACAATTTACAAAAAAGTATAAAGCAAGTTAAAATAAATCAAGTATAAAAACATACAATTTGAAATGATAATAAATTAGTTTAAAATAAATAATGTAAAAAGAAGATTTTAAAACGATGATATACAAAACAAAATTTTTAAGATGATATGTAAAAACTTTAAACTGATAATATTTATACATATCTATATAAAAGTATAAAATATAATATGAAGAGAACTTAAAATAAATAATGAATCAATTTAAATAAATAATATATGGAAAATTTTGAAATAGACAATATATAAAAGAATCTTAAAATAAACAACACATATAAAAAATTTAAGAAATAAGTAGTATTTAATAGCTTAAAATAAATAATAATAATAATATGATTTTTAAAGAAAATAAATAAATGAATAAGCTTATTAAGCAAATCAAGGATTGTATTGAAAACAGAATAAAAGTCAAGGGGCTAAAATTGCAACAAATAAAAAAAAGAGCGAACAAGGACCACAACGTCGTGCACATAAACCCACGGGGACCAAATAAGTGAATAACCCAGCCCCTGATGCACAGCGTTTCAATTGGCCATGGCACGGATTGAATTAAAATGAAATAGAAATAACAGGGCAAAATTGCAAAAAGGAAAAATGCAAAATAGGACTTAATTAAATAGCGCAGCAAAAGGGAGGGGCTCATCGCGGAAATATCCCTTTTTGAAGGGAAACACGCAGATCCTGGCCTTTAGGGTCGGGTTCGGGTCGGCCTCCCCAAAACGACGCCGTTTTGGCGTTTGGAGACGCCTTATTGAAACGGCGTCGTTCCATTTATGCATAAAAGGCCCAATTTTTTTTACCACATTTTAACCTTATTCTAAAAAAAAAAAAAAAAAGTAGCAGCCACTCAGCCCTCTCTTCCTTTCATCTTCCCCGATTAAAAGGGCTTCTCCGGCTGATCGTCGCACCACCTCCACGTCTGATAGCCAACGACGTACGAAGATGGGATTTTAGCCCCGCTCGAAGCCATGCCTTGGTGCCCTGAAAAACCGAGAGAATAACCCTCCATTTTGGGGTTTCGGTTCGGCTTCAATGACGGAGAGAAGGCTCCGATGACGCACCTCGAGGTTCAGGTAAAGTCCCTTTCATCTTTCTTTTTCGATTTCGTTTGTAAAGATTTCGAAAAAATAAAATAAGATAAATTAAAAACAGTAAATAATAATAGAAAATAAAAGCGAAATCAACCTTAATGCTTCTATTATGTTTTTGATTGCTGAAGGTTCGTAAAAAAAGTAAAAAAAAAAATACAAATGGGTTTGTTTATTTTTTATAACCGAGTGATAGATTCGATTTTCGTCTGCCTCTTTTTGTTTTTTTGTTATTCTTTGTCGTTTTCCTCTTTGTCTTGGTTGCTGCTGTTGCGTGTTTCATTTGCAGGTGACGTGAGGCGTCAGAGGCGTGCGAAGGGGCCGGTGCGCGTGGTGGAGGGAGACGAAGGGTCAGTGGTATGAAGCTTTGGGGGTGGTGGGCGATCTTTGTTTCATTTCCCTTGTAATGGGCTGATAAATTGGGCTAAGGTTCATAAATTTTGGGCTTAGTGGGTTGTAATTAATTTGGGTCAGAAGGGTTGGTTTAATATGTAAATAGACTCTTAATAATGGACTATTAAAATTTATTTTGGGTTTTTATTTCTGTTTATTTGAACTTGGGCCAAAATTGGCTATTACAGCTGCCCCTCTTTGCTCCTTGTCGTGTAACGAGAATTGAGCAAAGACTTCAAAAGAGCCAATTTTGCCTAGTCTCACCGAGTCTTGACTTCTTTGGTGTTTCTGTTCTTTAAGTAGCCTCATTCCTTCCCACTGCATCTTCAGGGGTATCGGGATTGTTGCTTTGATTCATTCCACTGCAACTTCAGGGAGATAAGATTTGCTATCTTCAGTCTGCTCCAATGTGGTTTCAAAGAGAAGAGATTTGTAGTTTCGATAAACTCTAATGGAACTTTAAGGAAATAAGATTCGTTATTTTCAGTCTGCTCCGCTGCAACTTCAAGGAGATAAGATCTGTTGTTTTTAACCTGCTCCACTGCAACTTCAGAGAGATAAGGTTAGTAACTTTTAGCTTTAATTTGTTCCACTGCAACGTTAGGGAATTAGTATTCGCTGTTTGTAGTCTGCCGGAAGATAAGGTTGGTGGCTTCAATCTGCTTCACTACAACTTCGGGAAGATAAGATCCGCTAAAATTATAGCTTCAATCGATTTTGCTATCTTCATTCTGCTCCGCTGCAACTTCAAGAAGATAAGGCTAGTGGTTTCAATCTGCTCCACTGCAACTTCAGGAAGATAAGATTCGCCGTCTTCGATCTGCTCCACTGCAACTTCAAGGAGATAAGATCTGTTGTTTTTAACCTGTTCCACTGCAACTTCAGAGAGATAAGGTTAGTAACTTTTAGCTTTAATCTGTTCCACTGCAACGGCAGGGAATTAGGATTCACTGTTTTCAGTCTGCTCCATTGCAACTTCAGGGAGATAAGGCTGATGGCTTCAATCTGCTCCACTGCAACTTCAGGAAGATAATATCTGCCAAAATTATAGCTTTAATCGATCTTGCTATCTTTAGTCCGCTCCGTTGCAACTTCAGAGAGATAAGGTTGGTGGCTTCAATCTGCTCCACTGCAACTTCAGGAAGATAAGATTGGCCGTCTTCGATCTGCTCCACTGCAACTTCAAGGAGATAAGATCTGCTGTTTTTAACCTGCTCCATTGCAACTTCAGAGAGATAAAGTTAGTAACTTGTAACTTTAATCTGTTCCACTGCAACGTCAAAAAATTAGGATTCGCTGTTTTCAGTCTACTTCACTGCAACTTCAGAGAAATAAGGCTGGTGGCTTCAATTTGCTCCACTGCAACTTCAGGAAGATAATATGCACTAAAATTGTAGCTTCAATCGATCTTGCTATCTTCAGTCTGCTCCGCTGCAACTTTAGAGAGATAAGGCTGGTGGCTTCAATTTACTCCACTGCAACTTCAGGAAGATAAGATTCGCCGTCTTCGATTTGCTCTGCTGCAACTTCAAGGAGATAAGATCTGCTGTTTTTAACCTGCTCCACTGCAACTTCAGAAGATAAGGTTAGTAACTTGTAGCTTTAATCTGTTCCATTGCAACGTCAGAGAATTAGGATTTGTTGTTTTCAATTTGCTCCACTGCAACTTCAAGGAGATAAGGTTGGTGGCTTCAATCTGCTCCACTGCAACTTTAGAAAGATAAGATTTGTTGTCTTCGATTTGCTCCACTGCAACTTTAAGGAGATAAGATTTACTATTTTTTAACCTGCTCTACTGCAACTTCAGAGAGATAAGATCTGGTGAATTTACCGATGTTGCTACATCATCCTCTAGGGATATGATCTGTAGAATCGGTTTCATGTGCCTATGCTTATGCCAAATGATTAGGATGCTATGATCGTAATGAATCAAATGCTCCTAACTAGATGTGTTATGAATGATATATGAATGCAAAAATGAGAATGATCCCTTTTTTAAATGTATAATGATTAGGATGCAATGATCAGGATGAATCAAATGCTCCTAACTAGTATGTATGAACGACGTTTGCATGAATGCAAAGAATTTCATTTTAAGCATGATCCTCCTTTTCAATGCTTAGGTTGTCATTGCTCGTTATTCATCAGGGTTCTATCATTGACACATTACCCTACTTTCTTATTCATTTGAAGAAATGGTCACAATTTAAATCATTCTTTCTAAAATTTTCCCAACCCCTGAACTTGGTTAGTTCCGAATAGTGGTCCCGCTTCAGGTTCTTGTAATATTTAGGGGTTTTTAGAGTAATATGCAAAACTCCTTTTACTTGAATATTAATAGTCCATTAATTGTTATTTCAATAAAAAAAATGCTCGAAAAGATTATCACAATGAGCAAGATGGATTTTTATTGAGAGCAAAGCTCGAAATGAATAAATTAATCAAGAGATCAAATTTTGTTTAAAGTACGAAATGAGAGTAAGTTAAGATAGCAAATTTGCTAAAAATACAAAAAACGACTAAATTAATCAAGAATAGCAAATTTTGCTAGAATGTGCAATGAATAAGATGAAAATAGGTGTCCCAGATATCGTAGCATGAGCTTCTCTGCACAAAATTCTCGAGGACCCCTTTCGAACTTGATAGGTGTTTGACAAACTTAGAAGACTTCGTTGATGCCCCAAGATGTAGCGTCTATCCTTCTTGTTAATTCGGGCATAGCAAGACTACTGCATGCATCCCTTTTAATCAGAAACTTGAATTGCCCATTCTTAGGTTTTCAATTTAAAACTCCTTTGGTCTCAAGGCGCCATGTGCGAGTTTTCACCTTAGCCTCTCTTTTTTTTTAGGCGAAGTATTTCTTGACTGAATCTGAATTCACAGGATTAAGCAAGATTTTTCCATTCATCTCGGTCAAAATCAGAGCTCCTCCAGAGAAGGCATTCTTTACCACATAAGGTCCTTCCCAATTCGGCATCCATTTTCCTCTAAAGTCCTTTTGTATGGGAAGAATCTTTTTTCAAAACAAGGTCTCCCTCATGGAATTCTCTAGGGCGAACCTTCTTATTATAAGCCCGCATCATTCGCTTTTGGTACATTTGACCATGACGAATAGCCTTCAGCCTTTTCTCTTCAATTAGTTTCAACTGATCATATCGGGATTGAATCTATTCTGCTTCATCCAACTTCAGTTTAGACAAGACTCGAAGGGAAGGGATCTCAACTTCGATAGGAAGTACCGCCTCCATTCCATAAACCAAGGAGAAAGGAGTTGCCCCGGTAGAGGTTCTAACCGATGTTCGATAAGCATAAAGAGCAAATGGTAACGTCTCGTGCCAATATCTTAAGTCTCAGTAATCTTTCCCACGATTTTCTTGATATTCTTATTGGTCGCTTCCACTGCACCATTCATTTTTGGATGATACGGTGACGAATTGTGGTGTTTGATCTTGAATTGACTGCAAACCTCTGCTATCGTACTATTATTCAAATTTAGTGCATTGTCAGTTATGATCATTTCGGGCATTCCATATCGGTATATGATCTCTTTCTTCAAGAATTTGCTGACTGCTGACTTCGTGACATTTGCATATGAAGTGGCTTCTACCCACTTGGTGAAGTAATCGATGACCACGAAGATGAATCGATGCCCATTAGACACCTTTGGTGAGATCGGCCCAATGACGTCCATCCCCCACATAGAGAAAGGCCATGGAGAGGTCATGACATGAAGAGGTGAATGAGGTACATGAATTTTATCTCCATAAATTTGGCATTTGTGGCACTTCTTGGCATAGCTGATGCAATTTCCTTCCATAGTAGACCAATAATATCTGAATCTCATGATCTGTCTAGCCATTGTAAAACCATTAGCATGCGTTCCACAAACACCCTTATGTATTTCTTCTAGAATTTTCTTGGCTTCAACAACATCTACACATCTTAAAAGTACGTGATCCTTTCTTCTCTTATGTAAGATCTCTCCATCTAAGATATAATCACTGGCCAGTCTTCTCAACGTCCTCTTATCGTTCTCGGTTGCTTGGTCGGGGTATTCACTATTCTTCACATATTGCAATATATCGTGATACCAAGAGTGATCATCTTTTTCTTCTTCTTCGTCGATGTTGTAACAATGAGCCTGAGCCTCGTAAATACTAATTTGTATAGGTTTCACTTCCTCTTGCTTGTTTACTCTGATTATAGAGGCTAAAGAAGCTAAGGCGTCAGCCATCTGGTTCTCTTCTCGCAGGAGGTAACAGAAAATGATGTCATCAAACTCCTTAATTAACTCCAAAACTAGCTTTCGATAACTGATCAACTTGAGATCTCTTGTTTCCCATTCGCCTTTAAGTTGATAGATCATTAGCGAAGAATCGCCATATACCTCTAACACTTTGATTTTGCGTTCAATGGCTGCACGGATACCCATGATGTATGCTTCGTATTCAGCCATGTTATTTGTGAAATCAAAATCCAATTTGCTAGTGAAAGGATAATGATCTCCGTTTGGGAATACTAGGACTGTCCAATTTCATTTCCCACTACGTTTGAAACTCCATCAAAGTTTAGTTTCCAAGGATGACCCTCCTTTTGAGCACCTTCTTCAGTGATTACAACATACATTAAGTCTTCATTTTGGAAATCAAAGTCAAATGACTCGTAATCCTCCAAAGCTCTGCTGGCTAGAAAGTCTACTATTGCACTCCCTTTTACAGCCTTCTGATTTACATAGACTATATCGAACTCAGAAAGTAGAATCTGCCACCAGGCCATTCTTCCATTCAGAGCAGTCGACTCTATCATGTATTTGAGAGGGTCCAGTTTCGAGATGAGCCAAGTTGTGTGATACAGCATGTATTGTCTCAGTCTCCGGGTCGTCCAATTCAAAGCACAACACAACTTCTCAATTGGTGAATATCTCGTCTCACACTCAGTAAACTTCTTGCTGAGATAGTATATCGCTCTTTCCTTTCTTCCCAATTCATCATGTTGGCCTAGTACGCATCCCATAGAATTTTTGAATACCGCTAAATACAATATCAGTGGTCTATCTAGGCAAGGTGGCATCAATACTGGGGTTTTGGACAAGTAATGCTTGACCTTATCAAAAGCTTCCTAGCACTCCTTATCCCATACACATGGGTTGTGTTTCCTAAGGAGACGGAATATAGGGTCATATTTCTCTGTTAATTGTGCAATGAACCGAGCGATGTAGTTTAATCTTCCTAGGAAACCTCGAACTTCTTTTTGAGTACGTGGTGGAGACAGCTCCTGTATAGCCGTTACTTTATCTGGATCAATCTCAATTCCTTTTTCACTGACTACAAATCCTAGCAACTTTCTTGACCTAGCCTCGAAGGTACATTTTGCTAGATTGAGCTTCAGTTGGAATTTCCTCAACCTTAGGAACAGTTTCCTCAAGACCTATACATGCTCTTTCTCAGTCCTAGACTTTGCAATCATATTGTCCATATAAACTTCGATCTCCTTGTGCATCATATCATGGAAAATGATTACCATGGCTCTTTGATACGTTGCCCCCGCATTTTTCAGTTCAAATGGCATTACCTTATAACAGAATGTTCCTCACATAGTTAGGAATGTGGTTTCCTCCATATCTTTAGGGTGCATCTTAATCTGGTTGTACCCGACGAAGCCATCCATGAAAGAGAAAAGTGAATAACCAGTCGTGTTATCCACTAAGGTATCAATGTGAGGCAACGAGAAGTTATCTTTCGGGTTGGCCTTATTCAAATCCCTATAGTCCACGCACATCCGTACCTTCCCATCTTTTTTAGGAACGGGTACTATGTTTGTGTAACAGCCCAATTTTAATAGTGTTGGAACAGTGATTCGAGATCACTAAATCTGACGAAAAGTTAGAAAATTTTGTTAATCGATAATTATAAGTTAAGTGTGATTTTAGAAATATTTTAAAATTAGTGAATTTTGTGAACCAAAGAATTAATTAGAAAAAATTGGGCCAAAAACGAGGTATTGAGACCTCGAATTCATAAAGTGAGCCATAAATATTTCTAAAAATATTTATGGAGTGTCATTAAGTTATTATTAAACTTTCGTTAGAAAATTTTAACGTTTGGGTAGGAAATTAAATGAAAAGGACTAAATTGAAATGAAAGTAAAAGTTAAATTATAGATTAAAAGAAATTACGAAGGATCAAAATGGTAATTATACCATTTTGTATAGTGAGGCAGATATAACATAGAAAAATCTGAGATTTTTAAGGTATATTATTATATTATTTTATATTATTATATTATTATATTATATTATTATATTATTATATTATTATATATACAAACAAAAACAAAAAAAGGAGTAGGAGAAGAGAGAATTGAAACAGAAAAAGAAACAGAGAGTAAGACGAAACAGAGAAGAAATAGAGGAGAAGGAAAGAAAAAGGAAAAATAGAAAGTTTGAAGCTTGAAGTTCAAATTGGTAAGTCAATCAAATCCTATTCTCTTAATTTTGATGTTTTAGAAGCTTTAAAGCAAGATTTTGTTGAAAATAAGTTGATATTTTGAGAGTTTTTGGGTTTTTAAATATAGCTTATGTTGAAGAAAAGATGAATTATGGATTAAATTGAATGAAATCTAAGTTAGAATTAGTAAAAGGATTAAATTGTAAGGTAAGCTATAAGTTTTCTACTATAGGGATTAATTTGGAAGAAATTATGAATTAGGGTTTTATTATGAAAATTATATAATCAAGTTGAATATGGAAGGAATTTAAGTAGAATCAAAGCATGAATTAAGTTAAGAAATAAGTAAACTTAATTAGGATTTAATTGCAAAATAAGTTATAAGAAAACAGTTTTGGGACAGCAGCAGTAGAGTAAATTTGAAAATTCACCAAAAATCGTAGAAGTGGAATTAGAAGTTGAATGAGATATGAAATTAAAGCTTATTGAGTCTATTTTCATATGAAGGAAACATAGAAAGCAAATAAGCTCTGTATTATGAGATATTTAAATTTTAGTGAAACTGGTTCAGGGTGATTTCGAGATCCCCTGTTCTGCCTTAGAAAAATCATTAGAAATTGCACAAAAATAATTGTGGATTAAAATTTATATGTATGAAATCCTGGATGAGTCTAGTTTCAAATGAGCTAAACAAGGAGGCCATCTAAATTCTGTACAAAGAGTAATTTAATTCGTAGTGAAGAGAGGTCAGAGCAGTTAAACAGTGAAATAGGGAAACTTTAAGAATAATCTGGTATTGATTGGCCATACCAAAAATTCTGAAAAATTTATAGTAAAAAAATATATGAGTCTAGTTTTGGGGAAAATTTACGGATCTTAAATTGGAGTTCTGTAGCTCTGGAAATAAATAATTTAGTGACTATAACTCAAATGGACAGATTTGAATATACTTATGAGTAATTTATGAAATTATTGATAATGTTACTTATAGCATGTTATATACATTAAGGATGTGGAATGGAGAGGAGGAGGAGGAAAATATGTATGAATATTCAGCTAGCATGGCTAATTTGTAATGTTTTAGGCTCAGAGACTAAATTGAATAAAAGTAAAACTTTATGATTAATTTTGTAAAAATGTGGAAATGACCAATTTGTATGAAATGGATTATTTTATTATTTAAAATTGCAAAATTGAATGAAATTATTAATTTAGATTAAGATCGATTGAAAAATCAATGAAAATAGAAAATTTCCAAAGTGCCCTGAATTTTGATATTTCTACAAATTTACCCGTATAAGTTCGTCTAACTTAATTATGTGATATAAGAAAATATGAGTTGATGGTACGTGAAATATTGATATGATAAATTAACTAATTTATGTTTATGAAGAAAAGATAAGTGAATGATATTTATTATGATATGTAAATATATGATTATCTTTAATATGTTAATACAAGGTAATTAAGTATGTTGAGACGAGTAATAAATTTAAGTAAGACATGACGAGAAAAATAAATATGTTTATGGGACAATATGTTTGATTTTGATGGGTTTCAAATATAAATGCTAAATGAAATAAAATGTTTGAAAAATAAATTTGCAATTCGATAATGCCTCGTACCTATTCCGCGTTGAATACGGGTAAGGGGTGTTACATTTAATGGTATCGAGCTATGGTTTAGTCGGTTCTCGGACCAAATATAGTATATGTAGAGTCTAGAAATATATGCCATTATTAATATATATAATTTAAAATAATGTGATATTTCCAGACTTTGATGATATTTGTATCACTAATTTTCAAATTTTATCATTATTATGCGTAATTTATTAATTATGTGTGACAAGTATTTTAAGGTAAGTATTTAGTAAAATGATAAATTTAAGATTGAGTAATCAAATTGAGACCGATATCGAATCAATTATGGAATCATCGAATATTATTTTGTGCAATCGAATTGAATTGTGAAGTTATTGAATATTGTTATGTGTATTGCATTAAACTATGAAATTATTGATATAATGAATTCTTGTAATCTTCGTGAAACTGGTTGAAATAAGAAGTGAAAATAGAATGAACTGGAAATTAGAAAGTTATTTAAATTACGTAACTAAATTATGAACTATGTGAATATTTGAAGGTATATTAATAGGAAACTAAAAGTGATTTGAATTGAATCAAATTAAATTAAATAAAGAAAATATGTGAGTAATTGAAATGTATATTGATTGAAAAGTAATTAGTGATTTTAAATTTGATTAGACAATAAATTAAAAATACGAATTGAATAAAAATATATTATACATGCTTATTTTGTTAAATAATATAGAAAGTTTATTTGATTACTTTTTTTACATATAAATGTTATATGTTTATATGAAATCAATTTGAGAAAGAAAGGAGAGGACCGAATTGAAGGAAAAGGAAAAGAGAAGGTTAAGGAGTGAAGGAAGAATAACATATATCATTTCAACCTTTTTGTTGTAAGTACTACAAGAATTTTAAATTATTGTTATTTATCCTTTTTGAAATATTTATGTGAATTCTTTAAATATATGAGATTCAGCTTTAATGCCCAAGTAGACGGAATTTAGAACTACTGGGATATTAAGGAACATTAGCACGTTAGTGCTCTCTGATATTAGCACGTCAGTGCTCTCTGATATTAGCACATTGGTGCTCTCCGATATTAGCACGTCAGTGCTCTCTGATATTAGCACATTGGTGCTCTCCGATATTAGCACATTGGTGCTCTCCGATATTAGCACGCCAAGTTTCTCTCGATATTAGCACATTGGTGCTCTCCGATATTAGCACGTTGGTGCTCTCTGATTATTAGCACGGCAGTGCTCTCTGATTATCAGCACGTTGGTGCTCTCTGATTATTAGCACATTGGTGCTCTCTGTTCACTTGTGCATCATAATGCACCTCTGTATCTGTTCCGTATATCCGGTGTGTTCTATAAAGTCTACTTTGGGCTAAGAAAGTGAAATGAGAACAAAGTGAATCACTGAATTATATACTGATTAGGAAATGGAAAAGTGAATTTGAAATAAAAAAATATGAAATGATGATTTGAATACCCTATTAACTTATCGGGCTAGATTGGATACAAATGGCATGCCATAGGATTGGAAGTGTTCGGGATTCTTCGACCTTGAGTCGATGAGGCACCGTGCCAATCTGGTGTGTTTGGTTGATCCGCATATCCGCAAAGTCCGAGTCTTGTTAATAGGGGTAGATATGAATATTAAGTGAAATTAAAATGAGAATTGATCTCCCTATTAACTTGTCGGACTAGTCGGATATAATTGGCATGCCATAGGACATGGAAGAGTACGGGATTTTGCCGCTTATCGATCGGGCACTTACGCGTGCGACTCATCGTTATCGTTATCATTATTGATTCGACACTTTGTGTGTCGTATACTGTTACCGTTAAGGCACATTGTGCCGTACTGGTGTGTTTGGGTTGGAATCCGTGTATCTGTCAAAGTCCGGATTGTTAATAGGGTGAATAACTAAAATGAGAAAAACTAAATAAAATTGATCGATTGAACTATTGAAAATATGAGTAAAAAAAAATTATGAGTTGAATTGTGAATCGAATTGAAATGTGAGAATTGAAGTATGAACTTAAGGTTCATAAATTTGCTAAAATATCGATTTATTGATAATGGAATCAGTTGAATAAATGAAATAAGAAAATTGAATGAATTTGACCGACTGAATTATTGACAGTACGAAAAAGTGGAATTGTGAATTAAAATTTATATATGAAATTGAAAGCTTGAACCAAAGGTTCATAATTTGATTAGATAATTAGATGATATATGATGCTATTTGATGAAAGTCTATTGTTGATGTATGAAACTAAAGTGTAAATTAACACATATAATTTATATTGTTACATGTTTGATATTTATTATTTATTATTTATTATAATTTTTATAATTTGAATTATGATAATACCACCGAGTATCGATATAGACATGCTCAACGTACGATTGTATTATTATAATTCAAATTATTTAATATTAAATGTTAAATTTAAAGTATGCGTATAGTAAGTGAAATATGAGGTAAGTGTTATTGTTGAATTAAATGGAAATTGAATTAAGTGATGGATGAATATTAGTATTGAATTGTATAATGATGAGAAAGTGAAATTAAATTTAGTTGTGAATAAATTGAAGTGAAATTGGAATTGAAAAAAAAAAAAAAAAAAAAAAAAAAGAATGAATGAAATGTGAAGCACATAATAAGAATTATTAGTAAATTAAAAATGAATTGCAAACCGAAAGGATATGGAATGGATATAAATGATAAACCAGATAAATATGTGCACAAAGGAGCTATAGAATTATAGAAATAACGAAGTTCATGATTAAAATAATAAGGAAATTTCGAGGACGAAATTTTTTAGGGGAAGAATTGTAACCCAATTTTAATAGTGTTGGAACAAAGATTCGAGATCACTAAATCGACGAAAAGTTAGAAAATTTTGTTAATCGATAATTATAAGTTAAGTGTGATTTTAGAAATATTTTAAAATTAGTGAATTTTGTGAACTGAAAAAGAATTAATTAGAAAAATTGGGCCAAAAACGAGGTATTGAGACCTCGAATTCATAAAGTGAGCCATAAATATTTCTAAAAATATTTATGGAGTGTCATTAAGTTATTATTAAACTTTCGTTAGAAAATTTTAACGTTTGGGTAGGAAATTAAATGAAAAGGACTAAATTGAAATGAAAGTAAAAGTTAAATTATAGATTAAAAGAAATTATGAAGGATCAAAATGGTAATTATACCATTTTGTATAGTGAGGCAGTATAACATAGAAAAATCTGAGATTTTTAAGGTATATTATTATATTATTTTATATTATTATATTATTATATTATATTATTATATTATTATATTATTATATATACAAACAAAAACAAAAAAAGGAGTAGGGAGAAGAGAGAATTGAAACAGAAAAAGAAACAGAGAGTAAGACGAAACAGAGAAGAAATAGAGGAGAAGGAAAGAAAAAGGAAAAATAGAAAGTTTGAAGCTTGAAGTTCAAATTGGTAAGTCAATCAAATCCTATTCTCTTAATTTTGATGTTTTAGAAGCTTTAAAGCAAGATTTTGTTGAAAATAAGTTGATATTTTGAGAGTTTTTGGGTTTTAAATATAGCTTATGTTGAAGAAAAGATGAATTATGGATTAAATTGAATGAAATCTAAGTTAGAATTAGTAAAAGGATTAAATTGTAAGGTAAGCTATAAGTTTTCTACTATAGGGATTAATTTGGAAGAAATTATGAATTAGGGTTTTATTATGAAAATTATATAATCAAGTTGAATATGGAAGGAATTTAAGTAGAATCAAAGCATGAATTAAGTTAAGAAATAAGTAAACTTAATTAGGATTTAATTGCAAAATAAGTTATAAGAAAACAGTTTTGGGACAGCAGCAGTAGAGTAAATTTGAAAATTCACCAAAAATCGTAGAAGTGGAATTAGAAGTTGAATGAGATATGAAATTAAAGCTTATTGAGTCTATTTTCATATGAAGGAAACATAGAAAGCAAATAAGCTCTGTATTATGAGATATTTAAATTTTAGTGAAACTGGTTCAGGGTGATTTCGAGATCCCCTGTTCTGCCTTAGAAAAATCATTAGAAATTGCACAAAAATAATTGTGGATTAAAATTTATATGTATGAAATCCTGGATGAGTCTAGTTTCAAATGAGCTAAACAAGGAGGCCATCTAAATTCTGTACAAAGAGTAATTTAATTCGTAGTGAAGAGAGGTCAGAGCAGTTAAACAGTGAAATAGGGGAAACTTTAAGAATAATCTGGTATTGATTGGCCATACCAAAAATTCTGAAAAATTTATAGTAAAAAAATATATGAGTCTAGTTTTGGGGAAAATTTACGGATCTTAAATTGGAGTTCTGTAGCTCTGGAAATAAATAATTTAGTGACTATAACTCAAATGGACAGATTTGAATATACTTATGAGTAATTTATGAAATTATTGATAATGTTACTTATAGCATGTTATATACATTAAGGATGTGGAATGGAGAGGAGGAGGAGGAAAATATGTATGAATATTCAGCTAGCATGGCTAATTTGTAATGTTTTAGGCTCAGAGACTAAATTGAATAAAAGTAAAACTTTATGATTAATTTTGTAAAAATGTGGAAATGACCAATTTGTATGAAATGGATTATTTTATTATTTAAAATTGCAAAATTGAATGAAATTATTAATTTAGATTAAGATCGATTGAAAAATCAATGAAAATAGAAAATTTCCAAAGTGCCCACTGAATTTTGATATTTCTACAAATTTACCTGATAAGTTCGTCTAACTTAATTATGTGATATAAGAAAATATGAGTTGATGGTACGTGAAATATTGATATGATAAATTAACTAATTTATGTTTATGAAGAAAAGATAAGTGAATGATATTTATTATGATATGTAAATATGTGATTATCTTTAATATGTTAATACAAGGTAATTAAGTATGTTGAGACGAGTAATAAATTTAAGTAAGACATGACGAGAAAAATAAATATGTTTATGGGACAATATGTTTGATTTTGATGGGTTTCAAATATAAATGCTAAATGAAATAAAATGTTTGAAAAATAAATTTGCAATTCCGATAATGCCTCGTACCCTATTCCGGCGTTGAATACGGGTAAGGGGTGTTACAGTTTGCTACCCATTCTGAGTATTTAACTACTTGCAAGAAACTGACATCAAACTGCTTCATGACCTCTTCTTTTATCTTCAACAAAACATCGGGCCTCATCCTTCGGAACTTCTGTTGAACTGGTCTACATTCCTCCTTTATAGGGAGTCAGTGTACCACGATATCCGAATTTAACCCGGGCATGTCCTGGTATGACCATGCGAAGACGTCCTTGAATTCTTGGAGTAGCTCAATGAGGCCTCGCTTCGTTTCTGCGGCAATGCTAGCTCAAATCTTCAACTCTTTTCCTTCTCTTAAGCTCACAATTTCCACTGACTCTTTGTGAGGTAAGATTTGTTTCTCATCTTGCTCTACCGTCCTTAACAAATCAAGAGATAGGTTACGGTCTTGGTCATCTTCAAAATCCTGAGAATCCTCCATACACGTATCTTGTTCAAAAGGAGATTCTGAGTTAATAATAGTGTCATTCATATCGTTGATATCTGGGAACCTGTTAGAAGGGCAAAGAAAGGTGCAAAAACAAAAGAATCTAAGAATGATTATTTGTATGATTGGTTATGAATGAAATGTAAAGAATATTTTGGTTATGAATGAAAAGAATAAAAGAACATTTGCTCGGAATGATACAAAAAGGTGCATTGTATTGAAATAAAAATATTTGGACATATGCCTATTTAACAAAATGTTTCTTATTGCTCCTAGGCTTATAGCAACAAATGTGTTTTGAACATTACTCTGAATTAATTCTAAAGGTTACAGGAATCTCTTCCATGGTCTAATTGTTCAGAACACTTCCGGGAGTGTAAAGGCAAATTCCAGATAAATTTCTTTCTTCAGTTCCTTCCTCGGATACGTTGTTAATGCTCAAACTTCCCAACATTTCCTCCGCTACTTCTTTTCTTGCCATCCTTTGTTCAGGGTATATGGTTCCTCCCGAAACAAATGTTTTAGACAAATAAGGAAAGGTCATTGGCTCCCATTTGACCTCATCACCGCTTAAACGTGCTCTTCTTCTCTCTTACTTTTTCTCCACCTCTTTCCTCTTTTGCTTCACATCTGGCTTGAATCCCAAGCCGAAGCGGTCTTGTTTTTCTTTCAGCATTGGTACCTCAGTCTTTCCTTGAAGGCATTTCCCGAGTCTTTTTTCTAGTAAGGCTCCCTTCCCAACTATCATTTGCAGGCCCATCCTCGTGGATTTGAATATTTTAGGCATGGGGATCTTGTTACCATCGACGACGAAGGTTGCTTTGACAAATTCAAGTGGTAGAAAAGAACGTTCTATCGCTTCGTTGTCTGCCCCTATGTACGGAGCGTCACTGGTAACAGATGCTATGATATCCTCCTCCGCGTTTATTATGACCAATCTAGCTTCAGTTACCAATTTTAACTTTTAGTGTAGTGATGACGGCACTGCCCCTGCCGAATGGATCCAAGGTCTTTCTAACAGGCAATTGTAGGAAGGCTTGATGTCCATCACCAAAAAGTCCACTCATATGTATTTGGACCAATCTGAAGGGGTATCTCGATCCTTTCCATGACCATTCTTTCAGTACCATCGAAAGCTCTCACAATATTTTGGCATGTTTTCATATGAGAACTATCCACGGGCAACTTATTTAGCGTGGATAAGGGTAAGACATTCAGGGTTGATCAATTATCAACTAATACCCTTGATAACTTATATCCCTTGCAGGTATGGTTATGTGTAGAGCCTTTGTAGATCCCATACCCTCCGGAGGTATTTTATCTTCATTGAAGAAGATGAAATTGTCGGCACTTATGTTGTTAACCAGACGGTCCAGCTTGTTGACAGATATATCATCCGCGGTGTATGTTTCGTTCAACACTTTCATCAATGCACTACAGTGAGCCTCTGAACTCATGAGCAAGGCCAGTACTAATATGCGAGCCGGCTGCTTGTGCAAACGCTGTACTTGCTGTGCCTTAGGAATTTTAGGAACTCTTTGGTCTCTTTTTCCGTCACCAGCTCATTGACAGGCGATTCAGGTTCGATCATCTTTTCTTTCTTTTGCTCGACCATCACGAATTTTCCTTTGACCGGTTCTGCCTTTGCGTTTGAGGTATAACGCCTTCCGATACGTGTAAAGAAGCCCACGTCTTGACCTTCTTATGAAGTGTTAGCCAGGTTCTCCTTCCCCGGGATCATCACATTACAGTCATAATTCTACGGAACCCTTTTATTGTCCTTATGGAGGAAAGCTACAGGCCTCTGGATTATGACCTTTGGCACGATTGGTACTCGAGCTTCACTAACTCTTGGTCGTGAGATAATTACCACAGGGTGATTGACCCCATAGACCTTGGTTGATCATTCTTCTGACGTGTGGACCTCTCTATCTTCTGATCCTTCGATCTCTTCATAAAATTCCATCTCTTTATTGTCCATGTGATTTTGCACTGTGGCCCTGAACTTAATGCATTCTTGGATGTCATGACCCACCTCGGCATGGAACTCACAGTATTTTCCCGCTCCTTTGGGTTTTTCCCCCGATTCTTGCGTGATTAAACCTCCATTCACCATTTGCTTTCAAACCCATCTCAGTAGAGTTTTTACTTCAACCACGTCAGTCTTGATTCTTTTGCCTTCACTCTCGATTATCGTATTTACCCCTTTATCAGAATGATTGGGTAACAGGTTTCCTGCTACGTTAGGTCCTGATGGGTTATCGAACTTTACGATTCCCATCTTGATGAATCTCTCGACCAACTTTTTAAATGCAGTATAGTTCTCGATCGAGTGTCCGGTTATCCCACCATGGTACTCACCCTAAGCGTTTGCGTCATACCATTTTGGGAATAGGGGTTGCATGGGTTTCATATAGAATGGGGGTACCAAATGTGCGTCGAATAGGCTCTGGTATAGCTCCCTATATGTCATTGGGATGGGCGTAAACTGGAGTCTTTCCGTATTTGATCTTGTGTTAGATTCCTACCTTAGGGGACCTTGATGGCTAGTATTTAATATCCTTGGCTGGCTTACAGTGACGAGTTTTGAATAGCCCTTGTTGTATATGTTCACATTGTTTACTTCATTGTCCTTCTTTCTCGGGGCTAGTCTCTTGGCGCTTTCCCCCGCGTCTATCTTCTCGCTCTGGATTGCGTTTTTTATCATCTCTCCAGACATCACTATGTCCGAGAAGCTCTTAGTAGTACTTCCCAGCATGTGGTTGATGAATGGAGCCTTCAATGTGTTGATAAAAAGCATGGTCGTTTCTTTTTCTAGCAGAGGGGGCTGGACTTGTGTCGCCACCTCTCTTCACCTCAGAGCATACTACCTGAAGCTCTCACTTGGTTTCTTTTTCATATTTTGCAATGTTATTCTGTCTAGTGCTATGTCCGTCACGTGGCCATATTACTTCATAAAAGCCTGTGCCAAATCCTTCTATGAATTAATTTGAGTACGGCTTAATTGGTTGTACCACTTGGCCGCAGATCCGATCAAACTGTCTTGAAAGCAGTGAACTAACAGCTGATCATTGTTGATGTAACCTGTTATCTTCCAACAAAACATCGTAATATGAGCTTCAGGGCAGCTGGTCCCATTATATTTCTCAAATTCCGGAGTCTTAAACTTCAGTGGGAGTATTAGGCCTGGGACCAAGCTCAAATCTTTAGCATTAACCCCGCCATGGTAGTCTGCGTTCTCCATCGCCTTAAACTTCTCTTCTAACCACCTACACCGGCCTTCAAGTTGTTTAGACACATCTACTCCTGCCTTCTCTATTTCTACTAAATCATCGAGGTTGGAGACAATAGGATTAGCTGGATTATCTCTCGGATTGGAGCCTGAGCCCGTTGGAAAATTTATCGATGCTGACGCACCAGCTTGATACTGGGACCTGATGGTGACAGGTACCCTTTGTGGGTATGCATCTGGTTGCGCTTGGGTGTTCGTTGGGGAAAAACCCGAAGGATAGAGATGTTCTTCATTGTCATCACCAGGATTGGTCAAAGGGCTTTTTCCTTTGTCGAGTCTTCCGGCCAATAGCTGGGCCAGCTGGTTCATCATATTCCTTTGGGATTCGAGCATTTGATCCCTCATGTCTTGTTGTATTTTTGCTAATTGTTCTTGCATTTGATCTTGCATATCCTTTTGTATCTGTTCTAATCTCTCTAGTCTCTGATCCACTGCTTTCATTTTGCGACGGGTATTGTAATGATATATAATTGGTGGATTTTTGTTAGTTTCTAGGGTAACTGTCATAATTTTTAATCAATTAGGATCTTTTTATAGAATTTTAATGCAAATGATGTAATGTAATGCGAATGAATGAGATGAATGCAAAAGAGTCATCGAGTTAGATTCAATTCTATTAGATCAACTTCACTAGAAAATAAATTTCTTTATATAGAGTGGATAATTACATATACGACCTTGCCCTAACACATAAAGCCTTGACTTTTTCAAGAAGCCAAGCTAAGTTCTGGCCTCGATCTGATTTCGACTCGTATTTTAGACTTAATACATCAGCCTGAACTACTAAGGTTTGTAAATGATCGGCTATTTCTTGAACTTGAGCCACAGCTTCGCCCATAACATAATCTCTATCTCTGATCTGGTCTTATGAGAGGTGGAGCTGCTCTTTCCAATGTTCATTGTTTGCTTCAAGAAGTTCAACTCGAATCTTACTATCTCGTAGTGTAGTCTCGAGCTTCTCTATCCTTCCTTTCAGCTCATCAATCTTACTTTGACTGGCCTTCAACTTAATTACGGAGTTACGGCTACGATGCTGATGTAGCGCCTTTTCCAATTCTGCTACCTGGGCTCGTAACCTCTCTTTTTCATTTTGGCTCTCCAATAAGCTCCTCTTCAAAGCGACCTCCCGTACTCGAGCATCTTGAAACTTCTTCTCTCATTGGTCGGCTCTAGTCTTTTCTTCCTTAATTTCCTACCGCCATTGCTCTGATGTCTTACCCAAACCAGCAGTTCTGATTGACTTGCACAGCCTCTTGTAGTCCATCTTTAAACTGTCCAAATCTTCTTCAGCCTTATTATTTTCTTTCCTTAATCTCTCGGCCTCGAGCTTGTGGATGCCGACGTCTAATCCTAACTGTATCTTTTCCTCCTCTAATTGCTCTATTTTCTTTCCCAATTCCTGGCTCCTTTTCTCAAAATCTTGCTTGATAATCTCTAATTCAGACGGGATTACTTGTAATTGCTCTTCTATTGGCCGAGCGTTCCCTTGACTTGGCATTGGATATTGTCGTTGATTCTTTTACCCCACCGCCAGTCATACTCGGGGGTCGTCATTGGTCCCGTAGTTAGTCCCTTCATCCTTCAGGTTTGGATCCATGCACTCAATATCTCACGAACTCTCTTCTTATAATTATCGCCCTTGTATGAAAACTCGCACTGAGCTAACCCATGTGTCGTAAGTATGAACTGCCTTGATCGATACTGCCTCATCATGAGTAATGGAGCGTACCCAACAGCTCCTCATATCCTGAGTAAAGGGACCCAGTGAAACTCTCCACACCGATACAAGATCTCGTCAGGGATCATCCATAAAGCTCTCCATTCGACATCTTCAACTTGTAAATTCTGGAGAATAGCTATCCATTTCTCTTTAGAAAGGTCATCCCGCCTTGGTGTAGCCGCTAATTCTTTCAAAAGAGAGTAGTTCTCAGAAAAGACTTTATATGAGACATTTTCTACCTTCCAAAAGTGGCTATAGAACCACGATAGCAAAATCTGCGTACATCTTATGAACCTCCCTTCGCCCGCTCTCCGGCAAGCATTCAATGATCTAAAAGTTTCAGCTAAGATCGCAGGGACGGATATGACTCCTTTATCAAGTCTATCAAATAAGTCTGAGACTACTTCTTCTACATGCCCTAACGCCTTGGAAAAGACGACTAAACTGTAGATCCTTAAAGCGAAAACGTCAACCCTCTTTTTCATATCAGGATGCGCTAGGATCAAATCCCTCAAATTTCTCCAAGGGATGCACTTACAATCTCCTTTTTGCTTGATTTGGGCTGTAATCCACTGCTCGTTCATCCCTGTAATGTTCATCAGCTTTTTTAAGAATGTCGGCACATTAAAAGCTCTCGAATAAGCCTTGCCAGTTTGAATCTTTGGGCAACAGAGCAAGGCTGTGTACTCTTCTGTGGTAGGTACCAAATCCACTTTTCCAAAAGTAAAGTAATTATAAGTGGGGTTCCAAAACTGAGTGATAGCTCAGAATAGGTGCTCGTCCACCTTGATATCAAGCAGATAGGGCAAATTACCATAATTATAGTAGAATAGCTGCTTGATCTCGTCGCCCCATAAATCCCATATCTCTTTCAATTTTTGCAGGTTATTCTGAGTCACACTGACGCGGATGAAATCCTATAACTCTGATTCATATCCCACGGTCAGACTGTCTCCTTTCTCTTTCAGTATCCTCTCGGACCATATTCGAACGATCGCATTATCCTCTACTCTATCAAGAAACCCCTTTTCCATGTTAAGCTTTTCTATCTAGTAACCGAACATGAATCAACACCTTTTTATGATGAAATGCCATGCAATAATAGCAAAACACAACAAGTCAGTTTTATATACAAAAAAGAACTCAAGGCAAACAGGAAGTAATCGAGCACCTATTCAGGTAACCACTAGGGTTTGCGCGGCTCTACCTAAGGTGGGCTCTTAAGGTTCACTGTATGTGGTTTGGTTCTAAAAAGAGGTACCCGAACCAGCAGATTCCTCGATCCTCACCCATTGTAGGTTCATACGGACCGAGTTCAGTTCAGGGGAATACATTTCCCTATGGCTGCACGGAGATGAAAATCTCACAAAGACATAGGTACAGATGTATCCCGAAAACGATCCATTATCCTGCACGGAGGTGAAAACCTCATGAATGAGTAGTTTCTCACTCCCACTTAAAGGGGTAAGACCAAAATGGTCCCTATGCGGTATGATTCGAGACTCAAACCACAGTAACTATGAAATAATAATACGAACAAATGCAATAATAGGATCATAATTTTTTAAATCAGGTTTTCAATTTCCGACAACGAGACAGAAAATAATCAATTTTACGGCTCAACTCTTTTAGTATCCCCAGTAGAGTCGCCAAGCTGTCGAAACCATTTTTTTGAAAACGGGGATCGATTATGGTTTAAAAACGAAAATAAAACGGAGTCGCCATCGATCTTTATTAGGTGTGATCGAATCACTTTTATTTTAATATAAAGTTTTTGGTTTACTAAAACGGTGTTTTTGGTCTATGAAATTCGAGAAAACGGGTTGGGGAGTCGGTTACATGGGAGGAAGGATTAGCACCCTTGTCACGCCCAAAATTGGTACCAAATTGATTAATTAGTGTCTCAATGTCGAAAGTTAAAAATTTGAAAAAGATTTTAAAAATACGATCTCTTTTAAAAATATTTGAATTTTCTCAAATTGGATATTAAGATTCTCTCGCTCTGAAGGAATAAAATATCACATCCAGCACATTAGGACACAACAATTTAAATCCTCGAATCCAAGATCATCTCATGATTCCCGAGACTCATGCATTGAAAATATCAAAGGATATTCGATTATTTGGCCAAGCAAAAAATCGAAACCCAGCACATTAGGGCACGATTTCTCGGATTTCCAAACACAGAATATTGCCTTATTTTGAAAGCTTTTATTAAGCGATTATAGAATGGACTCAAAAATATATTTGTTTATCTTGTTAAAAGATAATCAATATCGGGCGAAAGTGGGAATTTGAATCATGACTCAATAACAAAAAAATCGTAGTTACAAGCATGAATAGTGATACATGACAATAATATTATACGAATGAATAACTATAATAAAAAAATACGAAATAAACGAATTAAAATACACACAATGGCAATAATTTCACAATATGCACCATTCAAATATCAACATCAATAATCAAAGACAAATAAATTTAACGACATATATAACAATTTACAAAAAGTATAAAGCAAGTTAAAATAAATCAAGTATAAAAACATACAATTTGAAATGATAATAAATTAGTTTAAAATAAATAATGTAAAAAGAAGATTTTAAAATCGATGATATACAAAACAAAATTTTTAAGATGATATGTAAAAACTTTAAACTGATAATATATATACATATCTATTATAAAGTATAAAATATAATATGAAGAGAACTTAAAATAAATAATAAATCAATTTAAATAAATAATATACGGAAGTTTTTGAAATAGACAATATATAAAAGAATCTTAAAATAAACAACACATATATAAAAAATTTAAGAAATAAGTAGTATTTAATAGTTTAAAATAAATAATAATAATATGATTTTTATAGAAAACAAATAAATGAATAAGCTTATTAAGCAAATCAAGGACTATATTGAAAATAGAATAAAAGTCAAGGGGCTAAAATTGCAACAAATAAAAAAATGGGCGAACAAGGACCACAACGTCGTGCACATAAACCCACGGGGACCAAATAGGTGAATAACCCAGCCCCTGATGCGCAGCGTTTCAATTGGCCACGGCACGGATCGAATTAAAATGAAATAGAAATAACAGGGCAAATTTGCAAAAAGGAAAAATGCAAAATAGGACTTAATTAAATAGCGCCGCAAAAGGGAGGGGCTCATCGCAGAAATATCCCTTTTTGAAGGGAAACACACGGATCCTGGCCTTTAGGGTCGGGTTCGGGTCGGCCTCCCCAAAATGACCCCGTTTTGGCATTTGGGGAGGCCTTATTGAAACGGCGTCGTTCCATTTTATGCATAAAAGGCCCAAATTTTTTTTACCACATTTTAACCCTTTTCTAAAAAAAAAAAAAAAAAGCGCAGCCACTCAGCCCTCTCTTCCTTTCGTGTTCCTCGATTAAAAGGGGTTCTCCGGCCGATCGTCGCACCACCACCACGTCCGATGGCCAACGACGCGCGAAGATGGGATTTCAACCCTGTTCGAAGCCATGCCTTGGTGTCCCGAAAAACTGAGAGAATAAGCCCTCTATTTTGGGGTTTTGGTTCGGCTTCAACAACAAAGAGAAGGCTCCGACGGCGCGCCCCGAGGTTCAGGTAAAGTCCCTTTCGCCTTTCTCTTTCGATTTCGTTTGTAAAGATTTTGAAAAAAAAAATAAGATAAATAAAAAACAGTAAATAATAATAGAAAATAAAAGCGAAATCAACCTTAATGCTTCTATTATGTTTTTGATTGCTGAAGGTTCGTAAAAAAAGTAAAAAAAAAAAAAACAAATGGGCTTGTTTATTTTTTATAACTGAGTGATAGATTCGGTTTTTGTCTGTCTCCTTTTGTTTTTTTGTTATTCTTTGTTGTTTTCCTCTTTGTCTTGGTTGCTGCTGTTGCGTGTTTCATTTGCAGGTGATGTGAGGCGTTAGAGGCGTGCGAAGGGGTCGGTGCGCGTGGTGGAGGGAGACAAAGGGTCGGCGGCTGTAAAGCTTGGGGGTGGTGGCTGATGCTGTTTCATTTCCCTTGTAATGTGCTGATAAATTGGGCTAGGGTTCATAAATTTTGGGCTTAATGGGTTGTAATTAATTTGGGTCAGAAGGGTTGGTTTAATATGTAAATGGACTCTTAATAATGGACTATTAAGATTTATTTTAGGTTTTTATTTCTGTTTATTTGAACTTGGGCCAAAATTGGCTATTACATATATATTACAACATCACAACCATCATCTAGTCTCAACCACATATTAGCAATACCAATAATATACATAACATCAAATATATATAATCACTAAAAATTAAGAATATATATATATCTCAATAGTCCACCAAAATCTTGTTGAATTTGACCTCACGAGTTGATTTGCTACTATTGAATCCAGGTAAAAATATGTTAAGATAGTGATAATGAGTGTAAAGAAGGCGCTGGATTATGATGGACATGATTTGAGAGTTTAAGAGACTTATAATGGTGGTGTTGGGTGAATTAGGTTGAGAGAGAAAGCATGTGAACAACTATGGCCAGTGAAAGTTAGTGACGGTGGAGGGCAATGTTGAAAAGAATTGGCCCAACGAAGAGGAAAAACTTGGTTTACGATGAAGCTCTCATCCCCACCTTTCAAATTTTAAATTTTAAGATAAATAATAATTAATTAAAAAATAATCATATATCAATTATTCAAAATAATAACTAACTAAATAAATAAATATGAATTATTTTGATACCCATTACTTTCTGAGTGGAATTGTTATAACATAGGCATTTTTCTTTGCAAGAATTATTACAGTAGGATAATGACTAGGAGGTTTTGAAAGGCATTATGACATTAAGATTTCCACGATTTAGATGAGGATCCTCATTATTCGTCGTATCTGATTCGGTATTACTACTGCACATAACTTCGAAAGTCATACTGGTATTATAAAAGAACATCTTTATTGAAATATTTTTAAAATTAAAATATTTTTAAAAGCTATAAAAAAGTTAATATATCATAAATTAAAATTTCACTATTCAAGTTTATTTTTTATTAGATAATATATATTTAATATGAATATGATATAATAAATTATATTATTATAAAAAGTATTATTTATAAAATTTATATATGGAATATAAAGTTAATTATTATATACATAATTAAAATTTCTATTTAAAACATTCTTTTCTGTGAATGCAAATATAATAATTTAAATATAGAATATTTCAATAAAAAATTATATATTTCTATTGTAATACCCAATTTCTGCCCGGCCCAATGCCAATATAAAAGGCCCAAAGAAAGACAGAATGCAAATAAATCAATCAATAAAATCCAAACCAAATAAACAAATAGAATAATAAAGTCCAAAATCACTGTCCAAATGTCCAAATTACAAGCCCGAAGTTAAGCCTAATAAGAAAAACAATCCAGTCTCTTTTACAAACCAATTTTAAAAACCCAAAACAGATATTACAAAAGCCCAAATTTAGCTGTCCAACTACGGGCCCAATTAAACCCAGAAAAACCAAACCCAGCAAACAGAACAGGCTCAAGGTTTAAGCGGCCCAATATGGCCCAAAGACTTAATAGGATCAGAGAACCCTAGGGTTCCTTCCTTCCCCCACCAGCCGCCGACTCTTCATCTGCACACCACCACGCGCGTCTGCCACATGCACCCCTCGCTACCACGCGAGCCTTTTCGATCTTCACGCAGGCCCACGCGCGCCTTTCACAGCGCCATTCCCCGTGCCTCGGTCGAACGTCCGTTGCTGCTGCAGCACCACTACGCACACCGACCAACGGCTTTAGCATGCCTTTGCTTTGCCCATACCTTGCAGACAAAAAATGAAACGAGCAACAGAGAGCATGGAACGACGAGAGAATAATAGAGAACAAGGAAATGCCTTTGTAAATGAGATATGAAAATCGAAACCTTTGTAAACGAAAGGGGGGTCCTTTTGACGAACTCTCAACAGTGGAAACAAAAAAGGAATTTGAGAAGGTTGAGTCTTAATTTGTTGTCTCTTTTATTCTCTGTTATTTAACACTATCCTTTTACCCTTTTATTCTTATTTACTGTTTTCTTTTTAAAACAAAATACAAAAAACCAATTATAAAACGAAAAGAAAAGGAGAAAGTGACTTACCTGAAACCTCCCGGTCGCAGCGTCGGAAGCCTGCTTTTGCCGTCGAAGGAACTCGTCTCGAGGAGGGGTGTCGAAGGCACTCTCCATTTGTTTTCGGGCACCGAGAGACGAGGTTACAAAAGAATTTAGAAAAGGGGCTAAGACCCGCCGTCTTGAGCGTCGTTGGCCACCTATCCGATGGTGGTGCGGTGGCGCGATGAACGGTCTTGGGAGCCCGATCGACGGGGGAGACGAAAAGGGGGAGAGAAAGGGGCTGTTGATCTTTTTTTTTGAAACAAGAAGGCTGCAAAAATAAAACAAAAATGAAAATTTGGGTATTTAAGAGAACCCGTGTGACCCGACCCGTGTGGAGGAGGATCCGCGCGTTTTTACCTCAAATGGGTAAATTACGCGTCGGGTCCTCCCATGTCGCACCCCCATTCGATTGCACCTGATTTCTTAAAAAAAAAAATTTAAATTTGGCCCCGAACTTTGCGCACTATTTCCATTTGGCCCGAGCCGAAACGCTGCGCATTAGGGTGGGTTATTTACTCCGCGCATGTCGTGGTGGTCCTTGTTCGCTTCTTTTGATTTATTATGATTCTGGACCTCATTATTTCATCCTGGTTCCAATCTAGTCCTCAACTTGTTTTAAATAATTTATTTATAATTCATTTTTTCTTTTCAAAATATTATTATTACCAATATTATTCATTTAGAGTTTTTGTTATTATTAAACTAACTGTGTACTGTTTATTTTAAAGTTGGACATTATTTTCTTGAATTATTTCATATATTATTTACTTTAATTTTATGTGTTTTTCTTAAAATATTTACTTTAATTTTATGTGTTTTTCTTAAAATCATTTTGTTAATTATATTTCTTTTTAAATCGTTTCATGTACTATCTCTTTAAAACTGATTGATTCGCTATCCCTTGATTATTAATATGGATGTTTAAATAGTGTAAGCCTTGTGGTCATCGTTCTTGCATGTATTAGTTTGTGTGTTTGTATTTCTATATTATTGATATTATCATTTCCGTTATTATTGTTTATGTCATTGTTCCATTATCTTTATTATCATCCATGCATGTTAATACTTTAGAGTAATGATACTAAGAGTATGTATTATGTGCATTATTATCGTTCCGCCAAATTTGTGTTAGATTATCATAATTCGTCGAGCATAACCCCCATGCACACTTTAAATAATATTTCTTTAAAACATAATCTAAATTTTTATCAACTTTATCCAAAATCAAAAGTTTCCAAATAAGGCAATACTCTATGTTTGGGAATTTGAGAGATCGTGCCCTATGTGTTGGGTTTCGATTCTCTCGCTTGGCCAAACAATCAAATATCCTTTTGACATTTTGACGCATGAGTCTCGAGGATTAAGAGATGATCTTAGATTCGGGGATTAAAATCGTCGTGTCCTACGTATTGGATGTGATATTTTATTCCTTCGAAACGAGAGAATCTCGATATTCAATTCGAGAAGAATAAAATGTATCAGGAAGAGATTGATTTTTAAATTCTTTTCAAAATTTTCAACTTTCGACATTGGGACATTAATTAATCAATTCGGTACCAATTTTGGGCGTGACGAGGGTGCTAACCCTTCCTCGCATGTAACCGACTCCCGAACTATTTTCTCAAATTTTCGTAGACCAAAAACATTTGTTTTAGTAAATCAAAATGTTTTATTAAAACAAAGGTGATCCGATCACGCCTAATAAAAGATCGGTGGCGACTCCCGTTTCTTATTTTCAAAACCCAAGTCGATTCCCGTTTTGTCCAAAAATGGTTACTTCCCTTCCGGTGACACTAAGACTGCTCCAATCCCATGCCCCAATGCGTTTGATGCGCCATCAAAGCTCATCTTCCATGATTTCTCTTTTGATGATTCACATTCTTTTTCTGTAATGCACATCAAATCTTCATCTGGAAAATTAAATCTTAACGGCTCGTATTCCTCTGTCGTTCGAGTTGCTAGGAAGTCAGCTATTGCGCTCCCTTTTATCGAGTTTTGGTTCACATAGATGATGTCGTATTTCGATAATAGGATCTGCCATCGTGACATTCTTCCTGAGAGTGCAGGTGATTCTATCATGTACTTTGTTGGGTCCAGCTTCGAGATCAACCACGTCGTATGATACAGCATATATTGTCTGAGCCTTCGAGCCGCCCGGACGAGCACAATGCAAATTTTTCAATTGACGAATATTTTGCTTCATACTCCGTGAACTTATTGCTGAGGTAATAGATTGCCTTTTCTCTTCTTCCCGACTCATCATGTTGCCCCAGTACACAACCCATTGAATTTTCAAGCACAGTCAGATACAATATTAACGGTCTCCCGGGAGTTGGTGGTACTAGCACCGGGGGGTTAGACAAATATTGTTTTATCTTGTCGAAAGCAGCTTGGCATTCTTCGTTCCATTTCCCAGGATTGTGTTTTCGCAGGAGTCAAAAAATTGGGTCGCATTGGTTGGTAAGCTGAGCAATAAACCGAGCGATGTAGTTTAACCTTCCTAGAAACCCTCTGACTTCTTTTTGTCTCCGTGGAGGTGGTAATTCTTGTATGGCTTTTATCTTGTCCGGGTCAACCTCAATACCTCTCTCGCTGACGATGAAGCCCAGTAATTTCCCCGAGGTTGCTCCAAACGTGCACTTGGCTGGGTTAAGCTTCAGTTGGAACTTTCTCAGTCTTTCAAACAATTTCCTGAGGTTTCCAACATGCCCTCTTTCTCCCCGAGATTTGGAAATCATATCGTCGACATAAACTTCTATTTCTTTGTGCATTATGTCGTGGAATAGCATCACTATTGTCCTCTGATATGTTGCCCCAGCATTTTTTAATCCGAACGGCATCACATTGTAGCAAAATATTCCCCACATCGTCACGAATGTAGTTTTCTCCATATCTTCGGGAGCCATCTTTATCTGATTATAACCTTAGAATCCATCCATGAAAGAGAATAATGAATGTTTTACCGTGTTATCCACCAATGTATCGATGTGTGGCAAGGGAAAATTATCCTTAGGGCTCGCTCGATTCAGATCACGATAGTCCACACACATTCGCACCTTGCCGTCTTTCTTTGGCACTGGGACTATATTAGCTACCCATTCCAGATATTTAGAGACTTGTAAGAAGCCAGCATCGAATTGTTTTCTTACTTCTTCTTTTATCTTTAGAAGCATTTCGAGTCTCATTCGTCTTAGCTTCTGCTGGATAGGCTTGCATTCTGGTTTCAGTGGGAGCCTATGGACCACTACATCCTCGCTCAATCCTGGCATGTCCTGATATGACCAAGCAAATACATCTTGGTACTCGTGAAGCAAGGTGACCAAGTCATGCTTGGTGCTCTCCGAAATGGTGGTCCCGATTTTTATTTCTTGCCTTTTTTTTTCACTTTCCAAGTTCACCGTCTCAACAGATTCCTGATAGGGTAGTATCTGTTTGTCTTCTTGTTCTATCATCCTTAGTGAGTCAGGGGTTGAGACATAATCTTCAGTGTTTTCGTCAGCTTCGGATTCTCCTAAACAAACAGCTTGCTCAAAGTCGATTTTAGGATCTATAACGGGATTGTTCACGTCGTCGATATCTGAGCACCTGAAAGGTAAATGGAAAAAAAACTATAGATGAGCCTCGAGGTACTGGAACCTACAAACGCAATACTATGGTATAATATGAGGTATGTACAAAGACAGGTTATGAGAGGAGGGAATAAATGTGAAGCAAATGAGAATGAGAGACCATGACAAAATGCGTTTTCATTAATGTTCATTTAAAAGCTAAATAGCCAACATAAACTCTTATAATCAATTCCCCCACAAATTAGGGGCATACAAGAAGTGAGCATTGAGCATTACTTCGGGGAAGACTTAGCAACTACAAGGAGGTCCACGGCAGTCCAATTATTCAAAACGAATCCAGGGGGACAAGGGCGTATTGCTGAAATATCTTCTATTGCATTGTTCCCTTTGTTAATGACATTTATACTGAAGTCCTGTAGCCCCCTTTCAACCCATAACAACATGCTTTGTGGATCATCTCTTCCCGGGTATGTCATTCCAACCGATGTAAATGTTTTCGATAAAGGCGGATACATGATAGGCTCCCATTCCACTTCCCGATCTGAGGCTCTTGCGATCCTCCTTTCTTGCTCTTTCTGTGACTGTCTCCTTCTTTATCGTACGTCTGGATTGAACCCCAAACCATATCGAGCCTTGTGGTGTACTGGTTTTAGCGCTCTAGCTATCCCTTGCTGGTATCTTCCTAATCCTTTCTTTGCTCGGGCTCCTTTTGCCACAGTCAGCTTGATCCCCATCTTGGTATTCTTTGATAGTTTGGGTGCAGGAATCCTATTTCTTTCGGCAACAAATGTGGTATTGATAAATTCGAATGAGCGGAAGGAGTATTCCACTGCATCTTTATTTGCTTCAATGTAGGGTGTGTCAGTAGAGACAGACGCAACAATGTCTTCCTCCTCCACGACCGTGATCAAACGGCTATCCATGACAAACTTGACCTTTTGATGGAGAGACGAAGGAACTGCCCCAGCGGAGTGGATCCAAGGCCTCCCTAAGAGGCAGTTATATGAAGGTGCGATGTCCATGACCTGGAACTCAACGTTATATGTGCACGGGCCCACCTCCAGAAGAATCTCGATCTTTCCCATGACCTCTCGCCGTGTTCCATCAAATGCCCTTACTGCGGAATGACAAGGCCTCAGATATGACATATCGATTGGCATCCTAGACAGTGTAGCCAACGGCATGACATTGAGTGCAGACCTGTTATCAATAAGCATGTTCGGTATTATATAGCCTTTGCAACCGGTCGTGATGTGCAATGCTTTTACGGAACCCCTACCGTTTAGTGGTATTTCGTCATCGCTGAAAGAGATGAAATTATCCGTTTTCAAGTTGTTCACCCACCTATCAAGTTTTTCGGCGGGTACGTTGCTCGGCACATACGCTTGGTTTAACACCTTCAGTAAAGCGTTTCGATGTGGTTCTGAGTTCAACAACAGGGATAATACTGAGATTCTTGTCGGTTGTTTGTTCAGCTGCTCTACGATATTATATTCGCTGTGCTTAATAAACTTTAAAAATTCTTGTGCTTCATCCTCATTCACCGGTTTCTTAGTTCCTTGTTCAGATTGTATCTCAACTTCGACTTCGGTATTAGGTATCGGCATCTTTCCTTTCTGGCTCGTGCCAACGGCTTTCTTCTTTGTCTCAACCACCTCAAGGGAATAACACCTCCCACTACGGGTAAAATGCCCCACCTCACTGACTTTTCCAGTGGTAGCTTCGGGCATGGTAATGCTGACATCATATTTCCAAGGCACCGCCTTGCTGTCCTTGTAAAGGAAAGGAGAAGATACTTGGATTATCATTTTTGGTTTCACCTCTTCCTTCTTTGCCTCGTAGTAGATCAACAAAGGTCGATCGGCGCTATAAGGGGGGCTTGATGACCAACCCTCAGAGGCACATATATCCTTTTCATCGGTCTTTTCCATCTTATTGCAGATCTCAACCTCCTTATTGTTCATCATACCTTGAAGTAGCTCTTTGAACTTCTCGTAAGATTGGATGTGATGTCCTTCTATGCCGTGGAAGACGCAAAAACTTGGACTCTTCATGCTTTCCTCTTTGAAAGTTTTGTCGAGTATACCCTTCTCAGTCATTATTTCCCAGAGCTTCCTCAAAGGTGTCCTTATCTCGGAGACACAACTTTTGGCTCACCATCCATCCTCCTATGTCACCATATTCACGTTCCCTACGGTATGGTTAGGGAGTGGATTTCTGGCCACATTACCGATACCGTCAAATCGTAAAATCCCTGCGTCGATAAGGCCTTGAACTCTCCTTTTAAAGGCTATACAATTGTCTGTAGAATGCCCCTGATTCCCAGCATAATACATGCAATTAGCATTAGGATCGTACCACTTTGGGTATGGAGGCTTCAACGGTGCCATGTAATGTGGGGATATTAATTATTTTTCCAATAATTTCAGGCACAGTTCTCCATACGACACGGGAATAGGAGTAAATTGTGGTCTTTCAGGATGGGGTCTTGTTCGTTTTGCCTCGAAGAGGTTAATCTTGACATCTCACCCCACCCAATGGGTAAAGGGATGACGAGACCGACAAGTCCGAGACGCAGGGGTGGCAAGAGGCGCGGATGCATCCGCACCACCTCCGGTGTTGTTTACAACGCGTTGTCATAACCATTTTTGGACAAAACGGGAATCGACTTGGGTTTTGTTGGTCTTGGTTCGTTTTTGGGCTGACTTTGGGCAGGCGCAGTATTTGGCGGGAATATAGTGAATGGTCTTTGGTTATCAGCGGCATAGACGGGGTAAGGAGGAGGTGCTTGATAGTAAGGGTTTTGTGGAGAAAAATAGAAATTTGGTGGTGGGCGGAATTGAGGTCGTGGTTGGGTTGGGTAAGAATTGGCAGCATAGTGGTTCCCAGTCCCCACCATTTGGGTTTCAGGCTCTTTCTTCTTTATAGGTACTGGTTTTCGAGCTCTCGGAACCTTTCATCCTTCCGCCTTTGATGCCGTTTTCAATGAATTCTTTGGATATTACGACATCAGGGAAGTCCTTTGTGGCATTTCCTACCAGCTTGTCATAAAATGGCGCTTTTAAAGTATTGATAAAGAGAACTGTTATCTCAGTTTTGGTCAGTGGATGTTCTACTTGAACCGAGATGTCCCTCCATCTTTGAGCGTATTGTCTAAAAGTCTCTGCTGGCTTCTTTTCCATCATCTGTAGCGTCAATCGATCGGGAGCCATATCAAAGACATGCTTGTATTGCTCACAGAACGCTGAAGCTAAGTCATTCCATGATTGGATCCTCTCTCTGCCGAGCTAATTATACCAACGGAGGGCTGACTCGATCAAGCTATCTTGAAAGCAGTGTATTAACAATTTTTCTTCACTCACATAACCAGCCATTTTTCGACAAAACATGATGAGATGTGCCTTTGGACACCTTGGTCCATCATATTTTTCAAAGTCTGGCACTTTAAATTTTGGGGGCAGGACCAGATCGGGAACCAGACTGAGCTCTTTGGCGCTCATTGCAGAAGGGACTCTAGTACCCTCTATCGCCCTGAGTCTTTCTTCCAGACTCTTATACTTGTCCTGGGCATCGTGATCCTTCATTCTTAACTTGGCTATTTCTATCGGATCATCTAAATCCCGGATAATTGGGTCAACAGGGTTAGCTCCTGGGTTCGATACGAATACTCCTTGCCCTAGATGGGCAGGTGGTGGTACAGGTGGTTGTTCTGGGCTCATAAACTCCCTTTGAGGCCAAACTCCATGAGGTGGAGTGAATCCTGGGGGGTGGAATGGACTCTGATTAACTCTCGAATGGGGTTCTATAATTTCAGGGCTCTGTGCAGGTCCTTTTCCTTTGACCAGGGTCGTCATCATCTCCATTAGCTTGGTTATTTGATCCTTTTGCTCTAGTGATTCCTCTCGGGATCTTACCATCAGATCCCTTGCTTCTTGCTACAACTTAGCTAACTGTTCTTACAGCTCTTTCTGGATTCTTTCCATTCTTTCGATCCTCTCATTGAGTTCGGCGTCCATAGCTCTAGTTCTTAAACGTGTCCTATAGGGATGACGTGATTCCAGATTCGTAGTGTCGCAACTAGGGATTATACGATTTTAGCCTTAATGAAGGATTAAGGTGATATGATTGCTATTGCATGCAATGTAATGCAGATGCATGATATGAATACACGAAAGGTGTTGATTTGATTCAATTCTATTAGATAAACTTTACTAGAAAACAAATTTCCTTTCATAGAACGGACGATTACATATACGACTTTGCTCTAGTGCCTAAATCCTTAACTTTCCTAAGAAGCCAAGCTAAACTTTGGCCTCGCTCTGATCTTGACTCGCATATTAGACTTAGCGCATCAGCCCGAACCGCCAAGGTTTGCAAATGGTCAACCACCTCTCGAATTTGAGCCATGGCCTCGCCCATTACATAGTCTCTATTTCTGATCTGTTCTTGAGAATGGTGGAGCTGCTCCTTCCAATGTTCATTGTTTGCTTCACGGAGCTCAACCCGAATTTTGCTATCTTGTAATGCAGTCTCGAGCTCCCCTATCCTTCCTCTCATCTCCTCGGTCTTATTCTGACTGGCTCTTAATTTGACTACCGAGTTGCGACTACGGTGCAGATGCAGTGACCTTTCTAATTTTGCTACTTGGGCGCGTAACCTCTCTTGTTCACTTTGGCTTTCCAACAGGCTTTTTTCCAAAGCGTCCTCCCGCACTCGAGCATCTTGGAATTTCTTTTCCCACTGATCGGCTCTGGACTTTTCTTCTTTAATTTCCTGTCGCCATTGCTCTGACGTTTTGCCCAAACCAGCAGTTCTGATGGACATGCGTAACTTCTTATAGTCCGTCTTTAAGCTATCCAAATCCTCTTCAGCCTTATTCTTTCCTTTTTTTTCAATTTCTCAGCCTCGAATTTATGGACGTCAACATCTAACTCCAACTGCATCTTTTCCTCTTCTAGCTGCTCTATCCTTTTACCCAATTCTCAGCTCTTTCTCTCGAAATCTTGCTTGATAATCTCTAATTCAGACGGGGTTACTTGCAGCTGCTCTTCTATTGGTCGAGCATTCCCTTGGATTGGCCTTGGGTCATTGTCGTTGATTCTTTTGCCCCACCATCGGTCGTACTCGGGGGTCGTCATTGGCCCCATGGCAAGTCTCTTCATTTTTCGAGTTTGGGTCCATGCATCTGATATCTCGCGAACTCTCTTCTTATAGTTGTCGTCCTTGTATGAAAATTCACATTGGGCTAATCCGTGTGTCACCGGTATGAACTGCCTCGATTGAAACTGCCTCATCACTAGTAATGGGGCATATCCGACAGCTCCTCATATTCCGAGCAAAGGAACCAGTCGAACCGTCCACACCGATACAAGATCTTATCAGTGATCATCCACGGAGCCTTCCATTCTACATCTTTGACTTGCAAATTTTGGAGAATCGTTATCCATTTCTCTCCAGATAGGTCGTCCCGCCTTGGTGTATTTGCTAATTCCTCTAGAGGAGAATAGTTCTCGAAAAAGACTTTGTATGAGACCTTTTCTATCTTCCAAAAATGGCAATGAAACCAAGATAACAACAGCTGTGCACATCCCACGAACCTCCCTTCGCCCGCTCTTCGGCAAGCGTTCAATGATCTGAAGGTTTCGGCTAAAATTGCGGGGACAGGCGTAACTCTCTTGTCAAGTTTATCAAATAAGTCTGAAGCCGCATCCTCTATATGCCCTAACGCCTTGGGGAAGATGACCAAGCCATAGATGCTTAGAGTGAAGATGTCAACCCTCTTTTTCTTATCAGGATGCGCCAAGATCAAGTCCCTCAAGTGTTTCCAAGGAATGCACTTACAATCTTCCTTTTGCTTGATCCGGGCCGTAATCCATTGCCCGCTCATCCCTGTAATGTTCATTAGCCTTTTTGAGAATGCCGACACATTAGCAAACCTTGAATATGCCTTATCAGTTTGAATTCTCGAGCATCGAAACAAAGCTGTGTACTCCTCTATGGTAGGCACCAAATCCACCTTTCTAAAAGTGAAGCAACTATAAGCGGGGTTCCAAAACTGGGTAATAGCTCGGAGTAGGTACTCGTCTACCTTGATATCCAGCAGATAGTGCAAATCACCGTAATTATGGTAGAATAGTTGTCTGACCTTGTTGCCCTAGGAATCCCATATTTCCTTCAATTCTCGCGGGTCATTTTGAGCTACGCTGATGCGGGTGAAATCCCATAACTCTGATTCATGCCCCACTGTCAGGCTATCTCCTTTTTCTTGCTGTATTCTTTTGGACCACACCTGAACGGCCGCATTATCCTCCACTCTATCGAGAAACCCCTTTTCCATGTTAAGCTTTCCTATCTAGTAACCGAATGTGGATCAACACCTTATTATGATGAAATGCCATGCAATAAAAGCAAAACACAACAATTTAGTATCAGGTACAAGAAGAACTTAAAATAAACAGGAAATGATCAAACTCCTATTCAGGGTAACAACTAGGGTTTACACGGCTCTACCTACAACGGGCTCTTAGGTCTCTCTATATGTGGTTCGGTTCTAAAGCAAGGGTACCTGAACCAGCAGATTCCTCGATCCTCACCCATTATAGGCTCATATGGACCGAGTTCAGTTCAGGGGAATACATTTCCCTATGGCTGCACAGAGATAAAAATCTCATGAAGACATAGGTACGGATGTTTTCCGAAAGTGATATACTATCTTGCACGGAGGCAAAAACCTCACGAAAGAGTAGCTTCTCACTCCCACTTAAGGGTGTGACCGCAATGGTCATGCAATGCAATGCCAAAGTATTTTACAATACTCAACATTATTGTAATCATAGTATCAGCAAATGTATCAAAAGGACACATGATTTTTCAAAACAATTTTCCAAATTTCGACAAGAAGGACAAAGAATAATCAATTTTACGGCCTGACTCTCAACAAGTCCCCAGTGGAGTCGCCAAGCTGTCGTAACCATTTTTTGGTAAAACGGGAATCGACTTGGTTTTTTTGAAAACAAAAAAAGGGGAGTCGCCAACGATCTTTTATTAGGTGTGACCGAACCACCTTTGTTTTAATAAAACATTTTGATTTATTAAAACAATATTTTTGGTCTACGAAAATCTGAGAAAATGGATTCGGGAGTCGGTTATGTGCGAGGAAGGATTAGCACCCTCGCAATGCCCAAAATCGGTACCAAATTGATTAATTAATGTCCTAATGTCGAGAGTTTGAAAATTTCAAAAAGAATTGAAAATTTTGATCTCTTTTGGAAAAGTTTGAATTTTCTCGAATTGAACATTAAGATTTTCTCGCTCCGAAGAAACAAAATATCACATCTAGTACGTTAGGACACGATAATTTAAATCCACGAATTCAAGATCATCTCTTAATTCTCGAGACTCATGCGTAAAAATGTCAAAAGGGTATTCGATTGTTTGGCTAAGCGAAAAAATCGAAACCCAACACATAAGGCACGATCTCTCGAGTTTCCGAACATAGAATATTGCCTTATTTTGAAGTCTTTTGCTTTTGGATAAAATTGATAAATATGTTTTAAAAATGATACACGTTTGGGTAGTTTTGGTTTTAGAGAAACATTATTTAAAACGTGAATAGTGATTATGCTCCTCAAATAATAGTAATGTAACACGAATTTGGCATAACATAATACACATGGTACATAACATTGGAACCTTTAATCTAAAATAGTAACATGCATGAATAACCACGATAGCGGAACAAATATAAGTAATGATGATGATAATAATATGGGAATACGAATAAACAAATGATAATGCATGCAAGAGCGATAATCACATAATTTACATTATTTAAATACTAATATTAACAGACAAAGAACAATGAACTAAACAACCTTAAAAATAATAAGACATAAAACAATTTTAATAAAAATAAATTAACAAAATCGATTGTGAGTAAAGAACACACAAGAATAATAAAGTAGATAATATTCGAAACAATTTAAGATAACGTCAAAATATAAAACCAACTATATAAACATAAAGTTCATCAATATACCAAAAACTTTAAAATAAATGGGTAATAATAATAATAGTAATAATAGTAAGAAATATGGATGATAAACGTGATAATAATAAGTATTGAAGAATAAATAATAGTTATAGAAAAGATAATAATAATAATAGTAGTAATAATAATAATAGTAATAATAGTAATAACAACATAACAAAATAATTAAAGAAGGTAGAGTAAAAGGATTAGATTTAAACGAAAGCAGAAATCTGAGGCGAAAATCAAGAGTGAAAGTAAATCAGGGGACTCAAATGAAACGCGCCTAAACTAGGGGGGATTTAAAACTAAATTCGCCCGAGTCCTGGAATGGGGCGTTTAGAAAGGGACTAAATTAAAACTGTGCAAGATTACCGTGCTAAATTTAAAAGAAAGAAAAAAAAGGTAACAAGCTTAATTGAATAAACACATAAAGAAAAGGGCCCAATCGCGCAAATAACCCTTTTGGGATGCGCAGGTCATCCCTTTTTTGAACCAAACGACGCCGTTTTGTTGGGGCTATTTAAGCCCAAAATTTCTGAAAAAAAAATCATTTGCTTCCTTCTTTTTTTAAAAAAATTTCGTGTCCTCTTTTTCTCTCCAGACAAAACCCTAGCCCCCTTTTTATTCCTATGGTTCTCCGCCGCAAACAAAGGAAAACCCTTCCATTGAACACTGAATCGCCACTGCGAATCGACGAGGAGTGACTCACGACAAGCCGATTCCATCGACCACCCCCTCATCCGGCTCCGATTGCGACGGAGGGAATGAGCAGAAACTTTCGGAGGTAGAACCCTTCGTATTACTCCTCATTTCTTTCTTTTTTGACTTTTTGTGTTTATGAAATATTCAACATAGATAAAATAAACAAAAAAATAATAGTGGTGATCAGTAGAGATTGGATCAACCTTTTGCTTTTTATTTTCGCCTTCGATTTTCCGTGTCTCTAAAAGACCGAAGATACAAGATTTATTTCGGTTCTTGTTATGACCGATTTTACAAGGATCTTATCTATTTTTATTTTTTTGTTTCCTATTTCTGGTGATGCCCCCCTTTACTGTTTTTTTAAGTGCCCTTATATCCGAAAACCCCCACTGTTTTAGCACTCTATTACTTGTTCCATGTTTATTGGTTCCTGTTGCCTCTGTTTCTCTGCTTGCAGGGTATGGGTCAGGCGTTGGTGGAGAAGGAGCACGCGGGGAGTGGGCACGAGGGACGACACGCGTGGGAAGTCGAAATGACGCGGATGTGCGCGTGAGGGACGAGCGGCGGCGCTGGAAAAAGGGCCCTAGGGTTTCCTGGTTACCCTGATCTGTTATGGGCTAGGGTAGATTGGGCCACTTAGGTTCGGGCTGGTCAAAATGGGCTGGTTGTTTCACGGTGTCTGGGCTTTGTTTAATTGGTTTTGAGCTTAGTGGGTCTGACATTTATTTTTGTAACTGGACACTTCATGGACTGTTTGTTTGTATTAAATTTGGGCCTGTATTTGGTCTTTGTAATTGGGCTCCGTTTTTTGTAATGGACTTTGGACTTTATTGATTTTTCTTATTGGCTTTTGTTTTATTGGTTTAATTTTATTTGGTTTTTGGGTTCTTTAAATGGGTATTGGGCCGGGCAGAAATTGGGTATTTCATCTATTTATTATATAAATTTATTTAATACAAAATTTTAATAGAATAAATTTTTTTATTTATAAGCTTAGTATACAAAAGCTTAGTATTACAATTTTTATTTCCCCCTGATTTATTGAAATAGAGTTGTTATTACTAAATTTTAGTTAATTCTCTTCCAAGGAATTAAGAAATTAATTATTAAGCTATATTTTTATGTCAATAATTTAGGTCAAATTGATTAAGAACAAACCTCAATTATAGCTACTGATCAAGATAATCAAATATATTACTATATTCATCTAATTTAGATCGATCAAGAGTTATTCATTTTAAACCTAAAACGAAAAATCCTTTTCTATTTCTTTTAAGATTTATTAAATTAATAGTTAGTCGAATTATTATCAATAAAGAACAATAATAAATAAAATATCAAATATCTATCAAGAATACAAATAAAAAAAATTTAATTAGCTAAACATTGAATCTATTGCAATCCTAGAAAAGAAACACAGTTAATGGAAAAATTGAAAAATATCTTAAAATAAAAATAAGAATTAATCATAAAAAATAGATGGAGAATTTGAGTCTTCTCAATAAATTTCGTTGATCCTCTGGTGGCTTCTCTTCTTTTTCACCACATTTCTTTTAAGGTTGAGTCTTTTCTTTTTTATATAATCAAAATTCGCTGCCCTTGTCAGGTAGTTAAGCTGCTCCAGCGGATAAATCTTTTGCTGGAGCGAAATCCTACTTTCCTTGTACAAATCAAACTAACATTTCTTTATAAATAAACTGAAATTTTAAAATCCTACTAAAATAAAAAACAAATAACTTTGATATGAAACCTTCTTCGCAAGGCCTCACTTTTGTTTTTTATCAAGACTTCAACTTTTATCAACTTTTGAGTTTTCACAAGTCGTTTCTTTTTTCCTTCACCAAGAACAAAATGATAAAGTTGATGAAATTAATTAATATTTTTAGTCACTAAAGAGTCAGAGAAAACCCAACTTTGAGTAAGATGAAAGAAATCATTCAGCAACAAAACTCCAAATTTGAAGTAGATACATAGTCAAAATCAAGAAAACAAAGTAAGGTATTATTTTCAAGAATAAAATGTTTTAAATGATAACTAAGATAAGACGCATAAAATTGAAGAAAAGTTATTGGAATAGTAGTTTTCAACATAAAGACAATGAGAGAAGACGAAGAAACAGCTCAGAAGAAAGAATCAAGCACGTTACTGGATGGAAGATAAGAAGAACTTCTGCAGAGATTGTGAAGGAAAAAGCAATAGATACTTGAGTTGGAGGTGTAGTGTAACCGGTCAAAACTGTATTAGGTAAACAAATTTATGTTAACTTATAAAAATCAATAGCTAAAAAAATTTGTTTCTCATCTAACAGCTCTTATTGATTTGGTTCCTATGATTATGATAGAAGAATTTCCTTTATAGTTTTGCTTGTATATATCAATTAAAATATATTAAAATTATTTTATATATATTTTTATAAATTTCATTTGATTGCAAATATAATTCTGAAAACAAATTATTAGTAATAAAAAAAAGAAAATAAGACTTTTCTTTAAGTAAAAAAATACCTTTCAAAATAAAAGTTTTACATTGAAAAATAATACAGGATAATAGATGATGATGTAACGTTAGCTAATTACAAAATTAGAATTTATATATAAATGTATGGGTAAAGTTTTTAATTCATTTATCATTTCACTATTTCACATCAATGTTTTACTCAACTACTCGATATAGTTTCTAATACACCCTCAGGGCATTTGCACCAAGTTCAACATATAAAATCATGTAACATTTCAATATTTTTATCTCATTTCAGTTACACATGTATACAACAAGCAATATTACATTTTTAATCTCAATTAACCAAATAGGATACAAGAACAAATACTCAGATCAATCCATCATCACACCAAATACACTCTAATGTGCTAATTGGACATAAATGCACTGATCCCACCAACCACAACAAAATACACTTGTACCCCTAGGGCATTTGAGTTGGCGATATGTTCTCAACCCCCAAGGTATTAAAGAACTATCTCGATATGTATGTACTGTTAGACTAATGAGTAAAGTCAGTTAGTAGTTAGTAAGTCAGTTAAGGTTGTTAGTCTGTTATCCAAAACTGTCGCTGCTATCTGTTAGCTTACTGTTGTATAAATACATCACTCAGTCATCTTTCATAATAAGAAAAATATTATATTGAGTTTCATTCCTTTGTTATGTTACTTTAACATGGTATCAGTTGTTTTCTTCGTCCTGGCTGCTCTCGTAGGGTTTTATGGAGCTTTCATCTAGCCCATCTGTTCATTCCGCTGCACCAGATATGGCGACCAGTGCCGCTGACAGTGTCGACAGTAGGTTCCTTTCAACCAAGAAGATTAGTGTGTTTCTTGATGATGCTAACTATCTTTTGTGGCGGCAGCAGGTCCTTTTTGCAATCAAAACTTATAAATTTCAGTCTTTTTTGGATTCTCGTACTGTTACCCCACCACAGTTCATTCCAGGAGGAGATGGTGTTCTTCAAAAAAATCCAGAATTCATTCGCTTTGAACAGCAGGACAGTGCATTGACGTCCTGGATTCTGTCTTCTGTAAGCCCCACAGTTCTTCCTCATCTCTTAGGGTTGGATACAAGTGCTCAAATCTGGAACGCGATCACCACCTTGTATGGCAGCAAAACCACCTCTCGATTAATGTTTTATTGACATGCGCTGCACTCTCAAAGTAAGGGAGATCTGCCCATGAAAGATTTTTTGATGAAGATTAAAGGTTTTTGTGATAACCTTGCCAGTTGTGGAGAAGTTATTAGTCAGCATGAGCACGTGACAGCTATTCTCAATGGTCTACCACCTGAGTATGAATCAGTTATAACCATTATCACGGCTAGCCAAATACCTTACACCGTTCAAGGATTTACAACTATGTTGATTGATGCAAAAGCTCACCAGCAAGTTTCCATCTTTGAGGTATTTAGCTCGGCTAATGTAGTGACTCATTCACCTGACAAGTCTACAAGCGGTTCTGAAACTCCTGTCTATCGCCCTTCTTCAACTCGAGGTCGTGGACGTGGTAGATCATCAGGGGCACACATTCAATGTCAGCTATGTGGGAAAATGGGTCATCTTTTTTACCGCTGTTATCATAGGTTTGATACCAATTATAAAAGTACTGGATATAGACTCCCCACTGCACAGGCAAATGTTTGCATGGTTGGACCAGGGACCACTATACCAACGTGGATATCACCTACCATGCCTCTGTGTACATCTTCTGTTCCTACTCCTCAAGCGGGCTGGTATTTCCAACCTGGTTCAGTCTCTCCATGGACTAATCCATTTGTTGTTCCCTCGTCACCACATGTTAGTACTCCAGTTTCTAACAATGCCCAACCTCAAGTCTACTTTGCTACTCCAGAGACAGTTAGAGATAATGCCTGGTATCCCGATTCAAGTGCAACCCATCATTTGACAAATTCGGCTGGTTCCATGACTGACAATTCCTCTTGTAGTGGTCCAGGTAAAGTATTTGTGGCTAATGGTCCTGCTCTACCTGTGTTAGCTACTAGTCAGTCTTCTTTGCTCACTAGAACTCGACCATTATATATGCGCTCCTTGTTGTTTGTACCTGGTATAGCTAAAATTCTGTTATCAATGACCAAGTTTACGAAAGATAATCAGGTGATATTTGAGTTTCTTCGTACACAGTGTCAAGTGCGTGATCTTCAAACCAGAGAGGTTCTTTTGCATGGATCTGTGCACCATGGTCTTTACAAACTACATCTTCCAAATGCATCCAAGAGTGGTTCGGTTGAGTCATCAGAGACGGCACAATGTTTTTCAGCCAAACTTTCTGTTCCTTTACATATATGGCATTCTCAACTAGGACATCCATGTAACACCCCTAACCAGTATCCATCGCCGGATTAGGGTTGCGAGGCATTATCTATAAATTAAACTATCATATTCGAATGTACTATAGATAAAGTTACACTATCATAGTAAGTTTAAAACTTAATGAATATATCACAAATCTATATTACCAACTTCACATGAAAGAAATTTTAATCAAATAGAAAAAGTACTATTCATTTGGTCATTAAGTTATAATAACCACACATGCACAATCGTATAATCGCATTACCGAAACAAGTTATCAAAACTAATGCCAAATATACACATATGGCAAAAATCTTCTTAACCGAATCTAAGGTACAACAAATTCAATACCAACTGTCCAAAGCATTAACCCATTTCATTAACCATAAACATATATATTTCATGTAATTTACTTCCATATTAACAAATACCATAACAGACTCCACAAGTATCCATAATATTAATATTTAGACATGACCGAATATGTATGCTAATTCATCATATTTCATAAGACCATAAATATGATATGCTCAAAAAGAACACTTCATAGTTAATAACATCAAACCAACTTATTCATTTTCTTTTAAAACCTGCTTAAGCTGAACCTATAATGCAACCATACATATATGATTAAACAAAACAAAATCAATCAACCAAAGTCATAGGAATTTTTGCCATTTTCGCATGGCATTTAAATATATAAATACATTCACCAAAATATTGTTGAGTCCACTCAAATGTAATTTAGCCTACACATGCCATAGTTTTTAAGTTTATTCTCAAAAAGAGGTACCAAAATAGTTGATAGTATGCTTGACTTCGACAGGGACTCCCGAGCTTGAGCTTTGACTTCGAAAAACCTATGGTACATTATACCAAACACACTATGTAAGCTATTATAGCTTAGTAAGTTATAAGCAAAGAGGTAGTATATCTATATACAAGCTACTTAATAGTTTCTAATTTACTTAACTTAAACATGGATTAGGTTGCAACATCCATACACATAATATATCATCATTAATCAATATCATACCTATTTGGTCACCAAATAAATCCAAGTAATCACATATTGAATTTCCACACCAAAATAACTTACCCGATTTACATCGAAAGTGAACTATCATATAACATATAAATACCAGACACTCCCGTTTACCTCCACTAAGTGTTTTCGTCTTTTAGGAAAATCTGAAAACCCGTACACCTAGTACAAGCCCGTAACGTTTCGCTCACATGTAGCGTTATTTAACATGTCCGCACACACGATGCCACTTCCATAACATATCGCTCATATAGAGCCGTTATTTAGCATTTTCCGCACACACGGTGCCACCACTTCATAACGTGTCGCTCACTTGAGAGTCATTTACTCAATTAAACATGTAGTTATTTATTCAATCACCACCATTGCTCACTTCGTGTTCCACAATTAAATACTAATCAACCCATAATTATTTATCCAATCCAAACATATCAAAATTTCATACTCATGTGTGTATATATATATATCAATTATACAATTACCCAATAGCAACAATCCAATTTCCATATGTCATACTTTCACATTCGGCACAAACCAAATACATATACACAAATATGTATTATTAATCATACATTCGGTACAAATATCCATCTCATTACATATTCATATTTAGCTCCTTTCTAAATCATATATATATACATATATATTCAAAGCACTCAATGCATCCACACTTATACATGTATATATCATTCAACCTAGCATTCGACCAACCTATAAATATATTTGTTCTCATACCCTATCAGATTCGGCAACATTGGATTTTTATAAAAATTTCAATTAGTCCAAGAGGTAAATCCATATACATGTGCATAATAAATCACAATTCGTCTTCATACTCAAAAATCCATATCTCATTCGGCAATAAAAAAATTAAACCTTAAATTCATTTGCATATATATATTTATTTATAAAAACCACTCAATTAAACTGTTTGCTTATAAACTTACTTATAGTTGAGAAGTTAAAATCTTTCGGCTACTCGATTAATTTAGCTTTACCCCGATTCGATTCTGGTTCTATTCGTCCTTGATCTAAAATAAAGTTTAAAGAGAGCCCATTCAAATAAAATTTCATTCATTTTTAATTCGAAACTCATAATTTCACCATTCTTCCAATCTATCAATCATAGTTTGAAATTTTCACAATTTAATACCATTTTCTAGTCATTCGAACTAGGAAAATTTTCACATTATTGAGCTAAGGCCGAATGTCCCTTAAGCTCCTTAAAGCCTTAAAATGCTATTCAATTTGATCATAACATCTAATTATGAAATCTACCCTTTTATCCCTAGAACTCACATCTTTTGCAATTAAATCCCCAAATCATAAAACACCAAATTCATGAAATTTGGACTCCTCTCTCAAGAGCCGAATTTTCCCCATCTATATACAAATCTTTACCACTCATTCATTTTGCATTTTACACCCTCAAATATAAAACTTCATAATCTAAGCCATTATTCACTATTCACCTAAATTTCCTACTCAAATATGTTGATTTCAAGCATAGATATAACATATAACTATCAAACTTAACAAAGCAAAAATATCCATTCATGGCCGAATCTATGGCATGTTTAATTCTCAAAATTTTTCACATGGATTTGATAGTATTTGGAATAGTTAACTCAGAAATGTATAAATTACAAAAATTCAAACTCAATTACTAACCTCAAAGTAACATGCAATGGCCGAATATGGAGCTAAAATTTTCCCCTTTTTCTTTGTTAAGATTTGGCAAGATGAAGAACAAAGATGGAAGATGAGTTTTCTATCATCTTTTTATGTTTTTATTATTTTAATTAAATTATAATACTAATATAATACCACTAGCTAAAACAAATGAATTTAACAAAGGAATTAATCATCATGCCGTCCACTACTATAAGAAATGGGCTATTGGACATGCAAGTCCATTCATTCAAGGAACAATTCAATTAAACCATCCCACTTAATACAGGCTACTTTTACTACTTTAACTATTTGGTCCTTTCTCTTAATTTAAGCACACCAAAGCAATTAAATTCACAATTTTCAACACATACCCATTCATAATTATTGCACACGAAAACAAAATAATATTAGGAAATTTTTTTCGGCTCGGATTCGTGGTTCCGAAACCACCGTTTCGATTAGGGTCGTAATTGGGTTGTTACAACTCCCCCCTTTAAGTAATTTTCCTCCCCGAAAATCTTACCGACGAATAATTGTGGATAGCGTTCTTTCGTTGATTCATCGGTCTTCCAGGTTGCTTCTTCTACTCCGTACTTAAGCCACATAACTTTAACTAGCGATATCTTCTTATTTCGCAACTCTTTCACTTCACGAGCTAAGATGTGAATCGGTTCTTCTTCATAAGTCAAATCGGGCTGAATTTCAATCTCTGTTGGACTGATCACATGAGAAGGATCAGATCTGTATCGTCGAAGCATCGACACGTGAAGAACATTATGGATCTTGTCTAACTCAGATGGCAACTTCAATTTGTACGCAACCGGCCCAATATGTTCGATAACCTCATACGGCCCAATAAATCTCAGACTCAATTTTCCCTTACGACCAAATCTAAGTATCTTTTTCCATGGTGATACTTTCAAGAACACTCGATCACCCACTTGAAACTCTATATCCTTTCGTTTCAAATCCGCGTACGACTTCTGACGATCTGATGCGGTTTTCAAACTTTCTCGAATTACTCTAACTTTCTGCTCCGCCTCTCTGATCAAATCAACCCCGTGTATCTTACCTTTACTTAGCTCAGTCCAGTATAGCAGTGTTCGACATTTTTGACCGTACAATGCCTCGTAAGGGGCCATTTTAATACTTGATTGAAAACTGTTATTATAAGCAAATTCAATCAACGATAAGTATCATTCCCACGTACCCTCAAACTCAAGAACGCAACATCTCAACATATCCTCGAGTATTTGAATAACACGTTCGGATTGACCATCTGACTGAGGGTGAAAAGCTATACTGAAATGTAATTTAGTACCCAAAGCATCCTGCAGTTTCTTCCAAAACCACGATGTAAACCTTGGATCTCTATCTGAAACAATAGAAATAGGTACTCCATGTAACTGCACAATCTGCGATAGGTACAACTCAGCCAACTTATCAAGTGAGAAATCCGTACGCACCGAAATAAAATGAGCCGATTTCGTCAATCTATCTACAATAACCCAGATTGAATCCTTTTTACTTGGCGTCAAAGGTAGACCCGATACAAAGTCCATGGTGACTCAATCCCACTTCCATTCAGGTATCATAATCGGCTGAAGTAGTCCCGATGGCACTTGATGCTCAACTTTCACTTGTTGGCATACTAAACACTTCGATACATAGTCCGAGATGTCTCGCTTCATACCTTGCCACCAATAATACTGTTTCAAGTCGTTATACATTTTCGTGCTACCCGGATGAATCGACAACTTACTATCATGAGCTTCATCACAAATCATTTGAATTAATTCGGGTTTCTTAGGCACACATACCCGATTCTTGAATCGTAGGCACCCTTCAGCATCTATCCGAAAATTTGAATCCGTACACGAGCCACAATAACTCCTTTTTGCTTTTAAATCATCATCGAATTCTTGAGCTTCTCGAATCTGCTGCTCAAATAATGGTCTTACTTTCAACTCAACAATGATCGCACCATCCTCAGTCATAGCTATATCCGCATTCATTGCCCGTAGAGCAAATAACGGCTTTTGGCTAAGTGCATCAGCAACCACGTTAGCCTTTCCCTGATGATAATCAATCACGAACTCGTAATCTTTCAACAATTCTAGCCATCGTCGCTGTCTCAAATTCAAATCCTTTTGAGTCATTAAATACTTTAGACTCTTATGGTTTGAATAGACGTGGCATTTCTCACTGAATAGATAGTGACGCCATATCTTCAAAGCAAATATTATAGCGGCCAACTCAAGGTCGTGTGTCAGATAATTTCTCTAATGCGGTTTCAACTGTCTCGAGGCATAAGCTATGACTTTACCCTCCTATATCAATACACAACCGAGTCCATTTAAAGATGCATCACTAAAAATAACAAACTCTTTACCCGACTCTGGTTGAACAAGTACTGGAGCTTCCGTTAACAAGTCTTCAGTTGATCAAAACTCTTCTGACATCATTCTGACCACTCGAATTTAACATCTTTCTGTAATAGTTTTGTCATCAGGGTTGCCATAATCGAGAATCCTTTCACAAAACGTCTGTAATATCTAGCAAGCCCCAAAAACCTACGCACCTCAGAAACATTCCGCGGAGGTTTCCAATCTAAAATAGTAGAGATTTTACTCGGGTCAACCCGAATACCCGCTGCTGAAATTACATGCCCCAAAAAGCTGACTTCTTTCAACCAAAACTCACATTTACTGAATTTTGCGTACAATTGCTTGTCACGTAAAATCTGTAACACTAGCCTCAAATGCTCAGCGTGCTCAGTTTTGTCTCGCGAATAGATCAGTATATCATCTATGAATACAACTACGAACTGATTTAAATACGGTCTGAATACCCGATTCATCAGATCCATGAACATTGTCGGGGCATTAGTGAGCCCAAACGGCATCACTAAGAACCCATAGTGACCATATCTCGTTCGAAAAGCCGTCTTTGGTATATCCGATTCTATGACTCGCAGTTGATAATATCCCGACCTTAAATCAATTTTCGAGAACACAGATGCTCCCTTAAGTTGATCGAACAAATTATCGATACGCGGCAATGGGTATTTGTTCTTTACGATCACCTTATTGAGCTATCGGTAGTCAATACACATTCTCAATGTTCCGTCTTTCTTTTTCACAAATAGAACGGGCGCACCCCTGGGAGAGAAACTCGGTCTAGCGAAACATCTATCGGTCAATTCTTGCAACTGAATCTTTAATTCTTTTAGTTCAGCCGGTGCCATCCTATACGGAGCTATAGAAATTGGGGTAATCCCTGGCACTAGCTCAATCCCAAACTCTACCTCACGAACGGGTGGCAATCCCGATAATTCCTCCGGGAATACATCAGGATATTCATTAACAACCTGTACCGATTCAATCTTCTTTTCAGTTACTTTGCTGTCAATCATATACGCAAGATAGGCTTCACAACCCTTCCTCAGATACTGTCGAGCCATCATTGAAGATATCACAGAAGGTGGTCCGCTCAAATCCGCAGACTCAATTTGGATTCTCTCATTATTTTGGCAATTTAAAATCAATAGTCTTTCGTCTGCAATTAACTACTGCATCGTGAACTGTCAACCAATACATTCTGAGAATAATGTCAAACTCATCGAAAGGTAGTAGATCAGATTAGCCGTAAAACACATGTCTCAAATCATTAATGGGCAGTTCTTGCACACTTTATCAACTAATACACATCGACACAAGGGGTTTGAAACTCGAATCACAAATTCAGTAGACTCAACAGGTAGAGTCTTACTGGTTGTTAATGTTTCACATACATATGAATGAGTTGAGCCAGGATCAATCAAAGCAGTTACACTAGTATCAAAGAGAGTGAAAGTACCGATAATGACATCTGAAGATGAGGCCTCCTCTCTGGTACGAATGGCATAAACTCTAGCTGGTACACAAGTATCCGAGTGAACAACCACATTTGAAGTCCCCCTCTGTGCACTACTCCTACCTCCCCCAAAACGAGATGATCTGCCTCTGGCTGTAGTACCGCTCGGTCTCGCACTCTGAGCAGTACCCCTTTCAGCAATCTCCGGGCAATCTCGAATGAAGTTGTCCTGCGAGCCACACTTGTAACAAGTGCGAGAAATGGATTTACCCCAGCAGTCTCCGAAATATCGTCTGCCATACTGCTGACATTCAGGTTTGCTCGATCTCTCATTACCAACACTAGCAACTGAGGTAGCCCGAGAACTCACTGGTGGTCGTTCTCGTATAGAAATCCCGGTGTTAGGTTTGGATCGGCTACCATTATTCTTGAACTTCTTTGTTACCATCTGCGAAAATTTACCCGCAGATCTCTTTCGGCAATCTCTAGATTCAAGCTCAACTTTCCATTTTTCTTTCCCTAGTTCTTCTGCTTTACAAGCTCTTTCAACAAGTACAACAAACTCGTTAATCTCAAGAATGCCAACCAGAAGCTTTATATCTTCATTTAAACCATTCTCAAATCTCTGGCAAATAGCAGCCTTCGACGAAACACACTCGCGAGCATAACGACTCAGTCGCACAAACTTGCATTCATATTCGGATACGGTCATACGACCCTGTTTAAGCTCCAAAAATCTTTACGCTTAGAATCTATAAAGCGCTGGCTTATATACTTCTTACGGAACTCCGTCTGGAAGAAGTCCCAAGTAACCCTCTCTTTCGGAACAACTGACACGAGTGTATTCCACCAATAGTAGGCAGAATCCCGTAATAATGATATGGCACACTTCAGACACTCATCGGCTGTGCAGGACAGTTCGTCAAAAACACGAACAGTATTATCAAGCCAAAATTCAGCTCTCTCCGCATCGTCGTCATCCTCAGCTCTAAATTCCTGAGCTCCGTGCTTCTTAATGCGATCAACAGGAGGTTTGGTTATTCTTTTAGGATTGGCAATTGGAGGTACCATCGGTATTACAGGGGTACATTCGGATTTAAGGGTGGTTGAACAGACGGATTGGTTCGTATGTAATGACTGAACCAATCATTCATCATGCTATAGAAGGCTTGTCTGGCCCTGTAACACCCCTTACCCGAAACCTTTGCCGGAGTCGAGTATGTGGCATTACAAGACTCGACTACAAGTTCGGAACATAAAGTTTTAAAGCTGTCCAACTGCATCATGCTGACTAAATTGACCATAACTCGAGTTACAAAACTCAAAATTTGGATCCGTAAATTTTCCTTGAAACTAGACTCATATAAATTTTTACCATAATTTTTCCAAAATTTTTCATGTGGCCAATTGGTACAGTTTATTCATCAAAGTTACCCCTTTTTCACTGTTGGCGATTCTGACCTGTCATTACAAAAACTCATTTATCTCATAGCACAAATTTTCAATAATGTTCTTGTTTATTCCTATTAAAAATAGACTCATCAAGGATTTCAAACATATAAACCATGCTCCCTAATTATTTTTGTACAATTTTTTAACAATTTTTCCAAGACAGAACATGGATTCACGAATTCATTCAGATCAAGTCTCACTAAAATTTAAATATCTCATAACATAAAACTCCTTTGCCTACTCTGTTTCTTTCATATCAAAATAGACACAATAAGCTTTGGTTCTATACCTAATTCACCTTCTAATTCAACTTATCCTATTTTTGGTGATTTTTCAAAACTACATCACTGCTGTTACTAAAGACTGTTTCTTTACAAGATATGATTACTAGCTTATAACCGAATATACTCACATATAATTCGTACCATCCATGCATCTTAACCATTTACGCAATTTAGCTTATACCTAAATCATTTGCATAATATCATAACATCATCGATTTAAAAGAGCACCAACATTTATAACCAAAGTCCCAAAAAGCATACTTGACTAAAAATTTAGCCATATTCGCATGGCTATTACATACATGAACCAAAGTTTCCGTCAAACTTAGACAAAGTCTTTCCTATACATGCCTTCTTTGGAAAAACCAAAATGAAAGAGTACCAAAACAGTTTGATAGTGTGGACGACTTTCCCAGCGATCCCGACGAGCTTGTAGCTTGCACCTAATCTATAAAACAAAGGAGAACATTTCACACTAGTAAGCTTACTAGCTTAGTAAGTCCTAATCTCATGATAATAAAACATACAAATAATTGAAATTAAAACTTCCAACTTATTGTATTCCATATAAGCACTTAAGTAAATTACTTATACAAGGCCGAATACTAGAAATTCAATAACCCAAGTAAGGTAGAAATCATTTCATTAAAATTCATATAAACATATCGCATGAAAATCTCCTTTCTTAGCATTTATACTTGAAAACCAATTGTTCCATAATAGCACATTCTAACTCGAATTCCATCATATTACACCCATCAATATTAACTTCAACACATATAACACAATTCTCATAATATTAATTCGACTCAAGTGATATTAAGCATAACATACCTTACATGCTTACTCGAATCATATACTCAATAAATTAGCTTTAAGTTGTCTTGAACAAAGATTCGATTTCTCTTTTGTAAAATACATCACCGGCATCAAGCCTGCTAGGCGTAAAAGCCCGAAAAGTAACACCGGCACAAGGCCTGCTAGGCATAAAAGCCCGATAAATAACACCGGCACAAGGCCTGCTAGGCGTAAAAGCCCGAGTCACGTCAATACAGTTAAACATTACCAACACACTTCATGACTATTATAAACTCATCTAATTCAATTGGGCTCACTCACATTGGACCAACAAAACCATTTTATCATTATACAATCCAATAATTCCCATCACATACTCAACATAAATCATCAACCTAATATGTCAATATACATTCGGCCATGATGTAAATGGATACTAACATCCATCAATTTTTAATATTCAAGATAACCATAATTAATTCTTTGACACGGTTTAACTAAAAGGCTTACCTCGGTTGTCGATAGTCCGTGCGAATCGGCTATTCGAGAACCTTCGTCTTTCCCCGGTCTAATTTCGTTTTTCTTTGCTCCTGATCCCTAATTAAGCCCCAAAGTGCCGAAATTTCAAGCTCCAACAATGGAGTTTCTTCCTCCAACTTTCGGCCAAGAAGATGAGTAAGGTAAGGTTCTCTTTCTTCCCACTTGTTTTTATTATTTTATGTTAAAACAAACACATATTTTAACATATTTATTAACACACTAATATAACTTATAATTATACTAAAATAACATCAATTTTGTGATAAAAAGGCCCATTGCCGTCCCTCTTTGTAGTGTATGGGCTAATTGCCCTTTTAGTACATCCACTTAAAAAGCCACAATCAATTTAGCACCTTTCACTTTAGCATGCAACTTTTGTGTTTTCTCGATTAAATCCTTTTTATCAAATTAAGCACCTAAACGATAAAATTTTTCTACGAAACTTTCACACATTTTCATTCACATATAATAGACATAGAATAAGTTATTAGAACATTTCTCGGGCTAGGATTCGTGGTCCCGAAACCACCGTTCCGATTAGTGTCAAAATTGGTCTGTTACAACTCTCCCCCCTTAAGGATTTTTGTCCTCGAAAATCTTACCATTAAATAAGTTCGGATATTGTTGCCTCATTGACTCCTCAGGCTCCCACGTAGCCTCTTCAACTCCGTGACGATTCCATAGAATCTTTACTAATGGAATTCTTTTATTTCTTAACTCTTTTATTTCCCGAGCTAAGATACGGATCGGTTCCTCATCATATGTCAAATCAGATTGAATTTCAATCTCGGCGGTGTGATCATGGGGACAGATCCGATCCAGTATTTATGAAAGCATCAAACGTGAAATACATTGTGTATTTTTCTAAGTCAAGGGCAATTTCAATCTATAAGCAACAGGCCCTATACGCTCGATGATTTCATACGGTCCAATAAATCTCGGACTCAACTTGCCTTTCCGACCAAAACGGAGTATTTTCTTCCACGGAGAAACTTTTAAGAACACCCGATCTCCGACTTGAAATTCAATGTCCTTACGCTTCAAATCGGCATAAGACTTTTGACGATCCGAAGCAGCTTTCAAATTATTCCTGATAAGAACCACCTTCTGTTCTGTTTCTTTAATCCAATCAACCCCGTGTATCTTATTTTCACTGAGCTCAGTCCAGTACAACGGTGTGCGACATTTTCGCCCGTATAAGGCTTCATAAGGCGCCATTTTTTTGCTAGATTGGAAGCTATTATTGTAAGCAAATTCAATCAAAGGTAGGTATCGTTCCCACGTACCTTCAAACTCGAGAACGCAACACCTCGGCATGTCTTCAAGTATCAAAATAGTTCGCTCGATCGACCGATCTGCATTTGCGGATGGAAGGTCAGTACTAAAATGGAGTTTAGTACCTAGAGCATCTTGCAATCTCTTCCAAAACCGCGATGTGAATCTCTCGGTCTCTATCTAAAACAATGGAACTCGGTCGGTACACCGTGCAACCTTACAATCTGCGTGACACATACGATTCGGCAAGCTTATTAAGTGAATAGTCGCGCGCATCTGCGTACAAAATGAGTGATTTAGTCGATCTATCAACGATAACCCATACAAAGATATCTTTCTTACTCGGTGTCATAGGAAGACCGGATACAAAATCCATTGTAATTCTATCCCATTTCCATTCGGGTATCATGATTGGTTGAAGTAGTCCGGACGGTACACGATGCTCGGCTTTTACTTGTTGATGAGTTAAGCACTTAGAAACAAACTCGGATATATCTCGTTTCATGCCAGGCCACCAATAGAATTGCTTCAAATCGTTATACATTTTAGTGCTACCCGGGTGTATCGATAGTCGACCACTATGGGCCTCACATAGGATCATCTGTATCAAATCTGAGTTCCTTGGAACACACAATCGGCCTTTATAATTCAAACAATCATTTGCATCAATCTGAAAATCTGATTCTGTACCACTTCCACACTGACTCCGAATAGCAATCAACTTTTTGTCAACTTTCTGTGCATCACAAATCTGCTGAATAAACATCGGTCTTGCTTGTAACTCGGCTATGATCGAACCATCATCAGACATAGTCACCTGTGCGTTCAATGCACGAAGAGCAAATAATGATTTTCGGCTTAACGCATCCGCAACAACATTAGCTTTTCCCGGATGGTAGTCAATCACTAGTTCATAATCTTTCAGCAATTCTAACCATCTGTGTTGTCTCAAGTTTAGATCTTTCTGAGTCATCAAATATTTTAAACTTTTGTGATCTGAATAAATGTGACATTTTTCGCCGAATAAATAGTGACGCCAAATTTTCAATGCGAACACAATGGCTGCTAACTCCAGATCGTGAGTTGGATAATTTTTCTCATGCGGCTTCAATTGTCTCGAAGCGTAGGCTATCACCTTGCCTTCTTGCATTAAAACGCAACCCAACCCATTCAAGGAAGCATCGCTAAAAATAATAAATTCTTTACCCGATTTAGGCTGAGTTAATACTGGGGCTTCGGTCAAAAGGCCTTTCAACTGCTCGAAACTTTTCTGACACCTCTCTGACCACTCAAATTTGACATCTTTTTGTAGTAGTCTCGTCAAAGGTGTAGCTATTACAGAAAAACCTTTTACAAATCGTCTATAATATCCCGCAAGGCCTAGGAAACTTCGGATCTCGGAAACATTCTTTGGTGGTTTCCAATCGAGTACGGCTGCTATTTTGTTTGGATCTACCCGAATACCTGACACCGAAACAACATGACCCAAGAAGTTAACTTCATTCATCCAGAACTCACACTTACTGAACTTTGCATACAATCGTTGACCTCTCAAAGTTTGTAGTACTAATCTCAAATGCTCAGCGTGTTCCGTTTCATTTTTGGAGTAGATCAGTATATCATCAATAAACACTACTACAAACCGATCTAAAAGCGCGTGAAGAAGACTCGGTTCATTAGGTCCATAAAAACAAAGCAGTGCATTAGTAAGTCCAAAAGGCATAACCAAAAACTCATAGTGTCCGTACCTGCTTCGAATGCGATCTTTAAAGACATCCGAATCTCGACTATGGCCGAGCATAATAGCCGATCTCAAATCCATTTTCAAAACACTGAAGCCCCTTCAACTGATCAAATAAATCATCAATCCAAGGTAACGGTACTTATTCTTTATAGTTACCTTATTTAGTTGCCGATAGTCGATACACACATCGCATAGTCCCATCTTTCTTTTTCACAAATAAAACCGGTGCACCCCACTGAGAAAAACTCGATCGCGCAAAGCCCCTATCTCACAACTCTTTGCAATTGCACTTTTAACTTTTTTAATTCGATGGGGTGCCATTCGATGCTGAGCTATCGAAATAGGAGCCGCACTCCAGCACTAACTCAATGCCGAACTCAATCTCTCGTCTTTGAGGGTAAACCCAGGTAGTTCTTCAGAAACACATCGGGTATTCGCACACCACCGATCTGATTCAATTTGTTTCTCGGACATCTTATTATCCAAAGATATAAGCCAAATAAGCTTCACACCCTTTCTCACATACTTAGGGCTAACATTGAAGATATTGCAGTAGGCAACCCATTTACATCACAGTTTAATTACGATGGTCTCACTATTTCAACATTTCAAATCGATAAGCTTTCTTTTACAATCCACTACTTGCCTCATGTGAAGTTAACGACCCATACCCAAGATTATATCAAATTCATCAAAGGGCAACAACATTAAATCACCAAAGCAATAATCCCGAGTCATCAACGGGCAACCTCTACACACTTTATTAACAAGCACACATCTACCCAAAGGGTTGGACACACGTATCACAAACTCGGTGAGACTCAACTAGCGAGTCTTTCCGAATTCTAAAGTTTCACACACATATGAATGAGTCGAACCAGGATCAATTAATGCAATTACAGTAGTGTCATAAAGGGTGAAAGTACCGGTAATGACGTCGAGGGAGGAAGCATCCTCTCTAGCTCGTGCAGAAGATATGCTCTGGCCGGAGCTCTAGCCTCGAATCGAGCTCAGTAGTGTTCTTCGTTCCTTCGACTACCACCTACATTGCCCGAATGTCTGAGTGGTCTACCTCGCATCGATGTGTTGCTCGGCTTAGTGTTCTGAACTGTATTTTGCTCAGCTAACCTTGGACATTCTCTAATAAAATGATCTGACGATCCACATTTATAGCAAGACCGATCATGAAATCTACAACTCCCTGAGTGTCATTTCCCACAGTGCTTGCATTCAGCTCTATTCTGAGGGACGTTACCAACACTGGCTATCGAGGTAGCTCGAGAGCTCATAGGAGGTCGATCCCGTCTAGGTGGATCTGTAGTAGCTTTATGTCGGCTGTAATCGTCTCTGGACTTCTTGGATGTGGAATTGAAGACCTTACCCGAAGATCTTTTACGAATGTCTCTAGTTTCTATCTCAGCCTTTCTTTTCTCTTTCCCGAGCTCTTCAGCTTTGCAAGCTCTCTCAACTAAAGTCACAAACTCTTGAATTTCAAGAATGCCAACAAACATCTTTATATCTTCATTTAGGCCATCTTCAAATCTTTTACACATAATAGCTTCAGTAGAAACACACTCTCTAGCATATCTGCTGAGCCTGACAAATTTTCTTTCATATTCAGATTCACGGTCATTCGCCTGCTTTATTTCAAGGAACTCCTTTTTCGTTTTTGATCAATGAATCTTTGGCTAATATACTTCTTGCGAAATTCATTTTGGAAGAAATCCTGTGTCACTTTTTCTTTCGGAACCACGATACTAGTGTATTCCACGGTGATATGCAAATGTCCCACAAGATGATATATAGCACACTTCAAGCATTCATCCAGAGTACAAGATAGCTCATCAAGTACCCAAATAGTGTTATCAAGCCACATTTCGGCTTTCTCTGCGTCATCATCATCATTGGCTTTAAATTCTTCGGCCCCAAATTTTCGAATTTTATCAACTGGGGGCCTACTAAATTTCATCGGATCTATCATCGGGGGTGTTGAAGGAATCGGAGTTGGATTATTCGGGGGTGGGGGTTGGTGTACAGCCGGGTTATTTTGAATAAATTGGGCAAACCACTCATTCATCATCTGATAAAAGGCTTGTTTAGTCTCTCCTTCGTGGCTACCCGAAACAGGTCGAGAGTCTACCGGCGCTGATCCGTGTGCATGGTCAGGCACTACGCTCTCTACATCATCAGCTACTGCTCTTTCAGGATCAGTGTCCATTTACTATATAAAACAAAGTTCAGGCTGTCAGAAGTCACCACACTATCAACATATAATAAAGGCATGTATAGCTAGACTCACACGCGCTACGGTAGTCCTAGAATCGACTAAACCGTAAGCTCTGATACCAATCAAATGTAACACCCCTTACCCGAAACCTTTGCCGGAGTCGAGTATGTGGCATTACAAGACTCGACTACAAGTTCGGAACATAAAGTTTTAAAGCTGTCCAACTGCATCATGCTGACTAAATTGACCATAACTCGAGTTACAAAACTCGAAATTTGGATCCGTAAATCTTCCTTGAAACTAGACTCATATAACTTTTTACCATAATTTTTCCAGAATTTTTCATGTGGACAATTGGTACAGTTTATTCATCAAAGTTACCACTTTTTCACTGTTGACGATTCTGACCTGTCATTACAAAAACTCATTTATCTCATAGCACAAATTTTCAATAATGTTCTTGTTTATTCCTATTAAAAATAGACTCATCAAGGATTTCAAACATATAAACCATGCTCCCTAATTATTTTTGTACAATTTTTTAACAATTTTTCCAAGACAGAACATGGATTCACGAATTCATTCAGATCAAGTCTCACTAAAATTTAAATATCTCATAACATAAAACTCCTTTGCCTACTCTGTTTCTTTCATATCAAAATAGACACAATAAGCTTTGGTTCTATACCTCATTCACCTTCTAATTCAACTTATCCTATTTTTGGTGATTTTTCAAAACTACATCACTGCTGTTACTAAAGACTGTTTCTTTACAAGATATGATTACTAGCTTATAACCGAATATACTCACATATAATTACATACCATCCATGCATCTTAACCATTTACGCAATTTAGCTTATACCTAAATCATTCGCATAATATCATAACATCATCGATTTAAAAGAGCACCAACATTTATAACCAAAGTCCCAAAAAGCATACTTGACTAAAAATTTAGCCATATTCGCATGGCTATTACATACATGAACCAAAGTTTCCGTCAAACTTAGACAAAGTCTTTCCTATACATGCCTTCTTTGGAAAAACCAAAATGAAAGAGTACCAAAACAGTTCGATAGTGTGGACGACTTTCCGAACGATCCCGACGAGCTTGTAGCTTGCACCTAATCTATAAAACAAAGGAGAACATTTCACACTAGTAAGCTTACTAGCTTAGTAAGTCCTAATCTCATGATAATAAAACATACAAATAATTGAAATTAAAACTTCCAACTTATTGTATTCCATATAAGCACTTAAGTAAATTACTTATACAAGGCCGAATACTAGAAATTCAATAACCCAAGTAAGGTAGAAATCATTTCATTAAAATTCATATAAACATATCGCATGAAAATCTCCTTTCTTAGCATTTATACTTGAAAACCAATTGTTCCATAATAGCACATTCTAACTCAAATTCCATCATATTACACCCATCAATATTAACTTCAACACATATAACACAATTCTCATAATATTAATTCGACTCAAGTGATATTAAGCATAACATACCTTACATGCTTACCTGAATCATATACTCAATAAATTAGCTTTAAGTTGTCTTGAACAAAGATTCGATTTCTCTTTTGTAAAATACATCACCGGCATCAAGCTTGCTAGGCGTAAAAGCCCGAAAAGTAACATCGGCACAAGGCCTGCTAGGCGTAAAAGCCCGATAAATAACACCGGCACAAGGCCTGCTAGGCGTAAAAGCCCGAGTCACGACAATACAGTTAAACATTACCAACACACTTCATGACTATTATAAACTCATCTAATTCAATTGGGCTCACTCACATTGGACCAACAAAACCATTTTATCATTATACAATCCAACAATTCCCATCACATACTCAACATAAATCATCAACCTAATATGTCAATATACATTCGGCCATGATGTAAATGGATACTAACATCCATCAATTTTTAATATTCAAGATAACCATAATTAATTCTTTGACACGGTTTAACTAAAGGACTTACCTCGGTTGTCGATAGTCCGTGCGAATCGGCTATTCGAGAACCTTCGTCTTTCCCTGTCTAATTCCGTTTTTCTTTTGCTCTTGATCCCTAATTAAGCCCCAAAGTGCCGAAATTTCAAGCTCCAACAATGGAGTTTCTTCCTCCAACTTTCTACCCAAGAAGATGAGTAAGGTAAGGTTCTCTTTCTTCCCACTTGTTTTTATTATTTTATGTTAAAACAAACACATATTTTAACATATTTATTAACACACTAATATAACTTATAATTATACTAAAATAACATCAATTTTGTGATAAAAAGGCCCATTGCCGTCCTCTTTTGTAGTGTATGGGCTAATTGCCCTTTTAGTACATCCACTTAAAAAGCCACAATCAATTTAGCACCTTTCACTTTAGCATGCAACTTTTGTGTTTTCTTGATTAAATCCTTTTTATCAAATTAAGCACCTAAACGATAAAATTTTTCTACGAAACTTTCACACATTTTCATTCACATATAATAGACATAGAATAAGTTATTAGAACATTTCTCGAGCTCGGATTCGTGGTCCCAAAACTACCGTTCCGATTAGTGTCAAAATTGGTCTGTTACAGGCCCCCTCATCCGAATTACTCGTAGCCGGTCGAGATTCCTCTAGCGCGGTCCCTTGCATGGGAGCGGGCGCCACACTCTCGACATCATCAGCTACCGCTCGCTCTGGATCGGGATCCATTACTATATGAAAGAAATAAACACATTACATTGTCAGAAGTCATCATACTATTACATCATAAAATATGGCATGTATAGCTAAACTCACACAGGCAATGTTAGTCAGAAAACCGACTAAATCGTAGCTCTGATACCAATCAAATGTAACATCCTAACCAGTATCCGTCGCCCAATTAGGGTTGCGAGGCATTATCTATAAATTAAACTATCATATTCGAATGTACTATAGATAAAGTTACACTATCATAGTAAGTTTAAAACTTAATGAATATATCACAAATCTATATTACAACTTCACATGAAAGAAATTTTAATCAAATAGAAAAAGTACTATTCATTTGGTCATTAAGTTATAATAACCACACATGCACAATCGTATAATCGCATTACCGAAACAAGTTATCAAAACTAATGCCAAATATACACATATGGCAAAAACCTTCTTAACCGAATCTAAGGTACAACAAATTCAATACCAACTGTCCAAAGCATTAACCCATTTCATTAACCATTAACATATATATTTCATGTAATTTACTTTCATATTAACAAATACCATAACAGACTCCACAAGTATCCATAATATTAAGATTTAGACATGACCGAATATGTATGCTAATTCATCACATCTCATAAGACCATAAATGTGATATGCTCAAAAAGAACACTTCATATTTAATAACATCAAACCAACTCATTCATTTTCTTTTAAAACCTGCTTAAGCTGAACCTATAATGCAACCATACATATATGATTAAACAAAACAAAATCAATCAACCAAAGTCAAAGGAATTTTTGCTATTTTCGCATGGCATTTGAATATATAAATACATTCACCAAAATATTGTTGAGTCCACTCAAATGTAATTTAGCCTATACATGCCATAGTTTTTAAGTTCATTCTCAAAAAGAGGTAACAAAATAGTTGATAGTATGCTTGACTCCGACAGGGATTCCCGAGCATGAGCTTTGACTTCGAAAAACCTATGGTACATTATAGCAAACACACTATGTAAGTTATTATAGCTTAGTAAGTTATAAGCAAAGAGGTAGTATATCTATATACAAGCAACTTAATAGTTTCTAATTTACTTAACTTAAACATGGATTAGGTTGCAACATCCATACACATAATATATCATCATTAATCAATATCATACATATTTGGTCACCAAATAAATCCAAGTAATCACATATTGAATTTCCACACCAAAATAACTTACCCAATTTACATCGAAAGTGAACTATCATATAACATATAAATACCTGACACTCCCGTTTACCTCCACTAAGTGTTTTCGTCTTTTAGGAAAATCTGAAAACCCGTACACGTAGTACAAGCCCGTAACATTTCACTCACATAGAGCCGTTACTTAACATGTCCGCACACACAGTGCCACTTCCCGTAACGTATCGCTCACATAGAGTCGTTACTTAGCATTTTCCGCACATACAGTGCCACTTCCCGTAACTATCGCTCACTTAGAGTCGTTACTCAATTAAACATGTAGTTATTTATTCAATCACCACCATTGCTCACTTCATGTTCCACAATTAAATACTAATCAACCCATAATTATTTATCCAATCCAAACATATATATATCAATTATACAATTACCCAATAGCAACAATCCAATTTCCATATGTCATACTTTCACATTCGGCACAAACTAAATACATATACACAAATATGTATTATTAATCATACATTCGATACAAATATCCATCTCATTACATATTCATATTTAGCTCCTTTCTAAATCATATATATATATACATATATATTCAAAGCACTCAATGCATCCACACTTATACATGTATATATTATTCAACCTAGCATTCGGCCAACCTATAAATATATTTGTTCTCCTACCCTATCAGATTCGGCAACATTGAATTTTTATAACAAATTTCAATTAGTCCAAGAGGTAAATCCATATACATGTGCATAATAAATCACAATTCGTCTTCATACTCAAAAATCCATATCTCATTCGGCAATATAACAATTAAACCTTAAATTCATTTGCACATATATATTTATTTATAAAAACCACTCAATTAAACCGTTTGCTTATAAACTTACTTGATAGTTGAGAAGTTAAAATCTTCCGGCTACTCGATTAATTTAGCTTTACCCCGATCAGATTCCGGTTCTTTCCGTCCTTGATCTAAAATAAAGTTCAAAGAGAGCCCATTCAAATAAAATTTCATTCATTTTTAATTCGAAACTCATAATTTCACCATTCTTCCAATCTATCAATCATAGTTTGAAATTTTCACAATTTAATACCATTTTCTAGTCATTCGAACTAGGAAAATTTTCACATTATTGAGCTAAGGCCGAATGTCCCTTAAGCTCCTTAAAGCCTTAAAATGCTATTCAATTTGATCATAACATCTAATTATGAAATCTACCCTTTTATCCCTAGAACTCACATCTTTTGCAATTAAATCCCCAAATCATAAAACACCAAATTCATGAAATTTGGACTCCTCTCTCAAGAGCCGAATTTTCCCCATCTATATACAAACCTTTACCACTCATTCATTTTGCATTTTACACCCTCAAATATAAAACTTCATAATCTAAGCCATTATTCTCTATTCACCTAAATTTCCTACTCAAATATGTTGATTTCAAGCATAGATATAACATATAACTATCAAACTTAACAAAGCAAGAATATCTATTCATGGCCGAATCTATGGCATGTTTAATTCTCAAAAATTTTCACATGGATTTGATAGTATTTGGAATAGCTAACTCAGAAATGTATAAATTAGAAAAATTCAAACTCAATTACTAACCTCAAAGTAACATTCAATGGCCGAATATGGAGCTAAATTTTTCCCCTTTTTCTTTGTTAAGATTCGGCAAGATGAAGAACAAAGATGGAATATGAGTTTTCTATCATCTTTTTATGTTTTTATTATTTTAATCAAATTATAATACTAATATAATACCACTAGCTAAAACAAATGAATTTAATAAAGGAATTAATCATCATGCCGTCCACTACTATAAGAAATGGGCTATTTGACATGCAAGTCCATTCATTCAAGGAACAATTCAATTAAACCATCCCACTTAATACAGGCTACTTTTACTACTTTAACTATTTGGTCCTTTCTCTTAAGTTAAGCACGGCAAAGCAATTAAATTCACAATTTTCAACACATACCCATTCATAATTATTGCACACGAAAACAAAATAATATTAGGAATTTTTTTCCGGCTCGGATTCGTGGTTCCGAAACCACCGTTCCGATTAGGGTCGTAACTGGGCTGTTACAATCCGTGTAAAAATGTTCTCACTAAAGCTCTGCTTCATTGTAACATAGCATGTGATAAAAATAAAATACCACTTAATTGTGTTGCTTGTCATCTTGGCAAAGAGCATAATCAACCATTTGCTAAGTCCACGACTGAGTATTTTTCTCCTCTTCAATTAGTTATGGCTAATGTTTGGGGACCAGCACCAGTTTCTTCAAATGGTTTTTCGTTTTATGTGGCCTTTACCGATGCCTATACGAGGTATACATGGGTGTATTTTATGCAGCAAAAGTCAGATATGTGTGGCATCTTCACTCAGTTTCATTAACAAGCAGAGAGATCACTTGGTGTCAAGCTTAAAACCTTGCAAACAGATGGAGGGGGTGAGTTTTAGATGCTGAAATCATACTTATCTCAACAAGGGATTGTGCAACGACTTACGTGTCCATACACTTCTGCCCAAAATGGACTTGTTGAGAGAAAACACAGACAGATAGTTGAGGTTGGTCTATCTATGCTGGCTCATGCGTCAATATGCCTTTAAGTTTTTGGTCTGATGCCTTCACCAGTGCCATCTACCTTATCAATCGATTACCTTTTTCATCTTTTGGTAATGTTTCACCTTATGAAAAACTTTTCCAGCTTAAACCACACTATCATCCGCTTAGAGTTTTTGGGTGCTTGTGTTTTCCTAATCTCAGGCTCTACAATAGGCAAAAACTTCAATTTCGTTCCACCCCCTGTACATTCTTGGGTTACTCCCCTCTACACAAAGGGTATAAATGTCTTGCCTCTAATGGGAGACTATATGTTTCACGGCATGTCACTTTCCATGATGATGTTTCTCCCTTTAAAAATAATAGCCACCAAGTTAAGTCATTCTTACCAACAACAAAGCCAAGTTTCAAACTCCTTGTCTTATCCACCCGACCTACACCTATCATATCATCTGACATTCCAATTAACTCCCCAGCCCAATCTTTCTCTCCTGTCAATCATTCTAATCTACCTACTCCACTAAATCCTTCACCTAGTAATCCTATATCCAGCTCTCATTGTCCGACCCTAACCACTCCATCTCGTCCACTGCCCTTACCTTCTCTTAATTCTCATCCCATGATTACGAGAAGCAAAGCGGGGGTTTTCAAACCTAAGGCATACATGAGCTCAACTCTCCTTTTAATGATGTACCTGTCACAATTCATGAAGCAATGCGCCATGAGTGTTGGCGAACTGCAGTTCAGTGTGAATTGCAAGCTCTTGTACTTAACAATACATGGCACTTATGTTCTCTTCCTACCAATTGCCAAGCAATAGGATGTAAGTGGTTATTTAAAGTGAAAAAGAAAGCTGATGGCTCCATCAACAGGTACAAAGCTCGACTGGTAGCTAAGGGGTTCTCACAGCATGCTGGACTTGATTTTCGGGACACCTTTAGTCCGGTGGTTCGAGCAATCACTATACACACTATTCTTGCTATAGCGGTCATGAGAGGATGGGATTTGAGACAACTTGATGTCAACAATGCCTTTCTGAATGGTGAGTTGACGGAAGAAATATATATGGAACAGCCCCCTGGGTTTGAAGTGGAAAGTCAGACGGGTTCAAGGTTTGTTTGCAAGCTTAACAAAGCTCTTTATGGGCTTCGTCAAGCACCTCGAGCGTGGTTCCAAACTCTCAGATGATTTCTAGTCGATACACTTAGTTTCTCTACTTCAAAAGCTGACTCTTTTTTGTTCATTAAGACTTCCTCAAATTCTTGCATGTTTCTCATGGTATACATGGATGACATTGTACTCACTGGAAGCTCTAGCAAGGACGTTGATGATGTAGTGACACAACTTCATAATAAGTTTGCAGTTAAAGATATAGGGAGACTCAATTTTTTCTTGGGCATTGAAGTTCAACACTGGGCTCAAGGACTTGTCCTCAATCAGAAGCGGTATATTCAGGAAATTCTTCACAAAACTGGGATGTCAGGTGCTGCACCTACTCCCACACCCATGGTTGGCACACCCAAGCTTGTTGCCTCCGATGGTAGTCCACCTCTTGCTGATGGTCAGTTATATCGGAGTGTTGTTGGTATGCTTCAATACCTGTGCATCACAAGACCTGATTTAGCATTTAGTGTTAACAAGCTAAGTCAGTTCATGAACTCACGTAGCGAGAATCATTGGAAAGCAATTAAAAGAGTGTTGCGATATCTTGTCGGGACATTGGATCATGGTTTGTATTTTTCTCGAGGACCGTTCCACTTAGTGTGCTATTCTGACGCTGATTGGGCCTCCTCTATTGAGGACAAGCAGTCGACTACAGGCTATGTGGTCTATTTAGGTCCTAATCCTGTTGCTTGGAGCTCTAAAAAGCAAGCCGTCGTGTTTCGTTCTTCTGCTGAAGCCGAATATCGGAGTTTAGCAGATTGTGTCTCTGAGTTGTTGTGGGTTAAGCAGTTGTTAGATGAAGTTGGTGTGATGCAGGCTCAATCACCAGTGGTTTGGTGCGATAATACCTCCACAGTGCCAATGGCTGCGAACCCTTCTCACCATGCACAGATCAAACATGTTGAGATAGATCATCATTTCGTCCGAGAGAAAGTTCTTGATGGCTCTATACAAGTGAATTTTGTTCCGTCAGCAGCTCAAGTGGTTGATGTTCTTACAAAACCAATCACGCCAAAGCAGTTTACTGATTTTAGACATGCTCTACAAGTTTTTGCTAGTAATGATCAGTTTAATAGTCAAAGGGAAAACGGGGAAAATGTTAGACTAATGAGTAAAGTCAGTTAGTAGTTAGTAAGTCAGTTAAGGTTGTTAGTCTGTTATCCAAAACTGTTGCTGCTATCTGTTAGCTTACTGTTGTATAAATACATCACTCAGTCATCTTTCATAATAAGAAAAATATTATATTGAGTTTCATTCCTTTGTTATGTTACTTTAACAAAATAGACCTTATGGCATGCTAACTATACTCGTGACTCTATCTGAAAACTTTAATAGAGTAAATTCCTTGATTAAGTATCATATAATATTAAGCAAGCATATATATATATATATATATATATATATATATATATGTGTGTGTGTAATTATTTAATGAACTAAAATTAGGAGAGTAAAAACCATATTAGCTATTCGCTGACGGCTTTGCCTTTCCCTTTGGATATAGGAAATCTATTAGATATATAATTCGGACATAAAAACATGATAATTAGACATGAATGTGCATTATTCAATTTAATCCCTACTAACGTTATTATCTAAAACACTCGTATCTCATAAATCACCAAATAGAATTTAAATCATGCTTAATAAATATAGTACAAGGACATCCTACAACTATTATATATTATGAAGTCTCAAATTTTTTGTCCCTTATAATTTAGTCCTTAATTTTTCATAATTTAACTATATAATTTATACTTAATTCTAGACTAATTCAACATTTTTCACTAACATTACCTCATGAATAACCATAATCTTAACTATTGTTATCATGCTTGATTTTATCGTTAAACCCTAACTTCTTCAAGTTTCGCATTAATGAAACTTTATATTATATTCGCTAATTCACTAAATTACTTAATGGGTTCTTAACCAAATTTCAACTAGGATTTGATTAGAACTTACCAAATTTTCCTTTAGCTATGTTCGGCTATGGAGGAAATGAAAGATTTTGACTTTGACAGCACTCATAGCAAATGATAAGCCTTGGGACAATTGAATTCCCCTAACAACAGAAAAAGGTTTAAACTTGTACACCATCTGCATCAACCCTGTAACACCCAAAACCAGCAATACTGCACCAGTACAAATCCCAGATGTCATAATTTCCGGGATGTTAAAACCAGAACAATCCGATTTAGCTACGGCCGCAATAGATTTCATGGGTTGGACAGGCATTGGGACACCATATAAGGCACCAGTGACGACGTTGTAAATCCCAGTGTATATCAATGTGGTGCCTAAGTTAAGGTTCTTGGGAAGTGTCAAGGCTAATACAATAGGAATATATGTGCCCATTTGGATTGAAACCCCAAGTTCCTAGTCACCCTTTGGACTATGGCTGATGAACGAAAAATGGGGTTGCATAAATTGAATTAAATACAATTACTTAATATATTATATAAAACACTCTTTTATATATAAATAATTTGTATTTCATGTGGTGCATAAATTGATTGTATGCATTAATTTAAATATGTTAGAATTAATGATAACATATTTAAATTACCACTTATTTTAAATTTTAACTAAAAATTATAACATATTTAAATTAATACACACAATTAACACAAACATCACACGAGAATACAAATTAATATTATATATATATTACAACATCACAATCATCATCTAGTCTCAATCACATGTTAGCAATACCAATAATATATATATATATATATAGACACACCAATTGTCGAAAGTTTCGAACCAAAATCTTTTTGAATTTGGCCTCACTAATTGGTTTGTTATTATTGAATCCACGTAAAGATATATTAAGAGAGTGATAATAAGTGTGAAAAAAGGCAATGGATTATGATGGATGATGGTGTGAGAGTTTAAGGGGCTTGATATTATTATGTGTTTTGGTATTTATATTGCACGTAATTTCGAGAGGCAAGATAATGCTATTGAGGAACATTTTTATTGGGATATTTTTGTTATTTAAACATTTGTAGAAAATATAAAAAAAATTGATATATCGTAAATTAAAATTTTACTATTCAAATTTATTTTTTCTTAGATAATGTATATTTAATATGAATATGAGGATTTGAGTATGGAAGTCGTAATTCGAATTTAAAATTTAAAAATTTAATTTCAAAATTTAAAACTTAATTTGAAAGATTGGAAATAGTTTGAAAACTTAAGTTTTGAAAGTTAAAATTTGTTTCTCCAAACTTTTTATCTCTATATTGGGTAATTGAAGTCGCGTTTTTATTCTCAACCTGAGAGTCTTTTATTTAGGGTTCTTTTCTCTTTATAATCTTTGAAGGATCTTATCCCTTACATCATGTCTTAAAATTGCATAATTGTTATTTTTCAGATAACATTACATAATTGTTACTTTTTAGAAAATATATTCTTTTATTACAAAATACAAATTACAATTTTTTTTAGAGAATATTTATTGTTCACGTCAGAGAATATTTACTGGAATTTCATGTTTTAATGTTTGCATTTGTTTTTTCATTTCTTGTTGTTTCATTTTAAGCTGAGAAAGTTTCAATTAAATTTATTTTATTTCTAATCGTAATTTAGAATTTCTAATTTTTTTAAATTTTATTTTTTCATATTTATTAAATATTATATCTTATATATTGTACATTTGTGATTGTTATATTGTACTTTTTCTTTTTCTGCCCATGCAAACATAATAATTTAAATATAAAATAGTTCAATATGAAATTATATATTTCTCATTTATTAAATACATTTATTTAATACAAAATTTTTATTTATAAGTGTTATAAAATCTTTTAGTAGAATTTAAACTCTTAAGCGGCTATTATAATGAAATCTCTTATAAGATCAGAACCATAAGAACTAATTCAATTAGATATGTTAGATTAAAAGTCGAGCTTAGCAACCATTGATGTCTACAAGTCAGCATAAACTTATTTACTTTGATATATGTTTTACCGCTTGGCATTCATGTTGGACAAATATTGCACACTCAAGTATACGTGTCGTATAAAGTAGTATAAGAGTATTGTTCGTGTAAGAATTATTTGTAACCTCTTTAATCTAGTCTAGTCGTTAAGTCTAGATTCAAGAGATTACATCGGTCACTGAAATGATCTACTAGTAATTGAGGTTTATAAAATAATTATTTTAAAATATTTGTTTATTTTAGTAGAAAACTTTTGTAACATCCCAAATTAAACTTATAAGTTTGGGCTTAGCGAACTAGGGTCGCTAGTGGGCCTGGTGAGCTGTCAAACAAGAGTAAAACACCCAAGATACCAACAGGAAACTGGTGCAAAATTGTCACTAAAGAAGTTCCTAATACCAAACCCAACATCATTTTGGCTGCACCAAGTAAGGCTACACACCCACCACTCCTGCCCCCAAAACTTGTACTGTCCAGCTAACCCACCTGCACCATGGCAACATGGCATGGCACCAAACCAACACCTCACCAAGTTCAATAGCCCCACGGTTACCGAAACCGAGGTGGCTGAGAATTCCCTTCCTGGAAAAAGATCCGATGACAACTTACAGACAGCAATCACCGAGTTCAATACTGATAAAGGTAGTTGAGGAATTTGTCCCCTTGATAAATCCTTCCTTCCATGAATGACCAGTTATTTTCACAATATCCATTACTGAAGGTCCAAACTTAATGTCATTCACCACTTTTGGCCTTCTTATGAAAGCCAAACTACACCTAACAAGAAAATGATGAATGCTGAAGGGATGGTAGCCATGATTTTCCTCATTCTTTTTCTTCTAACATTCCTTTCTTCATCAACAATAGCCTCCTCACTTTGATTTCTTTCTTGACCTGCTCCATTGAAAAAAAGTTATGAAACCAGCACAAACAATAGCCAAAACCATTCCATCCAATCCCAACCACTGCTTATTTCCCATATATTTTGACTTCGAGAAATCCCGAACCTTTCTAATGTACTTGACAGCACTCATAGCAAATGATAAGCCTTGGGACAATTGAATTCACCTAACAACAGACAAAGGTATAAACTTGTACACCATCTGCATCAACCCTGTAACACCCAAAACCAGCAATATTGCACCAGTACAACTCTCAGATGCCTCCGGGATGTTAAAACCAGAACTGTCTGATATAGCTACGGCCGAAATAGATTTCATGGGTTGGACAGGCATTGGGACACCATATGAGGCACCAGTGACGACTGTAAATACCAGTGAATATCAATGTGGTGCCTAAGTTAAGGTTCTTGGCAAGTGTCAAGGCTAATACAATAGGAATATATGTGCCTAAGTCTCCCATGGCACCATTCAATTCCGCCCATTTGGATTGAAAACCCAAGTTTCTATTCACCCTTTGGACTATGTTGGCTGATGAACGAGAGATGGGGTTGCTACTACGAGGTGTTTCAGGTAGAGTTTGGGGGGTTTTGACTTCGAGACTCTATGGGTGTGAATTGTCAAATAAAAAGTATTATTTATAAAATTTTATATATGAAATATAAATATTCACTCATTGGATACTTGATAGTTGGCACTTATGGAGTTAAGTTTAAGTCTTAAAACTGTGACACTTATAACATAATTGTCACACATTTATCACACTTTAATACTCATGATACTCGTAACATAATTGGTCACTTAATTTTGTATCATATTTTACATTATATACACATAATTAAGGATTTTAATCCAACAATAATAAGTGTAAAGAAAGCAATGGATTATGATGGACATGGTTTGAGAGACTTGGTACTGTTATGTGTTTTGTTTAAAGATTAAGTACTTATAATGGTGGTGTTGGGTGAATTAGGTTGCGAGAGAAATTGTGTGAACAACTATGGCACAAGATAAAAATCTTGAATAAAAAAAAGATGGTGAGACTGAAAGTGATGGTGGAACTCACATCCCACCTTTCAAATTTTCAATTTTAAGATAAATAATAACTAATTAAAATAATAAATATATATAAATTATTTAAAATAATAATTAATTAAAAAATAAATATATAAATTATTTTGAGAATTCAAATATAGTGCGAAAGGATGTATTGTAAGAGAAACCCATTACTTTCTGAGTGGAATTGCCATAATATAGACATTTTTCTTAGCAAGAATTATTGCAATATAATAATGGTGAGGAGGATTTAAAAGGCATTATGGCATTGAAATTTTTAAGGTTTAGATCAAGATTCTCACTATTATTCGTATTTGATTTGGTATTGCTACTATATATAACTTTGAGAGTCATGATTATATTATTGAGGAACATCTGTATCGAAATATTTTTGCTATTAAAGCATCTGTAAAAACTATAATTTTTTTTTGATATATCATAAATTAAAATTTCACTATTCAAGTTTATGTTTTTTTTTAGATAATATATATTTAATATGAATATAATATATTAGATTATATTATATTATAAAAAGTATTATTTATAAAATTTTATATATGAAATAGAAAGTTAATTATTATATACATAATTAAAATTCACTATTTAAAACAAAAGTAATATACTTTTTATATTTTTCTTTTTTCTGTCAATGCAAAAATAATAATATATATATAAAACATTTCAATATAAAATTATATAATTTATTATATAAATTTATTTAATACAAAATTTTTAATAGAATAAATTTTTTTATTTATAAGTATTATTATCATGTAATTTTTTAATCAAATCTTTTAGTAAAATTTAAATTCTTATGCGACTATTATAATAAAAACTCTGAGAACCATAAGAACTAATTCAATTAAATCTATTAGATTAAAGCGGAGCTTAGCAACCATTGATGTTTACAAGTAAGCATAAATTTATTTACCTGATACATGTTTTATTGTTTAGGATCCATGTTCTGCATATGTAATTGGTGACTACGAAATTAACTAAAAATTTGACTAAGGTAAGTGTACCTATTAATTAATAGTATAGTTACGGTGAGTAAAGATATCGTTCTCATGAAAATTAAAAGTACTAATAATTACCATCTTTCTATTATTTAATTGATAAATTCGAATGATTGGTTAAAAACTAAAATTAACTAAATTAATTAACTAACGAAAACGAAAAAAAACAAAATAGGAAAATAACATACTTAGGAAAGAATTCACTTGAACTTCACCTTTAACTATCAATCTAAATTACGCAATTTATTTATTTAGTATCTTGAACCATAAAAATCCCTAAATTATAATAATATCTCTTTCGGGAGTAAGAGTAATGGACTCTAGGTTGATTAATTGAATTTTCTTTCTAATTAAAACCCTTGTTATCGCATTAACTCGATTTATGGATTCTTCTATTAGATTTGACTCTAATCCGATAAATTTATATTGTTTTATTTCTAGAATTGCAAGCAACTCCACTCAAAATTACACAATATCTATTCTTAAACTAACAACAATGTTATTGTATAACCATTTTAATCACTTTAATAAGTTTTCATTTTGAATAACTCAATTCCTCTAAATACTACCCACATCTTTCTTTTTTTTGAGAATAAAATAATATTAATTTGAAAAAGAGTAATCCAAATAAAAATTTACTAAAGTTGGCCGAATAAATTTAGTGTACAATAATATTATTGTTAACCAAATTAAGGGCAAGTCACTGAAATGAAATATTAGTAAAGTTGAGTGATTAATACAAGAAAATTATTTAACCACGGTACTGTATTTGTGAATTTTTTATTTCAATGACCAAAATGAAAATTTACTAAAGTTAGGTAACTAACTATGTAGTTTACCCATTTTTTCTATGTCTCTGTTCCGGCGTCCGGGAAACCCGGTTATAAAAGCCCCGACCTCATGAGCTAGTAGAAAAGACAGCTTTGAGCTCACTGATCCGAAAAATTTAAAAAAAAAAAATTTTCAATTCAATAACCTGTTATAATAATCTCTCTCAAAGTCACTCTCGAAGGTAAAGTTCTGATTTTCAGGATCAGCTTTTCATATTCAAGTTGTTGTTTTTTTCTTTTAAATCAATTTATTGGTTTTTATCTTGTGGGTTCTTTGAAATTTCCTTTCTGAATGATTTTCTTGGTGGGTTCTTAGTAAGAGAAAGCTTTTTTTTTTTTTTTTTTTTAAATCTATCTAACTCTCCAGCTTTGGTTTCTAATTTATTTTATTGTTGAACTTGGTGGAAGAAAGTAAAACAGTTTAAATTTGTGTTGTTTCAAATAGTGGAGGAAGCATGAAGGGCCATGAATCAAAGGTAGTGGCTAATTTCTTACTCAACATTGCTCATTTGTATTCCAAAGCCCTTTTCATTTTGTAATTCGATTTTTGTCTTGAATTGTATCTTTAAGAATTTGTATAGTTGCTGTGTGATTTAAGTAAACATGAACACTAGTTTTGAGCTAAATAAGATTTTAAGTAGAAGCATTCATGATAACCATGGATTGATTGATCAATAACTTAGATAGTAATATGACAGTTTACTTTGTGAAGGATTAGGAGATGATGAGTAGGGTTATTATATTTTATATACAGCCATTGATGAGTCGGGCATACTGCCTTTCATTTGCTAGTCTTATGATTACGCTTTTCCTTGAATTAACCTTTTATTTGTTTATGCATATTATTATTTAGATGGCAAGGATGGAGGATATTCTTAATCTTCCGGTGCAAGATCCTCCTTGTGCAGAGTTCTCTGCTGCTCACATAACATGGGTAAAAGTAGAAGGCGGTCGCCAAGGTGGCGATGATATTGCTCTAATCCCTTTTTCTAGAGTAGATGATTTTGTAAAAGGAGAGTCTTCTAATGCAGAATGTCCTGCTAGCTTCCGCATTGAGTCAAGGAGGAAGAGATCTGAAGGAAGTATTAGCAAACCAAGGGTTGATGGATATCTTGAGTATACTCTGTATGATGCAAATTGAACTCCATTAGTAAACAGGACTTTTTTTTTGCTCTGTTGAAAATAACATACAGACACACACAATCTGATAGTAGCTTCTTGAAGTGATTCTCTTTTTCTGGCTATATTCACTGTATATTATATGTTATTTAAATAATTTACAGCCTAGCTGGTCAAACTTTGTGCCACCTTAATTATTTTTACTTCATTCTTTTTTCTCTTTAAAATTCTTTGTCCATTGAAAACCAGTTTATAAATGATACTTCTTGAATGGTTGTTATGACAGCAGTTGTTTAGACATTTCATCATCAATGGCAGAAGATGTTGTGCAAAACATATTCTTATCTCACAACAGGGTTTTTTTTTTTTTTTTTTTTTTTTTTTTTTTTTTTTTTTATAGGCTATCTTTGCAGAATGTGAATGTTTTTATTGAAGGCTAGCCAGCTTAATCATGTTGCTTAAATTTTAGTTGGAAATTACTGCGGTGCATCATGTTTTATATGTGCATGTGTCAGTGAATATGTATCTGTGGAGTGCGTTCTACCATATATTTTCCTGCAATAATGCTTGTTCCTATGTTAATTGCTAGTCTTTATGTGCATTAAAATCAAAGATTTAAAGCTAATCTGTTGATTGTGCAGATACTGGTGTTCTTATGGTCCTGAAGACTACCGTGATTGTGAATCTGGTCTTGGGGATGGTTCAAACTTCAAACCCGCCACAGGGAAGGGAAGCAGGCCAGGGAGACGCCACATGATGAGAGGTTGCCTTTGCCACTTTACTGTAAAGCGCTTGTATACACGTCCCCTCCTGGCCCTTATAATTTATAATCAAAGAAAGCATGTAGATAAAACAGGGTCCCCTTGTCATGGGATACTTGACCAGGATGCTGTGGGGACAAGAGCTATGTATGCTCCTAGAATCTCAGAGGAATTGCGCCAAAAGGTGATGTCTATGCTTTATGTTGGAATATCTTTGGACAACATCATTCAGCATCATATGGAGGTGGTCCAAGGGCATGGGGGCCCACACAACCGAGATGATTTTCTCACACGAAATGATGTTCGTAACATTGAAAGAGTTATTCGTAATACATCACATGAACTTCACATTGATGATGCATGCAGTGTAAAGATATGGGTACAAAGGCATCAAAAGCATGTTTTTTACTTCCAAGATGCTTCTGCTTCAGAACCATTTATTTTGGGGATACAGACAGATTGGCAGCTGCAACAGATGCTTCACCATGGACAGAATGGTTCTGTAGCTTCTCATTCTACCTTTGGCTCAAAGAAACTTAAGGTACTCTGTGTGTGTGTTTAAAGAGTGATTCAAATATATCTGCCAGTCTGAAACAGAAGTGAAAATTTGAGAGTGAAAATAAGAGAAAGATCAGGGCTTCATGGATCTCCTTAATCTTTTCACCTAGGCAGGGGTAAAGCCAGGAATTATCTGGTTTTTTTTTTTTTTTTTGGGGGCAATTTTGTATTAAAATGGCTTAAATTGAATTTTTAACTTTTGAGAGGGGCCAAAATTTCAAATTTTCCATTTAAAGAAACTAAAAGGGATTAAACTGAATTATTTATATTTGAGAGGCATTAAAAGCAATTATTTCATTCTCGGGGGGAGGTGGGGGGGAAGGCCCCTGCCTCCCCCCCGCTGCACCTCTGCACATAGGATTATGGCTGTTTGACACAATACCATAGGGAAAATATAACAAAACAGCTGGTAAAGTTATCATAAACTTGTTCTCTATTCTTCTAAAATTGTTTCATGTTATTTATTGAGTGTCATTAACTTTTCTTACAAGAAATTGAAATTTAAAATAGAAATAACTCCTAAACCATAAACAAAAATCAAATATATATATTATATAATACAGTAAAGCTTAAGATAAACCTCTATACTCTGAAATCTACAATTACCAGAATGAATCCTTTACACTTGAAACTGAAAGAACACCCTAGAAATTGTAGTAGGATGTACTAATGATATTTTAGCATATACAAGGTGCTAAATAAAGCAATATTAAGTAAAGAGAATAATTTCATGTTTCTGCTTTGTTGTTTTGGTTTCCTATTCTGTGGATTTATTATTGCAAATATATAGGTTGGAAATTGGTTAGCGTAGAAATATTATATGGGAAGTCATTGTTCTTTGAACCTATATTACATGGATTCAATGATGAGCGCTAAATTAAGGTATGTGTCTGACAGGGGTATGCTTAGGTTTTTCCAAGTTTTACCACATTTTTGGATGGCTGATCTCAATAACTGTGTCCATAAAAAAGTTTTGGAGACAAGTACATAGAAATATAGTTGTAGCAAGATAGGCCTAACCTTAAGGATGCATGGTCTACAGTGTTATCACATATTTTTAACTCTATATCTTTACCGCAGTTTGAAATGATTATGACCTTAAACTTGATGAAAATATCCTTCATTGACAGTATCCTCTATCCACTTTACTTGTCTTCGACTCATCCCGAAATGCAATTCCTGTTGCTTGGGTGATTACCTCCTCTTTGACCGGTCAAGATATTCATAAATGGGTAGGCTCCCTTGCTGAAAGATTAAGGACAAAGGACCCTAGATGGAGACTTAATGCCTTTTTGGTAGACGATCCCTCTTTTGGGTTTTCAGCAATAAGGTAAATCCTGATATGATGTTTCTAATTTATTTGAATAATTTTTTATTTATAGGAGGAATGTTTGAAATCTGAGTTGCTTACATGCAGAGATGCTTTCCAGTGTCGGATTCTATTGTGTGCCTGGCATGTTCGCCATGCTTGGATAAGGAGTCTTTTAAAGACTTGCTGCAACATTGATGTTCAACGAGAGATGTTTAAGCACTTGGGCTGGATATTATATTCCTCAAGAAGCGTACCTAATGCGATGGATGCAGTTAAAGAATTCATGGACGTATTTGTTGATCAATCTGCTTTTATGGATTATTTCAAGAGCCAATGGTCGCCATACATAGGTGAGTGTCCATTGGTTGTTAGCTTTGATTTTGTCTATAGCAATTCTCTTTTCTGCTAACACAATAATTAATCATAGTCATGTCTTTAGTTGCTGATAAGTTTAACATGATGTTTTATGTTGTCTAATTTCTGACTTAAAATGCTTTTTTGTCTTGCAGAGTCATGGGTCAGCTGCATAAGGTCACTTCCTGTTGCTGGTCCAGAGCCGCATGCTGCCATTGAATCTTATCACAGAAGACTGAAGTACAAGCTTTTTAATGATCAATATGCTAATTTCTGGCCTAGAATTGACTGGTTAATCCATACTTTGACTACTGAATTTCACTCCTTATATTGGTTGGATCAGTACACTGTAGAAACCGGATATTTTTCTAATCTCAGAGATGAATCTTTCTCAACCAATGCTTGGTATCAGGCCCTACACATACCAGATATTGATGTCATATTGGATGAGCAAAATCTCCAGGTTGCAAAGGTCATCTCCCAAACAGACCGAAACCTGGCATATACAATTTGGAATCCTGGTTCAGAATTTTCTCTCTGTGATTGCCACTGGTCAAATCTGGGAAATCTCTGTAAGCATGTCATCAAAGTGGCAATGATGTGTAAAAATAGGCAGGTAGCAAGGCCACTATTAGCAGCTCAAATTTATAGAGAGACCTTGCTTAGTCTTCTGCATAATCCTCCAGATGATCCGGTAGTTCTGGATCATGCTATTCTGTGTACAACTCGCTTGCAACAGGATATCAAAGGCTGGGAAGACTTATCTAGCAGTGGACTTCTTCAGCAATTGCCTCCTGAACTTAACTCTCAAATGGCAGATAATACTCTCCTTTTTGCACGCTCTCATTGATTACACCATCGGAAAAGCAATTTAATAAAACAAACGCTTTCAGCAACTCTGTGATGTCACATGATTTCTTCTGATAATCTAGCTTCTGATTGAGCTCAAATGTATATAACCAGGCTTGGAAAAGAAAATATGTAAATCTATGGCATCTGAACTCCACCTACTTGAGGTACATCATGTTTGCTCATGTTTATATTGCTGATTCTGTTTCTGGTAGTTCTTAATTATTTTGTTTCTCCTCAAGGAAAGGCTGAGACGAGGAAGAAAGGCAGAATCTGATTTCAGCCGACTTCCACTGTTCAGCACATTAAGCATTCATTCATCCAGACATGTTTTAGCTGTTCAGTTGCAAAGGTCTGACATTGTTCCCTGCAAATCAATAGCAGGTATCTTCCTTTGTTTTTGCCCAACTTTTATGCTCTATGTGAACTTACTCTCTCTCTACCCACACTGGAGTGAACATAAAATGGAGGATCCTTGGTGAAATATGTTTATTTGGAAACTCATTGGGACTTTCTCACCGTAATGACCAGATTTATTTTTCTTGCTGAAGTTGCCTAAACGCCTTGGGCCTGGAATATCATGGATTTGATCAGAAAAGCATATTGAAACCTTGCAGGTATTGTAGAGCAGCTTTCTCCAGTAATATGAAAAACTTGCCATAGGTTGCTAATATTTTCCCAAACCAAAATCTGTTCCCTGGTGGTCAAGTGTAAATAGCCAGCAAATTGGTACGAGGAGTTTTATCCGTAAATGTCAAATAACTCTCTTAATCCACTGATTTTATATGAAAATTATTTGAAACTGCAGATATAACACAAATCACTCGAGATTTTGGAATTTCTATTGCCATATTCCCTTATCTCAACCATGAGGGATTGGAGTCCACAATTTTGTCCCGGTAAAGTTTATTCTGGAACGGAATAGAATAGGATTACTCGAAAGTAAGTTGATTGTGAGCTATGATTGCCAAGCATGAATGTGACCCATTTTTCATTAGAACCACTCTATTTTACTGCATTTGACATGTAACTTGGGCTCGCAGGTCCGCATCCTTGGAACCTATTGTTGGCTACAACAATAACACTGATGCAGGGAAATTTCCCAGGTTATCATGAAGTTGAAAAGCAAACCTATTATGGTTTATTAAATCTGAGGTAATGGCTTTACTTCCTTGCTTGTAACTTGTAAAGCATTAATCCTGGTGTTGTCGAAGGAACTCAGTCGAACACACCTGGCCTGTGTATAAAACAGTTTCATCTCCTGTGCATAACAATGAAGCTTATCTCCCGGTCTTGGGTTGAATCCCCACTAAATTTAAGTTTTGAGTTCACAATGGCAAGTGGGGTTTCATTTCCATCATTTACGTAACTTCATGGAATAATTTGGGTCAATTGGAAGAATATAGAAACCCCAACCTCAGAATTTTATTTTTATCATATCTCAAAATCCTAACCATTATTAAATCCCTCATATCATAATGTAAAGATTTCAAAAATATTATTTTTCTTAATGGCAATACTGGCTTTTATAAATACAAGGCAAGTTGATATTAAAGTACTATTAGTTGATACACATATTTAATATGGTGGTTTGGGAACTGAAATTCTAATTATATTTGTAAAACCCATAATATAGTTAATCAAGTTAAAACCTTCTATCTATTTCTCAAGTAAAAGGTGTCGATACCCTTGATTTGTTCCATAAGTTACTTTTAGGTTTATTTTGGTAATATTTGCTTCAATTTTGCACTATTACCTCAATTTGATTATTCACTATCCTTTATTAGCTTATAGCATTGTTAAATAAATAACACTTAATATTGACTCTAGTTTACTCAATTAATATCACTTGTTTCATTTTTACATGACTCTTTAACGTCTTCATTGGCCACCCTTCTTCATTCAAAATACTTATTAAACTCACATATATTAATTCTATCCAACATTACCTTGTTACTTCTACACTAATTCCATATCTTGCAATTAGTGTTTAGACATTTACTCTTCTTTTGATTTATTTATATCACGTATCATTTATCACTTAAGCTTTAACTCAGTTGACATTGTTATTATTGTCACAGCTCGGAAGATGTGGGTTTGAGCATGTTTAAGTGTGTCCCTCCGATTTAAGGGTACATATCATTTATTAATCAAGCTTATCATAATAACATAACCAATTGTAGAGTAAAAAGTCTCCACCCTTTTACATTTTCACTCATTAATATTCAATACATTTTTAATTTCCATTTCACATTTGAAAAGTAGGTGCTACATGGGTCATATATATTTGAATGGTCATTATCATTATATTGGATATTAATAGATAAAAAAATGTAATGGAGTTAATCATAACCAAAACATCTTATTCTCCCCCTCAATAAAAAAAATTCTTACACTCCTTTGAAGCAAGCCAAAATGGCATCCATTTGAAAAACAAATTTGAGAAATAAAAACATTTTAAGGCTTCGTTTGTTTCATTAAAAATGGCTTTTGAAAAATAATTTTTGGAAAATGGCTTGTTTTTTTGAAAAAGCTAATATTTTTTTGTGTTTGAAGGAATATGTGTAAAACATTTTTAGTTGTTTGGCAGATTTCTTAAAAATATTTTATAGAAGTTGTTTTCAATGAAACAAGCATATATTTGAGATTTATGATAAAGAGTTTAATGTGTAATTATAGTAAATAATGAACCTTCATGATGTTAAGGATTAAATTGTGAACTTTGTGAAATTTATAATTAAAATAAGAGAAGTGATATGTATGAAAAGTTGTTATGTGAAATAAGATATTATAATGAATTATTTGATTAAAGTGCTTATAAGTTGAAAAATAAATTACATGATAATAGGGACTAAATTGAAAAATGTACAAAATTTTAAGTTTGAAACAATTTAATATGTGAATAAGGAAATCATGATAAAATTTTAATGAATGTGTTATGAGATGATAAAATATGCATAAAGTACTGTAAAAGTGAAATTGTGGAAAAATATAAAATTTTTATGATGATAAGGACTAAATTGTTAAATTTGAGAAAATGTGTGGATGAAATAATAAAAGAAATACATAGAAATTTGATATGTGAAACAAGATATTGAGATAAATTATGTGATTAAAATGTAACAAGAAAATTGATTTAATATGATTAATTAGTGAATATTGAACTTTTATGACAAAAAAGGATTAAATTGAAAAATTATGAAAATTTATAAGAAAATATTTGATAAGTGAAGAATGTAGTAGAGAATGTAACATATCAGTGCTTTAACTCTATGTTTGGGTCGAGTATCGGAGTGTTACAGTGAACAAAGTCTTATAAGATTAGAAAATATCTTGGGGAAAAAAATTTGGTAAGACAGTTTACGAGGATAAGAGGATAATTTTATGTTGATAGGAAAACTTTTTACGTTGACTGACCTATTTTATATGAAACAAACATTGAAAAAGGCTAAAAATATTTTATGTAAAAGCCTTTACATTTGAAATCTAAAATTATTACAATTTAAGAGTTAAATGACAATAGCTAGATATAGAGGTGTTCATGGGCTGGGCTCAACTAAAAATTTAAGCCCATTCATCAGGCTCGGGTCGGGCTAGGCCTAAAACATGGGCCTAAATTTTTTTTCAAGCTCGACCCATATAAAAATGCTAAAATCCGAGTCGGGCCCAGCCTGCCCGTATTAAATTTTTATATTATTTTATATAATTTTTAAATATATATAATACATCAAAAATACTAAAAAATTAAAATAAATATTTCCCAACAAATTGAAAATAAATTTTAAAAAAATATGTAGACTTAAATAACACTAAGATATATGTAACTTAACAAGCAAATACCTCTAAAATAATAATAAAATTAACAAATGCCTTTAAAATAATAACAAAATTAACAATAAAATAAGTTTTATACAATATTCAATCAATAACAACAAAATGGTAGCAACATAATAGTAATATGGTAGCAAAATAGGGAGAAAACAACAAGAAAATAACATTCAAAAATAAAAAAAATAGCAGATTTTTTTTGTCATTTAGTGAATTTGGGCCGGGCTGTGCAGGGTCCGGGCCAAAAATACCATACCCAAGGCACGGCCCATTTTTTTTAACGAGCCTTATTTTTTGTCCAAGCCCATTTTTCAGGCTTATATTTTTGCCCAAACCCTCTCAAATTTTGATCGAGCCTTCGGGCCGCCCAGCCCAGGAACACCTCTAGCTAGATATGACTTTCAACAAATATTTAAAAAAAATGGTGCAACTATTTAAGGAATTTTCCCTATTTGTTGGGAAATATATGAAGGTTTGGCCTTGATAAGTTGCTCTTGAGATTAAGCTATCACTAGAAATACGTGATGGTTCCACAAAACCTGTGGATTATTTAAACCACTTCATAGCCTTTCATAATTTCAGGAAAATTTTTGAACTTATTCAATGTCGTATCTTTACAACCACTTTAAGAATTTGGTGGTATTCATTCATCATAGGATTGATTGTGAATTTCGATCAATTAAATGGGAATTTTATGGCACATTTTACTAGGGTAGAGTAGCCTTCTGAACTTTAGTTTAAATTTTGATCACTCAAAATAAGACGAGACTTTTTGAGAATATATTAGGTGATTGTATACAGAAACAAAGTGTTCATTTCACGTGTAAGACATAGACCTTTGCGATACATAGACTTTTGAGATACGTACTAAGCAACGCATAGCCAACCGGGCTTTATCAATTATAAAAAAAAGACAATGTGATATGCCGAGGCATAAAAAGTTGAGCTACAGAAATGAAAGATCGAAAAGGTTGACAAAAAAGAAATATGTCTTTCTGGTCAGAGAAGAAAATGAATAAAGCCAGTTAAAAAAACGACAGTGAAACCAATAAGGAACAACAGTCTCAGGGGAAGAAACGAGAATGGAATCATGAAAGAAGGATTAGTGCTGCCACCGCCACCACCGATGAAGGGAGATAAAAGTCAATGAAATCCTAGAAAGCATTGTGAGCTTCATACATACAGGGTAGTCCATAGAGGAATGCGTCAGTTTAAACAATGCGATTGAAGCATTGATTCTGAAAGGAGATTATGACGATATGTGAAATCTAAATTACCCACCATAGAAAACCAGCCTGCTCCACATGTGCCACAGTATGAGGTTGCGTGTAAGTGGCCAGTAACTAGAGCAATCAATTTTATAATTGGGGTAATGAGTAATAGGCGGCAGAGTGTGATGGTATTACATACCAATCTTTCTAAAGGTAAAAAAATCCAAGAAATTATTCTCACATGAGATAATATACGAAACTATCAAATTAAATTTCTTAATATATTGTTTTTATGTACCCATAAGTGTTGTATTGGATTTGAATCAGATTTCAGATCAATCTACTTTGATTGACTTGTCTCTATATGTGGTTGCTAACAAATATTACTATTTTTTTTTTATTTTGAATCTTCCAAATCATTTCCAGAGATTCGGGCCCATTCTTTTTCTAATCATTCGAAAAAAATACATTTTTTTTTAAGAAATAGGTGGTAGAGCCGATAAAGATTTTTTTTTCCATTCATCTCTGGAATTAAATACCTCATTTAAAAATTGTTAATCACCTAAGTACCCTTATAATAAGAATTGGGATTATTAACATGTCGGGTTAAGGTTTGCAAAGGTAAATTAACCTATTTAATTAAAGCACTTGGGGGACTAAAAATGCAATCTCAACAACTTTCCCTTAACAAAATTTTAAAACCAGGGGTTAATTACTAACTACTCATATGGAAGTGAAGGATTGATGATTAAATTGTTTACAAGTTCGCAAAAAATGAAAAGAGTGACAAATATAAATTTTAAATAAGATGAAGATACATGCATGTTGTATGGTCATCAATAATAGAGAAATTTTGTTTTTTAGGTTAAATTCTGCTATTAGTCAAAAGTTGTGGATTTGGTTTTTATATTTTAATTTGATTAATTTTAGTCATTGTACTTTTTGAATTGGTAAATTTTAGTTAATGTATTTTTCGAATTTTAAAATTTTAGCCTTTACCCAAATAGTATATGCTAAATCCGTTTAGATTCAATTACTAGTCCTATACTATACGTACAATTGTAGATTTAGTTCATATTTTTCAATTGGATCATTTTAAGACACGGAATTTAAAATTTCAAATTTTATGCAAATGACAATCGTTAATTTATTAACTAAATCTTTAATAAGTAATATGTGAAAATAACAAACTGACTTGATATTGCACATATGATAATATGTTTGGCGTATTAAATTTGAGAAATTAACTTAATGAATTTTACAGTTATTAAGTGGTGAAAATTAGAATTTTAAAATTTGAAAAGTACAGAGACTAAAAATGATTAAATTAAAGTATAAAAATTAAATCCATAATTTTTACAAAGTACAAGAACTAATAGCAGAATTTAACCTTTTTTTTTTCATCAAAATAAGCAGGGGAAAGGGTACACAAATATCCAGGACTTACTAAGTTTTCGTGCTTTCTAAACTCATTTTATGGATCTATTATTCAAGGTTTGTTGGACAAAAAAGAATTAGGGTTTACATCATTCAGCAACTGTAATTTTAACGGTATGTCCAAAGCAATCTTGTTGAAAACGATTACAATTAAACTTGTTCAAGAGTCGAGTTTAAGTTTTTTAATGTAATTTTCTCTAATTCGAGTCAATCCAACTCGACTCATGAGCAACTCTATTTGAATGTAATTTTCTCTAATTCGGGCCGATCCAACTTGACTCATAAAAAACTCTAATTACTGATACAACACAAACATAGTAAACAAGCACTATGTAACTCTTTCTTGAGTTTTTCTAAACATTGTGATTGTCATCGACTTGGGGATATTCAGGTATAATCTTCTTCCAGAACCAATGTTTTCTCCACAGAAATATAATTTCTTCAATTGGAACTCCCTTGGTTTCCGGTAAGAAAAAGTAAACGAAGACGGTCATTACCGTGATCCACGATGCAAAGAACAAGAAGATCCCGAACTTGAAATGGCAAAGCATGGCTAGAAAACACTGAGCAATGATGAATGTGAAGAGGAGATTTACAGCAACCGTAATGCTCTGCCCTGCAGACCTGATTTCTAGTGGGAATATCTCACTTGGTACAGTCCACCCTAATGGACCCCATGACCATCCAAATGCCAAAACAAACAGACATATCACTATCACAACCAATATTGAGTACCCTTTTGATAGTTCTTGGTTGTCCCCAAATTTCACCCCCAAGATTATGGCAACTATAACCTGTATTCAATGGCAGACAATGCAACATGCTTCAGCAAAGTTCAATGTGTTATTATTTGTTGAGAGAAAGAATGTTTAATATCTTGCACCTGACATATAATCATTTGTATTCCGCCGCTGATAAGTAAAACTCTTCGACCCAATCGATCGACTGCCGCAATGGAAATGAATGTAGATCCTGCAAGAACTGCTCCTGTGACAGCTGATGAGTAGAGTGAAGCATTTCCTCCAAATCCCATGCTTTGGAACAACACTGGTGCATAAAACAGGATGGAGTTTATGCCTGTTAGGATTTGGAATGTTGGCATGCAGATTGCCATCACTAGTTGAGGCCTATTCCTTTTCTTAAGGATGTTTCTGAAGGGATGCTTGATTGAATTTGCCAACTCACTGGCATCTACCATGTCTTCGAATTCAGCATCAACTTTATCGGTTCCTCTAATCCTTTCCAGAACCTTTCGGCCTCGCTCTTTTGATCCCATTTCGATTAAACTGTTTGGTGTCTCAGGAAGAAGGCACCCTCCCACTGTCATTAACGTTGCTGGTATTGCTGCTAGGCCCAGAGACAACCTCCATCCCCATGGCTCAAGCTTTTGAGTTCCATAATTTACCATGTTTGCTGTAAAGATTCCGAGTGTTGTTGCTAACTGAAACATCATGTTGAGGGCTCCTCGAAGATGAGTTGGTGCCATTTCTGACAGATATAATGGAACAGCCTTCATAATAAGCATGAAAAAAAGCACGGCTCAGAAATATCTATCAAAGTATCTCATAGATCAAGTAAAACATACTAGGCATTGCTCATTGCCTGTGATTAGAGGTCAATGAATTACTCCTATGCTTCAAAGATATGGAGAAGGGGAAATTTTATTCACTACAGGAAGATCAAACAACGTTATTACCTGGTTTCCGAATCCTATCCCAACGCCGAGCATGATTCGACCAAAGAGGAGCATTGCCAGATTTTGAGCTGCAGCATTGACAGTTGCTCCAACAAGGAAGCTGAATCCCCCACAAATTATACTTGTACGACGACCATACTTCCTGGTTATAGTAGATGCCACCAAGGATGCAACTAGACCGGCAAAGTACAACGACGAGGTGAATGCTGCGAGCCCTTGGTTGTCATACTTGCAGTAGTTGTTTTCATGGGCATGCTGCTTGCTTATGTACACCGAATGGAAAAATTCGCGAAGAAATCCATCCATGGATGTCACTCCACCTGATGAACCATCGTTATGAGGTTCAAAACAACATCAGTTACAAAAAATTTCATAGCCCCTTTTTGGTTGCCAATAAAACTCTCATACAAATACTCTTTCTCCAAACAGATTGAACAGAACAGTCTCGTGTTTCAAATGAATGCTAAAACCAACAATCTAAACAAAATCTCTTAATCTATGAACAAAATTTTGGATTAAAAAGACAGAAAGTACCTGAAATTCCAATGTCATATCCAAAAATTGATCCTCCAACAGCTGCAACAATGCATGCAATAACCACATACAAGGTGACCCTTCCTTGGTACAGCTCTGCTCTCTCCTTGGCCACCCCAGTTGGAACTAAACCCCCAGCAGGCATGGTTGAAAAGCTTTTGCCTTTTTCTTTTTTCTTCCTCTTAGGGACACAAAAAACCAGATGAAATACAGAAAGGCAAAAACCTCTTCAACGTTCACCACCACTGTTTCTTCTCTTATTGAAGATTTTAAAGCCTGGTTTCACAGTGGTTGACTGAAGGAAAACAACCCCCCACATGATCTCCAAAAGGTAGAAAATTATTTTCCATAGTGTTCATCTCAAGTATCTGTCAAGGAATTATTTTAATCCATTTATTTAATCTACATGTGCCGGCAAAACAAAAAGTCTCTCACAATCTTTGCCAACATTGGATTGGATATAGAGAAAAGTCATTAGTACAACACTATGCAATGCATTTTTCTTAAGTTAAAAAGGCAACACCTTTTACCTTGCAAACAAAAAAATGGGTTCAAAATTCATGATAATTAAATATCTGGGTTATTTAAAATTTACCTTTCTGGATTTTTTTAAACTGAAATAGAAATGAATTGGTGGAAGACCCGTCCTGCTTACCTGAGAAAGAAAGAGAAAATTTAACAAAAAATCTCTTTCTTAAAGCAGAAAGTTTGTGTGGTTTCTTTTTCAAGTAGTCTTTAAATTTTAGCAAATAATGGATTGAATTGAACATGCTAAAAGGGTTGCCAAAATAAGTAAGAGACTTCTATATATATAAAATTGTTCAATGGGTGAACTTATATTCTAAATATAACAAGATTTCAATGGCGTTGCTGACATTAATTTTACGAAAAATATTCTCTCTCTCCCTCTTAAACAAAATATTAGTTTATTACTTAGATTGTAATTGGGGTTTAAATGGTTAACCGAACCAAATTAACATTAATCTAATTGTATAATCTTTTAATCATTAAAATATTTCGCTTAATCCTACAAATCAAAATTTATATGTTTTTATCTTTTGATTAAAATAAATGTAAAACATATAAAAAAATACATTAAAATTAACCAAAATATATGTTTTATTTTGAAAGTTAGTTAAATTAACAGAAATTTTATGTCTTAAAACACAACATAGTTAAAAGCACTACATAAGTCTTTAAATTAACACATAATATTAATTATTAAGTTCGATTAATTAGATTAATTACTCAATTTTGAATCAAATTAATCGATAACCACAATTTCAAAAAACTGTTAATCGACTTTCAACCAAATTAAATTCGATCACCGACCGATAATTAACTAAATTAAACTGATTCGAACGGTTAATTCGATTTTAAGCGATTTTTTTTTTCTCATATCACATGTCAATCATTTATAAATATAAGAAGGGTAAATTATATAATTGGTGACTCAATTTTCATACTTTTCATTTTGAGTATTTAAATAAAAAATTTGTATTTTAGACACTACCATTAACCTTTGTTTCTTTTTGTTTTATTGGCAACATTTATTTTAATTACTCAATTTTAATAAAAATATTTTATTTTTAAAAATTTTTTCCACAGGGAAAACCTTTGTTTTCGACGCAACTTTCTACCATTTCATTTTCTCACCCATTAAATAATTAAAAATTAGGGTGGTGGGAAGATCTTTGCTTTCGACGCAACTTTTCACCATTTCATTTTCTTACACCATTAAATAATTAAAAATTAGGCACACACTTGCTGAATAAAAATAAAAATAAAAAATAAAAAAAGGTTATGGGCAATGAGTTTATTTAAATTTAAAAAAGAAAAAGACTGTTTCTGACCAAAGTGAAGTTATTAAGATTATTTATGGTTAAAAGTAGATAATATTTTTACTTTTTAAAATAATAAGAATTTTACAAAAACTCATAAATATTATTTCTTGGTAATTTTTTAAATTGAATTGGTATTAAAATAATATTAAATCTTTTCAATAATTTTAAAAAAAGAATATATGTTTTAATTTTTTTGAATAAAATAACTTTTAAATTATTACAATTATAAGAACTTTTTTTAAATTAATCTTATTGTTATTATTTTCATAATAAAATTCTTTCTATTACAATTAATTATAATTAATTTTCATAAATTAATTTGTTCATTAGCACAAATTTCTTTTATTTATTTTAACATTTGACATCTCTATTTATTATAATCATTTTAATTTATTATTTTCAAAGAATAAAATATATTTTTTTATACTAGTAATATGTATTATTGATTTTTTAAGTTAAGATTAAATTTATTATTTATTTTTTCTTAAAAAATAATTATATTGACAAACACTATTAGCCTGTATGTCATATAAGTATACAAACTAGTTATACATACACTATAGCACTATGAAGTTACAATTAAGAAAATAAATAGTTATATTGACATTAAAGTTTTTTTGACACATGACACCCTCTATTTGAAGCACTTATTTATAATTTGGGTAAATTATTCTTTTACTCCTTGCTTTTAAAATTTTTTTAAGTTATTTTGTATGTTAAATATAAAGTTAATTTTAAATAAATTATTTATTTATTTTCATATTTTACTTAATTGAATAAACTTTTAATGTTAATTATTATTATAATTAATGAATATTAAATTGTTAAATATAAAATATAGTTTAAAAAAGACACATATTAATCAAATCTATGAAATTAAATTTATAATTTTTAAATATCATAAAAGTTAATTACATTCACCGATTAAAGAATATAAAATATAAATATAAAAATAAAATTTTAACAATTTTAACATCAAATAAATTAATTTAATAATAATATATAAAATAAATATCTTGTTAGAAATTATTAACATTATTATTTAAATTATAATATATTAATATTAATATTCAAACAATGATGAATTTTTATATTAGTTAATATTTAATATTTTTAAAATTAAGTAACATTAATATAATTTATTCTAAATTAGTTAAATATTTTTAAAAATATTTTTTAATTACATTGCATTTTCAATTTATTAATATTTTTTTAAATAAATTCATTAAAAAATTTTAAACAAAAATTAATATTATAAAAAATATTATAACTTTAATATATATATATAACTGAGTCTTGCATCACACGAGAATATATATATATATATAAAAGCACACATATTACAAAGTTTTATCTAAAAGGAAATTTTTTACCATGTAGACATTTTAAGTTATTTACATTTGGCATTAACCTAATTATTTTTAAAAAAATAAATAAAAATTTTTAAATTCATAAAAAAAATTCAAAAGTAATATTGTATCATAAAATAGATAAAGAATTTATTCCTTCAATTCATAATATGGTTGATTTATTCAATTTAATTAAAGAGAATATTAAAATGAATTAAAATTGATTGTATGTTAAACAATTAAATTCATAAATTTTAATTGATTTAATTAAAGTAAATATAAAAAATAAAAGTGAAGGTATATTAAATACGAATCAATTAATTTTTTTCCTCCTTGACCTGGCCCAAATTTCAATTAAATAATTTTTAAAATATTTTATTTAAATTTCATATAAAGCTATAGATTTTGTTATTTTAATATTGTAAAATTACTAAAAATGAAATAGAAGTAGAACAAATTTTGTTTTTATTAAAGATTAAAACTATTATTTTCTTCTTAGTTAAAATGAGGTAAAAATTCAAATGTAAAAATTAAAATTAAAATTTCTTTATTGTATTTATTAATGAATATCATTCATTATTAAAACTTAATACTAAACATGGGATCCCCTTTAAATATAAGTAAAAAAGAAAATATTTTTTAGATAAAAGAAAAGAAAATTGAAACTCAAAGGACTAACCTAAAACTCAATGTTTTCATATATACTTCCGTCCTCCTTTTATGTTATATAATTATATGTAATTAGGTTTAGGTTTTGTATTCAATCTTTTTGTAATTTAACATTTAATTTTGATTACACAAATTTAGGAGTTAAAAAATATGGTTTTAATTATTTTAATAATTACTTGGTTTTGTATATGTAACATCTCAGGGAATTCAAAAATTGAAAATTTGCAATTTTTATTAAAAAAAATATCAATACTATTTTTTGCATTAGTTATGGAAAGTGAAAATTTGTATATTATGTCCCAACTTTTGAGATTTTTACCATCAAAGGTTATAAGAATATTAGGAAACATAAATGGTGTAATTACCATTTTAGCCCTTAAATGATAGAATATAGCAATGCTTATGATTTTTTTTTTTTTAACAATTTCGATTATATCTTTTTTTTTTTTTACACAATACCTATAATTATTAATAGTCTCTCCTTAACTCATAAATAGAAGTATAATGCACTTCAACATACTAAACCTTACATCCTTTTATATTGATAACAATACTCATACTAATTAAATTAAGAATAAATCTGTAATTTTTTTTCTATGATATTGAATACAATGTTTATGCAAGTGGTCTCCCATCAAGGCATTCAAATTGAAGATGAATGCCAGCCTTTAAATGTGGTTGTGTTTAGCTACACGTCTCTCAGCTTCAGCCAAAAAATGGTACACCTATCTTCACTTCAATTATTAACTGCCATGTTTAAATCATTGAATAAGATTAGACAAGTTTGAAATCTGGTGGCCCAATCTTTAATTTGTATTTAATTGTAACTTTAGAAAAAATTTATTTGACTTTTGGGTGTAGAAATTTAGTTTCCTATCATTCCAAGCAAAGGGCTCTTGGGTTACAAACTTTTTACTTAATTTCTCACTTAACTTAAACCTAATTGGCCCTATTGAAATAATAATAATAATAAGCAAAAAAAGAGTGGGGTGTTTAGTTTGTGCATGTTGGTATTTGATATATTAGTAGTGTACTTTTTCTTATATAAATAACTTTAAAAAAATTACTATATTTTTTTAATATTTTTATTGGATACTTGTCAACCTCTTAACCCCATTTGTGAAGTCAAAAAACTTCATTACGAAATATTATTCCTTAATTTTTGTATAAGACAAACACACTTAAGGAAAATTGGAATTGTGTTGTTGAGTTTGCCACATTACACATCTATGCGACATCATTCTTCTAATAAGTTGTATGGTCATGACTATTTATTCATCTGTTAAAATATAAAATGTTAGTATCGATATTATAATAAAGCTTATAATTTACCTTCTAATAAGAGGAAAAACGTGTGGAGTAGAAGTGCTAGGACTATCCATGACAATAGATATTATCCCAGGATAATAAAATCTATATAGGCATGCCAAAACCATAAATCCCCAATTATATGTTGTGATTGTTTGGAAATCAGCAAATAATGAAATATACATTGAATGAACTTTGCTGTCGTACTTTTCTAACGTCAACTTGCTTTCGATCAGTTGGAGGATGTAAACTCTAAGATATTGAATAATCTTTAGAGGAGTTTGATGTAGTGGGAGTTCGCTAAAGTACTTTTTTAACCATGTAAAGTTAATCTAGAAACCATCAAAATCAGACTTAAAGTTGGTGACATGTCCAACGCTTCGACAAGTTATGTCCCCGAATTCTTACTAGAAATTTATGTTACTGGTTTCTCATTAATAATGCTACGTCTTCTAATTTTATTGTAGATTAACCTCATAGGAGATGAAAAGTATGAGTATTGAGTCTCTATCGGTCAATGATAGCCAAAAAAAAATGTCAACATGAAAGTAAAACCCTCAATTTCACAAATGTGATAGAAATCAATTTCTTTTAAATGATTAATGAGGCTATTTTATTTTCATATTATTACAATACCAAGATACTAGAGTTCCATCCATTGTTGCTACATTCCAATCACAATAAGGAGGTGGTTATTATAGAACTTCAAAATTTGAATTTAAGAACAATTGGTATTCATCTCGATAAGAGTGTGCTCATATGTGCCTTGTGACATGGGTTTGAATCTTTAATGGTGTACTTGAGGGTGACAAAACATTGAAGGACATATGAGGCCCAAAGAGAACAATTTTTGATTATCTTCTATTGATACAAGGTTTCAATAAGGAGATAAAAGAGAATGTGGTGGAGATAAGAGAGCCAATTCATTTGTGACATGCAAAGAGCCGAAGTAGAAAATTGAAAGAGGAGAGAAGAATGAGGAGGAAGCTTGGGGAAAACACTTAAGTTTTTCTCGGGGAAGAAGGGAGATCCTTTGTCTCTCGTTCATTGGGGTATATATAAGGGTGTTTCTTATTTGGTAGTGTCATGTAGCCAACATTATGGAGCGTAAACTTGTCCATGTGGTCGACCAGGTGGCAAAACCATTACAGATCAATTGTTGCCATATGTAGTGTTGTTAGGTCCTGCTTTTACATTCTCCTTCTCGAGGTTGTATAAGGTTGTTGTGCTTTAATGGTCCTTCAATGGTCCCCACGGAGGGTTTATAGTGTATCGTCTCTAAGATAACTTAGGTAGGAACAGCGGATGGTTGCAAACGGTTTTGGGTAAGAAGTCACCACAAAGGGTATCTAGCATAAGGTTACGTATGAGTCACATCCAATGGAGAGTCATTACTAAGTCATCCCATGTTCTAACACATGTCATTGCTAGTGTAGGGGTATAACATGTTCTCATGGCATGACTCATGTTCTACAAATTAGGTCGGGTTATGACATAGGGTTCTCCAAATTTTAAATTCTTTTAAAAGATTGTGATTTCAACCTATTAAAATTAAGAAGGGATTATTAATATGTGCATTAAAAAAGACCTTAACACCCATAAATGTCAAGATCTTTTTATTCTCGAGGTTCTTTTTCTTAATCACTTTCTTAATTTTAATGGATCAAATTCATGATATTTTTTTAATTTAACTGGTTCTCTAAAAAAATATTTAGAGAAATAATCCAAAAAAAAAAAGAAGAGAGGTTAGAATTCACAATATTTTAGCGAATAACTTCCATAACGTTGTATTGATATAGATTCTATTATGCACTAAAAATATATATACTATAAAAGAATAAATAAAAAAAATATTGATTTTGTTAAAGTGAAGTATGATTTTCTGAAATATAACTTTTAATATCCAATTTCTCTAATGTCGGTTAATGATTTTTTATTCCTATACCCACAAAGTCGTGCAGGTTGTATTGAGAAAATATTTGGTATAATATTATTACAGATTTTATGCTCCATAAGTAAGATTAGAAAATTGATAAGTGATTACAGTAAAATATTAAAAAGTAAATATTTAAAAAAATTAACTTAAAATTATTTGTAAAATAAAAAAAATTACCTGTGTACCAAATATAAATTCATATAAATTAAATATAATATTTATATTTTATAAAAAGAGCATTTCATTTTCAGTGGTCTTTTATTACAAGAGCATCCTCTATGGAAAACTTTTAACTTCGAGAATGCATTAATTTTGATTTGCATTTGTTGTTGTTTTTTTTTCAATTAACTGTTATATTTTCTTGATGTGTGTTTTTACATGTCATAAATAGAGAAACCTTAAGTTGATGTGTTCATATTGGGCAAACCTTTAATCAAGTGAATCTTGAACTACAGAACTTTCGTGAGTCCACCTTTGTAAGATGCACATGGGATCTCCATTACTTAGCTATTTTGAGAAGCCATATTTTAGGATATCACATCACCGCTATTGTAAAGATATAAGGTATAGCTCAACTATCAGCGAGCTTAGGACACGTGAACATCTTTGCCTCTCATATATAAACTCACCGTAACATTTGAGAATGTGTCAAGAAACAGAGATCACCTTTTCTTTCCCCTCATTCTCCTCCTACCAACACCAATCTCCTAAGACCACTTTTTCACCATCCAATAGCTCTCCGCCCAACCGAGGGTGAAACACCACCACCACCACCACCACGTCCATCTCTTCCTCCTTGTTAATTTCATTGATTAACAATTTTTAATGAAAATAAAAAAATTTAATCCAATTAAAAACCTTAATAACAATTAGCAAATAGACATTATACCTCCAAAATCATAATGTTGATTAGATATGCTGAATAATTAGTATGTGTTTTTATTCCATTTATATTTTGTAGAATTTATTATTGTAATTTAAATGCCATAAATCTAAATTAATAATGTTTCAAGTGATTAAATTGATGATATATGTGAATTAATTTAGAGATAAATTACTTATTCACGACATGTATATTTCTTTACCTTTAAAGTAAAAAAAAAAATTATACAAAATTATACATGTTAATAATATGCTTTACATAAACTGCTTGTTTGTGTACGTTTTTTAGTCATGCCATGCGTTAATTATTTGACTGTTGTATTTGTTTCATGTCTTAATTCATTCCAATTTCGTAAGATTTTAAAATAGTGATTCGATTTTAATAATTATATTTATGTAATAAATATATCACTGTGTCTATTATACATTAATATAAATATAAATATTATATTAAAAACCTTAATATAATTTCCTCAAGCATAAGGAGGCTAGATTCTAATTTATCTTAAACGTCACCGTGAATGGAGATGTAGTATAATTTAATTTTTCCTATTCTATATGGCTGAGTCTTTCATTCACTTAATTATAAGGATTTTGACTATCAATAGTTAATCATAATTATTTCTCGTTTGACTCTGATTGTTTAATTCTATATATTGGATGATTATTGTAATTTTTAGTATTTTAAACAATATCTACGTGTGTATTTGTATATAATATTATTTCTCAATGCAGTAGCTGTTATGAGATTGTCAATGCAATAGCTGTGATTAGGATACTAATTTTTTACACAAGACTACATTTTTTCCAACTTGAAATTCGCATATTCAAACATGAGTATGTGAAATGATTCTCTCTCTATATAAAAAAATTTTAGAAAAATTTAAATGTACCGATGTTAGATGTATATTTGTATTTGACACTCATCCTAAATCAGAATAACATAGAAGATCATCATTTCACTAGAGTCTAATCCTTCCTATGATGTAAAAAATGATGGATTTGGAAGGAAAAGCAATTTACTATGCTATACCTGCAAAAGATTAATTTTTCAGGATTGTTATATTTGTTGGTGTAGAATAAGAAAACTAACCTGTAACCTCAACCATATGTAACATCCAACTGATTCCTAGAATGAAAAGAACATCGGGATACGATTATAAGACGGTCCAACATGTTTAGTTGTGTACCCCTTTGCTATTAATAATGTACTAATTAATATACAAACTGGCTTTCCCTGCTTTCTGGTTTAATCAACTTCAACTGTACTCAAAATACACCACTCAGAAAGCCCCTGCAACACAACAACATTTAGATTGGTCAACATCAAGAGAGAGTAATCGCAGTTAATATAAAGAACAAGAATGTTGATCTTACCAAATTCCAGAGGCTTTCTTATCTTTATTTCTGTAAAAGGGAAATCCGAATGAAATTATCACATTAGGAATTGTAAAAAAAAAAAAAGTACAGACAAATTAATGAATGCAACTTACCTTGGTTTTCCAAGGAACGCGTCGTTAATTTCATCAATGGTTGGCCTTTCTTTAAAAGTTGATAATGGAACATACTTTTCCTTCCCAGGAGGTTCATCCACCCTCTTGTACAGTTCGTAATCGTACGGGTATGTCATCCTGAAATCATGAGATGATTGTACTTTATAAAGGCTATTCCACTGAAATTTTAACTGAGGAAATGTTTGGGGTTAAATATCACATCAAACGTTTCCATAGCACACGAGAATGACATCATATATCTAACAGCAGAGAATCAATCAACTCGGAAACCAGAAGACTGCATTTCTATCATCAGTTGCATAGGCAAAATATCTACCTTAGTTGAAATGAATTAGAATATAAGTTATATTTGGGAAAAGAGAATCATCCTCCAGTAGGAATGGATAACAGATAAGGAGTTTTGATAGAAAACAGTTTGAAGAACTAAATCTCTATTGGAAAATTGTTCAAATCCTTTCCTATTCCATAAATTTCAATGAATATAAATGCTGGTTTTGTGCTAAAGCAGTATGCTAATTTTTTTAATCTTCTTCCTTCATTCTAGTTTCATTAAACTAGAAACAGAGAAGCACTTGAGAACTACTTCCTATTTGAGCAAGGAGCAATGAAGTCACTATAAGGGCTTTTTATTCAGAGATAAGGATCTAGGAAGTAGGATTCAAGCTTATAAACAGTTCTAATATACATTGCACTGTGGTTGGACTTCACTAGATTTCATGTATTACACACTTCCATTCCAATAATTTATGCAAGAAATCCATTTAACCACTTGAACCATTACTTTGAATAAAAAGTGCATCCAGATGATAATTGGTTTATAGAGGAAAAAGAATTGAAGAAGGATATCCTTAGCACCAGATATTTATAGATATATCCTGAATGGAAACTTACAGGCACAGTTTGAAAGATGGTAAGCCATTCCAATTAACCAAAAAACATGGATGACCATTCATATAGACCGACAAATGAGAGTTTGGCTAATGCTAACCCTACCTGATTGCACCCATAATTGGATATTGGGTTCCAGCATAATAGAGAAGCCTGAAAAAGTAGCAACTTTCAAAGGAAGCAGCATACTCCAGTCTCTTATCCCGACCCATAGTCTGTAAGGAAAATATACATTTAGGAACTTAAAAGGTGCCCGAAGTCAGCACAGAAATAGATTTTGAAAATATTTCATCGGTCCTATAATAGCATTTTGTTATAACTATGAATTTTCAATAACATTTCCTTTTAAATCCAAAAGTGTATTCATAACATTTAAATTTAAAATATAAAATTTAATAATAACATGAAGAAAGGTTTTACTTACTTGCATAATACCACTTGAACCAGGCAGATCCTATATCCAAAGAAATTGAAAACTAAGCAGGTCAGAAATAGAAACAATTATTGATTACATTATACCAAAAATGGAGTAAGTTGAGTTGACCACGACGGATATTTGCTATAATATAGCCAAAAATGAAACAATGCATTTTCCAATGAGATAGGCTATTTCAGGCTTTGATTACATTGTGTAAGCATCATTAATTTTACCTAGGAATGAAGTTTGATATTAAGTTGCAGGCTTAGCACCATAATATGCTGAAATCAATTCAATGATATTCTTTTTCCTCAAATCTCTAGCTCCTAGAGGTAAGCCCTATTGATATGCAAATGGTTTGAGACTGCATAAAGATTTATCTTTTATTTTTAGGGGGCAAAATCATTCAGTAAGATAATTCTTTTAAGTTCATATAAGGATCCAACCTTGAGTCTAGGATTGATGAGTATAACTGGACGTTTCCCAGCAGTATCCGTCATCGCTCTTAAATCCTGCAAATTTAGGAGCAAGGTTAGAAACTAAAGTGTCAAGTGGGAGGCTCTCAGAACAGCATGGTAAAACAATTACTCTCAAGATCCTTACATCTATAATGCAATTCCCAACAGCATTTTGAGGAGCCACTAAGATGAACATATCATCTCCTTCATCAACCTCTTTTGCACCTGTCATTGCAAATGAAGAAAACATTAAAAGAAGAGAATAATTTAATCATGAGGGTAGAAGGATAGTCCAGCTGATCTGTAAATCCATCTTATATAACTTTGCTTAATATTTCACAAATCTAAGTGATGACATAGGTTTTACAATTGTAGAAGATCTTATCTGGATATCCAAATAATCAAGGCAGTTTACTGTTAAGTTGTTGGCATGAGTGCATATAAATGTGAACAGAAGTGCTGTTCAAACAAGCTATGTGATCCGAGGACAACCAATCACTTATGTTGGAACATAAAAGTTTATGTGCGTCACTTGATAAACACAATTCAATATAGCCAAAGAGTTAAACTTGGTGGGCAGAAGGCACACTGCTTAAAAGATTTTCCAAAAGTTGAATATAACAACTGTCCACAATAAGTTGCAAAATGATCAGAAGGAAAAACATATCAATCTTAATAAGTGAAAAAAATTAGCTACAAATATCAATGCTCTTAAATATATCAATATGACTCATGACATCTTATGGAGCTCAGTATGTGCACAGTCTGATGCAGAGGCATATAGATAAAAAGCCACAAGGCAAAGACTTTATTTCCAAGTTACAACAATAGCTTCAATCCATCTTTTCAGAATTAGTGCAACCATAACAAAGCAGAGATAAGTAGCAGATAGAGAGATGCACACACTAAATCTCCTACATGCCAATTGCCAAAAAGATATGTTCTCTCTTAGCAACATCCATATTTGCAAAATAACATGAAACATTAGCAATCAGTACCAGAAAATTTATATATAAATATTTTCTCCAAAATTGCCTCATACCTATAGAACCAATCTTGATAAATGTTCCCATAGCGCCATAATTACCCCAATCCATGAATTCCAAGATCTTGCGGGTACCAGCAAGTTGTAGGGGCATTCCTGCAAGTGCACCCTCTCCCATTGAGCCTTGTACACAAACCTGAAAGAAGAGTGGTTAGAAATTCAGGAAGAAATGCTAGAAACATTTCCAGAATTATATCATTAACAATTAATAGTACCTTGACACGTTTGCCATCATCAGCAAATGAAAGAGCAATGACTCGAACTAGCTCCATTAGTGTACCTATACGGTAAACATCCTGTCAATCAGAGGATAGGTTAGCTCTAAAGAAATTTATTGGGAAAATATGAAGACAAAATATATAACGATAATCTCTCACCATTTCTGGGTTCAGCTCTGGAATATTAATCTCCACCTGTTGAATAAAAAAAAGAAAACAATCAGCCTTGCTGGGAATAGCTTTCTGAATTTTACATCTACGAAACGTAGTCTCTCCCATTACAAACTCCATCTCTTAGTTAATATTATTGTCGATTGCTAATCCTATAAAGTATAAAGTACTAACAAGGTCGTTCTTTATTACTCCCATGGCTTCTTTAGACTTGTTCTCCAGTTTTTGACATGGGCATCCTCCATTAAGTCACATATTCTTACAGGAGCACTTGTACCCCTTTGCCTAACATGCCTAACCCATCTCAAGCATATGCCCTGAATCTGTGGATTCCTGCCTATGGTGAATGCCTTGTTATTCGACAAGTGGATCCATAATAAATGATAGTTTTGTTAACCATCCTAGACAGGACTAACAATGCATTTTTTCATAACAACAGTATGGAGATAAGAAGAAAATTCTTCACATCATTTATGAAAGTTGTTAGAGAATATTTGTATAGTTGCAAAGATATGATTTATAGGGATTTTATTAGGGATTGCATTTTATTCTTTTTCCCTTTTTGCTAAGTTGTAACATGTATAAATATGTCTCTCAGAGTAGAGTGAAATATTTACTTTTCACTCAAATCCATCTATTCACCTTCTTCCTACAGAATTTCGTTTTCAAAAGTAAAATAAAACTGCATAGAATTCTCTAATCAATATCTCAAGAAACTTATGCAATCAGTAGAAGACTAAATTTGCTAAGCCTTGTGTCAAGGACCATGACCATGCTGTCATCTATAGTCATAATTAACTTTGCTGCATTCACTAAATGGAGAATTTCTATGTAGACCTTAGTTTTCCATTTTCAAAGAGAACACCATTCAGTTAAACATAAAAATAAAAATAATCTTGATTCAAGAGGACATAACTGAAAGAACCCTACTATTCTTGTGCTAGTAATAAAAGATTCTTTGATTTCTACAGCAAGGTAATTCAGTTCAACTAAATCAAGTACCAACTTCTGACCTTTAGTCGAGTTCTTCCATCATTTACAGCTCTCTGCGTGGCTTGTAGCACATCATCATAGAAATAATTCCTGATTTCTCTAGAATGAGGAATATTATTCAATCTGGTCGGAATTCCTCTCCATTTTTCCTGCCAAAAGCAAAACAAAAAATAGAACTGCAACTTTGAGTGAAAGGGATTCTTTTTATTTCTTGCCCATAACCAAGCTATACAAAGGATAGTCCTCCATTTCCTTTAACCTTCCCTACTATGGTGAAGGCAGGGTTTTACTCTTAGGTCTTTATATAGTAAGAAAAGAACCATTATGCTAAGTTGGATCATGAGTATATAAATTGTATAAATGTTTACCTGGTTTGAAGATGCCTGATCTAAACGGCTCTCAGTTTGAAGAACTTGTTTCACTGGAAACAAGAAGGAACCGGGAAAAAGTCAAAATGGATAACTGAAGCTATAGTTAGTTAAGTGCAGATAGTATAAAGTCGGCTCAAATGAAGTTAATTTCGTGAACATGATAATCCTCAAGTAATAGACAGATAGTAAAAAAATGAAGTTAATAGTGTAAATAAAAGAAGAAAGTGTGAATATATAAACTGACATTTTAGGAATAGAACTAAACAAACAAGGAAAACAGGGATCTGTCAGCATTTATGTAGACTAAGTGGCAGAAGCCATCAAAGATAGAAAGTGATCTCATGGACAATAAACTCAATTTAAACACTGAAACACAAACTGATATTGAACCATGAAAATCTCTATGAAAGCATAATCAAAGAAATAGGACATATAATGATTAAAATCCTTATCTTGTTATAAACTCGAGTCCATGGACTTATATTGACAATGCCATCTAACTTCTGATGTGATCAAAGGTTAAACCATCATCAAGTGCTTGGATTTATGTTTTATAGAACCATGTCTATATAAATAGCCATAAGTATGAAACAGAAAGGTCAACTGGAAACAGGTCTAATACGATACGCATTGAGAAAACATCAACCATCATTTAGAAAGTAATTAAAAGGCCTCTATATTGTCCCCTCCAAAATTAACAGGTGAACCCCTCTGTAAGAATGAAAGTGGAAGACAGGATGAAAATATCTATATGACCTAAAGGTTTAATGCAGTAGGCTGATAATCAATGTCGTCCTACATTTATCTCAACCAAATAGTGCCCCCTAAATGAGAAATTCAAGAATCTATCCACAAAAGGCTTTCAAATACTGCAAAAAAGTTTCAGTTCCAAAATTGCCTTTGATAAAGCTTAATAAGTGTAGGAAAATTTTCTATTAATACGCCAAGACAGTGCAAAGTAAGTTCGTACTCTAAAACTTGAAATTTATTTCCACTTACCTGATTTTGCTGTTTTATCCTTCAGCAGTTGAGATAACAAGGAGTCTATATCCTTGAAAATTATTTCTTTTGGGCGGTTTCCATCAATCTGTGAGGGGAAAATTCATACAATGATAAAAGTAAGCCAAAACAGGACTAGAGAAAGCATTTTAATTTGCCAAACCTTGTTGGTTATGCTGCTGTAAGTGGATGAGATTGCTGCAGCATTTTGCTTGTATATTTCTAGTCGTGACTTTACCTAAATAAAGCAAACAAAATGGAAAAAGGAAGGGGGGATATTAGGTAGCTAGCACACAGCACATGGTAAATTGCATTACATGAAATGAAGCATCTATTAGACAATAATTGTACATGGAGCTTTCCCGCAATACTTCATCCTATCTCTTCTTTCCTTTTGTAAGAGTGAGATAGAAAGAGGGAGCAACATCCTTGCTGATCCTCCAATCAATAATAGGTCTAAGGTAAACATTTACATTAGTTTCAAGTAACCCAGAGGCATACAAGGACTTAGAAGCACCATAACAAGTATTTTTGCAAACTTGATCCACAGGAAAATTTAGCAGTTCATCCTGTGATATAATAAAGGCTGAACTGCTAACATGTAGCTTTACTTCGGAATAGGTTTATTAAGATATGTTCTAAGATCAAGTCATGCTCCATGCAGCACTGTTCAAGTTTGTTTAGTTTAAAATCAGGCCACAAGATTAGAATTTACTGCATGTCCAAATAGTACTTTGAAATGGTCATATATATATAACCATCAAGACAGTCCGTTATTAGTTCTTAAATGAGTTCAACCCAGAACATTAAGAGATGAGGTGAGATGGTTTCTGCGAGTTCTCTTGCAAGTCATATATTCAAAAAATTTGGATGTAAAGGGGAGATTATTTGCACTGAACAAGTTTTGTCTACATTTGTAGTAATAGAGTCCCAGCTCCAAGAATTTTAGACAAGCCTCTCAAATAATTAGTACCATGCAGAACAATGAATAGTAAGCCAGATGTCTGTTGAAGATGCAATTGTTTCTGTCATATATTCACACAACATCTTGGCACTCTGTATCTAAGCCAATGAAAAGCAACAAAATAAAAGAATATAAATGAAAGCAGTAAAGAGAATCATACTTTCTCCTCTGTGTCATCAGCACGGGTAACCAGTCTTGCTTTAATTTCATCCGACTCAGGAGGGAAATTTTTCAGATGGTAAATTTTTCCAGTCACAGGGTCTAGCCTTCTACCAACACATCTGTCGATTAGAATTTCATCAGGAACCTGAATGTTAAGAAATAAAGTAAATGTAAAAAGCATGTTTTCAGCCATAGTTGTCTACTTAAAATGAAATGCAATGAACTTGTCAGAGATTGAAAAGAGGTATGATCAATATTTATTCAGAGTTAAAATTATAAGAAGCAAAGTAAACAAAAGATCTTTTGAAGTGTTTGTAGAACAATACCTTGTAGCATTAAATTGAGATCTTATGCACACAAATAGCCACTTTATGAACAAAATTTATGACCACAGTTTCATTTGATGGCAAAGTAACAACATATGGATGTGAGTGTTTGTGTGGAAGGAGGCTCTAAAATATCAGTAAGCGAATCAAATATTTTCAAATAGTATAGTGGAAGACTATGTTGCTTGGATGTGTATGTAAATGTTGGGCTTAGGTATGTGTCCAGCATTGAGCCATTCGGTTTTTCTTTCAATCTCTTTTCCCCTAAATTCTCAGTTCCTAAGTTGTTGTCTGGAGTTCTATGGTGATCAGTATCCCAAGAAACTCTCCATTGGGTAGGATTCGGCAACTTCCAAAACAATTGTCGAGAAGTTAAGCCGAACCAGCATAAGTTAATAAGATACATACATCAAGTACAATGTAGATATCTGGTCTAATATTCAATTCTTCCAAACTTTGAGCCTGGGCAAAAGTCCTTGGGTATCCATCAAGAAGCCATCCTTTCTCCGTAGCATCTTGACGTGATAATCGAACTGTAACCATCTATAAAATGAATAAGAAATAGTTAATTTCTTAAGCATTTAAGGGAGGAATGGATAAAGAATAATGTGATTTAAGTGGGAAGGTTGATGGTCGTACAGCCGTCACAATTTCATCAGGAACCAGACGCCCAGAGTTCATGAATTCTTTTGCTTTATTTCCAATTTCAGTCCCGGATGATACTTCTGCTCTTAAGAGGTCCCCAGTTGATATGTGCACCAATCCAAACTGCCAGAATGAAAAACATAGATAACCATTTAAAAGAAAAGATTAAGGCATATGAAAAACTTCTTTAATAAGAAGACCCGAGTAATTGGTGTATGAAGAGTGAATTATGTTTTAGAAACATAAAATATAAAGTTATAATATTGCAAATACCACAGCTGCAATTTGTAGAAAAGACTAAGCTGTCTTCTTTTTAGAACCAGAAGGGAAAAAAGCAGTAATTCCCTTTAATTTACTTTATGAAATTATGGCTTTCTGTTGATTCACTGCACATAGGTAATTGCTTGTTTACATCAATAAAAAATTCACAAGATAAAAAAAGATGTTGCATACTTCACTAAAATGTTTCACATGGTTTTCTTTCAAAATACCCTCTCCAAAAACTCATACCATACAGGTTTCTTCTCATCAAAAAGTGCAAAGATGGATGCATATATATATATATTCAATCTAATAAGAGAACCATTATCAATAAGCAACAATATTATCTTCAATATAAATCGAGAAAAAGGAATGCCAATCATCAAAAGTGAAGGCCGTGCAAATAGTCTTTGGCATATCAATTCTAAAGGACAGAAAGGTATTTGTGAAGAAGGGAAAGCAACCCATCTTAATATATATATATAAGTATATTGTTTCCTTCATGTTTTTCCATTTAAGCATAACAGCTCTACAGCAGAAAATTATTAAGAATCCAATTCATGAGAGAGAAACAGATTCATTCCCTCGAAATTATTTCTAATCAAGCCTTCATAAAACAAAAACTCATAACCATTAGAATAGACAAGGAGTGCAAGCAATGAAGAGAAAGTATAAACATTTGCATTTATTTGATTCAATGGCATCTAGTAACTAAGAATACCATACTGTATAATATAGAATAAAACAAAACATCACACAGATTTTCATTGAGACCACAAGTAATATATTGAACTGAAGTAAATTATGCATAAATTTAGTTACCTTTTGTACAATTAACTCACACTGGGTGCCTTTACCTGATGCTGGGGCACCTGATATCATCACCTTCAAAGGTTCATTTGTTGAACAACTTACCCTCAATCCCTTTAAACAGAAAAAAAGAAAACAAAAGAGGAGGAAAGAAAATGAACAAGTAAAAAATCTTTAGAAAGAAAGGAAAAGAAAAGAAGTCATTTTCAGTAGAGTGAAAACCTTTTTTGGGGTAATCCTGAGATGGGTTTTGCTGCTATGGAGACGAAAAGAGAGAGGAGAAAGGTACGAGTAAGAAGAAGAGAAAGAAAGAGAAGATGGGTTGAGAGAGGGAGTTGCAGAGGCATTATAATTGGTAAGTGGATGAACTGAAATAGCAGTAGAAGATGAAGAAGAAGAAGAAGTAGCCAACATTTGATGATGCTCTCCTTGAGAAGTGAAACTGTAGGAGAAAGAGCGAAATGTAGGAAAACAGAGGCTTTGAAATGAAAGTTGAATTATAGTTGATTCATGCTAACGGATCAATGGACACCATAGGTTTTTCCTTGTTTATATGTTTTTCTTTTTTCTTTTTCTTTTTTAAATTTCTCGGGCTTAAGATTTTTAGGTTTTTTTTTTTTATATATATATAAAGTGGATTTTCCTTTTTCAATTTATTTGTTGGTATCTTTTTCAATAATATTAAAAAGTTATTATTATTACGAGGATACCAAGGAAAATTTTTTATATATTATTGTAAAAAATATTTATATCATTTAATAATTTATATAAAATCTTAAAAATGATTTACTAAAAAAGTACAATATTAAAGTTTAAAACTTAAACTTGATAATCTCAGGCACTACTCGCTTTATATAGGAGGGTGGAAAGAAAATTGAAAAAATAAAAAAAAATTAAAGGATGAAAAATAGAAATATAGAAAATATAATTTTTTTTCGTAAGTGTGCTTGGTTTTTTTATAAGGATTGACTGGGTATTTATTGAAATAAATTAAAGAAAAACAAAGGTTTCAAGCCTACTAAGACAAGTCCAAAATATCAAACCGGGCTTCCACAGTCTGAAGTGGAAACCATCAAAACATAAAGAAATAATAAAAGAAACAGAAATAAAATAATGGATCGTCAGAGAATTAATATGCCTTGAAAAAAGGAAACCTAATTTACCCTTAGTCAATCTTCCAACGGCTGGAAACCATTAATCCTTCTCGTCGTTTCATTTCATCTGTCCTATCTGTTCCATCCATCTGACGATAGCACTGCCCAAGAATATCTTTCTTTGCTATCTGCTTTAGAACCAAATCTTAACATTGTGATGAATCGTCTCTTCATTCTCCAGGTATGCCTTCTCGCTTCTTTTCAATGCCTTATTCGCGATATTATGGGCTCTCGTATTCTTCGTTTCCTATATATGCTCGAACTCGATCTTCTGGAAACATGATTTCTTACTTTGGATGTCTCTGATAATCGCTCCAATAATTGAATAATTAGTTGCTGTTGACTAACATTTCTTAATTATTGTTAGTGAATCACCCAATATTTGTATTTCCTGAAAACCCATTTCAATTCCTAACTTAACTGCTTCTAACCCTGCATATGCTTCTGCTACGAACGACGATGCAATATTGTTATGAAGAATGGATTTTAAGGCCAAATACTCATTCATCATACCCCAGACCACCAGCCCTGATGCCGATTTGAAATCTCTGTTATCGAACGCAGTATCAAACTGGATCTTCATAATTTGTAAGTCCTCCACAGTTCTTTGATTATGCACCATGTTTGATAAAATCTTCTTTGCTCCAATCCCTTCGTATTCTGCCATGTGGTTCTGGACTTTTTGTGCGAGGTCTTTGCCTGTTGAATGTACCCTTTCATGCAAAAGCTGATTCTTTAAATACCAAAGTAACTGTAAGGCATAACAAAATAATTTGCACTGTTCGTTTGTTCCTTGTTTGAAAACTGCGGTAAGCCACTCCCAAAAATTTTGATGCATGATATTTGTGATCCAAGATAGATTTAATAACTGCCAGACTTCGGTGCTTATAGGACATTGCCTGAAGATGTGATAACAATCTTCTTCCCCATAACCACAACGAGGGCAACTACCATTTGTCACTATTCTTCTATATCTGAGATTACCCAAAGTAGGAATGTAATTCCAGGAGATGCGCTAGATTATGATTAAAATCTTAGATGGTAGTTGTAGGTTCCATAGCTTTCCAAAAAATTCCTTAATTTCGGTTTGTAATAAATAATTACTAGGATCTAGATTAGCATTTTGTAATAGTTTATAGGCACTACGAATTGAGTATTCACCAGTTGGTTCGCCCCTCCAGACTTGAAAGTCCTCATGATCTGATTATGATAATGGGATCTGTAAAATTGTGTGAACAACATCCGGGTGAAAGGTATTGCTAATTAGCTCTGCCCTCCATTTCCTATTCGCATTATCAATAAGATCCGATACTAACTCTAATTGCATATTGTCTAAACTATTGTGCCTTTCCAATGATTCAATCCCTTGGATCCAGCAATCATTCCAAATGGAGACTTTATATCCTCTTCCAATTCGCCAGCATAAACCTTTTTTAAGGAGACCCTTAGCTGCCCAAATGATCTTCCAGATAAGTGAAGGTAAAGTTCCTAACTGGGCCTCTAGGAAATTCGATTTCGGATAGTATTTTACTTTTAAAACCCTGGCTAGTAATGAATTAGGATAATTAATCAGACGCCATCCTTGTTTAGCCAGCAACGCAATATTAAATTGGCTCAAATTTCAAAAACCTAAGCCACCATTTTCTTTTAAAAAACAAAGATTCTTCCAAGTGCACCAATGAATTCCTCTTTTCCCATGCCCCTTCTGCCACCAGTATTTCGCTATAATATTTTCGAGATCATCACATATAGAATTAGGTAATAAAAAACAGGCCATTTTATAAGTTGGAACAGCTTGGAGAATTGCTTTAATAAAGACTTCTTTCCCACCTTGCGATAGAAACCTGGTACTCCAATTATCGATACATTTTTAAGGCGATCTTCCAAATTCTAAAAAGCTTCCTTTTTTCTCCTTCCCACCAGCATAAACCTTTTTAAGGCGATCTTTCCCAGCAATCATTCCAAATGGAGACTTTATATCCTCTTCCAATTCGCCAGCATAAACCTTTTTTAAGGAGACCCTTAGCTGCCCAAATGATCTTCCAGATAAGTGAAGGTAAAGTTCCTAACTGAGCCTCTAGGAAATTCGATTTCGGATAGTATTTTACTTTTAAAACCCTGGCTAGTAATGAATTAGGATAATTAATCAGACGCCATCCTTGTTTAGCAAGCAACGCAATATTAAATTGGCTCAAATTTCAAAAACCTAAGCCACCATTTTCTTTTAAAAAACAAAGATTCTTCCAAGTGCACCAATGAATTCCTCTTTTCCCATGTCCCTTCTGCCACCAGTATTTCGCTATAATATTTTCGAGATCATCACATATAGAATTAGGTAATAAAAAACAGGCCATTGTATAAGTTGGAACAACTTGGAGAATTGCTTTAATAAAGACTTCTTTCCCACCTTGCGATAGAAACCTGGTACTCCAATTATCGATACATTTTTAAGGCAATCTTTCAAATTCTGAAAAGCTTCCTTTTTTCTCCTTCCCACCATATTCAGCAGACTCAAATAGCGCTCTGGCTCGCTTGAACTACAAAGTCCCAATAAATTGACTACCATTTGCTTATCTTTCTCTAATGTGTTTTTACTGAAAAATACCGTTGATTTATCGAAGTTCACACACTGACCCGAGCAAAGTCTGTCTTCTTGTAAGATATTTTTGAATAAATGTGCCTCCCTTCTTGTTGCTTCCCCAAATAGGATACAGTCATCTGCAAATAATAAGTGTGAAATTGGCGGACCATTCCTACTAACCTTCACTCCTTTTAAAAGCCATTCCCTTGCTGCTAGTCACATTAGGCTCAATAAGCCCTCACCACATAAAAGAAATAAAAATAGGCTTAATGGGTCACCCTAACGAAGTCCTCTGGTCGGTTGAAATTTCTCTCCTAGATGTCCATTCATGACCACTGAATAAGAAACAGTGGTAACACATTGCATAATAGCCTCTATCCATCTAGTTGCAAAACTCATTCGTATCATTATCTACTTTATAAAGTCTCATTCTACCCTATCGTAAGCTTTACTCATATCGAGTTTCACTGCCATGAACCCTTTCTTCCCCATTCTTTTTTGCTTCAACGTATTCAGAATTTCATAAGCTAACAACACGTTATCAGATATTAATCTTCCTGGCACAAAAGCACTTTGTGCAGCATCAATACATTTTCCAATCATTTCTCGAAAACGATTCGCAATAGCCTTTGCCAAGATTTTATACAGAATATTACAAAGGCTAATCGGAAAAAAATGCGTTAGAAGGGCTAGAATTCTTTGGGATGAGCCCAATATTTGTAGAATTAATTGAACTAACCTCCATTTCACCATTTAAAAGTTATAAACAGAAATGATGACGTCACGAACTAACTAAAATACGACAAAGGCAAGCACACCTATCAAATAGTAGTATAGCTATGGTGAGTCGGGAAAATCGTATCCACGAGGACTAAAAGTACTAGTAGTTACTATCTTTTTATTATCTAGCCAAATAAATTGAAGGGATTTATTTTAACCTAATCTTAACTAACCTAATTACTAAGACAAAATAGAGAATAAAGTAGGAAAATATTTGAAGAAAATCGATGAGAGAGACAATACCTAAGAAAGAATCCACTTAGACTTCACTTATTATTCTAAATCTGAATTAAACGATTTATTCACTTGTCTTGCTCCGTAGAAATCCCTAACTTATGTTAATATCTCTTTCGAGAATAAAAACAACTGACTCTAGGTTGATTAATTGAAATCTTTTTCTAATTAAAACCTCTATCATCACATTAACTCGATCTATGGATTCCCTTATTAGATTTGATTCTAATCCGGTAGATTTATGTCGTCCTATTTCTAGGATTACATGCAACTCCACTCAATTATGCCAGATCTACTCTTAAACAGAGACTTTTGCTCTACTGAATAAGCACATCAATCATGAATTAATATCTTGAAAACATTAAAACATGAAATAAGAACACATAATTGAGATCAAGAACAAATATTTATCATATAATTCAGAAAAATCAAGTAATAAGATCCGTCTTAGGTTTCATCCTTTCTAGGTATCTAGAGAATTTAGTTCACACTTTTGGGGGAAAACATCTCAAAATTAGGAAAACAAAAAAACATAAAGAAACCCAAAAAATTCGAGAGAAATTGAATAGAGATCTTCAGTCTTGAAGGAGATCCTACTTCTGAGTTGAATCTGTTGGCGCTCTTCGAGTCTTTTCTTCGTTCAGCTCTGCGTCCTGTCTCAGGTCTTCTTCTCAGGTCTTCTTCTAATTGTCTCAGGTCTGCGTGTGGCCAGCCCGTGTGGAATTGCCTAGGCCGTGTGGATCCTAGAAACAGCTCTTTTTTCTCGATTTTGGCTCATTTTTCACTCCTTTCGCTCCCTTATGCTCACCTAAGTATAGAAACATGAATTTAAAGGATTAGGAGCATCAAATTCACTAATTCACATAATAAATCATCCAAAAATGCATCAAGAATGGGACTAAAAACATGTTACTTTTTGTGTCAAATCTGACGGTACATTTTCCTTTTGTCAATCAAAAGATGATGATCCCCCTTCCAAATTAAAACCCAATATTGGATCGATAGCCTTTCCACTTCTTCCATTATTAACTTCATCCCATATTATGTTCCTTGAAACCCGGTTGTTCCTCCTATCCTCTTCACGTTTGCCATCATCTTCCTCCCTAAGCCAGATACTGTTCATCGATAAGGCTCTACGTGATTGAGCGCGCAAAGATAGATCCCAACCTAAATCAGCAATTTCCACCCCAAGCAACATCTTAGCTTCACAAAACGAATCACTATGTCCCAAATGACCACAATAGAAACAGAACAGAGATAGTCGTTCATACTTAAATCTGACATATGAACATCTTCCATTAAACATAACCTATTTTTTCCTTTTCAATGGTCGTCTAATGTCAATCTGGGCCCTTATACGCATGTAATTACGATTTTCCTTCCCTAGATTTGCGCCATTGTTGTAATAGCCCGATTTAGACCCTATTCGGAACGGTGGTTTCGGGACCACGAATCCGAGTTAGAAAAATATTTTAAAATTATATTCCGTGTTTATTATATGTGAATTTATTTGTGTGAAATTTTTATGCTTTAATTTCGTCGTTTGAGTGTCTGATTAAATAAAAGGATTAAATCGCGTAAAATGAAAATTTAGTGGTTATTTTTAGAAGGGCCAAATAGTGGATGTTCTTTTAATATGGAGGCTTTATGTTGTAATTTTGCCATTTAATTAATGAATGGACGGCATATGTTTATATTATATAGTTTTTATATTAATTATAAAAGTTAAAATAATAAATAATATATTATAAAGATATTATAATAAAACAAAACATAAGAAAGTGGCCATATTCATCATCTCTGTGCTGAATTAAAAGAGAAAGAAAATAAGAAACCAAGCTAGGTATTCGACCCTTGTTCAAGCAAACTAAGGTATGTTTCGGTTTCGGTTTTTGATAATTTTTACATTTTTGAGATCGTTGCTTCGTGTTCTTCAAAACCCATGCTTAAATTTTGTGAATTAATGATGATTTTGAAATATGCCATTGATGAATTCATGAGTTTTATGATGTTTGAGGATGAAATATGAAATATATGTGTTAGATTAACATAGTTTGTCTTTGAATTTTTGATGAATTTGAGTAATTTGGACTAAATTGTAAAAATAATATTTTGAGGGACTAGTATAATGCTTATGAATATTCGGACCTAGCATGGTATATGCAAATTTTGTATATATATATTTTGTGTTTTATGCAATAGGGAGTAAATTGCAAAAAGTGTGAAATGTCAGGGGTAAAATGGTAATTTTCCCATTTATGTGTTTTTGGATTAAATTTAATGAATGTGTGTTTAAATTAGTTAAATTTTAATTTATTTAGATTAAGAACGGAAGAAAACGAAATTAGATCAGGGGAAATCGAAAGTAGTCGAATAGTCGATTAAACCGTCTGACAACATCCAAGGTAAGTCATTTAAATGTTGTTAAACTTGAGAATATATAAATGTTATGTGATGAAATGAATTATTCGATTATATATGTGTTTTGGCCGAATGTGATTTGAGATATGGAACTATGTTTCGAGCTCGTTTCGGTCGAGAATCAATGTCCGAAAATCCTGTACAAACCCTAGGAATACTAGGATACATATGTCATGACATAGGATTCCGATATGTGTTTTTGTGTAAGACCACGTTTGGGACATTGGCATCGATTTGTGTTTACGTGTAAGGCCATGTCTGGGACATTGGCATCGTATTTGATTCGTGTAAGACCCTGTCTAGGACAGTGGCATCAATATGTGATTACATGTAAGACCACGTCTGGGACGTTGACATTGTACGAGCTTTCCGACTATCCGCATATCCTTTTTAATTCCGAACGGTTCAACAGGCAATGTGAAGTAAAGACTGAATGTGAAATTGAATTACAGGTTCAGGTATGTGTTAGTTATTTGTTTATATCGAAACGTAAGTTGGTTATTGGAAATAATAAAATGTTATGTGAATATGAATTATGTTTTAACCTATTTAAACTTATAAATGATTCGGCCTATTGATGTGTTTGTAATAATAAAAGTGAAATTATATATATGTATATGATTGATTATGTTCGGCCATATGGTATATGTATGTGAGGTTCAAATGTGATCTGGTAGTAAACGATAACTTGTATTTGATATTATGCATATTCGGCTTTATTAATAAAATGTTAATATGTAATTGTTGTTATATATGTTTTTGCTTAAGACTTACTAAGCTTAAATAGCTTACTGTGTATGTGTTCTTGTTTACCTTTGTTTTACAGATTTTGGAGTCATGTTACAAGCTTGGGGATCGTCAGCAAAGCTTATCACACTATCGACTGTTTCTTTTGGTATTTTACTATGTTGAATTTGGGCATATGGCATGTATAGCATAGTTGAAATGTTTGATTTTTGGTCATGTACATATAAATAGCCATGTGAAAATGGCTTAATTTCCATGCTTGTGTTCGGTTTGGTTTAAAGATGGCTTATCCATGATCATTTTGTTTAAGTTGGATTTTATGTGCTTTTGAATGAGTGCTTGATGTGTTTAATTTTTGTGCTCAAATTTGACTACATTTGATCATGATTTGAGCTTGCATTCGAATGAGATATTCAAGTTACATGTATGTGATAAATTTTGTTATGCTAGGTATTAAAGTCTTAAGATATGAATTGATTAAAAAGGTGATATTTAGTTATGTGTTTCAGCAATAAGATTAATATGAGATGTTAGTTGAATTAAGATTATCTTATGTGATAATTAGGTATTTAGAAATATTGTATATACATGTGGTGTATTTAAAGTATGTTTAATTTGAAAATGTAAGTGATTATATGAATTGGTTTTGATGTTCATATTTATATTGATAAGTATGTGTTTTGGAGAATATTATGAAAACATAAATATGCTATGGTTTGAGTGTTATAATGATCGAATGGGTATTAATTAGTTTTGTAGTGATAATGAAATATGTATGTTCGGAAATGGCTCATTTGGAGTACACACATGCGCAAGCTTGTAATAGGTAAATAAGTATGTTTTGGTCTTATAGAATGATGTGTAGTCGTCTTTTAAAATGAGCTTAAGGTTGGTAAATAATATACATGATAAATTTGGGTAAAGTTAGTTAATTGAGAGATGCATGTTTTAGATCTAATTTTTATAGAATTAATGGTTTAGTTGTTTTGAGTACATAGTAAATGGATAATGAAGAACATGATTTATGCCTAAAGTCGATTGGTGATTTGGTTATGTATTTGTATTTTAAATACGGTAAATTAGGCATATAAAATGGTGCATTATTTTTGTGACTTGAATAAATGTATATAGCATGTTCGATTATGGTTCTATAATGATAAAGCCTCATATGATTTTTGTAGAGCCCAATTTATGCCCGAGCCCATACCAAAAACCAGAATAAACCAAAAATAAATAATAAAGTCCTTTTAATAAAATAAACAAGCCCAAATAGCCCAGGCCCAAAAATTAACTCTAACCTAGCCCACTACCTAAACACAAAGTCAGAAACCCTAGCCGCAACCACTCTCCACGCACCAGCAGCCCCTTCCGCGCCGGACGCCACTACCCCGCGACGTGTGCCTCTCCATCACGCCACGTCAGAGATGTAGTCGCACACGTTCCTACGAAATAGAAAAAATCGTTTGTAAGTGAGGCTTTAAAAGCCGAAATCAAAGATGTAACGGGGGGGATTTTTTTACACACGATTTTACGCCAAGGAAATAGAGAGCAAACACATTTTTACCGAATATATACAAGTCAATCGCAAAAGAAAAGGTTTCTTTTTCGTTTTATTTTTTTCTTTTTTTTTTAGTTTTCGAATCTGTTTTTTTTATTTATTTACTTCTTTTATTTCTTTGTTTTAAACACTAAAGTCTTAAATAAATATAGAAAAAAAGGCAAAAAAAAAACTCACCTTTTGAAATTCCGCCACGGCACGCAGTGGTGTGCGACTGCAACAGCAGACGGTGGCCGGGGACTCGTCGGTGGACTCACCGGAAATCGCAAGGGAATGGGGGGAGAGCATTTTAGTTTTTTCTCTTTCCCCTGCTGAAATGAAAAAGAATGAGAAATTTTAAAAAAAAAATCAGCTTTTATACCATTACAAAACGGCGCCATTTTGAGCTTTAGGGTCAGAGGCCAAAACGACGTCGTTTTGGTCCTCTGACCCGCGACCCGACCCGCACAGGGACAAAGATCCGCGTGTTTTTCTTGGGGAGGGGCTAATTGCGCATTTAGCCCCTCCGCTTTTCCATAGCTTTGTAATTGTTTTTTTTCTTCCGATCTGGCCCAAAGGTTTGCTCCCCATTTCAATCGAGTCCTCGGCTGAGCGCTGCGTTTCAGGGAGTGGGATTTATTTCCACTTTGGTCCCTCCAGGTTGCATGCGCATGACAATGTAGCCCTTTTATCTTTGTTTTGTTTTAAAATTGGCCCCAAAGCTTTTGTTCTGATTCGATTTAATCCTTTTGCATTATTTTGCCATTTCTACTATATAAATGAATTTTTTTTCCCTCATTATTTTATTATGTATATTATTATTATTATTATTATTATTATTATTATAATCAAATGATTTCTATTATTATTATATATTATTGTTATCATATTTTATATTTACTACTATTATCATATTTATTATTATGTTTGTGATTATTATAATATATTATATCTATTACTTTAATACTATATTTTCCTTTTTTTATATTCCTTTGTATTATTATTTTACTATTAACGATTTTTTTCACAACCATATTTCTTATATTTACTATTATTTCTATTACTAATATTAGTATTATTACTACTAGTTTAGTATTATCATTGTTATTTTTACAATTATTCTTTTAATATTTCTATTAATATTTTTATTACCTATTTTATTTGAAATTAGCTTTGTATATATCATTATTACACTATCCTATTACTAATATTTTTTGCCACTATTCTTTTTTTCACAGTCACTGCTGTATTATACATATTCTTATTCTTATAATTATGTTTCTTATTTTTACTTTTATTTTTATTATCAATATTGTTATTCTTGTTTTAAGTTATCATTATTTTTCTTTTTATTTTATCATTGTTATGAGAATTATTATTATTGTTTCTTATATTTTTATGATTATTTTGTTATCATTTTTATTACTTTTATTTTTATTTGTTATTTGCCTTAGTATTAATATTATCGTTAATCTTATTTTTTCCCCTTTACCACGCTTTTGAAATTCATAAAAGGTTTTTAAACAAGGCAATGTTTTATGTTTGGAAATTTAAGGAATCGTGCCCTAACGTGCTGGGTTGTGGTTTCTGTTTGGCCAAATCATTAGATATCCTTTAAAAGTGTGTCTGTGTTTTAAAATTAAAAGCAAGGCAATATTTCATGTTTGGAAATTTGAAGGATCGTGCCCTAACGTGCTGGGTTTCGGTTCTTTCATTTGGCCAAATGATGAAGTACCCTTTTTAAAATGACAATGCATGAATCTTGGAAATCATGAAACGATCTTGGTTTCGAAGGTCTGAAATATCGTATCCTAACGTGTTGGACGTGATATTTCACCCTTCTAAAACAAGAGAATTTCGATATCCAAATTCGAATTACCCTAACATTTTCCAAATGATCCATGTTTTAAAATTTTTTCTAATTTTTGACATTAAGGACATTAATCAATTAATACGGTACCAATTTTGGGCGTTTCGAGGGTGCTAATCCTTCCTCGTGCGTAACCGACTCCCGAACCCGTTTTCTTAAAATTTGTAGACCAAAATGCTTTCAAAAGTGGCCCAATCACACTTCAAAAAAAGGTTGGTGGCGACTCCGTTTTCCTTCTAAAGTCGGCCCGTTTTCAAACAAAAAAATGGTTTCGACAACTTGGCGACTCCACTGTGGAGTTTTTAAGAGAGTCAAGCCGTGTAATTGATTGATTAATGTCCCTTATCTGAAAATTAAAATTGGATTTTAACTTTTTTTTTTCCATCGCACATGTTTTATGATTTACGTAACTGGGATATATTTGCATCATATTGCATGACCATAATGGTCGTACCTTTAAGTGAGAGTGAGAAGCTACTCCTTCATGAGGTTTTCACCTCCGTGCAGGATAGTGGATCGCTTTCGGGATACATCCGTACCTATGTCTTCGTGAGGTTTTCACCTCCATGCAGCCATAGGGAAATGTATTCCCCTGAACTGAACTCAGTCCGTATAAACCTATAATGGGTGAGGATTGAGGAATCTGCTGGTTCAGGTACCCTTGCTTTAGAGCCAAACCACATATAGAAAGCCCTAGGAACTTACCCTAGGTAGAGCCATTTCAAACCTTAGCAATCTTCCCAGATAGGTGCTATATTATTTCTCGCATGCCTTGAATTCTATTGTTGCTATATGAATTTTATTGTTGCTACATGACACTAACCTGCTGCATTTTAGCGTAATCGCATATCATTTCATTTTAAGAGGTGTCGAATTATATTCGATTTCCAATTTAGGAAGGCTTATTATGGAGAACGAATTCCCTGATAAAGTAGAGGATAATGCGGCCGTCCGAATATGGTCAGAGCGGACGCAGCTGGAGAAGGGGGACAGCCTAGCTGAGGGACATACATCGGAGTTATGTAACTACACTCGCATTAGTGTGACGCAAAATGATCTCCGGGAGTTAAAGGAAATATGAGATCAGTGGGATCAGGAGACGAGACAATTGTTTTATGAGAATTATGGGGATTTGTCTCACTTATTTGGAATCAATATAGATGAGCATTTATTTCGGGCTCTCACTCAGTATTGGAATCCCGCCTATAGCTGTTTTACCTTTGGGGGGATAGATTTGGTACCTACTATAGAGGAATATACGGCTTTGCTTCGTTGCTCGAAGATCGAAGTTGATAAGGTCTACATTAAAGCTACTTGTGGCCCATCTTTTTTAAAGAGGATGATGAATGTTACCGAGATGAGTGAACAGTGGGTTGCAGCGAGGATCAAGCAAAAAGGTGAATACAAGTGCATCCCATGGAGGATTCTGAAGGATTTGATTCTAGTACATCCTGACACGAAGAGGAGAGTTGACGTTTTTGCTCTAAGCATCTATGGCTTAATGGTTTTCCCTAAGGCATTGGGATATGTAGATGAGGCAGTCTCGGATATCTTCGACCGACTGGATAGAGGGGTCACACCTGTTCCTGCGATTTTGGCTGAGTCGTTTAGATCTTTGAATGCATGCAGGAGAGCTGGGGAAGGCAGATTCATAGGGTGTGCACAGTTATTGTTAGCTTGGTTTCATAGCCATTTTTGGAGAGTGGATAAAGTCTCTTGTCGGTTTTTCTTTAAGAATTACTCACCGCTGAAGGAGTTAGCAGCCACACCCAGAAGGGATGACATATCAGAAGAGAATTGGGTCGCACTTCTTAGAAATCTCAAGGAGGAGAATGTTGAATGGACAAAGACTGGGTTGGTTCCGGACGAAATTCTCTACCGGTGCGGAGGTTATGATTGGGTCCCTTTGCCAGGAATTTGGGGAGCCGTGGGATATGCTCCTTTGCTTGTGCTGAGGCAGTATAGATCAAGACAGTTTATACCGGCAACGTTTGGGCTAGCTCAGTTTGAGTTTTCATATAGGGACGATCATTATAAGAAGAGGGTTCGAGAAATTTCTGATGCTTGGAAACAGATTCGCGACGCGAAAGAGTTATCAGAGGTCCGATGGTAACCTCTCGAGTATAAAGCATGGCGGAATAGGAGAATCGATGATAATGTCCCCGCACCGATACTGAGATGGTGCTCGACCAATAGAGGAATATCTGCAAGTAGTTCCTTCCGAGTTGGAAATCATAAAACAAGACTTCAAAAGTAAAACCGCGAGTTAGAGAAAAAGTAGAACAACTGGAAGATGACAAAATGAATTTGAGGTTAGATATTGATATCCAAAAATCGAGAGGTCGAAGGTCGAGAAAGGGAAAAAGGAAGGCCAAGAGGATCTGGATAGCTTGAAGATCGACTACAAAAAGGTGCATTTATCCATGAGGATCATAGGTTGGGTAAAACCACGGAACAATGGCGTCAAGAAATTCACGAAGAAATGGCCAAGGTTGATCGGTGGAGGAAGAGATTCCATGAGGCTCAAGCACAAAAGGAGGCCCCGAAAAGATCGTGGGTGAGAGCCAAAGCGAAAAATAAGATACTAAGAGCTCAAATAGCGAGAATTAGAGAAGGCGTTGTGTCAAAGTCACAACTCTACGGTGAAATTGGAATCAAGCCTAAGCCGATTGAGGAATTGAAAAGAAAGGTGGTGGAACTCAAATGGCGCTGCAAAATAGTGAGCTTCGGATCCAACTATTGGAAACAAACAATGAGCAATGGAAGGAACGGCTTCAACAAATCTCAAAACCAAGTCGAGAAAGAGACTACCTTATGGGTGAAGTTCGTGGTTCAGATACAAGAAGTGGCCGATCATCTACAGACTTTAGCGATTCAGGCTGATGTGTTAAGTGTAGTATATGAACAAAAGTCAGATAGGGGTAGAGAGTTAGCTAGCCTTCTTGAGAAAGTTAAGGCTTTGGGCATAAGGGCTAGGTCGTATATGTGACTCTGTTTTATGTAAAGGATTTTGTTTTTTCAATAAGTATTCTAAAAAGAAATTGAACCAAAATCGACTCCTCTTATTTCTTTTGCATTCATTCATTTGCATTGCATTTCATGCATTTGCATTACATCACATTATATGCATCAAACATCATAAGACAACCCTATTAACCAGAGGTCATATTATAGAGTTATCCTGGAACACCGCTATTACACTCGGAAAAAGACAAGAGCAATGGATCAAAGGATGGAAAGGTTAGAACAGATACAGAAAGAGATGCAAGACCAACTGCAGCTCGGATGCAAGAAGCGATTAGCCAAGATCCAACAGATATGAGGATCAAATTCGGAATCCCAAAAGTATGATGAGCCAGCTAACACAGTTGTTAACTGGAGGGCTTGGAAAAGGAAAAAATTCTATAGTCGATATTGAAGATGACAATGAAGATTCCGCTTGTCCTCCAGACTTGGCCCCGGCAAGTTCCCAAGTGCACCCACCAAGAGTGCAGGTCAATATCAAGCCCCAATCTAATACCCCAAGACGGTAAACTTCCCCGGCGGTGCTCGAGCTCTAACCTAGAAGTCAATTTGGCAAAGTCGATGGTCCCTGATTTCAATGATGCGGCTGAAGAAGAAAAAACGAGGGCAGAACTCCCAAAGAAGTTTGAGGATCGATGCAAATGGTTAGAGGATAAGTTCAAAGCATTGGAAAGTGCTGATTACCAATGCGAGGTGGATGCTAAGAAGCTGAGTCTAGTCCCGGATTTGGTACTTCCTCCAAAGTTCAAGATGCCAGAGTTTGAAAAGTACAGCGGGACCAGCTGCCCCGAGGCCCATATTACGATGTTCTGTCGTAAAATGACAGGATATGTCAACAATGACGATTCTTATCGATCGATCCATCGCTGCGATACCGACCGAGTCGCAAAGAAATGGTACAATCACCGAGTCGTACCCAAATCAAATCGTGGAGAGATTTGGCACAGGCTTTCATGAAACATTACGGCCATGTGACCGATATAGCACCTGACAGGATCACGCTGCAAAACATGGAGAAAAAGTCAGGCGAAAGTTTCAGGAAGTACGCACAAAGATGGAGGGAGGTCGCTACACGTGTCCAAATGCACCGCATCGAGAAAGAAATGACTATGCTCTTCATCAATACCCTGAAGGCACCTTTTATTAACCACATGTTAGGGAGCGCGACTAAGAGTTTCGCAGATATGGTGATGTCAGGTGAGATGATAGAGAACGCGATCAGGTGTGGAAAGATAGAGACAGGAGAGAGCACGAGAAGAGCGGCCCCGAAGAAAAGGGAAAGTGAAGTAGGAAATATAAGTTTGGGTTATCCTAAACCTATTACTATTACCCAACCGAGAGAGCGCAATGCGTGGGCGCCAAAAGCCCAACCAAGACAAGAGTCCAACACGAGGTAGAAGACTGAAAAATTCCAATTTACTCCTATACCGGTGACGTATAAGGAGTTGTATAAGACTTTATTCGATACGCACGTCGTATCCCCGTTTTACTTGAAGCCGCTGCAACCTCTATATCCCAAGTGGTATGACACAAACTCTCAGTGTGAGTACCATGCGGATGTAGTAGGTCACTCAATAGAGAACTGTACTTCATTCAAAAGACTAGTTGAGAGACTTATTAAGGCGGGGGTGGTAGACTTCAATGACCCACCCGTGGAGGAAATCCGCTACCCAATCATACGATAAAGGGGTAAATGCGATAGTCGAAGACAGGGGAATGAGAACCAAGCAGGAAGTTGCTGAAATTAGAACCCCATTGAGAGAAGTTTGGAAAGCAATGCAGAAAAATGGGGTTAGTTTTGCAGGAGAATGTGAACAGATCTCGAGATCCAAGGAACTACTGTGAGTTCCATGACAAGGAAGGCCATGAGATCCAAAGAAGTGCAATAAATTCGAACCTTAGTACAAGGGTTAATGGATAATAAAGAGTCGGAGTTCTTTAACTTTTCCAAAGAGGTGGATATATGCGCCACAGAGGGGGGGTCTGCAGAAAGGATCCCTAAAGCCAATCACCCAATAGTGATTATCACACGGCCAGGGGTTGACGAGGCCGGAGTGAAAATAGCGCCGAAGGTTGAAATTAAAAACTCGCGACTTTTCCTTATAAGGAAACACCGAGGTGGTAATCGAAAAAACCCATAGCTTTCTCCTTATAAGGATACACCGAGAATTGTAATTCAAAACCCAGGACTTTTCCTCATAAAGATGACAAGAGAGTACCTTGGAATTACAATTGTACCGTGACAGTTGCCGGGAAAGAGAATTCGGCCAGCACACCCGACCCAGAAGCTGAGTCCTCCATGATGAGAAGGGGAGATGAGAGATGTGACCACCGTTAATGAACCAAGAATGAGGATGAGGCTGGAGAATTTTTGAAATTCTTGAAGCACAGTGAGTACAGTGTTGTGGAGCAGTTACACAAACAAATTAAACACGCACATCAAGATCGGCTTTTATCGCTAAACTCGTAAGACACCGTAGTGCGCTAATAAAAACGTTGAACCGTGTTTATGTTGCCGATGACATTTCGGTAAATAAGCCGGACCGTCTGTAAAATAACATAAGCGCAGAGATAATTTCATCTCGTTCGAAGAATGATGAAATATCACGGGGCGGGGATCTACTAAGGCTTTGCACATCACTACCCGGTGCAAAGGGTATACACTGCCAGGGGTATTAATTGACAACGGATCGGCACTGAACGTTTTACCCCTATCTACACCGGACAAAGTTACTCAGAGATGGCTCTCACATGAAAACATGCCAAAATATAGTGAGATCCTTCGATGGCACCGAGAGAAAAGTAATGGGGAGGATTGAGATACCCCTCCTAATCGGGCCAAACACGTACGAGGTAGACTTCCTCGTAATAGACATCAAGCCTTCGTATAATCGCATCATTAGGGAGGCCATGGATCCACTCAAAGAGTCGTTCCATCGCCGTTGCACCAAAAGGTAAAGTTGGTGATAGAAGGCCGTTGATTACCATTAATACCAAGGAGGATATCATCGCGTCTCATTACTAGTAATGCACCGCATATAGTGAATGATACGGAGGCTATAGAGTGCTCCTTCAGGTCGCTAGAATTTGTAAATGCGACATTCATTAGTGAAGGAAACGGGATCCTGTGCCCAAACTCTCTGAAGCAACGAGGATGGGCCTACAGTTGACAATAGGAAGAGGTGCACTGCCTGGAAGAGGACTCGAAAAATATCTCCGGGGGCCGGCCGTAGTACCAAGATCGGTTAACAAGCATGATCGCTTTGGTGCAGGGCATAGGCGGATGCCGCATGAGAAAGGAGGAGCTGGAGAGGAAACGTGAAAGACGAAGGGCACGATTGAATGGTGCTGAGATTGAGTGGGGTTCAATGACCTTTCCCCATATATCTAATACATTCGTGTCAGGAGGAATTATTCATTCAAGACAGGAAGACATGAATAAGAAAACAGCTGAGGACATGATGAGAGCTTTGAACATCAATGCAGTGACTGAAGAGAGTCCGAGAAAAAGAAACTTGGAAGGCATTCGCCCCTACAAGCCTGGAAGTGTTCTGGACAACTGGACTGCGGAAGAAATTCCTGTAGTTTTTAGGACTAAAACAGAGTAATGTTCAAAACACACTTGTTGTTTCAAGCCTAGGGAACAATAAGAATTTTTTGTGAAATAGGCTCATGTTTCAGCATCTTTACTTTCAATAAAAGTGCATTTTTCTTCGTGCAGTTATTCCTTCTTTTCCATTCCATTCATAATCATAACGCATAAATAAGTCATTCTTGAATTCATTTTTTATTGAGTATTCTTTCATACCTACCATAGGTCCCCAGATATCGAAGTAATGAACAATGCTGTTATGGACCCAGAATTTCCTGATGAGCAAGACATGTGCCTAGAGGGACCTCAAGACTTTACAGATGATGAAGATTGTAGTGTATCCCCAGATTTGTTAAGGATGGTAGAACGAGAGGAGAAGCTGATTCTACCTCACGAAGAGACAATTGAGAGTGTACTTCTAGAAGAGGGGAAAGAAGTGAAAATCGGCACTTGCATAACCAAGGAAACAAGGCAGGACCTCATTAGACTTCTGCTAGAGTTCAAGGATGTCTTCGCGTGGTCATACCAAGATATGCCAGGGTTGAGTGCTAATATTGCCGTACACCGTATCCCCATAAAAGGAGAATGTAAGCCGATTCAACAGAAGCTTCGAAGGATGAGACCCGATGTTGCCATAAAAATAAGGGAAGAAGTCAAGAAACAATTTGACGCTGGGTTTTTACGAGTAGTGAATTACTCAGATTGGGTAGGCAACGTTGTTCCTGTCCCTAAGAAGGATGGAAAAGTCCGAATGTGCGTCGATTATAGGGACTTAAACAAAGCTAGCCCGAAAGACAACTTCCCACTGCCTCACATTGACACTTTAGTGGATAACACGGTGGGGTTTTCATTCTTCTCCTTTATGGACGGTTTTTCGGGATACAATCAAATAAAGATGCATCCTGAAGACATGGTAAAGACCACCTTCATAACCTTATGGGGGACTTTTTGTTACCAAGTGATGCCATTTGGGTTAAAGAATGCGGGAGCAACATACCAAAGGGCTATGGTAACCTTATTTCATGACATGATGCATAAGGAAATTGAGGTCTACGTCGACGACATGATCGCAAAGTCTCGAACGGAAGGGGAACATGTGCAAGTTTTGAGGAAACTATTCTTGAGATTGAGGAAATCTCAGCTGAAGTTCAATCCAGCCAAATGTACTTTCGGGGCTCGGTCAGGGAAACTACTGGGTTTCGTGGTCAGTGGAAAAGGAATCGAAGTAGATCCGGATAAAGTCAAGGCTGTACAAAAATTACCTCCGCCACGCACTCAGAAGGAAGTCCGAGGCTTTCTAGGAAGATTAAATTACATCGCTCGATTCATCTCGCAATTGACTGAAAAGTACGATCCCATATTTCGTCTTCTTAAGAAACACAATCCAGGCATTTGGGACGATGAATGCCAGAAGGCATTTGAAAAAATTAAACAGTACTTGTCTAATACTCCAGTGCTAATACCGCCCAGTCCTAACAGACCATTGATTCTGTATCTGACGGTATTCAATAATTCAATGGGATGTGTGCTAGGCCAACACGATGAGACAGGAAAGAAGGAGAGGGCGATATACTACCTCAGCAAGAAATTCACTGAGTGTGAAATGAGATACTCGCCAATTGAGAAATTGTGTTGTGCATTAATCTGGACAACTCGGAGGTTGAGGCAGTACATGTTGTACCACACAACCTGGTTAATCTCGAAATTGGACCCTCTCAAGTACATGATGGAGTCGACCGCTTTGAATGGAAGGATGGCTCGATGGCAAATTTTACTCTCCGAGTTTGACATAGTCTACGTGAACTAGAAGGCTGTGAAGGGAAGTGCAATAGCTGATTTTCTAGCCAGCAGGGCGCTAGACGATTACGAACCCCTGAATTTTGATTTTTCCAATGAGGATCTGATGTTTGTAGCGACAATTGAAGAAAATACCTTAGAAGATTGTCCCTGGAAGTTGAACTTTGACGGAGCATCAAATGCCGTTGGTAATGGAGTTGGAGCAATCCTGATATCCCCAAATGGAGACCATTATCCATTCACCTGCAAGTTGGATTTTGACTGCACGAACAATATGGCAGAATACGAAGCATGTATCCTGGGAATTCGAGCAGCCATAGACCGCAAAGTCAAGTCACTAGAAGTATATGGAGATTCTGCGCTGGTAATCTATCAGCTCAAAGGAGAATGGGAAACAAGAGATCCCAAATTGATCAGCTATCGAAAGTTAGTTCTGGAATTAATTGAGGAGTTTGATAATATCACATTCTTTTACCTCCCGCGTGATGAAAACCAGATGGCTGATGCCTTGGCCACCCTAGCTTCTATGATCAGAGTAAATGAGCAAGAGGGTATGAAGCCCATCCAAATGAGTATTTATGAGACTCCAACTCATTGCTGTAATATTAATGAAGAAGAGGAGAGAGATGATCATCCTTGGTATCATAATATTCTGCGGTATGTGAAGAGCCGTGAATATCCTGATCAGGCAACAGAAAATGACAAGAGAACATTGAGAAGACTGGCTAATGACTATGTCTTAGACGGCGAGATCCTGTATAAAAAGAGAAAAGATCAGGTGTTGTTAAGATGCGTCGATGCTGTTGAGGCTAGGAAAATCCTGGAGGAAGTCCATGAGGGTGTCTGCGGAACACATGCCAATGGGTTTACAATGGCCAGGCAAATCATGAGATTCGGGTATTATTGGTCCACGATGGAAGGGGATTGCATCCGTTATGCTAAAAAATGCCACAAGTGCCAGATTTATGGGGATAAGATACATGTGCCTCCTTCACCTCTTCATGTTATGACTTCCCCGTGGCCTTTCTCAATGCGGGGGCATGGACGCCATTGGACCAATCTCACCGGCTTTCTAATGGACATCGATTCATCTTCGTGGTCATCGATTACTTCACCAAATGGGTAGAGGCAGCTTCATATGCCAATGTCACGAAGACGGCAGTTAGCAAGTTTTTGAAGAAAGAGATCATATGCCGCTACGGAATGCCAGAAAGGATTGTGTCTGACAATGCACTAAACTTGAACAACAAATAGCGATAGCGAAGTCCAGAGTCGATTCAACATTAAGCACCATAACTCGTCACCATATCGCCCAAAAATGAATGGAGCAGTTGAGGCGGCTAATAAAAATATCAAGAAAATTGTGGGGAAAATGGCTGAGACCTACAAGGATTGGCATGAAAAGTTACCGCTTGCCCTCTACGCCTATCGAACATCGGTTAGAACCTCTACCGGGGCAACTCCTTTCTCATTGGTTTATGGGATGGAGGCAGTCTTGCCTATTGAAGTTGAAATCCCTTCACTCCGAGTTTTGTCAGAGTTGAAGCTAGACGAAGCGGAATGGGTTCAATCTCGATATGATCAACTAAATCTAATTGAGGAAAAGAGGTTAAGAGCCATTCGCCATGGTCAATTGTACCAGAAGCGAATGATGCGGGCTTACAATAAGAAAGTCCGCCCCAGAGTATTCCATGAAGGAGATTTGGTGTTGAAACAGATCCTCCCTATGCAAAAGGACTTCAGGGGAAAGTGGATGCCTAATTGGGAAGGACCTTATGTTGTGAAGAAAGCCTTTTCTGGAGGAGCTTTGATACTAGCCGAGATGGACGGTAAAAGTCTGCCAAATCCAATTAACACAGATTCCGTCAAGAAATACTTCTCTTGAAAGTGGGATAAGATGAAAACCCGCAAAGGGCGTCTTGATTTACCAAAAAAAAAATAAAAAAAATAAAAAACCGGAGAGGCCAAGGTGAAAACCCGCAAAGGGCACTTTGAGACCAAAGGGGCTTTGAGTTGAAAACCCAAAAAGGGCGGCTCAAATTATGATCAACTCGTGATGGGGCATACAGTAGTTCTGCTACGCTTGAATTAACAATGATGAGGTATGCTACGTCTTAGGGCATCGACGAAGTACCACGGATCTTCTAGACATATGTTGAACTTAGAATGGTCTTCGAGAAGTATGTACAGAGAAGTTCAGACTATGATATCTGGGGCATCAATTCTATTCTTACTCATTTTGTACCTTGGCAAATTTACTGCCTTTGTTCAATTCATTCTTCATGGGTTTTGTCCCGAATAAATTCCAGTTTCATTCATCTCTACAATCCCTTTCCAAGCATTTTATATTGAAGTAATGATTACTGAACTGATAATGCTTTCACAAAAGAAGTTTTAAGTATTACTCTGAAAGTCTCTAAATAATACAAGAATCTAAAACAGGACAGTTATTTAGAACTAACCAGGCTTAAAGGGTTCAGAGCACTTAAGATAAGGGGTCTAAGCGTTGATTTACGCCTTGGATCCTCTATTAGAAGTATCAGTTGAACACACGTCAGGGGTCACCTCAATAAACAGCAAGCAATGACAGCCAAAGTGTTAAAAAATGGATCATTCTCACGACATTTTGCATCCATTCATAACATTCATGATACATATGGTTAGGAACATTTCTCATGACATCCTAATTATTTGACATAAGCATAGACCCCCATGAAATCAATTCTACAGGTAGGTTCCCCAGAGGACAATGTAGCAAAATTAATGGGAGTTACAAAAATTACAGATCTCATCTCTACTAAGCAGGAGTAGAGCAGATCGAAGATCATACCCTTATCTCCACTGAACAGGAGTGGAGCAGGTTGAAGTCAGCAGATCCTATCTCTACTGAGCAGGAGTAGAGCGGATCGAAGATAACAGACCTTATCTCCACTGAGCAGGAGTGGAGCAGGTCAAAGATAGTAGATCCTATCTCCACTGAGCAGGAGTGGAGCGGATTGAAAACAATGATTTTATCTCTACCGAAAGCGGGAGTAGAGCGATCGGAAGATTGAAGCCTTGTCTCCACCGGCGCAGGAGTGGAGCAAAGCTAAAGATAGTAGATCCTATCTCCACCGAAAGCAGGTGGAGCGGATTGAAAACAATAGATCTTATCTCTACTGCAGGTGAGAGTAGAGCAGATCGGAAGATTGAAGCCTTATCTCCACCGAAAGGGAGTGGAGCAAAGCAAAGATGGTAGGTCCTATCTTCACCGAAAGCAGAGTGGAGCGGATTGAAAACAACAGATCTCATCTCTACGAGCAGAGTAGAGCGGATCGGAAGATCAAGCCTTATCTCCACCGAGCGAGAGTGAGTGGAGCGGTGAAAAATGATCTTATCTCTACCGAGAAGGAGTAGAGCAGATTGAAGGAATAGATCTTATCTTCACCGAGCAGAGGAGTGAAACGGATCGAAAGCGGCAAGAAGTCTTATTTCCACCGAAAGCAGAGAGTGGAGTAGATCAAAACAAAATTCCTATATACCCAAAATACAATGGGTCAAAGCAAGGCTACATCAAGTCAAGACTCAAAGAATACAGGCAAAATTGGTTCTTTTAAAGTCTTTGCTCCATTCTCGTTACACGACAACGAGCAAAGAGGGGCAGCTGTAGAGCCCAATTTATGCCCGAGCCCATACCAAAAACCAGAATAAACCAAAAATAAATAATAAAGTCCTTTTAATAAAATAAACAAGCCCAAATAGCCCAGGCCCAAAAATTAACTCTAACCTAGCCCACTACCTAAACACAAAGTCAGAAACCCTAGCCGCAACCACTCTCCACGCACCAGCAGCCCCTTCCGCGCCGGACGCCACTACCCCGCGACGTGTGCCTCTCCACCATGCCACGTCAGAGATGTAGTCGCACACGTTCCTACGAAATAGAAAAAATCGTTTGTAAATGAGGCTTTAAAAGCCGAAATCAAAGATGTAACGGGGGGATTTTTTTACACACGATTTTACGCCAAGGAAATAGAGAGCAAACACATTTTTACCGAATATATACAAGTCAATCGCAAAAGAAAAGGTTTCTTTTTCGTTTTATTTTTTTCTTTTTTTTTTTAGTTTTCGAATCTGTTTTTTTATTTATTTACTTCTTTTATTTCTTTGTTTTAAACACTAAAATCTTAAATAAATATAGAAAAAAGCAAAAAAACTCACCTTTTGAAATTCCGCCACCGGGTGCGGTGGTGGCGTTTGACAACAGCAGACGGGTGGCGGGACTCGTCGGTGGACTCACTGGAAATCGCAAGGGAATGGGGGGAGAGCATTTTAGTTTTTTTTTCTCCTTTCCCCCCTGCTGAAATGAAAGAATGAGAAATTTAAAAAAAAAAATCAGCTTTTATACCATTACAAAACGGCATTGCCGTTTTGAGCTTTAGGTCGAGAGCCAAAAACGACGTCGTTTGGTCCTCTCGACCGCGACCACCCGCACAGGGACAAAGATCCGCGTGTTTTTCTTGGGGAGGGGCTAATTGCGCATTTAGCCCCTCCGCTTTTCCATAGCTTTGTAATTGTTTTTTTTCTTCCGATCTGGCCCAAAGGTTTGCTCCCCATTTCAATCGAGTCCTCTACTGAAATGCTGCGTTTGGAGTGGGATTTATTTCCACTTTGGTCCTCCAGTTGCATGCGCATGACAATGTAGCCCTTTTATCTTTGTTTTGTTTTAAAATTGGCCCCAAAGCTTTTGTTCTGATTCGATTTAATCCTTTTGCATTATTTTGCCATTTCTACTATATAAATGAATTTTTTTTTCCCTCATTATTTTATTATGTATATTATTATTATTATTATTATTATTATTATTATAATCAAATGATTTCTATTATTATATATTATTGTTATCATATTTTATATTTACTACTATTATCATATTTATTATTATGTTTGTGATTATTATAATATATTATATCTATTACTTTAATACTATATTTTCCTTTTTTTATATTCCTTTGTATTATTATTTTACTATTAACGATTTTTTTTCACAACCATATTTCTTATATTTACTATTATTTCTATTACTAATATTAGTATTATTACTACTAGTTTAGTATTATCATTGTTATTTTTACAATTATTCTTTTAATATTTCTATTAATATTTTTATTACCTATTTTATTTGAAATTAGCTTTGTATATATCATTATTACACTATCCTATTACTAATATTTTTGCCACTATTCTTTTTTTTATCACATCTTTGTATTATACATATTCTTATTCTTATAATTATGTTTCTTATTTTTACTTTTATTTTTATTATCAATATTGTTATTCTGTGTTTTAGATTATCATTATTTTTCTTTTATTTTATCATTGTTATGAGAATTATTATTATTGTTTCTTATATTTTTATGATTATTTTGTTATCATTCTTATTACTTTTATTTTTATTTGTTATTTGCCTTAGTATTAATATTATCGTTAATCTTATTTTTTTCCCCTTTTACCACGCTTTTCGAAATTCATAAAAAGGTTTTTAAACAAGGCAATGTTTTATGTTTGGAAATTTAAGAATCGTGCCCTAACGTCTTTGGGTTGTGGTTTCGCTTTGGCCAAATCATTAGATATCCTTTAAAAGTGTGTCCGTGTTTTAAAATTAAAAGCAAGACAATATTTCATGTTTGGAAATTTGAAGGATCGTGCCCTAACGTGCTGGGTTTCGGTTCTTTCATTTGGCCAAATGATGAAATACCCTTTTTAAAATGACAATGCATGAATCTTGGAAATCATGAAACGATCTTGGTTTCGAAGGTCTGAAATATCGTATCCTAACGTGTTGGACGTGATATTTCACCCTTCTAAAACAAGAGAATTTCGATATCCAAATTCGAATTACCCTAACATTTTCCAAATGATCCATGTTTTAAAATTTTTTCTAATTTTTGACATTAAGGACATTAATCAATTAATACGGTACCAATTTTGGGCGTTTCGAGGGTGCTAATCCTTTCTCGTGCGTAACCGACTCCCGAACCCGTTTTCTTAAAATTTGTAGACCAAAATGCTTTCAAAAGTGGCCCAATCACACTTCAAAAAAAGGTTGGTGGCGACTCCGTTTTCCTTCTAAAGTCGGCCCGTTTTCAAACAAAAAAATGGTTTCGACAATTTTGGTTTAGTGAGTGCATGTATATTATTATGAAATAAAATGTCATATATATATGTATATGTGTTCGGTTTTAATTCAGTTGAATTTTGAGATAAAATCCGTAAATGCTGTGTGAATACATACATATATTTTAATATGACTTAGGTGATTATATGATTGTATAAAAGTTGTGACTTGTCTGGTAATGTCTTGTAACCCCATTCCGACGACGGATACGGGTTAGGGGTGTTACAATCGTATTCCAAAAAGTTCCCCCAAAAATTACCCAATTGTACTGCTAATTTTTCAGAAAATAAGCCAACAGGGTCATCATGAATTTGTACCCAAAAAAGGGTAAAGATTAATGGCACTTTTAATGGATCCTCCCCCCACTGTAATCTATAAAGAACCAACAAGTGATTGTTGAAAGTCCATGGTGATCCCTTAAGAACCCGTTCCATGTCCATGACATGAAAAAATTGAAATAAATACCTTTTTTCTCCCAAATCTCAGATCTAAACTCCACGGACCGGATGCCACAGATTCGCCATCGTGCTTTTCATGGCTGGGAAGTGGATTATACTTGCTGTTAGGAAACAACCTACTAGTTGGAACTCCCCCCTTTCTTTTCCTGAGACCGAATCTATTTGAATCTGCAAAATTTCATCCTCTTCTTCATTGAGTGTCAGATCTGCTAATTCGCTTTTCATTGATGTAGGTACCAACCATGAAACTTGAGAATCCTTCTTTCAAGCGTAGAATAAAGTCTAATTTTCGGAACACAAGTTGCAAAAAGACGAAAAAAGTAAGAGAACAAAAGACAAGAAAACAAGAAGACCTAAATGCTCATGCTAGCGGCAGCAGACCTTGGCTTGCTAGGGTAGCAGACCATAAATGTGCTTGTTAGAAAAGAGAAATTTTTTTTAAAAAAAAAAAGTAACTTTTTTTCATCAATTGCTTGATAGATTTAAGAAATGAGAAGAAAGGAAATGAATTTTTTAAAAATATATATAATTTTAAACTAATATACACAGTCTCTTTCATTTTTTTTTCTTCTTATCATTTTAATATGGAAGGATTGATTTTTATAGATTAAGATAGAAAATGATCATCTCCCTTATTTTCTTTCTCACTTTTCTTACCTATCAAGCACATTCAAATTTCATTTTCCTTCTTCCATCGTTTCACTTTTCCATTCAACCAAGTACACCCTAAGACTTTATTTAGTAGAGTGGAAAGAAAAATGAAAAAAAATGAAAGGGAAGGAAAAGTGAAAAAATATAGTTTTCCTTTCCATAGGTGTGTTGGGTAGGAAGATGGAAAAATTGGAAGAAAAAGTAATCTCTTTTCCATCCCTTACCTGATAAGAGTTAAAAAATGAAATGAAAGAAAATAAAATATTTAAAAAATATATAATTTTGAACTAACATACCTCTATCTCTCATTTCTTCTACTTTGGTCATTTCAATTTGAAAAAATTGGTATTTATGTCTAAGGATGGAAAATAATAATTTCTCTTATTTTCTTTCCTCTCACTTTTCTTTATTACTAAGTACACTCAAAATTTATTTTCTTTCCGTTTTTCTACTCCCTCCTTTTATCCCTCCATTTTTTCATCAAACCAAACACACCTAAAAGTTTATTTATTTTTTTAAAAAAAAGAAACCTCTACTCAAGTAGTAGATATGATATAATATAGTTATTTATAATAAAATTTCCTTCATATTAATATGTCACAAGTTGCCATTTTGTAGTTTTCGTATTTGAATATAAAATAAGTATGTTTAAAAATTATTTTTCATGATAATTTTTTTAAGGGTACTACAACACTTATGAATGATAGTCATGTTTTATAAATTAATAAATTAAAGGTGTTTATAGACCGAGTCGAAACATAGTTCTAAAAATTTTCTAGGCTCATGCCTAAGTTCAACTTATCCAAATGACTTATTCTACTATTTAAAAAATAATAATAAAATTTTTTTATATTTAAACGATAAAATTGAAAATGTAAAATTTAAATCTAACCTAAAACGGATTGAACCAATTAAGTTGAGATTGCTGAACCCATGAATCCCTCCGTAACAAACTATTACAAACAAAATACATATTGCAACTTCTCTCAAGGAAAGTACTCAACAGCTCTATACTTAAAAAAATCATCGATACCACAAGGAGAATCTTCCAACAAGAGTAAGTATACTCATTTGCTTTCTCAGTTTAGCCATAAAGTCAACAACTCTACTGCCACCTCAATTCACATGGACAAACTTAACATCCTAATTCCTACCACACATTTCCTACATAGTCCTTACCAAAGCCATTACATTAATTTCGGGCTTTTCCTTGTAAAACCACAATCTTACGAGCCCCCTTCCTCAAAGCAGATCATCTAATATGTCCAATAATTCTGCACTGATCATTGAGCACGCTCCTACATTCTTAGAAAAACCAGTGATCCAATTCCCTTTTGTCATTGTGAACCAATCCACCAACCAAAGTAGTACAAATGTTGATATCCCTTGCGCCATCAATATTTAACTTTTAACTATCCTAGTCCGAGTGGTATCCACTCCACTACATCACTCTTATTTGAAAGCTTATTCATATACAATGTCGTAGCTTGCTTAATATATTTAGCCTATGTTAAAACACTATTTTCGCAGTGAATTCCTAATTACAACGACCACATTAAACACCAAGTCATTCCTCCCTTTTCGCAATTGCTAGCATACAATCCCAAGTGATACCCAATTTACAGTTTGAAGAATAAGATTAAAATTATTCCTCGAATTTGCAAACAATTAATCCTTTAGACTAAGATTGAAGAAACGAACACGGGATTATTGAAGAATCAATGCAAGCCAAACCTCTCTCGCTATACCAAAATCTCTTACTACGTGAATAGTAATTTTACAGACATTGGCATCTGACATACAATGAGTCATCAAACATTCCTCGACAGCTACACTCTCCATTATTTATTAGTCGATTATGAGCATGCACCTAGAGAAAACTCTTTACCCATTGCAATGCATCTATCTTCCATATTAAAATTCAAAGCCAATTTCCTATATCACCTTCCATATCCTTAACTTTAACATTTGGGATAATCAAATGGGGTGCTCGACAATGGTGCAAAAAAGGGCCAATATCTAAAATCCATGTCTTCCTAAAAGCAAACTTCCTCACCATCTCCAATTGACCAATACACATTCTCCTTTAAAGTGGCCCAAATTTTCGAAATTGATCTCCAAACAACAGAGAAATTAGGCTAGTAAATGTTATTCGAAATTCCATCACCAATCTTATCTTTATTGGTGGGAATTTGATAGCCAAGTCTCATCATAAAAAATGTATTAGGATCTTTCAGTTCCATAAGCTAAGTCTTTCATTGACGGTCTGTTAGAAACAATCACTCCAACTCAGTAAAGAAGATTTTCTTATATTATTGTTTGATTCTCATACAAAGCTACGAATTCACTCACTCTATTTCTTAGCACATTCCAATGGAAATGATCATTGTTGGAAAAATAGGTTATGGAAAATAGTTTTTGTTGCACGACAGAATTTTAAATTCATAAAATTGAACTTGGTTGTGACATCTAGAGTAATAAAATTCATCAAATTTAGTACATGTGTCTCTTATTTAGGAAGATCTTTCAAATCTTAAATCTAGTGTCTAAATCTTTTTTGGCTTTCAACCGAATAATCTTCTATGTTATTCTAAAACCGTTAAATACTCAGAGAATTGAACACAAGATAAAAATCAAGACTTTCTAGTCAAAAAATTTAACTTTCTCTAAGAAAATCCAAAACCAAAAAAAAATTCAATCTTACAAATTTGAATTATATATAATCTCACAAATTTATAGTAAAGTACTCACGAAAAAATATTTTTTTGAGTTCAAAGAAATAATTCAAATAAATTTTTACTAAAATTTGCAGAGTATCCTTATATATTTTCCTGATAATTTTCGGCACCCCATAATTATTATATATAGAAAAAAAAATCACAAGAATCCTATTAGAATAAGAAGAGGAGAAAATAATATTTTAATAAAAAACTAGAGTTCTACTAAAACTCCAACAGGGATGGGCAGTAAGCATAGGGAGACCCTTCCTATATGTGCCATCCACTTGCCCAGTAATTTGGCTTTCTAACTCTTTCATGTATTGGTACAATTATATGTACAGTTTAATTTTAAATTTAAAAAATTCATATAATTATCCAATCCAATAATTAATTTTTTATTCCCAAAATATTAATTCATTGGCTAGTTAAAAAATAATTAATCTAATTAATTTTTTTTTTAACTCAATTCTAATCTCATCAAAATAATCACGACTTTATCGTATTATAATCTATGAGTAAGTAAATAAATTAAATGATTCTATTTAATAAAACTGCAATACTATTTAATTTAACTTTTTACTTTGAACTCAATTATTTTATTACATTTAATTAAATTAATTTTTAAGTCATCTCTTGTTGCTTCGAGAAAATGCATTTACTATGGACAAAAATTCATACAATTTATTTTTTATACATCATTTTCATTCATTTATCAAAATGGTTCTTATCGTGCAATTCATTCAGAATTGTATTGAGCTAGCGGAGGGACCAATCAGACTTATATAATTAGGGCTTAAATAGTTTGTAATTAAACTCTAACTTTTCATTTATTAATCACAAATGAGTGAACCCATTATATACAAAAGCAACCTAGATTTTTATGTTTTTTTTTCCAATGACATTGTCATCTGTGTGTTACCCTCATAGTGTATCATTGACCCCTTCGAGTTAAATTTCGTTCATTCAATATGATTCTATTTTATGTCATTGTCATTATTGTATCTTCCACAATGAAAAAGATTATTGCTAACAAATAGTAATGATTACCATTTGTCCCAGACGAATAACCCATGACCATGTTCATTTTTCATAATTCATATAATGCCAGTAAAAGAATATCATTTACTCTTTAATTAAGCTATGAACTCTACTATTGTAAATGAAGTCATGCTATATATAAGTCATACACCCAATATACCAACTTTAAGCTTCGATACCAAAGGAACACAAACTTTCAATAAATCAAAGTACGTGAATTAGGTATACCTAGTTAGTCACTTACTCAGGATTGATGTAAGTTACACTATGAACTTCACAAGTAATAAATTCATAAACGGATTCAAGATAAATTCTACTTGAGTCTTATCTGATGTATTTCAATCTAGGTAATTACACCTATGTCTTTATGTCTAGGAGTCAACTATTACGATACACAAGATAACATCTCTCCACAATTGGACTTAGAAACAACATAATAATTCTCACGAATCAATTGTTCATCTTGATTCCATAAGCTACGAACAATTTAGATGGTTTACTAATATAAGTTATCTTGTAGCATCATAATCCTAATATATGATGCAACCTAATACTAATTAAACTTTTAGGTAATTAATGAGCGAATGTTTGATTTGCTTTTATGAAAAAAGAATTTATTGAAAACAATCTTACAAAAATATAATAAATTAATTATAAAATTTTAAATTTTTTAGTCAATTCAAAAATTACAAATAAAATAACCAAATTATTACATTAAAGGCATAAAATCCAATGATTGTATAAATCAATTAAGGGTTGCCATAATCACTTCTTTGGTAAAAGTGATATGCCCCCAAGTTTGATGTCCCATCCATTTAATTTATTACGCACTTCATCAATCAAGAATTGATATTGATGACCCTTTCATGGAATAGGGGAACACCTAAATGACTTTTTGAAAAAACCCAAACATCTAACAAGTCTCAACCTCATAACATCTTAGGCAGTCATAGAGAATAATATATCTATGCCCAAAAGTACACGCATGATTGCTCCAAAATATTCCTAGCACTCCTTGCTTGGATTAGGTCAGCTTTACAAAATAAAACAAGATCACAAGTGAAAAGCGAAGGTCCTTCACGAGATAACCTGATTGATTTCCAAATCCCCTGTCAACAACCAAACCGATACTATACCTCCAACGTTCCTTACCTTGAACCAAAAAGATATATGGATCAGCTTGGCAGATAGCTCTTAAAGGGTGAAATTCCTCCATCATGCTTCCATTTCACGTTACTTGCATTGACGAGGTAATAACATTATTGATTAGAGATGGTAATGGAACGAGATGTAGATGTTGTTACCACTTCACAATTAGCACGTTCTGTTTCACCATCCGTCCCGTTTTATTATGGATGTATTATCTTGAAAACTATTACCACCTTCATGGATATTGAATACATCCACCCAGGGGCGAAGGCAGGAGGGCTGGCATGGGCCCGCCCCCTAAAATATAAAATTACTATTTAGGCCCTTAAAATTTTTTAAAAATTTTAAATTAGTAAAGATAAAACTAAACTTTGGCCCTCCTAAAATTATAAAAATTCAATTTAATCCTTTACAAATTATAAAGATATAAACTATAAAAAATTAAAATTTTATCCGACCCCCCTAAAAAATTGTTCTGGCTTCATCCCTGCATCCACCTTCGTTTTGCTCCGTTTCAATCTACTTTTTACTACTTATTTTTAATATTTTTAAAGTCTAAGTAAATATTTAAACATAATTCTTTAAAATAATATATTTAAGCATAAAATATATGAATTTTTCTATAATATATTATTAAAATTTACCCTTTTAATAGTTATATATACAATGATAAAATGATAATTTTATATAGTGGAGTAGAACGGAACGGAACAAGTAATTATTATAATCACTCCATTCTTACTGTCTAAAAAACCGTGCCTCATACTGCATCTACTTTTTTTAAAAAAAAATCACTACATTTAAAGTGAATCGATTTAAAATAAATATAATATATTATAAAAAGTTTCTTAAAAGTATATTTTGATTTTTTTTATATATTTTTAAACTTCTTATTTTAATTTTTATAAGTTTTCTTTATCTTTTCTTGAAATGATTTGATATAAACATATACATGTCAATGTTTACAAGGTTTTTATGCCACGGAAAAGAATTTAAGGGATGTAATGTTTGAAGTGATTTAAGTAATCATTCTAACAAGAAAACAAAAAGAACAAAGGTACTAAGATGAGAATACAAGAATGATTTAAGTAGCAATTTGTCATTTAAACTTTTAATTTAATAATAATTAAAAATTACTGAATATAAAAAATAAATAAATAAAATACTAATTAATCTTTATTTAAATTTACTTAATAAATAAATATAGAGATTTTGAATACTTTTTCAAATGAAAAAGTGATGAACTGATGTTCATTGCATTTCATCATGGCTGAAAACATCGTAGTATAATTACCGGAACAAAGTATACCAACACAACCCAAATCAGCCTCCAAGGGATCAGAATGCAAATCTCATAAAAGAATAAAGCAAAACTTGGGAAAATTTATTGTTATTACATCCACTAAAGTAAAGCTCAAGATAACAACATACTTGTAAAGAGAAGACTGACTAATATAAGGGTTGAATTCTTTTCTCAAGATCCTCTTCATTGTCCACTTACCTCTTCAGTGTGTGCCATTTTTTGTGTGCATACCTGGAGAAACCATCTTCAATCCAGCTTTACCGAAGAGAATAAGTAATGCACAAACCAGAAAGAAGAAAGGAATCCAACTGTGCCGGTTGCGAACATGATTGTGAGAACCATGAAGAGAGAATACCCCAAGTACAGAGTAGCTGAGACAGGTCCACTCAAGCTCTTAAGATCAAATATGAGATAGTTTATGGAGTACAGGAAGATGTAGATGGCAACTGAACCGGATGCAAAGAACGATTTCCACCACCATTTCCAGTCCTCCACACACAGATGCATGTAAGTTAACACCAAAGATACTTCAGCGCAAACCACAACAAGTAAGACCATAACAATGAACAGAAACCCAAAGACGTAGTAAACTCGTCCCATCCAAATGCTAGACATGATGAAGAAAAGCTCGATGAAAAGGGTACCGAAAGGTAGAGTCCCAGCACCAAGAACTAACAACCAGGATGGGTACTTTTGAGCTGGAATTTCCCGAGGGATTTGGTTGGTTCGAACAGGGTATTCAATATGAGGTGCCTTAGCCCCAAAGTATCCACCAACTAGGGTGAGTGGAACCGAGATACAGAACCAAAGTAAAAGTAGAATAACAAAGAGAGAAAATGGAATTGCTCCAGTGCTGTGACTTCCCCACAACAGGAAATTCAAAATGGTTAGAATGAAAAAGGCAATACCGGGGAAGAAACAAGCAGCTTTCCAAGCAACGGAAACCCATCCTTTGTGATCTCCGAAGCCAATTGTTCTCCAAAGACGAACTGCAACGTAGCCAGCTGCAATACCAAGAATCATGTAGGAAAATAGCATACCTGTAATGAGAGTTCCACGGGATGCTGGTGACATAAATCCAAGAGCCGCAAACAATATTGTCACAATTGCCATCCCAAGGATTTGAACTCCATCCCCAACCATAATACACAAAAGGGCAGGATTGGATGGGGCACGGAAAACATCCCCAACAACTAGCTTCCACCCAGACAGCTCCTCGTTCACCATTGCTTGTGCCTCCTTATCGAGTTCCTCATACCGAGTCAGATCCCGCCTGACAGTCCTTAAGAAGATCACAAGGACTATACCGGCGAGGAAAGTGATCACCATAAGAGAATTCAAGATAGAGAACCAATGGACTTTAGCTCCCTCCATCTTCAAATAAGCATCCCAACGAGATGGCCACTTGATATCGCTCTCCTCGAAAGTAACTTCATAGGTGAAGACAATTGGTTCACCTTCCTTGATGGGCATTGACACAGTAGTCGGTTCACATTTAATCGGAGACGGGTATTTTTCATACATTTTCAAGTTCTTAACCAAGTCACCATTATGCATGACACTGCAAGGAACCACCTCAAACCCGACAACCATATAACCAGGAACATCAGATCCCTTATTACTGACACTAGGGAAACCCTCAACAGCATCCCCAGTCCCCATAACACGTGCTACATTTGTGTCTTCATACTTATGAACAAGTACCTTAAATTTCAAATGATTAAACACATAATACACATCCTTAATCTTAACACCAATTGGATACCCGGTCCACCTCAACATAAAACCCTCTTTCCTAGTGTACCTTATAGCAGGCAGATTATCCAGAATCAAGTTAACTTGATACATCTCATCAATCCTCTTCGTCAACAACTTAAAATCATCAGACGAGAGCTTATTGGTTTGACACAAGAAGATCTCGGTTTCATTAGTGTGCATCTTAAACCTATATGGTGAGTTCTCAATCCGATCTCCCATGAGAAGCTCACCAAGATTCTCAGCACTATCCTTAACACCCTCTACAGGCTTACAAAAGGGTAAACTGTAATAGCTAAAGGGCATTTCAGTATCAATGGAAGTCAAGGAATTCACTTTGACAGACAAATAATTCCCTACCACATGTTTCAGAGGGTAGCTACCAGGCAAATAAAACCCGAACCCAGACTGAAATATCAAGCAAATTGTTAATACCCAGATCCCAAAATTACCCATCACTCCAAATTTTGTCAGATCTGGGAAAACCCAGAACGAGAAATGCGTTTGTTAGCAAAGATATAGGTGAATTTCGATGTGGGTTTTGAGCAAACAATGGGAACAGCACAAAATCTAGCAGTGCATGTAACAATGGAAGGAGAAATAGAATTACCTGCTCCTGCTGAGAAAGCAGAATGAAGAGCCTCTATGAAGAGACTTAAAGTCTGAACACAGAGAGATCTTCAAAATGTTCCTTCTTGGTTTCCAAGGAAAATGCACTTTTGAGAGGACGAGAGTAGCAATGGAAGGCACGATGGCGGGTCTTATATGATTCTTTTTCTTTTTCTTTTTTTTCCGTTTTTTGCTCTGAAAAACAGTCTACTACCGACACCATGTTTTGAGTGTTCTTTTTCTCTCTTTTTTCCTCTTGAAGCTTTCTTGAATTACACGTTTTTGCCTCTATTAATCTTTTTTTGGTGAATATACTAGACAGGTCCTTCTATTATAAGGACTAGATCATATTAGTCCCTCTACTATTATATCGATGAATTTAATCTTTGTTCTAATAAAAAGAATCAAATAAAACCACATTTCAACCGAGTTAGTATTTAATGTTTAAGAACTATCATTTGTTATTTAACGGATTTATATTTTGAAAGCGTTTTTATGATTTGTAGATTAAATATTTTGTTATCTTTTAAATAATAAATGTTAACTTTTTCCAATTCGATAATTTCTTTTTTTTTAATAGTATAAGAATTAAATTAATTTATTTAATAGTAAAGGGATTAATTTAATTAGTCCCTATAATAGAGTGACTTTATAGCTACTTTCACCAATTTTTTTGTTCTAAGTTTTTATCTATAAAAGATTGTTAGGTTATGTTAGGTATACTAAAAAAATTAAGTGCTAAAAAAATAAATATTGAATTTAAGTTATAAAATATGTTTGATGTATTACTTAAAATTAAATACGATTTATAATTAGATTGTTTAATAAATGATAACATAATCTTAAATGAAATAAAGTAAAATAAAAAAAATATTCTTTATTAAGTGATAAATAGCTCTTATCTACTTATCATATTTCACACTTTTTTATGGAAAAAGTTCTATCTAATAAATTTCATTGCGGGTTATGAGAGGTATTTAAAAAAATTAACTTCTTGAAAATAATTTTTTTTCTCACACTTCCTCAAAGCCTTATTTTACTTTATTTTTATTTTTATTTTCCGGTGTATACTATACAGTAGTTTGCTTTAAATTTATTAGATTATTAGATTATTATGCATATTTTTAAAAGAATTTTTAAGAATATTGCAAAGTTGGTCCTTTTATTTAAATTTATTAAAATGTAATCGTCATATATTATGAAAATTGATAAGTTAATCCAATTGTTAGTAAACATATAAATTTGAATAATTGATTTTTCTACTTATTCGCGGCATATAAATTATTAAATTATTGATTTATTTTCTGATTAATTGTAAATGAATGGATGAATTCAAGGATAGCAATTTAACAAGGTTTACATTATTACTTAAAACGACCTAACTTCTCAACTTTTATAAAATATAAGGACTAAATTTTGACAAATTAAAATAAATGGACGAAATTGGTAATTAAATCCTTCAATAATGTTATTTCTAAAAGATCCTACTATAAAATCATTATAAATAATATAGTAAAATATTAATATTAATTATGATAACTACAATTCGTATAAAACATTGAATGCATTTATTTATACTTCATGTCTGTTTTACGGTTTATATTTGAGGTTTGTGGTTGTCCCTCCCAACAATGTCGTCTTCAAAATTTGAACTTAAATCCTCCCATTAAGAATGCAATGTACTTTACCATTACACCCAACCACTTATTAGTAACATTGAATACATATACTAGTTACTAGTTTGAAAGCAATATAAAAACAATATTACTATTTCTAAAGAATAAATTTTAATTACAATATAGGTTAAATTATGTCATAAGTCCTTGCACTTTTTATAAATTTAGAATTTAATCCCTATAATTTATTTTAAGAGATTTAATCCTTCCACTTTTCAGATTTAAAAATTCAAGTTTAATTGTTGACATTTCTTTTGGTTAAATTTGTTGATATGAAATCTTGAATAAAACACTTATTGGAAGAATGTAACTAAAAGAATAGCGTTATAATAAATCTAAATTTGACAAAATAACTTTAACAATACTAACAATTGAACCTAAAATTTAAAATCTAAAAGTAGAGAAATTAAATTTCTAGAAATAAAAATACAGAAATTTCTAATTAAACATAAGCACTTATAACATATCGTAACTTATAATATAATATGTGAATCAATTTGATGCAATTATATATTTACCACTAATTTTGCCTTGTATGCATAACATTTTGATTTTTTTTTTTTTTACATTTGTTTAGATTTAAATTTAGAAAAAATAAATAAATTAAGGTCGACTTCTCAGTAAAAAAACTGATCTTAAAATATTTGATCCAAATTTAAGTGTTTAACATTACGATCAAAAAATAGTTTTGAGAAATAAAATTTCCATTTTAATTAAACATGATGTTGTATAGTAAAAATATACATTTAAATAATGTATAAGTTTGTTAATATTATAATATTTTAGTAAAAATATAAAAAAATTATTTAACTTTATTAATATTTTGAGATATAAAAATACAAATTTTAAGGGTTAAAGTTTTTTGACCCACTTTAATCCTTAACCAGACATTCTTGATTAATTCTTGGTTTAATCTAAAATATATTTGAAATTTACAAACATATTTCTTTAATTTATATATAAATATACATAAGTGCATTTTTTACCTATTTTTTAAATATAGTATGCCACAGTCCAATTAACTAAAAGGATAGCCAGGAATAGTGTTGGAATGACCCTCAACAAGTTAACTAAGGTTAATATAGCTTAAATATAGCTCTCTACCCACCACCTAATGAGCAAAGAAAACTCAAATTTTAACCATCACTTTTTAACATTAACGGCCTTGTTTTGGTCAAACCAAGATACCAATATCATTTAGCACCAAAAAGAAGGTAATGTGATTCAATCATACGGCATTTTTTATTGTTAAATGTGAGCTGTTAAGCCTGTCTTCTAGACCATTTGCTTAGCTACATAAATAAATTATATTCTGATTGGATGCATAAAGAATGAAAGGTACTTCATACAGGCCATGATGCACACATCTTACCAATTCCAATAATAAAACTAACAATTTAAAAGAATGAAAATTATATGAAGGAAACAGCAACAACGATTTTCACATTTTCTGTCACATGGAAAAGCACTCAGAAATGGAGTTGTTTAAAGCTCCCACATCTTACAAACCATGCCTAAAGTAAACCTTGAAGGGCTTCCTAATGCATACAGCAAGTCATTTCATGTTTTTGCCACCATGTCTCCATCCTAGAAAGTTAACAACAAATCATGGGGTTTTCCCTCCATGAACAACACCAGAAAGCTTCCAATGGCTAATGAAATATATGATAAATCAGGAAGGATCCAAATGGATGAAGCTTTTATTACTTTTAAACGTACCATAAAAGTTAGTGAGGTGAATGTTATGATTTGCTAAATAAAAAATAACTACAAATGCATTGAACTAACCTGAGAAACAGTTCTATTTGAAGGTTGCCTTTTGTATATTCATTTTTTATGCATGGCATCTAGTGATTAGCACCTAATCCTCGTGATTTTGGGAGCCTAGAAGCGACCAAAGGATTAACAATGCCTTGTGAATCCTTGCCTAACCCCATACCTTCAACAAAACCCATCTTAGCCATCATTTTGGATCCAAAACCTTTGGTATGCTTTTCAAAGGCTCCAAAAGATTTATGCTGATCCTTCGATGAGTCACCAAAACGTTTGCTACAATTTTCAGAAGCTCTGCCGGATTTATGATGTACCCTATCCGAGTCACTGCTTGTGCTGGTGAAATTCACACCCAACCCAAGGGATTTAGGCCGCTGTATGACTTCAATAGGCTGTGCCATACCTTGACCATCTTTTCCTAACCCTCCACCTTCAACAAATCCCATTTTAGCCATAATTTTGGATCCAAAACCCTTTGTATGTACCTCGAATGCACCAAACTGTGCTGATCTGATGATACCCTTATGTTCGTAACTTTCTGATGTACCCTCAGGATCCGTAGATCTGATCTCATCAGTTTCAGATACCATGACGCCACTTGATATAAATGAGACAGGTTGACTTGCATAGGAAACCTTTTTCCCACTTCGTCTTTTCTCACCTGATACACCAATGTTACTAGAACCGGTTTTCTTTAAGCCACTCCCTTTAGCAACCTTCTGTGCTCTTGCTCTGCCTGAATCCAATGCCTTTATATTAAACCCTTCATTAACAGGGAAGTCTGCATCCTCGTCACCAGCTCCAATTAGCTGCAATCCAGAAAAAAAAAGGGGTTATAGGTCTGCTAATTTTCACTAATAGACTATCCAATTACAAGCTCAAACTCTAGAGAGAGCTAACATAGCAAAAGATATATAATTACATACACATAATACTAATAAAATATTAATGCAAAATCCACTGCTTGCAGTGGATAACCTTTAAAATTTAGTTAAAAGGAGCTTGGTACCTTTTCCAGGCGAAGTTTGTCACTGGAAGATGGCATGGAAGTGTATTGCGTCCGTGACACTGTCACAAACCTGTAAGGAGAAATGGCATCAGGTTTGAACATCAGACTCCGCTCATGCAGTAGTAAAAGACTAATTACCTTTTCTTTCCAGAACCCTGGCATCCACTAGACAAACGGTAAATTGCAGCTAATCTTCTTACCTACAGTGACCTAAAGTACATCAAATAAACTCCAATAGTAGCAAAATAGTCAGCAGCTAGTTAAAAAAGTAAATAAAAGCCTTTCTTTGATGTTGAGTTTTTTCAGAGCTACACATTGAATTTCAAAGCAGGACTCTTTAATACTATTTTCAAAATTATCAGGCCTGGTTGCCTTTAAATGCACAAATTCAATGGCTAATTGACATTTTCAACTCACAAGTTATCCTCTTTGACACTACTGATAATATTTTCCACGCTTGGCCTTTTGAATGAAGAAACTAACTTTCCAAACTTTAGATTAATCTAATAATCCTATTTTGAGTTAAGTTGAAATATGGAATTGTAGAAAATGTTCCAAGTGCTCAAGTTGTTCTTCATGAAAAAAGAAGAGAGTGCAAATTTCACAGAAGGAACCATTATGATGACTGAACAAGGCTTCCAATAACATGAAACAAAGGAAATCACCAGTGCAAGCATTGAAGTATCACCAAAAGCATAATAAATCATAAAATAAGTAAAGTCTTCCAAACTACTACCAGAGAAAAAAAAAAAAAGCAAATTTACTACTTACCTACACGTAGACATTTTGTTAGCCATAACTTAAAATACTAACATAGAAAAATGAGTACCTAACCTTTATTAGATGAAACAATGCCTCTGATTTCCTTAACGTATGTACATTTTGTTCAAGAGTATTTTTAGGAAAAAATGGTGTTGCCTCACACATGTTAAGTACCAAAAATATTAAATATCTCATGGCCAGTAGGTTACAAGCTAATCTGCATCATCTGCCCTAGGGCCTGAAGGCTTACTGGGTCAAAGCACAGGAACTAAATAAAGCAATTCGTTTTTAACTTCCTAATGAATAAAGCTAATAACGAAGGCAAACTAACCATATCTACACTTCAATGAACTTTTTATAACATGTCAACAAGTGGTAGAGACTTCTTTTGCTCATATTCTAACATGCCAATAAGTTGGAGGATAATCAGCTCTTCACCTTATACTAACATTCTTCTCCCAGTCATAACCTTTAAGACCAAATAAACCATATCCCTATTTGCTAAAATGAGAACAAGCTATTCCATGCCACTAACTTAAAATATTATAATGATAATTGCACCTTGTTATATATTGGTAGAAAATGATCCATGCCCATAAGATTAAAAAATCACAGAAAAAACAAGAGGAGGGGATGTATTAAGAAAAATCAATTCCCAACTGTGAAAGGTTAGCCATGGGGCCATACCTGTGAACAATCCCGAGCATGCATTGGCTGAAAAGCAAACATATCGACCTGATCCAAAACAATCTGCTCTAATTTCTATAATTCATCAAAACATGGAGCTGTTAATGTCTTGAATCATTCATGGTAACTTAAAATGCATTTAAGAATAAGTTAATATCCATTTATTAATTACTTCAATGGTTTCCTCAAAGTGTCCAACCAAACACGCACAAAAAATAGGAGCAGGAGGAGGAGAAGAAGAAGAAAGATCAGTGTCATCTCTTTTAGTTTTCTATTTACCAGGAAAGTTCCTACCTCTTGTCATTTGAACTATTAAAAGAAAAGAAAAAAGAACAATTACTATTTTTGTTAACATAAAAGGGAATAGGAACAAACAGGGGCGAAGGCAGAAAATTCTTTTAGGGGGGCCGAAATTAAATTGTAATTTTTACGATAGTAAAAATACAATTTCACCATTTTAATAGCCCCTATCTTTATAATTTTTAAAGGACTAAATCAAATTTTTATCATTTTTAGTGGGGGCCAAAGTACAATTTTACCTTTACTAATTTAAAATTTTAAAAATTTCAAAGAGCCTAAATGGAAAATTTTCCATTTTAGGGGGGAGGGGGGTTTCGCCCCTGGGAACAAAGTTGAACCATTACTCTATTACTTCTAATTGCTCCTTTATCAATTTGTGTTCATTGTCTTGTATGAAGAGAAAAAGGGATCACTTAAGTAGCTCCCATCTCTGATTATTTCTTCACATGTACAACTTCTTCTGAATCCATTTCAAATATTTTATGAGCTAATCAAAATCTTTAAAAGGGAGCATAAGTTGGGAAAATGCAATTCACTTATCCTAACTAAACTTTCTCAAAAGGAAAATCTCAATTACAAATTACAATTTAAGAAACTCAAGGGTGGAGGAAGAAGAAACAAGAAAAATAACACTATGGCAAAAACCTAAAACTTATGATGTGCTACAAATCGAACATGATAAGTAGGCTTGAGAATGTGCAGCAAATAAAGCATGATAAGTAGTCTTATGAGACAACAAATGGCATCAGTAATCACCATAGATGCAATAAAAGGAAACAAGTGATTGTTAAATCTCTTAAAATGTTTTTCATTTTACCGAATTAATTTTGTCAAGATCAACACCTCGACGAAGCATTCTTTCACGGCGCTTCACAGCAATCATTTCCTTGCGATGTTTCTTCTTTTCACCTGAAAATTGCGCTTGTAATAAGAACATATAACGTGGTCTGCGTTTAGGTATACTAATGTACCATAAAGACCATAATTACAAAATAAGGCTATTTTTAAATAGGCTTATAACAAATATATTGATATTTTAATTACCATAATGCAAAATGAAAATAAGAGAAAATGAAGACATCAACATATACCAAATTATTCTATCAATATATATACACACCAAATTACATGTCATCACATTGGAAATTTCCAAAAGGTGGTCCACCAAGAATTAGAAAAAAAAAGAAAGAAAGCAGATCAAGCTACTAATATAACTTGGGAAAGTTCAACAAAGGAAACTGTGATAGTGACCTTGAAATGTAGTACAAAATTATTTCATCATTTACTTTGTTTTGTTTTTGTTACAAATGAAGGTGAAGTACAGAAAGGAAAATGACCCTATCTCTTCCCATAAGACCGAGCCTCATATTCTCAAGGTCTGGACCTGAGACCTTCGAGTTGAAAATGCAAAGACCAAATTGTTAGGGTTTCAATTGATTTTTATTTCATTTAGAACAGAAGTAACAGTTTAACTGATTATGATTTTCTTCAGAACATCATAAGCATATATCTACAAACAGTTAAGTGACTGAATATGAGATAGCTGACTGACATAGTTGAACCAGCTTATCTGTTCATGTCACAATAAGAATCCTAGCACATCTTAGAAACCATAATCATATTCAAATCTCATAAAATAACCAAAGCTTCTTTGTGCTCATCAAAAAATTGAGGGTTTGTCAAGACTTGAATGTAAATGAGAAAACAAATAAATAATAAATATGAAAAAGATGGAACACTCTCTTTCGCAGACCTAAGCTAGTTGAGGTACAAAGAATATAATTTGTCCAAGCAGTACCTAAAAAAAGAACAAGGAAAAAGTTATCTTTATACTTCTAATTTCCTTATTTTCCTTTCATTGAAGGTCTATAAAATTCCAACCACATCCAAGTTTTGAAGCACAATCTCAAAAGAATCACCTAAAGAAAATGGTTTTAGAGTCAGGCTGAAGAGTTAGAGCATACAGATTGAGGTAACCATAAAAAACAATTATTACCAGGAAATTTTCGGGAATTCTTTCTCTTTTGTTCCTGTAAAGGCCAAGACCGAGGCAACTTGGCAACATGTTTCTTTTTAGCAGACATGGTTCTTGGATCCTTTACTAGCATAAGATCATCCAAGGTTGGTGACCAACCATCTTTAGCGCCTCCAGAGTATTTATTTCTAGACTGATTCTTCTGCATGCCATATTCCATAGATGCATCTTGAAGAGCAATCCCACCCAGCTTCTCTAATGTGTCATCAAAAGAAGTATTAGAAGAACTATCATCATCGGAATCATTCAAAACCTGACCCACCAACCACTTGGTATCCAAAACACTATCCTCACCACCAATTCCTTCTAAGTAATCTTCTGCAACCTCTTCATCAATATCTGAATCATCATCTGAAGAAACTATAGAGTCATCACTCTCATATACTCCATCTTGTTCCTCTTGATCAGTTGTTCCAGTGCTTTCATCACCTAGTGAGTTTCCATCATAGTCCTCATCGGTTTCTGCATCAGACACATCTTGAGTATACAATTTCACACCTCCAATTGACAAAAACCCTGCATTTTTCTTTGGGGATAATTCATTAAAAATCAACTCTTCAGCCACGCCAGCATCAACCTTGCTACTATTATTATTATCATCATCATGACCAGCATCAGCTTCTGTTTCAGAGGATGATAAATTAGAACATGCTCCTTCTTGTTCTTCCATTTTCTTTGAGCATGACTCAATTCCACTGGGGTTTGCCTCGGATTCATCATCAAAACCTAATCCTCTGTGTGATTTATCACCTAGTACAAAATCTGAACCATATCCATAAGTATAATTTACAAGACTAGGCTTTGAAGGTGTGGTTTGGTCCATGTAAGCAACGATTTGGCTCTCCTTTGAAAGCAAAACAATAGGATGCATCTCATCCTTTTTATTATCTCCCTTATGGGCCAGAATATCTGATTCTGGATCCTGTAAGAAATCCACATTAAAAACAATCATTACAATCTACTCAATATAAATGACTTCATCATTACATTTTGGCTGCCTTTCTACAATAATGTGCTGATGCAAGTTATTCTCAGAAATAGAAGACTAGGCAAAGTAGGCAAAGTAGGAAATAAGAAGACTTCATCATTACCAAGGGTAGTGCAGAGATAACAATTGTCAAACATACAAGATCATATTCCTCTCAACTGTCGAGTATAATCACAAATAAAAACTAGAAACCAGAATATGTTCTCCTACATCTTCAGTAAAAAAAAGAAAGAAAAAAGCCAAGGATATCATCTGTAAGTAGGGGCTCATATCAGACTATGTGCTCCTACTTATATCCTAAAATAAAGGCAGAGTTCAGAGATGTTTCCAAAATTGCTTCCTAAAAATGCAGCAGGCTATCTTCTTCTAAATCAAATTACGTCAGTTCAAATAACTAGCATTGAAAGGGAAAAATTGTTATATCCCATATTTAACTTCTTACAAAACCTCCAAGTTTCTTGAAAACAGTAGAAGCCAGAAATTTAGGCTAAATTTCAACAAGCACAAAAACTAGAATTTGGAAAAAGATGCAGAAAAAGCAATAAATACAGTGAATCAACACAAACAAACCAATTCAGCACCGAAAAATTAAGTGAAATCAAAATCAGTTTTAAATACAATAGATAGCACATTCTAGTTTTCTTACATTATTACAGAGGGGAAGAACACTTAAATTCATCAAGACTCGAATTATATAAAAAGCAACCAACTTTTAGTGTTCAAAGGAACTTACTTGAAGATCGACAGAAGGGTACTCATATCTTATAGCACTACCACCAATCTTTGTTGATGGCCCATTCTTTGAAGTAGAAGCCTTTGCCCTATCAGAACCCAACCCAGAAATTCGATTCCCGTTTCTATTCCTTCCTGCAATTCAACAACAACCCATAAGAAAAGCATTTTTCCTTGAAAGAAATTTACTTATTAAGACACAAATCATTTGATGACTCAATTCCCTTCCTCAAAACCCAAAACCAACCCGTTTTCTCAGTAATCCAACAAGATAGTAAGGAAGGGGGACCTTGGGAATCCAACTGCCAATCGGATAAAAGACCACCCTCAACAAAAAGAGAGTTCCTGATTCGAGTAGACGAAGATTTGGATCTTCCTCGGCCACTCTTCGTTTTGTTTTGGCTGTTGCTGTTGCTGTTGCTGTTCTTATTCTTGTTGTTATTTGATCTTCTCTTATTTCCACCACCTGCCATGGCTTCCGCTTGTTGCCTTTCCTCAAAAGGGAATTGAAGAGGGTCCTTCACCTTCCCTTTGGTTTTATCATTTTCTTTTCTTTTCTGTTTAGTGTTGAAGGATCAATCTGGAGCGTTGATGGAGCCGGGTCAACCCGATTGGGTAGGTCCATGGGGATGACGCGAACGGACATGATGGAATCTGGGCATCGTTTCATAATCGTGTTGGGTTTGTGCCTATTGTGGCACCCAAAGGCGCAGCGGCCCGCATGTGAAGCTACACGTGTGAATCGTTGGTGTTGTGTGGGTGAATCGAGTATCCTCTTTGGGTTCGGTCTTGTTCTTTTTCCTTGACCTTTCCCAAGGCCAAAGCAAATATTAATTAAAGATTATTTTATTTCCAAAATATTAATTAGCTGACATTAAATAATATCTTGTTAATCCAAAGTTGACTAAAAATTGCTTAGTAAAAGCTTTTTAATGTAATTAGTGTATTATTTTCCCAATTTTTTAGAGGTTAAATCCATTTATTTCAATCATACTAATTAATTGGAGAGAAATGTTAACCTTGTGACGGTAATGAATCCGTCATACAAAATACAATGAAACTACTATATTATTATTTAATTATTGCTATAAAAATTTATACTCCTCTTTCACAACTACGATAACAATAATAGTCTTACATAATTCAAAGCGGCAGGAAAAAATCAAAAATAAAAGAATTGAGCATCCGTCAAAATATTCTTAAAACTACTTGCAAAAGTAATATTAAAAAATTGCTACAAAAAGTATACAGAAACTTCTAAAAGTGAAGACTTATTAAATAATGGAAACAAAAAAATAACATATAGAACTTAAGACAGTCCAAATCGACTTGTGAAATCATTTATTATTTCGATATACTCTCAAAATAGAAACAAATTAAGAAGACGACGAAGAGCCACCCACTTTCCAAGAGAAACTGCTAGTTTTAGGTGGAGTTTCAGCGACATTATGCACCATCACTTGTCCATCACAACTTTTGAATATAGCAAAGATACAATAACAACTCATTTTCAGTGGTACCGAAAATGGTGGTTTTGAAACCCTGTTCTCCAATGATCAAGTTCGTAGATATTAATATTTAATTATAGCAACGTAAAGTTTTAGTACGGGCGCTAATTGAGAGAATTATTGAATATTTGAAAACAAAGTTTTGATTTTATTAAAGAAGGGAGTCGCCACCGATCTTTTTTCTAGGTGTGATCGGACACCTAATAAATCCTCTTCTTTAAAAGAAAATTATTTTTTGAATTTTCTTAAAAAAAAGACCGAGTTTAGGTCTACGTCAAAATTCCAGAGAAAAATAGGATTCGGGAGTCAGTTACGCGCGAGTAAGGTATTAGCACCCTCGCAACGCCCAAAATTGGTATCTCGTTAAACGCGTGTTATCCTAATTTTCAAACATACGAGTTTAATTTAATATTTAATCGTGATCCAATTGAAACACGAGAATTTTTTGAAAACATGAAAATTTTTGAAACACGGAAATTTTTGAAAACACGAGAATTTTTGAAAACACGAAATTTTTTGAAAATACGAAAATTTTGAAACACAAATTTTTTTTGAAAACACGAAATTTTTTGAAAACATGAAATTTTTTGAAAACACTAATTTTTTATTTTTTTTTAAAACACGAAATTTTTTGAAACATGAGAATTTTTTGAAAACACGAAATTTTTGAAACACGAGAATTTTTTTTTAAAACAAGAAAAGTTTTAAAAACATGAATTTTAAAAAAAACACAGAATTTTTGAAACACGAGAATTTTTTGAAAATATGAATTTTTTTTGAAAAACACGAAAATTTTAAAATACGAGAATTTTTGAAAAAGTGAAAACTTTTGAAAACACGAAAATTTTGATAAATTACCTATTATTGTATTATACGCATTTAAAAAAACGAAATTTTGATAATTTAAAAATAACCACAAAAATAATCATTTTATTTTAAAACTCAAAAAAAAATTGAGATCTTTTTTATTTTTAAAAGGGCGTATCGTATTTAACACAAACCGATGATATTCACCCAACATAGCGATGAAATCAACGGCTAGTCTTAAACCGATTCGTTGCCTTATTTATTAAAATTATTAAAATTAAAAGTAAAATAAAATACAATTAAAAAATAAAAATGCTAAAAATATTAATAATATTAAAACTAGATGTCATTAAAATACACGAATTAAATTAAAAGTAGATAAAAAAGAAATTACTGAAAAGCTCAAATTTACGAGCTTGAAAAATGGGATACACGACCTGGGCTCTTTTTCCTTTTTTCTTTTTTCCCTTTTTTTTTCTTTTTTTTCCTTTTTTTTTCGTCTCTAATTTTTTTTCTAGCTTGCGCTTTGGGGCTGGCCATTGGGTCAGGCCGGCCGGTGCTTCTTTGGGCTTAGGCTGGTCTTCTTTGGGCACAGGCTCTTTGCTAGGCTTGGGCTGGATGTTGGGCTGCACAGGTGGGCTTGCTGCTTTTTGGGCTGTTCCCTTTTTTCTTTGGGCTATTTTTTTATGGGGGCCTTTTCTTTTTCTTTTTTTTTTGTTTTTTTTTATTGGGCCACTGGGACTTGGGCCTGCTGGGTGTGGGTCACACGGGTCGGGTTGGTTTGCTCGGGTCGGGTCGGCCCGACTGTTTAAAAAAAATTATTTCTTTTCTTTCTTTTTTTCCTTTTTTTCTTTTTCTTTCTTCTTTTTCTTTCTTTTTCTTCTTCTTCTTCTTTCTTCTTTCTTCTTTCTTCTTCTTCTTCCTTCTTCTCCTAGCCCGCCGCCGCCGTGGTCGCCGTCTCCTCCACCGGTGTGCGACGCCTTCTTCCTCTCCTTCTCTCTTCTCTTTTTCTCTTCTTTCTCTTCTTTTTCTTCTTTTTCTTTCTCTTTTTTTCTTTTTCATGGGTTTTTTTTTTTATGTTGGGGCCTTGATTTTTGGTGAAAAACCATCTTTTATAGTGTTGTTTTTGCAGGTATTAGGTGGCTAGGGGGAAAGGAGGCCATCCCTTAGGCTGGTGGCCGGAAATCACGGAGGGTAGGTGCCCAAATCTCGTGATTCTGCCAGAAGGACCAAATTGCAAACATAGTAAAACTTATAAGGCTAAAGTGTAATTTTGAGAAAGATAAGGGGTAAAAAATGTAATTTTGGAAAAGTTTAGGGACTAAAATGTAATTTTGGAAAAGTTTAGGGGTTAAATTGTAATTTTAGAAAAGTTAAGGGGTTAAAATGTAATTTTGGAAAAGTTGAGGAGTCAAAATGTAATTTTGATTTTTTTTTTTGTATTTTTTCAATTTTTTTTAAATTTGAAAATTAAATACATAGTTAAGCTGGACAAAATTTAGTGCTTACAGCTGCCCTTCTATGCTCATTGTTGTGAAACAAGGATAGAGCAAAGACTTAAAAGCACTAAATTTTGTTTGATTGTCCAATCCTTATTCTTTATTTTTAATGAAAAACAGAAATAAAAAATAGCTTATCATGCGACCCGAAGCTCAACTCACTCCTCGGATTATGAGTTGATCTTTTGAAAAACAAAAATCGAAAAGTACCTCAGCGTGCGACCTGAGGCTCAACTCACCTCTCGCAATATGAGTTGATTTTTTTTTTTGAAAAACAGAAATTGAAAAATATCCTCAGCGTGTGACCTAAGGCTCAACTCACCTCTCGCAATATGAGTTGATTTTTTTGAAAAATAGAAATTGAAAATACCTCAGCGTGTGACCTGGGGCTCAACTCACATCTCGCAATATGAGTTGATTTTTTCAAAAAACAAAAATTGAAAAATACCTCAGCGTGTGACCTGAGGCTCAACTCATCTCTCGCAATATGAGTTGACTTTTGAAAAAATAGAAATTGAAAATACCTCAGCGTGTGACCTGAGGCTCAACTCACCTCTCGCAATATGAGTTGATTTTTTTGGAAAACTGAAATTGAAAATACATCAGCGTGTGACCTGAGGCTCAACTCACCTCTCGCAATATGAGTTGATTTTTTTTTTGAAAAACAGAAATTGAAGATATTTTTTTAAAAAATATCAGAATTTAAAAACGTATCATCTGGTGGAACTCGGATGTCTGCTTTTTCCTTGATTCAGTACAGCTAACATCAACACCTCTTGCTTTACTGGAGTACCTATATATGTCATGCATGGTATTATCATGATATGCACGTGTTTGTCTTAAATGCTTTTATGCCTACATGATCATGTAGTGCGCCCTGGATTTGTTTGTCACATATCCCTTTTCGTTACGACTTTCATGATGACCTGCATCCATTGCTTTGATTCTTGACTTTCCTTTCAGGTTTTGTACCCGTCCTCAAGCTTTACGAGTAATCTGCACTTCTCGTATATCACCCTTTTGCCCCCTGTTGAACTTTGTCCTTGCTTTGAGGCTCTTGTACTTACCAAATTCTCATCCGGGTAATGCTCAACATTCCATTTTGTTTAGAGTATGTCATTTCACTATTTATTATTTAAATAAATCATAAATGAGATGCATGAAAATGGCAAAGTAGGTATGAAAGGGAATATCTCACGTTCATATTTATTTCAAAAGTAACAGTCAAAGAAAATTGACAAGGAATAGTTCAATAAAGAAAACATTATAAAGAAAGGAAAGCAGCTTCAATTGTCACGAATGCTCTAGATATCCTACGCATGAACTTCTCCATGTTTCTTCATCCTGGATCTTTTTGAGTATGGCTTCTTATGTAGAAGATTTTAAGCTTCCGAGAATGCTTCAAATATTGTAATCTTGTCATTTGACTCCCTGTTCAAAATGTCTTGCTCCTTAGGTCCGAACCCCCTTCATTAGGACGCCCTTTCAGGTTTTCATCCTAATCCTTTTTATTTATCAAGACGCCTTTTCCGGGTTTTTGTCTTGATTTTTTTTTATCAAGACGCCCTTTTTGGGTTTTCATCTTGATCTCTTTTTTCTTTTTCTTATCAAGACGCCCTTTTCAGGTTTTCATCTTGATCTTTTTTTTTAGGCATAATATTTCTTCATAGCATCCGAGTTCACTGGATTTGGTACCTTCCTCCCATCCATCTCAGTGAGAATCAAAGTTCCACCCGAGAACGTCTTCTTTACGACGTATGGCCCTTCCCAATTTGGTGCCTATTTTCCTCGAACGTCTTTTTGTATTGGGAGAATCTTTCTCAGTACGAGTTCTCCCTCGCGAAATTATCTTGGCCGCACCTTCTTGTCATAGGCCGTAATCATTCTCTTCTGGTACATTTGTCCATGACAGATTGCCTTCAAGCGTTTTTCTTCGATAAGATTGAGCTGGCCATATCGAGCTCGAACCCATTCTAATTCTTCTAGTTTCGACTTCATTAAGACTCGTAGAGAGGGGATCTCAACTTCGATGGGTAGCACGGCTTCCATTCCATAGATCAGAGAGAAAGGAGTTGCCTCCGTAGATGTCTACACAGATGTGCGATATGCATACAAACGAATGGTAGCTTCTCGTGCCAGTCTTTATATGTCTCGGTCATTTTCCCAATAATCCTCTTAATATTTTTGTTAGCCGCTTCTACTACTTCGTTCATCTTTGGGTGATAGGGTGAGGAATTATGATGCTTTCATCATCTTGTTGTTCAGATTTAAAGTGTTATCTGAAATAATTCTCTCAGGCAAACCGTATCGACATATGATTTCCTTTTTTAAGAACCTGCAAACTGCGGTCTTTGTCACATTAGCAAATGAAACGACTTCTACCCATTTTGTGAAGTAATCTATAACCACAAAAATGAATCGGTGCCCATTAGAAGCTTTTAGGGAAATTGGCCCTATAACATCCATGCCCCACATAGAAAAGGGCCACGGATAAGCCATGACATGAAGGGGCGAAGGGGCTGCATGAATTTTATTGCCGTAAACTTGACATTTGTGGCACTTTCGTGCGTAACTAATGCAGTCTTTTTCCATCATCAGCCAGTAATAACCGAGTCTCATAATCTGCCTAGCCATAGTGAAACCATTGGCATGCGTCCCACAAATTTCTTCATGGACATCTTCAAGTATTTTTCTGCCTTCAACAGCATCCACGCATCTCAGGAGCACTTGATTTTTTCCTTTTTTGTACAGGATATCCCCATCAAGGACAAATCCCACCGCCATTCTTCTGATTGTTCTTTTGTCGTTCTCATTTGCTTGCTCGGGATACCTTTGATTCTTGACATATTCTAAGATATCATGGAACAATGGCCGTCCATCTGTCTCTTTTTCAATGCTAAAACAATGTGTAGGGACCTCATATATGCTCATTTGGAGACGCATTATTTTCGTTTCTCTATTTGCTATGAACATTGAAGCCAAAGTGGCCAGGGCATCAGCCAATTAGTTTTCTTCTCGTGGCAAGTAATTAAAAGTCACTTCTTTGAATTCTTTAATCAGTTCCGCAATGAGATCGTGATATTTAACTAATTTCGAATCTCTCACTTCCCAATCTCCGCAGATTTGGTAAATCACCAACGCTGAGTCCCCGTACACCTTTAAGATTTCGATGTTTCATTCAATAGCTACACGAAGTCCCATGATGCAAGCCTCATATTCTGCTATGTTATTGGTACAGAAGAAATTTAATCTGGCAGTGAGCGGATAATGGTTCCCTTCTAGTGACACTAAAACTACTCCAATCCCATGCCCCAATGCATTTGATGCACCATCAAAGCTCATCTTCCATGATTTCTCTTTTGACGACTCACACTTTTTTTCTATAATGCACATCAAATCTTCATCTGGGAAATCAAATCTTAAAGGCTCGTATTCTTTCATTGTTCAAGTTGCTAAAAAGTCAGCTATCGCGCTCCCCTTTATCGACTTTTGACTCACATATACTATGTCGTACTCCGATAGTAGGATCTGCCATCGTGCCATTCTTCCTGAGAGTGCAGGTGATTCCATCATGTACTTTATTGGGTCCAGCTTTGAAATTAACCACGTCGTATGATACAATATATATTGTCTGAGCCTTCGAACTACCCAGACCAAAGCACAACAGAATTTTTCAATTGACGGGTACTTTGCTTCATACTCTGTGAACTTCTTGTTAAGGTAGTAAATCGCCCTTTCTCTTTTCCCTAACTCATCATGTTGCCCCAGTACGCAACCCATTGAGTTTTCGAACACAGTCAGATACAATATTAACAGTCTCCCGGGAGTTGGCGGTACCAGCACAGGGGGACTAGACAAATACTGTTTTATCTTGTCAAAAGCCACTTGGCACTCCTCGTTCCATTCTCTAGGATTGTGTTTTCGAAGGAGTCGAAAAATTGGGTCACACTGGTTGGTAAGTTGAGCAATGAACCGAGCGATGTAGTTCAACCTCCCTAAAAATCCTCTGACTTCTTTTTGTGTGCGCGGAGGTGGTAGTTCTTGTATAGCTTTTATCTTATTTGGATCAACCTCAATACCTCTCTCACTGACAATGAATCCTAGTAATTTTCCTAAGGTAGCCCCAAACGTACCCTTGGCTGGATTAAGCTTCAGCTGGAACTTTTTTAGTCTTTCTAAGGTTTTCAACAACTTCCTGAGGTTTCCAACATACTCTTCCCCCCTCTCCGAGATTTGGCAATCATATCATCGACGTAGACTTCTATTTCTTTATGCATCATGTTACGAAATAACATTACCATGGCCCTCTGATATGTTGCCCTGGCATTCTTTAATTCGACCGGCATCACCTTGTAGCAGAATGTTCCCCGCATCGTTACGAAAGTAGTTTTCTCTATATCCTCGGAAGCCATCTTTATCTGATTATAACCCGAGAATCCATCCATGAAAGAAAACATTAAATGTTTTGCTGTGTTATCCACCAGCGTATCAATGTGTGGCAAAGGAAAATTATCTTTAGGACTTGCTCGGTTCAGATCGCGATAATCCACGTACATTCATACCTTGCCGTCTTTCTTTAATACTGGGACTATGTTAGCTACCCATTCTGGGTATTTAGTGTAGGAAGCCAGCATCAAATTGTTTCTTGACTTTTTCTTTTATCTTTAATAGCATTTCAGGTCTCATTCATCTTAGCTTCTGTTGAATGGGTTTGCATTTTGGTTTCAGTGGGAGTCTATGGACCACTACATCCTCGTTCAACCCTGGCATGTCCTGATACGACCATGCAAATACATCTTTATACTCACGAAGCAAGGCGATCAAATCATGTTTGGCATTCTCTGAAATAGTGGTCCCAATCTTCACTTCTTACCTCTTTTCTCCATTTCCCAAGTTCACTGTCTCAACAGATTCTTGATGGGGTAGAATCTGTTTATCTTCTCGTTCTATCATTCTTAGTAAGTCAGGAGACGAGACATAATCTTTAGCATTTTCCTCAGCTTCGAATTCTCCTAAACAAATAGCTTTCTCAAAATCGATTTCAGGACTTGTAACGGGATTGCTCATGTCGTTGATATCTGAACACCTGAAAGGTGAAATGAAAAAAAAAAACTATAGAGGAGCATCAAGGTATGGGAATCAACAAACATAATGTTATGGTATGATATGAGATACATGTAAGGACAGGCTGTGAGAAGAGGAAATAATTATGAAGTTAATGAGAACGAAAAGGCCATGACAAAATGCATCTCCATTAATGTTCATTTAAATAATAAAGAGCAAACATAAGCTCTTACAAAAGAATCCCACTATTACTTAGGGGCACAAAAAAGAGAGTTAACATTGAGCATTACTTTGGAGAGGACTTAGAAACTACAAGAAGATCCACAGCAGTCCAATTGTTCAAAACGAATCCAGGAGGACAAGGACGTATCATTGAAACATCTTCAATTGCATCATCTCCTTTGTCAATAACATTTATATTGACGTTCTGAAGACCCCTTTCAATCAATAACAGCGTGCTTCATGGGTTATCTCGCCCTGGGTATATCATTCATGCAGATATAAATGTTTTTGACGAAAGAGGATACGCTATGGGCTCCCATTCCAATTCTCGACCTGAGGCTCTTGCAATCCTCCTTTTTTGATCTTTCTGTAACTGTTTTCTTCTTTGTCGCATATCTGGCTTGAATCCTAAACCATATCGAGCCTTGTGATGTACTGGTTTTAGTGCTCTAACTATCCCTTACTGATATCTTTCCAAACCTTTCTTCGCTCGGGCTCCCTTCCCCACAATCAGCTTAATTCCCATCATGGTATTCCTTAACAGCTTGGGTATGGGAATCTTATTTCCTTCAGCAACAAATGCGGCATTGATGAATTTGAAGGAATGGAAGAAACATTCTACTGCATTTTTATTTATTTCGATGTAGGGTGCGTCAGTAGAGATAGATGCAACAATGTCTTTTTCATCAGCGACCGTGATCAAACGGCTATCCATGATAAACTTTACTTTTTGATGGAGAGATGAAGGAACTGCCCCAGCAGAATGGATCCAATGCCTCCCTAAAAGGTAATTATACGAAGGCGTGATGTCCATGACCTGAAACTCGATATTATATGTACATGGGCCCACTTCTAGAGGAATTTCAATCTTTCTCATGACCTCTCATCGTGTCCGATCAAATACCCTTACTGTGGAATGACAAGGCCTCAGATAAGACATATCAATTGGCATCCTAGAAAGCGTGGCCAAAGGCATGACATTGAGTGCAGACCCGTTGTCAATGAGCACATTCGGTATTATATAACCCTTGCAACTGGTTGTAATATGCAATGCTTTTACGGAGCCCCTACCATTTGGCGATATTTCGTCATCATTGAAAGAGATGAAATTATTCGCATTCAAGTTGTTCACCCACCTATCAAGCTTTTCAACAGATACATTGCTCGCCACATACGCTTGATTTAACACTTTCAGTAAAGCATTTCGATGTGGTTCTGAGTTCAACAGTAGAGATAACACCGAGATTCTTGCCGGCTGCTTGTTCAACTGTTCCATGACGTTATATTCACTATGCTTGATGAACTTCAAGAATTCATGTGCTTCATCCTTATTCACAGGTCTTTTAATTTCTTGCTCAGACTGTATTTCAACATCAACCTCAGCATCATGCATTGGCGCCTTTCCTTTTTGGTTCGAGTCACCAGTCTTCTTCCTTGGTTCAACCACCTCAAGAGAATAACATCTCCCACTGCGGGTAAAGTGTCCCATTTCACCAACACTTCCAGTCATAGCTTTGGATTTTTCACCTTCGGGTATGATAATATTGACATCATATTTCCATGGTACCGCCTTGTTGTCCTTATAAGGAAAAGGAGATGGTACTTCAATTATCATTTTTGGTTTTACTTTTTCCTTTTTGCCTCGTAATAGATCACCGAAGGTCGATCAGTGCTATAAGGGGAACCTAATGATTGATTATCAGAAGCGCATATTTCTCTTTCATCAGTCTCTTCCACTCTGTTAAAGATCTCGACCTCCTTGTTGTCCATCATGTCTTGAAGTAATTTTTTAAATCCCTCACAAGACTGGATGTCATGCCCTTCTATGCCATGGAAGACACAAAAACTTTGACCTTTTGTACTTTCTTCCTTGAAACTTCTATTGAGTGGACAGAATAAACCCTTCTCAGCCATTATTTCCCATACCTTCCACAAAGGTGTCTTTATTTCAGAAACACAACTGTTGGCTCGCCACTCGTCTTCCTTTGTCACCGCACTCACATTTCCTTTAGTATGGTTAGAGAGCAAATTTCCAGCCATATTACTAGCACCATCAAATCGTAACATTCCTGCATCAATAAGACCTTAAACCCTCCTTTTAAAGGCATTTTCTATAGAATGCCCCTGGTTTCCAGCGTGGTACATGCAACTAGCATTAGGATCGTACCATTTTGGATATGGAGGCTTCTGAGGTGCCATATAATATGGGGATATTAAATGTTTTTCCAATAGTTTTGGGTAGAGCTCTCCATATGACACAGGAATAGGGGTGAATTGAGGTTTTTCAGGATTGGGTCTTGTCAATCTTTGTTCATTTTTGGGTTGGTTTTGAGCAGGCATGGTATTTGGTGGGAACATGGCGAATGGTCTTTGGTTATTTGTGGCGTAGACAGGGTAAGGAGGAGGTGCTTGATAGTAAGGGCTTTGGGAAGGAAAATAGAAGTTTGGAGGTGGGCCATATCGAGGTCGTGATTGGGTTGGGTACGGATTAGAAGTGTAGTGGTTCTCGGTTCCCACCATATGGGTTTTTGCCTCTTTTTTCTTTATGGGTACTGCCCTTTTCGAACTCTCGGGGCCTTCCATCCTTCCACTCTTGATGGCATTCTCTATAAGTTCCCCGGATATTACAATATCTGCAAAGTCTTTCGTGGCGCTTCCTACCAACTTATCATAAAACGACGCTTTTAAAGTGTTGATAAAGAGGACCGTTATCTCAGTTTTAGTTAATGGGGGTTCTACTTGGGCCAAGATATCCCTCCACCTTTGCGCGTATTGCCTAAAAGTCTCCGTCGGCTTCTTTTCCATCATCTGCAGGGTTAGTCGATCAGGCACCATGTCGGATACATGCTTGTATTGTTCACAAAATGCTGATGTTAAGTCTTTCCATGATCGGATCCTTTCTCTACTGAGTTGATTATACCATCGAAGAGCCGATCCGACCAAGCTGTCTTGAAAACAGTGTATTAACAATTTATCCTCATTCACGTAACCAGTCATCTTTCGATAAAACATGATAAGATACGCATTTGGACATCTTGTTCCATCATATTTTTCAAAATCTGGCACTTTAAATTTCGGAGGCAGAACCAGATCGGGCACCAAACTGAGCTCTTTGGCACTCAGTGCAGAGAAGACTTCAGTACCTTTTATCGCCTTGAGCCTTTCTTCTAGTCTCCTATATTTATCCTGAGCATTGTGGTCATCCATTTTCAACCTGGCTATTTCTACCGGATCATCCAAATCTGGAATAATTGGACCAGCAGGACTAGCTCCGGGGTTCGATATGAATATACCTTGCCCCTCTTGAGTAGGTGGTGCAGGTCGTTGCTCCATATCCTCTTTGCATTGCATTGACGTGAGGTGGAGTGAATATTGGGGGATAGAACAGAATCTAATTAGCTCTTGATTGGGGTTCTATGATATCAGGGCTCTGCATGGGTCCTTTTCCTTTGACCAAAGCTGTCATCATCTCCATCATTTTGGCCATTTGGTCCTTTTGTTCTAGCGATTCCTCTCAGGATCTTACCATCAGATCTTTTGCTTCCTGTTGTGACTTGGCCAATTGTTCTTGTAACTCTCTTTGGATCATTTCCATCCTTTCAATTCTTTCGTTGAGTTCAGCATCCATAGCTCTAGTTCTTAGACGCGTCCTATAAGAATGACGTGATTCCAGATTCGTGGTGTCGCAACTGTGGATTATACGGTTTTAGCCTCAGTGAATGATTAGGGTGATATGCACATGCAATGAATGGATGAATGAATAAAAGACAAATGAATGTTAGTCATGAATAAATATGCGTCATGAATAAATATGCAAGAATTTGGTGTTGATTTTTTAATATAGCCTCATACTTAGGCATTTCATTAATCAAAAGAGTCCATTACAAAACATTTTGCCATCTCTAATTTAACAGTTACACAAATTTCCTAGCCACATCGCCTTGTTTATTCACTCGTTATAGGAATTCCGACATGCTTAATCTTTGGCTCGGAGGGAATTGGCAACTGAGAGCTTCGGTTTCATCTGATATTTGTACGATTTGTACAGCCGCCTTGCGAATTTCATTTATCAAACTGTTGATATGCATTTCTTTTTCTTGGAGAGCTTTTTCGTAGGCGCGAGTGTCTCTGTCATGCTGACCATTTTTTTCTTCTAGGGCTTTTAGTAGAGTATCCAAATGTTGCTGATGAGCTTGCAGCGTATTTTCTAAATCTCGTATTTTCCCTCTTAACTCTTGACGCTCAGACTGACTAGTTATTAATTCTGTATTCTTCTTCTTTAATTCTATCATAGCACGCACAGCTTTTTCCTCATCCTTCTTCGCTTTCCCTCTCCAGAATTCCATCCCACCTTTGATGTTGCTTACTTCTTCCTTCCATTCCGTCGATGATTTACCTAGCCCACTATTCTTTATAATGCCTCTTAATTTCTTATTTTCCAAATGAAGATCTCTTAAGTCATTACTCATGATCTCAGTTTCTTTCTGGACTTTCTCGGTTCTAGATTTTTCAATTTGAACATCGATCTTCAGCTGGTAGTTTTCCTCTTAAAGAGAACTAATATCCCGTAACAGCTTGGCTTTTTCACGTTTAAATTCATGTCTTGCCATTTCTAACTCAGACGGTATTTCTTCTGAGAAAGGATCCTGAAAAGTGTAATCTGTCGGTGAGATTTGTTGACTATTTACTCGTTATTGTCTCCATATGTCATAATCTTGAGTGATAGTATCAGCATACAGAGCTAACTCCATTAGGTAAATTTCCTTCCAAAACTTTGCAGTATCTCAGACTTTTTTCATGTAACCTTCACCTATAAAAGCAAACTCCGACTGTGCCAATCCTCTGGTAGCTGGTATGAACTGTCGTGAAGCAAACTGCCTTTGAACCATTAACGGAGCATATCCAACTCCTCCCCATAATCCGAGTAAAGGCACCCAATCTTGGCTTCCATATTTGTATAACAGAACCGAAGGACGGATCCATGGTGCTCTCCAAGTTATATCTTCGGCGCAGAGGTTCTGAAAAACTAAAACCCAGTGCTGTTCAGTGACATCCTTTGGCCAATCTTTCCCAAGGTAAGCTTCCAATGGAGAGAATGTTTTTGAAAACATGTGGCTCAAAATCCCAAGGTAAGCTTCCCAAGGTGTGCGCTCCACTTTCCAGAAGTGGCTCAAAATCCAAACATTAAGTAATTGTGCACATCCGATAAAACGTCCTTCCCCTTTCCTCCTACAGCTACTTAGAGATCTAAAAGTCTCGGCCAAGATAGTTGGGACGGGGTTGATTCATTGCCTCAACTTTTCAAAAAAATCTACTACCGCAACTTCTATATATCCAAGAACCCTTGGGAAGACGATTAATCCATAAATGGCCAAAGCAAACAGATCCACTCTCTTCACAATATCTGGATGGTTTTGAACTAAGTCTCGTAGAGAAAACTACGGAACACAACTGACTTCGTTCTTTTCCTTTATCTGTTTTTCAGCCCATATATCAGTCATTCCTGTCAACTTCATTAGCTTTTTCTTGAAGGTCATTGGTTTGGGCTCTTTCACATATATCCTGTTGAATTGTACATTGTCAACTCGAAGCAATGTGGCATACTCTTCTATGGTCGGAGGCATATCTTCCTAATTGAAAGTGAAACATTGGTAAGCTGGGTCCCAGAATCGAACCATGGCTTGAATTAAATGTTCGTCTACGTTGATAGCGATCAAGTGAGCTATATCCCCGTACTTTTTAGTGAAGATGCTCCTAGTGTCCAAGTCCCACTGTTCCCAGATCCAAGTCAGGTCTTCGATGTTATTTTGACGAGCATTCGTTGTCATATGCTCAGGAAGATTGGAGACACATCCTTCCTTTAAATTGTCCCGTTAGCTTTGTGGGTTTTCAAAGACCAGTCTCGAACCACGACATTTTTCTCGGTTACTTGTGTAATTAACTCCTCCATTATAAACTCATTTTTGTCAACCAATCTCTAATCAACACCTTCCTAACAAGATGCCTATGATGCATGATTAAAAATAAAAATGAAGACAAATAACCTTGGTTAGTAATCACAACGAATATAAACGGATAAAAAAATGGAAAATCTAACAAATTAAACTATTTAATTGTGCATTTTAGTGAAACTGACCTATATTTTTTTTTACCCCATTATACTTTACAAAATAAACTTACCCCACATGCTCATCAGATAATCTACCCGATTCAATTTATTAAACAAACCTAATTCTCTTGCAAAAACAAATATAAAGAAATAAAAAGTAAAAGGCGTTTCTCCCATGTACTTATTTTGGTGACTATTCAACGGACAGAGGTTCAGCATGGCTCTAACTGGGGCGGCTCATACGGTTCACTATATGCGGTTTCGGTTCTAAAAAGGTACTCGAATTGTCAGTACTATCGCCTACTAAGGCTAGTACAGAGCCTCGGTTATCGCCCATCATAGGCTCGCGAGCTCAATTCGAGGGATTACATTTACTTATGCCGATGCGGAGGGACAAGTTAACTCACGAAAGCATAAGTTGTATGTAACCCGGAAGTATTCACTAACCTGTGCGGAGGGACGAGTTAACTCACGAAGGCATAGCGTTTACTTCCACTTAAGCGGATGGAGCCCGGGTAGAGAGCTCATGTTATGCAAAAATGCAAGTGCACGGTGCGTGGGGAGAAACTCACAAACATTTTCGTTTTTTATTTTAAAACTAAAAAAAATTAAAACCATAAAAACTTAGATCTGAAAAACAAAAAAATAAAACAAGTTAGAAAAATATTTACAACATGATGCAAATGCATGACTTTAAAAAAAAATAAATTTAAGGATCACTACTAAATATTAATTTGAACAAGGAGTTTAAAAAATTTTGACAACACGCGTTTAATTCCAGACTCGACTCTAAAAAAAAATGTCCCCAGTGGAGTCGCCAGCTGTAGCGATGTAACATTTTAGTACGGGCGCTAATTGAGAGAATTATTGAATATTTGAAAACAAAGTTTTGATTTTATTAAAAAAGGGAGTCGCCACCGATCTTTTTTCTAGGTGTGATCGGACACCTAATAAATCCTCTTCTTTAAAAGAAAATTATTTTTTGAATTTTCTTAAAAAAAAAAGGCCGAGTTTAGGTCTACGTCAAAATTCCAGAGAAAAATAGGATTCAGGAGTCAGTTACACGCAAGGAAGGTATTAGCACCCTCGCAACGCCCAAAATTGGTATCTCGTTAAACGCTTGTTAACCTAATTTTCAAAAATACGAGTTTAATTTAATATTTAATCGTGATCCAATTGAAACACGAGAATTTTTTGAAAACACGAAAATTTTTGAAACACGAAAATTTTTGAAAACACAAGAATTTTTGAAAACATGAAATTTTTTGAAAATACGAAAATTTTGAAACACGATTTTTTTTTGAAAACACGAAAATTTTTGAAAACACGAAAATTTTTGAAAACAGTAATTTTTTTATTTTTTTTAAAACACAAATTTTTTGAAACACGAGAATTTTTTGAAAACACGAAAACTTTTGCAAACACGAATTTTTTTTAAAAAAACACGAAATTTTTGAAACACGAGAAATTTTTTTTTTAAAACACCAAAAGTTTTAAAAACATGAATTTTTAAAAAAAAGAACACGGAATTTTTGAAACACGAGAAGTTTTTGAAAATATGAATTTTTTTTTGAAAAACACGAAAATTTTAAAATACGAGAATTTTTGAAAGCACGAAAAGTTTTGAAATTCGAGAAAATGTTTTTGAAACCCGAGAATTTTTGAAAAAGCGAAAACTTTTGAAAACACGAAAATTTTGATAAATTACCTATTATCGTATTATACACATTTAAAAAAACGAAATTTTGATAATTTAAAAATAACCACAAAAATAATCATTTTATTTTAAAACTCAAATTTTTTTGAGATCTTTTTTATTTTTAAAAGGGCGTATCGTATTTAACACGAACCGATGATATTCACCCAACATAGCGATGAAATCAACGACTAGTGTTAAACCGATTTGTTGCCTTATTTATTAAAATTATTAAAATTAAAAGTAAAATAAAATACAATTAAAAAATAAAAATGCTAAAAATATTAATAATATTAAAACGAGATGTCATTAAAATACACGAATTAAATTAAAAGTAGGTAAAAAAGAAATTACCGAAAAGCTCAAAAATTACGAGCTTGAAAAATGGGATACACGACCCGGGCTCTTTTTCTTTTTTTTTCCTTTTTTTTTCTTCTCTCCTTTTTTTTTTTTTCTTTCTTCTTCTTTGGCTTATTGGTTGTCTTCTTTGGGCTCGGCCGCTAGGCTTGGGGCCGGATGTTGGGCCGCATGCAGGTGGGCTCTTTGCTTTTGGGTCGTTCCCTTTTTTCTTTGGGCTGTTTTTTTTATGGGGGCCTTTTCTTTTTCTTTTCTTTTTGTTTTTTTTATTGGGCCACTGGGACTTGGGCCTGCTGGGTGTGGGTCACACGGGTCGGGTTGGTTTGCTCGGGTCGGGTCAGGTCGGCCCGATTGTTTAAAAAAATATTTCTTTTCTTTCTTTTTTCTTTTTTCTTTCTTTTTCTTTTTCTTCTTCTTTCTTCTTCTTCTTCCTTCTTCTCCTAGCCCGCCGCCGCCGTGGTCGCCGTCTCCTCTGCCGATGTGCGACGCCTTCTTCCTCTCCTTCTCCTTCTCTCTTCTCTTTTCTCTCTTTTTCTCTTCTTTTTCTTCTTTTACTTTCTCTTTTTTTCTTTTTCGTGGGTTTCTTTTTTTTGATGTTGGGGCCTTGATTTTTGGTGAAAAACCATCTTTTATAGTGTTGTTTTTGCAGGTATTAGGTGGCTAGGGGGAAGGGAGGCCATCCCTTAGGCCGATGGCCGAAAATCACGAAGGGTAGGTGCCCAAATCTCGTGATTCTGCCAGAAGGACCAAATCGCAAATGCAGTAAAACTTCTAGGGCCGAATGTAATTTTAAGAAAGATGAGGGGTAAAAAAATGTAATTTTGGAAAATTTTAGGGGCCAAAATGTAAATTTTGAAAGGTTTAGGGATTAAAGTGTAATTTTAGAAAAGTTAAGGGGTCAAAATGTAATTTTGGAAAAGTTGAGGGGTGAAAATGTAATTTTAATTTTTTTATATTTTTTCAATTTTTTTTAAAATTTGAAAATTAAATACATAGTTAAGCTGGACAAAATTTAGTGCTTACGTTAATAATCATTGGTTTAATATAATGTTATGTGAAATTTTAGTTTAGAAATTTTGATTGATTAGAGAATTGATCATAGGATAGAGATGAAATAGTAAAGGTGGTAAAAGTTTACTATTATGGATTTCTATTTGCTAATGATGATACATTAATCAATTAGGGACTGAAATAATAATTTAGTCATCTTTATAGATAGTGGTAGACAGTGTTGGTATTAACTATAATAATGTTAATTTTAATTAACCTAATCTATATACAGTAACATTGTGGATAGTGGGAAGAAAATTCATTTTTCTTTCTTTCATCCTCTCCATCATCGTCTTTCTTCTTTGTTGAGCTAAGAAAGTTCAACCAAATTTTGTGCTCTTGCATGGTAAGCTAATTAGAGCTTGTTTTACATGAATTTTGTGTTTTTGAGATTGTTGTGCTTCAATCTAGCTAACAGTGGTGTTCGTTTCAAAAACTGTTAAAGATTTTATGAGATTGTCATTGTTTCATGCTTGAAATTATGGTGTTGAATGATTTATTAAAAGAGAGGTTATGAAAAAGAATCACTTGGTAAAATGAAAATTTGTCGGTTTCGAATATCAGGACTAAAGTGTAGACATTTCGAAACCAGTTTAAGATTTCTATAGACTTTGTTAAAAAAGGCTTGATTGTTTAATGTGTTAGATTTAAGAGAATTTCGAGTGATAGGATTGAACTGACTTATATGCTTCATAAGCTAATGAATGGTATTGGTTGATAAAAATTGAATTAAATTATGTTATAAATCAATATTTGAATCCACCGAAAGAAGATCACGGGAAAGGAAAAGTTGTTGAGTATACTTTATCGTGGCGTGTTATCATTCCGCCAGGTAAGTTCATATAATATAAACATTGTTTAACTTTCTTTCTTTCTTTTTTTTTTTTTTTGTTCTTTAATTGTATAATTGAAATTTTGGTAAGTCAAATTCAGTTTGTTGAGTGTAGAAGGGTGATACTAAATTATGACACCAAGGAATGAAAATGAGTTTAAAAATGAAAGCGTCTCGATGAACTTAGTAAAAGACTCATACACATGGTTTCATGTTATTTCCTAATGATTCCAAGATCCAGCATTTGTTGCGGACTCGAAGATACATGTGACACAGATTTAGCCTAGACTGGTAATACGTTGTCGTTTTAAAGGTTTTGCATGGACTGGTAATCTTACATGTATATACAAACCTGACTAGACTTTCATTGTATCGATAAAGGTTTAGCTCGGACGAGTAACCTAACACCTCTGTACATGATTAGTTTGGATGAGCCTCTAATGTGAAGCATACATGTGTTTTGAGTTCTTTTACGATGTTCATCGGGTAATATAAAACATGTGAGGTGTGAAATTCGCAAATTAAGGAATGGTGAGTAATGGAATACTTGACTATTAAAAAATTGAAGTTCGCACCAGTGAAAGGTATGTGAATGAATCAGATCTGAAAAGTGTTAACATATTATGTTGAGTACTCAATATACTATATGTGATAAAGTATACACATTTACCTTGTTGACAAATTGTGTTGGTTGATAGGTAAACTATGTTTGCATATTAAATTAACACACAATTATTATGTGAGGTAGGTTAATTATTGAATTTGTATGAGCTTACTAAGTATTCTTAATACTTACACCTACGTTGTTTTTATCTTATAGATTTTGAACATTCAAAGCGTGTCAATTGGATCAGTGAGAAGTTCACACTATCTGCCCAAAGTTGTGGTAGACTCTTGATTTTGTTTAGTTTGGTCTAAGTGGTATGTATATAGACGGTTGGTTATTTTGTAAGCAAATATGTTAAATTTTGAAGGTGATTACTTTGGACTCTCTTGATGTATGTAAATAAAATGAACTCAGGCTCTGTTATGTTCCACATTATAAGTTCCGCGGGATCGATTGCAGTGTGGGGTATCTGCGGAACAGCTCACCATTTAGGTTTCCGCAGGAAATTACGAAATTAAATGTTCACCTTACTTTATGCAATATTTGTGTTTGCGGGATAGTATAAAGTTTAGCCAACTACAGTTCAATACACAGTTGGATGACCCACAGGATCAATCCTCCTCATTTTAGCCTGTGGCATGTTTTGCCATGTAGGTATTAAGCATATTGTAAGTTATGCGAGCTTGGTGTCCCAAAAAAATAAAAATATAATACATAATAATTGTTCAAGTAATCAGTGGTAATATCTTGTAGCTTGGGTCTAACGACCTGATTGGGCAAAGGGTGTTACAAATAACTACAAAATAGATTTGCAAATTGAGAGGAGAGAAGACACATAAAGTGAATAAAGAGAAGAAAGATAGAGAAACTTGATGAGAGGGAGAAAAAACAAGTAGCTGTTAGCCCAGAGGCTAACACCACCGCTCTATAGAAAAATAAAGAAAAATGTGACCTTTGGGAGAAAACAAATGAATAGATTCAAAATCTTTTTTTTTTTTTTAATTTTCATAAGCATAATTTGAATAGAATTACTTATTTAGGTTTACCTTTGAGATCATAAAATATATAGAATTTGTTAATTTGATGTTTATGGTGTCTATGGATAGACGACTTAAAAGATATTTTAAAATTGAAATATATGAATTAAATTTTAAGTTCATTTGTGCCTATTATTATTGTTATTTATTTTTGGGTAAATTATCTTGTTAATCACTTTAAAATATAATCATTTTTATGTTGATCATTTAATTTTTTTTTGTCAATTTAATCACTATTATTAGTTAAATTCCTCAAAATGGTCATTATTAGTTAAAAACATAATCGTTTTTTTCCACGTAATTAAAGGATTATAAATTTTAAAAAAATATTTATGATTTGTTAAGGTTGTTTAGGAAACATAAAGGATTTCTACCCACTCAAATTTCTTCATCTCCCTTCTGCAAAATTGGGTTTGAACTCTACATTAGGCATCATAGTCTTCTGCAAATCAGACTTGATAAACCGAGCTGAAGTTTTCAAAAACTTAACAACATCAACATTCGATCCTAAAGTTTCTTTTTCCTTCAAATTTCGAGTTATTTAAATTAAGTTGTTCGAGTTATATAAATTTTTGAGTCAAGTCGAATTAGTGAGTCAATTTTTTGAGTTTAAGTTGAGTTTGAAATTTTACAGTAAAAAACGAATAATTAAAAGGATGTGATTTTAAATTTAGGGTTAAATTCAAATTTTAAAGCCCTGACCATTCTTGAAAATTGAATTGAAACCCTAGATTTGTTTTCTACCTAATTTGAATCCCAAAAAAAACCCAATGTCTCACAGTCCAGTCGAATAAAAAAACCAGAATTCTTCTTCGTCTTCATGCTATTCTTCCTCATATAAAGGTCTTCATATAAAACATTAACTTTATATTAAATCCAACACAAATAAGGATGGATTTGGGCTTGGGTTTTATTTTTTAAGGATGGGTTTCTACTTTAAGTTAAATAATATTTGGATTTGGGTTAGTTTTATATATTAAAATTTTATAATTACAAATATATATTTAAAAAATATTTAGATATTTGGACTGGGCTTTAAATTTTTTTACCTAAGGCTCTACTCGAATAGAAAAACGAGTTTACACTTTTGCTCAAGCTCATTTTCGGGCTTTATCTACTTGTTCAAGTCCTACTATATTTTGAACTGGCTTTTGGATTTAGGCCGATAGCTCGGCCTTTAAACAACTCTAAAAGATACCAAAAAATAATTAACAAATTTATGGTATATATAATTATATATGGTATGTATATAAAAAATATAAATTTTGATTAGATCAATGCTTAATTTTCAGCATTTAATTTTTTAGTTTATATTTAGTAGATCAAAATATATAAAAATTTATCTCTTTTCAATAAAAAAATCAAATTATTTAAATAAGATTGGCAAAATGACATATTATTATATTTTTGAAAAATATGTTCTAAAATTAAAATATTATTAATTTATAAAAAGTAGTTTCTTAAACTTAAATCATGTATAGGTATGTTTGAAAGGCATACGGTATTGGATTCTAATGTAATTGATTGTAATTATACAATACATGACTTTGCGTAACTACCTCAATTCTCACCCTCCCCTAAACAGAGCATAATTAAAGTGCTCCAGTTTAGTATCATACAAAGTTGTAAATTATTAATCGAAAACATTACAACATCACTGATTAGATTACAATTTTCAGATAAAAATATAAATTTAATATGACTTGTAATGCATTCAAAGTTGAAAAAATGTTAGCAGTGGGATTTGAATCCACGTTCTTTTATGAGAAAACTAAAATTGAGTTTAGCACTTCAAACCACTGAGCCAAGTTCAATTTCTATCATGGTATATGTGACAAGAACCCTACCAAGATATTCTAAGAAAATGTGAGAATGAAGCCAACCATGACTAGTATTATCAATATGACCCGAATTACTATTATCAACAACATATGAGACAAGGATAACCATACTATGCTACTCATGGGATGCTAATTAAGGTTAATATGATGGCCACTTGTATAACTATACCACCCATTAGTAGTATTATCAGCAAAACCACATACATTTACAACTTCAATCCTATTAGAATTGCTTGAATCAACAGGGCCCCAAGTGAGAAGTCATCCACCACCACCATCATAGCACCCAATTACAATCCAACTGTGCAATACTTATATAACTATACCACCTCATAAATATGCCCCAATTCTAAGATAGTTCTATTGTATGATTTTTTTACCTTGCAACCTTTTGATGAAGCTTGGTTTGCTCTTTTGGCTCCACTAAGATAGTGGCAGAGGCAAAGGGGGTTGGTAGGGGCCCTAGTCCCCATTAAAATGGAAATTTTTTCATTTAAACCCTTTATAATTTATCAAATTTTAAATTAGTAATGGTAAAATTGTACTTTGGCCACCCTAAAAATAATAAAAATTTGATTGAATCCTTTAAAAATTATAAATATATAAACTATTAAAATGGTGAAATTGCATTTTTACTATCATAAAAATATACAATTTAATTCCGCTCACTAAATTTTTTTTTTTGGCTTTGCCATTGCAGTGGGAGTTATCTGTCAGTGAGGAACTTAACTATGGGTCTCATAATGTATTTTCAGTGTTAATGTTGAAGGCTTGTTGCTGGGCTGTGTTCCTTGTATTCAAGCAATATGTTTCCTCTTGTTGTATTTTAATGGATGAAGCGAGCTTGGAGAGTGAATTTGCCTTTGTGTTTTTAGACCTAGTGATTTGTTCTAATTTGGCTTTCTCTAACTTCGCCAACATTCTTGTTACTTGCTAAGCAATTTGGTCAATATCAATGTTCAAATAATGCATATTTATGAGGCATAATCAAATAATTCACTTGACTTATCACAATACTGTGATATTTGGCGAGGGTAGGATCTCTAACTTCATATTTGCCTCAAATCTGTTTGGCAACCAATTGTGAATCTGTAAAATCTAAAAGTCTTGACCCCTAACTGTTGTGCTAGTTCCAAACTCGCTACTAAGGCCTCTTATTCAATTGCATTTTTGGAAACATTAAATGCGAATGTCACTCATACTACCACTCTAGGACAATTAGGAGTAATCTTGTGTCACGGGCCATGGATCAAAGCACGTGACTAATGTACAAAAAAGCATCCCAAAGAGGTAGGGCTCATTTGACCCACTTGAACTGGTCTGATTTGTGGAATATGAGGAGAAGCCCATCTATTTGAAGCATTGATGGCCAAATGAAGCACCTAATAAAAATTGGGGCTACCATGGTAAATATGAAAACTTATCTTAGAAGATGCGTAATCTTATAATATTTGATTTTGTAATATTAGAGGATTGTGTAAATCCTTTAAGAATCTCAATTGTAGGTAGACTTTAATCTCGAACATCAATGTCAAGTAAACTATACAATTGGATCTGGGGGAGCTCAACTATAAATAGAGGTCTTTCCCCGCATTTGTAATCACTCAGCTGTAATCCTTTATAGTAATTGAATACTGTTGAGAGAATTTACTCAAATACTTTGTGAGTGTTTCTTTCTTATGGTTTTTCTGTTCTCTCGTTGCTTCTTTGTCTTTAAGTTGCTTCAACTTTTTTTTTGGTGCCTCAGATAATTTGTATCGAGAATTCTCATTTTGTGATAGTAAGGTTATTTAAACGAATTTGAACCCAAGAAATCGCCTAAGGTCGTACGAATTGTGAGATTAAAGTTCTAGTTTCGTGACACTTGCATCAGATCCACTCTTCCCAGCTAAGCCAACTACAAACAACATCCACAACTTTATTGAGGCAAGTTCTAGTTCAGCGAGGGTTGGTTGTGCTTTGAATTGATAACATTCCCTGTTTATTACTTGGTTGGGTTATATTTCTTAAAAAAAAAAAGGGTGTTTTAAGAGACAAAATATTCTTCTATACAATCTTCCAAAGCTTGCACTTTAACTGTCTTCCTTGGCAAGAATTCTAACACAAAGTCAAACAATTCTATACTCCACTTAACCATTCTTCTTAAAAAATCTACCTTGTTCAAGATGTTAATTATGACTCCTATTTTAGTCAAATTCAATAAGTAATCTCCTAGTTAAACTCTGTTTATTTTTTTCAATCAAACACTGATTAGTTTAGATTATTTTATTATTATTTGACCTATGGATTTAGCCTATAAATAGGCTCTTTTACAACCTTAAAAAATACACCCATTAGAGATTAGAACTCATAACACATTTAGAGAATTTTGTGTTTACGTTTTGAGGGTTCTTTGTTTTCGGGTTTTCGGGGTTTAGATGTTTATCTCCATCTTTTGTACTCTTCATTCTATTGCCATTATAGTAAAATTATCTTTGCCCGTGATTTTTTATCCTCTTTGGAGGAGTTTTTCCACGTTAAATTTGTGTGTTCAATTTCTCAATTTCTTCTGCCAATTTTACTTGTTTGTTGCTTAATCGAGACGATCCTAACAAGTGGTATCAAGAGCTAGTTCAATTTTCATAAATCAGCCCATTCAGATATGGCAGCAACAAGGTTTGAAATTGAGAAGTTCGATGGTGAGACAAATTTCAATCTGTGGCAAGTTCGGATGATGGCAATTCTAGTTCAATCCGGTTTGAAAAAGGTTGTTACGGGGAAAAAGCCTGAGAATCTAAATAAAACAGAATGGGAAGAGCTTGATGAAAAAGCTTTGTCTGCAATCTAGTTGTGCCTCGAATATACGGTATTGCAGAGGTATTGATGGAGAAGACCTCATCCGCTTTATGGAAAAGGTTAGAAACTCTTTACGCGACTAAGTCTCTCAAGCTAACTGCTTAGTGTTGAAACAACGTCTATTTACGTTTCGCATGAACGAAGGTGAGCTTCTTAGAGATCACATTAGTCAATTCATTACTCTTTTAAATGATTTAAAGAATGTTAAGGTTCATATTGACGATGAAGATCAGGCTATGCTATTATTGTGCTCTTTACCCCCTTCATACAAGTCTTTCGGGGAGACCACGATTTATGGCGAGAGACAAACTCTCGCTCAAGATGTGAAGGGTAATTTTTGAGTAGAGACAAACTCGACAATGAGCTTTATTTGGATAGCAAGGCAGATAGGCAAGCTTCCGTTTTGATAGCATCAAAGAAACGAGACAAAAGGTGTCGCTATTGTAAAAAGTTAGGTCACGTCAAAGTAGATTGTTATAAACTGCAAAAGAAAAGAGCTGCTGAGAGTAACGAGGAAGATGTAGCTGGTGCTAATTTGGCCGATGAAAGCGGTGATGATTTCTTGTTAGTGTCAACGAGCGATAACTCCAAGCTCACGTCCGAGTGGATCCTAGATTCAGGATGTTCTTTCCACATGTGTCCCAATAGAGAATGGCTCTCCACATACAGTTCAGTTGAAGGTGGAGTTGTGTGCATGGGAAACGATTCATCTAGTAAGGTAATTGGAATTGGTACTGTTAAAATTAGGATACACGATGGGACAATTAGGACACTCTCAGATGTCAGGTATGTATCTGATTTACGAAAGAATCTCATCCCCTTGAGTATTTTAGACTTGAAAGGATGTAGAATCAACATCGAGTCGAGCGGCATTAAAGTATCTCGTGGAGCTCTCGTTTTGTTAAAAGGTAAAAGAACCGCGATCTTTATGTTCTCGGAAGGTTCTACGATGGATCGTGAAATCGGGCGTCCCTCGCGTCTGCTACTGAGCCAAAGTCAACTCATTTAGAAGCGAGGCAACTTGGTCATAGGAGGGAAAAAGGTATGACCGTTTCGTTAAAGAGAGGTTCTCTTTTGAATGCAGGTTTTGAAAAGTTAGGGCACTGTGTTCGTCGAAATCAAACCCGGGTTAGTTTTGATTTGGCAGTGTACAAGTCGAACGCTAGAAGTCTTCCTGCTTCTAAGCATAGAATCGACTCAGTTAATTCCCTGCATGGTTCAAGATAGGCTCGTGGCGGGCTTTGGCAAAGATGGCATTGTGGAAATATGAGTCAAGGTGGAGATTTGTTAATTATGACTCCTATTTTAGTCAAATTCAAGAAGTAATCTCCTAGTTAAACTCTGTTTATTTGTTTCAATCAAACACTAATTAGTTTAGATTATTTTATTATTATTTGACCTATGGATTTAGCCTATAAATAGGCTCTTTTACAACCTTAGAAAATACACCCATCAGAGATTAAAACTCATAACATATTTAGAGAATTTTGTGTTTACGTTTTGAGGGTTCTTTGTTTTCGGGTTTTCGGGGTTTAGATTTTTATCTCTATCTTTTGTACTCTTCATTCTATTGCCATTATAGTAAAATTATCTTTGCCCGTGGTTTTTTATCCTATTTGGAGGAGTTTTTCCACGTTAAATTTGTGTGTTCAATTTCTCAATTTCTTCTGCCAATTTTACTTGTTCGTTGCTTAATCGAGACGATCCTAACACAAGATAACTTTGAGGGGCAGATCTGACCATGACTGCTGAAATTGAACCAGACTGACTTGTTGAATTGGTTAGATCAGAAATCAGCAAGTTCAGTGGTTCAACCACCCCCATTAAACCAAAAAGTTTTCAAACCATTAAAAATCAGTGAAACTGGTCAGAATGAGTGAAAGATTTATTTAATCGGGTTCATCAAGCTTTTTCTCCCTCTATCGCTACAGTGACTGTTTGCTTCATTAGGCTCCAAAAATTGGTTGTTGTGGCTCTTATTTGCTTCCTTAAACTAAAAAAAAAATTGTTTGTTTCATCTTCCTTAGATTGATCTACAAACTATTTGCTTCATCTTGTGATTCCCAATTCTCAATTCTCAATTTTAAAGTTTAAAGTTTGAAAAATAGAGAATAATGTGAGAAAAAAATGAAAAAAAAAAATGACAACAAGTAAAATATAAAATGGTATTATAAAAATAAAATTTATGGATGGGAAGGTGAGTAGTTGGAAATATAAATCATTTATGGCAAGGGGAATTGAGAAATAACTAGTAAGTGGGTTTTAATAAAGGAATAAATAGTAGGTTTTAATGGATAGGTTTCAAGGTGAATAGAATAGATTTTTTTGGTTTTTTATTTGTAAATCGGTTGGATTGGTGGTCGAATCGATTATATTAGGAACTGATGGTCTGGCTAGTTTGGCAATCAATTTGGTTTGAAAACCTGAGATTTGATAGCACTAATATGGGGTAAGCTTGAAAATGTTGATAAAGTTTTCTAGCTGCTACTACCTAAGTGAAAACTACTTTCTTTACCTTTGGGTAGTTCAGCTTACCATTCTATAATTCTTTGCTAACATGCAAGACAAGATTTTAATTGTTCTAAAGTTTTATGAAAATCTTTCGACCATCTAAAAGGTGCCTTAAGGGCCTTAATTAGAAGGGAGGGCTCATGTTTGCCATCTTCGGAACATATCTGTATAGTGCCACAATTTTGCTTGTAAGTTTCTAAATCTCTTTTGTGTTTTTTGGAGCTGAAGAGTCTTGAATGGCTCTGATCTTCTCAAGATTCGCCTCCATATCTCTATAAAAAAATCATAAATAAAAAATTTGACCCACTCCTATACCAAAGGCACACTTAGTGGGATTCTACTTTATGTTGTAAGTTCTTGATATAATAAATACTTGCTACAAATATCTTACATGCTGCTCCATGGTCACGCTCTTTACCAATATATTGTTAATGTATACTTCTACACTTCGCCCAATCTGATGCTTGAATAACTTGTTGACTAAACATTGGTAAGTCACTTTAGCATTTTCCAATCCAAATGACATGACTTGTAACACCCTATACCCGGCCCACGAGCCCTGACCGGATCTGGTATGTCACTGCAGAAAAACGTTTGAAGACTGATTTCACTTTTGGGAAAAACATTAAAAATTTTGTTTTTTATAAAACATTGTGTGTTTAAAATTACAAATAAAACTTTGATGTTACCAATTATCCGATTTTAAAGAAAAACTTTAATATATAATTTTGAGATATAAATTGCCAAATAAAATCATATCCATCCGATTAAAACATAATAGTAAACCTTAAAACTTTAGGAGGCCCTTATTACAATAAATAATTAATTTAAAGTACTTAGTAGCAAAATGAATAAAATAATTAAAAGGGTCTTTTGCACGGCATAAAAATAATTTCTGCATGGCCACCTTTGTATCCACTCTAACCCGGTCCAAGCTTTAAGCATCACCTGCGATGTTGATAAAATTTGGGTGAGTCATACAGACTTAGTGCATAGCTATTTCACATGTCTCCACACATATGGGCTTGGCCCATATCCACACAGTCCACATAATCAGTCATGCAAAAATGCATCCCAACCCTACCTAGTGTCCATCCATTACACCTACCTTGGCAGACCTGCTGCCCAAGGCCGTAGCTAATCCACCGATCAACTAAGTGATCCCACATATCTTACCTTGGCAGACCTGCCGCCCAAGGCCGTGGCTAAACCACCGATCAACTGAGTGATCCCATATATCTGTATCCACGAGGTGACTCGAGGTCAACCTCAGTCCACGGTGATGCACACAGCTATCATCCGCCGAGATGTGGCACCTAGCCAACACCTCCCTTGATGAAGCACATAGCTAACATCAAGCGCCAATGTAGCACAAGGCTAACATTAGACCACGTACATAAATATGTACACCCTTTCCTTCTTTGATCACATCCCAGGCCCCATGCATATGTATCAACATATCACTTGAAACAAATATACCTCACATGCCATCACATTTTCATACATATATCATATGTAAATTAACAACATAAAATACCGACCTGGTTAAACGATTACCCATTATGGGTATCCACCATTTTAGCCCTTATTTCGGCTACCATTCACATCATATCATATATACATAATATCACATTAAAACAATCAAAAGGACAGTGCGATAACTACGTACCTTTTGGCACAGTCTACTCAATCCCGAAACTCACGTCTAGACGATCGAGAATCCCAAAACTCTGCTTACTTTTGTCAATCAGCCCCTAATCCATCATAGCCAAAATCGGTTATTCACTAGCAAACAAGTATGGCCTAAGGCCGAATGCTAACCATCACTTACCTTGCTAAACTATTCCCGAATCACCATTGGTTATGAAGTTGTTGAAATCCCTGAGTGAAACCATATTAGAATCGGTTTAATACTTAAATCCATAAACATGGCCCTTGGCCGAATTATCACCTTGGCTTACCTTGAGGAACTGAATCCCGAAAGGCTCCCTTACTAGTCCTTAACGCTAACACTTATCAAAGCACCTTCAAAGATTTGGCTTATAGAATGATATTGGTGTTTCGACACTTTAATGGAGAAGAGAGATCACGCCAAAGTAGGGAGGGTTGAAGGCTTAAAGGATTCGGCTAAGCCTTACCAACGGTGAAGAAGTATTCGGCTTCAAAGAAATAGAAAGGGATTTGGGGTTGAAAGAAAATAAAGAAGAAGAATGGGAAAAGAATAGAGGAATTTCGGCAACCTACCTATATGCACCAAATGACCGAAAGTTGAAGAGAAAAAGAGAGGAAACAAAGTTGCTACCTAAGAATTTCGGCTATCTCAAGAAGGACCAAAGAAAAGTTTAAGGAGAACTCCAATTTTCGGCAATAAGAAAATAAATAGAGAAAAGAATTGCCAAAAGATGAGCACCCCTATTTATACTACTCAAATTCGGCACACCTACCTCCTCTCCAATCCCACTTTCTTCTCCTATAATAACTCTTAAACACACATTCAAAATATATAAAATAAATCCATAATTATCTTCTAATCTTAGCTTAAAATAAATAAACCTTTATCACCTTAATTAAAATAAAAATGATCCATCATTAATTCCCTTCTCAATCTCCTATATTATCTCCTTACTCATCAAAATAAATAAAATAACATCACTTATCCCTTACCTACCCATTTAAAAAAAATAATCTAAATAAATAAAAAAACAATTATCCTTACTCCAGCCGAATTTTAAAAGAAAATCCAAAGCTTATCCCATCCTTTTTGGAGTCCACATGCTGTCCATCACTCCCCTTCTCTCTTGACGCCACAAGCAAAAATAAAACACATTTATGCTGCCCACGTGATTCGAACCCCATCCCTTGGAGACGCAACCTTTCTCCTTGCACCCAGACGCTCCATTACCACTTTACCACATGATTTCTTGTGGCATAAATCCCTCACGAATTCCCCTTAAAGCCTCATTAGCCCAGTCCCCCTTCTTAACGCAAAGAGCAAAAATAAAAACACACTCCCGTGATTCGAACCAAGGCCCTTGCCCATGGCGTCATCACCAAGGCCCTAAGTGGCACATTGTAGCCACTTTACCAGGCTCACTTTCATGTCCAAAGACGCCTATATTCTTCCCTTAAGGCCTCCCTGGCCTTGCTCCCTTTCTTGACGCAAAAAGAAAAGCCCACAATGCAATTTCTGCAGCTTGAACCTCCTCCCTCCTGACGCAAGCTCCCCTGCTCCTAGGTGGCGTCCCTTGCCAATTTGCCACATGATTGCTTGTGTCCTAAACTCCACAAAATTTCTTTTAAGACCCCCTTCACCTAGCTTCTCCTTTATACTTAAAATTCCAATATTTTTCCAAGACTTCCTCCTACATCCTTAGGTTCTCAAAACCTCCCAAACATATCCAGACACACTCCAAGCCTACGGTCACTTGAATTATGCACTAAATGCATAACCCCTAATCTAGGATATTACATGACTTTATACTAGAAACCTATCCTCTATCATTATCTTGTCATAGCCTAAAAAAACATCTGTGAAGCTTTAGATCAAGTGGTAGCATAAATGCCTACAAATGCCTTATAAGGGCATGGGTTCAACCATACAAAGCTCAAATGGTCATAATTATTTGGTAGGGGATTGTATGCCACGCATAATCTGATCTAACAAGGCGCCCCCACTCCGTGAACCCCACATAGCTCTTAACAGAGTCAAGAGGAAAAACCGACTAGGACAATACCGAACATGTTGAGGGGTTGCTAGCTTCGAGCAAATGACACTTTAAAGACTTCTCCTGAAAGAATTAAAATTCCTCAATAAGATATTATCTTTATATCAATGTTAAATTCACAATTTTTAAAAATACTATAATTTGTGCATAAAAAACCTTAATTCTTAAACTTTCTCAAACCAAATCTCAATCTTATTGGCTGTGGCATGGTGGCATCAACCGTTGAGTTACTTGTTGGATAATACTTCTTTGTCAATATTTTTTTAATTTTTCTTTTATTTCTAGTTTTAGGCCACTCTATTTTCTTTGAGAACTGTAGTGATTCTTGTTTTAGTCCATACAATTGTGGTTTTTGTTTTTGTCCACTCTATTTTAAAAAAAAATTGTTATGGTTCTTGTTCACTCTATTTTCTTTGAAAATATGGTAGTTTTAGTTTTTAGTTTCTATTTGCGTTTTAACGTATATATGAGATTTGTCAAGGTAAGGGTGCCACTAGATCTATTGGGATCAATTCTCAGATGGCCTTATGATGATAGAGCATTGTGGTGGTTGTCGAAACCATTTTTAATTTTTTTTAAAAAAACGGGGATCGACTTTAAAAAAATGAAAACGGGAGTCGCCACCGATTTTTTTTACTTAGGTGTGATCGGATCACCTTATAAAATATTTTTTGTTTTATTTAAAATATTGATTTTGGCCTACGAAATTCAAGAAAACAGGTTCGGGAGTCGGTTACGTACGAGGAAGGGTTAGCACCCTCGTAACGCCCAAAAATTGGTACCTAATTGATAAACTAATGTCCTAGTATCGAAAATTTGAAAAATTTAAAATACGATTCTTTTTATTTGAAAGAAAGCTTGAATAAATCAAATTGTACGCCAAGACCTACTTATCCCAAAGAAATAAAATGTCACACCCAATGAGTTAGGATGCAACATTTCAAGACTTCGAAACTAAGCTTGCTTTTATTTGTAGAAAATCCTTACCTCGAGACAAAAAAAGGTCATATCTAATAAGTTAGGACACAACATCTCGAATTCTCGAGAATAAGTTTTGATTTGAAATGGGTGCTCGATTACTTGGATTCAACGAGGAAAACTGGAACCCAGTAAGTTAGGACACAATCTTCTCGAAGCTCCCAAATACGAGCATTTGGGGGAAAATTATTGCAATATTAAAACAATGTATAAATAAAAACTTTGATAAAAAAAGACAATATTAAAATACAAATAAGCAATTTATAAAACACATAATGACAATTATTTAAATACTAACATCAATAATTAAAGACCAAATAAGTTATACACAAAGCATCTTAAAAATAAATGGTATATAAAATAGATAGTAATATATAAAAATTTGCAATTGATAATATATGGAAAAAAATTTAAAGCAAATAATCAAACAATTTAAAATGGATGATTTATAAAACGAGTTTTTTTTAATAAACAACATGTGTGAAATTAAAAACAAATAAAGTATATAATTAATGGAAGAAAATAAAAGAATGATAAGAATGGTTAAATGAATGAACAATATGTAAATAAGAAAGTTGACGAATAAATAAATGAATGATAAGAATGGTTAAATGAATGAACAATATGTAAATAAGAAAGTTGACGAATAAATAAATGAATAAAAATAAAAAAGAATAATTAATGATTAAGTAATTAAATGGATAAATAAAAAAGTAAAAAAAAAACGAAATTCCAACTCACAATATGAGGATTCAATGAAATTCCACCACCTAAATCCAACTCAAACGAGAGCAACTCAAAAAGAAACGAAGATGAACGAATAACAAAATAAAAACAAGCCCTAGAAAATAAGAACGCAAGAGAGAGGGAGATTTGTATGGATGCTCTCAAGAATTTTTTATTGCTCCAAACAATGAAGGGAGAGGCCTCTATTTATAGTTGAGCCTCCCCAAATCCAACGGTACAGATCAATTACATTAATGGCTAAGATTAAAAGGTATCTACAAATTAAATCTCTAAGATTACAAAATCATATCTTCTAAGATTGTATATCATATCTTCTAGGATTGCATATCATATCTAAGATTGAATATCCTTGAAGATTATGTTTCCATATACGTTAAGCTTGTAGATGGACCTTCAATCTTTTCAAGTAATGGGCCATTCCGATCGGGCTAAATGATATATTTTGGACTGGACTTGGACTTTGTTTTATTATTTTGGGTTTATTATTTTTGTATGGGCCTGGGCTAAATTGGCCTATTATAGCTGCCCCTCTTTGCTCATTATCGTGTAACAAGAATGAAGCAAAGACTATAAAAGGACCAATTTTGCCCGGTCTTGCCTAGCCTTAACTTCTTGATCTTCATCTTCTTCAAGTAGTCTCTAACCCAACTGTAACTTCAAAGAGATTGAATCTGTAGCTTTAATCTTATTCTACTACAACTTCAGGGAGATAAGACCTGCTCTTGTAGATTTAATCCATCCTACTGTAACTTCAGGAAAGTGAGACTAGTATCTTTGATCTTGCTTCACTGCAATATTCAGGAAGACAATATCTACTATTTTTAGTCTGCTCCGCTGCAAACTCAGGGAGGCAAGCTAATACCTTCGATCTGCTTCCTGCAACTTCAGGAAGTAAGATCTGTTATCTTCAGTCTACTCCGCTGCAACTTCAGGGAGGCAGGCTAATATCTTTGATCTGCTTCCTGCAACTTTAGGAAGATAAGACCTACTATCTTCAGTCTGCTCCGCTGCAAACTCAGGGAGGCAGGCTAATATCTTTGATCTACTTCCTGCAACTTCAGGAAGATAAGATTTGCTGTCTTCAGTCTGCTCCGCTGCAACTTTAAGGAGGCAAGCTAATATATTCGATCTGCTTCCTGCAACTTCAAGAAGATAAGATCTGCTGTCTTCAGTCTACTCCGCTGTAACTTTAGAGAGGCTGGCTAATATCTTCGATCTGCTTCCTGCAACTTCAGGAAGATAAGATATGCTATGTTCAGTCTGCTCCGCTGCAACTTTAGAGAGGCAGGCTAATATCTTTGATCTACTTCCTGCAACTTCAGGAAGATAAGATCTGCTGTCTTCAGTCTGCTCCGCTGCAACTTCAGGGAGGCAGGCTAATATCTTCGATCTTCTTCCTACAACTTCAATAAGATAAGATCTGCTGTCTTCAGTCTGCTCCGCTGTAACTTCAAGGAGGCAGGCTAATATCTTCGATCCGCTTCCTGCAACTTCAGGAAGATAAGATCTCATGTCTTCATGCGCTCCATTTGCAAACTTAGGGAGGCAAAGTAAAGCTTCAATCTACCCTACTACATTGTCCTACAGAGGACATAACCTGTAGAATGGGTATATGCTTATGTTGAATGATTAAGATGCCCTGATCAAAATGAATCAAATGCTCCTAATTAGACGCGCTATGATATATGAATGCAGAAATGTTATGAGCATAATTCCTACTTAAGGTGTTATCACTCATTTGTTCTTCATCCTCATTCCTCTTGAAGTATCAATCATATTTTGCTCAAATAATTTGCCCCATGGTAATATTGAGTCCACTCCGCTTAAACCTTGGGACATAAAGTTTGTACCTCCCACTGCAACTTCAGGGGAATAACATTTGGTTTCTTCCATCCATCCTGTTACCACTCAGAGGTATAGAATTTGTATCATCTTCAATCAATTTGATTTGTTATACCATTCCCTAGGTGTAATGACCAGATGTATGTGCCTGAAATTTGCATGAATGTAGGGTATCATTTTTCTTTTCCCGAGAATGATCCCCTTTTACACTTGGGTTGACATTACTCGTCATTTGTTGATATGGTATCACCGACGAAATATCTTATCCAATAAAAATCCGAAGGGATAATCATCTTTCAATATTTCCAACCCTTAGGCTTGGTGAGTTCTAAACAATAGTCCTATTTCAGATTCTCGTATTATTTAGAAACTTCCAGAGTAATATGCGAAACTCCTTTTATGAAAGTATTATTAGTCCATTAATCGTTATTTCAATATAAAATGCTTGAAAAAGATCACAAAAATGGACGAGAAAGAAATTAATCAGGAGGATAGCTCGAAACAAATAAGTTAATCAAAGATAACCAAGGCAATAAAAGAAAATTGACTGGGGTGTATCTTGAAAAGAATAAAGTAATCAAAGATAGCTAAGGCTATAAAAGAAAATTGATTGGTGTGTATCTTGAAAAGAATAAAGTAATTAAAGATAGCAAATTCGAAATGGGTAAGATAAAAGCTAGGTGCCCTAGATATCGCAGCCTGAGCTTCTCTGTACAAACTTATTGAGGACCATTTTGAGCTCAATACGTGTTTAGAGGATCCGGAGTACTTTGTCAATGCCCCAAGACGTAGCATACTTCCTCATTGTTAATTTAGGCATAACGAGACTACTACATGCCCTATAAAAATTTGAGCCGCCTTTTTCGGGTTTTCGGCTTAAAACCTCTTTGGTCTCAAAGCGCCCTTTGCGGGTTTTCGCCTTAGCCTCTCCTTTTTTTTTTGAATTTGATCTCAAGGCGCCCTTTGTGGATTTTCACCTTCGCCTTTCCCCTTTTAGGTAAAATGCTTCTTGACTGAACCTGAATTTGTCGAATTGGGCAAGTCTTCACCATCCGTCTCGATCAATATCAATGCTCCTCTAGAACAGGCCCTTTTTTATTACATAAGGTCCTTCCTAGTTTGGCATCTGCTTTGCTCTGAAATCCTTTTGTATAAGAAAGATCTTTTTCAACATTAGGTTCCCTTCGTGGAATTCTCTAGGATGAACCTCTTTGTCGTAAGCTTGCATCATCTGACTGTGATGGATAACTTTTAACCTTTTCTTCGATTAGGTTCAATTGGAAAAAAACGCTTCCATTCCATAAACCAGTGGGTAAGATGTTGCCCCGGCAAAGGTCCTGGCCAACGTTCGATAATCATAGAGGATAAAGGGTAACTTCTTTATGCCAATCTTTACAAGTCTCGGTCATTTTTCTCACAATCCTTGTTTTGTTTTTTGTTTTTTTCTTTTTGGCCGCCTTTGTTGCTCTATGATATGGCGTCTGATCTTTGAACAGATTACAAACTTTTAACATTGTCCTTTTTGGCATTCTTTGTCGGTGCCTGATCTTTTTTTTTTCTTTTTTACTGTCGACCTTGTAAAATTGACATGTGAAGCTACTTTCTCCTTCTTAGTGAAGTAATCAATGACCACCAAGATAAATCGATGTATACTAGAAATTTTGCCGGGATTGGCCTACCCCACATAGAGAAATTTTGTGAAGAAATTAATGAGGCATATGAATCTTGTCTCTTAAATACGGCATAACTGACGCCATCCCCTTTTATGTATGTCGAAACCATTTTTAAAAATCGGGTCTAGAAAAATGGGGATCGACTTTTAAAAACGAAAATGGGAGTCGCCACCAATCCCTTTCTACTTAGGTGTGATTGGATCACCTTGTAAAACGTTTCATTTTAAAACCTTTGGTTTTGGTCTACGAAAAAATGAAAAAACGGGTTCGGGAGTCGATTACGTATGAGGAAGGTTTAGCACCCTCATAACGCCCAAAAATTGGTACCAAATTGATAGAATCATGTCCAAATGTTTGAAATTTAAAAGTATTTAAAAATATGATTTCTTAAAAAAACTTCGAGCAATTTAAGTTAAAATTTGAGACTTTCTTGTTCTGAAGGAATATAAACATCACATCCAGCACGTTAGGACACAATATTTTAAAACCTTTGTAATCAAAATCATCTCACAATTTGCAAAACTTGTTAAAAGGATATTTAGCTATTTAGCCAAACGAAAAATCGCAACCCAGCACGTTAGGGCACTATTTCCCGAATTTCTAAATACCAAAACATTGCCTTATTTTCAAAAACCTTACCTCGAGATAACATAATGTCACATCCAGCACGTTAGGACACGACATTTTGAATTCCCGAGAATAAGTTTTTATTTGAAATGTGAAGGGATATTTAATATTTGAAGCTCCACAAGAAAAATCGAGACCCAATATGTTAGGGCAAAATTCTTCTCGAAGTCCCCAAATATCACATATCACCTTATTTTTTTAATTTAAAAATGCATCAAAAAGGTATTTTTATAAAAAAATGGTTTGAATATACAAATAACGATTTTACAAAATTACAAATTACACTAACAATAAATAATAAAAAGAGAATATAACATGAATATATAATAGAATATGCTAAACAATAATAAACGATCTAAAGAATATAAATAAACATATAATATAGCAATAATTGAAATTTTCACGAAATAATAAAATTAAATGAAAAATGGAATAACATATTTAAACATCGAGTAAAAAGAATATGATGATTTTTTTAAAATGATTTAATATATATACATAATAACTAAAAATTAAAAGTAAAAACCTATCATAAATATATATAATTTAATAATTTTAACACATGTATACATAACTATATATAATAAAAAATAATTAATAAATAGTATATAAAAACATATATATTACGTATATAATAAAAACAACATAAATTAAATATCTTATATAATATAATATTATACTTTATAAATAAGAAAAATTAGAAATAATATATAAAATATAACATAATACTATATAATATAATATTTTAAAATATACATAGTATAATAAATAATATACTAATCATAAGAATTATATGTAATAAATAATAAAATAAATTGTATACTATAATAAACTTATACGAATACCTATAAAAAAATATACAATATAATATAATACTATATAATACAAATTAAAATCTAATAAATAATATATAAATTATATACTAATATATAATATAATACTTAAAAATATAATATAATAAATAATATATAAATATTAAAATAATATATAGATTATTAAACCCAATAAAATAATATATAATAAATAATAATATATATATAAAGATAATATTAAAATAAATTAAATTGGAATAAAATAAAAAGATTTAAAAAAAAGGTGTTAAATAGCAATTAAAATAACTATAAAAGGATTTAATTAAAAAACGCGCATTAAACCCAGGGATTAATGTGGCAATTAAACCTTTTTAGAAAACGGCGTCATTCCAATTTTACCTTTAAAAGGGACCGAGGGACTAAATTGGAAAGCAATTAAACTTTTAGGGCCAAATTGAAAAGAAAAAAATTGGATTAAACAAATTGAAAATGCGGAAGGATCAAAATTGAAATTACACCATTCATCAAAAACGCGCGGATCCTCCCCGGATCCTACCTGGTACGGTGTCGTTTTATGCTTATTAGCCTAAGCAAAAACGGCGCCGTTTTAGTGTGGCTATAGAAGTCTGTTTCTAAAAAAAAAATTCATTTTTAACTTTCATTTTAAAAAAAATAATGAGAGAGTTCCCCAAACTCTCTCTGGCCTTCGGCCTGAAGTCGATTATCCGGTGACGTGTCGGCTTACGCGCCGTCATACGTGCCACCCCTGATGGCGGTCAAAAAACCCAAGAACCTCTGTTTTCAACACCAAATCAGACGGTAAATTCCTTTTAACCCTTTTTATGATAAAAATGCATGAACTAAGAAAAGAAAAATAAGACGGATATTCAAAATAAATCACCTTTGTAAATTGCTTTTGTGTTTTTATTTCGTAATCTCCCTGTTTCTTTTTTCTTTCTGTGTAACAGTGTTCTCCCCCATCGTTACAAAATAACGAGGCTTTTATAGGCTCGAAAATAAAAAATAAAAAAAGGAAACTATATTGTTGCTATTCTTGCTGGGATTTGCTGCCGTTTTGTTTTCTTTTTTGTACAGGCAATCAACGTGGGACTCAGCGGGGATGTGCGTTGAACGTGGCGCGATCGAAGGCGGCGTAGGCATGAGGGGCTGTTGGGCGTTGGTATTGCGGCGCGACGATCAGGCTTCTACACTTGCGGCGCGAGGGTTTCCTGGAAACCTGAAGTTTCCTGACTGCTGAAAGTTTTGGGCTCCATTAGGCCACATAGATTTTGGGTTAGTGGGTTGCTAATGGTAAATGGGCTACGTGTTTGAGTGTTGTATTTGGGCCTGTTTTAATTTTGTAAAAATGGACTGTAAAAATAAAAGAAACTGGGCATTTTTATTTTTTTGTTTTTATTGTACGGGCCCGAGCAAAAATAGGCCTCTACAATGTATATTAGCAGTACCCAAACCTCATGATTAGCTTGGCTATTGTAAAACCATTAGCATGTGTCCTTCTGACATCTTTATGGACCTCTTTTAAGATTTCAACGTACCCGCATCTCTGTAGCCCATGCATGTCTTGATATGATCATGCAAAAACATCTTTGAATTCTTAAAAATTACTCTATGATGTCTCACCTTATTTTTGTGGTGAGCTAGGCTACAATCTTCATCTCTTTTCTAGGCTCATAATATCTACTGACCCTTTGTAGAGTAGGGTCTGTTTTTTATCTTGTTCTACCATTCTTAACAAATCAGAAGATAGGTTACAATCTCTGTCATCTTCAAAGTCCTGAGATCCCTCTAGACACATTTCTTACTCGAAAAGAGACTCTGAGTCAGTAGCAGCGTTGCTTACATCGTTGATATCTGGAGACCTATTGTAGGTTCGAAGGAAGATTCCAAAGAATAAATGATTCAAAGAATGATTATTTGTATGGTCATGAATGAAGAATGAAAGAATACTTGAAAGAAAGTCCAAAGAACAAACAAAAGAAAAAAACTAAGAACAATTGTTTGTACAGTATGAAATGGAAAAAATAAAAGAATAGTTTCTCAAAAAGATGCATTTTATTGAAATAAAAATTCCGGACACAAGCCTATTTCACAAAAGGGTTCTTATTGCCTCTAGGCTTAAGGCAACAAGCATGTTTTGAATATTACTCTAGATTAGTTTTTAAAAATACAGGGATCTCTTCTACAATCCCATTATTCAAAACACTTCCAAGTATGCAAGGGCTTGGGAACTTCGTTCCCCGGTTCCCTCTTCGCTTTTGGCTTCTTCAAGGATTCGTAACTTTCTTGTCTCCTACTTCAATTATCGCATTTACTACCTCGTCAAAGATCAGGTTCTGATGAAACATTGAATTTCACAATTCCCATTTAATGAACCTTTCAACCAACTTTTTAAACGTAGTACAGTTTTCAATTGAGTGACCCGTTATTCCCGCGTGGGACTCGCATTGGGCATTCTCATTATACCATTTTGGGAATAAAGGTTGCACGGGTTCCGAGTAGGACGGAGACACCACATGCACATCAAAAAGATTCTGATACAGCTCCTTATATGTCATCGGGATGGGTGTGAACTGGAGCTTTTCTATATTTGGCCTCGAATTGGATTCCTACCTTGAAGAGCCTTGATAGCTAGTGGTTACTTTAGGTTGACTAACAATAATTGACTTTGAGTACCCTTTGTTATATGTACTCGTATTATTCACCTCGTTCTCCTTTTTCCTTGGAGCTGACCTTTTGGTGTTTTCCCCTGTTTTTATCTTGCCACCCCTTATGGCATTTTCAATCGTTTCTCCCGCCATTACTATATCCGCAAGGCTCTTTGTGGTACTTCCTATCATGTGAGTAATGAATGGGGCCTTTAAAGTATTGATAAAAAGCATTGTAGTTTCCTTTTCTAGGAGCGGTGGCTGAACTTGCATGGCAACTTCCCTCCATCTTTGTGCATACTGCATGAAGCTTTTATTTGATTTATTCTCCATGTTTTGCAAGGTGATTCTGTCAGGCGTCATGTCTGTCACATGATTGTATTGTTTTATAAATGCTTGTGCTATGTCTCTCCAGGAATTAATCCTAGCACGGCTCAATTGGCTGTACCACCTGGACGCGGCCCCCACCAAGCTATCTTGGAAAAAATGGATCAACAGTTGATCGTTAATAACATACTCAGTCATCCATCTACAGAACATGGTAATATGGGCTTCAAGACAGCTATTCCCATTACACTTCACAAATTCTGGCATTTTGAACTTGTGAGGAAGCACCAAATCTGGAACCAAGCTCAAGTCTTTAGCATCAATTCTATGGTGATTATCAGCGTTTTCCAAGGCCTTGAACTTTTCTTCTAACCATCTACAACGATCCTCCAACTGCCTTGGTAATTCAATTCTCGTCCCTACCCTCTCCGCTATATCTAAATCAGGGATAACATGATTAGCAAGGTTATCTCCTGGGTTAGATCCTGAGCCAACTTGGAAATTCATGGGCACCCCACTATCAGCTTGATCTTGTTGAGGCCTAATTGTAATAGATGGCCTTCGAGGATATGCTTCAGGTTGTGTTTGTGCATGCGGTGGGGTAAAACCCGGAAGATAATCCTCATTATCTTCTCCAGCATTAGTCATGGGGCCTTTTCTCTTGTCCATTACCCCATTCAGTAGCTGAGTCATTTGAGCCACCATATTCCTTTGGGCTTCCATCATTTGTTCCCTCATATCTTGTTGGATATTTGCCAACTGCTCTTACAGTTTGTCTTGCATGTCTCTCTGGAACTGTTCGAGTCTATGATCCATATTTTTTGTCTTAGCGCGAGTACCATAACGATGTTTAGTTTTCAAATTAACTTTATCTCTTTCTCTCTTTTTCTGAAATAACTTCAACTAATTAGGGTCCTTCTATGGATTTTAATGCATATGATACGATATAATGCAAATGCATGAAATGAATGCAAAAAGAAAGAGAAGTGTTGATTCTGAATTCAATTCCAATAGAACAACTTTTCTAGAAAATAAATTCCTTTACATAAAACGGATATTTATATGGCCTTTCCCTCATATTCCAAGCAAAGACATTGATCCCTTTCTTCTTATTTGAATATTAAGGTCCAATCTCGCGAACTTTCTAGTAAATGTCTCTACTAGCTCTTTTTACTTGATCTGAGCAACGAATCACTGCTCACTTATTTCCACAATACTCGTTAGCCTCTTCAAGAAAGCCGAGACGTGGTGATTCTCGAATAGTCTTTGTCAACTTGAATCATTGGGTAATAAAGTCTTGTATTCTGATTGTGTGTTAGAGTCTTAAAAATTTATAAAGAGAATGATCGAGCCTAGAAACTAACTATGGCAACGATGGAGGCAAGTGCACCTATCGAACAGTAGTATAGCTAAGTGGCAAGACCGGATTGTCGTACCCAAAGGAACCAAAAGTACTAATACTAACTTTCTTTTTATTATTTAGCCTAAAAATTAAAAAAATATTAATTAATCTAAAACTTACTAACTATTAAGCTAAAGATGCTAAGACAAAGAGAATGAATTGGGGAAATATTTTTAGGGAAAACGAATTGATTAAGACAATACCGGAGGAAGAATCAACCTAGACTTCACTTGTTATCTAACTCAAACTGCATTTATTTATTCACTTGACTTGATCCGTAAGATTCCCTAATTTATATTAATACCTCTTTCGAGGCTACTAACGTCTAACCCTAGGTTGATTAATTGAAATCTCTTTCTAATTAAAACCCCTAGAATTGCATTAACTCGATCTATGGACTCCTATATTAGGTTTGACCCCAATCTGGCAGATTTTTGTCATCCTATTTCTAGGGTTGCGATCAACTTCGCTTAATTATGCTAGATTTACTCTTAAACAGGGACTTTTGCTCCACTGCCTAAGCACATCAATACTTGAATCAATATCCTGAAATATTAAAACAAGAATTAAGAACACATAATTAAGAACAAATCAAGTATTTATCATATAGTTCAGAAAGCAATAACAAGATTCGTCTTAGGTTTCATCCCCCTCAGGTATTTGAGAGGTTTAGTTCATAATGATAAAAGAATACATCTCAAAAGAAGATATAAAACAAAACATAAGGAAAACCCTAAAACCCTTGAAGGAATTGAGGAGAAGATCCTCCATTTTGAGTATAACTTCGGCTTCTTGAGATGAATCAACTGGCTTTCTTCGAGTAAATCCCATAATTCTGGCCTCTCTGGCTCGGCTCTTTGGCCTAACTGGACGCCCCCTGAAGGTTGGCCTCTAGGGTGTTTATATAGGCTTTTGGAATGGCTTTCTTTGCCTCTAAGTACCCTAATTCGAATGAAATTCTTCTTTGTCACGGCAGGGACACGCCTATGGCACACGCCCGTGTGAATCGTGGCCAGGCCGTGTTTGGGTCTGTTGAATGAGGCACGACCATGTGGTCTTGGGCCCAGGCCATGTCGATTTCGTGATATCATATTTAAGAGAAAGGGAGAGGTGAAACTTCCTGAATTTGGATGGCTTCCTTGAGTTGAGTGTGTCATGGTGTAGTGGCCGCCGACAATCTCTGCACTAGATGAAAAAATTGGGAAGCTCGTAGAGAATTAGCCAGGAAATAATAATAGTTCTAAATATACTAAATATATATTTAAAGAAAAGAAAAATAAAAAATAAAAAGAAGGAAAATAAAAAGTAAAATAAAATTAAAAGAAAAGATAAATGGACCGAAGAGTCCTTATTGTTAGATGGTTCGCGAGGTGGATGTGATTTTTAAGGCTGTGGTGTGGTGGCTATGGTCGTGGTCGCGGTGTGATTTCCTAGCAGCCTTTAGAACCTAAATCAAAGAAAACGAAATAAAATAGATTAAACTAAGTAAAAGAAAAATAAAGAAAAGGAAAATAAAGGAGAAGTGAAAATAAAAAGAAAAGTTAAATGGACTCAAAGGTCCGTTTCCTGTCGAGTTAATGAAGCAGCCGGTATGAACTTATGTAGATCTGTCTCACAAAGGGAGACTGTGCTAGGATCCTTCCGTTTCTTCGACGTGGATGTGGTTAGATCTAAAGTTAGGGGGAATGAAGAATAATGATAATGATAAAGAAGGTGAGTATAAAGGAAGAAGAAGGGTAAGGATTAGGTAAGAAGGAGAGAGGGGTGGTATAAATAGGAAGTTCAGGTCTGGTATGTCTCCACGCTTGTGTACCATGGGCGTGTCGAATCACACGGCCGTGTTATGCTTCGTTCGTTTCTCCCATGCCCATGTGCAGGTCGCACGCCCGTGTTGATAAAATAGTGTCGGACACGGCTGCGTTGCACGGCCTTGGTGTTCTGTCGAGGGCCGTGGCTTGAAGATATTTTTCATCCTATTTTGTACTGTCTTTGACATGTCAGTACGTACATCTGTAGTATCCACATGGCCACGGCCACGTGTAAGGCTGTGTGGTATGGAAGTTTACACTTTGTTAGTTTAAAGTTAGGTGCTAAAAAGGAAAAATAAAAGAAAAAAGAAAAATGTAAAAATTAATGGGGTTAGTGCTTGGGTTGCCTCCCGAGAAGCGTTCGTTTAAAGTTTTAAGCTAGACTTACCTATTATTCGTATGGCCATGGTGGTTCACGGAGTCGAAACTCCTTTTTCTTACTATCAATTCTTTCAACATATGGTTTTAGTCGGGTAATATTTACCTTAAAAGCGCCGAAATTAGAATATGTTACCTCGACCATTCCGTATGGAAAGACCTTACATGCCGAAAAAGAAGTCGCACTATTTGTATTAAGCTTTGAAGCAGCTATTCGAGGGTTGGTTGCATCTGACAGTACCTGGTCCCCAACTTTGAAGTGATTGGTTCCACCCTTAATACTCGATGTTCTAACCGTGTCAAGAACGTTTAGCTTCACATGCGACGTATCGTCTAACTTCCGTTTGTTTGTTAAAAACTCTTTTAAAAATTTCCTTGAATCTGGCACCTGCGAAAGAGCTTCAAGAAACGGCAAGTTAATATGTAATTTCTTTGGAAGTTTAAGAAATTTACCAAATTGTTCCTCTGTGTGGTCTTTTTTTTTATCGTATTAGGGTGCGACATACGTGGTTGGTACTCTGTAATGACCGGGTTTGGTTTATCATGGCTTACCTTAACCTTACCTTCTTCTACGACATTCTCTTACTTAAATTTTGGTTCATCTAACCCTTCAATATCGTAAATTGCTTGAGGTTGCTCTCTTGGGTTGGTTTTGGTGTTGCTAGGCAAGAAACCTTGTGGTCTTTCTAAGATCAGCTGAGCAAGCTAACCTAACTGGTTCTTGATCCCTTGAATCGATGCTTCTTGATTGTTGAGTTCTGTTTCGGTGTTTTGGAGACAAGTTTCTAAAACCGCTATAAATTTTGTCAGCATCTCCTCAAGGTTCGGCTCCTTTTCCTGCTGGTGAGGTGGTTGTTTAAAACCTGAAGGAAGTTGCGGTCTTTGATTACCTTGACCTCCCCACGAGAAATTGGGATGGTATCTCCAACCTGCATTATAAGTGTCACTATAAAGATTATTTTGAGGTCTAGAATAGTTATCCATATAATTGACTTGTTCGTTCTCTGTGCTAGGATTATAGGATAGATATTCTGTGTTGTTCATCTCCCTTCCATTTGTATCGTACTGTATTACCGGATATACCTGCGTAAAACCACATAAACCATCAATCTTTTTATTTATCAGTTCTACCTGGTTTGATAACATGGTGACCGCGTCAAGGTTGAAAACATCGGCTGCTTTAGTAGGCTTTGTCCTTATGACTTGCCATTGATAATTATTCAGTGACATCATCTTCGGTTTCTGCGAGCAGTATGTTCTATTTCACTATCGTAAATTAGGGCTCCTGTCGGGTTCCTTCTAGTCATAAATTAGAAGTGCCTGCTAGGAATAAATAAAAGAAGGAAAATTAGTTAAGTTAAAAATAGAATAAAAATCAAAATAAATTTCAAAAATAAAAATGGCTAAAGTAATAAAAATTGAGCATTCTTGGCAACGGCGCCAAAAACTTGATCGTGTGTCAAAGTCTTAAAAATTTATAAAGAGAATGATCGAGCCTAGAAACTAACTATGACAACGATGGAGGCACGTGCACCTATCAAACAGTAGTATAGCTAAGTGGCAAGACCGGATTGTCGAACTCAAAGGAACCAAAAGTACTAATACTAACTTTCTTTTTATTATTTTAGCCTAAATTAAAGAATTTATTAATTAATCTAAAATTTACTAACTATTAAGCTAAAGATGCTAAGACAAAGAGAATGAATTGGGGAAATATTTGTAGGGAAAACCAATTGATTAAGACAATACCCGAGGAAGAATCCACCTAGACTTCACTTGTTATCTAACTTTGAACCAGACGATTTATTCACTTGATTTGATCTGTAAGATTCCCTAATTTATATTAATACCTCTTTCGAGGCTACTAACGTCTAACCCTAGGTTGATTAATTGAAATCTCTTTCTAATTAAAACCTTTAAAATTGCATTAACTCGATCTATGGACTCCCATATTAGGTTTGACCCTAATCCGGCAGATTTTCGTCATCCTATTTCTAGGGTTGCGATCAACTCCGCTTAATTATGCTAGATCTACTCTTAAACAGGGACTTTTGCTCCACTGCCTAAGCACATCAATACTTGAATCAATATCCTGAAATATTAAAACAAGAATTAAGAACACATAATTAAGAACAAATCAAGTATTTATCATATAGTTCAGAAAACAATAACAAGATTCGTCTTAGGTTTCATCCCCCTCAGGTATTTGAGAGGTTTAGTTCATAATGATAAAATAATACATCTCAAAAGAAAATATAAAACAAAACATAAGAAAAACCCTAAAACCCTTGAAGGAATTGAAGAGAAGATCCTCCATTTTGAGTATAACTTCGGCTTCTTGAGATGAATCAACTGGCTTTCTTCGAGTAAATCCCACAATTCTGGCCTCTCTGGCTCGGCTCATTGGCCTAACTGGACGCCCCCTGAAGGTTGGCCTCTAGGGTGTTTATATAGGCTTTTGGAATGACTTTCTTTGCCTCTAAGTACCCTAATCCGAATGAAATTCTTCTTTGTCACGGCAGGGACATGCCCATGGCACACGCCCGTGTGAATCGTGGCCAGGCCGTGTTTGGGTCTGTTGAATGAGGCACGACTATGTGGTCTTGGGCCCAGGCTGTTTCGATTTCGTGATATGGCCAATTTACTCTGTTTTGGGCCAGTTTCCCGTTCTTTTCATCATCCGGTGCCCTCCTGAGTATAAAACATGAAAACAAAGGATTAAGAGCACCAAATTACACAATTCAAGGCTTAAATCATCCAAAAGTATGCTAAATGTGGGATTAAAATATGTTTATATTACGGTTTATCATATTCCTTCACGGACTATCAGTCTTCTCTCGTTGTGTTTACTTGGACCATATTCGGACGACCGTATTATAATCCACTTTATCAATTGAATTTGAATCAACACCTCTTTTCTATGATGTGAATGCAATGCAATCAAAACAAAAGAGAACACATTAGCACAAGAGAAATAAATAACAAAATAGGGCACCTATCTGGGTGACCATTGGGGTTTGGCATAGTTCTACCTAAGGTGGGCTCTTAGGGTTCACTATATGCGGTTTAGTTCTAAAGAAAAGCTACCTGAACCAGCAAATTCCTCAATCTTCACCCATTATAGGCTCATACAAATCGAGTTCAGTTCAGGGGAATACATTTCCCTGGCCATGCGGAGGTGAAAACCTCACGAAGGCATAGTTTCTCACTTCCACTTAAAGGTGCGACCAGAACGGTCATGCAATGCAATATGCGCAACAAAATAACAATCATATGCAATGACATAAACAAATGCAACAAAAGGATCGTAATTTTCAAATCAAATTTTCAAATCGAGTTTTCAAATTTCCGACAAAGGACAGAAAATAATCAATTTTACGGCTTGACTCTCTTATTATGTCTCCAGTGGAGTCGTCAAGCTGTCGAAACCATTTTTAATTTTTTTAAAAAAAACAGGGATCGACTTTAAAAAAGCGAAAACGAGAGTCGCTACCGATCTTTTTTTTACTTAGGTGTGATTGGATCACCTTATAAAACATTTTTTGTTTTATTTAAAATATTGATTTTGGCCTACGAAATTCAAGAAAACAGGTTCGGGAGTCGGTTACGTATGAGGAAGGGTTAGCACCCTAGTAACGCCCAAAAATTGGTACCTAATTGATAAACTAATGTCCTAATGTCGAAAATTTGAAAAATTTAAAATACGATCCTTTTTATTTGAAAGAAAACTTGAATAAATCAAATTGTACACCAAGACCCACTTATCTCAAAGAAATAAAATTTCACACCCAATGAGTTAGGATGCAACATTTCAAGACTTCGAAACTAAGCTTGCCTTTATTTGTAGAAAATCCTTACCTCGAGACAAAAAAATGTCATATCCAATAATTTAGGACACAACATCTCGAATTCCCGAGAATAAGTTTTGATTTGAAATGGGTGCTCGATTACTTGGATTCAACGAGGAAAATTGGAACCCAGTAAGTTAGGGCACAATCTTCTCGAAGCTCCCAAATACGAGCATTTGGGGGAAAATTATTGCAATATTAAAACAATGTATAAATAAAAACTTTGATAAAAAAACGACAATATTAAAATACAAATAAAGAAATTATAAAACACATAATGACAATTATTTAAATACTAACATTAATAATCAAAGACCAAATAAGTTATACACAAAGCATCTTAAAAATAAATGTCATATAAAATAGATAGTAATATATAAAAATTTGCAACTGATAATATACGGAAAAAAATTTAAAGCAAATAATCAAACAATTTAAAATGGATGATTTATAAAACGAGTTTTTTTAAGAAACAACATGTGTGACATTAAAAACAAATAAAGTATATAATTAATGAAAGAAAATAAAAGAATGATAAGAATGGTTAAATGAATGAACAATATGTAAATAAGATAGTTGACGAATAAATAAATGAATAAAAATAAAAAAGAATAATTAATGATTAAGCAATTAAATGGATAAATAAAAAAGTTAAAAAAACGAAATTCCAACTTACAATATGAGGATTCAACGAAATTCCACCACCTAAATCCAACTCAAACGAGAGCAACTAAAAAAGAAACGAAGATGAACGAATAACAAAATAAAAACAAGCCCTAGAAAATAAGAACGCAAGAGAGAGATAGTGATTTGTGTGAATACTCTCAAGAATTTTTTATTTCTCCAAACTCAAGTCCTTTACAATGAAGGGAGAGGCCTCTATTTATAATTGAGCCTCCCCAAATCCAACAATACATATCAATTACATCAACGGCTAAGATTAAAAGGTATCTACAAATTAAATCTCTAATATTACAAAACCATATCTTCTAGGATTGCATATCATATCTAAGATTTGCATATCATATCTAAGATTGCATATCCTTGAAGATTATGTTTCCATATACGTCAAGCTTGTAGATGGACCTTCAATCTTTTCAAATAATGGGCCATTCCGATCGGGCCAAATGATATATTTTGGACTGGACTTAGACTTTATTTTATTATTTTGGGTTTATTATTTTTGTATGGGCCCGGGCTAAATTGGCCTATTACAGTGGTCTTTGCAAAATTGGATTCTAAGATGATGAGGAGGAAAATGATAGCCATCTGTGACTTAGTCTTTCGTCCATCACTGATATGGTGGGTCTCTTGGTAGTGGTTTCTTGATTTATCGGAGTTCGTCGTCAGATTGACTTGATAATGGCAAGTTATGATGCAATTGTCAATGGTTTGATAAATGTGATGCATCTCTGATTTGTTTCTAAATTATTTCAATGTTGTGGTTAGTGTCTATTTGCCTTTTTTCTCTTTTGAGATTATTCTATAAACGTGACATTAGTGCATCAATTTGTAATGTCTCAGTTATCATTTGTACTATGTATCATGTCTTTTTATCTTCATACCAATGTTAAATTCATAATTTTTTAAACATAATATAATTCGAGCATAAAAAACCCTAATTGTTGAACCTTGTCAAACCAAATCTTAGCCTTATACTGGTAGTGGCACAGAGGCACTGACCTCCAAGATGGTTGTTGGTTGTAGCTTCTTCAACAATCACTACAACAAAAAGGTCCTATAGCGACAGTTTTTTTGACATAAGACGACGCAAAAAAGGTTGCCACAGGTTTTGCGACGCCGTCCGACGCTCAAAATGGTTGTATATAGTAGGGTTGGTATAGGCATTGCGCTTTTTGAAAAAGCGTCGCAATAGGTAAACATGTCCGACCCTTATTGAAGGGTTGTGAAAAGTTTGGTCAATGGCGACCTTTAAAAAAGGTTGGGAAAGACCTAGTCAAGTCCAACCTTTGGAAAAGGTTGGGATAGTCTCGTCTAAGACAACCTTAAAAAGGTTGGGATAGACCAGTCTAAGGCAACCCTTAAAAATGGTTTAAGGCAATCTTAAAAAGGTTGGGATAAACCTTGTCTAAGGCAACTCTTAAAAAAGATTGGGATAAACTCGTTTAAGACAACCTTAAAAATGTTGGGATAGACCTTGTTTAAGGTAACCCTTAAAAAAAGTTGAGATAAAGCCATCTAATATAACCTTAAAAAGGTTGAAATATACCTTGTCTAAGACAATCTTTAAAAAGGTTGGAATAGACTCATTTAAGACAATCTTAAAAAGGTTGGAATAAACACGTCTAAAGCATTTATTTTCTATTTTTTATTGTTTCAATATTAATATATTTTCATAAACATTTATAGTGAATAGAAATTGTGCTTTAAATACAACTTAAAAATATTAAATTAAAATTAAAATAAAAGTTGAATATTCATTACAAAAATCGATCCAATATCACAATACACTAAAATTTAGCCAAAATGTATACCACCGATTTCAACCCAATGTACAAAAATAAACATATAAAAAGTTCCCAAGACGATAGACATTGATATTGATGTTATACTACATAACAACTAATGTAGTCTGAAATTGCAACTTCAATTCCAAGAAACTCTGCTCGGCAACTAAGATGTTATCAAACATTGTTCCAGATTTCACCTGACAAAACACAAACATTTGTCTCGTTATATAGCTCTATAATGGTCCAAAAATATAACAGGCTAGGATTTAGACAAAAGAGTACCTACCACAATTCAATACCGACATACTTCAAGTTGGGGAAAACATAGAGATCTGGGTCATCCTTGAAATCTGAGGGTCATTGAAAAGCACAGAATTACATGAATAAAGATAAAACTTCTTCTTGCTCATATAAAAGGAGAAAAAAAGGCACAACAGAAATGAGCTAGCAAAAACCATGGGTTGTCAATCATTGGTGCCGTCCACTTTCCCTTGTAGTTGGGATTCACTAACCTTTGGCTTCCATATAATCCATTAGATTAAATTCATTAAAAAATAATAATCTGTTAGATTAAATTCATTAAAGAAAAACAATTCAGTTGCATCATTTATTATAAGTATAAAGGAAGTAAAATTCTTTCCTAATAAAAGCTCCTACCACAAGCAACAATATATTTACATGCAAATTATCATTAGATACTAAATCCCACTCTCTTATTTTTATAAGAGTAATACTTAACACCGCATATTATACATACCAAGGGGTTTAAATGTTGAATGCTGATTACTTTATGCGACCTCTGCAAAATCCAATTTGCATGTTCCCATAGTCGAAAATGTATGATGGAACTTACCCATAAACACGCCACCCAAGATCCTGTATATCGATCGAATGGAAATATTAGTATGGTTTCGGATATTCTTTGCCAGCCTAGAATAAAAATCTAATATCAGAGTGGTGAAGTATATAAAGAATACCAGAGTGGTCCGCGAGGCGGTGGTACATCGAGAGCACCGAATCCGCTAATGCATTGAGCTAGCTCTGCATCACAACTTTTAGAATGTACTGATTTCAGGTCATCAAAAAAAAAAAAAAGTAAGGCAAAAGGAGGTCAGGAACAGAATCAGTGAACACTAACATGATATCGCAGCTAGATCAATCGGTTTAAAATTCATTACTAAGTCCTATCCAAACCGATAATCAAGTAATTACTGATACGCACGATGGAATCATTACTGGAGCTAATCTGATATGATGATGAACATTATGATCACGAATTAAATCGAAGGAAAAGGCTGGCATAATATATCATACCTGCTCAGGGGTAAGCTCAAGTATCTTTCCACCGATTGTGAAGGCGACACTAGGCAGAGAAGTAACATGAATTGCAACCATAATATCAAGAATTATATTCATCAATTATGCAAATATCCATGGCTCTCTGTCTAATCCTCTACCTTAATTCCCTCTTAAAACTCAGACAGTCCTCCTAACAAAAAATGACGAACAATAAACGAGATTTTCCAAAAAAAATTCGAAGGGAAAATTAAATTAAATTAAATTAAATTAAAACGAATATAACTGATCAATAATCACGCTTCTACCAAACATTCAACTTTTTTAAATATTAAAAAAATTATTTGTACCAAAAATTTATGGAACCAGACAATCAAACCAGCTCTCAAACCAAGTTTAAAACAAAATTCAAAAAGCAAGACAAAAAAATGAGAGAAATGCGAATAAGGTACCGACCGATCGGAGAAGGAAACACAAAATGTTTGATCAGCAACAGTGAAAAGCTCCGGCTACTTCTTCTACAACTAAGAATAAAATTATTAGAATAATTTTTTCAAAAAAGGAGAGAAATTAGGGATTTTGTTTTTGTTTTTTTTTTTGTAAAAATACCCATTCTATAGAAATCAGTAAACTGTTCTCCACAATTTAAAAATCTAAAAACCATCCACTGCTGGATTAACACCGATCAAAAAGATCAAAATAAGAAAGTAAACCAAAAACTAAAACAGAACCCACAGATTTCACTGTCTACTTGGACCTCTGCCTCATCTTTCGGCGCTTTCTCTTCAATCTTCTCATACGCTTCTTCTTCCACTTGGCTCTCATGGTGATGTGATGACGAAAAGCTTGCAGTCGCGCGAAAAAGCTAAAGCTGGCACAAGATAGGGATTTTGTTTTTTATAAGTATAGAGAAATGAAAATAAAATTGACGATGCAGAGATGGGATTTTAATTTGGGGAAAATTTAAGGTTTGAGGGAAATTTTTAGGGGGGAAAAATTTAAGGCTTGGGGGAAATTTTTAGGGGGAAAATTTTTAGGGGAAAAATTAAGATGGTGTTAATTTTGATTAAAATAAAATGATTTTTTCAATCCTTTTTTTTTATTTGAAAGGTTTAATTATTTCTTAAATTCTTTTAAATTAAGTTTATTTTGTTCCAAATAATATATTTAATTTATAAATTTTTATAATAGTGTACGAAAATAATTTTAAATAATACAAAAACTTGAGTTAGATATGTCTTCCTGATGAAGAATACGTATTTTTTTGTATTAAAGAAGACTCTTCTACTAATTTAAAATTTGAAATTATTAATATATAAATTAAATAAAATATTATTTTTAATGGCCTCATTCAACTAAAATGTTATTTCAATTAGACTCTTCTACTAATTTAAAATTTAAAATTATTTAATATATAAATTAAAAATAATAAAAATTAAAGAAAATAAGTCATATACTCAAAAAAATTTAAAATTATTTTTAATAATTATATTATTTTAATTTTTTTATTTAAATAAATATATAAATTAAAATTTAAAATTATTTAATATATAAATTAAATAAAATATTATTTTTAATGGCCTCGTTCAACTAAAATGTTATTTCAATTAGACTCTTTTACTAAATTAAAATTTGAAATTATTTAATATATAAATTAAAAATAATATAAATTAAAAAACAATAAGTCATATACTCAAAAATTTTAAAATTATTTTAAATAATTATAGTATTTTATTTTTTTCATTTAAATAAATATTTTTAAAAATTTAACTAATATTTAAAAGAATTAAATAAAATTTGAAATCTTTAAAATTATGCATACAAGACAAAACTTGTGATTGGTAGTAAAACACCGATCCTCTGTTGAGATCTAATTATTTAAAATTTAAAACCTTTCAAATTTGAAATTATTTAATATATAAATTAAAAACAATCAGTCATATACCCAAAAACTTTAAAATTATTTTAAATTATAGTATTTCAAATTTTTAACATGTATTTTTTACACTAATTAATCTAAACCCTAAACCCCAAACCTCTATCCCCTAAACCCCTAAGCACTAACCCTTAAACCTTATACCCCAACACTTAAACCATAATCCCTAAACCTATAATCCATAAACCTTAAAATAGTAACTCTTAAATCTTAAACCTTAAATCATATACCCTAAACCATAAACCCTAAATTATAATGATAATTAATTCAATATTTTAAAATTAATATTATCTCTTTTACGATTATATAAGAATTTATTTAATATATAAATTAACAAACAATCAGTCATATACCCAAAAAACTTTAAAATTATTTGTTATAAATTAGTCCTATCCAACATAGATAGTTATCTATAATATCATTCTGTTACTCTCTTTTTTTTTATCAATGTTTTTTTAAATCTAATATTTAAATATATCAAATGGTCTAGATTAAATATTTTTAAATATAAAAGTATTAATTGATTGTATAAAATTTCATCATTTAACAAATCTCAAGTAAACTTTAAATCCTAAACCATTTAATATATATAAAGTTTATCTATTATCTCTTAAATAATTTAAACTATAATCATAATTTTAATATATTAAAATTAATATTATATCTTTTACAATTATATAATAAATTATTTAATATATAAATTAAAAAACTTTAATTAATCTAAACCCTAAACCCTTAATCCTTAATTTCTAAACCCTAAACCGTAAAACATGAACCCCTAACCCATAACCATTAATCCTTAAACCACTAACCACAAACCCATAAACCCATAACCCTTAAACCCTAAAAACTTATTTTGTTGTAGTGTCTAAACACTAAACCCTAAACCCTTTAGGCATGCATATACCAACCCGTGTCTAAACACTAAACCCTAAACCCATTAGGCATGCATATACCAACCCTTATACAAAGAGTTGGTCAAAGTGTATGTTGGCAAGTCTATCCCAACACTTAGGAAAATGTCGGCCCAAAAGTGTAGGCATGGTGTTGGACAAAGCCGACTCTTATTTAAGCATTGTCTTAAGCATGCATATCTCAACCCTTATACAAAAAGTTGACCAAAGAGTATGTTGGCAAGTCTACCCCAACATTTAGGAAAATATCGTCTTAGGACTGGACAAATCCAACTCTTATTTAAGTGTTGCCGTAGGCATGCATATCTCAACCTTTATACAAAGAGTTGGCCAGAGCATATGTTGACAAGTCTATCCCAACACTTAGGAAAGTGTCGCCCCAAAACTGTCGTCTTAGGACTACAGAAAAGCCAACTCTTATTCAAGCGTTGCCTTAGGTATACATATCCCAACCCTTATAAAAAGAGTTGGCTAAAGCGTATGTTGGCAAGTCTATCCCAACACTTAGGAAAGTGTCGCCCCAAAACTGTCGTCTTAGGACTACACAAAAGCCAACTCTTACTCAAGCGTTGCCTTAGGCATGCATATCCCAACCCTTGTACAAAGAGTTGGCTAAAGCGTATGTTGGCAAGTCTATCCCAACACTTAGGAAAGTGTCGCCCCAAAACTGTCGTATTAGGACTAGACAAAGCCAACTCTTATTTAAGCGTTGCCTTAGGCATGCATATCCCAACCCTTATAAAAGAGTTGGCTAAAGCGTATGTTGGCCAGTCTATCCCAACACTTACGAAAGTGTCGCCCCATAAGTGTCGCTATAGGCCTTTTTTGTTGTAGTGAATATTCTTTGATTTCTCTCTTGTTTTCTCTCTTGTTTTAGCCCACACTATTTTTGTTTTTTATTTTCTTTGAAAGCAGTGGTGGTTTTAGTTTTAGTATTAGTTTTTGCTTTTGCTTTTTAGTTTCTGTGTTCTAGTGTGTGTGTATATATGTATATGAGATTTGTGAAGTTAAGGATGTTGTTAGATTTAAAGGAAATCGTTCTTGGAAGGTATTATGATGATTGAGCACTGTGATGATGTTCGCAAAATTGGACTCTAAGATGAGAATAAAGAGAATAGACCATCTAAGACTTAACCTTTTGTACATCACTAATGAGGCGAGTCTATTGGCAATGGTTTCTTAATTGTATAGAATTCATCATCAGGTTAGTTTGATGATGACAAGTTAGAATACAATTTTTTGTAGTTTTTATATTATTGATAATTCCTATTAATTGCAAAACTTTCTTGAAAAAAATGGTGCATGAGACCATGTCCCCACTCTAAGCGAACAATCTTAATCAAAATTGTTGGTTTATCCCCTAAAAGTCTTATCAGACTTTATAGATCCAACCAATGAATAACAAGAGTACTGAACACACCAACAGCATAAATCCATAGAGAGTCATACCAAACACTTACCATTGGAAATATTAGTCGATAAATCGTAAGTGTGTGTTTTTCTGAGACAACAAAGATGTTTCTTGTCGGTAATTTGTCCAATTGATTCTCCAATTTTCTCTCCTAATTCATTTTGCTTCTCATCTTCCTTCAGGACAAAAAACAAATAAGGCCAAAAATTCAACACTGTTCATATGTATGGCATATACCAAGTCCATGGACCGACCCTCAAGAAACGGCTCCTACGAGGCTGATGGCCCACGCCATTACCGCATTAACCGCACCCTAACAACAAAGTTTTTCCCTTTGTCTTTTCCCTGTTCTTAACTACCATAACTACTTTCTATAAATAAGTACATTGCAAATCTAACCCGAGGGTGCTTATTAAGAAAGATGGCCACTGGAGCTGCTGATGGAATTTTCCGGTCACTGCTCTACGAAGGGTGCATCTGCGAATGTGACATCAACATCGAGAGGCGACCGTACCACCGGAACTGCCGTTGCGCTCTCCACGACAAGTCGTTGCGCAGGAACTGTTCACGTCCATTCCCTAAGAGCAAGAATGTGTCTTATCCTATGAGGAGATCATGGAGTGAGGGATGCTTAGCCATGGTAGCAGCTACGGGTTATTCTTCCCCGTCGTCTTCGCCGTCTTTGGCCGGTGTTCACGGTGCTGGGAAGCAGCAACTGGAATCGTATAAAGAAGAGGAGGAAGATAAATAATCGAAAATGGAAGGGAACGAATAAATATTTGGCCTTCTTTTGTGATGTTTGGGATCATGTTTTAGAATAAATACTGATCATAGGATGAGTTAAAGGAGATCCTTTTGATTAATTTTTCAGAAGGTTTTTAATTGATGCATTTTTCTTCTTGATAGTTCACCTTGTAAATCCCTTTGTGGCAAAAAAAGCATATGGCCTAAATCATTTGTCCTTGTAAACATCTAGTGAATTTTTCTTTTTCTTTTTTCAATTTTATTTTCAAACTAACTTCGTTGAATGTAGATTTTTAGTATTATTGCTTAAATATACTAAAATCTAATTTTTTCTTTTTAAATTTGTATTTGATGAACTATATGAAATATTATTATTTAAAATATACCTACCAAACTTGTTCCCAAGTGGGCTCTTTTGGAAACACACAATCTTTTGCCACTATACAAAGAAATAATAATAATAACATCTAAAAAAATTATTTTATAGACATTTTTTACTACATTATTCATAGGTCTGTTCAATTAAAACAGGACACTTATATTTTTTTTTATATTATATGTATATTTGAGCTAAACTTTTAAATAAAAAATAATGTATCTTCTTTTAATTAAACGAGATCATAAATAATATGATAAAAATAGTCCATAAAATTAATATCCGGGTTTAATAAGAGTAATATTATTATAGAGATTACTATGACAAAGAATACCAATTTTTAATCTTATTCATCAGTGGTTGCTTAGTCCAATGCACTTTGTTTTGCCACTTGATACTATGTTTATATCACAAATAAATTAAAAGACCTAAAATAAATAAATCTTACTTTGACGGTGTTCCTTATGTTATATTTTTTATAATTAAATAATGAAAAAAAAGACAAAAAATAGAACATGAAAAGGGAGTGGGAAATTGGGTTTTTTTTTTTTAACTATTTAAATATATAAAAAAAAGCTACCTTATTCATAGTTTAAATAAACGTCAACATAGAGGTGAAGCAGGCTGGTCGGTGAGCACATGAGTGAGTAGAGTGTCCAATACAGCATTAAACCTGACCCATTATTTTTTATTTATTTTATTTTGATTTCTTATTTACATGAAAACATGGGTAACATCATGTGCTCCGAAAATGCAGGCCATACTATTGGACCTTGGTGCGAATACAAACTACATTGCCCTTTTTAAAGTAAAAATTTGAGAATAAAGAATATTGCTTTTAAAAATTTTTAAATTCTACGTGTCAATTGAGTTAGAACAAAGAAAATATTAAAATTTGAAAAGTGAAATTAATAATTTATGTATGCATATTATGTTTTTATATTTTTGTATTATGATTATATTTAAACTTTTAAATTATTACATAATTTTTTTGGTAATTAATTAGTGTTAAATTTTTTTTTAGATATTTATATATTTATATCGTGTTTATATTATTTTTATTGTATCATATTTTATATAATATTTTAATTTAGCTTTTTGTATTGTATATGCTATTACCAAATGCATGAACAATTCACGAGTAGTTTCACTTTCTTTTATTTTCCGCTTTCTTTCGATTTAGACCTTGCTGAAGACTCGACAAAAAAGTCTGTATTTTTTTTTATCTAAAAAGCATATATAATTTTTGAACAATGACATTTTAAAAAATATAAAAAAATAAAATAAAAACCTGCCAAATTTGAAATTAAAAGTTCTCCGACAGTTAAAATGGTTGTTTGGGTCGGAGATTGAGCTTTGATAAGTGTCAAAAGTAATAAAAATTAACTTTATTTTTAGTGTATTTTTGAGTAATTATGTGACATTATTTATGAATTAATCATATACTCCTAATCCTTTATACTTATGCTTTGATGCTTAATAGGACACTTTGAACAATAGTAGTGAAAAATGGGTGGAAATTAGAACATTGGAGCATTCCGAAAATTGTACACATATAGTAGATTTCCGCACAACAATGTGATCCACATGGCCTGTATCCAAGGAGTGTTGATTTCGAGAACTGTGTGCGCTAACAACTGAAAGTTACAATTTTTAGAGTTTTTGATGCTTTAAGAAGGTAAAAATAAAGAAATAAAAGGTGGAAATAAGCAGCCGTCAAGAGATAGCACAAAAATTACTCAAAGAGTACTATTGAAGCCGATTTCCAAACAGTTCTCCATCAAGATTCAAGAGTGCAAGTTGATTCCCGGGTTATCATGGATTTCTTTTATTTTAGTGGTTATATTGCATTTTTGGGGTTTATTCTTACAATTATGAACTAGTTCTCTTAATACCTAGGGGAGATGAACCTTGGGATGTATTCTATTGTTTGATTTCTAGTTTTATGCAATAAAATTTTAGTTTCTTTGTTTTCAAATATGAATACTTAATTATTTTTGGGTTGATAATTCTAGAGTGTTAATCCATGTTTGATGTGCATAAGTCTGAGGTTGAATAGACCCTTCTTGTGATTAGATCTTGCATAATTGAATGGAGTTGCATGCAATCCTAGAAATAGGACGACATAAATCTACCTTATTAGAATTAAATCTAATAGGGGATCCATAGAGCGAATTAATACAATAATATGAGTTTTAATTAGAAAGAAATTTCAATTAATCAACCTAGAGTTAGTTGCTCTTATACTTGAAAGAGATATTAGCATAAATTAGGGAGTTTTACGGATCAAAAAGCTAATAAAAGAAACTGCATAAATTAGATAGAATTATAGATGAAATTTAGGTCAATTCTTACCTAGATATTGTTTTGTCACTTAGTTGATGCTTGATTTTTTTTTTTTTGTGTTTTATTCTTTGGTGCATTCATTAGTTAATTTAGATAGTTTAGTTTAATTTTAATTAAGCCCTTGGATTATTAGGTTAAATAATAGAAATGTGATAATGACTAATAATTGTAGTCTTCGAGGGAACAATATTTATACTCACCATAACTATACTATTAATTCATAAGTGCATTTATTTTAATAAATTTATTAGTTAATTTAGCCAACATCCAACTTGAAGTTAAGTTTTTTAGATTCTTACAAAGATGAGGATAGTTATGAGAATGTCGAAGTTGGTATTTTGGTTGCTGTTTAATACTTAAATTAATGAAGAAAATTAAGGGAATGTCGTAAGAAAAACGATTAGTAAAGCAACTATCAAGGATATTGAGAAATAAATAATGATTATTCAACTAGAGTTTGTCTTGGAGTCGAATAAGTTGGTTCATTCCTTTTGTAATCACTACAGCAATTTTGACTTTTAGCGACGTTTTTTTAGGCCTTTAGTGGCGTTTTTAAGCGCCACTAATAGTATTTGCGGCTCTTTTAAAAACGCCACAAAAAACGCTGCTAAAAGAGGCGCCACAAAATTTAGCGGCGTTTATGTGAAAAAAAACGCCGCTAAAAGCCATGACTTTTAGCGGCGCCTTTTCCACAAACGCCGCTAAAAGCATGACTTTTAGCGGCGCTTTCCCAAAAACGCCGCTAAAAGCTATGACTTTTAGCGGCGCTTTTCCCACAAACGCGGCTAAAAGACATGACTTTTAGCGGCGCTTTTCTCACAAACGCCGCTAAAAAGCATGACTTTTAGTGGCACTTTTTCTACAAACGCCGCTAAAAGTCATGAAAATAAAAAATAAAATATTATACTTTTAGCGGTGCTTTTCCCAAAAATGCCGCTAAAAGTCATAAAAAATAAAAAAAATTAAAATATTATAGAAACGCCCAAAATCCATTCCCAAAAAATAAAATGGCTATTAGATGTCAATTTCCAATATACATGTCAATGCATAATACATACATAAACAAATATGAACTATTTGACCCTTCTCAGATAGAATAAAAAACAGGAGATCTTCAGTCGCAGCAACAACAACATGCATATCGAATGACTTCCATCCCAAGGGATGCGAACCTTTTTCTTTAGACTTAGGAGGCTCTCGGGCGATTCGTGATGCCTGCTCGATATATTGTCGCTATCTAACACAAGATGAACCCCAGTCATTAAAGGCATGAAGCCAAATACACATCTTAAGGCAAATGGATACTTGCTATAATTATGCAACACAACAAAGTAATATGTTCCAGCAGCTGCTTACAATCTTTGATGCAAATATTTCCCCACAACTATCAAGTTTCATCATTTTACTTAAGAAAAGAAATCGAGAACCATTTTATTTATTATAATAATAAAAACAACAGAGAAACTTGTAGAACTACAAAATCTACAACAGAGTGGCATTTTTAAGTGCTTATTATACCTACTTGCCAGGAAACATATATGAATAACAAGGTAAGGAGACTACAAGCAAAAACTTGGAAGTAACCATCAAATCTCAGCATCAACATTCACAAAACACAAGATCAAGATGCAAAAAAAACAAACATGTTAAAAGTAGCAAAGATGTAAAGGGAGGATTACAAAATAATAAAACATGCTAAAGAATAAAAGATGAAAAGGAAGATTATGACATATGCATGTAATAGTAACCAGGTAAAGACTACTAAGAGCCTCGGTTAATAACTACTGCTTTACTCATTCCATTAATTTTTTTCAACATCGACATCAATAAAATACTACTATAAACTTTTACATGCAAACACTAGTTGAGTCGTCTTTAATAAATAAATAAATAAAAACTGTTTTCTGCTCAAGAGTTAAGGAAAAAGATAAAATTCCAGTTTTGAAATATTATTTAGCTTTATGCAAGCCTATGCCCTAGTTGTTGTAGGAGATCAGTCATGACTACAATGATACTTAAAGTAGCAACCTGGTATAATTATCAATAGAACGGCTCTTACTACTTGAATAAGTCCAACACAATAATGGCGAGGGATATCTCTCATCATCCCAAAGTCTAAATATGCAAGGGAGCCACTGCTAGTAGCAAATAGGTTTCCTGGATGTGGATCAGCATGGAAAAACCCAACCTTAAGCAATTGTCTCAAAGAGCAGTATACTCCCTAACAACCCATGAAAAGGTGGGTAAAGTCACACTAAACACAGTTAGACCATACATACAGAGCAAAACTAATGAGTATTGAATGGGCAAAAGCTCAAATAGAACAATGGATTAAACCTGGTATGCAAAACATACCATTAAGAAAAGAATAGCAACCATGCAGTTGAAGAAATTCAGTGAAGCGCAACTATAAACAATTTTTATACCAAAAACCAGTAGAGGATCAGAATCCCAATTAATCATTACTCAAAGGAGAAGTTATTGAAGCTAAACATGTGGCTAAGGTACAAGCAAACAAATAAACATAATAGTGATTCAAAAGAGTCCAAGCAAATGAAGACATATCTACAAGTTATCTAGACTTGTATCCACCTCTCAATTACAAACCCTTAATTACATCTGCCTGTAAAGTAGTCAGTGTGTCAGATGTTACTTCATTGCTTACAGTTAGAGTTCCTAAAATGGAAAAAGTTAAGTAATGCTCAACATTTTAGGATTAGGCAGTGCCTTCTACACCGCATGCCTGGTGATAAAAGCTAAAATATAAGAATACAACTGGCTCTCCTTGCTCAATCTATTTATCTGACATAAAGAAACTTAGAAGCCATGGTCTACATGATATAATTGCAAGATAAACCAAAAGGCAAAAGTTGCAAGTTATTTTATCAACAATGATATATGTAGATGACAATTAAATTAGTAAAACATACTCCTTGATGTCACTTTGAAGAAGAATAAAAGATAAAATAAAGCATAGTCTTGCAGGGCTTTGGTCCAAGTTGGCAAGCTCAAAGTACTCAAGTGTACCAAAAAAAACTCACAATATCAAGCTTAGATTGTTAAAAACAAAAACCTTATAGCATAATTCAGAAATATATACCTATCACCCTCACTGAAATATGCATTTACAATTCATTGAGATCGCCAAAGATGCTCCCGGTCCCAAGTGAAACAATTAATGTGATAACAATGAGATGTTATATCTAAATTTTATGATATGATGCAAAGAATCCAAAACTCTAAGAAAACGCAACCCAAATAGACATTAATATGATGGTAAGAAGCATTTTTCAGCAATCTCAGACATTTGTCTACAAAAAGACCCTTAACAAACAACAGAATCAAAACCTAAGAATCTGCTAGCTAGAATTAAACCTCAAATCAACCATCCCCAGTCACTCAGGAGTTTAGCTGCAAAGCAAGTAGCAATGACGCATATGATTTCAAACAAAAATGTTAAAATCTCAGTTCAGGTTGATCAAAAAATAGCACAATCCCAAAAATAGTTATGAGGTTTTTTTTAGTTCTCGATTGATGGAGAAACAAAGTCAACATCAGTACGGAATATGACAATAACAATGGCTTAAAACATACTGACAAAAGATAATGCATCCAATACAAAAAATGAAAAAGACTAAATTCATCATCGCTTTCACTCTATTTCCCATATGCACATAGTTTAACAATTTAACAGAGAAGTGGGACCATTTTCCTACAATTACCAAAGGCAGCATGGGATGCTCTAAAATCTTATGGCCTCCAACGGCTATCTGTCAGCCAATGTTCAGCAGGTTGAATTCCCATCTGTCGGAACTTTTTACATGATTTTTTGTGATTACACTTTTCCCGCTTGGAATTGCCTAGCAATTTCTCTAATAATCATAACTTCATGACTTTTATTAAAAAGCATTTTGGCCCCACTTATGTTGAAGTTCCAAGCCAACAAACTTCAAACATTTGTTTTATACCATGAGATAAATATCAAAATTATATATCAATTTTGATCTAGTGTGTAATATTATAAATGAGCTTTGATTTTGTATAATCTTATATATAAAATTTTTATTTAATTTAATTTTCAAAAATTACTAACAACATTAGTAAATTAGTACGATTTTATGTTAAAATGTTACATATACAAACAATTATATTAATTCAATATATATATATATAAAAGAAAAAGAAATGTATGTATTCACTGGGTAAAATTGAATTAAAATCAAAATTTAAATCAATGTTTATATGTTAATTTAATATTTATTTTATTTAAACTTATATTTTCTAATAACAATGATGTAGATTGAATGCTACTGACTTTGAGTCCCTGAAATGAAAGAAATTATGAATGCTACTAACTTTGGGAAAAAGGGCAGATTTTGAGGGAGGAAAAATATTCCAGAATGAACTTACGGTGCTTGTGCAAGAACTTCATGGCCAGATTTGGTGGAGATGTTTTGCTCGACACTCGAAAATTTTGGAAACGGTTTACTGAATTCCTTCATGAGAACAATCAAATCGATAAGAAAATATTATCAAACCTTCAGGACATTACTATAAAAAATCTACTATACATGTTAAAGATCCAGATCAAGAAGTAGTGATCGGCATACCTAAACCCCACACTTGAAATTTGATGTTATTGTATCGCATCATTTGTTTGACATTGAATCCAATTGCTTGCACCATCAAGAACAAAGTAAATCAAATAACGATTCTTAAACAGAAAAGAAAACCCATTGATCTTCTTAATTGCAAATATTAACTTACTTCTCCCTTATACATCGAAATGCTAAATAATTCCCTTTAAAACAAACAAAACTGGAAAAAAATGAAAAAAAGGAAGACTAACTTGGAATTATTCTATTTCTTTTGGCTATTTTCTAGTTTATTTCCTGGGAATCGATCGAAATGGAGACAACAAGGAGCGAAGCAACAAAGAAGATGGAAAAAATGGGGTATTATATTATGCGGTGATGGAGACCTAAAATAAAATGAAAATATTAACAAGAAAAGAGACAAAGAGAATTCATCTGCTCCATCACTGGGTAAAGCTGAAAACCAAAAACCCTAAGAAAAACCCACTGAAATACAAGTAAAAAAGCATGGAGCTGAAACTAAAAAAGAGATTGATACCTGAAATGAGTCTCCGTTGAAGCAGCGAATTTCAAAAATAACCAAAACTAGAAACATCAGAGAAAACTTAGGGTTTCTCGTTCAGGAAAACTCTTTTCCTACCCTAGCGTGTGTTTTTATGGCCTGTGGATACCCAAAGCTAAAAAAGAATGACAGGAATATGTTGAAAAGATTCCGAAAGTGAAAGAGAATTGCCGAAAATCTCCTCCTCTGACAAACCCAAACCCAAACCCTGTCAAATCTTCTTCTCACTTTGAAACAGATCTTGTATAAATCCTTACAAGAATCATATATATAGAATCTCTCACTTTATACTTTGTTACTTATTGCACGAAAATATCCAATTTGGCCGCTTGTAGAAATTTCCAAATGGTTAGTTGGGTTTGTGATTCAAAAGAAAGAAAAAAAATGCTGCTGATGAGAAGCAACGATAGGACTTAGTAAATTTAGGGTTTGAAAAATAAAAATCGGGTTTACAAGGATACAATTTTGCGGCGTTTTTTATAAAAACGCCACTATAATTCTATTTTTTGCGGCGTTTTTACTAAAAACGCCACTATAACTCTATTTTTTACAGCGTTTTTACTAAAAACGCCACTATAACTCTATTTTTTGTAGGGTTTTTTACAAAAATGCCATTATTACATAATTTTAATTTTTTTTCATTTCTAATCTATATTTTTCTTTGTTTTTTCTTTCAAAATTTTTGTATTGAGATTATCAATTTTTTAATTTTAATTTTTATTATATTTTGAGTATTGAACTTTTTTAATTAAAATATTAAATATTCATTTTTTAACTTTTTAAGTTTTAAATTTTTTAATTTTTATTATTAAATTTTAAAAATTTAATTATCATTATCAACTCTTTTAGGATTTTTTTTTCTTTCTTTTTACATCAACATTATTCTTTTAAGTATGGTCTGCATTAGTTGTTTAGATTTTATATAAATGACATTTAATTATATGTATATATCTAAATTTTGATATATATAGATACATCTCATAATTATATATGAATTTTGGTTTAATGTGTAATTCTAGATGTGAAATTCTAATTGTAGTTTAAATGTATAGTTTAAACTTTAATTTTGATTTAATCATACACATTACTTTAAAATATAAATACATCAATATATTTTTATATTGAATAAATATAAATTTTTATGTATGCAATATATAAATAAAAAATGATGTTAATTATATCAATAATTGTGTTAATATTTTACAAGATCTGGATCAAATTAAAGTTCTTGTATACAATTGCACACTAAACCATTGTTCATGTATGCTTTTGGGATTTAACCCATTTTGATATATATATTTTTAAAATAATAATTTACATTTATCTTATTTAGATTTATATTTTAAAAAATCCAAGATTAATCCCTAAATCATAAACCCTAGACCCTAAATATTATACCTAAATCACAAACAACAAACCCCAAACCATAAACCCTACACTATAAATCTCGAACCCTAAACCCTAAACCGCAAACCTTAAACCATAATCCGAGACCAACTTTTTTGGGAATTCATGTGGCCAATGTTAGTGTAGTACAAAACATATATTTTAATAGCTAACACATTAACCATAAATCCCTCATGATGGATTTTAGTTTTGGGATTTTGGGTCATATAGCTAACACCTTAAACCCTAAACCTTAAAATCCTAAACTTAAACCATAAACCCTAAACTCAGAAACCTAACACATTAATCATTTCCCCCTAAACCCTTAACCCTAAAACCATATTGTAAACCTTAAACTCAAAACCCTAACCCATTAACCATTTCTCCCTAAACCACTAACCCTAAACCTTAACCCCTAACCACTAACATTTAAACATTAATACCTGTAAACACTAGGATATTAAACACTATACAATAAACCCAAACAACAAACTTTAAAACACTAAACCCATACACCAAAATAACAAACCCTAAACCATGAAATTAACATACTAAATTTTAAACCATAAATCAATTTTAATAGCTTAATTTGTAACTTAAATGAAAACTTCTAAATTGTTTAGTTAGCAATTTGTAACTTTTCATAATTAAGTAACTAAAATGAAACTTTCTCATTACTTATAAGTGAATTTATCAAAATAAATATAATTCAAAGTAAGAATAAGAAAAAAATATGAAAAACTTTAGCGGCATTTTTTTCAAAAGCGCCGCTAATGCTCTGACCTTTAGCGGTGTTTTTCCAAAAGCGCCGCTAATGCTCTAACCTTTAGCGGCGTTTTTCCAAAAGCGCCGCTAATGCTCTGACCTTTAGCGGCGTTTCTTCAAAAGCGCCGCTAATACTCTGACTTTTAGCGGCGTTTTTTAAAAAGCGCCGCTAATGCTCTGACGTTTAACGGCGTTTTTTCAAATGCGCCGCTAATGCTCTGACCTTTAGCGGCTTTTTTCAAAAGCGCCACTAATACTCTGACCTTTAGCAGTGTTTGAGGAAAAAATGCCGCTATTTATCCTTTTTAGCGGCGTTTTGCAAATAAACGCCGCTATTGCTCATTTTTTTGTGGCGTTTTTCTTCAAACGCCGCAATGTTTAATATTTGCGGCGTTTTTATTTAAAACACCACTAAAAAACGCCGCTAAAAGTCTGTTTTGGTGTAGTGAATTAGTCGTCAATCTTAGTAGTGGTAAGGTGGACACTTGATAGGCCTATGGATGTTGGTCTTTGTTTGCTGTGAGGCACTACATTGAAGACTACAGTTGGGTGTTCGGCTTGTTACCAATTGTCCTTTATTAGTGCACTTGACTCCTTAGGGATAAGACTTTTATGATAAAATGTTGGGATGGTAAAAAAAAAAAATTCATATAACTTTTTTAAATACGAAAAGTGTTAAGGTTGCTAAGTTGTTAATTGTGTAATTATAGTTAAAGATAAAACAAGTATATAAAATAGTGTTGAGCGCAATGACAAAGCACAATGTACTTTTAAGGGGAGAACGGAGGTTAAACTTTAGAGACGATATTGTTGAAAGAGACAACCACGAACCTCGAATATAGATTATAAAAATCAAAATAATTGATATCAAACTTACATATGTAAGCGTTACCTAATGAGGAATGTACTATAAAAACTTAGTACAAACTATAATTGAAGCCCAACCAATCACTTAATTATTGTAACCACACTCTATATTTAAAATAAAATGTGTCACCAACTAAGAATTTCCACCAACTAAATATAACAGTTTAATTAGTAGTAGTTGCACTCAATAAAATTCCGATTGTACACTCAATTCAACATGCTCCAAGGAAAAATGTAACTTCAATATGCAGAGGTTGGAATTCAACTTCAACCGACATTATTGGATCATTTTTAATCTTCAAAATATCACTTATATCAATTATCCTGTAATAGATGATAATGAGATATGTCACCATAATATTTATTCCAAATTGATGGATATCTCTCCAAATAAGGAAAGCTAATACCCGAGAGTATTTGAACTCTAAAATTATAGTAGTTTGTTTTTAACAAAAAGCTATCCTAATTTTGTTATATTTTTATTTGTATTTCTGTCATTACTGTAGTTATTGACCTACCTTAAATGGTCTGTAGTGCATGGAGTCATAATTAGTATTTTTATGTCATTCACATAGTTTGTGTTGCTTATTGGAGTTACATTGCTCCCAAAAATAAAGATATAGACATAATTGTCTTAATTAATAAAACATTGAGTATAATCTAAATTAAATTAATTTTATATTCATTTATGGATTAATTTGTTTATGAGGCTTAAAATTAAATTTGATTTTGTTTGAATTTTTTTTTGAAGTTTGAGATAAAAATCAACTTTTTTTTTTTAAAATTCATTCGATTGAATTTATTATTTTCAAGCTTAACTTCATTCTCGAATTTGAGTTTTTTCCATTTATTTAACAATCCTAGAAATTCACCTGCTTAACTCAGAGAATGATTTAAGCTCTTTCGAATTAAACATAGAAACAAATATGTAAATAATGATTTTAAAAATATATTTTAATAAAATAAAAATTAAAATGGAGATAATTTGTTGTGAAGTCAACTTGTTCATCTTAATTTGTTTCGATGGAACCAAAAAAAAGAAGAAAATATGTTGTGATGAGAAGGTTCTTTATGTGCCAATAATTTAAAAATGGTGTAAAACTAATGATCTTCGATCAGTGTAAATAGATCTCTTATTATTATTATTATTATTATTATTATTATTATTATTATTATTATTATTAGAGTTGTGTGATCTGAATTCTGTTTGATTCGATCTGTAAAATTCGAGGTACAACTCAATTGTTAAAAAAATAAAATAGAGAGGCAAAATTAAAGATATGTGAAGTTCAATCTGTACAGGACTTCTTCTATTAGAAGGATTTTTTAACCCTTAAAAATTGACATAGCCACAAACTTGTTATATTATTACTTTTTCAATATTAATGAGTTTCTTCTTATCTGCTCGTGATTTTTTTCGATAAGGATTTTCTACGTAAAATTTGTGTATTCTTATTTTTTTTCTTATTACTTTATAATCATTCGTATTATCATTATCGGCGTCTATTATAATAATTATTATTTTATTTTCCAGACGAGATATAAAAATAATTATGGAGAGAAGGTTAAAAGAAATTGGGAGTTGGAAACCTAATTTGGTATGCTTTAAACATGAAAAGCAAAGATGGGTTAAAGAAATCAAAGGAAAAATATAAATAAGCATTTGCTTAGCTGGTCTGGATTCCTAGCCAGCCACCCGCCTCTGTTAGATTAACGGTTGATTTGAATGTGGTGCAAAGATTTTTAGAATTGGATTTCATCAATTAAATTATTTGTTTATTTAATTTAAGTGACTATATTATCTAAAAAATTATAAAAATAAAATAATTAATCAATTTTCAAATCAATTAATCCGATTATTCTGAAAATAATGGTGAAAATAATGGTGAAAGTGATACATCTAAAAAGCCAGCTGTGAGTGGGACTCCCCTACTCACATTCTCAACTAGCCGCCAGAGAATTGATTCTTCAACTACATTACACTACCCTCTTTCCATGAAGCTGGCAAAATGAATTAAAAACACAAACTTCAATATTTGATGGCCAACCCAATTCATGAAAAAGAAAATTAGGTAACATTGTGATATCTTTAATTGGACCCAACTTTCCATTTCTATTTGCATGAATGCAACCAGTATTTAACAGCAATTTAATGAACAGTACAAACTGCCAGCTTTGGAACAAAGTAAAAGTTAAAAGCCAGATTTAAAAAAACCCAAACTGATTTCTACATTTTGCCTCCTTCTAAGTTCATTTATGGACTTCAAAATTTGATACAGCATATATACATAAAAAGGATGTGTACGTTGTGGATTTAGTTCGTGTACGTTTATTTTGTCAATTTTAGTCATTGTACTTTCGAATTTTTAAAAATTTTAATTCTAACCAAACGGTAACTAATAGGTTATCAATAAAAGTATTATAGAGGCCTCTATATTAGAAGTCAGATTGCATTTTACCCTTTCTACTCAAAAAATGGGTAAATTAATCCCTATACATTGATCAAAGAGCAAACTAATCCTTTTGTTAAAAAATTCATTCATTTTTGTTGTTAAAAATTGGTTCATATATGTTAGCATGAGGTATACGTGGCGTGTCTGTTGGGAAGAAACCGAACAACCGAACGGAAGCGAAGTAAAACCGGTGTTCTTTCTCTCCCTATAACTCTTGTCAAATATTATGGCAAGCACAATAGCACAAAAATATTTGTTCTCTAGGAACCTATCAACCACAAATCAACCAATGCAACCGCAACAAAAATGACAAATAGAGACACCGATATTTTTACGTGGAAAACCCCTCTAAATCAAGGGTAAAAACCACGGGACTTTAGAGTCCGATCAAAAGCTCCACTATAATCAAATGTTCAGCTACAAGATCACAATATCAAGCCTACAACAAGCATTCAACTCCAACAAGGCTAACAATATGTAATCTTTAGCAAAAGAGAGAAAAAGTTGGAGAACATCACCAAAATCGTAGCTGCTATAAAACGGGTATTTCTGACACTACAGGACTCGGATGAAAAATCCGACTGTACAAAGTCAAGAACACCTTGTCGTCTAGCTGCTGTCCAAAAATCAGCTCAATTGAACCACGGATGGACCTCCGATCGAAGAGTTGATCACAGCTGCTCCAGACTTGACAAACTAATTTTTCAAGCTTTAAAACTCTCTGTTTCTCACCCGTTTCTCTCCCTTCTAAAAAATTGATTTTTCAGCTCTCTCTCACGTTAAAATATGGCTGCACATAAGCCACACAAAGGACAAAAGAAAAACAAAATAAAATGATGAAAAGCTAAAGAAAAAACAAAATAAAATTGCCATAAAACATGGCATGTTTTAAGGGTCTCCCACATAGTGGGACCCTTACCCAACAAATCTCCCCCTCCAACTATGTGGGGAATGCCTCCATACCGGAGATCAAACAACATGCTTCAAATTTTCCTCTTGGTAAAGCTTTCGTCAACATATCAGCACCATTATCATCAGTATGTATTTTCTCAAGCTCTAACAGCTTAGCTTCAAGAACATCTCGTATCCAATGGTGCCTTACATCAATATGCTTAGATCTAGCATGAAAAGTTGGATTCTTACCAAGATGAATAGCACTCTAGCTATCACAATACAGGACATCTTCACAACCGGAGAAAATATTTCTTCAAAATCAACCCCCTTTTTCTGAGTATAACCCTTGACGACCAATCTAGCCTTGTATCGTGGAGATGAAGACTTCTCTTCTTGCTTCAACCTGTAAACCCACCGATTCTTCAAGGCTCTTTTGCCCTTGGGCAATTTCACCAACTCAAAGGTATGGTTCTCATGCAAGGATTGAAATTCATCTTTCATCGCTTCAACCCACTGATCTTTGCATTCACTCTCCATAGCCTCTTCATAACATTCAGGTTCTCCCCCGTCAGTTAAAAGAACATATTCATCAGAAGAATACCTGACAGAAGATCTTCGATCTCTGGAAGACATTCGAAGTGGAACTGTTGGTGGAGCTATAAGTGCTTGCTGTTGATCATTCACAACATCATCCATGGGAGCATCAAAGTCACCTATATCCTGATGGTCATCAGTAACATCACCATGCACATCATCCTGGATAGGACCTGGTGAAGAGTTTAGGGGAACCGGATTCACATCGATCAAATCACCACTGTCTTGTGAATTCGCTTTCTCCATCTTATCAATGTCATCAATGGTCTAATCCTCAATGAAGACAACATCTCTGCTTCTCACGAGTTTCTTCTGAACGGGATCATAGAGTCTATAACCAAACTCACCATCTAGACCATAACCAATAAAGATGCATTGTCGAGTCTTGGCATCCAATTTGGATCTTTCATCCTTTGGAACATGAACAAATGCTTTACAACCGAACACACGTAGGTGATCATATGACACATCTTTGCCAAACCAAACTCTATCCGCGTCACGCCACCTCGCAGGAACACTAGAGTCGATTTATCACATGTGTCATCAGATTCAAAGCTTCACCCAAAATGATCTTGGCGACTTTGAATCGACAACGAACATCCGACTCTCTCAATCGGTGTTCGTTCATTCTTTCAATAACCCATTTAACTGTGGAGTCTTTGGTGGTGTTCTCTGATGTCTAATTCCCTGTCGCAGACAGTACTCATGAAACGGCCCTGTGTACTCGCCACCATTATCAGTACGAATGCACTTCAACTTCTTCTCTGTTTCCCTTTCAACTGATGCATGAAACTGTTTAAACACCTCAAAGACTTGATTTTTAGACTTCAAAGTGTAAACCCATAGCTTTCTTGAACAGTCATCAATGAAATTCACAAAATAAAGTGCACCACCAAGTGACCTTACTTTTATCGGACCACAAACATCTGAATGGACCAACTCTAGCAACTCTGATCTTCTATGAGGAGGACGGCTTCTAAAAGAAACTCTTCTCTCTCGCTTTCTGCTAGACAATGAGCACAATTCTTGATGTAGCGATCTTTCAAACTCGACAGTTGATTCTTCTTCGCTAAACAATTAAGCCCCTTCTCACTCATGTGACTGAGTCGTTTATGCCACAACTCTGTTGAGCTGCCATTCACTGTCACATTCACCGTCTCTCGAGAAGCTGAAGCTTGCATCAAATATAAATTTGAGCTCTTCTTTCCTCGAGCCACAACCAAGAGCCTTTAGTCGCCTTCCACGCCCATCACCGAAGGTGTTCTGAAATCCTCATCATCAAGCTTTCTGCGAGAGATCAAATTCAAAGCGGATATCCGGTGCGTGTCGACATCCTTGAGAGTTAACTTTGTTCCATTGTTACTCACCAAGTGAACATCTCCCATACCAACAACCTAACCAAACCGTCATTACCCATCTTCAATACCCCAAAATCACGAGAGTATAAGATGTGAAGAAATCCTTCCTCGACGTGACATGAAGTGATGCACCAAGATCAATCACCCAACTAGTCTCGTCACATGCTAGGTTGACCAAATTCTCATCACGAATGACCAACAGATCTTCACGAGTAGCAGTAGCAACACGCTCGGATTTTTCATTATCATTCCCATCGTGTTTATCACCACCATTGTTCTCTTTCTTCCACTTGAAGCAGTATTTCTTGATATGGCCTTTCTTACCACAATGATGACACTCAAGATTCTTGTATCTCGATCTTGACTTGCTTCGGCCTTTATCTCTACTCTTTCCATCTTTGTTTCTGTTCCTCCCCCTGTTCTCGGTAACCAACACCTCGGACTGTGATGTAGAACCCTGAGATCGTCTTCTGACCTCTTCATTCAACACACCACTCTTAGCCAAATCCAAGGTAATAATACCCTTTGGGGCAGAATTAATGAGCGAAACCCGGAAAGTCTCCCAAGAGTCTGGTAGAGTAGCAAGCAACCAAAGTCCTAAAATCTCGTCATCAAATTTGACACCCATACCAAGCAATTGATTCATCACGCTCTGAAATTCACTCACATGGTCAGCTATAGACGTTCCTTCTTTGTATTTCAACGCCATCATTTTCTTCAGCAAAAACAACTTGTTATTGCCCGACCTCGAATCATACAAGCTTTCAAGCTTTTCCCACAATGTTCGAGCATGTGTCTCCTGATCAATGTGGTTGTAAACATTTTCTTCAACAAATTGCCGAATAAAGCCACAGACTTGTTGATACTCAAATTCCCATTCTTCATCACTTTTTGAATCGGGTTTTTGAGTAGCAAAGACCGGAAGATGCAGAGCCTTCACAAACAACAAGTCCTTCATTTTATTTCGCCAAAGTTGATAATTTGTGCCATTCAACATAATCATCTTGCTCGTATTGATTTCCATAATTATTTGACAAAATAACTGAGCTCTTGGTACCAGTTTGTTGGGAAGAAACCGAACAACCGAACGGAAGCGAAGTAAAACCGGTGTTCTTTCTCTCCCTATAACTCTTGTCAAATATTATGGCAAGCACAATAGCACAAAAATATTTGTTCTCTAGCAACCTATCAACCATAAATCAACCAATGCAACCGCAACAAAAATGACAAATAGAGACACCAATATTTTTACGTGGAAAACCCCTCTAAATCAAGGGTAAAAACCACGGGACTTTAGAGTCCGATCAAAAGCTCCACTATAATCAAATGTTCAGCTACAAGATCACAATATCAAGCCTACAACAAGCATTCAACTCCAACAAGGCTAACAATATGTAATCTTTAGCAAAAGAGAGAAAAAGTTGGAGAACATCACCAAAATCGTAGCTTCTTTGTAAAATGTATTTTCGACACTACAGGACTCGGATGAAAAATCCGATCGTACAAAGTCAAGAACACCTTGTCATCTAGCTGCTGTCCAAAAATCAGCTCAATTGAACCACGGATGGACCTCCGATCGAAGAGTTGATCACAGCTGCTCCAAACTTGAGAAACTAATTTTTCAAGCTTTAAAACTCTCTGTTTCTCACCCGTTTCTCTCCCTTCTAAAAAATTGATTTTTCAGCTCTCTCTCACGTTAAAATATGGCTGCACATAAGCCACACAAAGGACAAAAGAAAAACAAAAGAAAATGACAAAAGAAAATGATGAAAAGCTAAAGAAAAAACAAAATAAAATTGCCATAAAACATGGCATGTTTTAAGGGTCTCCCACATAGTGGGACCCTTACCCAACAGTGTCATATGCCATTGTCTAGTTATTCCAACAGCCTCACTAGTTTTTAACAATATAAATGGATAAAAGACCAATTTGCTCTTTAATCTAATGCATAAGGACTAGTTTGCACATTTTTTGAGTAAAAAGGGAAAAATGCAATTCGACTTCTACTACAGGGGCCTCCATGGTAATTTTACAAAGATTATTACATGCCTAATATCATATCAACTTGTTATTTTTACACATTACTCACAAGAACCAGTTAATGGAATTAATGACTATCGTTCGCGTTGAGATTGAAATTTCGAAATTTGCAAAAAAAATAGGAACCAAGAATGATTCAATTGGAGTTCATGGACTAAATCTACAATTTTACACATTGTACAAGATTTATAGCAGGATTTAATCAAATGAATTTAACTGCTACTATTTGAATCAAGACTAAAATTGACCTTAAATCCACAACTTGCAAAAAGTACAGGGACTAAAAACAAAATTTAACCCGCAAACAAAATAAATAAGACCGTTAAAATATTCATTTTCAATTCATAACCAGCTGGTCAAAAACGACGTCTTAACTCCAACGCAAAACCAAATGAAAAGCCAAAAACCATGCAATAGAAAGTTCCAAAAACCAAGTCTTTCTCATTCTTTTCTTCATTCCCAAAGCCACCTCCTCCATTTTTTCTCTTGTTCTTTATATATATTAAACACTTGAGGATCAGAAAGAAAGAGAAGAGGAGAGAATGACCACTGGAGCAACAGCTGAGATGATCCGGTGTGTCCTCGAAAGTAGCCTTGTGATGCAAGAAATCGAGGTGGAGCGGAGGCCGTACCATCGCAACTGCAGCTGTGCCTTACACAACTTAAAAGGTGTTTGCTCTTCTGCTTTTTGTTCTCGTTCAAGGAATGCATGCTTTTCCAAGAAAAAGACCTTGAATGATTGTTCCTTATCAATGGCGACTTCCCAATCTTCTTCTCTTGGTGTTGGGCCTTGGGTTAAAAGCATGGAATCAAAGGCATCAATGGGGTTTTCCTTCAAGGATGCTGTTGAAAATATATCAGAGTTTTGAATTCAGGTTTGGAGATAGAGAATTTATTGTTTCATTTTTGGGTCCCTTTTCTCAATTCTTTTTCTATTTAGTCTTGTTATCAGTTTCCTAAGATATTGAAATTATTTAGAGGATTTAGATCAAGATTCTTTGAGGTATACATCTCTGTAAATGGTATTGGAATTCATTATTCTTTGTAAACTAGCTGTAATCAAAACCTCCACAGTTCTCGATATGCATTCATTTATGATTTATAAAATTGAAAATTATTATTAAAATTGCAGATTTACTCTTAACTTGATTGGTATGAGTATTGTTGTTAATGTAGAAAGATGTAGGTTCGAGTTTATTGATGCGCATCATTCTTCTATTTATGAGTTGGGCAGAGATTATGAATAATTTAAAATATATATATAAAAAAACGAAGATACCATAAAAAGATTGTGTAAAAAAAATTATTATTGAAAATTTTCCTTAAAATAAAAGGAATGTTATAATCAGATACCGAATGGCATAACTTAGCAGTAATGGGTTTATGGCTAACAAGGACCGACTGTCAAGTCAACAATTCTTAACTTTAAAACATTCAAATAATTAAATTATTATGATTAAATTATTTTTGAATTAGTATGTAACTATTTTTATGTCTATAAAAAGAGATTTTTATCAATAAATTAAGTGGAATTGTTTCATAAACTTTTCATTCCCTTTAATTCAATATGATATTAGAGCCTTTTGTTTAATAACATGATTTTCGATCTTGACGTATATGCCCTTTTTTACCCATTCACTCAAATGAGCATATTCTTGAATTTTCATCTAACTCTAATTATTACTTTTTTTGGTTGAAATAATACTTAACTCTTATTTACAAAAGTCAACAAATCAATTTTCATTATTACCCACCAATCATCAACTTCTATCCATTAATTTAAAGTGGGTAAGTTTGTGCTCGATTATTTAATAGTCAGTTGAGGAGCATTGCTCAATGGATATCAAACTACATTTTGGATTCAATTTTACGATGTCGTAATTCACAACAAGAGTTCGTCATTACAATGTTCTCAAATGTAAAAACCATCGTTTTTCTACCATAAATTGTTTACGCTTTTTTCATCATCATCAATCCAAGATTGTTTGCTCTATCAAATGAGTTATTAGTATTATCTTAGTTATAAAATGTTTTTTAAAATGTTATTTTATCTTATTTTTAATTTGAAATTTAAATTTTTATATATCTCGTCAATTAACTCTACAAAATGATGGCATGATACGTTTTTTAACTCAACAATATGATGGCAATGTTGACGTAAATTTTTAGAATTTTTTAATATTATTAAATTTTTTTTTTTGTAAAATTCTAGTTCATTATAATGTCATTTTAAAAGATTTATCTCTTAGTTTTGCAATACACTTTGAATCACTCAATTTTGAGTTCAGGAGCTCAAATTATGATTAGAGCTGTTAACTGAGTTTGTTGGGATTTATATTGCAAAAGGTTCAATTTGACACTTATCCATCTATCCATCATATCCATCAGTTTATTCGTTCCATCTTTCATTTTTAGTTTTCATCTTTCACTTTTAGTTTTTTTTTTCGTTTATTTATTTATTGTTTTGAATATTTATCCTTTGTTCTTAAATTTCTTATTTTAATTATTTTTGTTTTCATTGTTTTCCTAAATTTATTTGGTATTTTCCGTTTAGGTTATTCAAATCTTTCTTTCTCAAGTCGAACAACTTGAATACAATCTTAATTTGATATTCCTTATCACTTTGTCTTGAGACAAGGCACATTGAAGCTAAAATAGAATTACCCCATTTCAAGTCTTGAGACAAGAATCCCTTGTCTTAAGATAGCCAAACATCAAAGCAAAATACCTAAAATACGAAGAGGCCTATCTCAAGATATTCCTTGTCTCGAGACACATTCTTGAGTTTTGTCAATCAGAGTTTGGATTCAAATCCTAACTATGTTTAAACCTCATAGAACCGCTAAATGCATAGAATGTGATTAATGTGTATTCATTAAATTTATTTTGTATGTATTTGGTAAGTGTTGGAAAATTGAGTTCGAAAAAATGCAACGGAAAATAGGTTTAAGGGAAAACCAGAGTTTTAATTTTTTTTTTCCAAAAACAAGAAGTTGGTTGTGTAATCTAAAATAATAAACACTTAATCAAAATTGTACCTTTATGATTCATCTAGGATACATGCTTCGACCGAATAGTCTTCTTCGCTATCCTTAAGCTCATGTCTGCTGAGTGTGGGCTCGCTTCGAATTAGAGATTTTTTCACAAATTATCAGTGAGACAATTTTGTAATTTCTCTAAACTTCTGGGGTTAAGTTGTAAATAATAAGAATATCTCTAGAGCTTTTTTTGAATTCAAGTGTATGAGAATAATGACTCATGCTTTTTTTATATAGGGAGAGTATAGGAAGAGTTCAATTATGATTAAAACTAATCACATTAATATTAAATTAATAAAATATTATCTAGATACATATTAAATTAAATTTAATATCTTATATTAATATTAAATTAATAAAATACTATCTAGATAAATATTTAATTAAATTTAATACTAAATTCATTAAAATAATATTATCTTTGGAAAAGTTAATTTAAAATCAAGTTACCCAGTAGAGTCCCATCACCGACCATCAGATCGTCGCCATCGCAATTGCCGTGCCCGATGGTGCCATTGCTGACGCCACTTCTCCCCAGCACCCCAAATTGTCTTTGTTTTACCCGAATGGGCCTGGCAGGTTCGACTGCTGTCGGTTTGATTCGGGCCAGTGACGACCCGACCAGTCTAGTCCAGCCATCGGTTGGACTGTAGGCACAATTTCATACACAGGGCTCGATTCAACCGGTTCTTGGGTTTCGATCTTGAGTTTTGGTTCTCGAGTTCAATTTTCGATCTCAAGACCAATTTTCAAGTTCAATTACCCATTGGGTCAATTGTCTGACTTGAAAAATAATTTCCAAAAAATATCATATTTATTTTAATTAATTTAATTTTACTCGATCAAAATTAATTTTCTCAAAAATCACTGAAATTTTCCAAATTAATTTTTAAATAAAATTATTTAATCAAATTCTCTAGTTGAACAATTCTCACGACCACCTAATTTAATTCCACATCAAATAAATCGACTTAATTAAATTATTTCCAAAGTCGTAGAATTTTATTTTGATTCAAATGCAGTCCAATCGAGCTTTTATTGAGCTAGTAGAGGGATCAATCAGATATATACAATTAGGTTCGAGTAATTGTAATTATGCTAGTAAAGCCATGTCATACACAAGTCATGTGCCCAATATATTGGCTATTGGCTCGATCATCTTTAGAGCATACACCTCCACTTATATCAAAGCATATGAGTTATATACGCATGGTCAGTGGCTAACTTAGGATTTAGGAAAGTCACATCATGTATATCACAAGTGAATTAATTCACAAATAAATTCATAACTATTTCAACTTAGGTCCAATCCAATATATCATTCTTCCAATGAGTACATCTATGTCTGTACTCATGGAGTCAGCTGCTCCGATAACAAAGACTAGCCATATTCCCAATTGAAATTGTAGATGATATAATGATTATTCTAAGTATTTGAATCAAATGCTCACTTTGATTCTTTTACTAGATCACGAACTCGTTTAGATTATTTACCGAAGTAAGTTGTCTTTCTTACAATGTAAACGTTCTTACAATGCCACTTATCACCAGTTAGAACTTGGACAATCAATGAACTAATATTTGCTTGTCACAATTTCACTATATATGTGATCGTATGTCAGTGTAACACCTCTTACCCAGGTCTGTCGCCGGAACAGGATACGAGGCATTATCGGACATGATCCAAGCTATTGTACAAAATTCAAAATGTAAAATCCATATAAAGTTAAAACTTTTCCCATACATAGTCGTCAATACCCATAAGCAAAATAACTCGTCAATACCCATAAGCAAAATAACCATTCGTAACTATAAATAACTAAACAATTAAGCCTTCTATACATGCCATAATTTCCAAAATATTGTTTTCAAAATACCAAAAGAAGGCTGATAGTGTGAATAGATCTCCGACGATCACCGTATCCCGAACTAGCTTGATGACACTATAAAACAAGGAAAAGAAAAGAGAGTAAGCATATAGCTTAGTAAGTAAGTATATAAATAATTAATAAATGGATTTAGTATTTTTACAAAACAACACATTCAAACCTACAATCAAATTCATTATTTATTCAAGTTTGGAGCAAGCTGTCTATTCGAGTCACAGTGACTAAATTATTTTTATCTTAAGCTACGAAACTCCAAATTAAGATCCGTAAATTTTCACTGAAACTAGATTCACATATCTTTATACCATAAAATTTCCAGAATTTTTGACTTAGCCAATTAGTACAGTTTATTCATTAAAATTTCTCCTGTTTCACTGTTTGACTATTCTGACCACTTTTCACTACGAATCAATTTTCTCCTTGTACAGAATTCAAATGATGTTGTAACTTGTTTCATTTGAAACTAGACTCATTAAGGAATCTAAATATATAAATTATGTCCCAAATTTATTTTTGTACAATTTTTAATGATTTTTCCAAGTCAGAACAGGGGATCTCAAATCACTCTGAACCAGTCTCACAAAAATCTAAATATCTCAAAATACAGAACTTCTTTTCTTTCTTTGTTTCTTTCATATGAAAATAGACTCAATAAGATTTAATTTCATATATTATTCAAATTCTAATTCAATTTCTACCATTTTTGGTGATTTTTCAAAGACACATAACTGCTGCTGTTCAAAACTGTTTTATTTCTAAATTTCAAGAACTTTCATTGTAACATTTACTCCGTATCAATCTTACCAAAGTTCTATCACATATCGAGCACATTGCTCATAAGTTTACACACATATACCTACACTTATTCATCACATAATCACAGTCATTTACACTTAGTCATTTCCCGTTGAACATATCGAATATTAACGGATACATCGAATATTGCACATAGTGCCACACTTGTAGCCAAAGCTACTTCACATCACTTATCACACATAGGCTCGTTCTTGAGCTATTCACATTCGCGGTCTGCTCACACAAGCTGCTCGGTCATACGTAACTACTCGGTGCTGCTCACACAAGCTGTCGGTATCCGCAACACATGCGGGATTACCCGACCACGGTAGAACTTATAAGACCAAAGACCGTTTCACATAATCACAATCTCGGAGTGCGCTTCTCCCACAAGTCGCTTGGTCATACGTAACTACTCGGTGCTGCTCACAAGCCGCCGAGTATCCGTAACACATGCTGGATAACTCAGCCACCGGTAGAACGTGCGGACCAAAGCACCGGATCACTTATTCCACTTAGATTTCACATAGGTTTCAAGTGAACATGTCACTCGAATCCATTTTTATTCCTAAGGTTCAACCGGAAATTTCTCACTTGTCGATATTTTGTCAATTACATCAAATATTCAGCCACAATTCATGCCGTTTATCAAAATATGAAAATCTAAGTAAAAACAATACATTATTTACATACAAACTTACCTCGGTTGCAAAATATGACGAATTTGCAATTCAGGTCAACAACCTTTTCTTTTCCCGATCAAGGTCAATTCCTCGTCTTTCTTGATCTATAATAACATATTTAACTCATTTAATACGCACATTATTCAATTTAGTCTAAAAATCACACTATAGAAAAATTACATTTTTGCCCCTAAAGTTTCACATATTTATAATTTTGCCCCAATACTCAAAAATTAAACTTCAGCCCTTATTCTTATGTTTTATAGCATGCTGATCATTTTTTCCCTTCTATGGCAACATCAAATTCTTACTCTAACATACACTTATGAACATTAGGAATTTTTACTGATTATGTCATTTTACAGTTTTCACTTAAAATTACTTAGCAAAAGTTCTTTAACATCATTTCAAGCTTCATATTCTACCATAAAACATCAAAATACATGCATTTCATCCATGGGTAAATTTTTAAACACAAACCCTAGCTCAAAATAATGGTAGAAATAGGTAAATCTTGTTACGAGGATTTCAAAAACGTAAAAATCATTAAAAAGCGGCTAGAAACGGACTTACAATCGAGCTTGGGAGCTTGAGAAGCCCTAGCTATGTCTTCCTTATGAGAATTTCGGCCAAGGGGTTGAAGATGATCAAAAATTAGCTTTTAATTTTGTTTTTAACTCATTTTAATCACTAAATGACCAAAATGCCCTTAACTTAAAAATATTCTATTTAACCTATTTAATGTCCATTTTTTTCCAAAAAGTTAACCAATGGTCTAGTTACCTTTTAAGGACCTTCAATTTAAAATTTCATAGCAATTAGATACCTCTAGCTTCTAGAACTCAAGTTTTGCACTTTTTACAATTTAGTCCTTTTGACTAAATTGAGTGCTCAAACACCAAAATTTTTTGAACGAAATTTTTACGAAATCATTTCATAAAATTGTAGATCATAAAAATATAAGAATATTAATTTTTAAAAATTTTTTTTTCCTCATCTGATTTGTGGTCCCAAACCACTATTCCGACTAAGCTCAAAATCGGGTTGTTACAACTCTCCCCCTTTTAGGGATTTTCGTCCCAAAATCTTACCGAGAAAAAGAGGTTTGGGTATCTTGTTTTCTCATGGCTTCCTCTGGTTCCCACGTAGCCTCTTCTATTCCATGTCTTTGCCACAATACTTTCACTAAAGCTATACTTTTATTTCTTAACTGTTTAACCTCTCGAGCCAAAATCTTAGTCGGTTCCTCATCATAGGTCATATCCGGTTGAATCTCAATCTCTGTCGAGAAATCACATGTGAAGGATCGTAACGATAGCGTCGCAACATTGACACATGAAACACATTATGAATTCTTTCTAACTCTCTTTGGTAAAGCTAAGCCGATATGCCATCGGTCCAATCCTTTCGATAATCTCATACGGCCCAATGAAACGAGGACTCAACTTGCCCTTTCGGCCAAATCTCAAAATCTTTTTCCATGGAGATACTTTCAGAAACACTTTATCACCCACTTGAAACTCAATTTCTTTTCTTTTCAAATCCAGCGTATGACTTTTGTCGATCCGAAGCGACTTTCAAACAATCACGAATTACTTTCACTTTCTCTTGCTTTCTCTAACTAAATCAACTCAGTGAATCTGCTTTCTCACTAAGCTCGGTCCAATACAAAGGAGTTCGACACTTGCGACCATATAATACTTAAATGCGGTGCCATCTCAGATACTCGATCGATAACTATTATTGTAAGCAAATTCAACCAAAGGTAGATATTTCTCCCAACTACCTTCGAATTCTAAAACACAACATCGGAGCATGTCTTCAAGAACTGAATTACTCTTTCGGATTGACCATCGGTTTGCGGGTGAAACGCGTACTAAAATTCAATTTCGTACCCAAGGCTTCTTGCAACTTTTTCTAAAACCTCGAAGTAAACCTCGGATCTCTATCCTAAATAATAGACATAGGCACTCGTGCGATTTCACAATTTCAAAGAAATATACAATACACCAACTTATCAAATGAGTAGTCGATGCGTCTGCACTAGGTATAAAGTGAGCCGATTTCACAATCTATCCACCACAACCCAAACGGCATCTTTCTTTTTGAGTCGAGAGGCAACCGGTCACAAAATCCATCGTAATTCTATCCCATTTCCATTCGGGAACCATCACTGGCTGAAGTAAACCCGAAGGCACTTGATGCTCGGCTTTCACTTGTTGGCAAATCAAACACTTTGATACAAACTCAGAAATTTCTCTTTTCATACCCGGCCACCAATAAAATTTCTTCAAATCATTATACAATTTTGTACTACCCGGATGAACTGACAAACAACCACTGTGTGCCTCATGTAAAATTTTTCGAATCAACTCATCATCTTTTGGTACACACACCCTATCACGAAACATCAAACAATCATCTGGTCCGATTCGAAAATCAATCACAACCCAATTCACATTGAACTCTTTTAACTTGCAATTCCTGTCTTTCTTTTGAGCTTCGCAAATTTGTTTGATGAAATAACGGTCTAGCCCTCAACTCGGCCAAAATCGAACCGTCGTCAAACAAAGTCAAACTCGTATTCATAGCTCTCAAAGCATACAAAGATTTTCTACTCAAGGCATCTGCAACTACATTCGCTTTTCCCGGATGATAATCAATCACTAACTCATAATCTTTCAATAATTCGAGCCACCTCCGTTGTCGCAAATTCAAGTCCTTTTGATTCATCAGATATTTTAAACTTTTATGATCGGTAAAGATTCGACATTTCTCACCATACAAATAATGACGCCAAGTCTTCAAAGCAAATACGATGGCGGCCAATTCCAAATCATGCGTCGGATAGTTCTTTTAAATGCGGTTTTAGCCGCCTCGAGGCATAAGCTACTACTTTGCCCTCTTGCATCAACACACAACCAAGACCATTCAATGATGCATCACTATAAATCACAAACTCTTTTCCCGACTCAGGTTGTACCAAAACCGGTGCTTCAGTCAATCGCGCTTTCAACTTCTCGAAACTTTGCTGACATTTATCGGTCCATTCAAACTTAACATTCTTTTGCAACAACTTAGTCATAGGAGAGGCAATCATTGAGAATCCTCAACAAAACGTCTATATACCCGGCTAAACCCAAAAAGCTTCTAACTTCGGATACATTCTTTGGCGGTTTCTAATCAACTATTGCTTAAATTTTACTCGGATCAACCCGAATACCATCACCAAAACTATATGTCCCAAAAATCGACTTCACAAAGCCAAAACTCACTTTTACTAAATTTAGCAAACAATTTCTTTTCTCTCAAAATCAGTAACACCATTCTCAAGTGTTTAGCATGTTCGGACTCATCTCGAGAATAAATCGGGATATCATCTATGAACACAACCACAAACTTATCCAAGTATGGTCGAAAAATGCGATTCATCATGTCCATAAAGATGGCGGGAGCATTAGTCAAACCGAAAGCATCACAAGAAACTCATAATGTCCGTACCTCGTTCTAAAAGCGGTTTTTTGCACATCCGACTCTTTAACTCTCACCGATAGTAACTGACCTCAAAGTCGATCTTTGAAAACACTTGTCGCCCCTTTCACCGGTCAAATAAATCATCAATTCTCTAAGAACGGATACTTGTTCTTTATAGTCACTTTGTTGAGTTGTCGATAGTCAATACAAAGTCTCATAGATCCATCTTTTTCTTCACAAACAATACGGGAGCACCCCAAGGAGAAAAACTCGGTCTCACAAATCCCTTATCATCACAACTCTTGCAACCGAGCTTTTAATTCTTTCAATTCACTCGGAGCCATTCTATAAGGAGCAATCGAGATCGGTGCAGGTCCGAGCAATAGATCAATAGCAAATTCAATCTCTCTAATTGGAGGTAACCTGGCAATTCTTCCGGGAACACATCCGAAATTCACAAACTCTGGTATTGACTCAAGCTTCGACTCGGACATCTCGATTATTCAACACATAAGCAATATAAGCTTCACACCCTTTTCTCATGTATTTACGAAAGCGGACATGTGCGAAATCACCATAGGCAATTTATTTGATTCATCTGTTTCAACCCAAAGAATCTCACCATTTTCACATTTCAATTCAAGGGTTTTCTGTCTACAATTTTACCTTAGCATCATACAATGTCAACCAATCCATACCCAGAATACCGTAAACTCATCAAATGGCAACAACATCAGATTAGCCGGAAAACAAGGGACCATGAATCATCAAAGGACAATTCTTGCAAACCTTATCAACTAACACATATTTGCCTAAAGGGTTTGACACTTTAATCACAAATTCAGTAAGTTCAACAGGCAAACTTTTACTAGATACTAAATTCACACAAACATAGGAATGAGTAGATCCGGGATCAATCAATGCAATAACATTAGTATCATAAAGAGAGAATGTACCAATGATCACATCGGGAGATGACGCATTTTCACGGCACGTATGACATAAGCTCTCCAGCAGGTGCTCTCACTTCTGACCTTACAACTGATTCTTTCGCTATACTTTTACTGCTAGCTCCAGTTCTGGCATTTCTCAGTGGTCTACCTCTGCTGGCAGTATTACCCGGTCTAACACTCTGATATTTTCCTTCTTCAATCTTCTCAGGGCAATCTTTAATATAATGCTCTCGAGAACCACACTTAAAACAAGCACGGCTAACCATATAACACTCGCCGGGGTGTCGTCTACCACAATGTCGACATTGTGTCTATTGGATCTAACATTACCCACACTTGCCATTGAAGTAGCTTGAGTTTTAGAACCCGAATATGATCTCCCACGGTTTTGGTGCGAATACCCAGCTGAAACAGTCAATCGATGATTCATATCTTTGGATTTCTTGGATTGAGATTGGAATGACTTACTTATTGGCCTCTTTCTTGCATCTCTGGCTTCAATCACAGCTTTTCTCTTTTCTTTGTTCAGCTCTTCAGCTTTACAAGCTCGATCAACCAATACCACAAACTCTTTCAGCTCTAAGATCCCAACTAGCAGTCGAATATCCTCGTTCAACCCATCTTCAAATCTCTTACACATAATGGCCTCGGTAGACACACATTCCCGGGCATATTTATCGAGTCTAACAAACTCTCTTTCATACTCTATCACGCATACATTACGCCCTGCTTTAACTCGAGAAACTCTTTGCGTTTTTGATCAATGAACCGTTGGCTTATGTACTTCTTTCTAAATTCCTCTTGGAAGAAATCCCATGTAACCCTTTCTTTCGGAACCACGTATATACGATGTCTTCCACCAGTGATATGCCGAGTCCCTTAATAAAGATATTGCACACTTTAAACATTCTTCTGAAGTACAAGAAAGTTCATCAAATACCCGAATAGAATTCTCAAGCCAAAACTCTGCTTTCTCGGGATCATCATCTATGTTAGCCCCGAATTCTTCAGCCCCTTGCTTTCGGATCTTATCAACCGGAGGCTTAGTCAGTCTTATCATTTCTGTACCTTGAGGAACTACGGGAACCGGTTGAGGAATAGGAGGAGGTGGAGGAGGTTGAACATTTGGATTCGCTCGAACAAATTCTGTATACCAATTATTCATCATATGGAGGAAGGCTTCCCGAGCCCCATCTCCTTGACTATGTGTTTCAGGTCTACTACCCACTGGCACGGTCCCTTGCGTGGGAGCCGGCGCATTACTTTCTACGTCATCAGCTACAGCTCGGTCGGGATCCATTTACTATATAAAAACACAATTTAAATTGTCGAGTCGTCACACTATCACGATATTTTTATGGCATGTATAGCTAGACTTTCACATACGCTATGTTAGTCCGAGAACCGACTAAACCATAGCTCGATACCACTAAAATGTAACACCTCTTACCCAGGTCTGTCGCGGAACAGGATACGAGGCATTATCGGACATGATCCAAGCTATTGTACAAAATTCAAAATGTAAAATCCATATAAAGTTAAAACTTTTCCCATACATAGTCGTCAATACCCATAAGCAAAATAACTCGTCAATACCCATAAGCAAAATAACCATTCGTAACTATAAATAACTAAACAATGAAGCCTTCTATACATGCCATAATTTCCAAAATATTGTTTTCAAAATACCAAAAGAAAAGGTGATAGTGTGAATAGATCTCCGACGATCACCGTATCCCGAACTAGCTTGATGACACTATAAAACAAGGAAAAGAAAAGAGAGTAAGCATATAGCTTAGTAAGTAAGTATATAAATAATTAATAAATGGATTTAGTATTTTTACAAAACAACACATTCAAACCTACAATCAAATTCATTATTTATTCAAGTTTGGAGCAAGCTGTCTATTCGAGTCACAGTGACTAAATTATTTTTATATTAAGCTACGAAACTCCAAATTAAGATCCGTAAATTTTCACTGAAACTAGATTCACATATCTTTATACCATAAAATTTCCAGAATTTTTGACTTAGCCAATTAGTACAGTTTATTCATTAAAATTTCTCCTGTTTCACTATTTGACTATTCTGACCACTTTTCACTACGAATCAATTTTCTCCTTGTACAGAATTCAAATGATGTTGTAACTTGTTTCATTTGAAACTAGACTCATTAAGGAATCTAAATATATAAATTATGTCCCAAATTTATTTTTGTACAATTTTTAATGATTTTTCCAAGTCAGAACAGGGGATCTCAAAAATCACTCTGAACCAGTCTCACAAAAATCTAAATATCTCAAAATACAGAACTTCTTTTCTTTCTTTGTTTCTTTCATATGAAAATAGACTCAATAAGATTTAATTTCATATATTATTCAAATTCTAATTCAATTTCTACCATTTTTGGTGATTTTTCAAAGACACATAACTGCTGCTGTTCAAAACTGTTTTATTTCTAAATTTCAAGAACTTTCATTGTAACATTTACTCCGTATCAATCTTACCAAAGTTCTATCACATATCGAGCACATTGCTCATAAGTTTACACACATATACCTACACTTATTCATCACATAATCACAGTCATTTACACTTAGTCATTTCCGTTGAACATATCGAATATTAACGGATACATCGTAATATTGCACATAGTGCCACACTTGTAGCCAAAGCTACTTCACATCACTTATCACACATAGGCTCGTTCTTGAGCTATTCACATTCGCGGTCTGCTCACACAAGCTGTCGGTCATACGTAACTACTCGGTGCTGCTCACACAAGCTGTCGGTATCCGCAACACATGCGGGATTACCCGACCACCGGTAGAACTTATAAGACCAAAGCACCGTTTCACATAATCACAATCTCGGTCCGCTCCCACACAAGTCGCTTCGGTCATACGTAACTACTCGGTCTTGCTCACACAAGCCGTCGAGTATCCGTAACACATGCTGGATAACTCAACCACCGGGTAGAACGTGCGGACCCAAGACCCGGATCACTTATTCCACTTAGATTTCACATAGGTTTCAAGTGAACATGTCACTCGAATCCATTTTTATTCCTAAGGTTCAACCGGAAATTTCTCACTTGTCGATATTTTGTCAATTACATCAAATATTCAGCCACAATTCATGCCGTTTATCAAAATATGAAAATCTAAGTAAAAACAATACATTATTTACATACAAACTTACCTCGGTGCAAAATATGACGAATTTGCAATTCGACCAACAACCTTTTCTTTTCCCCGATCAAGGTCAATTCCTCGTCTTTCTTGATCTATAATAACATATTTAACTCATTTAGTACGCACATTATTCAATTTAGTCTAAAAATCACACTATAGAAAAATTACATTTTTGCCCCTAAAGTTTCACATATTTATAATTTTGCCCCAATACTCGAAAATTAAACTTCAGCCCTTATTCTTATGTTTTATAGCATGCTGATCATTTTTCCTTCTATGGCAACATCAAATTCTTACTCTAACATACACTTATGAACATTAGGAATTTTCTGGGATTATGTCATTTTACCAGCTTTTCACTTAAAATTACTTAGCAAAAGTTCTTTAACATCATTTCAAGCTTCATATTCTACCATAAAACATCAAAATACATGCATTTCATCCATGGGTAAATTTTTAAACACAAACCCTAGCTCAAAATAATGGTAGAAATAGGTAAATCTTGTTACGAGGATTTCAAAAACGTAAAAATCATTAAAAACGGGGCTAGAACGGACTTACAATCGAGCTTGGGAGCTTGAGAAGCCCTAGCTATGTCTTCCTTATGAGAATTTCGGCCAAGGGGTTGAAGATGATCAAAAATTAGCTTTTAATTTTGTTTTTAACTCATTTTAATCACTAAATGACCAAAATGCCCTTAACTTAAAAATATTCTATTTAACCTATTTAATGTCCATTTTTTTTTTCCAGAAAGTTAACCAATGGTCTAGTTACCTTTTAAGGACCTTCAATTTAAAATTTCATAGCAATTAGATACCTCTAGCTTCTAGAACTCAAGTTTTGCACTTTTTACAATTTAGTCCTTTTGACTAAATTGAGTGCTCAAACACCAAAATTTTCGAACGAAATTTTTACGAAATCATTTCATAAAATTGTAGATCATAAAAATATAAGAATATTAATTTTTTTAAATTTTTTTTTTCCTCATCGGATTTGTGGTCCCGAAACCACTATTCCGACTAAGCTCAAAATCGGGTTGTTACAGTCAGAAAGTCTTAAAATTTATATAATGAATGATCGAGCCTAGAAACTAACTTATGACAACGATTGAGGCAAGCGCAGCTATCGTTTGGTGGTATAGCTATGGCAAGACCGGAAGTATCATATCCTCAAGGACCAAAAGTACTAGTAATTACTGTCTTTTTATTATTTAGCCTAAGAGTAAAGGGAATTGTTGTTTAATCTAAAACTAACGAACTACTAAGCTAAAGATGCTAAGACTTAGAGAATGAATTGGGAAAATAATTTTGGGGAAAACCAATTGATTGAGACAATACCCGAGGAAGAATCCACCTAGACTTCACTTGTTATTTAACTCTGAACCAGGCAATTTATTCACTTGACTTGATCCGTAGGATTCCCTAATTTATATTAATACCTATTTCGAGGCTACTAACGTCTAACCCTAAGTTGATTAATTGAAATCTCTTTCTAATTAAAACCCCTAGAATTGCATTAACTCGATCTATGGACTCCCATATTAGGTTTGACCTTAATCCGGTAGATTTTCGTCATCCTATTTCTAGGGTTGTGATCAACTCCGCTTAACTATGCTAGATCTTCTCTTAGACAGTGACTTTTGCTCCACTGCCTAAGCACATCAATACTTGAATTAATATCCTGAAATATCAATATAAGAATTAAGAACACATAATTAAGAACAAATCAAGTATTTATCATATAGTTCAGAAAACAATAACAAGATTCGTCTTAGGTTTCATCCCTCTCAGGTATTTGAGGGTTTAGTTCATGATTATAAAAGAATACATTTCAGAAGAAAGTATAAAACAAAACATAAGAAAAACCCTAAAACCCCCTGAAGGAAATTGAAGGGAAGATCTTCTGTCTTAAGTATGATTTTAGCTTCTTGAGATGAATCAACTAGCTATCTTTGAGTATATCCCACAATTCAGCCCTCTCTGGCTTGGCTCCTTGGCCTACCTGAACCGCCTCCTTTAGGTTGCCCTCTAGGGTGTTTATATAGGCTTTTGGAATGTCTTTCTTTGCCTCTAAGTACCCTTTTTCGATTAGAATTAAAATAGGTCACGGCAGGGACACCCCCGTGTGGCACGCCTGTGTAAATCAGGTTCAGGCCATGTTCGGGTCTGCTAAAGAGGCACGACCTTGTGGCTTAGGCCCAGGCCGTGTGAATTTCATATTTTGGCCCATTTTCTCCATTTTTGGCCTGTTTCTCGTTCTTTACATCCTCCGGTGCTCTCCTAAGTATAAAACATGAAATTAAAGGATTAGAAGCATCAAATTCCACAATTCGGGGGATAAATCATCCAAAAGTATGCTAAATGTGGGACTAAAATATGAACATATTACGGTTTATCAGTATGCAAAACATGAAGGACAAACACAAAAGACATAATAGTGAAATGTGAAATTAACTTTATTCATTTATTCATAATTCAAATATATAGAAAATAGTTACATGTTTACTACAATATGAACATATTTCCCAACAATAAGGAACAACAAACCAAGATCGTATTCAAGTTGTTCGAATCGAGAAAGAAAAATTTGAATCTAACTCGGAAAGAAGAAACCAAACATATTTAGAAAAACAAAGAAAATAACTAAAATAAGAAATTTAAGAATAAATAATAAATATTAAAAAATAATAACTAAATAAAGAAACGATAGAATAAAAAGTGGAAGATGGATAAAATAAAACAATGGATATGATGGATAAATAAATAAGTGTTCAATTGAACCTCTTTGAGATATAAACCCCAAAAACCTCAGTTAATAGCTCTAATCAACCATTTAAGAAATAATCCTTGGCAAATTGAACGAAGAAGAATGAATTTCCACGACTCATTGAAGATGAAAAACAATTGTGTATCTAATGAACAATGAGTTGACCTTTATATAGGCTTAGCTAAGTACATCCAAATAAAAGTCTTAAGTATATTAAAATCTAATCAATATAAACAATAAGTAGTTTTAAACTAAAATTTCTTGTTGACTAAGAAACATAAAACTACTAAATAACTTTAAATACTTAAAAAAATATCCGAATTTCAGAATAAATAAATAATAAATTAATAAAACCTAGTAAGTACAATATTGGGGTCATATATAATAAAAATTAAGCCTAAAATTGAACCAAATATGATTCAACCTCGAATTAAAAGCTCGAAAATTGTAATTTTCGTAATAATCTCGTCCAGAAATTATATTTGCGCAGTCTTTACTAAAATAGTTATAACTTAAGATTTCTAACTCAAAATGTTACACCCCCAAACTCGGCTTGGACGTTATGGACGGATCTGGCGATGTTATATGATAGGGTGATTGAAAACTAAATTGACGATACCATTTCCGTTTGTTAACATTTGATTAACTCAAATAAAAAAAAAATGCATGTCCATTGATTTGTCTCAAACTTATTTTTTTAGCTGAAGCTTTGGAAATCATTTATTTTAAGTAGATTCGTTCATTTTATGGAAACCTTAGTTTTTAGGAAATCTGTATTTTGAGTAAGGTTGTAGTTGTAAGACTGTAAAAGTAGTTTAAAGTTTCCAAAGTTAAAGCGAAACAGTCCATAAAGTCCAACTACATAAAAATACCCCATAAACAAATAAAACCATAAACGAAAGTAAGCAATTTAACATATGTGTGGCCACCGTCGAGTCCTCTGCTTCACCGAACCGTCAAGTCTGGGGATTACCTGTACAGATTGACAAGAAGGAGTGAGTTTACGTAAACTCAGTGTGTAATCCTCACAGAAAACATGCATATAGTCAATTAGTAGAAAACAGTCCAATGCAGTCTAGGGCCTAAGCCCATTACAGTTTCAGTAGTAGTTTGGGCCTTAGCCCATTTCAGTCCAGTATCAGGTATGCATTAGGGCTTTAGCCCATCACGATGACGATAATGCAAACAATGAATCGATAATGAGTCCTACCCACCAGCCTCTACACACCATCTCCGTCCATCCCTACACTTCATGTGGGGTTTAAAACACCCACCCATCCCTACACTTCGAGTAGTACCGAATGCGGCACATATTCAGTATATTTGTAATACCCCGAAAATTTTTACAGTAAGATATTATCTTTGATATAGTAAAATAAGAAAATAAAGCGACAAAAAGGAAAATTTTGGAGTTATGATAATATTGGGAAGTATATTATGATATATTAATTCAAGAAAGGACTAAATGGTAAAAGTGAGAAAAGTTTTGTTGCCTAAGAGTAAATACTCAAAACTTGAGGGGTTAAAGTGTAAATATGAAAAAGTTGAAGGACCAATAGTGCAAATATTCTAAGGATGGAATGATCTAGAAACTGAAGAAAATGGATGAATTAGGACCAAATTGAATAGGTAAAGAATTATGAGGGACTAAATCATAATTTTACCAAATTATGTGATGATTTAAGGATGTGATTCTAAAAGATCACAAAGGGCAAAATGGTCAATTGGAAGAGAGAGAAATCTAGAAAGTAATGATGATGTTGATGATATTTTATAATTATTAATTAGATAAATATTATTTTATTAATATTTTAATGCGATATTTTATTATTATTTATTTAGTATATAAGGAAGGAAAGATGAAGAATTTCTATCATCTTTCCCATGCACCAACGTGAGAAGAAGAGAGAAAGAAAGAAATTTTTGCTTTCTTTACAATTTGGTCCTTTCACCAAAAATCCACCATTTTCAAAAGAATTTCCATAGCCATCAAGAGAGAAAGATAACAATGAGACTATAGGGAGCTGGAATATCAAGTTAGATTCAAGAAATTGAAGCTGGAGGAGAGAGAAAATCAAGTAAAAGATTGAAATCAATAAGACAAGGTAAGAGCATTAAGATTTCAATATATTTTTAAGTTTGATATTGTTGAAAAAGCATGGAAATGATGTTAATGTAGAGTTTTATTATATAAGGTTTTATGTTCTTGATATGTTAGTGAAGGAAAATAAGAGAAAGTGATGGGAAATATCGTAGAGAAAGGAAATAAAGGTGTTACAAACTTGGTAATTAACATTTTGCACTAAAACAGTTTTGGACAACAACAGTAGTCTAACTTTGAAAAATCACCAAAAAATGTGGAAATTGAATTAGAGAATGAATAAAATATGGGAAAATAAGAGAAAGTGATTGGAAATATCGTAGAGAAAGGAAATAAAGGTGTTACAAACTTGGTAATTATCATTTTGCACTAAAACAATTTTGGACAACAGCAGTAGTCTAACTTTGAAAAATCACCAAAAATTGTGGAAACTGAATTAGAAAATGACTAAAATATGAAATTAAATAGTAAATTTTGTGAGACAAGGTCAGAATTATTTCAGGGTTCCCCTGTTCTGAATTTAGAAAATCATTAAAAATGGTATAAAAATATTTGGGGGGTTTAAATTTACATTTTTAAATTATTAATGAGTCTATTTTTAATATAAACAAATGGGAACATCATCGAAATCCCATACTAAGAGATAATTAATTTTTAGTAAAGAAAGGTAAAAGCTGTCAAACAGCAGAACAGAGTCAAATTTGAAGATTTTACTGTACTTATTGGCTAAACTATAAATTCTGAAATTTTTATGGTAGAAAAATATTTGAGTCTAGTTTCTAAAACATCAACTGGATCTTAAATTGTAATTCTGTAGCTCAAGATATAAATAATTTAGTGACTATGACTCGAATGGACAACTTTGAATAAATTTATAAGTAAATAGTTAAATCATAGATAATGTTACTTATAAGCATGTTATATAAATTAAGGATGTGGAATGCAAAGGAGGAGGAGGAAACATATATGAATATTCAGCTAGCACGACTAATTTACATGTTTTAGGCTCAGGGATTAAATTGAATAAAAGTAAAACTTTATTGGCAATTTCGTAAAAATGTCAGAAATGCCCAAATTGTATGAAATGAATTATTTTATTATTTAAATTACAAAATTGAATGAAATTATTAATTTAGATCAAGATCGGGTGAAAACATGTTTTAGGGATTAATTGAAAAGTGTTGAAATCATGGAAAATTCTGATTTTCATAGAATTCATGGGTTGTTATCAATATATATGAGAATAATTAGTCTTGAAACAAGGATTAATTATAAGAATTTTATTTTTCTGAGCCTAAGGATGAAATCATCATTAATTAAAAACTTAGGGGCAAAATGGTAATTTTGCCTAAAGCATTAATTGAATGTATCAGAATATGAAATGAATGAAAATGATGATCAAATTTATTTATAAAGATCCGGATGACTCAAGTACGAGACTTGAACGTGGAAAAGAAAAGATATCAAATTAGTGAAATTATAAACATGAACAAGTAATGAGGTAAGTTCGTGCAACTTGAATTGAATTCTTGAATGCTTGAATTGTATATTTATGTGACATGAATGTGAATTGAATGTTTAATGTATGATAATAGATAAAATATTGATAATACTTGATAAAAAGAGAAATAAATCTCGGCTAGATGGAATAGAATTTGATGGATAATACTTGATAAAAAGAGAAATAAATCCCGGCTAGATGGAATAGAATTTGATGGATCACTGAAAAGGATTTGACAGTAAAAAGGATCTAGCCCGGACGGGTGATCTTGGTATTAGCCCTCCCAAAGAATATGTGTGAAAAAGATCTAGCCCGGACGGGTGATCCTGATATAAGCCCTCCCGAAAAATATGTGTGAAATGGATTTAGCCCGGACGGGTAATCCAAAGTAAATGTGAGTCTGGATTTAGCCTGGACTGGTAATCCAGACAAAACTCTGTAGAATATTTGTCATTGCAGGGGATTTAGCCTGTACTGGTAATCCCGACAATACTCTTTGAGCATATGTTACAGGGGATTTAACCTGGACTGGTAATCCCGCTGTAAGAAATGAGGTTCACAGGAGTGTGTTATTTGAAAAGGACTTATGTATATATATGTACGAATTGACGGTTAATGAGATTGTACACTATAAGTGTACTATTGGAAATCCATCGAAGTTCTGAGAAATTCAACGAGATAAATATAGAAAATGGTAAGTACTTGAAATCATGAAACTAAACTTGAAATACATAGAAATGATAATTATTTGATATATTGAAATATGACATGGAAAATACATGTATGTGAAACTTGCCTGATAATTATGCATATTCAAGATTATGAACTGCTACTGGAATAAATATACACTAAACTCATGAAAATGATGGTACATGAAATATTGTCATAATGAATTGAATACTTTATATTTATGAAGAAACAGCAAGAGAATGATATGTATCATGACATGTAAATATGAGACTATCTTTGATACATTGATACAAGGAAAATTATGTATATTAAGACGATTAATAAATTCAAGTCAGACATGTCGAGAAAATAAGTTTGTCAATATTAAAATACGCTAACCAATGTTGTTGCTTAAAGTTTAGGCAAGTGCCAAATTACTGGTTGAATGGTAATATGTTTAATTATAAGGTGCATTGAAATGGTAAGTGCTTAGATAAAAATATAATTGAGCTTATGAAAGAGTGGAAAGGTTTCAGTTATGCAATTTCTTATGAAATGATTTGTTATGTGAAACAGCCGTATGAATCCTGCACCTAATTCGAAAATAAAAATTAACTACACGACCTAGGGACACGGGCGTGTGAAGCCACACAACCTGGAGTGAGGTAAGTCACATGGGCGTATTGGCCACACGGCCTGACCACATAGATGTGTCCCCGAACCACATAGGCATGCAACTTCTGTAGTTGAGAAAAAATTTAGGATTTTGCGAAAAATTCCCTATGATTCCGATTCAATCCCGGTTGGTTCCTAATGTATGTTTTGAGCTTTGAGGGACCAATAAAGGAACGTTATGATTATTTTCAGAATATGAATAATAAATGACTCGAAATTATTTGAAAATGTTCAATAAACTCCGGTAATGCCTCGTACCCTATTCCGGCAGCGGATACGGGTAGGGGGCGTTATAATATTGCAGCTGAGCTACCAGATAATAGGCTTAAAGCCTTTCAGTACACTTCCTCCATATATCATTATCCCAACCCAATGCAATGCAAACATACAATATGTCATACTTTTATGCAACCATCAGCCATACGTATACATATATATTTATATCAGTAATCATGCATAATTTATCATGCATCACATACACTCAGATCATACATTTAAGGGTCTAGGTAACGCTTACCGATCGTACAGTAGGTTCACAGTCGACTTGGGCGGCCCGTGCAACCCTTGGAATCATTTCAGATAAATGGGCTCACACGCCCATGTGGCTTGCCCGTGTGGGTCCACACGCCCAGATTGGCCTTGGCCGTGTGGATCAAACGGCCTGGCCCAAAATCCCACATGCCCGTGTGGACTACCCGTGTGATGCACACGGCCTACCTAGCCATCACATGGCCGTGTCTTGTGCACACGGCCTGGCCTCCTCGATCACACGCTCGTGTTATGGCACACGACCTACCACACGGGCAACCACACACCCGTGTGGCGTCGATAGTGAGGTTTTTCACTTTCATTGAATCCCCGATTTCTGCGTAATCGGGTACACACCTATTACAAATTTGATGTAAAAACCTTCCGAGCCTGCCAGAACCCTAACTATCCCAAAAGGTTACGTTCACATTTTCACACACGGAGAGCCCCATACTTCTTGATTTGCCACGTAAAAACACAATGCCAAAAAAAAGAACAAACCTTGCTGGAGCGGAAAAGAAAAGAAAAGATTTTGTTTGAAAAGAAAAGGGAAAACGAAAGAGGAAGAAATGTGAACTTCAATTTTTTTCTTCAGGAGAGATTTTTTTGGGGAAAACTGAATACCCAAATCCCACTAATTCTCATCCTAACCACCCACTACTTAGAATTCCACTACGACGGGAACTCTAACGCAGAGCCAAACAAAAATAAAAGCTCCCTTGTCTATATAGGATTCGAACACAAGACCTCCATCAAACCAACACTTCACCTAACCACCAGACCAGCAGGCTCATTCTGATATTTACAAATAACTAAATATAAGCCCATTGAACAGAGGTAGGGCTTAATTCCAAAAATAATCAAAATTTTCCAAAGGCGGGACTTGAACTTGGGACCTCTCACATATACCCAGAACACTTAACCATTGAACCAGATACACATTTGTGTAAAAAACTTATAGAAATAAAATTATAAAAATTTGGGGCGTTTCAACTCTACCCCCTAAAAGAAATTTCAACCTTGAAATTTACCTGATCAGAACAGATGAGGATACTGCTGACTCATCGCATCCTCAGGCTCCCACGTGGCCTCTTCAGTGCTATGATTCCGCCACAACACTTTTACTAAAGGGATAGACTACTTCCGAAGAACCTTTACATCGCGTTCCAGAATCTGAACCGACTCCTTCTCTAAGGTCAAATCTGGCTTAACCTCAATCTCCTCAACAGGGATAATATGAGTAGGATCAGAGTGGTAGCGCCTCAACATCGAAATATGGAACACGTCATGAATACGGTCAAGCTCTAGAGGTAACCCCAATTGATAAGCGACTGGTCCCACTCGCTTCAGAATTTGGTAAGGCCCAATAAACCTAGGACTCAGCTTGCCTTACGACTGAACCTCAAAATCTTTTTCCATGGTGAGACCTTGAGAAATACGAAGTCCCCCACAGAATACTCAATCTCGCGTTTCATCAGATCCGCATAAGATTTATGTCTGTCTAATGCCGCTTTCAATGGATCCCGAACCAATTTGACCTTATTCTCGGTTTTAGAAACCAACTGAGGACCCAGAACACGTCGTTCACCCAACTCAGTCCAACACAAGGGAGTACGACACTTACGACTATACAGAGACTCGTAAGGTGCCATCTGAATGCTAGACTGGAAACTGTTATTATAAGCAAACTCCACTAGCGACAGATACTCCTCCCAACTGCCTCAAAAATCGATAGCACAGCTCCTCAACATATCCTCCAGTATCTAAATCACCCTCTCCGATTGGTTCATCGATTGCCCGAGGATAAGACGCGTCTTCAAGTCCAACCTTGAACCTAGAGCCTCATGTAGCTTCTTTTGAAACTGAGACGTGATGCAAGGATCCCTGTCAGAGATGATCGAAACTGGTACCCCATGCAGTCTTACTATCTCAGAAATATAGAGTTTCGCCAGCTTCTACAAAGAATAATCTATCCTAACTAGGATGAAGTGTGCAAACTTGGTCAACTGATCCATGACGACCCACACTGAATCCTTCTTAGTGGGTGTTAAAGGTAACCCAGTAACGAAATCCATCGTTACACGATCCCATTTCCATAACAAGATCTTAACCGGCTGCATCAAACCCAAAGGCAACTGATGCTCAGTCTTAAGCTGCTGGCATGTGAGACATCTAGCCTCAAAATTGGTAACCTCACGCTTCAACCCCGACTACCAATACAATTCGCGAATATTGCGGTAAATTTTATTATCGCCGGGATGCATAGGATAAGGGCTACTATGCACCTCTCTCAGAACCGACTATCTCAAATCAGAATCATTCGACACACATACCTTATAACAACCCGATTTAGACCCTAATCGGAATAGTGGTTTTGAGACCATAAATTCGAGGTCAGAAAAATATTTTTATATTATTCTTAATGTTTATTATATGTGATATAGCCTGTTGAAAATTCTGTGTGGTAATTTTATTGACTGAGTGTCGAATTATGAGAAAGAATTTTATCGCATAAAGTGTAAAATCTGTGTGCTAATTGTTAAGTGCTTAATTGCTATTGTCTTTATAATAGGATGGCCTTAAGAGGCAATTAAGCCATTTTAAAGTTAGTGGATGAGTAATGGACGGTTGTGCCATTAAATGAACAAGTTTTATTTGTAATTAGTTAAGGGTAATTTAGTAAAAAGTGAATTATTATGTTAGTATGATAAAACAACATGAAAGTAAAGCATAGTTCTCATCTTTTGTGCCGTAATTTAGCAAAAAAAAAAAAAAGAAAGAATAAGCTAGGTTCCGCTAGCTTTTGATCAAAATTAAGGTATGTTTTGACTTTAGTTTTTGATGATTTTATGTTTTTGAGATTGTTGCTTAGTCTACTATCAAGCCCATGTTGTAATTTGAAGAATTGATGATGTTTATGAGATGTATCATTGATGAAATGGTGAGCTTTGTGATGAATATTGGTGTTAAATGGAAGATATGTGTTTAATGAACATGTTTTGTTCTTGGATTTTTGGTGAATTTAGCTAATTAGGGCTAAATTGTGAAAATGATAAATTGATGTGCTAAATGTGAAATAAATGAAATAATTGGGCTTGTATGATTCGGCAAGGCATGGATACAAGCAAATTATGTGTATTTGGTGATTTGATGAATTAGGGACTAAAGTGTCAAAGTGTGGAAATGTGAGGGCTATTTTATAAAATGCCCTAAATATGTGTGTTTGGACTAAATTGAATGAATTTGTGATTGAATGGATTGAATTTGAATGTGTATAGACCAAGAAAGGAGAGGTTCGGATCGAGATCGAGGCAAAGATAAAGTGCTCGATTAATCTACCGTTTCAGTATTCGACGTCCTAGGTAAGTTCGAACATAATACGTGTATTTAGCTATGTTCAATGTTGTAAAATGAATGGTATGATAATATTGAAATGTGAATGTTATGTGAGGGCTCGAGTTATGTGGCACTAAGTGTGTGTATTCGGAAATGTGACTGAGATGATTAGCATTGTGTGTGCGAAATAATATAAGCTTCGGCTTTGTGGTTGGCACTGTGTGTGCGATACCGATTTAAGATCGATTTGAAATGGATGCATTATGTGTGCTATGCTAATTAAGCTTCGACTAACTATTTGGGCACTAAGTGTGCGATTGAATCGAAGAAGGGACGAAAGTTGATAGAAATGAAATAGTAAGTATTGAGTAGCAAATGTAATTGACAACTAAGTGTTTGCTAAGGTACGTTCGGAACCTATGTGGTTGATGAACCTATGAATGAGTTAAGGAAGGTTGATTGAATATATTAGTTTTGGATGGTATGATATATGTGATTGTGAAATAATCTATGTGATGGTTTGTTTTAGTATAATTTATTATGTTACGAACTTACTAACCTTTTGAAAGCTTACTGTGTGATTGTTTCTCTGTTTTACAGTGTCAGTAAAGCTAGCTCGAATCTGGGGATCGTCAGCATCTCTATCACACTATCAGTAATCTATTTTGGTACTTTTGGAAAGATGTATATAGTTGAAACATGACATGTATAGGCTAGAAGTTATGATATGTCTTGAAATGTTTAATCCTTGCCATGTGATTTGGCTTGGAAGTAGAATGATGTAGAATTTATGTATGATCTATGAATGTGGTATATTTCATGACTTTGTGGATTATGAAAGATGTAGTTTGAAGATGAATTATGGCATGAATTACATAATGCTTGATATGTATATATGTATTTTGAGATATACAATTGTTACTTTGAATGGACCCCTCATGATGATATTAGGTATGGAAGTAGATGGTAATGTTGATGATTATTTGATGTATGAGTTGGTATGTTTGAATGCATTTAAAAGCATGAATTGGAATTGTAGTGAAGCTTGTAGGTTGACCCTTGTATGGGTGGCAAATTGGCCTTGCAAATGGCCTATTTTGTATACATGGCCAAGAGACATGGGCGTGTGTCTCTGCCGTGTGGTTTAAGGATCACTTCTAAGTGTGTCTGGACAGGTTACACGGTTGAGGCCCACGGGCGTGCAAGATAGCCGTGTAATCAAGTCAGTAGCTAGTCTAATAACACATGGCCATGGCACACGGGCATGTCTAGTGGCCGTGGGGATAAGTCATTATGTATGCTCTGTTTTGACATAGCCTGGACACATAGGTGTGTCTAGTAGCTGTGTGAGGCACACGGCCTGACTGCACGGGCGTGTGACCTCAATAGTATTGAAAATATTTGAATTTCTGAAAACTTTCATAAGTGTTCGGTTTAGTCCCGACCTCTTCTCAACACATGTTTAAGGTCTCGAAGACCTAGATAAGGGACTGTATGCTTGTATTTGAATAAGTTTGATTGATGATTGACTTTGTGTCTTTGAGCGAATGTAAATTGTTCCGATGATTCGGTAATTCCTCTTAACCCTAGTCCGATGATGGTTACGGGTTAAAGGTGTTACATACCCGGCCTCGGAAACACTACACACCTTCAGAGTTTAACCCAAAGTCCGTAGTGCTACCACTCTCAATCTATCGGAACCGAAGACCCAAAGACTCATCCTCCAGCTGTTTACCCTTAATCTGCTCGATCCAAGTTGGTTTGACTTGCAGCACAACCAACAAACTCCCATCATCAAACAGGCTAATTTGAGCGAACATTGCTCTCAGATGGTACTCAATGGTACAGCCGTAATCCTTAAGTAGCTCAACACATCTACGCTGCCTAAGATTTAGCTCTTTCTGAGTAAGGAGGTACTTGAGGCTCTTGTGATCAGTGTAGATGATACACTTCTTACCATACAGATAGTGCCTCCAGATTTTCAGAGTAAAAACTATGACAGCCAATTCCAAATCTTGCATCGGGTAGTTCGACTCATGTGTCTTTAGCTGACGAGACGTATATGCTACAACCTTACCATTCTGCATCAACACATATCCCAAACCGAGACTATAAATCATGAACTCCTTTCCAGGTTCAGGCTGTATCAGAACAGGAGCCTCAGTCAGTAAAGTCTTGAGTTTCACGAAGCTCTCTTGTTGTGCATCAGACCAGACAAATGGTAGACCCTTACATTGCAGCTTAGTTAAGGGTGCTGGAATCAATGAGAAACCTTCCACAAACCGTCGGTAATAACCTACCAGCCCCAAAAAGCTGCGGATCCCAGACGCATTCTTAGGTTGCTTCCAATCCAATATAACTTTAATCTTCTGAGGATTGACTCAAATCTCCTCGGTAGAAACCACATGACCCAGAGAAGTTACTTCACGTAACCAGAACTCGCACTTGCTGAACTTAGCATAGAGCTACTTTTCTTTCAAAGTCTGAAGAACCACTCTAAGGTGCTCGTCATGCTCATCCTCAGTCCTTGAATAAACTAATATGTCATCGATGAACACGACCACAAATCGATCCAGATAGGGCTAAAAAACTTGGTTCATCAGATTTATGAAAGCTGCCGGTACATTAGTCAGTCCAAATGGCATCACTAGGAACTCATAGTGACCATAACGAGTCCTAAATGCCGTCTTATGCATATTAGTCTCCTTAACCCTCAACTGATGATACCCAGAGTGCAAGTCAATCTTAGATAACACAGACGCCTCTTGGAACTAGTCAAACAGATCATCGATCCTTGGTAATGGATACTTGTTCTTGATGGCTAGCTTATTCAATTGCTAGTAGTCAATACACATCCTCATGGATCCATCCTTTTTCTTAACAAGCAGTACCGGCACTCCCCACAGAGACACACTAGGGTGGATGAACCCATGATGCAACAACTCCTGAATCCGAGCCTTAAGCTTCATAAACTTATTCGATGCCATTCGATAGGGAGCGATAGACACCGGAGCTGTACCAAGAAAAAGTTCAATCCCAAACTCCACTTCTCGATTTGGAGGTAAACCCGATAGCTCCTCAAAGTAGACATCCGAAAAATCTCTTACAGTCCTGATGTCTTTTATAGTAGAGTCTCTAGAAATGAAAACATTAATATAGGCCAAGAACGCCTCACATCCCTTATGAACCAGTTTCTTGGCCACCATGCAGAGATTATTCGTCAAATAATTTTGACGTTCCCCTATCATTACTACATCATTATCCTCCTAGTTCTCAAAAGTTGCACAGTTGAGACTGACACGGTGCTCAACCAACTAGTTCATACCCAGAATCAGGTCGAATTCCCCAAATAGAAGCTCCATTAAATTAACCAGAAATACTGATCCTTGAACCTCTAGAAGAACATCTCTATACAATTTATTAACCCGAATAGATTGCCCCAACGAACTTAGTATAGTGACCTCACTCATAGTGCTCTCAAACGATAACCCTAGATTTTTAGAAACAGAACAGGCTAAGTAGGAATGAGTAGATCCTATGTCTATCAGAGCAAGATATGATACATCAAAAATAAGAGGCGTACCAGTGATGACGTCAGGAGCATCTCTGTCCTTACGACGACGAGCAGCATAAACAAGAGTTGTCTGCCTCGCCTCAGTTTGTCCAACACCTTTGCCTGGTGCTCTTTGTCCACGACCTATATCGTTACCACCCCTAGCCTGACCACGGCCCTTCGATGGTTGCTGTGCTACTCTCTGTGGTTGTGCAGTACTAGTACCCTGAGCTTGTATCTGATCGGCTCTGAACAGACACTTCCTAATGCGATGATCTAATGATCCACACCTCAGACACGCTTCAGTCTTTCTCCAACACTCACCCTGATGGTGTCTACCACAATCGACACATGGCTGCAGTCAAGTAGCAGTAACAGAGGGCCCAACTCTAACTGGCCCATCAGGTGTGGCCTTTTTCTTAGGCTTCTGTATAGAACTCGAGGCTCTGAATCCCTCTTGTTCTTACCCCTCTTGTTCTTAGCCCTCTCTATCTCTGTTTTGACATTCAGCGCGCTCAACATCTACGGCGATCTTCACCTTCTCGACTAGAACAGAAAAATCTCGCTCCCTTTACGAAGCTATCAGAACTCTAAAATTATCTCTGAGGCCATCCTCAAAGAGGACACACCTCTCATACACCGATGCCACCATACCTCACGCATAGCGGCTTAGCCTTTAGAACTCAGCCTCATACTCGACCACTAATCGATCCCCCTGGGTTAAAGTTAGAAACTCCCTCCTACGAACGTCCACATAACTGGCTCCCACATATTTCCACTAGAAGGTGGTCTTAAAGAACTTCCAGGTCAGACGTTCGGGCTGAGTGCCCTCCCTAACGGTCAGCCACCATTGATAAGCCTCGTCTCGTGACAGAGAGACTATACCCTTTAATTTCTGGTCAGGGGTGCAATCTAAGTCATCCATAATCCGCTCCGTATCCTCTATCTAGTACTCGGCCATATTAGGGGCGACTCTAGTAACACCCTTAAAAAGTTCAGCTCCATTGGACCGGAGCCGTTCTGTAATAAACCCATGGCTCCCAGATCTAGTATTAGGCCCAACTACCCTCTCCAATATCCTTAGCATAGCCTGGGACAATGCATCATCCCCAGCCATACGATCTTGAGACCCAGCCTCAGTAGCATGCGACACTGGTGTCTCGCTCGTATCTAGATTTGGCATACTGCCCAGTGAAGAGGACTCAGCTCGAACCCCCATACGACCCCTACTTCAACCTCTAGTACCACGTCCACGAATACCTCTTGCGCTCATCATAGATTCGAGATTTTATCTACATTAACAGTTTTATGAATCAGTTACAATTTCGATATTTATTAACTGATGTTTTATGTAAACAGTTTCAGTAATTCAAAGTGACTTTCACAAATCACTGTTTCTATCAATTTTGCTACAGGCACAGTTTTACTACAGTTTTAGTATACACTGCCTAAAGTGCTTTCACAGTATACTACCTATAGTAGTTTCAGAATATACTATCTATAGTATTTTTAGTTTACACTATCACAGTTTTAGAAATACTTACATGATCGAAGCCGGAGACTCAGTGTACCACATACTAAGTCAAATCATTTCAAATAAATTTGAGATTAATTCTTTAAAAACCAATTTTTAAAACCCAAAATCCACAGTCGAGTTTTGCAACCTGACTCTGATACCACTAAATGTCACACTCCAAACTCGGCTTGGTTGTTATGGATGGATCTGGAGATGTCACATGATAGAGTGATTGAAAACTAAATTGACGATACAATTTCCGTTTGTTAACACTTGATTAACTCAAATAAAAGAAAACACATATCCATTGATTTGTCTCAAACTTATCTTTTTAGCGGAAGCTTTGGAAATCATTTATTTTAAGTAGATTCGTTTATTTTATGGAAAACCTTAGTTTTTAGGAAATCTGTATTTTGATAAGGTTGTAGTTGTAAGTATGTAAAAGTAGTTTAAAGTTTCCAAAGTTAAAGCGAAACAATCCATAAAGTCCAACTACATAAAAATACCCCATAAACAAATAAAACCATAAACGAAAGTAAGCAATTTAAAATATGTGTGGCCACCGTCGAGTCCTCCACTGCACCGAACCGTCAAGTTTGGAGATTAACTATATAGATTAACATGAAGTGGTGAGTTTACGTAAATTCAGTGTATAATCCCCACAGAAAGTATGCATACAGTCAATTAGAAGTAAACAGTCCAATGCAGTCTGGGGCCTAAGCCCATTACAGTTTCAGTAGTAGTTTAGGCCTTAGCCCATTTTAGTCCAGTATCAAATATGCATTAAGGCTTTAGCCCATCACAGTATCAGTAATGCAAATAGTAATCAGTAACAGAGTCCTACGCAGCAGCCTCTACACACCATCTCCGTCCATCCCTACACTTCATGTGGGGTTTAAAACACCCACCCATCCCTACACTCCGAGTAGTACTGAATGTGGCACATATTCAGTATATTGCAGCTGGGCTGTCAAATAATAGGCTTATAGCCTTTCAGTACACATCCTCCAAATATCATCATCCCAACCCAATGCAATGCAAACATACAATATGTCATGCTTTTATGCAACCATCAGTCATACGTATATATATATATCAGTAATAATGCATAATTTATCATGCATCACATACACTTAGATCATACATTTAGGGGTCTAGATAACGCTTACTGACCCTACAGTAGGTTCACAGTCGACTTAGGCGACCCGTGCAACCCTAGGAATCATTTCAGAAAAATGGGCTCACACGCCCATGTGGCTTGCCCGTATGGGCTCACATGCTCAGATTGGCCTTGGCCATGTGGATCACACAGCCTAGCCCAAAATCCCACACGCCCGTGTGGACTACCTGTAACACCCCTAACCCCGAACCATCGTCGGAACAGGGTTACGAGGCATTACCGGACATATCAGACAATTTACGAATATAAATTTTGTTTAATATAAATTTCGCAAAGATTTACGCTTATTATTATATAAAACCCCACAATAAATTAAACCATATTCATTTCAATCATAACCAATTCAACCAATTCATTTGATAAATTTATTTTCTATTCCAAATACCTTCTAATCAAACTCAATCAATATAATATCAACTTAAATTTATCAAAAGATTAGTTAGATTAAAATAAATATACTTCTTTCATTATAATTCTTAAACTTGTACTACTAACATTTTTAACCATTTACATTCAAAACATAATAACCTTTATACACAACCTACGTACATGCCACATTATGAAAAGGAAATATACATCACCAAAAGTTTGTTGAAGTCGGTCCGGCTTCGGATCTTTGGTTCGATGTTGACTTCTACAACTGCATACGGAAACAACCGTGCGCTGCGAGTATACATGTACTCGATGGTATTACCATAATTCAAATTATAAACATAATAATCATATCATTAATTCATATAACTTTAATTTAACTAAACCAATTCAAACATAACTTTCATATAAGTTTGTCCTTCTCAATATATTCATACCATTCAATTTTAGCTATTCAACAATTGAAATAATACACAATCATGTTGAGCCACTATCCATTTCTTGAACCAATGGTTCATACTTTCTATTCTCATACTCATATTCCAATCACATTTTTCAGTTCATGTTCTATTTTCGCATTTCTTCCAATGGCTCAACCATTTCATTTTATTCAATTTAACCTTTTCTTTATTTACCCCTATTAACAGACTCGGACTTTAACGGATACACGGATTCCAACCCAAACACACGATGCACGGCACATTGTGCCTAAAACGGTACATAGTACTGATCGATATCTGGCACATAAGTGCACGCACATTACACGAGGTGCCTAAAATACGACACATAAAGTGCCTGATTTACGACACATAAAGTGCCTGATTTACGACACATAAAGTGCCTGATCGGCAAAGCCGATAAATCCCGTACTCTTCCAAATCCTATGGCATGCCAATTATATCCGACTCAGCCCGACTAGTTAATAGGGTATTCAGTTCTCAATTTCATTTTCATTTTCATAACAAATTCAATTTCAATATCAATTACACTTTTCCATTTCAAACCACATACAATTCAATTTCAATACATATTCATCATTCAACTCAATTTCCATTCAATTCAATAAAAACACTTACCTTATAATTTACTTACCATATTCATAAATTAATCTAACATTTAATGAATAAATAAATAGTTTGAATTATAGTAATACAAACCCGAAATGCACGTTTACTCCTCAGCGATCTTTTCTTTTCCCTTGGATGCCGATGCCTCTTTTTCCTTGTTAGCTACGAAATAATAATAATTTACATTATTAATTACAACATTAAATTAAAATAAATAATTGAATTTTATTCAATTTCTACTCTTCCTCTTCATTCCACATCTTTTATACACAATTCTATTATTTACTCATAAGTTCTTTCTAGGCTGTCTACCTGAGTCATTGTCACTAAATCATCTATATCTGGAGCTACGGAACTCTAAATTAAGATCCGTAAATTTTCCCCGAAACTAGACTCATATATCATTTTACTGTAAATTTTTCAGAATTTTTGGTATGGCCAATCAATACCAGATTATTCTTAAAGTTTCCCCTGTTTCACTGTCCAACTGCTCTGACCTCTCTTCACTATGAATTAAATTACTCTTTGTACAGAATTTAGATGGACTCCTTGTTTAGCTCATTTGAAACTAGACTCATTCAGGAATCTAACCATATAAATTATGTTCCAAAATCATTTTTATACAATTTTTAATGATTTTTACAAGTCAGAACAGGGGATCTCGAAATTACCCTGAACCAGTTTCACTAAAATTTAAATATCTCACAATACAGAACTTATTTGCTTTCTCTGCTTCTTTCATATGAAAATAGACTCAATAAGCTTTAATTTCATATCTTATCCAACTTCTAATTCCACATATACGATTTTTGGTGAATTTTCAAATTTACTCTACTGCTGCTATCCTAAATCTGTTTTCTTATGACTTATTTTACAATTAAATCCTAGTTATTTTTCTTAACTTAATTCATGCTTGATTCTACTTAAATTCCTTCCATATTCAACTTGATTATATAATTTTCATAATAAAACCCTAATTTATAACTTCTTCCAAATTAATCCCTATAGTAGAAAACTTATAGCTTACCTTGCAATTTAATCCTTTTACTAATTCTAACTTAGATTTCATCTAATTTAATCCATAATTCATCTTTTTCTTCAACATAAACTATATTTAAAAACCTAAAAACTCTCAAAATACCAACTTAGTTTCATCAAAATCTTGCTTTAAAGCTTCTAAAACATCAAAATTAAGAGAAAATGACTAAATTGACTTACCTTTTAAAACCTCAAACCTTAAATCTTTAGTTTTTCCTTTTTCTTCTTTTTCTTCTTCTTCTTTCCTGCTTGTTTCAATGTTTCTCTGTTCTCTCCTGTTTCTTTTCCTATTTCTTTTATACTATTTACTTTATTATATAATATAATATTATATTAATATAATTATTTAATAGTATTAATAATATATTTTAACACATAAAATCTCAGATTTTTTTTAAGCTTATGCCGCCTCAACTTATGCTAAATGGTATAATTGCCATTTTGGTCCTTTATAGTTTCTTTTAATCTATAATTAAACTTTTACTCTTTATTCAATTTGATCCTTTTTCCTAATTACCTTAAATTAAGCTAAATTCACTATATAAAAATCTAATTAAACACACTACTAGACTCATAATTACTCCTAATGATTATTTACTAACTCGATTTACTAAGACGGAGGCCCGATAACACATTTTTTTTTTTCTCGTGCCCACTTGTTTGGTCGTTACATTTCTCCCCCTTAATAAATTTCGTCCTCGAAATTTACACCGAAAATAGGTGAGGATCTTGTGCTCTCATAGTTTCTTCCTGGTTCCCAAGTTGCTTCTTCCACACTATGGCTTCTCCACAATACTTTTACCAAAGGGACTCGTTTGTTTCTTAATTCTTTCACTTCTCGAGCTAGTATTTGAACCGGTTCTTCCTCATATGACAAATCCGGTCTAATCTCAATGTCTTCAGTAGAAATAATATGAGATGGATCCGATCGATACCTTCGTAACATAGAAACATGAAAAACATCATGAATTTTCTCAGTAATTCCGAGGTAAAGCTAATCGATAGGCAACCGGTCCGATTCTTTCAGTTACTTCATACGGTCCAATGTAACGAGGACTTAATTTTCCTTTGCGACCAAATCTTAAAACTTTCTTCCAAGGCGATACTTTTAAAAACACTTTATCACCCACAGAATATTCTATATCCCGTCGCTTCATATCTGCATAAGACTTTTGTCTCACAAAAGCTACTTTCAACTCGTCTTTGATCTTTTTAACTACTTCTTCTGTCTCCTGAATTAATTCCGGTCCAACAATCTTTTTCTCATTCAACTCTGTCCAACATACCGGTGATCGACATCTTCGACCATATAATGCTTCATATGGAGCCATTTGAATACTAGATTGATAACTATTATTATAAACAAATTCAGCTAATGGCAAGTATCGTTCTAACCCGATTCAAAGTCAATAATGCAAGCCCAAGCATGTCTTCTAAAATTTGAATTACCCGCTACGATTGTCCGTCGGTTTGTGGATGAAATGCGATTACTAAAATTAAGCCGAGTACCCAAAGAATCATGTAATCGCTTCCAAAATCTCGATGTAAATCGTGGATCTCGATCGGAAATTATAGATCTTTGGAATGCCATGCGATCTCACAATTTCTGGATATATACTTCAAAAAGCTTCAGAAAAGACCAATCGATCCCGACTACTATGAAATGAGCGGACTTAGTAAGTCGATCAACTATCACTCAAATGGCATTCTTTTTGCTCTCTCGACGCTGGCAACCCCGTAACAAAATCCATAGTAATACTATCCCATTTCCATTCGGAATACTAATAGATCGAGTAACCACAGCCGGCACTGATGTTCTCGCTTTACTCGTTGGCAAGTCAAACATTTACCGACATATTCAACTATATCTTTCTTCATTCCTGGCCACCAATAGTGCTCCTTAAATTACGATACATTTTTGTTCCTCCCTGATGCAACGCAAAGTACCATCGTGTGCTTCTTGAAGAATCATCTTCTTTAATTCGTAAGTAGTTGGAACACAAATCCGATTTTGAAACCTCAAACAATTATGTTCATCAATACTAAAATTCTCGACTGTACCATTCTGAACCATTTCTCTTTTCTTTAATAATTTGACATCTTCCATCTGAGCTGCTCTAATCTGATCTAACATCATCGGCTTAACCTTTAACTCAGCTAACAAGCTTCCATCATCATTAACACTGAGCCGAGCAAACATTGCTCGTAATTCAATCGCACTTTTTCCTGCTCAGTGCATCAGCTACCACATTTGCTTTTCCGGATGATAATCTATAACACAATCATAATCTTTTAGAAGCTCGATCCACCATCTTTGCCTTAAATTTAAATCTTTCGTGATGTTGAGATATTTGAGACTTTTATGATCTGTGTAAATGTAACATTTCTCGCCATAAAGATAATGTCTCCAAATCTTTAAAGCAAAAATTACTGCAGCTAGCTCCAAGTCGTGTGTCGGGTAATTACGTTCATGCGGCTTCAACTGTCTAGATGCATATGCAATAACCTTTCCATTTTGCATCAATACACAACCCAAACCACTCAAAGAAGCATCATCAGACACAATAAAATCTTTCCCCGACTGTAATGTTAATGTTACTACAGGTGCCTCTGTCAATATTTGCTTCAAAGTCTCAAAACTATTACTCGCAATCGATCATCCCGGATAAAAGGAACATTCTTCCGTAGTTTAGTAATCGGCATTGCTATTTTCGAGAATCCATTTACAAATCTTCGATAATATCCAGCCAAACCGAGAAAACTACGTGCACTCGCATACATTCTTTGGCGCTTTCCATCGAACAATTGCTTCGATCTTCTTCTGGTCACTCTCTAATCCCATCAAAGATACCACATGTCCTAAAAATACCACTTGCACAACCTGAAATTCACATTTACTTAATTTCCCATACAATTGTTTTTCCCGAGAATCAGAAACCTTTTCAAGATGCTGATCATGTTCTCCTCTGTTTTTGAATATACCAATATATCATCAATAAAAACCACCACAAACTGATCTAGATACGGCTGGAAAATGCGATTCATCAAATCCATAAAAGCAGCTGGAGCATTGGTCAATCCAAACGGCATTACCAAAAATTCATAATGGCCATAACGAGTACGGAAGGCGCGTCTTAGGCACATCACTTTCCTTCACCTTCACCGATAATACCCGATCTCAAATCAATTTTAGAAAATCACCAAGCTCCTTGCAAGTGATCAAACAAGTCGTCTATACGAGGCAAAGGATACCGGTTCTTGATTGTCACTTTGTTCAACTGTCGATAATCAATGCACAACCGCATAGAACCATCTTTCTTTTTAACAAACAATACCGAGCTCCCAAGGTGAAATACTCGGTCGGATAAACCCTCGATCTAATAAATCCTGTAACTGCACCTTCAACTCTTTCAATTCAGTAGGCGACATTCGGTACGGAGGTATAGAAATTGGTGCTGTACCTGGATACACCTCAATAGCAAATTCAACCTCTCTATCAGGTGGTAAACCCGGTAGTTCTTCTGGAAATACATCTGGAAACTCGCATACCCCCTAATCGGGCTGCATTGGCTTCCCACTGAATCAGAATTAATAACATATGCCAAATACGCTGAACAACCTTGTTGTAATAATTTGTTAGCTTTTATAGCTGAAATGATACGTGTCGAACCACTGGTACGGATGCCATTCACTTCAATTCTGTCTCCGTCTTCTGTCTGAATACTAAACCTCTTTTTATAGCAATCCAAAACTACCCCATGTTCAGATAACCAATCCATACCCAAAATGATATCAAAATCGCCAAAAGGCATGATCAAGAAATCCACGAGAAACATTTTATCATGTATTATTAATGGGCACCTCCGGCATACTCTGTCTACTAACACCGTTTGTCCCAAAGGGCTAGACACCTCTATGAAAACTCTAGACATTTCATTCTAACTTCCCGATTCAACTAATTTTAAATTAATATATGAATGTGATGAACCCGGGTCAATTAAAGCATAAATAGGCTCAGAATACAATAAAAATATACCTGTCACCACATCGTGAGCATTGCCTTCCTCACGGGTCCGAACTACGTATGCTCTGGCTGGTGCTCTAGCCTCATTTCATTGTGTAGCTATATCACTGCCTCTACTAGCTCCCCCTCTCCTCGACACAAAACCTCCTCTAGACATTCCTCTACCTCTGCAATCGATACTGATCTCTGAGATGTGGTAGGTGTACTATTTTTATTCTTTGGACAATCTCTAACAAAATGCTCTACCGACCAAGATGGCTAAGCGACCTCTCCTTACTTTCCAACATTCACCTAAATGTTTCTTGCCACAATATCCACATTCTGGAATTTCTGTATCCCTGGGTGGACCTCTTACACTACCAGTAGATACCGTCGTCTGTTTTTCTCGGCTTATATCCCCTCGATCAGATCTAAAACTAGGTCTCCAACCACCTCTAAATTCTTTAGGTCTTTTTGGTAGTGGATTTGAACTAGTTGCTCCTATTCGTTTCCTGGTCAATCCACCTGTTTCTGACTTTTTGTCTAGTCCCAAGACTTGCTCTATCATTTTGGCCCGCTCGATCAAATCAACAAATTCAGTAATTCGCTGGGACACTAATTGTAGTTTTATTTCATCTCTTATCAGCCTCTGTTGGAATATATTCTGAGGCATACCTGCTCAATCTAGTAAACTCTCGATCATAATCCAATACTGACATATTACCCTGTTTCAACATTAAAAACTCTTGCTTTTTCTCTTCAATATACATTTCCCCAATATACTTCTTTTGAAATTCTTTTTGAAACAAATCCCAGGTTACCTGATCATCCGGTAAATGTCTAACAACAGATTCCCACCAGAGATACGCTTCCCCTTGTAACAATGATACAGCACATATCAAATTCTCCCGGGGGGTGCAATCTAATTGTTGCAAAACTCTTTTTGTTGATTCTATCCAATTCTCAGCAGTAGACGGATCAAGACCTCTTAGTCCCGAAAACTCCGTGGCACCATATTTTCTTAACTCTTTAATCGGGGCCCGTCTAACAGTAGGTACTGATGTAGTAGCAGGTACAGTTTCCGCTACATGTTGTAATGCATCGGCTATAGCTCTTAACAGTTGTGAGTTATCTCTTCCTCTTCCTACATTAGGAGGTTGATTATCTAATGGATTTGCAGTAGGTGTAACAGATTCAGTTTCTTCAATTTCTCGATTTCCAGTATGCATTTCCTGTTCAACATCATACATTCTTTCGTCTGACATTTTATCTATAAAACAAAATCAAATAAATATATATCAGCATCCAAAAACCCGACTCGACTTCGACTCAACAAAGGCATGTACTTCTAGACTCACTTTCGAGCCCGATTTGCCGAGAATCGACTAAACTCGATAGCTCGATACCAATAATTGTAACACCCCTAACCCCAACCATCGTCGAACAGGGGTTACGAGGCATTACCGGACATATCGGACAATTTACGAATATAAATTTTGTTTAATATAAATTTCTACAACATTTACATTTATTATTATATAAAACCCCAGTAAATTAAACCATATTCATTTCAATCATAACCAATTCAACCAATTCATTTGATAAATTTATTTTCTATTCCAAATACCTTCTAATCAAACTCAATCAATATAATATCAACTTAAATTTATCAAAAGATTAGTTAGATTAAAATAAATATACTTCTTTCATTATAATTCTTAAACTTGTACTACTAACATTTTTAACCATTTACATTCAAAACATAATAACCTTTATACACAACCTACGTACATGCCACATTATGAAAAGGAAATATACATCACCAAAAGTTTGCTGAAGTCGGGTCTGGCTTCGGATGCTGGTTTAGTATTTGACTTCTACAACTCATTACGAAAAACAACAACTGCATTTGAGTATACATGTACTCAAAGTGGTATTACCATAATTCAAATTATAAACATAATAATCATATCATTAATTCATATAACTTTAATTTAACTAAACCAATTCAAACATAACTTTCATATAAGTTTGTCCTTCTCAATATATTCATACCATTCAATTTTAGCTATTCAACAATTGAAATAATACACAATCATGTTGAGCCACTATCCATTTCTTGAACCAATGGTTCATACTTTCTATTCTCATACTCATATTCCAATCACATTTTTCAGTTCATGTTCTATTTTCGCATTTCTTCCAATGGCTCAACCATTTCATTTTATTCAATTTAACCTTTTCTTTATTTACCCCTATTAATGACTTCGGACTTTAACTTGGATACACCTGATTCCAACCCAAACACACCAGTACGGCACATTGTGCCTAAAACGGTACATAGTACCTGATCAGTATACGGCACATAAGTGCCTGGTACGACACACGAGGTGCCTAAAATACGACACATAAAGTGCCTGATTTACGACACATAAAGTGCCTGATTTACGACACATAAAGTGCCTGATCGGCAAAGCCGATAAATCCCGGACTCTTCCAAATCCTATGGCATGCCAATTATATCCGACTCAGCCCGACTAGTTAATAGGGTATTCAGTTCTCAATTTCATTTTCATTTTCATAACAAATTCAATTTCAATATCAATTACACTTTTCCATTTCAAACCACATACAATTCAATTTCAATACATATTCATCATTCAACTCAATTTCCATTCAATTCAATAAAAACACTTACCTTATAATTTACTTACCATATTCATAAATTAATCTAACATTTAATGAATAAATAAATAGTTTGAATTATAGTAATACAAACCCGAAATGCACGTTTACTCCTCAGCGATCTTTTCTTTTCCCTTGGATGCCGATGCCTCTTTTTCCTTGTTAGCTACGAAAATAATAATAATTTACATTATTAATTACAACATTAAATTAAAATAAATAATTGAATTTTATTCAATTTCTACTCTTCCTCTTCATTCCACATCTTTTATACACAATTCTATTATTTACTCATAAGTTCTTTCTAGGCTGTCTACCTGAGTCATTGTCACTAAATCATCTATATCTGGAGCTACGGAACTCTAAATTAAGATCCGTAAATTTTCCCCGAAACTAGACTCATATATCATTTTACTGTAAATTTTTCAGAATTTTTGGTATGGCCAATCAATACCAGATTATTCTTAAAGTTTCCCCTGTTTCACTGTCCAACTGCTCTGACCTCTCTTCACTATGAATTAAATTACTCTTTGTACAGAATTTAGATGGACTCCTTGTTTAGCTCATTTGAAACTAGACTCATTCAGGAATCTAACCATATAAATTATGTTCCAAAATCATTTTTATACAATTTTTAATGATTTTTACAAGTCAGAACAGGGGATCTCGAAATTACCCTGAACCAGTTTCACTAAAATTTAAATATCTCACAATACAGAACTTATTTGCTTTCTCTGCTTCTTTCATATGAAAATAGACTCAATAAGCTTTAATTTCATATCTTATCCAACTTCTAATTCCACATCTACGATTTTTGGTGAATTTTCAAATTTACTCTACTGCTGCTGTCCTAAATCTGTTTTCTTATGATTTATTTTACAATTAAATCCTAGTTATTTTTCTTAACTTAATTCATGCTTGATTCTACTTAAATTCCTTCCATATTCAACTTGATTATATAATTTTCATAATAAAACCCTAATTTATAACTTCTTCCAAATTAATCCCTATAGTAGAAAACTTATAGCTTACCTTGCAATTTAATCCTTTTACTAATTCTAACTTAGATTTCATCTAATTTAATCCATAATTCATCTTTTTCTTCAACATAAACTATATTTAAAAACCTAAAAACTCTCAAAATACCAACTTAGTTTCATCAAAATCTTGCTTTAAAGCTTCTAAAACATCAAAATTAAGAGAAATGACTAAATTGACTTACCTTTTAAAACCTCAAACCTTAAATCTTTAGTTTTTCCTTTTTCCTTCTTTTTCTTCTTCTTTCCTGCTTGTTTCAATGTTTCTCTGTTCTCTCCTGTTTCTTTTCCTATTTCTTTTATACTATTTACTTTATTATATAATATAATATTATATTAATATAATTATTTAATAGTATTAATAATATATTTTAACACATAAAATCTCAGATTTTTTTAAGCTTATGCCGCTCAACTTATGCTAAATGACATAATTGCCATTTTGGTTCTTTATAATTTCTTTTAATCTATAATTAAACTTTTACTCTTTATTCAATTTGATCCTTTTTCCTAATTACCTTAAATTAAGCTAAATTCACTATATAAAAATCTAATTAAACACACTACTAGACTCATAATTACTCATAATGATTATTTACTAACTCGATTTACTAAGACGGAGGCCCGATAACACATTTTTTTTTCTGGTGCCCACGGATTTCGGGTCGTTACACTACCCCTGTGTTGCACACGGCCTACCTGGCTATCACACGACTGTGTCTTGTGCGTACAGCCTAGCCTCGTCGATCACACACCTGTGTTATAGTAGACGGCCTACCACACGGGGCAACCACACGCTGGTGTGGCATTGACAGTGAGGTTTTTGGCTTTCATCAAAACCCCAGTTTCTTCCTAATCGGGTACACACCTGTTATAGATTTGATACAAAAACATCTCCGAGCCTTCTTGAACCCCAACTATCCCGAAAGGTTGCGTTCACGTTTCTGCACATGAAGTGCCCCTTACTTCTTGATTTGCCACGTAAAAACACAATGCCGAAAAGAAAGAGCAAACCTTGCTGGAACAAAAAAGAAAAGAAAAGATTTCTATTCAAAAAGAAAAGGGAAAATGGAAGAGGAAGAAAGGTGAACGTCACCCAAATCCTACTAATTCTCATCCTAACCACCCACTACTTAGAATTCCATTACCACTGGAACTCTAACGCAGAGCCAAGCAAAAATAAAAGCTCCCTTACCTATATAGGATTCGAACACAGGACTTCCAACAAACCAACACTCCACCTAACCACCAGACCAGCAGGCTCATTCTGATATGATTTTACAAATAACTAAATATAAGCCCATTGAAGAGATATAGGGCTTAATTCCAAAAAAATCAAAATTTGACAAAGGCAAGGCTTGAACTTGAGACCTCTCACATACACCCATAATACTTAATCACTGAACCAAATACACATTTGTGTCAAAAACTTACAGAAACAGAATTATAAAAATTTGGGGCGTTACACAAAATCAAGTGATTCAAAATGCATTTCGAAGCTAAGAGATAGACGTTCGAATGCTATGCAGACATCTCAACTTAGAAATGCTTGGATCCCATCCAAAAAGTCATCAGAAGTCGATTTATTTTTCGAACTTGAAAATTGATAGCTTCAGTGAATGAAATTTTATAAATTTCATCCCATCTGTGCATGAGAATGTATGAGAATTTAATTACTTGAATGCTATGTTACTTATCATTTGTGATTGAGTCAGTCTAGGTTGCTCCGACAACGTAATGTGATGTCACATATTCTCATTTGACAATCAAGTCGAGTGTGGGATATCACATAATTTGATTTGTCTACTTTCATAATATTATTAATTAGTCTAAATAGTTAATAGTGTTCAACTATTTTGATTAAAATGCAAACATCAATTTTTCTTAAGAATATTATGTCAACAAAAAACTTTATTTTATATTGATGAGTTAGAATGAGTGGTTTTAAGAAATATAATCACATAAACATTATAATCAGAATAGTTAATGGTGTTAATTATTTAGACCAATAAATGTTATTATGATAGAATAGAAATCAAATATTACCAAAAAAGAGTATAGAAAATAAATCTCAAATTTAAATATAGTAAAGAGATCAAAACTGTAATATTACATAAGATAATATATTCTTTACATGAAGTATACAATTAAAGTATGAGTTAGTATACAGTACATTAGCAGTATATATTTTTTATTTCAAAAGCAACCTTGAAAATTTTATAAGTCTCTTTTTCTTAAAATATTTATTATACCTTTATAGGACTAAAAACTTTGCTACCAATGTATTAAATAATTTCTCTTAAAATACAGAATGAATTAAATAATAAATTTAAGTATAGTAAAATGATAAGATCCATAATATAACTGAAGGTAACCTATACCTAACACAATCAATCTTAATATATATAGTAAAATAAAGCAAATAAATACTTCAAATGGATTTATATATGGTAGTTTCGATTATTAAGTTTATTATTTGATATTAATTCATATTGCATACAAATAGCAATCAAAGAATACGCATTACCTAAAGGAATGTCGTGGCCATTCTTTATGTGACCTGTGTCACAACCTTTTGCTCATTTTTGTGATTATTTAACAATGATTAAATTTTAATTTTGGTCTCTATATTAATTATGTTTAAATGTTAGATTTAATCTATATAATTTAATTTTGACATAATTTAGTACCTCAACTTTAATAATGTTATTAGTTAATTTAAAATACATCATTATGATTAAAATATTGACGTAAATTTTTTTTTTGTTACAAGGCTATTAAGTGAATTTTTTTTAAAATTTTAAAATGTTATACTAGTAAATTTAATAGAAGAATTGTAACTATTTTAACAATTGGACTTGAATTGTTAAATTCAAAAAGTAGAGAGACTAATTTATTGAAAATAAATGTGCACTAAATTCCAAATATACAAAAAGTATAGAGATTTGCATCATATTTCAACTTTCAAATTTTTATTGTATAATTTAACCCCAAAAAATAATTAACCCAACACGAAATGTTGTTGAAACCATATTGTATTAGTATTATTATTAAGTCTGTCGTGTACACACTATGATTTTCTTATTTAAGTTTTGGGAAAATAAAAAACTAAAATGGTTATTTCATATGACATGATCAAATTAAAAGCAAATTAGAAATATGTGATATTTAATTTATTCATAAACAAATTCAACCAGCATTATACCACAAATGATCTCAAACTTAGAAGATGAAATAACCGGCAATGGCAACTGCTTTGGCGATAGCGGATAACCCAATTATGGTTGCACCGCTACTGCTAGGCGGCAGACCAGTTGCAGCACCACTGATAGCATTAACTGCATTGTCAAGACGGCCTTCAACGATACCCTGACTACCTTCACCATTATAGGGTGCACCAACATTTTTTCCAATGGCATCAGTATAGCCGGGTGCGGCGGCCGCCATGGTGTCAGCGGAAACCATCCCGACAATGACAATTAAGACCAAAACTAAAACAAGAATTTGTCGTGCCATTTATTGTTCAATAAAATTTGATTAACAATAAATGAACACGACACAAAAAAGAAAAAGAAAATATTGAAAGGAATGGGAGAACTTTACGTGAATATATAAGTGTTTGAATTTGGAGTAAAATTAGACAAAATTTTAATTGTTGGAGCACTTTGCATGAATTTAGCAAAACCATTACATATTTAGGCAATATAAAGCACATACCAAGAGACAGGTATAACACAAAAAAAGTAGTTATCAAAATTGGTTAAAAATTCTGTTTTAAATCTGTGGTTGAATTGGGTTATATCATATTTTAATAAATTTTAATTTAAAATTTGTTTTACCGTATATTTTCAAGATTTGTGGTTATCTCTATTAATAATATTGTCTCCAAAATTTGAATCTAAGTTCTCCCCTTAAGAGTACAATGTCCTTTATCATTGCACCCAAACACTTGTTGGTCATTTAAAATATTTTAATTTAATAGAAGTTAACAAAAATCATATTATTTATATGTTTATAAAAATAAATCAAAAGAAAAATAAACAGTTTAGATGTATGTATACAAAATGCACAAATATATAACTCTAAAGTACTTGCATATTATTTTCTTAAATATTTTACTTATCTAAAAATACAAATTTTTTTTTTTTGATATTTTTCATGTCCGTTTTACAGTTTATATTCAGAGTTCATGTCTGCTTTAAAAATTTTAAAAATTTCATATGATAAATTATATTATTTTTGACATTTTTAATTGACATGCCTTAAAAAGAAACACACATATATATATATATATATATATATATATATATATATATATATATATATGTATTATTCAGGCATATATATTTTATTAATAGATATGAGTTGCTTTAGCAGGGAATAAGCCTAGCTATTTGCTTAAATTAATAAGCGCTTATTGTCACTAATACACTAATTTATTTAAATGTAAAGTCCTTGTTACCAAGTATAAAAAAAAATTTAGGCAAAAGCAATTTGTTTAGCACAGTTTTTTTTTCTAAAAGTATTTTTAGAGCCAATTTTTTTAAACACTATTAAACAGACATTTAAACTTGCATGGACCACACTGTAAAATTGTGTATTAAAATGTTGTGTTGGTGTTGATGGTGAAATGGAAGGTTGCGCTGCTTCGTTCGGAATTATTGAAGGGGTTAGAACTCGGAAAAGGTGGAAATTGAGGGTGTGAAATTGGCTTTGAGGCACATTAAGCATTGCGAAAAGAATTGAAATACAAATTGATGTATGACAAACATAGCTCTAGTTTTTGAAAGATTTTCAGTATTTTGTGTGCTATTTATAATAATATAGTGTTAATGACTCGTTTGGTTATTAATGTAATAACACGAGAACAAAGTTTATTTACAATATATGTATTATAATAGTTAGATATAAAATAAAAAAGATTAATACAAATTTAAACTTAAAATTAAAAAGATGAGCAATAACTCTTGTAAAAAATAAGATTTCTTCCAAATAAGCAAAAAATTTTCGTTTTTTTTTTTTGCTAAAAATAAATAATGAGAGTTGCTAAATATTATCTATTGAATTTGTTTATTGTTAACCCATATAATACATATACAAAAAGTAATACTCCTATCCAGGACAAAACTAGAACAATTTTTTAGGGGGGGCCAGATGAAATTTTAATTTTTTATAGTTTATATCTTTATAATTTGTAAATGATTAAATTAATTTTTTATAATTTTAGGGGGCCAAAGTGCAATTTTACCTTTACTAATTTAAAATTTTTTAAAAAATTTAAAAGCTTAAATAACAATTTTATATTTTTGGGGAGGCCGGAGCCATGCCAGCCCCTTGGCTTCACCCATGCTCCTATCAAACATATCATAAAGGGAAAAAAAAATTACAATTTAATTATCATGAAAACTCTCTTTGCCCAATCGACAGGATATACATCCCACAGCCCGGATGTTAGACGAGACATCAAGGTCTAATGCTTGGGCTTTAGTTATTTCATGTGACAAAATTTCACATATTACAGGTGGAATGGCTATTGCACAAGATGGCTATTCCAATCGTACAATAATTTGGTGTACAATAGTCGGGGATACAAAGCTACAATGCCGACTTCTCCTTATTCGTGTGATCCCTCTATGATTGTCAAGCTCGGCTCAATGTGGCTGCATTTGCCAAAGGGATAAGAAATGGAAGGTTATCTTACAGAACAAAGTGACAGTAAGTTGGAAGCTTGAGCCTTTATTAATGGATAGATATCCGACAGCTACGACAACTATCTATCCAATCTATTCACAGTCAGCCTTCGTTGCAATGTCAGCCCTAACTTTGCATTTGCTATGTTATCTAGCAGGCCTTGATAAAATTTTCTGGGTTCATACATCAAACGAGGTTTTTCAGTTAAAAGTGCATATCGAATGATAAAAAAAAAAAAAAACACATGAAATGTGCAAGATGAAAGGTGGAAGGGTGTCTAGAAGTACCAAGGTCCGCAACGTGTCCATTTTTTCTTATGGCTAGTGTATAAACAACGGTTGCTTACTAATAAGAATCTTTTTGTTTTCCAAGGGCTAAGAGCTCTTTGGAGACTATTAAAGTGTCAATAAATTGGGCGAAATAGTAGCACAATTAATAGCTGGGACCTATGTAGAAATAGTAATTCGAAATATCTTTCAGGAAATTGTTTGAATGATAGGGTAGTTGAGTGTTAGCATTAGTCAGATTAATTTAGGTTTCTTTTTCTCACCAAAAAAAGAAAAAGAAAACTATATTTAGAAATAATTATTAAAAGGTTGAAACATGCTCTAAGTTTATGTAACTTTTGGTACATTTGAAATTTAGTTAATATATTTTTATTTTAAGGAATTTAGTCTCTCTATTTTTTAGATTTTAAAATTCAAGTCCAATTATGAACATTATTAAAAATCCTCTGCTAAATTCAAGTTGATTACAATGCTTTTTTTTTTTGTTACATAGATATTGGGTGAATAATTTTTGATTTCAAAATGTTACACCAATAAATTTAATATAAAAATTTTAACAATGTTGATAATTGAAATAAAATTTTAAAATTTTGAGCATGTCAGTTATGAGTTAAGACACTATTTATGTAAAAAATAAAAGAAAAGAAAAAGAAAAGAACTTTGAGGAAGAAGAGCCATATAAGAAATACATCTGTGAGAGTCATGTTTCATGGCATTTCCTAGAGTAATTAGAGCAACGTAAATGAACATTATTTTGTCCTTTATAGAAACAAAGCACAACCCACAAAACCCAAGCCAATAAAGTCTTCTTCGTGATCTGTTAATATATATGTATAGACTTGTTTGTCCCTTAGAGATGATCGCCTACTAATTCACCAACTAATCAAAATAAGAATAAATTCTAGTTAGTTTATAATGACTTGGTGAATTGACTCAAGACACAAAGGAAGATGTTAGACAACACCAACTTCATCCACTAAGTTCCAAATTGAATTTCTTGCAAATCTAACCAACCCACTCAATTATTTCGAGATACCTTTTTCTTTTCTTTTCTTTTCTCTCTTTCTTGCTATGTCTTTTTGGAAACAAAAGTTATACGAGAAAAGCCATGCCCTAGAGAAACACGTTTGTCTACGTTAATTCTCTAGTATTCAACTTGGAATGCAAGTGATTTTACCTCTTTGATTCAACTTACCCTAACCCCCTACCCCTGTTGAGGGATTTCTAAGTTCTTTAAGAGAAGTTTTCAAAATATTGTCTATCCAAAATCAACAAACTCTTCAATAGGTTTAATGTTGTTTTAGGTCAAAGTTCTGTCATCGAAAGCCCAAGATGAGTACGGGGTTCACAAAAATGTGTCTCATCAGATTAAGTTGTGCATTACCTACCAAGGAGATGGTGCCTATTTACCATTGTAAGGGTTTGAACTCATGCCCTAAATGCCATTTGTTATGTTTTTTTGCCTTTAGTGTAGTAATTTCATCATATTTGATAAATTATTGAAATGACCAAACTAATTATTCATGGAAATTAAAAAGATCTCTAAGTTGTACTAGCCTCAACAATATTTTTGCAAGTAAAACAAGATTTATAAGTAAATATTGCTTCTTTGATTACCTAAAGTTTAATTAATATTAAGTTGCATTATATGGATAGATCATGATGCGATAAGAAAACTTATATTAGTTGATAATCTAATTTGCTTATAATTTGTAGAATCAAATTGAGAAAATGGTTCAAATAATAGGGGACTATTATGTCATCTATAAGTGTAATTGGAGAAATAACTTGTCTTGGTTATCAAAGCTGTAACACCCCTCACCCATATTCAACGCCGAAATAGGGTTACAAAGCATTACCAGACTTATTACACAATTAAACAAGCATTTTTCATACATTCATCATAACCAAATAATCATCATTCAAATTCACTTACATTGTCCCTAATACGAGCCTATGAGGCCCAAAACATGCTTTAGGAGTGGTTCGGGACTAAACCGATATCTTAGGAAACTTTGGGAAAGCTTAGAAAATTTTTCAAAATACAGGGGACACACGCCTGTGTGTCTCACATAGCCAAAGACACGCACGTATCACAGGCCGTGTGGACATTCGAAATGGGATCACATGGACGTGTCCTAGCCTGTGTCCAGCCCCTTGTAACTCTCTGACTTGGGTCACACAGCCAACCACACGCCCGTGTGACCAGCCCGTGTACCCTTTCGAAATGACCTCGCACGGCCGTGTGCCAGGCCGTGCCAAACCTGTAGGGTATACTGACTTATGCCACATGGCCAAGTCACACGCCTGTGTGCTAGGCCGTGTGGAGTATACACACTTGATTTTTAATTCAACACCAAGGGAGACACGACCGTGTAACCTGACCATGTGTCACACATGGCTGAGACACACACCTGTTTGGACAAAAAAATAGGCAATTTACCAAGCCATTTTGCCACCCAATTTGCATATACCTACACCAAACCAAATGGCACAATTCATGACATAAAAATAGACATTCAATTAACCTCAACCAAGCATAATTCATACCATTTCAATACCAACCAATACAAAACATTTCAATACCATAATATGCCATTCCATTTCATACCATAATTCATAATCTCATATCATCAATATGAACACTTCAAATTTTGCATCTTTTAGCATAATCTCACAACATACCAAATTCAATTCTCAATCATTTAGTACCCCTAATTACCAAATACTAACTAGCATCACATATCCATAATCAAGCACATAACAAGAACCATTTGCACAAATATATACACAACCAAATCAACCAAATTAAGCCAACTTTTCATGGCTATATACAAAACCAAACACTTAACATTTACAAGCCATTTCAAATGAACTAAATTCATTACCAAAACAATATATCAAAGTGACCATAATCCTATACATGCCATATATCCATAAACATAGATTCAGAAGTACCAAAGTGATAGTTGGATAGTGTGATGCCGAGTTAACTTTGATTTCACTATAACACACGGAAAATAAACAATGTAAGCGATAAAGCTTAGTAAGTTCATATGGCTATAAACTTAACTTACCAAATATGCACAATTTAAGCAAATTAATCATATCATAAAATATCTCATTTTAAACTATCAACCTACCACAATTTTCATTCACAAGGTTACATATAAATGTCACAAGTTTCTTCGATTCAATGATTGTACAGTTTATGTACATACCTGTACCATCTAGTATCAATTACATACTCATTCACATTATTGATTTACCCGTTGAACCATTCGGAATACTATCAGATACTTGGGAATCTCGCACCTTAAGTGCCACATACATAGCCGAGGCTATCTCAATCTCGTATCACATATAATGCTCACTTTCAAGCTATCAACGGGTCTGCTCACACAAGCTGACGGTCATGACGAAGCTACACGGTGCTGCTCACACAAGCTGACGAGTATCTGCAACACATGTCGGATAACTCAGCCACCGGTAGGACGTACGGACCAGCACCCAAATCATATAACCTCTAATGACATGTCATTCATATCCTAATCTATTTCTAAGGTTCAATCGAGATTTCACACTTGTCGAATCGTCGTCGAAACACATTCGTAGAGTTGTGCTCACAAATAATTCAATAAGTAAGCATTTAAAACACATTTATAATAATGATTATTAACATACGAACTTACCGCGAATGTAAAAATGACGAAATGATCGATTAGTCCAAAACCTTATTTTTCCCCCAATCTAAATCCAAATTTCATTTTTCTTGATCTATATGTAATCTAACTTAACTTATTCAATTATCATTCTATTCAATTTAGTCCAAAATACACATTAAGGAAACTTTACACTTTTACCCCTAATATTTCAACATTTTTACAATTTAGTCCTTATTTCATAAAAAAATTCATGCAATTCAATTTCAACCCATGCTAGCTGAATATCAATTAAGTCCCTATCAGCCCATATTTTTCATTAATTTCACATTTCAACCACAAAGTTTACACATTTCACAATTTAATCCTTAAATGACAATTTTGTCAAAAATCACTTTACAAATGTTGTTTATCTAACAACAGGCAAGCATTTTCTATCATCAAACATCAAAATATTCATAGATTCATCAATGGAAAAACCCTAAACCTTTAATAGTTTTGCAAATTAGTCCCTGAGCTAGCTAGATTAAGATGCAACGATATCAAAAATATAGAAATCATCAAAAACGGATTAAAAATACATACCTAATTGAAGGAGATAAGATTGCCGAAAGTTAAGCACAAAAATGGCTTTCTTCTTTGTAAAATTTGGTTGAAAAAAAATGATACAAATGGTGTTTAATGTGGTTTTATGTATTATTAACTTTAATTATCTAATTACTTAATTAACCTTTATTAACTTTACAAATTACACAAAATGCCAAGCCATTATAATCCACTATCACTATTGTGGGATAATTACCACATAAGGACCTCCTCTTTAAGGTTCTATAGATATTAGACACCTTTAGCTAATAGAACTTAAGTTTTGCACTTTACACGATTTAGTCCTTTTTATCAAATTGAGCACTCAAATGAAGGCTCATAATCACTAAAAATTGGCTGAAGATCTCCATTAGGGATTTTTATCAAGTTTTGCACTTAAGTTGTTCCCAAATGGCTGTTTATATAAGAAAACCCAAAGACAGCCATTTGGGAACAGCTTGGAAGAAGGATCTCCATCAAGACTGAAGATCTCCTATTAATTTCTCTTTAAGATGTTTCTCTCTATCAGTATGAACTAAATCCCTTAAATACCTGAGGGGATGAAACCTAAGATGGATCTTATTACTATTTGATTTATAAGATAAATACTTGTTCTTATTCTTAATTGTGAGTTCTTATTCTTGTTTTAACAATTTAGGTTATTGATTCAAGTCGAATAGATTGTCTTAGATAAGGTCTATCCCAACCTTTTTAAGGTTGCCTTAGACGGCTCTATCCCAACCTTTTTTAAAAGTTGCCTTAGACAAGAACTATACCAACCTTTTTAAGGTTGCCTTAGATAGGTTTATCTCAACCTTTTTCAAAGGTTGGCCTTAACTAGGTCTATCCCAACCCTTTTTAAAGGTTGGCCTTAACTAGGTCTTTCCCAACCCTTCAATAAGGGTCGGCTTATGTTGACTTATGCCGACGCTTTTTCAAAAGTGTCGTAGCCTATGCCAACTGTACTATAACAACCTTTTTGAAAGCGTCGGAAGAAGCGTTGCAAAACCTATGCCAACCTTTTTTGCGTCGTCTTATGTCAAAAAAAGTGTCGCGGTAGGGTTGTTTTGTTGTAATGTTTAATTTGGTCTCAATTTCATTATTCTATCTTTTTAGAAATTTTACCATTCAATTTTACCCCGCTTTCAATTAAGTCCTCGGTTCGCTGATCTCCTGGAGAAGGAACGCGTGTCCTAAGAATTGGGATAATTTCTCATTTAGTCCTTGTTCGTTTTCGCGCTTTTCATTTTGGTCTTTTATTTATTTATTTTATCCCAATTTATCATTTAAATTTAATTTAAGTTGCGATTAAGTCCTTTATTTATTTACTTATTTGTTAGTTCTTTACTCTTTTTTAATATTTAAAATTGTTTCTTTTATTTTTATTTTCTTCTTTTATCATGCATTTTTTATTTTTATTTTTATTTTATTTTTATTTTTGTGTCTTTATTATTATTATCATCATTTTATTATTATTATTATTATTATTATTATCCATTTTTTTACACCCGCTCATGAATTGAATTATATACGTGTTCTATGGGTATATTTTACTTATTATTGTCTTTTATTATTTTATTTTTTAGTGTGTTCTTGTTCGTTTATTATTATTATTATTATTATTATTATTATTATTATTATTATTATTCTCATGTCATGTTTGTTTTTTTTTTTAAATCATGCATTTTCTGTTTTTATTATTATTCTCACTTTGAATTATCTCATTTATTTCATTATTATCATGATTCGATTAGTGATATTATTATTATTACTATAATTACATTAGTATTATCTTAACATTTCCTTATTTATTTATTGTATATCATTTCTAATATTCTACCCATATAGCCATTTTAAATAATTTCATTATCATTATATCATACATTAGGTTTAAACATTTATTCATTTGTATATCATGCCCGGATAAATTAAATGTATATCACCTTAAGTGTTACGTTCGTTATTTTGCGCAATGCATAAAATGGAAAATCTTTGAACCAAGGTAAATGTTCATTATTTTGGAATTAGAAAACTCATGTCCCTAACTTACTGGAATATGGTTTTTTTTCCTAAAATCGAGATAGTCGAATATCTACTAAAAAAGAGACTTTAGTGTTTTTTATCGTTTTCGAGGATTTAAGGTGTTGTGTTCTAACTTACGGGACATGATCCTTTCTTCTTGATTAACTTGAACGTTTATTTTTGCACAATGCATAAAAAAGGGAATTTTTAATCAAAGCAATATTCATTATTTTTGGAATTAGAAAAGTCATGTCCCTAGCTTAGTAGAATATGGCTTTTTTCAAAAACCGAGATAATCGAATATCTATTTTTTTTTTAAAAAAAGGAGATTTTAGCGTTTGTTCTCATTTTCGAGGATTTAAGGCATTATGTCCTAACTTATGGGACGTGATCATTTCTTCTCGATTAACTTGAAATAAGCCCCTTTTCGTGAAAACTAGTTTAGTTAAATAACGTCTCGATAAGGGATTGTATTTTTTTTTAAATTCTCTTCAAGTTTTAAATTTTCGACACTAAAGACGTCAAGTAATCAATTAGGTACTGATTTTGGGCGTAACGAGGGTGCTAATCCTTCCTCGTGCGTAACTGACTCCCGAGCCCATTTTCTAGATTTTTGTAGACCGAAAAAATTATTTTAGTAAATCAAACCTTTTATTAAATCAATAGAATTATGAGGTGATCCGATCAAACCTCATAAAAATAATTGGTGGCGACTCCCATTTCCATTTTTTCAAAATAAAAAGTCAACCTTCAAAAAAGGTTTTGACAGCTTGGCGACTTCACTGGGGAAAAAATAAGAGAGTCAAGCCACGAGTTAATTGTTTCTATTCTTTTTGTCAAAAAATGATAATTTGGTTTAAATTTACGATCCTTTTGTTGTATTTCATTTTTATGATCTGCATCATTTTGATATATTTGCTTTATTAGTTCGAGTCTTTGGATATATTTTCGCATATTGCATTTTATAACCGGTCGGTTATACCCTTTTAAGTCAGAGTGAGAAATTACTCCTTCGTGAGGTCTTCACCTCCGTATAGGATAGTGGATCACTTTAAGGGTACATCCGTACCTATGTCTTCGTAAGATTTTCATCTCAGTATAGCCATAAGGAAATGTATTCCCCTAAACTGAACTCGATCCGTATGAGCCTATAATGGGTGAGGATCGAGGAATCTACCGGTTTAGGTACCCTTTCTTTAGAACCGAACCGCATATAATGAGCCCTAAGAGCCTACCCTAGGTAGAACTGCACTGAACCCCTAGTGGTCACCCAAATAGGAGTTTTATTTATTATTTCTTGCTTGCTTTAAATTTTAGCATAGTATGCAATGTACTGACTTGTTTTATTTCATTTTGACTGTGATTGGATTGCATTTTCATCATAGAAAAGGGTGTTGATTCATGTTCAGTTGCTAAATAGAGAGCTTGTCATGGAAAATGGGTTTCTTGATAAAGTAGAAGACAACACGGCGCGCAAATATGGTTCGAGAAAAGGCAACAAGAGAAAGGTGACAGCCTGTGAGAGGGGTAGGTCAGATATATGGACCACTTTATGAGCAAAACTTTGGTCCAAGTACGAGAAGTGGTTGACCACTTGCAGACCCTAGCCGTTCAAAGTTTAAAATACGAATCGACCACGGTATTAGCAAAACTTTGGTCCGAGTACGAGAAGTGGCTGATCACTTGCAGACCCTAGCCGTTCAAAGACTAAAATGCAAATCGGAATTAAATCGGGGCTGAGAATTAGCTTTGTTTCTTGGAAAAGTTAAGGTTTTGAGTGAGAAAGTGAGGCCGTATATGTATCCACTTTATGTAAAGAAGCTTGTTTTCTAATAAAGTTGTTCTAATGGAATTGAACTAGAATCAACGCCTTCTTGCATGCATCTTTTCCATTCATTAACATTACATTTCATTGCATGCAATAAATCTCATAAAATCCAAAAGTGCGTTGAGTTCAGAACTCTAGTACTAAGCCTGATGGATAATAAAGAGTTGGAATTCTTTGAAGACATCGAAAGTTCGGAAGGGAAAGATGTTTGTGCCTTCGAAGAAGGAACTAAAAAAAACTTATCAAGAATTTGTTCCTACATCCCGGAAATGTTCTGAACAACTGGATTGTGGAGGAAATTCCTGTAGTTTTTAGGATTATTTCAGAGTAATATTCAAAACACACCTGTTGCTCTAAGCCTGTGAGCAATAGGATTCCTTTTGTGAAAAAGGCACATGTCCACTATTTTTATTGCAATAAAAATAATGCATCTTTGTGTCCCACTTGGCAAATATTCTTCTATTTTTTCATTTCATTCATACTGATACTAAATAGATAGTTATTCTTAGATTCATTGGTTCTTTCGACTTCTTTCTTTCCTATAATAGGTCTCCAGATATCAATGATATGAGCGACACTGCTACTGACTCAGAATATCTTTTTGTGCAAGTTATGTATTTAGAGGAACCTCAAGACTTTGAAGATGATTGAGATTATAACCTATCTCATGATTTGTTAAGAATGGTAGAACAAGAGGAGAAACAGATTCTACCTCACAAGGAGTCAGTAGAAATTGTGAGCTTAGGAGATGAATAAGAAAAGAAAGATGTGAATATCAGAGCTTGCATCACCGCAGAGACAAAGCGAGACCTCATTGAGTTACTTCAAGAATTCAAAGATGTCTTTACATGGTCGTATCAAGACATGCCTGGTCTAAGTACTGATATCGTGGTACATTGGCTCCTCATAAAGGAAGAGTGCAAGATAGTTCAATAGAAACTTCGAAGAATAAAGCCCGATGTCTTGTTAAAAATAAAAGAAGAGGTCAAGAAACAATTTGACGTTGGTTTCTTACATGTGGTCAAATACTCGGAGTGGGTAGCCAATATAGTGGTCGTCCCTAAGAAAAGGTGGGAAAGTACGAATGTGTATAGACTACAGGGATTTAAACAATGCTAGCCCGAAGGAAAATTTCCCGTTACCTCATATTGATACCTTAATGGAAAACACAACAGGATATTCATTGTTCTCCTTTATGGACGGTTTCTCCAAATACAACCAGACAAAGATGCATCCTGAAGACATGGAAAAGACCACATTCGTAACCATGTGGGGAACATTTTGCTATAAAGTTATGCCATTTAGATTAAAATGCGAGAGCGACATATCAAAGAGTCATAGTAACTTTTTTTCATGATATGATCCATAAAAAAAATCGAGGTTTATGTCGACAATATGATTGCAAAATCTCGAATAGAAAATTAGCATTTACAAGTCTTGAGAAAATTATCCTTGAGATTGAGAAAATTCTAACTGAAGCTCAATCCAGCAAAATGTACCTTCGGAACTAGGCCGGAAAAATTGCTAGGATTTTTAGTTAGTGAAAAGGGGATTAAGATTGACCCAGATAAACCTAAGGCTGTACAGGAGTTGCCTCCACTGCGCACTCAAAAAGAAGTTTGAGGTTTCCTAGGTAGACTAAATTACATCGCCCGGTTCATTTCACAACTAATAGAGAAATGCGACATCATATTCTGTCTCCTTAAGAAATACAATCCAGGTGTATGAGACAAGGATTGCCAAAGAACTTTTGACAAAGTTAAACATTACCTGTCCAATGCCCCAGTGCTGATGCCATCTAGCCTAGATAAGACACTAATACTATACTTGGTGGTATTTGGGAATTCCATGGGATGCGTGCTCGGCCTACATGATGAGTCAAGGAGGAAAGAAAGAGCGGTATACTATTTCAGTAAGAAGTTCACTGATTGTGAGATAAGATACTTGCTAATTGAGAAGTTGTGTTGCGCCTTGATCTGGACAACCTGAAGACTGAGACAATATATGTTGTACCACACAACTTGGCTCATCTAAAAAATACACCCTCTAAAGTACATGATGGAGTCAACTACTCTAAATGGAAGGATTGCTAGATGGAAATTTCTATTTTTCGAGTTTGATATAGTCTATGTAAACTAGAAGACAGTAAAAGGGAGTGCAACAACAAATTTTCTAGCCAGTAGAGCTCTAAAAGATTACGAGCCTTTGAATTTCGATTTCCTAAATGAGGATCTGATATATGTTGGAACCACTGAAGAAGGTGCTCAAGAAGAACATTCCAGGAAACTAAACTTTGATGGGGCCTCCAACGCTATAGATAACAGAATCGGGGCAGTCCTGGTATCCCCAAACGGAGATCACTATCTTTTTACCAGTAAATTGGATTTTGATTGCACTAGCAACATGGCAGAATACGAATTATGTATCATGGGCATCCTTGCAGCCATAGAACGTAAGATCAAAGTACTCGAGGTATATGGGGATTCTACATTAGTAATCTATCAACTCAAAGGTGATGGGAGACGAGAGACCCCAAATTAATCAATTATTGAAGGTTGGTTCTTAAGTTAATTGAGTAGTTTGATGACATCACCTTCTGCTACCTCCCGCGAGATGAAAACCAAATGGCTAATGCCTTGGCTACTTTAGCTTCCATGATCAAAGTGAACAAACAAGAGGACGCAAAACCTATCCAGATGAATATCTATGAGGTTCCGGCTCATTGTTACAATATTGAGGAAGAAAAAAAGGACGATCACCCTTGGTACCACGATATGCTGCGATATGTCAACTGAGAATGATAAAAGGACATTAAGAAGACTGGCCAGTGACTATGTCTTAGATGGGGAGATCCTATATAAAAGAAGAAAGGATTAGAGGTTACTAAGATGTGTGGATGCCATTGAGGCCAAGAAGATTTTAAAAAAAGTTCACGAGGGCGTTTGCAGAACACATGCTAATGGTTTTATAATGGCTAGACAAATCATGATATTCGAGTATTTTTGGTCCACTATAGAAGGGGATTGTATCAGTTATGCCAAGAGATGCCATGAGTGCCAAATTTATGGAGATAAAATTCATGTGCCTCATTTACCTCTTCATGTCATGACTTCTCCATAGCCTTTCTCTATGTGGGGCATAAATGCCATTGGGCCGATATCGCCAAAAGCTTCCAATGACCATCGATTCATCTTTGTGCTCATCGATTACTTCACCAAGTGGGTAGAGGCCACTTCTTACGCCAATGTCATGAAGTCGACAGTTAGCAAATTCTTAAAGAAAGAGATCATATGTTGGTATGGAATGCCAAAAAGGATTATATCTGACAATGCACTAAATTTGAACAGCAGCACGACATCAGAAGTCTACAGTCAGCTCAAGATCAAACACCACAACTCATCACCATATCCCCCAAAAATGAATGGTGCGGTGGAGGCAGCCAATAAGAACATCAAGAAAATCGTGGGGAAAATGACTGAGACTTATAAAGATTGGCATGAGAAGTTACCATTTGCCTTTTATGCTTAGCGAACGTCTGTCAGGACCTCCACTGGGGCAACTCCTTTCTATTTGGTTTATGGAATAGAGGTGGTTCTGCCTATTGATGTTGAGATTTCTTCTCTCCGAGTTCTATTAGAACTGAAGTTAGATGAAGCAGAATGGATCCAATCTCGATATGATCAGCTGAACTTGATTGAAGGGAAGAGGCTGAAAGCTATTCGTCATGGTCAGATGTACCAAAAGCAAATGATGCGAGTCCACAAAAAAAAGGTTTGTCCTAGAGAATTCCATGAGAAGGACCTGGTATGAAAAAGATCTGCCCATACAAAAGGATTTCAGAGGGAAATGAAAGCCAAATTGGGAAAGACCTTATGTGGTAAAGAAGGCTTTTTCTAGAGGAGCGCTGATTTTAACCGAGATGGATGGTAAAAACTTGCCTAATCTTGTGAATTCAGATTCAGTAAAGAAATATTTCACTTTAAAAAAAAGGAGGAGAGGCCAAGGCAAAAACCCGCAAAGGGCGCCTTGAGACCAAAGGGGTTTTTAGTTGAAAACACAAAAAAAGGGCAATTCAAATTTAGATCAAAGATGGGGCACGTGGTAATCTTGTTATCCCTGAATTAACAAGGAGGAGGGATGCTACGTCTTGGGGCATCAACAAAGTATTTTGGATCTCCGAAACATATATCAAGTTCAAAAGGGTCCTCGAGAAGTTAGTGCGAAGAAGCTCATGCTATGATATCTAGGGCATCTATTTTCATCTTATTCATTTTGTATTTTAGCAATGTTTGCTATCTTTGATTAATTTATCCATTTCAAGCTTTACTCTCAATAAAATTCCTTTTGCCCATTGCGATAATCTTTTTCAAGCATTTTTCATTGAAGTAACGATTAATGGACTAATAATATTCAAGTAAAAGGAGTTCTGCATTTTGCTCTGAAAGGTTTTCTAAATAGTACAATGATCTAAAAATAGGACCACTATTCAGAACTAACGAAACTCAAAGGTTGGAAACATTTGATAAAATATAGTCTAAACTGTGACTATTTCTTGGGTTTTTCTGTTAAAGATACCAGCTGAACAAGAAAGTACGGTAACACATCAGTGATCGAACCTTGATGAACAATGAGTAATGACAACCTAAGCATTAAAAAGGGATCATTCTCGAAAAATGACATCTGCATTCATGCAAATATCATTTATACATATTTGATTAGGAGAATTTGATTCATCCTGATCATGACATCCTATTCGCTAGGCGTAAATAGGCCTATGAAATGGATTCTACAGGTCATGTTCCCTAGAGAACGGTGTAATAAATCAGTGAAACCACAAATTTTATACCTCTGAAGTTGCAGTGGGACAAATTATAGTCATCGTAGCGAATCTTATTTCCTTGAAGTTGCAGTGGAACAAATTGAGGCTACAAATTACAAATCGGATCTCCCTGAAGTTGCAGTGGAGCAGATTAAAGATAGCAAATTTTGTCTCTCTGAAGTTGCAGTAGAGCAAATTAAAGCTACAAGTCTTATCTCCTTGAAGTTGCAGTGTAGTAGACTGAAGATAGCAAATCTTAATTCTTTGAAGTTGCAGCAGAACAGATTAAAGCTATAAACCTTATCTCCTTGAAGTTGCAGTAGAGCAGGTTGAAGTTACAAGTCTTATCTCCCTGAAGTTGCAGTGGAGCAGACTGAAGATAGCGAATCTTATTTCTCTGAAGTGGCAGTGAAACAGATTAAATCTACAAATTACAAATCTTTTCTCCCTAAAGTTGCAGTGGAGCAACTTGAAGATACAGATCTTATCTCCCTGAAGTTGCAGTGGAGTAGATCGAAGATAGCAAATCTTATCTCCCTGAAGTTGTAGTAAAGCACATTGAAAATAGCGAATCTTATTTCCCTAAAGTTGTAGTGGAACAGATTGAAGCTACAAATTACAAATCTTATCACCCTAAAGTTGCAGTGGAGTAGATTGAAGTTACAAATCTTATTTCCCTGGAGTTGCTGTGGAATAGATTGAAGTTACAAATCTTATTTCTCTGAAGTTGCAGTGGAATAGATTGAAGCTACAAGTTACAAGTCTCATCTCCCTGAAGTTGCAGTGGAGTAGATTGAAACGAAAAGTCCTATACCTCTGAAGTTGCAGTAGGTCAGATTAAATCTACCATAGCAAGTCTTATCTTCCTGAAGTTGCAGTGAGATAGACTAAAGCTACAAATTACAGATCTTATCTCCCTGAAGTTGCAGTGGAGTAGATCGAAGATAGCGAATCTTATCTCTCTGAAGTTGCAGTAGAGCATATTGAAGCTACAAATCTTATCTCCGTGAAGTTGCAGTGGAGCAGATTGAAGTTACTAATATTATCTCCCTAAAGTTACAGTGGAGTAGATTGAGGCGACAAGTCCTATACCTCTAAAGTTGTAGTGGATCGAATTAAATTTACCATAGCAAGTCTTATCTCTCTAAAGTTGTGGCAGAATAGGTTGAAGATACGAATATCTCCCCAAAGTTGTAGTGGAGTAGATTAAAATTACAATTCCTATACCCCTGAAGTTGCAATGGATTGGAATGAGGCTACCTGAAGAAGAGGAGCACCAAAGAAGTCGAGATTCACCGAGAGCGGGCAAAATTGGTCATTCTTAAAAGTCTTTTCTCCATTCTTTTTACACGACAACGAGCAAAGAAGGGCAGTTGTGATAGCCCATTTTCACCCGGGCCCAAACCAAAAAAAAAAAATAAATACAAAAATAAATAAAATTTCCAAAATAATAAAGTCCAATTACAGGCCCAAAATACAAAGAAAACCCTAGGTGGCTCTTTGGCCCACAACCTAAACTATTTTCAGTAAAAACTGAAACCCTAATCCCATGTGAGTCTCCCATGCTGTCTGACACCTCTCTGCCACTGCCACCTGCAAAGAAGAAGAGACACGTAAAAGGGCAGAAACAGTAGCAAAGAAACAGTAATAGCGCATAAACAAAAAAGAAAAGAAAAATGTTGTAATTTAAAACGACTATGAAGGTCGATTTCTTGTAAGAAACAAAGGAGGGATTTTGAAAAAAAAATCGAAATACAAAAATAAAAATAAAAACTTTGAAGGTGATTTTTTTGTGTTTATTTTTTTTGAAAGAAAAAATATATATATATAAAAGCGAACAAAAAAGAAAAAGATAGAAACTTTTTTATTTTTATTTTTTACCTTTTAAGGCTTGTAGCCTTTAGATCCGAATTTTGGGAGCCAAACGATCGAAAAAAGAGGATTTTTTATTTTTTAGCCACCGTGGATGACAGAGCCGTCGCCGGTGGATGGGTGGTGGTGGCAAGCAAGGGCTTCCGGTGGCTCCTTGATCGGATCTCGGGTCAGCCCAAAGAGAAGGGAGAGCTTTTCAGAATTTTTTTTTTTTTTAGAAATGGGGTGAAATGATTTTTTTGGGAAATTTTTTTACTTAAATAGTTATCCAAAATGGCGTCGTTTTGGCCTATTTCCTCAGACGCCAAAATGACGTCGTTTAAGGCCGACCTGATGACTCGACTCGGATTTCCCTAAGATCCGCGTGTTTTAAAGGGGAGGGGATATTTGCGCTCCTGGTCCTTTCTCCTTTTGTGTTGTTTTAATTTGGTCCCAATTTCATTATTCTATCTTTTTAGAAATTTTATCATTCAATTTTACCCCGCTTTCAATTAAGTCCTCAGTTCGCTGATCTCTTGAAGAAGGGACGCGTGTCATAAGGATTGGGATAATTGCTCATTTGGTCCTCGTTCATTTTCGCGCTTTTCATTTTGGTCTTTTTAATTTATTTTATCTCAATTTATCCTTTAAATTTAATTTAAGTTGCGATTAAGTCCTTTATTTATTTACTTATTTGTTAGTTCTTTACTCTCTTTAAATATTTAAAATTGTTTCTTTTATTTTTATTTTCTTCTTTTATCATGTATTTTTTATTTTTATTTTCTTTTTCTTTTTGTGTATTTATTATTATTATCATCATTTTATTATTATTATTATTTTTTTTTTACACCTACTCATGAATTGAATTATATACATGTTCTATAGGTACATTTTACTTATTATTGTCTTTTATTTTTTTATTTTTATTCTATTTTATTTTTAGTGTGTTCTTGTTCGTTTATTATTATTATTATTATTATTATTATTATTATTATTATTATTATTATTATTATATTTTTTAGCATTCTCATGTCATGTTTGTTTTTTTTTGAATCATGCATTTTTTGTTTTTTTTTTTTATTCTCACTTTGAATTACCAAATTTATTTCATTATTATCATGATTCGATTAGTGATATTATTATTACTATAATTACATTAGTGTTATCTTAACATTTCCTTATTTATTTATTATATATCATTTTTAATATTCTACCCATATAGCCATTTTAAATAATTTCATTATCATTATATCATACATTAGGTTTAAACATTTATTCATTTGTATATCACGCCTGTATAAATTAAATGCATATCACTTTAAGTGTTGCGTTCGTTTTTTCGCGCAATGCATAAAATGAAAAATCTTTGAACCAAGGTAAATGTTCATTATTTTGGAATTAGAAAACTCGTGTCCTTAACTTACTAGAATATAGCTTTTTTCTAAAATCGAGATAGTCTAATATCTACTAAAAAAGAGACTTAAGCGTTTGTTCTCGTTTTCGAGGATTTAAGGCGTTGTGTTCTAACTTACGGGACATGACCCTTTCTTCTTGATTAACTTGAATGTTCATTTTTGCACGATGCATAAAAAAAGGGAATTTTTATTCGAAGAAATATTCATTATTTTTGGAATTAGAAAAGTCATGTCTCTAACTTACTGGAATATGGCTTTTTTCTAAAACCGAGATAATCGAATATCTGTTTTTTTTAAATGAAGAAAATTTTAGCGTTTGTTCTCGTTTTCGAGGATTTAAGGCATTATGTCTTAACTTGTGGGACGTGATCATTTCTTCTCGATTAACTTGAAATAAAACTTTTTTCGTGAAAACTAATTTAGATAAATAATGTCTCAATAAGGGATCATATTTTTTTTAAATTCTCTTCAAATTTTTAATTTTTGACACTAAAGACGTCGAGTAATCAATTAGATAGCGATTTTGGGCGTAACGAGGGTGCTAATCCTTCCTCATGCGTAACCAACTCCCGAACCCATTTTCTGGATTTTTGTAGACTGAAAAAATTATTTTAATAAATCAAACCTTTTATTAAAACAATCGAATTACGAGGTGATCCGATCACACCTCATAAAAATGATTGGTGGCGACTCCCATTTCCATTTTTTTCAAAATAAAAAATCGACCTTCAAAAAAGGTTTCGACAGAAAGAAAATAAAATTGAAATATATTGAAGGATTTGGATGAAAATGAAAATAATAGAGCAAAGTTAAAGTACAAAAGTGCAATTAATACTAGAGTTACAGTAAAAACTAACTATACTCAGAAAAGCTATGAACTAAAACCCTAAAAATGAAGAAGAAATAACTACTAAGCTTAAAAGATGAAAGAAAAGGTAACTCCTTTAAAGTTATTAGCCAAAAGTGCCTTTTAACAGTTGAATACAATTCCAAATTTTAAACAAAAATGCCACTAAAAGTTGTGTTTTGGCTTGGGTTGATATTGGACAAAAAACAACCTCTGCAACTATTTTCTCCCTATCAGGCAGCGGTGTCGTGACACCCTAAACAGTAATGAACTCATGGTTGTGGAGGGTTTTGGTGTCACGACATCATTGGTGTTGGCTCTAATTTCTTCATTTCAATGCCTCCAGAGATATCATGACTCCACAGGCTCGATATCGCAATGTTAGCTCAGTGTCGTGACATCCTACCCTCAGTGTCACAATTCTCTCGATAGTAGGCTCCATGTTGATTTCACGTTGAAGTTTTGGATCCTCAAGGTGAAAGGGTTACTTGTCGCAACATCACTTTATCAGTGTCAAGACGCCCACTCTAAATGATGTCTTCCTTGAAGTTGGGTCATTGTCATCTTCCTACACCAACTCAAATACCTCATTAGGTCCCCCACGGCACCATGTTGCCAATTTGGGTCTTAAAAAGGGGCAAAACTCGGCCAAAAATGTTTATTAATGGTGAAAGCCAAAATTCAACAAAACCATAGAAAAGACACTTAATTTGTAGCTTAATTTGACATATCAAATTACGAAAAATCAAAAAATCAAAAAATAAATATTAATTTTAAAATATTGTTGATAAAAACCTTGTTTTAAGTTAAGAACCGAAAAAAGTTAAAATAAGTGATAAGTTGTTGTACTTTGCACAGATTTGAAATTTATTCTTTACATTTTTATTTTCAAGAATTTAGTCTATCTACTTTTTAGATTTCAAAATTCAGGTCTAGTTGTTAACATATTTATTTATTTATTGTTATTGTGACATTTTGAAATTAAAAAAAAAAAAACTCACTTGGTAGCTGTATATAATTAAAAAATGGAATTGTATTAAACCTAAAATTAATAATATAATTTTAATCATATTTATAGTGGGATCTGATTTTTAAAATCTAAATAATAATAAAAACTAAATTTTAAAAAATAAAAATACAAAAAATAAATTTCTAAATTTATGAAAATTCCATAAACTTATTACATCAAATTTAGTTATGAGGTAAGTGAGAGAATTTGAGTAGTAAAATATAAAACTAGTTACAAGCAACGTTGAGGAAGAAGAGCCAAATGAGAAAACATAACCGTCACAATCATTTTGCATCTTACAATGGCATTTTTTTTAAAGAAAATAGAACAACTTAAGTGAGCATTGCCTTGTCCTTAACCAACAACCATCTACTAAACCCTAATTTTAATTTTCAACATTTGTAAACTATACCAATTTTATTCTTGATTTTAAAAAATATTAACTCTCAACAATTACACATTTTATAATTTAAATTTTTTTTTACAATTTTACTTTGTACCCTTTCATGTAAACATTAAAATAAAAATTGTATGAAGGAGCAACGAAAGCAGAGTGCCTCCAAGGAAGACATATATAACCAGTCTCCATAATTTTGCATGGAAGACGAGCTTTCTAAGGCATTCTAGAATTTAGAACAACCTACATGAACTTTAGTTTTGTCCTTTACAAAGCAAGACAATGCGACGAAGCCACGCCCAAGAGCAGTCTTTGTTCCTTGGAGAGGACCTCCTAGTAATTCCCATAAATTAACTATAAAAAACAAAAAACCGTTAAGCTATGTTTCAAAATCTAATTTAATTACAACCTCTAACGACTTGGAAAATTGATTTAAGACAAAAAAAAAAACCACATATATGAAAACTCCAAAGTGAAATCTAACTAACTCACTTAGTTCTTTCCCTACTTACAAGGAGATTCTTTTTTTGTTTCTTTTACTCTCTCTCTCTTTGGAAACATAATTAATATGAGAAACTTAAACACTGTCCTAGTGAAACACGTTTGTCATTTGTTGGAGAACATGACTTTGAGCAACAAGATCAATGTTGGACAACTATGTTCCTTCTCTACTCTAGTATTCAACGTTTAATGCAAAGGGTTTGTAAGTCTCTCTTTGATTCATCCACCATTAAACCCCCTTCTTCTCTCTATATATACTCACTTCACTTCAGAAAGCATGTAATTCACAGCAAAAGCCTTGAAACTGTTATACTTCACACACAATCTTTTTACTTACATACATAGAACATAGTTTGATTTAGAAGAAAGAGCAGAGGGAAATGGCAGCTGAGATGATGCTCCGATGTGTCTTTGAAGGAAGCATATCCATGCAAGACTGTCTGATCGAACGGAGGCCCTACCATCGTAACTGCGAATGTGCATTGCACAACCTCAAAGGGCTTTGCTCATCTACTTGCACTTCTCGGACAACTAATATATCATTCCCTACAAAACAACCATGGAATGATTGTTTCTTATCTTTCTCAGCTTCCAAGTTCTCTTCTCAATCTCCTCTTCTTCCCAAGGCCTCCTTCACCAAAACAATAGAAATTATTGATTCAGCTTCGGTTTTGTACGAGAGAGAAGCTGAGCACAGTTAAATTTAGAAATTAAAACAGGTTAGGAAGATCACAACTATGTTTCTTAGATCTTTTTCAACTTAATTTCACATTTACATAGAATCTTCAACATTTGATTCCTCGAGATCTAACCAAATTATCAAGAGGAAGAAAAGTTGTACACTTTTCCTGTAAATTCTTCAAGTTTCAATGTAAAGAAAGTTTCCACTTTTTTTTCCTGTTTCAATTAATAGTTTAATTGGCATGTTCTATTGTTATAATCTTTATTATCGAGAAGAAAATAGAATGCTGTTTTTGAGTTTTCATTAAAAGTTTTTTTAATAATTTGGATAGCAAAAAAAAAACATCACTGTCGAAACTATTTTTTGTTTGGAATAAAAACGGGATTCGACTTTAAAAAGAAAATGGAGTCGCCATCAATCCTTTTTGTTTAGGTGTGATCGGATCACTTATAAAACATTTTGTTTTATTTTAAAAGAAACTAATTTTGGTCCACGAATTCCATGAAAAACGGGTTCGGGAATCGGTTACACACGAGGGAGGATTAGCACCCTCGCAACCCCCAAAAATGGTACCTAATTGATTAATTAATGTCCTAATGCCAGAAATTTGAAACAATTTTAAAATATAATTCCATTTAAAAAAATTTAAATAGCTCGAATTGGAAATTGAGATTCTCTTGTTCCAAAGGAATAAAATATCACATCTAGCACGTTAGGATACGACATTTCAAACTCTCGATGCCAAGATCATCTCATGATTTCCAAAGTTCATGCATTGAAATTTTTATAAGGATATTCAATTATTTGGACAAACGAAAAACCGAAACCCAGCACAGTAGGGCACGATTTCTTGGATTTCCAAACACAAAATATTGCCTTGTTTTTTTTAAGAAAACATGGTCGAAATTTTAAAAGGATATTTGGTTATCTGGTCAAACGGAAAACCGAAACCCAGCACATTAGGGCACAATTTCTCGAATATCCAAACACGAAATATTGCCTTGTTTTGAGAAATCTTTAAATAGGTGATTTTAAAATCTACTCATAATGCATTTATTCAATTTGCTCGGGATAAAAATGAAGTATCTAGTAAACGTTTAAATATATAGGAATTTGAATCACCAAACAATATCGAGAAACACAAGCATAGCATCAAACATGAAATAATATATGAATTCAACATTATACAAATGAATGGTAATGATACAAACGATTTAAATGTACAAATACACAATAGCAATTACTTCATGACATACTTCACCTCAAAAGACTCATTTTAACAATCAAAGACCAATAAACTAAAAGATATAGTAATCTTACAAAATTTACATGGTGAATTAGTATAAAACAAATTTTGAATGATAACAAATGAATTTAAAATAAATAAAGAAAGAGGAGTTTGAAACCAACAATTTATGAAACAATTTAGAAAATAAACTATAATTAATATAATAATTTATAAATGAGTTTATGAAATAACTATTACGTAAGAAGAAATTGAAAATGTATGATATATAAAATAATCTAAAACCAAATATACTTATCTAAAATATTAAAAAAAACTTAATAAATAATGTGTATATAAAAATAATATAGAAAAGTGTTTGAAATAAATAAAACATAATTTAAAATAAGATCTTTAAAAGAACAATTATATATTTATATATAGTTTAAAATAAAATATATACATATATAGATTTAAGAGAAAATACATACATAAAATAATATGAAATTAATAATTTATACATAAAATAAGATAATTTTAATACCAATTATATATATGTATGTATAAATTAATGATATATAAGAGTATTTAAATTAAATATTATATATATTTTTAAAACAAAGAAACATATCAAGGACTTATAATAAATTAAAAAATATATAAAACAAATTAAAACATTGTAAAATCAATAAAATAATTCAAAATAATTTATTAAAACAACTTCTAAAAATAAATAATAAATAAATTTAATACCATAAAAAGTTGCAAAGATTATAAACAAAAACTAAGAAAATACTTAATCGAAATAAAAATAAAATTAAAAGGCTACTTTATAAATAAATAAAATGATTTAAACAAAGTCAAGGACCAAGCTAAAATGCGCAGAAATGATCAGGGATTAAACTAGAAAATATTCCAATAGCCAAAACGCAGCGTACAAATTGGACCAAATTGGAATGGTGCACAAATCCCCGAGAAAGAATTAAAAAACAAAAAAAAACCTAATCGGCTGTCAACACAAAATGGAGGGACTAAGTGTGCAATTACTCCTTCAACACGTAAACACGCAGATCCTGAGGGCATTGGGTCGGATCGAATCGGGGCGGCCATATACGACGTCGTTTTGAGGCTACGGGAATAAGCCCAAACGACGTTGTTTCCTTAATGAACAACATTCTCCCTAAAACCAGATTAAAAGAATCAGCCATCCCTTTTTTTAAAAAAAACAAAACCCTACCCCCCTTTTATTCCTCTTTCAGCCGAAACCAAACCCCTCTCACCACCGAACCACCACCTCAATTGGTGGTCGGTAGTGAACAATCGCCCCTTTTTTTAACCTCATTTAAAAAAAAAAAACATGCCAGTATTCAATAGATCTGTAAGGGAAGGCTTTGATTTTCCTTTGGGTGCGACTTCGACGAAGGAGGCGAAGCTCCGGCGACGCTACCCAAAACAGGTACTCTCCTATTCCCTTTCTTTTTTTATTCTCACATGCAAAAAAAAAAAAAAAAAAAAAAACCGAAAGCTAGCAATATTGGATCTGAAATTCGAAAGAAATTGAAATTGGAAATCACCGTTTCAATCTATTTTTCTTTTTGTATTCTGTATGCGTTAAATCCCCTTCTACAGTACACAATCGGCCTCTTTTATAGCAGAATCAAAATTATAAAATAAAATACAAAATGTTTATTTTTTTGCTATTGCTCTGCTGTATTCTGTTACCCTTTTTCTTCTCGCAGGTTCGATGTCATGCAAGGAGGCGGATGTGGCAATGACGCATTGGAGGCCCTTGCTGAGGAGGCTGCGGCGCTGGTCCTAGGGTTTCAGTTTCTAAAATCGAAATTTGGGCCATCCGGGCCGTTTTAAGATTGGGCAATTGATTTAGGTTTTATTTAAAACGGGTTCTAAGATCTAGGCTTCAATTTTGTAAAATTTAAATTGAGCCACATATAGACTATTTTGGGCTTGTAATTTGGACTATGGACATTTGGATATTATTATTATTATTATTATTATATTTTTTTGGTTTTTTTGTTATAACATGTGTCCGGGCGAAATGGGTCTATTACAGCAAAAAGCAACTCCAACCTATTACATGAGTTGTAAGGCCCTGACCAATAGGCCAACAACTCTTAAAAAGGTTGTAATTTTATATAAATTCTATTTAAAGCAACTACTTAACTATCTCTAATTATAATTTTTGGATTAATTATAAAAATTATAGTCAAATTATTTTTGAAAATTACAATTAAAAAGTTTTTTTTATATGCAATAAAATAATACTATATATATACATATGTTTTAAATAATGGGGGATTAAATTCTTCATTCTTGTAAATTACTAACCTTCCAGCCTTTTTTGGCATGTCAATTGAATAATGTGCAGATTGCATTGTAAGATTAAGTGAATAGAACAACTTAAGTGAGTATTGTTTTGTCCTTAACCAACAACCATCTACTAGACCCCAACCAAAACCGACCTTCTTGGTTCCATAGAGATGATCGCTTACTAAATCATAATAACAACCGTTAATTAACCTAACTTTAAGAATCAATTCTAGTTAGTTTATAACCACTTAGTTAATTGGAGTAAGACACAAAGGAAGACGTAAGAAAAATTCAATTTATATGAGTTTTTTAAAATTATATTTAATTTAATTTTGTGTCATTTTAAGTTATTTGTTCAAGGCATTTCGAATTTTCAGATCAATTTAAAATTTGGTTTACTTAAAATTTGAGTTTTCATGATCAAATTAAGTTAAATCGAGTTCAAGTTGTATTTTTTGATTCAAGTCAAAATTAACAATTTTATATAAAAATAAATTCAATTAGTTTAATTAAAATATAATTGGATAGATTACAATCATACTATTAAATTCTAAACCTTTTAATTTAATCTTTTTAAAAACAAGGTTTAAGCTCTCTTTTTTTCGAACCAAATACTTAAACAGTAATTGCTTAATCATTATGAGCAATAACTGTTAACTTAGTTAAAGAGAACACTTCAGTGAATTAAGAGTTTACATGTGGCATTAATATTTAATATAAAATTTAAATATTTTATATAATTAAATAATAATGTCACGTGTCAACTATTGATTAATTGAAAGATTTTTCTAACTCATAATGATTATGAAATTATAATTTAAAAAAAAATTTAAATACCTAACTAAAAACTAAGAAAAATCCAACTTCATCCGCTATGTTCCAAATTGAATTTCTTGCAAATCTAACCAACCCCACTTTTATTGTTTCCGTAATTACTAAGAGTTTTCTTTTTTTTTTTTTTTTTTTTTTTTTTTTTTTTTTTGCTCTCTTTCTTCCCATTCTATTGGGAAATATAATTAATATGAGAAACTTAAACACTGTCCAAGTGAAACACGTTTGTCATTTGTTGGAGAACATGACTTTGAACAATAAGATCAATGTTGGACAGCTATGTTCCTTCTCTACTCTAGTATTCAACGTTTAATGCAAAGGGTTTGTAATTCTCTCTTTGATTCAACTACCATTAAACCCCTTCTCTCTATATATATACTCACTTCACTTCAGAAAGCATGTAATTCACAGGAAAAGCCTTGAAACTGTTATACTTCACACACAATCTTTTTACTTACATACATAGAACATAGTTTGATTTAGAAGAAAGAGCAGAGGGAAATGGCAGCTGAGAAGATGCTCCGGTGTGTCTTCGAAGGAAGCATATCAATGCAAGACCGATTGATCGAACGGCGGCTCTACCATCGCAACTGCGAATGTGCATTGCACAACCTCAAAGGGGTTTGTTTATCTACTTGCACTTCTCGGACAACCAATATGTCATTCCCTAAGAAACAGACATGGGGTGATTGTTCTTTGTCTTTGTCGGCTTCCAAATTCTCTTCTCAATCTCCTCTTCTTCCTGATGCCTCCTTCACCAATACCATACAAAATATTGATGCAGCTCCCGTTGAGTGAAACAGAAGCTCAGCACAGTCAAGTTTATAAATTATAGAGGGAAAAAAAAACAGGTTAGGAAATGAGAACTATTTTTCTTGTTCTCTTTAGCTTGACATATATATTTAGTCTCCAAAGTACAGTTGGTGTAGATAAAGATGAAAAAAGAGGGTACAGATATTTCTGGCTAAACTATTTCCCTGTAAATCCTTAGAGATGAACTTCATTGTAAAGAAAGCTTTATTCTAGTTAAACTACTTCCCTGTAATTTCTTAGAGTTGAACTTCATTATAATAAAAGTTCCTATTTTTGTCCTGTTTCTTATTATAATGCTACATTGCCCTGTAGCTCTGCACTTTCGTTAGGGGGAAAAAGATAAAAAGAAAAACATTTTTGTTTAAGGCTTTACACTACCTCCACGACTTTCTATTATTTTGCGACTGATTAGATATTTAACTAAGTTTTATTTTAGATAAAGAATTTTTCTTTTAGGTCAATTCTTTGTAAAAAAAAAAAAAAAAGTTAGCAACTGATGGATGACATGTCTTGTGGACAAGCATGTTGATGCCTACGTCAACATATATTTAAAAATAAAAAAAATTAATAAAAATGCTCAAAGAGTTATTAAAAATTATAGAATTATTTAAAATGTAAAAAATTATAAAAATATATAATATATAAATTAAATAAAAAAATACGTATCACTTGCTCCAACCTAAATCAATCAATAGAGTATCTAAATTGGAAGCATTTTTGTTATCAAGGTATCATCAGACAAATATTATTCTATTGTAATTTAATAAAATAATCAAATTTAATATCAACTAAAAATTAACATAAACACAGGAAAAAATTAAGAAAACACAGATGAAGACCAAACTCCAAATGAAAGATTCTAAATTGAAAGGATATAGGGTAAAAAATTGAAATACGTATTAATTTATGACAAACATAGCTTTGGATTTATATTTAATTTATTGATGAAATTTAATTTTATGTAATTATAAACATTAAATTTTGATTTTGATCTGAATATATAATATAATTTTGGTTTTAATTTAATTGCACACATTTAAAGAAATTATATATCAATTTATTTTTATATTAGATAAGTATAATTGTTTATGTATGTGTCTTGACTTGTTAAAGTTATTATATATGAGACACCTATTTAGCATGGATTTGAGCCGTATTACTTTCATCCCAAACTTAAAATATATCAATAATGATATGCACATTTTTTTGAGATAACGACATTAACGTAAATCAACATTATTTACAAAGTCAAAAGACCTTGTTCTATGGGGTTGGAATTCATCAAATATAAACAATAATAACCGTTAAGCTAAGAATAAATTCTATTAGTTTGTAACGACTTAGTGAATTAAATCAAGACATAAAGGAAGACATAAGAGAACCCCAACTTCATTCAATAAGAAAACCCACTTGAGATGACCTAGTGAACCACGTCTGTTTTAGTTGGGGTATCGGATAACATAACTTTGAACAACAAGATCAATGTTGCACAACTATGTTACTTCTCTAGTATTCCACGTTGAACGCAAGGGCCCTTCCTCTGTTTATATATATACTCACTTCAGAAAGCATGTCTACTCAAAGCAAAAGCCTTTGAAAATATTATACTTCACACAGAAATATAATCGTTTGATTAAGAACTTCCTCCCTTCTCTGCTTTTATTCTTTCCCAAGTTTCCTTCAGACGTTCTTTGTAAGATGAATCATTGCAATCTTCAGAAGAACGCCGCGGTTTTGGCTTACGAAGAGATGAGAGGGTTGATTGCAGTCACTGATCATCAGAAGGGTGGTGCAATCGTTTGCCCCAAGCCTCGGCGAATAGGGGTCCCCGCCATTAACTTGAACAAGCCATGGAGATTGCATACGAATCATCAAGCCGACGTGAGCGATTCGATATCTGGTGTGGAGCTTCTTGATATCATCCTCGTTAATAAGGATTTAGGAACAGAGCAAGAACAATCTATAGCCTCATCACCTCCATATTTTTGTGGGTCGCCTCCGAGTAGGTCTGCGAATCCACTAGTGCAAGATGTTCGATTTGGTGATGAAAGGCTTGGACATGCCCTTTGGACATTGCAAACTCCGTCTCTGTTGTCGTCATCATCGGCAGGTAAAGGAGAACGTGTTAAGATGAAATTCGGCCTTACATCGGCCACAGTTAGAGTTGAAGGATTTGATTGCCTCAACAGGGATGGCCAAAATTCCAGAATCCCTGCTATGGCTTAGAACATAAATTAAAAGGCAGGTGTACATATAGAAGGAAGTTAAGCTCCACTACCATCTGATCTAGGATTAACAAGGAAGTTTTGGATATATCTTTGGGGGGAGATTGTGAGATAATATCTGTTTAGTACTGTACATATGGTTTAAGTTACTCTGTAAATTTACTATGGTTTTATGATATTGTTCTTCTTTATTTAAAAAGAGAGAGAGAGAGTTTGATTTAGAAGAAAGGGAAGAAGAGGAGAGGGGACTGGCGATTGAAGCGGAGGAGATGACGTTGGGGGTGCGTTTTGGAAGGAAGCACAATTATACAAGATTGTTTGACCCAACACTTATTTAGCATAAAATTCAACTCAGCCGATATCTTCATAGAGCCCAATTGAACCTAATGATTGTAGACCTTCTACACTAATGGAAACAATCCCTTTTGTATTTAGCACAACAAAAATATCCATTTTTATAAGAATTTCTGCAATAACTCTTCATAGAGTAATCTTTGAATATAAAAGATGGTCAAAGGAAAACAAAACTTTGTTTCTATGTTTTTTTTAGTGTCTCATACAAATGAAATTTCACTCTTATTTATAGAATGTCTCATGTCTCTTCATACCCAAATAGATAGTCATATCTTTAATAATAAACATAATTATTCAATAGATATTTACTTAAATAATTATAATTATTTATTAATAATCAAGTGACATAACTTTTGAATATAAGATACTTAATTATCACTATAAATAGTGACAACTTTTGATTAATAACCAAATGATATAACTTTTAGTTACTTATAGCTTTTTATTTGCAACTATTGGAACACTATATATATTTTGAAAATGTTCCAACAATCTCCTCCCATTTTCAAAATGTTCTAGATTTTGATAATCTTAAAAATAATTGCATAAATGAAGGTGTCTGACGGTTGAACCTTTACACCAGTCAATGCATAGTATCCAAGGACATTATTATGATTTTAACATTATGTTATGGGTTTATTAAAAGTATAATACCCATTATTCCCTTTATCATTATGGGTACCTAGCAGTTTTTATCTTGGGACGATAAATTATATATTATTTATAGTATTAGCAATCACATATTGATGATGTACTTTGTCTCATTGAACTCAAGACTTAACATTATACCAAGCGTCAACATCCCCACCATGTCCAATTATCGATTCACAATGATTACTTTATTGTTATTTTCTTGTCTTTTTCACCAAGTTTCATAACTTCTTTTCATAGCCAACAGATGACCTTTAAAATTTATCATGTATGCATACTCAAATAACATTATTTCTCAACAAACCAAAGGTGTTATTAGAGGACATCATCTGCCCAATCATTTGATTATAATATCACACATTATATACCTTTTATCATGGACATTACTAGTCATTTTGTGACTATCATCAAAACTATGTCCATCACCTAAATGGGTCAAATAGCATTCATATTGCTATTTCTATACTCATGAGATCTTTTTATTCATGGCTTCTTAAGTAAATTTCAAAATTTACATCTCAAAATTTTATAGAACTATGAGATTATAGATCATATTCAAGCCATATATAAGTACCATATGCACCATCATAAACATGCACAATATGATCTTGTTTTCAAATATCTGATTATCACGTTCACATTTCCACTAGAAGATTTCATACCCAAATAGTAATTTTGTAATATCAACTAATTTTTTTGCTATTCTACCTTGACTAGAAAAATTAACCATACATATTATAGATGACATATTTCATTTCTAGTCAAAACCACTTCTAGTTCAACATTTATATCATAGACTAAAACATGTACAATCATATATAAATCTCATTTAGCTTATGGTTATTTTAAATCAACCATGATAATTCATATTATATATAAACTTTGATTTAGTGTATCATTTTTCAATTAATACACTTAAATAATATCTCATAAATAACATCCAAATACTAGTTACTAATATCATGATTTGAATAAAATAAATCATTAAATATCTCAAGTTCATGAGAGATAGAAAAAACTTTTGCAGTGAAAAAAATCCACTCATAATAGGTGTCAAAGTGACTCTTTAAAATGACATCTCTTTTCAAGTTGTACTTTTTGGTTTTAAGAAACTATTTCAACCCAACCTTTTAAAAGTAACTATTAGATTCAATGGCACAACTTTTTGGTCGGGAAGACTCTCTTGAATGGTCATAATGCTTTTCCTGGTTGGGAAACTTGTTCAAATAATGTTAGAACAATCATCACCATTCAAAACAAAATTGTTATTTTGATCCATTAATAAAAATCATTTCTCAACCGTGAATTTCATTTCATCCATGCATTCCATCCATCTTTCTTTCTTGCATGATAATATATATATATTATAATTTATATCGGTAATAATTATGCATATGATAAACTAACATTCCATTTCGATCAAATAAATAATCCATAAAATAATAATGTTTTTTGCATTTTGATTTCTTCAAAATCAAAATTTGACAAGACTATTGAGCTCAATGTTGTCTCATTGCTGATAGCAGAGGCGAAGCCGGGGGTCTGGCATGGGCCCCGGCCCTCCCTAAAATGTAAAATTGCAACTTTGGCTCTTAGAATTTTTTAAAAATTTTAAATTAATAAAAGTAAAATTGCACTTTGGCCCCCTAAAATTAGAAAATTTTGATTTAATCTTTTACACATTATAAAGATATAAACTATAAAAAATTAAAATTTTATCCGGCCTCCCCTAAAAAATTCTTCTGGCTTCGCCTCTGGCTGATAGTCATCCTCATAGTACAATGCTTGCAGTGTCATGTGAATGTATGGTAAATATACATGCCATTATTAATTTTTCATAATGTTGCAAAAATATATCTTAAAATTGTTGGTGCATGAAGATAAAATAAACTTACGAGAAATTAATGAAAGCTTCAAGGCGTGTATCAATGCCAATTTCTTTAAGGTTCTATTCACTCCACTTATATTTTGGTGTGCAAAAGAGTTACTGGATACAATAAAACTCAATGACTTTTAACGTTTTACACTGATAGAAACAGTCTCTTGAACATTGACTAGAGCATATCAAGAATATCAATTTCTATAAAAAAACTTTTGTGGTAATTATTTATAAAGTAATCTTTGAATATAAAAGATGGTGGAAGAAAAAAAAAAACTTTGTTTCTATGTTTTTTTTATGTGTCACACAAATGAAATTTCATTCCTATTTATAGGAGGTCTCATATCTCTTCGTAGGGAAATAACTACCCAAATGAGTAGTCATATCTTTAGCAATAAACATAATTATTCAATAAATATCTACTTGAATAATTATGACTATTTGTTAATAATCAAGCTACATAACTTTTGAATTTAAGAGACATAACTCATCACTATAAATGATAACAATTTTTTATTAATAACCAAGTGACATAACTTTTGTTTACCTATAACTTTTCATTTCCAACTATTGAAACACGGTATATATTTTGAAAATGTTACTATATATATACATAAAGTAAGGAAAGAAGCCCCCTCCATTAAAAAAACATAGCCATTCGTCTCCATCATTGTGCACAGAGGACAAGCTTTGGAAGGCATTCTAGAATTTACAACAACCTAAATGAACTTTGTCTTTTTCCTTTAGAAAACAAGACAAGGCAACGAACCCACCCCTCAAAGAGAATTCTTTGTTCCTTGGAGAGGACTGTCTAGTAATTTCCAGAAATTAATTATAAACAATAAAACCGTTAATCTAAGTTTCAGAATCTAATTTAGTCAAACCTCTAACGACTTTGGGAAATTGATTTAAGAAAAAAAAAATTAAAACCTTATATATATATATATATATATATATGTAAACTCCAATGTTAACTAACTAACCCACTTAAGTCTTCCTCTAATTTCTAAGAGATTTTTTTGTACTCTTGTTTTCCCTTTCTCTTTGGAAACATAACTTTTTTTCGCTTAATCAAATTAACAGCTAACAAAGCTGAAGAAAAATAAAAACATACAGCAGAAACAATACCAACCCAGCCTGAGAACAAAAACCAAAACACAGACACAACACAGCAAGCAAAACCCTCACAACCCAACAAGTCCCAACCGATAAACAGGCCACCAACAGATAAAAATCAGCACAAAACACCCCTAACAACCACAAAACAATCTACAAAAACACCTACAAAAGCACCTGTAAACACCCAAGAAAAACTAATACGAGAGAAGCTGAAACTTTGTCCTGGAGAAACACATTGTTGGAGAACATGAATTTGAACAACAATATCAATGTTGGACAACTATGTTCATTAATTCTCTAGTATTCAACGTTTAATGCAAAGGGTTTGTGATTCTCTCTTTGATTCAACTCTCCCTTCTATATATACTCACTTCAATGAGCATGGAACACATCAAACTTCAAACTTCAAACTTCACCACACTTACATTCAAAGATACTAGTTCAATTTAGAAGAAAGGAAGAGAGAGGAGACGGAAATGGGCAGTGGAGCAGCTGAGATGATGTTCCGGGGCGTCTTCAATGCAAGACTGCTTGATCGAACGGAGGCCCTACCATCGTAACTGCCAATGTGCATTGCACAACCTCAAAGGGATTTGTTCATCTACTTGCAGTTCTCGGACAACCAATATATCATTCCCTAAGAAACAGACATGGGGTGATTGTTCCTTGTCTTTATCGGCTCCCAAATTCTCTTCTCCATCACCTCTTCTTCCTAATGCCTCCTTCACCAATACCATACAAAATATTGATTCAACTCCGGTTTTGTACGAAGCAGAAGCTCAGCGCCGTTAAGTATAGAAATTAAAACAGGTTAGGAAATGTCAACTATTTTTCTTTTTATCTTTTTCAATTTAGCTCCACCTCTAGATATAGAGAGGGTAAAAAGAGTACAGGTTTTTCTATCTAAACTATTATTACAGAATTAATTGTAAATTATTTTAAAAAATTTGTCCAACAAAATTCAGATTATAATGTAAGGTAATTGAATTACCTTCTCAACAACATGAATTAGTTAGTTGCCCTCGTCTTCCTTGTTCAATATATTATTATTTTGAGAGATTTCCGATTCTTTCAAAAGAAATCTTTATGTATCGTCTATTTGGAGACAATGAGCTCCTCAACAGGTTCGGTATTAGGCATGATGTATCTTTACTCGATTTTATCTCGAATTTTGTCTTCTACCTCTACCAAAAATGGTACCGAAAAGGTCAGCAACCCTGTTGGAAAATGGGGTAGTCAAACGATATGTGCTAAAGGAGATGGATGTTTTGCATATTATCGATAATTGTGCGAAGACCAACAAATAATTTTTATATAATTTGTTGTACTAAGAAATGGTATTTTCCCTTTTTCTCATCTACAAAGTGAGAATTGAAATTATAGAAAATAACAATGTCTTGTTTATACGTAAAATATCTTCTTGTTTTCTCGTTAATGTCAATCACTTCTGTCATTTCTAGATAACGATTTCATAAAGGTTAACTAACCAACAATTTAGCACTCAATATTGTTATTGCCTAAAACGACAATTTAGCAAATTTTTTTCATAGAAATTAACTGTACGAAAACACTAAGAAAATAATTACGTATATTGATGAGAAAGAGGAAAATCATCAACATTGAATAGTCAAGAGTTGATTATAGCTAAACGTAGTAAGGGTCACTTTCCTCTTTGAAACTGTCTTTTCCTAAAAGAGAACTTTACTCTTGAAGTTGATCGTGAATGCAATCCGATAGTCTTTAAATTAATAATGATGTCGTCTATCGAAACTCATTTTAGATCAAGCCCTTTGTAAATAACACACCTCACTGCTATCAAGGGGGCTAATATTGAGAGGGAAATAAAATGACCATAATCAACTAGCCAAATATTGGACTTCGGCTACTCACATTCTCCTCATCAGAACAATCAACAAACATATATTTAATGTAATTTTAGTTTATTCTCTTTTCTTCTAATAATTGAGTTCAAGTTGTTATTATTTTGAAAAATATATATTTGAATTACATATGATAATAGGTGTGCATTTAATCGATTCAATTTTTATGTATAAAAAATTGAATAAAATGATTAAACCATTGAAATCAAATTAACCAACCTAAATTTAGGCTTAAAATTGAATAAACCGAATTGAAAATTTTCGGTTCAGATCGATCAATTTTTCGATTTCTTTTAGATTTATTTATTTATAAAAGAAGAAAAAGTACCATTGTAAACAGTTAAGAAAAATATATATATTTTTATCTCAAACAATTTATCGAAATGTTATATTTAGGTTAAATTTTATGTCGATTGAGCATTACCTCAGTTGGAACATTTTCCATTACAATATTGAGGAGGACGTGATTTTGAGCACGCTTAAGTACGCTTTTCTTATTATTTAAGGGTGTTGAAGAAGGTTATGCGTATAAGTTGGCATTGTACACAAAAACAATGTAGTTTTATATTTAAATATAATTAGTTAATTAATTGTGTCGAATTATTTTATATTTGGGTAATATTGAAAAGGATAAACTACACTAGTAGTCACCAAACTATTAGTAAATTTTATTTTTTATTATCCAATTATGAAAAGTTACAAAAATAATCATTCAACTACTCTGACTTTTTCCTTTTTGGACAACAATCATTAAATTGACAACATGAATATAACTCGACAACTTTTAAAATTGGCATGATAGTAACTTTAATTCTCAACATTTGTAAACTATATCAATTTTATTCTTGATTTTTAAAAATATTAATTCTCAACAATTACACATTTTATAATTTAATTTTTTTTTTTTTTTACAATTTTACTTTGTACCCTTTTATGTAAACGTTAAAATAAAAATTGTATGGAGCAATGAAAGCAGAGTGCCTCCAAGGAAGACATATATAACCGTCTCCATAATTTTGCATGGAAGACGAGCTTTCTAAGGTATTCTAGAATTTAGAACAACCTACATGAACTTTGGTTTTGTCCTTTACAAAGCAAGACAATGCGACGAAGCCACGCCCAAGAGCAGTCTTTGTTCCTTGGAGAGAACCTCCTAGTAATTCCCATAAATTAACTATAAAAAACAAAAAACCGTTAAGCTATGTTTCAAAATCTAATTTAGTTACAACCTCTAACGACTTGGAAAATTAACTTAAGACAAAAAAACCACATATATGAAAACTCCAAAGTGAACTCTAACTCACTCACTTAGTTCTTTCCCTACTTACAAGGAGATTCTTTTTTTGTTTCTTTTACTCTCTCTTTGGAAACATAATTAATATGAGAAACTTAAACACTGTCCTAGTGAAACACGTTTGTCATTTGTTGGAGAACATGACTTTGAGCAACAAGATCAATGTTGGACAACTATGTTCCTTCTCTACTCTAGTATTCAACGTTTAATGCAAAGGGTTTGTAAGTCTCTCTTTGATTCATCCACCATTAAACCCCCTTCTTCTCTCTATACATACTCACTTCACTTCAGAAAGCATGTAATTCACAGCAAAAGCCTTGAAACTGTTATACTTCACACACAATCTTTTTACTTACATACATAGAACATAGTTTGATTTAGAAGAAAGAGCAGAGGGAAATGGCAGCTGAGATGATGCTCCGGTGTGTCTTTGAAGGAAGCATATCCATGCAAGACTGTCTGATCGAACGGAGGCCCTACCATCGTAACTGCGAATGTGCATTGCACAACCTCAAAGGGATTTGCTCATCTACTTGCACTTCTCGGACAACTAATATATCATTCCCTACAAAACAACCATGGAATGATTGTTTCTTATCTTTCTCAGCTTCCAAGTTCTCTTCTCAAACTCCTCTTCTTCCCAAGGCCTCCTTCACCAAAACAATAGAAATTATTGATTCAGCTTTGGTTTTGTACGAGAGAGAAGCTGAGCTTAGTTAAATTTAGAAATTAAAACAGGTTAGGAAGATCACAACTATGTTTCTTAGATCTTTTTCAACTTAATTTCACATTTACATAGAATCTTCAACATTTGATTCCTCGAGATCTAACCAAATTATCAAGAGGAAGAAAACTTGTACACTTTTCCTGTAAATTCTTTAAGTTTCAATGTAAAGAAAGATTCCATTTTTTTCCTGTTTCAATTAATAGTTTAATTGGCATGTTCTATTGTTATAATCTTTATTATCGAGAAGAAAATAGAATGCTGTTTTTGAGTTTTCATTAAAAGTTTTTTTAATAATTTGGATAGCCAAAAAAAAAAAAAAACTCGAACCTATTACATGAGTTGTAAGGGGGCAAATTACTAAATAATGTCCTTTTTTTTCAAAATTTATGGAAAAGGACATTTTTTTCCAATTATTTACCGGAATGGGCCATTTTTCCCGAAAGCGCGTCCACATCAGCTCGATGTCAGGGTATGTGGCAGAAAAACGCGTCCCTGGAGGAGCGTTTTTGCCACATCATCAGAAATCACGTCCTTGAGGGCGCACTTTGCTGATGTGGCAAAAATGCTCCCCAAGGACGCGTTTTGCCCGTTTATTCCGTTAGGGTTTTCAGCTATTTTTAGGGTTAGGGTTTTTAGGGTTTTAGGGCTAGGGTTTAGGGTTTTCTTATTTTTGTAGGGTCTAAGTTTTAGGATTTTAAGGTTTTTTAGGGGAAAATTAATGACCTAGAGTTTAGGGTTAATTAATTAAAATAATTTTATGTTTAGGGTTTTGGGAAAAAAATATCAACAATATAAAAATAATTTTTTTTACAGTAGTATCTGGTAAAATAATTTTGAGAAGACAATAGTACTGAAAAAAGCTCCCACGTGAACGCTCTTCTACTACAGTAGTTCCTGAAAAGATAATTTTGAGAAGACTTTTCTGAACAAATAGTGACCAAAACGCTTCAAGCAGGATGCACTGTCAGCAATAGTACTGAAAAAAGCTCCCACGTCGATGCTCTTTTGCTACAATTGTTCCTGAAAAGATAATTTTGAGAAGACATTTCTGAACAAATAGTGACCAAAACGCTTCTAGCAGGATGCACTGTCAACAATAGTACTGAAAAAAGCTCCCACGTGGACGCTCTTTTGATACATTAGTTCTTGAAAAGATAATTTTGAGAAGACGTTTCTGATCAAATAGTGACCAAAACGCTTCAAGCAGGATGCACTATCAGCAATAATACTGAAAAAAGCTCCCACGTGGACGCTCTTTTGCTATAGTAGTTCCTATTTGGCCTTAGACTATAAATGAGCCAAATTTCATTGTTAGGTTGTATAATAGAAATTGAGGTAAAAGTATAATAGAAACTGAAGATGGGTGAACGTATTAGTGCTTTTATTTACTTTGATGGTGAGGTTCGTGACACCGAAAATGGTGTTGTTTTTTTATCGGAGAACACAACGTGACTGGTTTTTAACTAGAACATAGATTTGACAGAACTTCGCAAAAGAATTAGGCGTAAAATCTTCAGAACAATGCCAATGAAAGTTTTGTCTATTAAGTATAGATTTGGTGCTTCGGTTGATCCCGTGAGATATGACTCATTCGACATCAAAGGTCCTCGGAGCTTGGAGGCAATGATGGAGACTCATCTTGCCAGTGGATCACCCTATCTTGAGGTATATGTACAATTTTCATCGCCAAGTGATATTCCTTCGACTTCAACATATACTGCTGTTCGAGGGGAATACACAACCCCAAGCCGACACTCTATTAGTGGGAGGCAGAATACGAAAGCGCCCGTGTTTGGTGGTAGTATGGAAAACACAACCCCTGCACGACACTCGATTGGTGGATGGGACATACATATCGGTGGGTCGATGTTTGATGCTAGAAATACGTATTGGGGAATGTCATCAACTTCTAGTGGTTGGCAATCCACATATGATTGGGGACGTTACGAAAATTGTTTAAGAAGGGATAATGTACTCCCCACGACATCCACCGGAGAGGGGACCTCGTTCGTTGCAGATGATGGTGGGTCGAATGATGAGTCCGATGTGGATCCACCTCGACAGCCCGGCCCGACAACCATACCTGAAGATGTTAAAGAGGGTTCAGATGAAGAAGAGGAAGATCTGCGATTCAGGGTGTACTCGCCTCCAGCCCACATTCATAATGTCGATCTATCTCAAGACGATGCGTTGGAGTTTCCTGAACTACCACACAGAAGGCGTGACCATACAAGTTCATTGTTGGATTCGGGTGAATTAGAAGTTGATAAAGACTTTTCCAACAAGGATAGTTTTCTTGGTGCATTGAAACAATATAGCATCAAGAACGGGGTTAACTACAACATGGTTAAATCCAAACTCTATAAGTATAAGGCCAAATGTGCATTGCAAGACGATACATGTTCATGGAAAATCATGGCTTCGTTGAGGAAAATGACAGGCTTGTGAGAGATTAAAAAGTATTAAGGTCCACATACATGTGTTGTTGGTACAGTATCACTGGGTGTTTAAGGTTTTTGAATAATACTGATATTATGTAATGTTGCATTATTTAATGTACTTCATTGATAGATGTTTCACAAGATCATCCCAAGATGGATTCAGATATGTTGGCAAGGTTAATAATACCGACAATGAAGGTAAATCCCAAGACTTCAATACCGGTCTTAATTGCCAATATTCGTAGCCAATTGGGGTACACGCCCTCTTACTGCAAGACGAGGATAGCTAAGCAGAAGGCGTTGGAAAAGTTGCATAGTCGGTGGGACGTTTCATATAATAAAGTGTGGCAGTGGTGTCAAGTACTGGAGGGATATGTCCCAAGTAGCATAACAGACCTTCAAACGGTACCTGCGTACTATAACGATCGATTGCTCCGTGGATGCCAAGTGTTCAAGCATCTGTTCTGGACATTTAAGCAATGCCGAGACACATTTCTATACTGCAAGCCATTGGTACAAATTGACAGTACCTTTATGTATGGTAGATATATGCATCGACTATTGCTAGCTGTGGCAGAGGATGGCAGTGGGAGAATCCTTCCACTTGCGTTTGCAATAACAACGGGGGAGTCAGCCGATGACTGGGAATTCTTTCTATCTAAGATAAGGAGGCATGTCTGCCCCCAACCTGATATATTCGTTATAATGGATTGGGGCCCTAGAATACTAGCCGCAATAGAGTGACAGGGAAGCCTATGGTATCGCACACACCATCAATATTGTCTAAGGCATGTTGCGTCCAACTACCACGGGCAACATCAATCTACAAGTGAACGACAGCAAGTGACCAACATGGGTATGTAATATCTATTAATATAATTTCGTTTGTAATATTCAATTTATTCTTAATTGAAGAGTGGTATATAATATTCGTTATCAACTTAGATTGGCAGGGTACGAGATCAATAAGGATCGTTTTCATGAGATGTTGGCGATTTAGCGCTCAGTTAACGAAGAAGGCGCAAACTACCTATGCAACATACCTTCTGCTACCTCCCGCGAGATAAAAACCAAATGGCTGATGCCTTGGCTACTTTAGCTTCCATGATCAAAGTGAATAAGCATGAGGACGTAAAACCTATCCAGATGAATATCTATGAGGCTTCAGCTCATTGTTAAAACATTGAGGAAGAAGAAAAGGACGATCACCCTTGGTACCACGATATACTACGATATGTCAACTGAGAATGATAAAAGGACATTAAGAAAACTGGCCAGTGACTATGTCTTAGATGGGGAGATCCTATATAAAATAAGAAAGGATTAGATGTTACTAAGATGTGTGGACGCCGTTGAGGCCAAGAAGATTTTAGAGGAAGTTCACGAGGGCGTTTGCGGAGCACATGCTAGTGGTTTTATAATGGCTAGACAAATCATGAGATTCGAGTATTATTGGTCCACTATAGAAGGGGATTGTATCAATTATGCCAAGAGATACCATAAGTTCCAAATTTATGGAGACAAAATTCATGTGCCTCATTTACCTCTTCATGTCATGACTTCTCCATAGCCTTTCTCTATGTGGGGCATGCATGTCATTGGGCCGATATCGCCAAAAGCTTCCAATGGCCATCGATTCATCTTTACAGTCATCAATAACTTCACCAAGTGGGTAGAGGCCACTTTTTACGCCAATGTCACGAAGTCGACAGTTAGCAAACTCTTAAAAAAAGAGATCATATGTTGGTATGGAATGCCAGAAAGGATTATATCTGACAATGGACTAAATTTGAACAATAGCACAATATCAGAAGTCTGCAGTCAGTTCAAGATCAAACACTACAACTCATCACCATATCCCCCAAAAATGAATGGTGTGATGGAGGCAGCCAATAAGAATATCAAGAAGATCGTGGGGAAAATAACTGAAACTTATAAAGATTGGCATGAGAAGTTACCATTTGCCCTTTATACTTATCGAACATCTGTTAGGACCTCCACTAGTGCAACTCCTTTCTCTTTGGTTCATGGAATGGAGGTGGTTCTTCCTATTGATGTTGAGATTTCTTCTCTCCGAGTTTTGTCAGAACTAAAGTTAGATGAAGCAGAATGGATCCAATCTCGATATGATCAGCTGAACTTGATTGAAGAGAAGAGGCTGAAAGCTATTTGTCATGGTCAGATGTACCAAAAGCAAATGATGTGAGTTTACAAAAAAAAGGTTCGTCCTAGAGAATTCCATGAGGGGGACCTGGTATTGAAAAAGATCCTGCCCATACAAAAGGATTTCAGATGGAAATGAACGCCAAATTGGGAAAGACCTTATGTGGTAAAGAAGGCTTTTTCCGGAGGAGCACTGATTTTAACCGAGATGGATGGTAAAAACTTGCCTAATCCTGTGAATTCAGATTCAGTCAAGAAATATTTCATTTTAAAATAAAAAGAAAAAGAGAAGAGGCCAAGGCGAAAACTCGCAAAGGGCACCTTGAGACCAAAGGGGTTTTAAGTTGAAAACCCGAAAAAGGGCAATTCAAATTTTGATCAAAGATGGGGCACGTGGTAGTCTTGTTATCCCTGAATTAACAAGGAGGAGGGATGCTACGTCTTGGGGCATCAACTAAGTATTTTGGATCTCTAAAACATATATCAAGTTCAAAAGGGTCCTCAAGAAGTTAGTGCGAAGAAGCTTATGCTATGATATCTGGGGCATCTATTTTCATCTTATTCATTTTTTTATTTTAGCAATGTTTGCTTTCTTTGATTAATTTATCCATTTCAAGCTTTACTCTCAATAAAATTCCTTTTGCCCATTGCGATAATCTTTTTCAAGCATTTTTTTATTGAAATAACGATTAATGGACTAATAATATTCAAGTAAAAGGAGTTCTGCATATTGCTCTGAAAGGTTTTCTAAATAGTACAATGTTCTAAAAATAGGACCACTATTCAGAATTAACCAACTCAAGGGTTGGAAACATTTAAGAAAGTATAGTCTAAACTGTGACTAATTCTTGGGTTTTTCTGTTAAAGATACCAGCTGAACAACAAAGCATGGTAACACATCAGTGATAGAACCTTGATGAACAATGAGCAATGACAACCTAAGCATTAAAAAGGGATCATTCTCGAAAAATGACATCCTGCATTCATGCAAATATAATTCATACACATCTGATTAGGAGCATTTGATTCATCCTGATCATGACATCCTAATCGCTAGGCATAAATAGGCACAATGAAATGGATTCTACATGTCATGTTCCCTAGAGAACGGTGTAATAGATCAGTGAAACCACAAATCTTATACCCCTGAAGTTGCAGTGGGACGAATTATAGTCATCGTAGCGAATCTTATTTCCCTAAAGTTGTAGTGGAACAGAGTAAGGCTACAAATTACAAATCGGATCTCCCTGAAGTTGCGGTGGAGTAGATTGAAGATAGCAAATTTTGTCTCTCTAAAGTTGTAGTAGAGCAAATTAAAGCTACAAGTCTTATCTTTTTGATGTTGCAGTGGAGTAGACTGAAGATAGCAAATATTATCTCTCTGAAGTTGCAGTAGAAAACCTTATCTCCCTGAAGTTGTAGTGGGGCAAGTTAAAGTTACAAGTCTTATCTTCCTTAAATTGCAGTAGAGTAGACTGAAGATAGCGAATCTTATTTCTCTGAAGTGGCAGTGAAATAGATTAAGTCTACAAATTACAAATCTTATCTCCCTAAAGTTGCAATGGAGAGCTTGAAGATACAGATCTTATCTCCCTGAAGTTGCAGTGGAGTAGATCGAAGATAGCAAATCTTATCTCCCTGAAGTTGTAGTAGAGCAGATTAAAAATAGCGAATCTTATTTTCTTAAAGTTGTAGTAGAACAGATTGAAGATACAAATTACAAATTTTATCACCCTAAAGTTGCAGTGGAGCAGATTGAAGCTACAAATATTATTTCCCTAAAGTTGCAGTGGAATAGATTGAAGTTACAAATCTTATTTCCCTGAAGTTGCAGTGGAATAGATTGAAGCTACAAGTTACAAGTCTCATCTCCCTGAAGTTGTAGTGGAGTAGAATGAAACGATAAGTCCTATACCTCTGAAGTTGCAGTAGGTTAGATTAAATCTACCATAGCAAATCTTATCTTCCTGAAGTTGCAGTGGGATAGACTAAAGCTACAAATTACAGATCTTATCTCCCTGAAGTTGCAGTGGAGTATATCGAAGATAGCAAATCTTATCTCTCTGAAGTTGTAGTAGAGCATATTGAAGCTACAAATCTTATCTCCCTGAAGTTGCAGTCGAGCAGATTGAAGTTACTAATATTATCTCCCTAAAGTTGCAGGGGAGTAGATTGAGGCGACAAGTCCTATACCTCTAAAGTTGTAGTAGATCGGATTAAATCTACCATAGCAAGTCTTATCTCCCTAAAATTACGACGGAATAGGTTGAAGATATGAATATCTCCCCAAAGTTGCAGTGGAGTAGATTAAAATTACAATTCCTATACCCCTGAAGTTGCAGTGGATTGGAATGAGGCTACTTGAAGAAGAGGAGCACCAAAGAAGTCGAGATTCGGCGAGACCGGGCAAAATTGGTCATTCTGAAAAGTCTTTGCTCCATTGTTTTTAGACGACAACGAGTAAAGAGGGGCAGCTGTGATAGCTCATTTTCGCCCGTGCCCAAACAAAAAAAAATACAAAAATAAATAAAATTTCCAAAATAATAAAGTCCTATTATAGACCCAAAATACAAAGAAAACCCTAGGTGGCCCGTTGGCCCGCAACCTAAACTATTTTCAGTAAAAACTGAAACCCTAATCCCATGTGAGCCTCCTATGCCGTCTGACACTCGTCTGCCACTGCCACCTACAAAGAAGAAGAAACACGCAAAATGATAGAAACAATAGCAAAGAAACAATAATAGCGCATAAACAAAAAAGAAAAGAAAAATGTTGTAATTTAAAACGGCTATAAAGGCCGATTTCTTGTAACAAACAAAGGGGGGATTTTGAAAAAGAAAAAAAAGAATCGAAATACAAAAATAAAATAAAGAACTTCAAAGGTGATTTTTTTGTGTTTATTTTTTTTTGAAAGAAAAAAAATTATATATATATATAAAAGCGAACAAAAAAGAAAAAGATCAAGTTTTTTTTTTTTTTTTTACCTTTTAAGGCTTGTAGCCTTTAGATCCGGATTTTGAGAGCTGAACGATCGAAAAAAGAGGATTTTTTATTTTTCGGCCACCGTAGATGACGGAGCCGTTTTCGGTGACCGGCGGCTGGCGCGACGGAACTCGGTGGCTCCTTGACCGGATTTGGGGCTGTGCCAAGAGAGAAGGGAGAGCTTTTCAGAAATTTTATTTTTTTTTTAGAAATTGGGTGAAATGAATTTTTTGGGAAATTTTTGACTTAAATAGCTATCTAAAATGGTGCCGTTTTGGCCTATTTCCTGAGACGCCAAAACGACGTTGTTTCAGGCCAACCCGATGACTCGACCCGGATTTCCCTAAGATCTGCGTGTTTTAAAGGGGAGGGGATATTTGCGCTCCTGGTCTTTCCGCTTTTTGTGTTGTTTTAATTTGGTCCCAATTTCATTATTCTATCTTTTTAGAAATTTTATCATTCAATTTTACCCAGCTTTCAATTAAGTCCTCGATTCGTTGATCTCCGGGAGAAGGGACGCGTGTCTTAAGGATTGGGATAATTTCTCATTTGGTCCTCGTTTATTTTCGCGCTTTTCATTTTGGTCTTTTTATTTATTTTATCTCAATTTATCATTTAAATTTAATTTAAGTTGCGATTAAGTCCTTTATTTATTTTCTTATTAGTTAGTTCTTTACTCTCTTTAAATATTTAAAATTGTTTCTTTTATTTTTATTATAGTGCATTTTTTTTATTTTCTTTTTCTTTTTGTGTCTTTATTATTATTATTATTATTATTATTATTATCCATATTATTATTTTTATTTTTTTACACCTACTCATGAATTGAATTATATACATGTTCTATGGGTACATTTTACTTATTATTGTCTTTTATTATTTTATTTTTATTCTATTTTATTTTTAGTGTGTTTTTGTTCGTTTATTATTATTATTATTATTATTATTATTATATATTTTTTAGCATTCTCATGTCATGTTTGTTTTTTTTAAATCATGCATTTTCTGTTTTTTTTTTATTCTCATTTTGAATTACCTAATTTATTTCATTATTATCATGATTCGATTAGTGATATTATTATTACTATAATTACATTAGTATTATCTTAACATTTCCTTATTTATTATATATCATTTCTAATATTCTACCCATATAGCCATTTTAAATAATTTCATTATCATTATATCATACATTAGGTTTAAACATTTATTCATTTGTATATCACGCCCGTATAAATTAGATGGATATCACCTTAAGTGTTACGTTCGTTTTTTTCGCACAATGCATAAAATGGTAAATCTTTGAACCAAGGTAAATGTTCATTATTTTGGAATTAGAAAACTCATGTCCCTAACTTACTAGAATATAGCTTTTTTCTAAAACCGAGATAGTTGAATATCTACTAAAAAAGAGACTTTAGCGTTTGTTCTCGTTTTCAAGGATTTAAGGCGTTGTGTTCTAACTTACGGGACATGATCCTTTCTTCTCGATTAACTTGAATGTTCATTTTTGCATGATGCATAAAAAGGGGAATTTTTAATCGAAACAATATTCATTATTTTTGGAATTAAAAAAGTCATGTCCCTAACTTACTGGAATATGGCTTTTTTTCTAAAACTGAGATAATCGAATATCTCTTTTTTAAAAAAAAAGAATATTTGTTCTCGTTTTCGGGGATTTAAGGCGTTATGTCTTAACTTATGGGACGTGATCATTTCTTCTCGATTAACCTGAAATAAGACTTTTTTCTTGAAAACTAATTTAGTTAAATAACGTCTCAATAAGGGATCGTATTTCTTTTTAAATTCTCTTCAAATTTTTAATTTTCGACACTAAAGACGTCAAATAATCAATTAGGTACCGATTTTGGGCGTAACGAGGGTGCTAATCCTTCCTCATGCGTAACCAACTCCCGAACCCATTTTCTGGATTTTTGTAGACCGAAACCATTGTTTTAATAAATCAAACCTTTTATTAAAACAATTAAATTACGAGGTGATCTGATCACACCTCATAAAAATGATTGGTGGCGACTCCCATTTCCATTTTTTTCAAAATAAAAAATCGACCTTCAAAAAAGGTTTCGAAAGAAAGAAAATAAAATTGAAATATATTGAAGGATTTGGATGAAAATGAAAATAATAGAGCAAAGTTAAAGAACAAAAGTGCAGTTAATACTAGAGTTACAGTAAAAACTAACTATACTCAGAAAAGCTATGAACTAAAACCCTAAAAATGAAGAAGAAAAAACTACTAAGCTTAAAAGATGAAAGAAAAGGTAACTCCTTTAAAGTTATTAGCCAAAAGTGCGTTTTAACTATTGAATACAATTCCAAATTTTAAACAAAAAAGCCACTAAAAGTTGTGTTTTGGCTTGGGTTGATATTGGAAAAAAAACAACCTCTGCAACTATTTTCTCCCTGTCAGGCAGCGATGTCGTGACACCCTAAACAGTAATGAACTCATGGTTGTGGAGGGTTTCAGTGTCACGACATCATTGGTGTTGGCTCTAATTTCTTCATTTCAATGCATCCAGAGATATCATGACTCCAAGGGCTCGATATCGCAATGTTGGCTCAGTGTCGTGACATCCTACCCTCAGTGTCGCAACTCTCTCGATAGTAGGCTCCATGTTGATTTCGCGTTGAAGTTTTGAATCCTCAAGGTGAAAGGGTTACCTGTCGTGACATCACTGTTATCAGTGTCAAGATGCCCACTCTAAATGATGTCTTCCTTGAGGTTGGGTCATTGTCATCTTCCTACACCAACTCAAATACCTCATTAGGTCCCCCATGGCACCATGTTGCCAATTTGGGTCTTAAAAAGGGGCAAAACTCGGCCAAAAATGTTTATTAATGGTGAAAGCCAAAATTCAACAAAAGCATAGAAAAGACACTTAATTTGCTTGAGAATAAGCTCCTCAAGTGTATTGGAGAGCTTAATTTGACATATCAAATTACAAAAAATCAAAAAGTCAAAAAATAAATATTAATTTTAAAATATTGTTGATAAAAACCTTGTTTTAAGTTAAGAATCGAAAAAAGTACTTAAAATAAGTCATAAGTTGTTGTACTATGCACAGATTTGAAATTTATTCTTTACATTTTTATTTTCAAGAATTTAGTCTATCTACTTTTTAGATTTCAAAATTCAGGTCCAGTTGTTAACATATTTATTTATTTATTGTTATTTGACATTTTGAAATTAAAAAAAAAAAAACTCACTTAGTAGTTATATATAATTAAAAAATGAAATTGTATTAAACCTAAAATTAATAATATAATTTTAATCATATTTATAGTGGGATCTGATTTTTAAAATCTAAATAATAATAAAAACTAAAATTTGAAAAATAAAAATACAAAAATTAAATTCTAAATTTATGAAAATTCCATAAAGTTATTACATCAAATTTAGTTATGAGGTAAGTGAGAGTATTTAAGTAGTAAAATATAAAACTAGTTACAAGCAACGTTGAGGAAGAAGAGCCAAATGAGAAAACATAACCGTCACAATCATTTTGCATCTTACAATGGCATTTTTTTTTTAAAGAAAATGGAACAACTTAAGTGAGCATTGTCTTATCCTTAACCAACAACCATCTACTAAACCCTAATTTTAATTTTCAACATTTGTAAACTATATTAATTTTATTCTTGATTTTAAAAAAAATATTAACTCTCAACAATTATCCATTTTATAATTTAATTTTTTTTTTTACAATTTTACTTTGTACCCTTTCATGTAAACATTAAAATAAAAATTGAATGAAGGAGCAACGAAAGCAGAGTGCCTCCAAGGAAGACATATATAACTGTCTCCATAATTTTGCATGGAAGACGAGCTTTCTAAGGCATTCTAGAATTTAGAACAACCTACATGAACTTTAGTTTTGACCTTTAGAAAGCAAGACAATGCGACGAAGCCACGCCCAAGAGCAGTCTTTGTTCCTTGGAGAGGACCTCCTAGTAATTCCCATAAATTAACTATAAAAAACAAAAAACCGTTAAGCTATGTTTCAAAATCTAATTTAGTTACAACCTCTAACGACTTGGAAAATTAATTTAAGACAAAAAAACCACATATATGAAAACTCCAAAGTGAACTCTAACTCACTCACTTAGTTCTTTCCCTACTTACAAGGAGATTCTTTTTTTGTTTCTTTTACTCTCTCTTTGGAAACATAATTAATATGAGAAACTTAAACACTGTCCTAGTGAAACACGTTTGTCATTTGTTGGAGAACATGACTTTGAGCAACAAGATCAATGTTGGACAACTATGTTCCTTCTCTACTCTAGTATTCAACGTTTAATGCAAAGGGTTTGTAAGTCTCTCTTTGATTCATCCACCATTAAACCCCCTTCTTCTCTCTATATGTACTCACTTCACTTCAGAAAGCATGTAATTCACAGCAAAAGCCTTGAAACTGTTATACTTCACACACAATCTTTTTACTTACATACATAGAACATAGTTTGATTTAGAAGAAAGAGCAGAGGGAAATGGCAGCTGAGATGATGCTCCGGTGTGTCTTTGAAGGAAGCATATCCATGCAAGACTGTCTGATCGAACGGAGGCCCTACCATCGTAACTGCGAATGTGCATTGCACAACCTCAAAGGGATTTGCTCATCTACTTGCACTTCTCGGACAACTAATATATCATTCCCTACAAAACAACCATGGAATGATTGTTTCTTATCTTTCTCAGCTTCCAAGTTCTCTTCTCAAACTCCTCTTCTTCCCAAGGCCTCCTTCACCAAAACAATAGAAATTATTGATTCAGCTTTGGTTTTGTACGAGAGAGAAGCTGAGCTTAGTTAAATTTAGAAATTAAAACAGGTTAGGAAGATCACAACTATGTTTCTTAGATCTTTTTCAACTTAATTTCACATTTACATAGAATCTTCAACATTTGATTCCTCGAGATCTAACCAAATTATCAAGAGGAAGAAAACTTGTACACTTTTCCTGTAAATTCTTTAAGTTTCAATGTAAAGAAAGATTCCATTTTTTTTCCTGTTTCAATTAATAGTTTAATTGGCATGTTCTATTGTTATAATCTTTATTATCGAGAAGAAAATAGAATGCTGTTAGTTTTCATTAAAAGTTTTTTTAATAATTTGGATAGAAAAAAAAATTTTCAACCTATTACATGAGTTGTAAGAGGGCAAATTACTAAATAATGCCCTTTTTTTCAAAATTTGTAGAAAAGGACATTTTTTTCCAATTATTTACCGGAATGGACCATTTTCCCTAAAAGCGCATCCACGTCAGCTCGATGTCAGGGTATGTGGCAGAAAAACGCGTCCCTGGGGGAGCGTTTTTGCCACATCATCAGAAATCGCGTCCTTAAGGGTGCACTGTGCTGATGTGGCAAAAATACTCCCCAAGGACGCGTTTTGCCCGTTTATTCCGTTAGGGTTTTCAGCTATTTTTAGGGTTAGGGTTTTTGGGGTTTTTTTATTTTTTTAGGGTCTAGGGTTTAGGATTTTAAGTTTTTTTAGGGGAAAATTAATGAACTAGAGTTTAGGGTTAATTAATTAAAATAATTTTATGTTTAGGGTTTTGGGAAAAAGATATCAACAATATAAAAATTATTTTTCTCACATGATAATGCTTGGTAAAATAATTTTGAGAAGACAATAGTACTGAAAAAAGCTCCCACGTGGACGCTCTTCTGCTACACTAGTTCCTGAAATGATAATTTTGGAAAAACGTTTTTGAACAAATAGTGACCAAAACGCTTCAAGCAGGATGCACTGTCAGTAATAGTACTGAAAAAAGCTCCCACGTGGATGCTCTTTTGCTACAATAGTTCCTGAAAAGATAATTTTGAGAAGACATTTCTGAACAAATAGTGACCAAAACGCTTCAAGCAGGATGCACTGTCAGCAATAGTACTGAAAAAAGCTCCCACGTGGACGCTCTTTTGCTACATTAGTTCCTGAAAAGATAATTTTGAGAAGACGTTTCTGATCAAATAGTGACCAAAACGCTTCAAGCAGGATGCACTGTCAGCAATAATACTGAAAAAAGCTCCCATGTGGACGCTCTTTTGCTACAGTAGTTCCTATTTGGCCTTAGACTGTAAATGAGCCAAATTTCATTGTCAGGTTGCATAATAGAAATTGAGGTAAAAGTATAATAGAAACTGAAGATGAGTGAACGTATTAGTGCTTTTATTTACTTTGATGGTGAGGTTCGTGACACCGAAAATGGTGTTTTTTATCGGAGAACATAGCACGACTGGTTTTTAACTAGAACATAGATTTGACAGCACTTCGCAAAAGAATTAGGCGTAAAATCTTCAGAACAATGCCAATGAAAGTTTTGTCTATTAAGTATAGATTTTGTGCTTCGGTTGATCCCGTGAGGTATGACTCATTCGACATTAAAGGTCCTCGGAGCTTGGAGGCAATGATGGAGACTCATCTTGCCAGTGGATCACCCTATCTTAAGGTATATGTACAATTTTCATCGCCAAGTGATATTCCTTCGACTTCAACATATACTGCTGTTCGAGGGGATCACCCACAGTCATAATGTCGATCTATCTCAAGACGATGCGTTGGAGTTTCCTGAACTACCACACAGAAGGCGTGGCCATACAAGTTCGTCGTTGGATTCGGGTGAATTAGAAGTTGGTAAAGACTTTTCCAACAAGGATAGTTTTCTTGGTGCATTGAAACAATATAGCATCAAGAACGGGGTTAACTACAACGTGGTTAAATCCAAACTCGATAAGCACGAGGCCAAGTGTGCATTGCAAGACGATACATGTTCATAGAAAATCATGGCTTCGTTGAGGAAAATGATAAGCTTGTGGGAGATTAAAAAGTATTAAGGTCCACATACATGTGTTTTCGGTACAGTATCACTGGGGGTTTAGGGTTTTTGAATAATACTGATATTACGTAATATTGCATTATTTAATGTACTTCGTTGACAGGTGTTTCACAAGATCATCCCAAGATGGATTCAGATATGTTGGCTAGCTTAATAATTCTGACAATGAAGGTGGATCTCAAGACTTCAGTGTCAGTCTTAATTACCAATATTCGTAGCCAATTGGGGTACACGCGCTCTTACGCAAGACTTGGATAGCTAAGCAGAAGGCGTTGGAAAAGTTGTATGGTCGGTAGCACGTTTCATATAATGAAGTGTAGCAGTGGTGTCAAGTGCTGAAGGATATATCCCAGGCAGCATAACAGACCTTCAAACAGTACCTGCGTACTACAACGATCGATTGCTCTGTGGATGCCAAGTGTTCAAGCATCTGTTCTGGACATTTAAGCAATGCCGAGACGCATTTCTATACTGCAAGCCATTGGTACAAATTGACAGTACCTTTATGTATGGTAGATATACACATTGGCTATTGCTAGCTGTGGCAGAGGATGGCAGTAGGAGAATCCTTCCACTTGCGTTTGCAATAACACCGGAGAAGTCAGCTGCTGACTGGGAATTCTTTCTATCTAGGTTAAGGATGCATGTCTGCCCCTAACCTGATATATGCGTTATATCAGATCGAGGCCCTGGAATACTAGCCGCAATAGAGCGATAGGGAAGCCTATGGCATCACACACACCATTGATATTGCCTAAGGCATGTTGCGTCCAACTACCACGGGCAACATTGATCTACAAGTAAAGTTCTACAAGTAACCAACATGGGTATGTAATATCTATTAATATAATTTTGTTTGTAATATTCAATTTATTCTTAATTGAAGAGTGGTATGTAATATTCTCTATCAACTTATATTGGCAGGGTACGAGATCAATAAGGACCGTTTTCACGAGATGTTGGCGATTTTGCGCTCAGTTAACAAAGAAGGCGTAAACTACCTATGCAACAACCTTTCAAACAGTGGACACAATCATACGATGGTGGCCTACGATATGGTCATATGATATCAAACCTGGCTAAATGCATAAATTCTGTTCTAAAAGGAACGCGTCATTTGCCGATAATATCGGTTGTATGAGAGACATATTTTCGTTTAGCGGCACTATTTTCGAAGCGAGCAGCGAGTTATAATGGCCAAATGCAGGGATGCCGTGTATGGTGCACGAAGGTATTGCGAGAAATTAACAAGGCGAAGGCACGGGCCAACACCATGCACACAGTGTGTCACGATCGCGACAAGCTATTGTTTCGTGTGACGGAGTTGGACAGACCGGACCAAGGTATTATTGGCAGGCAATATTGTGTACACTTGAGAAATAGGACCTGCGACTGTGGGATATTTGACGCACTTCATTATCCATACGCTCATGTAATTGCAGCTTGTCAGAATCTCCGTCTAGATCCCATGAGCTATGTCGACGAAGTGTACAAAATAGAATACATGTACAACGTGTGGAGACACATATTCCCACTAGTCCCAGATGAACGTAAGTGGCCGTTTGTATCGCTTGCTCCGTTTAAATTGTTACCGGATAGATAACTACATCACAAACCAAAGGGTCGACCTTGCTCGACTAGAATATGCGACAATATGGATTCCGAGAAACAGCCAACCAACGGAAGTTATGCGGATGGTGTAGGAACCCAAGCCATACATCTCGCTCATGTCCAGATCGGAATAGTTGATAATCTCCTTATCATTTTTGTCTCTTGGTGGCTATGAAAATTCTTTTAATTTCTTGATGAAAATGGTGAACTTTTGTAGAAGGACTAAGTTGCAAAACAAAAAAAAGTTATTCAATTAATCTAACATATCACCATCATCATTATTCTTCAAAATTATCTTTCTTGCTAAATGATTATTTTGCCCCTTATGATCCTTCAAAATTCCTACATTGGATCAACACCCATTTTGATAAAATTACAATTTAACCCCTCATACTTTTTAACTTATTCAATTTAGTCCTAATTCATCCATTTTTTCTTAGTTTCTAGATCCTTCCACCCTTAAAATATTTACACCATTAGCCCTTCAATTTTTTCATATATACATTTTAACCCCTCAAATTTTGAATATTTACTCTTAAGACACAAAACTTTTCTTAATTTACGATTTAGTCCTTACTTGAACCAATACAATTAGGATATTAAAAACAACTTTTATTTTATTAGATGTAACAATATAAAAAAGTTTGTAGAAATATATTAAAAATATAAAAATATTAAAAATATTGCCTTATTAAAAAAATTGATGTTATTAAAAATATACAAAGTAAATTACAATTAGGATATTAAAAACAACTTTTATTTTATTAAACATATAAAAAAATAAATTACAATAAAAAATTAAAAACAACTTTTATTTTATTAAAAATATAAAAATTAAATTACAATTGAAATATTAAAAACAACTTTTATTTTTTTAAATGTAACAATATAAAAAATTTTGTAGAAATATATTAAAAATATTAGCAATATTTTTTTCCTTATTCAAAATAAATTGATTTTATTAAAAATATACAAAATAAATTACAATTAATATATAAAAAACAACTTTTATTTTATTAAAAATATAAAAAATAAATTACAATTAATATATTAAAAACAACTTTTTATTTTATTAAATGAAACAATATAAAAAAGTTTATACAAATATATTAAAAAAATCAATGTTGGTGCCAGTCAGAATCAGTGCCACATGGGGGTGGTCGATGTTTACGCGCTGGATTCCTCCTTGTTCCAGCTTCCGGCGAGGGTTGTGGTTGCTCCGGCGGGGATTTTGGTTCCTTCGGCAGGGGGTCTGGTGGTAGGTGTTGGGAGGATGACCCACCTTAATAAAATAATGACTGCGTAAGTGTTTGCATCACTCATGGCAGAGGTGTTTGAATCTCATAAGGCAAAAGAGATTAGTAAAAAGAAGAGCTCCCCAATGGCATCTCGTGCGATCCACTCGGAGTAGTCGGGAACGGACTCGAACCGGGCCATGCATTCCAACCTGCCATATGACTGGGAAAAGGAAACATATAAGGGTTAGGATACATATAAGGGCTAGGATACGCACATGGCATAATCTGAAAAGGCTGTAATATGGGTGTCATCGGCTGAAGTGTTGGGCTCTGTGGATCGTGTAGTATTTGCCGCTGATGGGCCCGTGAATATATGTCGATCTTTGTTGATGGGCCCGTCCCATCATCCCTTCTCCTTGGATTTAAAGGGCCCCGTCGTTCCCTTTGTACACGAAGTTGTCGTCGCCTCTCCTCTTCTGGTAATAAATACGGCTTTTTATAGATCCTTAACTATGGCATATATTCCAGCACACACGCTAACTCAGGAACGATGATCGGTTCCCGAGTAGGTATATAATCATATCGGTTTTCCCAGAATTTGATATATGCTGACCAAAATCTTGGCCAATCCGTATGCAACTGTCGTAAGTCGACTTTGTGCTCATTATCGAGCACCTCAAATGCCACGGGAATCGGTTGTCGGAATCCAAATTGTCGCAGAACCCGATCTAATTGGTGCATCTCCACGGTGGCATAGTTGACCAATGGGACCTTCACATGCCAAATGTTTGGATTTTGAAAGAATTCATCCGAAATTACTGCCCGAATTGCCGGATCCTCGTATGGTGTCCATTGAAACTATATTAACATGATAAAAATATTAGTTATATACATAATACTAAATACTAAATACTAAATACTAAATACTAAATACTAAATACGAAACGACTATTTTATTACTAAAATATATTTTATTTAATACTTACTTGTGCTTTCGACCGTTGGTCTAATAGAAGTCGTATATCTTCAAGCGAGGTAGGTATTCCAACATAACTCGCCGAATGGTTCCACCTAATTAAATAAATTTTTAGCATACAATTATATTTTAAATCTACGTAATAATTGTAAAATCTAATATTAAATTTACCTCATTATGAGTGGGAATGTATATGGGTGGTCCACTCGAGGATGTAAAAATAGAAAGTGAAACCGTGCCCATGATTGAAGCAGTGATAGGCAACCTCTGACTTTGGCTTTATTCGGTCGTGTCGCCCCGCACATCTCCCGATACAATTTTGCTAGCACAGCAGACCCCCAATTCAATTCACCGGCTGCTCTAAAATCAACGAGTTTCAGTAGTCATCTCAGATGTATGAGGTCTCGTGACAAGTCTAGCATCAGATAGCCTCCAATCATCTCAAGAATGTATTCCCGAGCATACCATTTCTTTCTAATTCAGTCGAATCATTATCAGGCTCCGGGAATGTGTCTCGTAACCAACCCATCTCGATTCGACCTCCGTTAATGTTATCTGGAATAGCACCCAAAAGCTCGTAGCATACAGCTTCCCAATCACTAGAAGTCAGACCCGGTGACTACGTACACATCTACCGGCAATCCCAATTGCAACTGCACGTCTTCCAAAGTGATAGTACGCTCTCCGCATGGAAGATGGAAAGTGTGCGTCTCGGGTCTCCACCTCTCTATCAACACACTGATTAGCTTCAGGTCCAACTTGCACCCCCGGCCTATCGTGGCCACGTGCCAAAAACCTGCCTCCCGCAGGTAATTCTCGATCAACGGCGATGGCAGACTAGGCATATTACGAATATAGCATTGCAACACCCGATCTAAATACTGTTATAAAAAATTATAAAATTAAAATTAATTAAAATTGCATAAATGAAAAAAATTATTAAATATTATTGAAAAAATAAAATTATAACTTACCATTGTCATTTGATCGACGGAGATGTGTTTATTATCGAGACGAATTAATTCTCCGGCCATTGCTAACACGATCGAATATTTTTAAATTTTAAAAAAACTAATTCAAAAAACTTTTAAACAGGGCTTTTTTGTAAAAATTAAAGGACTTTGGTGAAATTTGAGAGGAACTTTAGAGGAATTTGAGAGAAATTTGAGAGAAAGTTGATATAAATAGTGTAAGGACTTTTGTGTGAAAAAAATGACAGGGGGGATTTTATAGTTTTTTTTTTTTACCGTTGGGCCTCCAACGATAAAAAAAAGGTGGCCGTTGGAGCGGGCAAAATGCGTCCCTAGGGGAGCGTTTTTGCCACATACCCTGACATCGCGCTGACGTAGACGCGCTTTCGGGGAAAATGATCCATTCCAGTAAATAATTGGAAAAAATATCCTTTTCTGTAAATTTTGAAAAAAAAGGGCATTTTTTGGTAATTTGCCAGTTGTAAGGCCCTGACCAATGGGCCAACAACTCTTAAAAAAGGTTGTAATTTTATATAAGTTCTATTTAAAGGAACTGCTTAACTATCTCTAATTATAATTTTTAGATTACTTATAAAAATTATAGTCAAATTATTTTTGAAAATTAAAATTAGAAAGCTTTTTTTATATGCAATAAAATAATACTATATATATACATATGTTTTAAATAATGGGGGATTAAATTCTTCATTCTTGTAAATTACTAACCTTCCAGCTTTTTTTGCATATCAATTGAATAATGTGCAGATAGCATTCTAAGATTAAGAAAAAAAATATTTTCCTCTTGTTATTCTATACAAACTATATAATAGGGATTCGAAAACATACAAAATAACATCGTTAGAGGTGTCTTTTTCCTGGAGCAGTGAGTTTACAAGGTTAACATCAATCATTGTCATAACGATAGACACGAAGAAGGAATACAGAATGAATGCTGGATTAGACTAATAGAAAACATAGCATTAGGTACTCTAATTTCCAATATCTTAGTAGCTGATGTTGGCGAGATTCTTTACCTATAAATAAAACTTATGCTCAAACCGAGACATTTCTCCATTATATTTATAGCATAAACAAACTACTTCCAATCACAGGTAGCTACACCGGGTAGCATCATCAGATCCTTTTATCCAAGCTAAAAAATAACTCAGGGTAAGAAAACACCTTCCCTAGCAAGAAATTTTCCACCGAATTAGAGTCCCTAAATATATGGATAAATTCTACTCGTTGGATGGTCAACACTGTTAGAATAATAGCTGATCTAGTGACTGACGTCTATTATTATTATGTTAAGTCTGTTGTTAGTTAATGATAATTGTTGGTTGTTATTTCTGTTAGTTGTTATCAGCAGTTATTAACTACATGCTTTTCTATATAAGCATGCACAGCTCCTTCTCAAGAGAGATTATCTTCAATGTATTTCTTTGAAATAATACCAGCTTTCTTCATCATCTTAGTGTAATCTTAACATAGTATCAGATGCCCATTCCGTCCTAGAGTAATCTCTCCTAGAGTAACCTCTCATGAGTTCTCCCTCCAGCCCGTCTGCTAAATAATCGATTACACCGGCAATGTCATCCACTCTTCAAGATGAAGTTGTTGATAATCAATTTTTCTCCACCAAGAAGATCAGTGTGCTTCTTGATGATAATAATTACTTGGTGTGGTGTCAGCAGGTTTTTCTTGCTATCAAGACATTTAAACTTCAGAAATACATTGATTCGCGATTTGTTCCTCCTCCTCAATCCATTCTTGATGATGCTGGTGTCTCGCAAGAAAACCTTGAGTTTGCTAGTTTTGAACAGCAAGATGGCGCTCTAGCCTCATGGTTATTGTCCTCGGTGAGTCCTTCTGTTCTTCCTCATCTTATTGGCTTGGATACAAGTCTTCAAATTTGGAATGCTCTTGTTAGTTTGTTTGGCAACAAGACAACTTCTCAACTAATGTTTTATAGAAGAGCATTGCATTCTCATCGAAAGGCTGATCTTTTTATGAAAGAATTCTTGATGAAAATCAAAGGCTCTTATGACAGTCTTGCTAGCTGTGGGGAGGTTATCAGTGAGCATGAACATGTTACAACTATTCTTAATGGCTTATCGTCCGAGTATGAGTCGGTTCTCACAGTCATTAGTGCAAGTCTGGTGCCCTACAGTGTCCAAGGCGTTACCACTATCTTGCTTGATGCTAAAGCTCTCCAATAGCTCACTGTGCTTGATGCTCCCAGTTCTGCGAACATGGTCACTCACCAACCTGTTGTTTCTGAAGGCAATAGTATCTTTACACAAACTTATCGACCCTCTTCAGGTGGTCGTGGTTGTGGTCATGGGCGTGGTCGTGGGCGTGGTCACTCCTCCAGCTCTCGCTTCCAGTATCAGTTATGTGGGAAGGCTGGTCACCTTGTTGATCGTTGCTATTACCGATTTGATACCACCTATAAGAGCACAGGCTATAGGCCTCCTCCTTCTCCTCAGGCCAACATCTGCATGGCTGGCAATGGTCATTCATTTAATCTTTGAGTGTGAACTTCTCTGCCCGTTGTGCCTCCTTACTCATAACAGAATTGGTTTGCTCCCCCAGCACATCCTCATGCCTGGCCTAATCCATTTGCTGTCAATCCTCTGCAGCATGTCAGTGCACCTGTCTTAGGATCAAGACCTTTTGATAAACCGCAAAAATAACATATTTTAGGCCCACATTTAGCATGCTTTTGGATAATTTAAGCCTCGATTTATGTAAAAAGGTGCTCTTAATCTTTTCTTTTCATGTCTTATACTCAGGAAAGCACCCGATGATGAAAAGAATGAGAAACGGGTTTAAAACAGGCCAAATTGGGCCAAGGAAGAAATCGACACGGCCTGGACTTAAGTCCACACGGCTGTGCAACGCCAATCATCTAGAACACGACCTTCTCCCTATTTACACGGCCGTGCCTCATTAAAGAAGTCCAAGCACGGCCTAGCCACGATCCACACGGGTGTGTGCCATGGCCGTGTCCCTGTCGCTGGAAAGAGCAATTTCATTCGAGAAAGGATACTTGGAGGCAAAGAAACACATTCCAAAGCCTATTCAAAAACCCTAGTAGGAATTCTACTTAAATTAGGATACTTAGGGACCAAGTAAGGCATCTCAAAGCCTATATAAACACCCGAGGGGGCAACTTGAAAGGGGGAGTTCGGCGAAAGCTGAAACTGGCGTCAAAGCTAGGTCAAGGAGCCAAGCCGAGAAGGTCAGAGTTAGAGAATAACGTAAAGATAGCCAGTTGATCCATCCCAAGAAGCTGGAATTATACTCAAGACGGCGGAATTCTCCTTCAATTCCTTCAGGGAGTTTTAGGATTTTCTTATGTTTTGTTTTATCTTTTCTCTTGCGATGTTTTGTTTATTCATTATGAACTAAACCCTTCAGATACCTGAAGGGGATGAAACCTAGATGAATCTTTTTATTGGATTTTTAAGTTATATGATAATTACTTAATTCGTTCTTAATTATGTTGCTTAATCCAAATCTAATGTGCTTAGGTGGAGGAGGAATAGACCCTGCCTAAGAGTAGATCTAACTTAATTAAGCGGAGTTGATTGAACGTCTAGAGATAGTGTTACGAGATTTTGTTAGATTAGGGTGAAACCTAATATGGGAGTCCATTGAACGATTTACTGCTATCCTAGGGGGTTATTATAAGCGAACGAGAGTTCCACTAATTAACCTAGGGTTAGACGTTATTCGCCTCGAGAGAGGGTTTAATATAGGTTAGGGAGTCTTATGGATCAAGGTAAGTAAAAGAAATCATATAATTTAGTGTTAATTAGTAAGTGAAATCTAGGTGGATTCTTCCTGAGGGTATCGTCGTAATCAACTGAGTTTTTCTTCAAAGTTATTCTCCTATTCATCCTTTTTGTCTTTGTGTCCTTAGTTTAGTCTTCGTCAAAAGCAACTTCACTCTAATTTTAAGGCTAAATAAAAAAAAAAAAAGTTAGTATTAGTACTTTTAGTTCCTTTGGGTTCGATATCCGGTCTTGCCTAAGCTATACTACTGTTCGATAGGTACACTTGCCTTTAATCATTGTCAGAGTTAGTTTTCAGGTTTTGATCATTCTTTTATAAATTTTAAAACTCTGATTTACAGCGATCAAGTTTTTGGCGCCGTTGCTGGGGAACTAAAATATTAAGAAAGTTCTATTTTTACTACTTTAGCCATTTTTTATTGCAATTTATTTTTATTTTTATTTTTTATTTTTATTTATACTTTGCTAATTTTTCCTCTATTTTTGCTTTTGGAAGATAATTTTAGTCTATAGAGAAGATGGCACTAAATAATTATCAGTGGCAAGCCATGAGGGCAATTCCTACTAAAGCAGCCAGTGCCTTCGACCTCGACGTGTTCACCAGGTTATCCACCCAGTTAGACATGATGAATAAAAAGATCGATGGTTTGTGTAGTCTCTCACAGGTACACCCAGTAATGCTTTATGACTCGAATCTAGGAGGCGCGGCGAATCCTGAGTACCCACCCTACGGATATGGCATAGAGAACGAACAAGTCCACTATATGGGTAACTACTCTAGACCTCAAAATAATTTTTATAATGACACTTATAATGCAGGTTGGAGATACCATCCCAATTTCTCGTGGAATGATCAAAGTAGCCAAAGACAGGAACTTCCTCCAAATTTTCAACAACCACCTCACCAACAGGAAGAGGAGTCGAACATTGAAGAGATGATGACAAAATTCATGGCAACCACAGATACCCGTCTCCAAGACACTGAAAAAAAATTTGAAAGTCAACAAACACCGGTTGAAGAGAACAAGAACCTATTAGAGGAAGTTACTAAGTCAGTAAGGGAAGTCACTAAGGTAGTCGAATAACTCGCAAAGCTCATGTCAGAACGACCGCAAGGACGTCTACCAAACAACACTGAGATTAATCCAAAGGAGCAAGTTCAAGCCATAGCAGCTCAGGAAAATACAGAGATAGATGAACCCATCCCACAACAAGAAACCAAGGAAGAAAAAGGTAAAAATGAGGTAACACAAGAAAGGCCAAAACTGGTAATTAAGGAGTATCAACCTCGCATACCTTACCCCGAAGCATTAGAAAGAGACGATTCAGAAGAACAGTTCAGTAAGTTTCTTAAACTTTTAAAGAAATTACATATCAACTTACCTCTTCTTGAAGCTCTTTCGTAGATGCCAGAATCTAGAAAATTTTTAGGGGAGCTGTTAACGAAAAAGCAAATGATAGACGAGGAATCACATGTGGAACTCAGCGCAAAGTGCTCGGCAATTCTACAAAATAGACTACTACAGAAATTAAAAGATTCAGGGAGTTTTACAATTCCATGCATAATTAGTAGTTTATCTATAGAAAATGTGTTAGCCGATTTAGGGGCAAGCATAAATGTTATGCCTTATAAACTGTTTAAACAACTAGGGCTAGGGAAACCCAAACAAACTAGGATAAGCGTTCAATTAACTGATAAAACTATCAGAATTCCTAGGGGTATAATAGAAAATGTTCTAATCAAAATTGATAAATTTATATTCCCAGTAGATTTTGTCGTTTTAGACATGGATGAGGACAATAATATTCCTTTAATTTTAGGAAGACCCTTTTTAGCAACTGCCAGAGCTAAAATTGATATTTATGCAGGAGAACTCATATTTCGCGTCGGCGACAAGATAGTCACTCTTCAAGCTCTTGACTCGGCCAGAACATCAAGTGATAAAGAATACCAACCTCGTGTGCCATATCCCGATGCAATAAAGAAAGACCACACAGAGGAAGAATCTGTTGAACTCACACTTCGTGAAGACGATGAAACAATCACTCTTCAACCTCTTGACCCAACTAGGACATCGAGTAATAAAGGTATGAACAATAATTTTATTGATAACCATTTGGTTCAACCTTCTTTACAGGAAGAATCACGAAATCACTTAGCTGAGCTAGATCTTAGACCTCGTGCCAACAAAGAAGAAATACCTGAGGAACGAAGCCTTAGAGTCGACAAACTAGAAAAGTGGACAACAAAATTCAAAAAAGAACCAGAACCACACGAAGTGAAACCGACGGAAACCCCAGACGAGGTGATAGGAACAACAAATCACATCAAAATAGGGGATCACGTATTGTTAAACAAAGAAGACCCTCAAATCACCAATTCAGACCTCAAGCCAGACGAAGAAATCATTTTTGAGGTACTTAATGTCTTCCTATACGGCACAGTCGAGGTAAGCAATCCTAAATTCGACACTTTTGAGGTAAACATTACTCGACTTAAACTATATATCCATAACTGAAGTGATCGCATGAGAAAGGATTTTCACCTCCTCAAACCACCATAACCATACGAATTAGAGGTAAAGTCTAGCTTAAGACTATAAACGAGCGCTTCTCGGGAGGCAACCCGAGCACTAACCCCATTTTTACATTTTTTTATTTTTTATTTTTATTTTATTTTTTATTTTATTTTATTTTTCCTTTTAGCACCTAACCATAAGCTAACCAAAGAGCAGATTTCTAGGCCACACGGCCCTACACATGGGCGTGCCCGTGGCCGTGTGGAAGCCAGGGGATGAACCATGGGCATGCCAGTAGCCGTACACGACATAGAAAAATTTCTTTTCCCAACACGGGTGGCGATAATAGTCCACACCCGTGCCGACTCCCCGTGCGAGGTTACTAACTTGTTAAGCACGGGCTAAACACGGCCGTGCCTTCCAACCGTGCCAACATTCTGACTTATCAAACACGGGAGAAGTACACCCGTATTAAATGACCGTGTAAAGAAAGACACGAGCATGCCACTACACCCACGGCCGTGTCCGAACACCCTGAACGCGCCCAAAATTCAAAATCCCAAAACACGGGCTACATCTCTATTTAAACCTCACTCTCCCTTTTTCTAGTTGTCTTTCATTTTTCATTATTTATTTTTGTTTTTATTTTTATTTTATTTTCATTTTATTATTTATTTATTTTTTAATTTATTTTATTTTCTTCTTCTTATTCTTTATGATATTTAGATTTAGCTTAGGATACAATAAAATCTGGCCGGCTGCTTCGAAGATTCAATTTCAAACGGTTCGAGACGCTTCCCCACGTTCACCTCCAATCTTATCCGGTTCCTTTCCATTGACTTGATCCAAAAATTCAGGAAGTTTCACATCTCCCCCTATCTTTTGATTTTCTCACTATATTGTCATTTTATCCATCTTTGTACATTGAGGGCAATGTACATCTTAAGGTGGGGGGGTTAACTATAGTATTATTTGAAAATCCCTGAATTATGCCTCGTTCTAAAGTAAGTTTCTCATATTATGATTAGAATGAAATTTCTTTGATTTATGATTTTTATTGATATATTTTGGATTAAGTTATAGTTAATTGTGTATTGATGATTAAATTTGAAGAATACTAGAGAATCAAGCATGATAAGTCTAATTTTCAAAAATTTAAAACTTTAGGTTGTTAACCTGAATTTGAATATTACTTTGAAGTTTGAAATTTACGAGGTTGATGTCAAAGACACCCATAAGTTTTGTGAGATCTTGAGTCTTATAGAGCATATATTCTTTTTCATGCTCACTTTATTGATTATGAGTATGTCAACATTGAACTGTTATTCTAGAACTTGCCTTGATTATACATGTTGAGACCACAGTTATGATTTGATATACCGAGATGATAAAGGCACCTAGGTTTTAACCCACTTACACCATTAAAAAGCCTACCCTCATAATTAACCCCTAGTGAACCCCGTTGAGCCTAACAACCCTTTTTATTGACTAACCCACTAATATTAACCCAAAACCCTTTGTATTTGTTATCACTGTAACAACCCAAACCCGGCCCAAACGCTATGGCCGGATCCGGTTTGCTACTTGGAAAAATATTTAGAAAACTCGAAAGAAATTTGATGTTTTAAAAAAAAATAGCTATTTTTGGTTGAAACCTTTGAGGTGTATAAAACAAAATTTTGGAAATATTAATTAACTCAAACTATTATAAAATTACAAGTGTGCCCTGATGGCTCAAATCAAAAACAATTCCGTTCTAACTTGGAAAACATACGATTTTTAATTAATAGTAATAACAAATTTAAAACAAGTATTCGAGCATATAACAATAATAAAATATTCTAGGAGGCCTTATTACAATCCAAATAAAATATAAACCGGAAATAAAATATTATAACTTAAAATCAAAGTTCATTTAAACTAGACCCACTGCATGGCCACCTCGAGTCCACCCGGCTCCACATCCGCGATCTACGTGTCACCTGAAAAATGTAAAGGAGAAGGTGAGTCACCAAGACTCAGTATGTAACCCTTCCCCCGGTTTAAACATTTTCATACACATCATATAACAAATTAACATGCATATTATCATGTGTCCCAACCTAGCTGACCATACGCCATCGCCTACCCCCGTTGTGGTACCAAACCACCGGTGGTGCCAAACCACCGTGACATATAGTCACAATGTGTTACCAAAACACTGGTGTCCGTGAGACACGAATCGGGTGATGGGGCCAACCCATCGCGTGTGATACCAAATCACCGCGGACAATCCCATATCTCAAGTGGGGCCAACCTACGGTGGTATTAACCACGTGGACAAGTCGCTATGAGGTGCCAAACCTCCGAGGTACCAAACCTCGGTGACCGTAGTCACAGCAGTGTTACCAAAACACTCGTGCCCGCTCGGCACAATATCGCTGCCCCCTCCACTCGGTCAATCCCACATCACCACATAAATATATATTACATGCCATTATATGTATAAATCAAGACATCATGCTTCCCAAAAGCATTAATAATAATTCACATTAACAGTACTTACGAATTGCCATCTATACCGATATGGTATATCATCCAATGCTACATAAATCAATTAAGCATTTCCAATAATCAGCACATTAAATAAGTTATAGTGTGTATGTACACACCTGTCACCCTTGGATGTTCTAATCCCGAAAGAAAAACGTTGGTCACCACAGATCCACTTGTCCTATATACGGCCAAATTCATGGATTAGTCTTATGGCCTATTCGGCCAAACCAAATTATTGAAAGGGGTTCCTTATGAACCCGGTATCTTACCTTCCCTCGATTGGATGTTAATCGCACCCCAAACTCCTGAATCTGCTTCTGATTCCATGAATCGGCATTCAATAAGTTAGTAGCCTTCGGCTAAAACGAATATCAATTGACTAACTAAAGTAGATCTTACCGTTACTTACCAAAAATCGATTACTAGAGATCGAGTTGTGAGTCGACTGCTTTACTCCCCTGAGTACCTAGCAGAAATCAGTTACTACTCGATTAAAAGACTTAACCATTGCCGAAATCGGCTCCTTTCCTTGTAAAAAGTCGATGAGAAAAGAAAGAAAAGGGGAAATAGAAATTCGCCATCACTTACCTTATCACCCGATTGATAACAAAGAATCTGAAGAGATCTATATTCCTTCCAATATTCGGCCAAAGTACACTAGAATAGGAGAAGGGATTTTCGGCAAACTACTAGGTTGTATTCGGCCAATAGAGAGTTTAATAAGAGGAAAAGAAATCAAGACTTCCAAGGGTGTGTATTCGCCAAGGGAGAAAGAAAATAATGGGAAAGAAAGGTGCTAGAAATTTCTAGCTTGAAGGGGTTTGAGAGAACAAAGAAAATAAAAGAGCACAAAGGAAGAGGGGTTAGGGATTTTTGGCAACTAGCAAGAATGGAAAAACAAAACAAGGTGGTCAACTAATGCTTTTATAGGCTCTAAGTACCTTGCCGTCCACCCTTCTAATTAATTCAAATTAATTTTGAATTAATCCCAAAATCCATCAATAATCCAAATAATATCAAATAATCCCTTTAATCTACTATTATCATGATATCTAAATAATAATAATACTAATTAATCCTTTTAATCAAATAATCTTCTTGATTATCTTGTATTATCTTATTATCAAAATGATAATAATAATATCCTTGATTATCTTCTTAATATCCTTATAGTAAAATCCCTTTTAACCAAATAAAATCCTTAATTATCTCCTATTATCCTATTATCTAAAAGATAATTAAAAGAAATTAAAGAGAGAAAACTCTCTCTTATTGCCGTCCAACCAAAGTGCAAAAAGAGGATTGTTTGTGACTCAACCAAGGCTCTCCCTTGCTCCTTGGTGGCGTCACATGTAGATCTTAAGTGGGCTTACTTTGCCACTTATTCTAGGCTCATCTTTGTGTTAAAATACCCACATTTATTCTTATAACACCCTCCTCGCTAATGCTCCTTGCCTTTAAAGTTAAAACTGAAATTTTTCTATCAAACCGGCACACTCAAAGCCTTAAATTAAGCTCTATTATCTCATAAATAATAACACAAAGACAATTCATACATAAGAAAAATAATTTATAATCCAAATAGCCCCGCTTTTAGGATGTTACAATTCTACCCCCTTAAAATAAATTTCGTCCTCGAAATTCCTTGATCGTAACAGGTGAGGTATTGTCTTTGCCGCATCACATCCTCTGCCCCCCATGTAGCTTCCTCTGCACCATGATTCCGCCATAGCACTTTCACTAAGGGTACTGACTTTCTACGTAGAACCTTCACATCTCGATCTAGGATCTGAACTGGTTCTTCTTCGAAAGATAAGTCCGAGTTCACCTCAATTTCTGCTACTGGCACAACGTGCGAAGGATCTGACCGATACCGTCTCAGCATCGATACATGAAATACATCATGGATCTGATTCGATTCTGCGCAACTCTAGTCGATAAGCTACTGGCCCTACTCGCTTTTAACAACATATATGGCCCGGATGAACCTTGGGCTTAGCTTCCTTTTCGTCCAAATCTCAACACCTTTTTCCAAGGCGACACCTTCAGAAAAACCTTGTCTCCCACAGCATACTCCATTTCCTTGCGTTTTAGATCGGCATAAGACTTTTGCCTATCTGATGCTTCCTTGAGACGAGACCGAATCACCCTGACTTTGTCTTCAGTCTCTGTCACCAACTCGGGACCCAAAATCTGTCGCTCACCCAATTCCGTCCAACATGTCGGAGTACGACACTTCCGTCCATACAGTGCTTCATATGGAGCCATCTGGATACTCGCCTGATAGCTGTTGTTGTAGGCGAACTCTGCCAATGGTAGAAATTCCTCCCAACTACCCCGAAAATCCAAGACACATCCCCTTAACATATCCTCTAAAATCTGTATCACCCTTTCCGATTGTCCGTCAGACTGTGGATGGAAAGCGGTACTGAAATCTAACCGTGTACCCAAAGCTTGATACAAGGTTTTCCAGAACCTTAACGTGAATCTGGGATCCCTATCTGAGATGATCGATACCGGCACACCATGCAATCGCACTATCTCCGATACATATAGCTTAGCTAGCTTCTGAAGAGAATAATCCACCCTCACTGGTATGAAGTGAGCTGACTTAGTCAGACGGTCTACTATTACCCAAACGGCGTCTTTCTTGCTGGGCGTAAGGGGTAGCCCACTAACGAAATCCATAGTGATCCGTTCCCACTTCCATTGGGGAATCTTCATCGGTCAAGCAACCCGACGGAATCGATGTTCAGCCTTGACCTGCTGACAAGTCAAACACCTACCAACAAACTCTGTTACTTCACGCTTTAACCCGGGCCACCAGAACTGCTTCCGTAAATCCCCATACATCTTGCTTCCTCCCGGATGCATAGCATATGGGCTGCTATGAGCATCTTGGAGAATTTTCCGCCTCAACTCCACATCTTTTGGCATACATGCTCGCCCTTGAAAACATAGCACTCCATCACTAGATAGATCTGCACTTTTCCAAACCACCATCCCGAACTTGTACCCTTTTAGCATTCAACCCTCATCCACTAACCGCTTGTCCTTAATCTCTCTCGATCCACGTTGGCTTAACTTGAAGTTCCGCCAAGAGACTTCCATCATCATATAGACTCAACCGAGCAAACATCGCTCTTAAGTCCGTCACAACCTTCCGCTCAACGCGTCGCCTACCACGTTAGCCTTACTCGATGGTACTCGATTGAACAATCGTAGTCCTTTAAAAGTTCAATCCACCGACGCTGTCTCAAGTTGAGATCCTTCTGTGTCAAGAGATACCTCAAACTCTTATGATCCATGTAGACTATTGACTTCTCCCCATAAAGGTAGTGTCTCCATATCTTCATCTGAAACGATCGTGGCTAACTCCAAGTCGTAAGCTGGTAGTTCAATTCGTGTGGTCTTAATCGCGGGATGCATAGGCTACTACCTTCCTTTCTTGCATCAAAGACACATCCCAAACCAAGATGGGATGCATCACAATACTTGGTAAATAACTTCCCTGCTTCAGGCTGCACCAAAATCGGAGCTTCCGTCAGAATTTTCCTTAGCTTATCAAAGCTTCCTTGCTGCTTCTCCGTCCATACGAATGGAACACCCTTCCTTAGTAGCTTAGTCAACGGCGCTGCGATTAAGGAGAATCCTTCTACAAATCTTTGATAGTACCCCGCTAAACCCAGGAAACTTCGGATCTCCGCCACTGACCTAGGCGGTTTCCAATCCAACACCGCTTCAATCTTGCGAGGGTCTACTCTTATTCCGTCTCACGACACTACGTGACCTAAGAAAGCCACCTCTGCCGACTGCACTTATCGAATTTGGCATATAATTGCTTTTCCTCAACACTTGTAGAACTATACGTAAGTGCTTATCATGCTCCTCTTCCGCCCTGAGTAAACCAAGATGTCGCCTATAAATACCACGGCACGACTGGTCCAAGCATCTTCTTTGAAATACCCTATTCATTAGATCCATGAACGCCGCCGGTGCATTGGTCAACCCAAATGGCATCACTAAAAACTCGTAGTGTCCATACCGAGTTCTGAACGCCGTCTTGTGAACATCAACTTCCTTCACCTTAAGTTGATGATGGCCCGACCTAAGGTCTATCTTCGAAAACACCGAAGCACCCTTCAGTTGATCGAACAAGTCGTCAATCCGAGGCAACGGATACTTGTTTTTGATCGTTAGCTTGTTCAATTGGCGGTAATCTATACACATCTGCATTGAACTGTCCTTCTTCTTGACAAACAACACAGGTGCTCCCCACGGAGATATGCTTGGTCGGATGAACCCTTTATCCAAGAGCTCCTGAATTTGAGCCTTCAGCTCCACCAATTCCTTTGGTGCCATTCGATCTGATGCTATAGACACAAAGCCGCCTGTAAGTCTATACCGACTTCGACTTCCCGATCCGGAGGCGCACTTAAGCTCTTCTGGGAACACATCAGCAAATTCCCCAACCGTTCGGACCTTTCCAACTACTGACTCCTTAACTTCAAAAGCACAAATTCGAACCAAAAACGCCTTACAACCCTTCTTGACCATCCTCTCAGCCTTCAAGGCAGACACCACGTTGGATAGGTAATTCCTTCTATCACCTATCATAACCACTTCACCACCTTCACTGCCTTAAGAACCATGCGCTTAGTCGCAAGAATCCAAATTTGCCTGATTACTTAACCACCATCCATTCCAAGGATCAAATCGAACTCCCCAAATGGTAGTTCCATCAGATCAGCCACAAATACTACCCCTTGGAGTTCTAGGGGTACGTCTCTATAAAGTTTGTCTACTAAAACAGAGTGACCTAAAGGGCTAACTACAGTCATCTTCCTAGAAGCAGTTTCAGAGTTTAAGTCCATAGTTCCTACCACACTACTAGCAATGTACGAGTGCGTTGAACCCACATCAATCAATGCAACATAAGGAAAACCAGAGATTAAAAACATACCGGTTATGACATCCGGTGCGTCACCCTCCTCGCGACGTCTCGCTGCATAGACTAAGCCAGGCTGCCTAGCCTCTATGTTGCCTGAACCTCTGCCCTGAGTTCCACGACCTCTATTCGGACCATTTCCTCCTCGGCCATTACCGCGACCCCTTTGTGGTCCTGCATTTCTATCTTGAGTACGGTTCTGCCCTTCTGGCTGATTCTTAGCTAGTTTCCGGGGGCAATCTCTGACACGATGCTCCAACGACCCACATTCAAAACAACCCCTATCACCGGCCCAACAACCTCCCCAATGGGTTTTTCCACAATGGTTGCCCGAGTCGGCCTCTCGATTAGTAGCCATGGCCTTGTCTTTGCTGATTTGGCCCACTTGGCCTAGCCTTTTCTCGAACACTACCACTTGTCCCACCACCCCCAAACCCTCTCTTCTCGATTATTCCTACTATAGTTTTGCCTCACGCCTCCTTGATCCCTTCGGCCACCTTGGCCTTCTCCACTAGGGACGAGAACTCACGAACTGCCATGCGGGGCAATTAGTAACCTCAAATCATCTCTCGAGTCCGTCCTCAAAGCGGACGCAGCTAGCTCATGTTTAGTGGCTATGATTCCTCCGCATACCTACTCACCCTTTAAAACTCGCCTCATACTCGGCCACCGACTTAGTTCCTTGCACCAGGCTTAGGAAGGCTTTCCTTTGAGCATCGGTGTAGCTAGTGCCCACATACTTCTTCTCCGAAGGTAGTCTTAAAGTAGTCCCATGTGAGATCATCGGTCGCGCTCCATCCCGACGATCGACCACCACTGCACGCTTCATCCTTTAGAAGCGACACCGCCTTTCTCGACTTTCTCCTCCTCGGTCAAAGTCAATATCATCCATGATCCTCTCGGTAGATTCTAGCCATGATCTCATTGCACTAGGTGCCATCCGACACACGCCCGAAATACCTCACTCAGTTGGACCAAGATTGCGCTCGGGAACGGACTTCCGAGCTCCCAAATTCCCACAAATTTCACCACCATCTCTCAAAACTCGCAATACCGCTTATGAGATCTTTCACCACCACCGATCCGATCCTCTCGCCACCCTAAAAGTAGGAGGTGGTGGTGGCGGTGGTACCTCATTTTCAGGACTCACGACCCGACACAGCAGTTACGATCACGGTCATCCTACCCCTACCGCGTCCACGACGTCCACGTCCTCGAGAACTCATTCTATCTACCGCGCTTTAATCTGATTAAGAAAATTTTATGCGTTAGCATTTGTTCCACTTTCTTATTCGCGAAGAAGTTTTATGGATAGAATTTAATCAGAGATTCTTTCGTGCAAACAATGTTTCAGTTCTCTATCCTAGTTCACACAAAGGAGTTCATGCATCCATTCCTTAATACTTTCCATACCTATTCGCTCTTCGGACATTTCTGCCCATTTCTAACCCAAGGGTACTTTCGTCATTTTCCCTACAGGGGTATTTTCGTAATAAAAGAAATTTTAAAACTTTAGTAAAGTAGGTCATTTTGAAATTCCCAAAACTGGAGGGTATTTATGAAAATTTGTAAAATTTAGAGATATGGCATCATTTGAAACCAGGGGTATTTTGGTAATTTTATTATTCAGGGATAATTTTGTAATTTTGATAAATCGAGGGTATTTCTAACAGTTGTAAAACTTTGGGGATTCTTTTGAAAGTTTTCTTTTTCAAATAGTGATGTTTGTAAAGATTTTCAAAGATCAGGGTCATTTCGGTAATTTTGCAATTTGAGGGCATTTTCATAATTTTCCAAAACCAAAATATTTTGTTGATGATTTCACAGCTAAGTTGTTGAATATTGGTAAAATAGTTAAAATTTTTGGGCAAAACCGTTGAACTGATATTTTATGAGTCAGGGGCGTTTTAGTAATTTTACCCCTAAGGGCATTTTTGTAATTTTCCACAAATCAAGTTTTTCGAGGAAAACGTTGTAAAAATGATGTTTTCAGATTTAAAAGAGTCATTGTAAAAATTTTGAAAACGTTAGGGTTGTTCTTGTTTCATTTTTTTTTTGAAAATCATGGCTAGTTCCCTTTCGGGTTTTAATCATTGTGTTTAGCCTATGACCGAGCCCTCTTGGTCAGGGTGAACCAAAGCTACGCACTGTGCGGGATTCGAGTGAAGAGAAGGTGGGTCACGCGGACCGCTTAAATACCAAGCTCTCACCGAACCTTTCTAGACATGCGCACGCAGGTTGCCACACCACCGAGCCCTCTGAGTTTAGGGTGAACCGAGCTACGCACTGTGTAGATACTGCGAAGAGGAGGTGAGTCACGAGGACTGCTTAAATACCAGGCTCTTCCGGATCCACTCCTAGACATGCGTACAGGGGTTACCACACCCTAGCTCACTGACTAAGTCATAGGTGGGTTAAGTTCCTTAAGTCTTATGCGTTGTTGTGTGTTTGAGTAATCTAGTCCTAGGGTCAAATCCTATAAGTCTATTCTACGTTCCATGCTTCCTACCCTTCTACGAATATAATTCACAAAGAATGTTGGAAGTACTTACAGGCGGATCGGTCTGCCGGAGACTCGGGCCATGCTGTTCAAAATCCAAAAATCATTTCATAAGGCCTACTAAAGCATTTTTGGGCCTTGGGCCCCCACAGCCGAGCTTTGAACTGGGCTCTGATACCAATTTGTAACAACCCAAACCCGGCCCAAACGCTATGGCCGAATCCGGTTTGCTACTTGGAAAAATATTTAGAAAACTCGAAAGAAATTTGATGTTTTAAAAAAAATAGCTATTTTTGGTTGAAACCTTTGAGGTGTATAAAACAAAATTTTGGAAATATTAATTAACTCAAACTATTATAAAATTACAAGTGTGCCCGATGGCTCACAAAAAAACAATTCCGTTCTAACTTGGAAAACATACGATTTTTAATTAATAGTAATAACAAATTTAAAACAAGTATTCGAGCATATAACAATAATAAAATATTCTAGGAGGCCTTATTACAATCCAAATAAAATATAAACCGGAAATAAAATATTATAACTTAAAATCAAAGTTCATTTAAACTAGACCCACTGCATGGTCACCTCGAGTCCACCCGGCTCTACATCCGCGATCTACGTGTCACCTGAAAAATGTAAAGGAGAAGGTGAGTCACCAAGACTCAGTATGTAACCCTTCCCCCGGTTTAAACATTTTCATACACATCATATAACAAATTAACATGCATATTATCATGTGTCCCAACCTAGCCAGCCATACGCCACTGTTTACCCCGTTGTGGTACCAAACCACTGGTGGTGCCAAACCACTGGTGACATATAGTCACAATGTGTTACCAAAACACTGGTGTCCGTAGACACGAATCGGGTGATGGGGCCAACCCATCGTGTGATACCAAATCACTGGCAGACAATCCCATATCTCAAGTGGGGCCAACCCACGGTGGTATTAACCACAGGGACAAGTCGCTATGAGGTGCCAAACCTCTGGAGGTGCTAAACCTCTCGTGACCGTAGTCACAAAGCAGTGTTACCAAAACACTGGTGCCCGTCGGCACAATATCGCTGCCCCCTCCACTCAGTCAATCCCACATCAGTCACATAAATATATATTACATGCCATTATATGTATAAATTAGTACATCATGCTTCCCAAAAGCATTAATAATAATTCACATTAACAGGTACTTACCTGAATTGCCATCTATACCGATATGGTATATCATCCAATGCTACATAAATCAATTAAGCATTTCCAATAATCAGCACATTAAATAAGTTATAGTGCGTATGTACACACCTGTCACCCTTGGATGTTCTAATCCCAAAAAAAAAACGTTGGTCACCATAGATCCACTTGTCCTATATACGGCCAAATTCATGGATTAGTCTTATGGCCTATTCGGCCAAACCAAATTATTGAAAGGGGTTCCTTATGAACCCGGTATCTTACCTTCCCTCGATTGGATGTTAATCGCACCCCAAACTCCTGAATCTGCTTCTGATTCCATGAATCGGCACTCAATAAGTTAGTAGCCTTCGGCTAAAACAAATATCAACTGGCTAACTAAAGTAGATCTTACCGTTACTTACCAAAAATCAATTACTAGAGATCGGGTTATGAGTCGACTGCTTTACTCCCCTGAGTACCTAGCAGAAATCGGTTACTACTCGATTAAAAGACTTAACCATTGCCGAAATCGGCTCCTTTCCTTGTAAAAGTCGATGTAAAAGAAAGAAAAGGGGAAATAGAAATTCGGCCATCACTTACCTTATCACCCGATTGATAACAAAGAATCTGAAGAGATCTATATTCCTTCCAATATTCGGCCAAAGTACACTAGAATAGGAGAAGGGAGTTTCGGCAAACTACTAGGTTGTATTCGGCCAATAGAGAGTTTAATAAGAGGAAAAGAAATCAGCACTTCCAAGGGAGTGTATTCGGCCAAGAGGAGAAAGAAAATAATGGGAAAGAAAGGTGCTAGAAATTTCGGCTTGAAGGGGTTTGAGAGAATAAAGAAAATAAAAGAGCACAAAGGAAGAGGGGTTAGGGATTTTCGGCAACTAGCAAGAATGGAAAAAAAACAAAACAAGGGGGTCAACTAATGCTTTTATAGGCTCTAAGTACCCTTGCCGTCCACCCCTTCTAATTAATTCAAATTAATTTTGAATTAATCCCAAAAATCCATCAATAATCCAAATAATATCAAATAATCCCTTTAATCTACTATTATCATGATATCTAAATAATAATAATACTAATTAATCCTTTTAATCAAATAATCTTCTTGATTATCTTGTATTATCTTATTATCAAAATGATAATAATAATATCCTTGATTATCTTCTTAATATCCTTATAGTAAAATCCCTTTTTAACCAAATAAAATCCTTAATTATCTCCTATTATCCTATTATCTAAAAGATAATTAAAAGAAATTAAAGAGAGAAAAACTCTCTCTTATTGCCGTCCAACCAAAGTGCAAAAAGAGGGATTGTTGTGACTCGAACCAAGGTTCTCCCTTGCTCCTTGGTGGCGTCACATGTAGCTCTTAAGTGGGCTTACTTTGCCACTTATTCTAGGCTCATCTTTGTGTTAAAATACCCACATTTATTCTTATAACACCCTCCTGCTAATGCTCCTTGCCTTTAAAGTTAAAACTGAAATTTTTCTATCAAACCGGGCACACTCAAAGCCTTAAATTAAGCTCTATTATCTCATAAATAATAACACAGCAATTCATACATAAGAAAAATAATTTATAATCCAAATAGCCCCGTTTTTAGGATGTTACAATCACCATCCCTTTTTAATTACCCTTTTTGTCGAGATTTGATTTTGAACAGTTTCCTAACTATGTTCTATATTTCAGTTGTAAAAGTTCTTTCTTATTATTGTAATGATAGTTTGTTCTAAAAAAAAAAAGAAGTATATTCATTATTAGTTCTATGATTAAGTGAGCTTGCATGTTCAAATTCCAATTCTCAAGGAAAAAAACTCGTATTATTAGTTTTTAATTAATGTAAGATTAAGTTCATTATGTCTAGTTAGGAAATTTATCAAGTCAATCTTGATTCTAACCTTCTAATTCATCCTTTATCCATACCCCTAACTTAAGGCCCGTTACAACCCTGACAAATACCTTTTGATCTGTTTATCATCTCATTTTACAGTGGTGGAGATTTGATTTTCAAGCAAGCCTATGGGATTAACTTTTCATGTTTGACTTATGAGTGCTTAATTTTGACCCTTAAACACTTTTTGAGTGATTTGAGTGAATCTTTTGTGAGGATATCAATCCTTGTCAGTTTTAAATTAAAGGTAATTATTTAGATGAAGGGAAACACCTATGTTTTCATGCTACAGAAATATGACCTATATTGTTTGAATCTTTAAGATTCTTTGAATTGAATTATCCATGTATAAATTATCTATGAATTATGATGAGGCATTGTTGATAGAAATTATGGATCATGGAAAGTTTGTTTTAATTGTAAGTTGAGAATTTTGCTTGAAGACAAGCAAAAGCTTAAGTGTGGGGGTATTTGATAAACCGCAAAAGTAACATATTTTAGGCCCATATTTAGCATGCTTTTGGATAATTTAAGCCTCGATTTATGTAAAAAGGTGCTCTTAATCTTTTTTTTTTCATGTCTTATACTCAGGAAAGCACCCAAGGATGAAAAGGATGAGAAACGGGCTTAAAACGGACCAAATTGGGCCAAAGAAGAAATCGACACGGCCTGAACTTAAGCCCACACGGCCGTGCCACGCCAATCATCTAGAACACGGCATTCTCCCGATTTACATGGCCATTCCTTATTAAAGAAGTCCGAGCACGGCCTGGCCACGATCCACACGGGCATGTGCCATGGCCGTGTCCCTGTCGCTGGAAAGAGTAATTTCATTCGGGAAAGGATACTTGGAGGCAAAGAAACACATTTCAAGCCTATTCAAACACTTTAGTAGGAATTCGACTTAAATTAGGATACTTAGGGGACCAAGTAAGGCATCTCAAAGCCTATATAAACACCCGAGAGGGCAAGTTGGAAGGGGAAGTTCGGTGAAAGCTAATACCGGCGTCAAAGCTAGGCCAAAGAGCCAAGTCGAGAAGGTCAGAGTTAGAGAATAACACGAAGATAGCCAGTTGATCCATCCCAAGAAACTGGAATTATACTCAAGACGGCGGAATTCTCCTTTAATTCCTTCAGGGAGTTTTAGGATTTTCTTATGTTTTGTTTTATCTTTTCTCTTGCGATGTTTTTTTTTTCATTATGAACTAAACCCTTCAGATACCTGAAGGGGATGAAACCTAGATGAATCTTTTATTTGATTTTTAAGTTATATGATAATTTCTTAGTTCGTTCTTAATTATGTTACTTAATCCAAATCTAATGTGCTTAGGTGGAGGAGGAATAGACCCTGCCTAAGAGTAGATCTAACATAATTAAGCGGAGTTGATCGAATGCCTAGAGATAGGGTTACGAGATTTTACCGGATTAGGGTGAAACCTAATATGAGAGTCCATTGAACGATTTACTGCTATCCTAGGGGGTTATTATAAGCGAACGAGAGTTCCACTAATTAACCTAGGGTTAGACGTTATTCGCCTCGAGAGAGGGTTTAATATAGGTTAGGGAGTCTTACGAATCAAGCTAAGTAAAAGAAATCATATAATTTAGGGTTAATTAATAAGTGAAGTCTAGATAGATTCTTCCTGAGGGTATAGTCGTAATCAACTGAGTTTTTCTTCAAAGTTATTCTCCTATTCGTCCTTTTTGTCTTTGTGTCCTTAGTTTAGTCTTCGTCAAAAGCAACTTCACTCTAATTTTAAGGCTAAATAATAAAAAGAAAGTTAGTATTAGTACTTTTAGTTCCTTTGGGTTCAATATTCGGTCTTGCCTAACTTATACTACTGTTCAATAGGTACACTTGCCTTTAATCATTGTCAGAGTTAGTTTTCAGGTTTTGATCATTCTTTTATAAAGTTTAAAACTCTGATTTACAACGATCACCTTCTCACTCGCAAGCTCACCCTTAAGCTTTCCTTGCTACACCTGAAACTGTAGGTGATAACATATGGTATCTAGACTCAGGAGCGTCACACCACCTTACCCACTCTTCTACTTCGCTATCTGACAGTGCCCCATACAATGGCTTAGGTAAGGTGTATATAGGCAATGGTAATGCTCTCCCTATCAGGTCAACTGGACAATCTTCTTTCCTTACTCGATCACGTCTTTTATTCATGAAGTCCCTACTGTTTGTACCTAGGATAACCAAAAATTTATTATCTGTATCCAAATTCATAAAGGATAACAAGGTAATGTTTGAGTTCTTTCCTACACAGTGTCAAGTTCGTGATCTATAAAACAATGAGGTTCTGCTCCGGGGTTCAGTGCATAATGGGTTGTACAAACTTGACTTATCTGACTTGTCCCATGCAGCTATTTCTTCTTCTTTAGCTCGGTGCTTTGCTACTACTGCTTCTCTTCCTTTCAGTCTATGGCATTCTGGACTAGGACATCCTTGTACTGCAACACTCAAAAAGGCATTACACCATTGTAATATAGACTTTGGTTCACCTATAACTTCTTTCGACTGTGTTGCCTGTCACTTATGAAAAGAACATAAGTTGTCATTTCTTAAATCTATAACTAAATATACTAAGCCCTTACAACTAGCAGTTGCAGATGTTTGGGGCCCTGCTCCAATTTCTTCTAATGGCTTTCATTACTATGTTGCTTTTACTGATGCACATATTAGATATGCGTGGCTCTATTTTTTGAAGAAAAAATTAGAAGTTATTCATATTTTCACACTCTTTCATTAGCAAGCAGAACAGACTCTTGGCTACAAGCTTCTAGCGCTACAAACAGATGGGGGTGGAGAGTTCCAGGCGTTACGGAGTTACTCGGCTCAACAAGGCATTCAGCAGAGGATTACATGTCCATATAGTTCTGAACAGAATGGATTAGTTGAAAGAAAACACAGGAAGATCATGAAAGCAGGTATATCCATGCTAACTCATGCATCTATGCCTTTGTACTACCAGAACGATGTCTTCAGCAGTGTTGTCTACCTGATAAACAGGCTGCCTTCCTCTCCTATAGGCAATGTGTCACCTCATGAGAAATTATTTCAGACCCAACCAAACTATTCTTCCTTTTGAAGTCTTTGGCTGTTTATGTTTACCAAACCTCAGGCCACATAACACTCACAAACTTCAGTTCTGCTCCACACCCTACACGTTTCTAAGTTACTCACCCTTACATAAAGGTTATCGTTGTCAAGGTGGTAATGGAAAAATATACATTTCTCGCCATGTTACGTTCAATGAGTCATCTTTTCCCTTCAAAATTGTCAACCCTAAGTCTAATCCCATCACCACCCCTTCTCAATCAAGCTCTAAGTTACTTCTCATGACCCCTATTCGTCTACCTACCTTCACACTAGTACATAATAAGATATTTAGATCGATAACAAACTCTAATCATTCTACTCCTTTGATCTGCTCATCTAGTACAACTACACCCTTGTTTAACTCCACTCCCTCCCAGATACCTAGTACCATTTCAACTACACCATCACCTCAACCTACTACTCACCAACCTACTGTCCCCCCAACTACTACTCAACCCAACTCTCATGCCATGATCACACGCAGCAAAGTAGACATATTTAAACCTAAGGCATACCTAACTAGGGCAGATTGCTTGACAAGTGATACATCTGTTGACATTCATGAAGTAATGCAGAGTGAGTGTTCGCAAGCAGCAGTACACAGTGAGCTACATGTTCTCCTTAGAAACAATACATGGCATCTCTGCTCTCTTCTTGTTAACTGAAGGGCTGTTGGGTGCAAATGGTTGTTTAAGGTAAAAAGGAAGACAGATGGGACTGTCAACAGGCATAAAGCTCGCCTAGTGGCCAAGGTTTTTTCTCAACATGCTGGACTTGATTTTCATGACACGTTTAGCCCAATGGTTCGAGCAGCAACCATCTGAGTTGTTATTGCCATTGCTGTCATTAAGGGATGGTCCTTGCGACAGATTGATGTTAATAACACCTTCCTCAATGGCGATCTGACAGAAGATATCTACATGGAACAGCCACCTAGTTTTGAGGTACTAGGTACCAATGGCCAGCAACTAGTTTGGAAGCTAAACAATGCACTTTATGGTCTGCGCCAAACACCTAGAGCGTGGTTTCATACTCTCAAGCAGTACTTGGTCACTCGGCTGAATTTTAATGCTTTAAAGGCTGATCCCTCATTGTTTATCCGAACATCATCTGAGAATGTGGTGCTCCTTATGGTGTTTGTTGATGATATTGTAATAACAGGCAGTTCGAATGTTGAGGTGAACAGTGTGGTTCAACATCTTCACAACAAATTTGCCCTCAAAGACATAGGGCAACTGAGTTTCTTCTTAGGCCTTGAAGTACAGCACACATCTCTAGGCGTGTTCCTTAATCAAAAAAAATATATTCTAGAGATTTTGAATAAAACTGGCATGGTATGAGCTGCAGCTACCCCAACACCTATGGTTAACACTTCAAAATTGACAGGTTCAGATGGCAGCCCTCCGTTCATTGATGCCCATTTATATCGCAGTACCGTGGGAATGCTTCAATATTTGTGCATCACACGTCCTGAGTTGTCATTCTGTGTGAATAAGTTGAGTCATTATAAGAATCTTCCGAGTGAAATGCATTGGCTAGCAGTAAACTGGGTGCTAAGATATCTTATTGGGACTTTTGATCATGGTTTGTATTTCTTCAAAGGACAAGTTGAACTTGTTTTTTACTCAGATGTTGATTGGGCCTCATCTGTTGAAGATCAACGCTCCACCACAGGGTACGTTGTATACCTAGGACCAAACCCTATTGCATGGAGTTCCAAGAAACAAAGTGTTATGTCCAGATCTTCCTCTGAAGCAGAATATCGAAGTCTCGCCAACTGTGTATCAAAGCTTCTGTGGGTTAAACAAATGATAGATGAAATTGGTGTGTCAAGCTGTCCACCACCTGTGATCTGGTGTGACAATACTTCTATGGTATCCATAGCTGCAAATCCCACGCACCATGCTCGAATAAAACATGTAGAGATAGATCACCACTTTGTTCGAGAAAAGGTTCTCGATGGAACTTTACAAGTAAACTTTGTCCCATCATCAGAACAAGTCATTGATGTCCTTACCAAGCCCATTACACCTAAGCAGTTTGAATCATTTCGACAAGCTCTTTGAGTTCTCACACAAAATGATACTCTAAAATGTTCAAACATCAAAGAAACTGGGAAAATGTTAGAATAATAGTTTATCTAGTAACTGACGTTTGTTATTATTCTATTAAGTCTGTTGTTAGTTAATGATAACTGTTAGATGTTATTACTGTTAGTTGTTATCAGCAGTTATTAACTGCATGCTTTTTTATATAAGCATGCACAGCTACTTCTCAAGAGAGATTATCTTCAATGTATTTCTTTGATTTCTTTGTCATCTTAATGTAATCTTAACAAACACCATACCATCAATTTCGTTAAACGATCTCCAAAATTTTCTTTGTTATTGACCTACAAAACAGCAGTGGATGACTCCGATTCATTGATCAAATCCATCTTACCAAACCAAGGGATGATGGTTTTTTACCTATTGGTTTAAGCAGGTTTTTCATGTAAAAATTGTGTCTTGGATTATTTTCTTGCTTGCTATTATTGTGGTTGATATATTATGTTATTAGATTTATCATAATTGCCAACTCATTTTTGAGAGTGAGAGAACGTCAAATCTACTTCTGTCGTGTTTCATCAGGTTTAATTTTGTCTCAATAAATGGACATCAAAGCCTGAGCTTAGTAATCATGGAAATTAATATAAGTAAGACGACTATGTTGAATGACATAAATTATCAACCTTGGTAGAAAAAAATGAAAAATCTTCTATTTGTGAAGGTTTTAAATATTGTTATTTTTGCTACTTAAAAACCCAAATAAAGAATTGAACAGGATTGAGAATTTGAGTATCAAAAGGTGTTCGGTTTTAATGATGTGTGGTTTTAATTGTTTTAATGATGGTTGAACCAGTTAAACCATCGATTTTCAATTCAATCAATTTGATTGTTGGTCCAATATTAATTAATTAAAAATTTTACAAAATATAAAACCAAATCTATTGTCATTTTTTGTGTCGATTTCTATATCCAAATTAATTTCTGATTCAATCTGTCCAACCAACTATTTCGTTAAAAGTTCAAATAATGTTGAATTTTTGTTCTTCTGTCTTGCCTTCTCTTTTCCCAAGAAAATCCCGCCTCCCTGTCCTGACTCTCTGCTTTGGCTTTTCAGAGCCAATTCCTTAATCTCGTCTTACTTCATTGTGCCATGCAAGCTTTGCTCAAATTCTTCTCCTCCTTTTTCCATTTTCATGATATTATTAATAATAACCTTTTTTCCAATTTTTTTAATAACGATTGATTTTTCTAACAATAATAGTGCAGGCCAATGTAGGATTATAAAAGAAACAGGACAAATAGTAAACTTCCTTTACAATGAAATTTAACTATGTAAGAATTTACAGGGAAGTAGTTTGGCTTGAAAAACCTATACACTTTGGTTTTCCTCTAAATCCCGAGACTGAATATAAATGTTAAACAAAATTTAGGGAAGAAAGAGGAAAATAGTTGTCATTTTCTAACCTGTTTTAATTTCTATACTTAACTGTGCTGAGCTTCTGTTTCGTACAAAACCGGAGTTGAATCAATATTTTGTAGGGTATTGGTGAAGGAGGCATTAGGAACAAGAGGAGATGGAGAAGAGAACTTGGGAGCCGATGAAGACAAGGAACAATCACCCCATGTCTGTTTCCTATGGAATGATAGATTGGTTGTCGGAGTACAAGTAGATGAACAAACCCCTTTGAGGTTGTGCAATGCACATTGGCAGTTACGATGGTACGGCCTCCGTTCGATCAGACAGTCTTGCATTGAAATGCTTCCTTCGAAGACGCATCGGAACATCAAGTCAGCAGCTCCAGTCGCCATTTCCGTCGACCCCTTCTTTTGTATCAAACTATTGTCTTTGAATGTAAATGTGGAGACCTGCAATGTATCGTTTCAAGGCTTTGGTTGAGTTCCTTCCTTGCAGGGGTTCAGTGTGAGATGAATCAAAAGAGAAAAAGGCATTGCAATCCACGTTGAAAACTAGAGTTATGGAGCATTGGGTTTGTTGTTCAAAGTAGTGGTTTTCCAATCCAACTAAAGACAAAAACGTGTTTCTCTACCTCCTTAATGTGAATCCTTAGATTTCCAAGAAATTTTTATTTTGGAACTTATTGCATGAATTTGGGATTTGCCTTTGTGTTTTTGTTTTTAATTTCTATCTTTGTCTTAATTGGATCAACTAACTCCTCCTAACCTAACTAAATTGATTCCTAAAATTAGCTTAACGGTCTTTGTTCTAAGTTCATTAAAGTTGTTATAAAATCTAAATGTTGTCTTCCATGCAAATTTATTGGAATGGTAAATTAAATCTTTGAAGTTTATGATTCTTCAAGATGGTTATTCTTTTGTTTTATTTTGGATTTAAATTGTTTTTTTTTTATAAATATAAAATTATAAATTATAAATAAATAAATAAACTATCATGTTATATTCATTATTTCGTAAAAAAATTGAGTTTTTTTTCTAATTTTTTAATTATATTAATTTTTGATTAACTAATAAAAATTAACTAAATTAAAATTTTAAATATACCATTAAAGATTATATAAATACCAAGAAATAAAATAGTAAGAAGGCACAAAATAAAACAGAATCTCTCCGAGGTAAACATAGCAGTCGCATAGTAATTCACCCAAAACAATTCGTTTTGTATTAAACAATTTTGAAGTTTCAATGGCAGTTAAATTTTATTGGAGATGATGGCCTATTAACGTCTCCCTACTTATATTTTTGAGTTTTAGACAAAATAATAAAATGAGATTTTAAGTTCCTTAAAAATTAGAGGAAAATATTTTTATGTCCCTTAAAAATTGTTAAAAAAAATTTTGGCCCTTAAAAACTATAAATAAAAAGATTTTGGGACCCTTAAAAGTGGGTAATTTTTTTTTTTTTTACTTTTAAAAGTTAGAAAAAAGAAATTTGAGCTCTTAAAAATTGAAAACAATATTTTAGACCCTTTCAACCTTGAACCCTGGGCGGCCGCACCTCTAGACAACCCTCAAGACCAAACCTACCTACTAATTCACCAAATATAACAATAACACCGTTAAACTAACTTCAAGAATCAATTCTAGTTAGTTTATAACATTAAGATAAAATACAAAAGTAAAATGTACCATAAAAACATGTTACATCTCGTTAAAATTATATTTTTTATATAAATGAGATAAAATTAATAATTTAGGCATCACTTAATAATAATAGTTAAATGAAAAAAATAATATAATTTAAGAGTCAGCCAATTTAAAATGACCTAAACTTAAAATTGATGCATTGTAAATTTATAATCTCAAATTTGCTCAAAAATTCAAAATCATCAATGTGCATAGATGATAAATTGTAGTATGTGTAGTTTCAATAACAACTTATATTGGTAATAAAAAAAATTTAAGGATATCTCATTGAAAATGTTGTACAAAATATTGTTTGAAATTAAAATGCAGAGGAATGAGTTTTAATCCAAACCAAAAAAATTTATCCAAATTACAGTTTGAAGTTGAAATTACTAAAATAGAAAAGCTAAATTTAAAAAAAATTAAAAACTTAAAAATATATAAATTCAATATGATTTCAACTTGAAATTATCAAATATACTTTTTTAAAGGTAAATTCATTAATTCATTTAATAAATTGAACTATACTCGTCGTAGATGGTGAAGGACAAGCTTCATCAACACAACAAAGGCTTTAGCCTCAACATTAATAGAACATTACAACATATTGACAATTAGTTTTGTCACAAATTAAACACAACATATCTAGAGTGATTGCAAGCACCTAATATGATAATGAAATCAACCCCGGATGGTCCAAAGCGGCGAACAAAAATCGACAAAAGAATCGAGCATTCACCAAACTAGTGAGGACGACAACAAAATCATCCTTAAAATCACTTGTAAAACTAAAATTACATGCATAAGCAAGACTAAAAAACGTGCTATAAGAGCAGACAAAAACTTCTAAAACTAAAGACTTATTAAACAATGGAAAAACAAAAAAAAAACATATAAAACTTAAGATAACACGGGTCCAAATCGACACATGAAATTATTTATTATTCTGAAATACTCTCAAACCAGAAACAAATACTGGTGGTCGGTAGAGTTTGAGTGAACAGCAGGCACCGTCATCTGTCCATCACAACTTGTGAAGACAACAAAGATACACACAAAATAGATCTGCAAACTGAAAAGAGAGATGGCATGTGTAGTGAATGAGAAAAGAAAGAAAGAAAAGATTGATGGGAGAGGAAAAAGGCGGGCGATAGCCAACCCAGAGGCTGACACCACTGCTAAACAAAACCAACTGCAAGAGATACTAAATGTACGATCCGTGCTGGTGAACAAAATTCTAAAAGATATGGAATATTCAATTAACTCAAAAATATATGAAAATAATTTACATAATTTTATTGTTATGTGATGCCGCAATTACCCTTTAAATTTTTCATCCAATATAAAAATAAAAATAAAAACAATATGAAGTTTAAGCTTATTCCTAGTAGTTTATAACGGATTGGTTAGTTGAATTAAAGATGAAAGGGACATAAGAAATTCCCAACTTCATCCATTTAATCCCAAAATATCTTGCAAGCAAATGAAGCCACTTTTTTCCCTAAATGACTTCATTTTTTTTCCTCTTTCTTCACTTGTCTCTTTGGAAACATAATAGTTATAAGGAAAAGGGGTGAGAAACAGACAGATCAAAAATTATAACATGCTTAGTATAGTAATGTCATACAGAAAGTCCTACCCCTATCCACTACATACCAACTTTGTTCAACCTATCACACCAAATAGGGCTACAAGAACACATCCATCCATCACACCGTAATGTGGTCATATGCCACTTAGATAATATGCAGTTGTGCTGCCAGAAATATATTGCAGAAATAAAGCCAGAATTGTAGTGCAAATAAACTACTAGAATTAGACTTCCTCCTTCACATAATCATATTTCACCTTGATGCATATGCAAAATCATACTAAGTGTCCATGCCATACATATTCTCATACATAATAGATAACATAACATAAGCACGATACTTTAGCTTACCAAAAGCTTTTCTGATCAAAGACATACTTAGACTGACATACCTACGCTCAGATTTATGGACTACATGATCTTGAATGCTTTATATATTAATAGCAAATCAGATTTCAAAATTAAAATATATGCACGAACATGGCCCACAAACTAATAAAAATGGGCTTACATGCCTGTGTGGCTCACACACCCTACTTGACTGGACTGTGTGTCTCACATGCTCGTGTGTCTCACACGATCTGACATGGCTAACCACACCCGTGTGGCTAACACGGTCATGTGGCGTTGTCTGCCTCCTTCAATTTTTCATGCAATTTTTCAGACTTCCATGTTCTTTTCAGAATTTACTGGTTAGAACACACACTTTACTACTTTTGGGTTGTCGACACTATAGCAGCAATCCGAGGTCCTGTCCATAACATTCATGGCTAAACTGGATTAGCAACTAATATTGAAACTGAAACTTGAATTTGGTACATCGTTCACTCAACAAAAACAACCCCTAAAATCGAGCATACAATCACTACCTAAGATAAAACAACGACCTATCAACACCTAAATCGCTGGAAGGTTACTTGTTTCACGATTGTTACCTATTAAGAATACAAAAATAATCAGAACAACACCAATTGACTAACTACAAGCCTCTTACCCTCCAATTGATTAACATCAAAACATAAACATCAAAGCAAAAAGCAACCGCACCTATCGGAAATGTAACGCCAGAAAGATGAAAGCACAAAATAGAAAAAATAAGAAGGGGAACAAAAGGCCAACACTATGAGTTTATGAAAAATAGTAAAAAGAAGGAAAATCAAAAAGAGAGGTGACAAGAGAGGAAGAAAACAATTAGCAACAAGGGTGGAAAACAAAAGAAAAGAATGGAAGAAGTGGGAGGACAGAGAAAACTCAAAGTAGTAAAATGAAAAAAGAATTATGGAGAGAGTGGGGTAGAGAGGGATATATGATAAAATCCCATTTAATTTGATTAGCTAACCACCTATCAGATTGCTTAGCAGTAGAGTTTGGCCGAAACTCTGACAAGCATGGGCGGTAATAGCAGAGACAAAGCAAAAATTAATATCGTTTTGGCATGACAAAATTTGAACTTAGGACTTAAGGATAAGCCAAAGTCTTATCATTGAACCAACATGTTTATTCTTATTAATAAGCTAACAAAAATAAAAGATAACCTACCTGTGATCAACCAAGTATAGGAATAAAAACAATATAAATTCAAGGAAATGGATTCAAACACAAAACTTTAGGCACATAAACAGAACACCTATCTACTGGAATGGATTAATTTACTTGATACAAATACAAACCCTAAAATTAAAGAATTTTTGGGCGTTACATACTAATCCTGTCGTTCCAGATTTGGACAACATGGCTGAAATGGATAGAGCAAGAGTAGAATTGCCGAAACGGCTAAAAGATTAGTGCAAGTGGTTGGAAGAGAAATTCAGAGCTATGGAAAGTGCCGACTACCTTTGCAAGGTTGATGTTAAAGAGTTGAGTTTAATCCCAGATCTAGTGCTCCCACCAAAATTTAAAACTCTAAAATTCAAAAAAAAATATAATAAGACTAGTTGTCCTAAAGCCCATATCACAATGTTCTGTCGAAGAATGACGGGATACGTCAATAACGACCAATTGTTAATTCACTGCTTCTAGGATAGCTTGATAGGATCGGCCGCCAAGTGGTACAACCAGTTAAGCCGTGCCAAAATCAACTCATAGAAAGACCTGGCACAGGCTTTCATGAAACAATACAGCCATGTGACAGACGTGACACCCAATAGAATTAGGCTGCAAAACATGGAAAAGAAGCCAAGTGAAAGCTTTAGGCAGTACGCTTAGAGATGTAGAGAGGTGGCAACACAAGTCCAATCACCTCTTCTGGAGAAAGGGACGACAATGCTTTTCATAAACACTCTAAAAGCCCCGTTCATTAACCATATGTTGGGAAGTGCTACTAAGAGCTTCTCAGATATAATAATGTCTGGAGAGATGATTGAAAATACGGTAAGGAGTGGGAAAATAGACGCGGGGGAAAACACTAACAGATCAGCCCCGAGAAAAAAGAAAAATGAATTGAACATCGCGAGCGTGTATAATAAAAGCTATTTAAAACTGGTCCCTCTAGGCCAAACAAGGACTGTAACAACCAACCATCAAGGCCCTTCAAGGCAAGAATATAACTTAAATTTAAAACCATCTCGATAACATATAAAGAGTTATATTAGAATATTTTCAATGAGCATTTGGTATCCCCGTTTTACTTGAAACCCATACAACCTCCGTTCCCAAAATGGTATGATGCAAATGCTCAATGCGAGTACCACACAGAAATAATGAGGCACTCAATTGAGAACTGCATTGTATTCAAAAAGCTGATTAAAATATTCATCAATATGGGGATCGTAAAGTTTGATGATCCGTCAGGACCTAATGTGGCGGGAAATCCATTACCTAGTCATTCGAATCAAGAGGTAAATGCGATAATTGAGAGTGGAGGAAAGAGGACCAAAATTGATGTGGGAGGAGTAAAAACCCCCATTAAAATGGGTTTGGCAAAAGATGATAAATGTAGGATTAATCGTTCAAGATTTGGAGGAGTTACCTAAAGAAGCGATGAGCTACTGTGAGTTCCACGCTGAAGAAGGTTATGAGATCCAAGAGTGCATTGAATTCAAAGTTTTGGTGTAAAGTCTGATGGATAACAATGAGTTGGAATTCTTTGAAGATGTCAAAGACTCGGAAGGAGGCGACATCTGCGCCTTAGAGGAAGGATTAATGGAAAAGGTCTTTAAGGTCAATCATCCGGTAGTGATTATTTTACGGCCAAGAAATAATGAAGTAGAAACACAAGCTGTGTCGAGAGTTATAATTCAGAAACCTGTGGCTTTTCCTTATAAAGATAGCAAAATGGTTTCATGGATTTATGACTGCAATATAATGATCCCAGGAGAAGAGAAATCGGTTGGTACTTCAGAATAGGGCCAGGATATAGGTTTCTACACAAGCAGTAGGAGGCACTATGATCCTGCAAGTGCAAGAACTGAGCGCATTAAAGGAAAAACCCTGGAAGATGAGCACACGAAAGAAAAGACGACTAGGCTTGAATCAACAGTTAACAAGCCAGTAACTGAAAACAAGGCTAAAGAATTCCTGAAATTCTTAAAGCATAGCAAGTATAGTGTTGTAGAACAACTACACAAACAACCAGCTTGTATATCAGTACTAGCTTTACTCTTGAGCTCAGAGACACATCGTAGTGCATTGATGAAGGTTTTATATGAAACTTATATCGCTGATGATATCTCTGTGAATAAGCTAGACTGTCTTGCTAACAATATAAGGGCCGATAATTTCATCTTTTTCAATGATAAAGAAATACCTCCAGTGGGCATGGGATCCACAAAGGCCCTACATATCACTACCTGCTGCAAAGGATATACATTGCCAAGGGTGTTAATCGACAATGGATCTGCGTTAAATGTCTTGCCTCTATCCATATAAAATAGATTGCCAGTAGATAGCTCTCACATGAAGACGTGTCAGAATATAGTGAAAGCATTCGATGGTACGAAAATGAGGGTGATGGGAAAGATTGAAATACCTCTCCTAATTGGTCCGAACAAATATAAGGTAGACTTTTTGGTGATGGATATCAAGCCCTCTTATAATTGCTTGTTAGGTAGACCTTAGATTCACTTGGCTAGGGCAGTGTCATCGTCATTACACCAAAAATTGAAGTTGGTAATGGAAGGTTGACTGGTGAAGATAAATGCTGAAGAGGATATCATTGCATCCATAACTAGTGACGTACCATACATAGGAGTGGATGATGAGGCAATAGAATGTTCTTTTCGATCATTGGAATTTGTTAATGCAACTTTCATTGTCGAAGGAAACAAGATCCCAGTACCAAGAATATCCAAAACCATGAAGATGGGCTTGTAGTTCACGGTTGGAAAATGAACCTTACTTGGAAAAAGACTCAAAAAATACCTTCAAGGGAGATTCGAGGCACCGATGCTGATGGACAAACGAGACCACTTTGGCTTAGGATACAAGCCAGTTGTAAGGAAAAAAAAAAGAGAGAGTTAGAGAAGGAACAAGAAAGAATAAGAGCGTGACTAAATGGGAGAGAGGTCAAATGGGAACCGATAACCTTTCTCTATATATCCAAAACGTTTGTGTTAGGAGAAATCATTTATCCTAAACGAAAAATGGAAGAAAATGAAAGCTTAGAAGGAATGTTAAGAAACTTGAGCATCAACGTTATATCCAAAGAAGGAACTGGGGAAAACCTGCTGGGCATTGTCCTTATATCCCCAGAAGTGTTTTGAACAATTGGACTACGAAAGAGATCCCTGTAATTTTTAGAACTAATTCAGAGTAATGTTGAAAACACGCTTCGCTCTAAGCTTGGGAGCAATAAGAATCCTTTTGTGAAAAGGGCATATGTCCATTATTTTTATTTCAATAAAATGCATCTTTGTGTCTTATTTTGGCAAATATTGTAACATCTTGAATTTTTGGGCTTATGTGTTTAATGAGAGAACATGCGTAATGTGTTAATTTAAGTGATAGGGGTCCAATTTGGGCTCAGGATTAGGCAAAGGCCTTGGTTAAATTATCTGATGAGGCATTATAGAGTTAAAAGGTGGTAATTGTGTTTAAAATACTAACGTGGGCTTGTGGCACAACAAAAGGTGGCACTGCAAGGGAATTAGAAGGTGGCATCATTAACAATTAAAGGGACCCAAGTTTTGGCCACAAGGAGCCCATGTTTTGGGCCATTTTCAGCACTTAAAATAGAGCAAGGGGTGACGCCATACACACAAGGAGTTAGGGGCCCAAAATTTAAGTTTCATAGAGCCCAAATCCTTTAATTTAAGTTAGCTAAATTCGGCATTAGGGTTAGGTGAAGTGGATGGCAACAAGGCTCAAAAATAGGAGGATTTATGTGGATTTTATAATTGATAATATAGATGATAAAAAGGAGAAAAGATAGGAGTTATATGCAAGGCAAGGTGATGGCTGAAAATCCACAACCTAGAGGAGTAAAGAATTCGGCTACTTCATGGATAAGGGGTGCCGTCTCCCTTTTTATTAGCTTGACTTTTAATTATCAGGAAGGGCGTTTTCGATTTTAAGCAATAGATGCCGAAATTTCTATAAATAGGGGGGATATCTCATTGATTTTGGTATTTAAACCCTAATTTCCTCTTCACTCTTTGTGCTGAAATTCTTAGCCTCCCCCTCTACAATTTCTTTTCTTCAATTTCTTCAAAAGCCGAAACCTCTCCTTTCACTCTCATCTCCATTCTTTTTCTCTTGAGCCGATTTCTCTAAAAAGCCAAAATCTCCATAGTTTTTCTCTATTCATCCCATTTGTGAGTTAGTTCTATTCTTTCGGTATTTAAAACTTCTTCTTTGCATTGCCGAATCTTCTCTCCAAGTGCTAGCCGAATTCCCTGTGCTAAGGTAAGTGTCGACTTCTGTTAGATCTCATGTTCTATTTCGGTTCTTGAAAGGCAAAAGCTGAAAAGCTAATAGTTTAACAGTTCTATGTTGGGCTGCATTCTGGGATTTGAAGAAAACTTGGTCGTCTAGATCTAAAAGCCGAAAATCGTTAGTCTCCAATTTCGGGATTTTAAGGTAAGAAGAGTTTCCCTAGATTTTTACTAGATTCGCATATTATATGCAAGATCTTAACTTTATGATGAGGATTAACGATCATAAATTGTGATAGTAGTTCTAACAAGGACTTGTGATGGAATTAAATACGGATCAGGCAAAGGAGAGAATCCCTAAGTTTAAGAAACGAGCGGTATCTGTCGTTCGAGATTGGTTACTTAGCTATGGACCGGCTTCTGAACAACATCTTAGGCAGATAGCGGTTGTGTCGACTACGGATAGCGTCGACATAGAAAGTATCATTTTATCCATAATCAGGTGTGTAGATCTCTAACACACTATTAATCCTGTATGTATGTCTATATATTTATGTTATGGGCTAAAAAGCCGGAAAGAGGCTGTATAGACAGTCGAATGGAACCCAACAAGGGGTTATGCTAAGATGCCAGGTACGTAAACATAGAACTCTCTATGTGTATCGAAATATGTATAAGCTTGTATGATGTTTTCTTTTATGTGTATGCATGGGGTGGGATTATGTTATTGAGGGGGAAGTGCATGATAGGTCACATAGTAATCGGTGGTAGAAATCCCACAAATATGAATGTTAGGTCACACAGTGATCGGTGGCTATGCCACACTTAATGATTCCTGAATAGCAGGAATAGGCAGTACGGCTGTCGTTATGGTGTGTAGCGGATGGAGGGTTGATTGTAGAAATCCTCAAGGTGTGATGGTTGGTACGGGTTGGTGTGTAGAGGATGGAATTCTAGGATGGGTTGGGCTATGCATCATTTATTATCTATCATGTAATTATGATTGTTGCCATTGTGTATGGGCCAGGCCTCATAATGTGTTTGTGGGCCCAAGCCTTTTATGTGTTTTCTGGATTTACACACTGAGTCTTGGTGACTCACCCTATTATTTTCCCTAGCTTTTCAGATGAGCAGTAGATCGTGGACATTGGAGCCGAGACGGACTCGAGGGGCCATCAAGTTTTTATTTCTATAGATTATTTTCGGTTTTTCCTTTAAGTTTTATTTTGGGAATATTTAGGTAATAATGCCCCATAGTTTATATTCGCCTAAGTAGTTTTAATATTTGCAACTTATGAAATTATGTCAGGGGTTTATTTATACCAAATAATAATACAAGGTTTCTTTTTAAATGTCACTTATTTATTCAAATATTGTCTAATTAACTTACGATTTCCAAAACCAACAAATCAAAAGTTTTCATTGTACAACCCGTAGCATACCAGATCCGGTCGAAACATATGGGCCGGGTTTGGGGTGTTACAAATATTCTTTTATTCTTTCCATTTTATTCATACTCATACCACACAGATAGTTATTCTTAGATTCATTTGTTCTTTGGGTCTTCTTTCGATCTTATAACAGGTCTGTAGATATCAATGATATGAGCAATGCTGCTACTGACTTAGAATTTCTTTTTGAGTAAGATATGTGTCTAGAGGAACCTCAAGAGTTTGAAGATGATCGAGATTGTAACCTATCTCCTGATTTGTTAAGGATGGTAGAATAATAGGAGAAACAAATTCTACCTCACAAAGAGTCAGTAGAAATTGTGAGCTTAAGAGACGGACAAGAAAAGAAAGAGGTGAACATTGGGGCTTGCATCACCACAGAGACAAAGTGAGACCTCATTGAGTTAATCCAAGAATTCAAAGATGCCTTTGCATGGTCATATTGCCTGGTCTAAGTACTGATATCGTGGTAAGCGGCTTCCCATAAAGGAAGAATGCAAGCCAGTTCAACAGAAACTTTGAAGGATGAGGCCCGATGTCCCGTTAAAAATAAAAGAAGAGGTCAAGAAACAATTTGATAATGGTTTCTTGCAAGTGGTTAAATACTCGGAGTAGGTAGCTAATACAGTCCTCGTTCCTAAGAAAGATGGAAAAGTACGAATGTTTGTAGACTATAGAGATTTAAACAAAGCCAACCTGAAGGACAATTTCCCATTGCCTTACATCAACACTTTAGTGGATAACAGACAGATTATTCAATGTTCTCTTTCATGGATGACTTCTCTAGATACAACCAGATTAAGATGCATCCTAAAGATATGGAAAAGACCACATTCGTAACCGTGTAGGGAACATTTTGCTGTAAAGTGATGTCATTTCAATTGAAAAGACCACATTTGTAACCGTGTAGTGCAAATAAACTACTAGAATCAGACTTTCTCCTTCACATAATCATATTTCACCTCGATGCATATGCAAAATCATACTAAGTGTCCATGCTATACATATCCTCATACATAATAGATAACATAACATAAGCACGATACTTTAGCTTACCCAAAGCTTTTCTGATCAAAGACATACTTAGACTGACATACCTACGCTCAGATTTATGGACTATATAATCTTGCATGCTTTATAGATTAATAGCAAATAAGATTTCAAAATTAAAATATATGCACGAACATGGCCCACAAACTACTCAAAATGGGCTCACATGCCTGTGTGGCTCACACACCCTACTTGACTGGACTGTGTGTCTCACATGCTCGTATGTCTCACACGGCCTAACATGGCTAACCACACCCATGTGGCTTACACGGCCATGTGGCGCCGTCTGCCTCCTTCAATTTTTCATGCAATTTTCCAGACTTCCAAGTTCTTTCCAGAATTTATGGGTTAAAACACACACTTTACTACTTTTGGGTTGTTGACACTATAGCAGCAATCCAAGTTCCTGTCCACAACATCCATGGCTAAACTAGATTAGCAACTAACATTGAAATTGAAACTTGAATTTGGTACATCATTCACTCAACAAAAACAACCCTTAAAATCGAGCATACAATCACTAACCTAAGATAAAACAACAACCTATCAACATCTAAATCGCTGGAAAGTTACCTGTTTCACGATTGTTACCTATTAAGAATATAAAAATAATCAGAACAACACCAATTGACTAACTACAAGCCTCTTACCCTCCAATTGAAGAACATCAAAACATAAACATCAAAGCAAAAAGCAACCGCACCTATCGGAAATGTAACGCCAGCAAGACGAAAGCACAAAACAGAAAAAAATAAGAAGGGGAACAAAAGGCCAACACTATGAGTTTATGAAAAACAGTAAAAAGAAGGAAAATCAAAAAGAGGGGTGACAAGAGAGGAAGAAAACAATTAGCAACAAGGGTGGAAAACAAAAGAAAAGAATGGAAGAAGTGGGAGGATAGAGAAAACTCAAAGTATTAAAATGAAAAAAAAAAAAGGAAATGAAGAGAGTGGGGTAGAGAGGGACATATGATAAAATCCCACTTAATTTGATTAGTTAATCACCTATCAGATTGCTTAGCAATAGAGTTTGGTCGAAACTCTGACAAGCATGGGCAGTAATAGCAGAGACAAAGCAAAAATTAATATAGTTTTGGCATGACAAAATTTGAACTTAGGACTTAAGGATAAGCTTTGGTCTTATCACTGAACCAACATGTTTATTCTTATTAATAAGCTAAAGAAAATAAAAGATAACCTACCTGTGATCAACCAAGTATAGGAATAAAAACAATATAAATTCAAGGAAAGGGATTCAAACACAAAATTTTAGGCACATAAACGGAATACCTATCTACTAGAATGGATTAATTTACTTGATACAAACACAAACCCTAAAATTAAAAAAATTTTGGGCGTTACATACTTTTCTGGACATTTATGTTATTAGTATTAGTGTTTAGTCGAATTGTATGATCGATTCTTATACGACCTAGTGGTCATCAGATACATTGCTTCAGAGAATTAATACATAGCTTGTTCATTTCCCACAATCTTTAAAAAAATTGTTTTATATAATATAATAATTTTTTTTTAAAAAAAATTAATACGGGTCGGGCCAGACTAGAGTTCGGCATCTATAATCTGGGTCGAGCTTAGGCAAAAAGTTAGGCTATTTTTTAGGTCGGGCTGGGCCCAAGCCTATCAATCATGCATAAAACTCTGTTACGGTCCGGCTCGGCCCATGATTATCTCTAAGCGAGACGAAGGTGGATGTTGCTAAATCCAACACCGCTTTGCAATTACCACCCTACTCCACTAAGGATTTATAATATTTAAAGCCACTATCACGTCCCCTACTCCTCTTCAATTTAATTTTTATTACTTATATTTAAAATTTTCAATCTTTTTAAATTCAAATAAATATTTAAACATATTTTTTCAAAAAACAAGTAAACATTAAACTTATAAAAAAAAATTATAAAACATTATTACATTATTACCCTTTCAATAATTATATATACAATGATAAAAAAAATTCAATATAGTGGAGTGAGACGAGGTGGGACAAACAATTACCATGACCGTTACAAATCCTCTCTACCTTGTTCCATATCTACTTTTCAAAAGGAAAAATCTACTCCATTCGAATTAGATTGTTTTGAAATCCTTGTCCATTAGAAAAGAAGAAAATGCAACCAACCCACCCCAAAGAGAATTCTTTGTTCCATGGAGAGGACTGCCTAGTAATTCCCATAAATTAATTAAAAACAATAAAAACCGTTAAGCTAAGTTCCAGAATCTAATCTGGTGAAAACCACATATATGAGAACTCCAAAGTGAACTCTAACTAACTCACTTAATTCTTTCTGTAATCACTAAGAGATTCTTTTTTTACTCTTTCTTCCCCTCTCTTTGGAAACATAACTAATGTGAGAGAAGCTGAAACTCTGTCCTAGTGACGCACGTTTGTCTTTAGTTGGACTGTTGGAGAACATGACTTTGAACAACAATATCAATGTTGGACAAACTATGTTCATTAATTCTCTAGTATTCAACGTGGAATGCAGAGGGTTTGTGATTCTCTCTTTGATTCAACTTCAGTGAGCATGGAAGTAACTAGGGGTGAGTATTCGATCGAGTAAAGTCGAATTAAGTCAAAAATTTTCGAGTTAGTCTAGTTAACAAATCCTATTTTAGCAACCGAACTCAATTTGAATTTTTTTCGAATCGAATCGAATCGAGTCAAAAAATTTCGAGTCAAATCGAGTCGAGTTAACGAATCCTATTATTTATACTTAATGTTGCGATTAGATGGACCGATTATTTAACTAGTAGACGAAGTACAAGATTATTTAACTACATGAACAATATAATGATTTTACCTCTTAACTTAATGGGTAAACATTTATCAAAACAACGTAGTTTTGCCTTTTAACTTAATTATTTTAAATTTTAACTTTTAAAAAAGTAAACATTTATTAAAACGACGTAGTTTTATCTTTTCTTATTCGGATTTTCGAATAACTTGAATTGTGTAATTCATATTCGAGTTAAACCGAAAAACTTAATTTTTTATTCGAGTTTATCCGAATAACTTGATTAACTCAAATAGCTCGAACTATTTAATTCAAAATTTGAAATTTTTATCGAGTTTTTCAAATCGAATCAAATTTTACTCACCCCTAAAAGTAACCCATCAGAAGCCTTTTACACACAAACTTCAAACTAGTCTCCCTCTTACATTGAAAGATAATAGTTTGATTTAGACGAAAGGGAAAATGGGCAGTGGAGCCACTGAGATGATGTTCCGGTGCGTCAGCATATCAATGCAAGACTGTCTGATCGAACGGAGACCGTACCATCGCAATTGCAAATGTGCACCTCAAAGGTGTTTTGTATGAAACAGATAAGCTTTTGTTTTTCCTTTTTCTCAATTTAGTTTCACATTATATACATTTAGTCTCAAACGTACAGCCACGGGGGTTCTTCTACCTAGCTAATCACTGTAAATTCCTCATCATTATTCAGTGTTAAAAAAAAAAAAGTTTGTCTACAATCTCCTTCCTTTTTTGAATTCTTACATTGGCTTACACTTAACGTTATTCTTGCTAAATGACAATATCTTGGCCTGCTTCCGTATCAAATTAGGGCAAAAAATAAGTAATTTAGATAATAACATCTTTGCATGAATTATTTTATTATATAAATTTTATGATAGTGTTTGGTATTTTTCTATGTTATGATTATAACAAAATATGATTTTTTTTAGAATTTTATTGATGTTGGAAAATTTAGACATCACATATATAATAAAGATAATTACATGTTATTATTTATTATCATGATAGGTTAGCCCAAATTAAAAGTGATCTAATTTGGTTAGAATTTTATTGGGTTTTTAATTATTAAATAAAGTATGGGTCAAATATGTATAGATACTCGGGTCAAATATGTATAGATACTCTTCTAATCAAATTCTAATTAATTCAAATTCTAATTAATGATGGGCTAATTAGAATTTGATTAGAACTAATATGCTAAGGTTATAAATATTAGGGTTATGATTCCCAAATTATACACAAGATATCTTTTTCTAATATCCCATCATTAGGAAAGAGAGAGCAGATATTTTCTGAATTTCTTGTGTGCTAATTTGGAAGATCAAATCCCCAAGATTCGGTAAAACTTCAAAAAATTTATGGATTCAGGTACACTTCCACATCTAGTTTTGTTCTTGATTTATTCTTGATGATTTGACATGATAGATCCTAGTTTATTAAGTTTTATTTTAGATTTATTTTACAGATATAACAAGTGGCATCCGAGCCTTGTCATGTTGAATCATTGAGAATGAATTGATTCTTTATTATTTTTAGATTGATTCATTTTTCTTTTTTAATTTTATGGATTTGATATTTTAATTATATATTATGTTGAATCTTTGATATTCTTGATAAATTTTTGGGTTTTAATTCTTTAAATAAAATTTTAAAGTTTTAAATAAAGTTTTAAAGTTTTAATTTTCGTATAACTGTAAAGATTTACGGTTTTAATTGAGAATTAAAAAAAATTGAGGATTTTATATTGTTTATACAGTTTTAATAAATATTTAAAAAGCTGTGTAGGTTTGGGTTCATTAGAAACTTTTTATGATATATATTTGATTATATCAATAGATGGATTGTTAATCGCTAATCGCTTGTTTTACAGTTTTACGGTTTTATATATATACATATACATATATATATGTATATATATATATTGTTTTGGAGACACTTAGTAATTATGTTCAAGATTTTACATGATGATATATGGTTGGTAAAAGAAATTGCTTCAGGTAAAGTGTCTTTTATATACCGATTGTTTATCAATGAATTCATTTTATATGTTGAATCTTTAAGATTGATGGTAATATTTGTTCGTTTTTTTTTAATCGATTCAATTCTAAGGTTTCATTATAATCGTTTTTTAATTCAAATCCAGTTTAACAATTGTACAATTGAATTCAATTTTTATAATCATTAATTATTGAATTCAATATATAGTTGATAGAATATATTATTTATTATTGAGTTTATATACTTATTATTCTCATACTATTCAGTTTAAGCATATATTCTGAATTTGGATTTACTTGGGATATCTAAGGCAAGTCGATCGAGGTTATATTTTTATGGCTTAATTATAATGAAATTAGATTTTGATGCAAATTGATGTTAATCATAATATGTGTTTAAATAATTTGGTTTTTTAAGTTTGGTTCTATAATCTCAAAGTTTTGGCATCTTATGGTTCCAAATATTTAGTTAAATTATGATGATTTATTGTATGAATTGTGAGATATGCCAACTATTATGATTTTAGTTTTTGAGATGTATTGGCTTAAAAATATTTTCAAGTATTCATGTGAATATCTGTTTAATCATAAATAACTTTGAATTTACATGGTAAATTCAGGGTAAGTTTTTCTATTTGATTATGAATACATGTATATGCGTAAATTGCTTTGGTGTTTTTATCCATGCCAAAATTATGAATACATGTGCTTGTTAATTATTTGGTTTTGAACCGTTACATTATTTCTATTTAGTTTTGATATATATGGTTTTGGAAAAAAAATAGTTAAAAATTAAGGTTTTCGATTTTTTATTGCATTATTAAGACAACCTTATTTTGGGTTATTTCAGAGTTATAAAGCAATAAAAAAATAGTTTTGACATTTGACTATTGGGGAAATTTTAATTTTGAATATATTAGGGAAATTTTAATTTTGAATATTGGTATGTTTACATATTTTAAAATAACTTAATTGAAGTAATAAGTCACCAAAGTGATTTTTTTTGTATAAATTATTTTGTTTTAAAAATATAAAAGGTTGTGTGCATGTAACTTAAGTTATGTTAATATTGATCGGCCCAAATGAAGGTTAATAATATTACATGTGCAATTATGGTAATAAACATGTGACAATTATTCGGTTTTACATGTGACCAATAAATTGGCGCAAAAGAAGATTTATGGTTCGACATGTTCTTATTGTCAATGTTTGATTATTACATCAATATATCACTTACAAGTTAATATTTTGTCCAAAGATAAAATATTAATGGAGTGTCTGATATCTTGAGATGAGGTTTACCTTTATTCAAATTATTTTAAATTTGAAGTCTTATGTGAGGTTATTTATGGTTTATGATTTATTCAACTATTATTATATTTGCCAACATCATTGTATGTTGTTTTGGGATAAATATATATACTATTATATTTTAATTTGATTGAAAGATGAAATTAAAAGAGATATTTTGAAACAAATAAATTCATATTTTGGGTTCTAATTAAGAATGTCTAATATTTTAAATAGATTAGTTGAAACAAAATGCCGCCAAAGTGACCTCTTTTGTGTAGACTAGTTTATTTGAAATATCAAGATGATTATATGTTTTTGTGATTCATGCGTTTATTAATTGACCCAAAGGTAAGTTAATATTTGGCAGAATTTCAACGACATCTGTGGTGATAAATGTGTGACAATTATAAGGTATTTTATGTGAGCAATAAGTTAGTCCAAAGATAATTAATTGTTTGACATAATTTATTGTCAATGTTTGATTACTGCAACAAGAGTACCGCTTAGTGTCAATATTACTGTCCAAAGACTTGATATTAATGTTGTGTTTGGTATCTAGAGATGAGATTAGCCATTATCCTGAATTTATTGTTTACTTATGAATATTTATGTGAGCTTTTTTTTTGTTCTATATTCAGCTAATTCATATTCTACTGCCACAATATCTGCTAATATAAATTCTATACCCATGCTTAATGGGACAAATGAATGGAAAAGGCACTTATTTATAGTGCTTGGCTGTATGAACATATACCTTGCACTAAGGAAGAACTACTTGCACCTCTCATCATGAAAGCACCCCTATATTAAAAGGGATTTTGAGAGGTGGGATCGCTCAAATTGCAAGAGTCTAATGATCATGAGGCACAACATTTCGTAAGCCTTTAGGGCATAGAATCAAAAAGATTACTCAAAGCCAAAGTTTCCTTGATTTAAATTAAGAAACGCTTTGCTAAAAACGATAAAGTTGAAATGACATCACTTCTGACTTATTTGATGTCTATAAAGTTAAGGGTTAAGGAAATTCTGAGCGATCTAAGGGCTATGAGTTTTATGATCCCATAATAAGGAATATTTTTGAGACGAGAACTGTAACATTTTTTGAGGATGTTGAGTTTGGGGGGAGAAATAAGGTTAGAGACATTGCTTTTGAGGAGGAATTGGATTCTAACTCAGTTTCTACTATCACTTTTGACAATGTTCAGGTCCTTATACCTATCATTGATCAAGAAGTGAATCCAGAGCCTCTGCAAGACAATGTTGAACAACTCCCCATTCAAAATGAGATAATTGTTCCAGAAGAACAAACTCAACAACATTAAGAACAAGTGCCATTAAAGAGGTCCACAAGAGAAAGGAGAAGTGCTACTCCAGATGATTATGTTGTATTTCTCCAAGAACATGAAGATGATAACGGAATGATGGAAGATGGTCTAATCAACTTTCATCAGGCCATGAAAAGCTCTAATTCTCAAAAGTGGATTGACGCCATGAAAGATGAGTATAAGTCTATGCGAGACAATAAAGTTTGGGAACTTGTCCCATTACCTGAAGGTGCAAAACCCTATTGGTTGTAAATGGATATTTAAAACCAAGAGGGATGCAAATGGTAATTTGGAGAGGTATAAGGCGCGTCTTGTAGCTAAAGGAAATAAAGAATGTGTTGATTTTACAGAGACTTTCTCTCTAGTTTCATTGAAAGACTCATTTAGGATAATCATGGCGCTTGTTTCTCATTTTGATCTTGAGTTACATCAGATGGATGTCAAGACTGCATTTCTTAATGGTGACATTGAAGAAATAATTTATATGGTGCAACCACAAAATTTTGAGTCAAAAGACTCAAAGAATATGGTTTGCAGATTGACAAAATCCATCTATGGACTCAAACAAGCTTTCTGTCAATGGTACCATAAGTTTCATCAAATAATTGTTTCGTTTGGTTTTGAGATGAATATTGTTGATGATTGTGTGTATCACAAATTTAATGGGAGTAAGTACATATTTCTGGTTTTATATGTTAATGACATACTGTTTGTTAATAATAATTATAGCCTCAATCAATACCTTAAGAATGATTTTGAAATTACAAAAATGCATTAGATTTTTTACATTTTAGCAGTGGAAAGTCTAATGTACGTTCAGGTTTGTATACATTGGGATATTGTGTACACTATTGGGATGTTAGGCAGATATTTTAAGCAACCCTGATTTGGACCATTGGATAGCATCCAAGAGGGTTATAAGGTATTTTCAGAGAACAAAAGATTACATTCTCACATATCGGAGGTCTAATCAGTTAGAGATCATCAGGTATATAGACTCCGATTTTGATGGAATATGGATATAAGATTTTTCCACTAAGGTGCAAATTGTGAAAACAAATTGCAATCTTTTATTCCAGTAGCAACAGGAACACATTAAAGTAAAAACACATAGACTTTAAGTTCCTGGTTGTTAAAGTAAAAGTTCAGAGTGGTTAGGTGCTTATAAAACATATTAGGACAAACTCCATGATTGGGGATCTGCTTACTAAGGAATTACACTTAAGATTTTATAAGAGCACACTGCTCATATGGGTGTAATGTCATTTAAAGGATATTTGGTTTTAGTGGGAGTTTGTATTTTTAAATGCTTTTATGTTATAGACACATTTTCAGTTATTTTAGTTTAAAGATATTAAGTTTATTTTATGCAGAAATAAAGTTTATTTGGCTTATTCAGACTCTGGTTTTGGTAAGGTTTGATCTCACTAAGGAGGACCAGTTGGAAATAGACATGTTTAGATCATATTGCATGTAATTTCCATGCTACACATCCATACTTGATATATGTCATTTCGTTGTGTTAATATACGTGATCATGGATGGATTTATTTACGATATATGTAACGAAAGTCGCCTTGGTTCTATGTTAACATAATTAATGGACGAGATTGTTTGGAATACCTTTTGGATATGATAGTAAAATTTTGAGCTCATAAGGTTATATAATGACATGTAATTATAAAGTAATTAGTATATATATGTGATCCAAGTGGGAGATTGTTGAAAAATTTGGACATCATATATATAATAAGGATAATTACATGTTATCATTTATTATCATGATAGGTTAGCCCAAATTAAAAGTGATCTAATTTGGTTTGAATTTTATTAGGTTTTTAATTATTAAATAAAGTATGGGTCAAATATGTGTAGATACTCTTCTAATCAAATTCTAATTAATGATGGGCTAATTAGAATTTGATTAGAACTAATATGCTAAGGTTATAAATATTAGGGTTATGGTTCCCAAATTATACACAAGATATCTTTTTCTAATATCCCATCATTAGGAAAGAGAGAGCAGATATTCTCCGAATTTCTTGTGTGCTAATTTGGAAGATCAAATCCCCAAGATTCGGTAAAACTTCAAGAAATTCATGGATTCAGGTACGCTTCTGCATTTAATTTTAATCTTGATTTATTCTTGATGGTTTGACATGATAGATCCTGGTTTATTAAGTTTTATTTTAGATTTATTTTACAAATATAACAATTGAATCAGTCGATATTAAATCAGTGTGATTTAGTTGCTTTATACCATATAAATTAATAATTCGGTTATTGTATTGGATGGCGGATTAAATCAATAAATTAAAAAAAGAAGAACCCAACCAACTAAATTAACCGTTTGCTACCGTCAATTAATAAAGTGGTCCAAACATGCAGGTATTTATCCAACCAGTTTCGTGTACCTCCACGGCATCTTTCCCCTCTTCTCAACTGCTGATTGGCAATCCGATTCAGTGATGAGAGGATGCGAATTTATCCACCAAGAATTTTACAACATTAGCATATACAGAGGCAGGTTGGATAATTTTTATTAATGAGTTTGAATTTAGAAAGTAATATATTGGTTTAGCATGTAAATATCCCATTTACTACGGTTTCGCTAAGGACTGGTTTTAAATTTTTTTTCAACATGAGTAAATATATTATTCGCAATAACAGTTAATAATTTTATGTACCATTTTTAACATGGAAATATTATTATATAATAACTCATGGTAAATAATATAAATCCAGCCTACAAAATTGAAGAACCCAATATTCTTCGCTCTAAGAAATAGATGGGAGATAATAAAACATCCTAAGCTTTTTGTATGTATGAATTTTAATTTTATCGTTTACATAAAAATAAAAAATAATCCACTCAAACCTAACCAAATTAATTCTATTTGGAGAGGACGTCCCTATTAATTCCCATAAATGATAATAAAAGCATAACAATAAGAGAAGCTGAAACAGTGTCCTAGTTAAACACGTTTGTCTTTAATTAGTTGGAGCATTGTTGTAGAGCTAGCAATACTTTGATTTGAACAAAGATCAATTCTCCATAATAATGTTAATACTTTGATTTGAAGTGAGATTATACGTGGAATGCATGTATTTCTCTCTTTTGAATCATCTTAACCCTAAACCCCTTCCTTTATATAATCTCACTGCATTCGGACAGCATGGAAGGAACACAACGAAAGCCTTGAAACTATAACACTTCAAAACTCCACGCATATACATTGACAGAAAATAGTTTGAGTTAGAAGAAAGGGAAATGGGCATTGGAGCAGCTGAGATGATGCTCCGGTGTGTTTTCCAAGGAAGCATATCAATGCAGGACTGTTTGATGGAACGGAGGCCTTATCATCGCAACTGCCAATGTGCACTGCACAACCTCAAAGGGATTTGTTTATCTACTTGTACTTCTCGGACAACCAATATATCATTCCCTAAGAAACAGCCACGGGGTTATTGTTCCTTGCCTTTGTCAGCTTCCGGATTCTCTTCTCATCTTCCTAATCCTCGTTCCAGTAAAAAACCCTAGAAGACGTTAATGCAGCTTTGTATGTAGAGATTTTCCACACTAATCAAAATCTCATTACTCCAATTAAGGTTTCATCACACTGAAATAAAGACTTTAACAAGAATTGTAACTAGGAGATGTAAATAATTAAGAATGATACGTCATATAGCAAGAACTCATTGGCAATTCATATGATATAAATATGAATAATGGATCAGGATTACTATATATATTAACCCCAAAGTATTCAGCTCTGGTTTTTCTTCATCTGTGAAACAGAGGCAGGAATATGGAGGACATCACATTTTAGTTTATTGTTTTCTGAAAATGGCCAAGTCCTTAATTAATATCGTCGATGAAATATAGATAGAAATATAAATTTATTGCCAGATTCAATGAAACGTGACAATAGCGGTACTCGAATTACAAACAGAAAAGACATGACAAACTTGCAATCTGATTATCTAAATCCTTGTTTCTTTTGTAATTGACAAATATATGTGTTAAGACGAGAAGAAGGGGATGATCATATTCCAAGGACTATTTCTCTTACCTATGTAAAGTAGAAATGTCTCCTATCATCCGAGACGCAAAAGCTATAGCTTCGTGCTTCTAGAAGATTGTTTTCTCTCATGTGTGCAGAATTGGTAACTTGGCAGTCCCATGAATTAGCAAAATTTGAATTGAAGAACAAGGGATTTGCAATCTCCCACTTTATCACTCGACCATGTGGCCAAAAGGCTAACAAAAAATGAGAGTATCCCTTTTTTATTTTTTATTTTTAGTTTGAATCCATATGATCTTAATTGGTTATCGGATCTCAAGACACACAATATCTAAAAGCTCTCCATTTCTTTTATCTTGAAAAAGAAAATATGGATTCCCAAAGTATAACTAATTCGAAGTTAGTTTTATACATATAACCAGCAAGGAGAAAAAAATGCAATAGCTAAATGATGGTGTACAATATCAGTCAACTATAAACTTTGTGTTTGTGGGTGGAATCCCCCAAAAAGGGTTAGCATGGTAGTTCTTGATACTTGGTAGGTACCAAATAAATGATTAGTGAATTGGGGTCTACCAGAAAAAAAAGGCCCTAACATTTAGGGATGCGGTAAGACATCTAAGAAATTATTTCATTGAACATATTCTCTCAAGATCCACTAATAGCAACACAGATTAAGTGCCCCATCCAAACCAAGGAACTTACTCCGAATGATGTTGATAAATGACGATTGAATGAGATTTGGTTTTTTTGACCCACAAAACACTTGTTTTCCATTTCAGTTGTTGGTGTAATTGTTGAGGCAAAATGAGCCGATAGTTGTTGACTGACACTCGACAGTATCAACTGTAAACTGCCACTGAGGTAGTTTTAATATTTCCCTTATTTGGTTTGACAATTTAATGAAGAAATCTTTGGACCTGGTTATCTGGTGTTTTATTGAAGATACTTTGGTCCATCTATGGAAACCGATCCTTTGTAATCTGAAAATTGGATTAGATATGAGTGAATCAAATAATCCCTTGAAACATGGAGGATCGATGAAAACTATGTAGCTGTTTTAGAATTCAAATCTTCAATTGATTGATTGTCCTTTGATTATTGTGATTATAATAGTTATTTTCAAGGTGTTACTTTGTATTCACTTAGATTCTGTGTTAGCAAGGTGAATTGAATATGTTGTATGGGTTGTCTAGGTTTTGTAAGAAAGCTTCTTGAGAACACTTGAATCTGTTTATTTAGGAACTGTTTTAGTGAGAGAGTGCAAAGGTTGTATTGTAAGCATTGTTAAGAGTGTTCATTGCCCAAGTTCTCAAGGAGAGGATAGTGGAATTTCTCACTAATCTAGGTTTTTGCAGACGTAAGGAAACAGAACTGCATAAAAAACCTTGGTGTTATTTTTGTTTTGTTGGTACAGTTTATCACAATGCCAAGTCGTAGTGGCCACTACAATCTAGCACTTCCATTGCACTTCTTGTGTTAAACAAATAAGCAACTTAAGGTAGCAACAATAACCAACTCGATATAAGGATAAAGTAGAAAGAAATAATAGAAAAAGGGCTCTAGTATAACGATCTTCATTAGTACGTGACCCAAATGTATACCAACATTGATAAAACACCAAAGTAAGTGATATCCATTGGGCTAGGAATAGCCCCTCTAGTAAAAGCTGCCACAGTTGATTAACCAAAATGAAGATCTCAAATTGCATAAGCAATCGGTCTTACATGTAAAGGATAATGTATCCATGCCTCAAAATTTCCTTGCTTAGTTGCATGAAATAGATTTTCAGAAGTTCACACAAAATTAATGTTAATTACCTGAAGTGAGAAGCAAAAATATTCTAATAAAGACGTTCCTCTGTAATATCATCACACTCTCAAAGTCATGCATAATAGCAATTCCAAACTAAATACAACAAATATTAGGGAATATTAGGGTCCAGAGCTTATCTTTAGAAATCTTAAGGCCATAATACATTTCAAATCCTCCTAGCTAATAGCTTACTATGATAATTCTTGCAAGAAAGAATGCTCATGTTGTTACAATTTCACCTAAGAGGTAATGGGTTACCCCTACGTCCTTGTACAATGCTCAAGGTTTTAGGTTGAATAGCAGAAAAACTTTTAATTTATTATGAACCTTGAAACAGGCCAATTCTGCCCGGCCCACTATGAACAAAAAAATAACAAAATAAATAAAAGTCCAAAGTCCAATTACAATGATAGCCCATTCACAAAAAATAGCAGACCAAAAATTACAAACCTAAAGGACCCAAATCAGAGAAACCCTAATGGCCCAAATGGCCCGAAAACCTAAACAGTGTTCAGAAATAGAAACCCTAATCTAGCCTGCACGCCGCTGCTCCTCACGTCAGCGCCGCACCCTATCCTCTGCCATCGTCAACCACCCCTGCAAGGACAGAAACTAAAAACGCAACAGATAGAAACAGTGGCAAGAACAGTAGAAAAAATAGAAAAATAATAGTGTAATCTGGTTATAAAAACCTGAAAAAAAAAAGATTGTAATGGGGTTTTTTTTTGGAAAAAAAATTGAACTCTAAGAAATATGCAAAAAAAAAAAACAAAGATTTTGAAATAGAAATCATATAGAAATTTCAAAAGGTGATTCTTTTTTTTATTTTTTTTAAGTAAATAAATAAAAATAAAAACTCCCACTTGTCGATTGATCTTCCCATTGCCTCCTCTGGCTCGAGAGGCCATCGAATCCTTGGCCAAGGTCGCGGCGGAGGACGCTAAAAATCGAAAGGTTTTCTTCCTTTTGGGGAGTTTTGGCTTTAGTTTGAGATTTTTCAGCTCCGAATCGGGTTCTACACGAAAAAGGGGTTAAAATAGGTTTTTTGGGTGATTTTTCGGCCACCAAAGACAATGATCACCGTCACCGACGACCAAAGAAAGAACGATTTAACGGTGACGACCCCATGGTTTGATTTCGGTCATGCCTGAGAGAAAAAAAAAGAAAAGAAGGTTTTTTTTTTAAATGGTTTAAATTGATTTTTTTTTGTTAACATTTTAACTTATATAGCTAATGCAAAACGACGCCATTTCGGAGGAGTCCAGAATGCCCCAAAACAACGTCTTTTTGGGGTCGAACCGAAAACCGACCCCGCCCGCCTCAGGATCCCTGTGTTTTTTAAAAGGGGTCTATTTGCGCATTTGGTCCTTCCACTTTTATGGCTTGTTTCAATTTAGTCTTATTTTTTTAATTTCTACCCCATAATTTTGGATTTGTTTCATTTTGGTCCCTCGTGGAATGGCGCGTTTAGGGAGTTTAGGATAATTTCCCATCTAGTCTTTATTTCTTTTCGCGCATTTTATTTTGATCCTTATTTTTGTTTTATTAGTTATTTTTTATTATTTACAATTTATACTCCTTAATTTCATTCTGATTTCAATTTGATCCTTGATTTATTTAACTTCAATTTTTTTTTTTACAAATTGTTTTATTTATTACTTTATTACTTAATTTATTTATTTATTTATTATTTCTTCAACCTTTTTCAATAATTAAAATTCATTTATTTATTTTTCTTTTATGTACTTTTATATTTTATTATCATTGTTATTATTATTATCATCATTATTATCATTATCATCATTATTATTTATTTTCCCTTTATTATTTAATTAGTATTAGAATAATAATTGATGTGATTAATGTCATTGCTATTATTTGGTGTTGTTTTATTGTTATAATTATATTGTTATTATTATAGCATTCCTTTATTTATTATTTATCGTTTTTAGTATCCTACTCTTATAGCCATTTTATTTTACTTTATCAATCCACTATATCATTTATTCATACATGCTACCCTATTTCATCCTTGTTATTATCATTATTTTACTTATATTATTAATATAATAATAACCATGCCAGGATTAGTACCATTATTATAAAATCGATATTATTATTATAAAATTGACATTATTACTATAAAATTGGTATTCTCATTATTATTATAGTTATATTACTATCATCATTTCATATATTATATCACAACATATTCATTCGATTTTGTTAAAAATATACGTATCATTCTCAAAAAAAGGGTCATCTTCGTTTTATATAACGTATAAAATATTCAAACCCGAGGTAATGTTCATTTTTTTGGAATTCGAAGAAGTTGTGCTCCTAACTTACGGGGTATGACATTTTCCTAAAACTGAAATAATCAAATATCCTATTTGAAATAAAAAATGAAATTTAAGTAAGGATTAAAACGGCGATTATTTTGGTTTTCGAAAACTAAAGGCGTCATGTCCTAACTCACGGGGCATGATCCTCCTTCTTGTTTAAATTAGAATAAAGTCTTTCCTATTAAAATATCTTAATATAAAGAGGGACCATATTTTAAATTCTCTTTAGATTTTCAATTCTCGATATGAAGACATCAAGTAGTCAATTAGGTATCAATTTTAGGTGTAACGAGGGTGCTAATCCTTCCTCGTGCTTAACCGACTCCCGAACCCATTTTCTAGATTTTGTAGACCGAAAAACATTGTTTAGTAAATCAAACATCTTATTAAAATGATCAAATTACGAGGTGATCTGATCACACCTCATGAAAGTAATTGGTGGCGACTCCATTTTCATTTTTCAAATAAAAAGTCGATTTAAAAAAAAAGGGTTTCGACAGCTTGGTGACTCCACTGGGGACAAAATAAGAGAGTCAAGCCGCGAGTTGATTATTTTTGGTCTTTTTGTCGAAAATTGATAATTTGGTTTAAATTTATGATCCCTTAGTTGAATTTCATCCTTCATTTTTGTAGTCTTCATTATTTGGTTACATAATGATATGTTTGCTTTATTGGTTCGAGTCTATTGGTATATTTCTTCATATTGCATTGCATAATCGTTCAATTTTACCCTTCTTAAGTGGCAGTGAGAAGCTATTCCATGTGAGGTCTTCACCTCCGTATAGGATAGTGGATCATTTTTGGGATATATCCTTACCTCTGTCTTTGTGAGATCTTTATCTTCGTATAGCCATAGGGAAATGTATTCCCCTGAATTGAACTCGGTCTGTATGAGCTTATAATAGGTGAGGATCGAGGAATCTACTGGTTCAGATATCCTTACTTTAGAACCAAATCGCATATAATGAGCCCTAAGAACCTACCCTAGTTAGAACCATGCCGAACCTCTAGTGGTGACCTGAATAGGTGTTCTATTTATTATTTCTTGCTTGCTTTGATTTCTAACTTTGTACGAAATGTATTGCATTGCATTTTCATCATAAAAAAAGGTGTTGATTCACATTCAGTTGCTAAATAGAAAGCTTGTCATGGAAAAGGGATTTCTTGGTAAAGTGAAAGACAATACGGCCGTCCGGATATGGTCTGAGAAGACACAACAAGAGAAGGGTGACAGCCTGACAGAGGGATATATATCAAAATTATGGGATTTCACTCGCATCAGTGTGACTCAGAATAATCTCCAAGAGTTGAAAGAGGTATGGGACCAATAAGATGATGAAACCAAGCAGTAATTCTACTGTAACTATGGTGATTTGCCTTATTTACTTGATTTCAAAGTTGATAAGCACTTATTCCGAGCTTTGGCCTAGTATTGAAATCCCATCTATAGCTGCTTTACTTTTGGGAAAGTAGACTTGGTGCCCACCGTAGAAGATTACACAACTATACTCCATTGCCCGAGGATCCCCACCGACAAAGCTTATCCTAGAGCCGCCAACATCCTAACTTTCTTGAAAAGGCAAATGAGCATAACGGGAATGAGTGAGCAATGGGTCGCAGCCCAGATTAAACAAAAGGGAGATAGTAAATGTATCCCTTTGAAAAGTTTGCGGGATTTGATCTTGGCATATCCAGATACAAAGAAAAAGCCAATGTCTTCACTTTGAGTATTTACGGGTTGGTTATTTTCCCCAAAGCACTAAGGTAAATAGATGATGCAATTTCAAACCTATTCAACCAGCTTGACAAAAGGGTCACACCCGTCCCAGCAATTTTGGTCGAAACTTTCAGATATTTAAATGCATGTTGAAGAGCGGGTGAAGGAAGATTTATCGGGTGCGCACAAATTTTGTTAGCTTGGTTCCATAGCCACTTTTGGAAGGTAGAAAAGGTCTATTATCGAGTATTCTCCTACAACTACTTTCCACTGAAAGAATTTGTGGCTACCCCAAGGTGAGACAACATTTCTGAAGAAAAGTGGACAGAATTCTCTAAAGTTTTCAAGATGAAGACGTTGAATGAAGAGCCTCTTAAATAATCTCCAATGAAATTTTGTACCGATGTGGAGACTTCGACTGGGTCCCTCTACTCGGGATATGGGGCGCTATTGAATATGCCCCTCTACTTGTATTAAGGTAATATAGGTCGAGGCAGTTTACACCGGTAAAGCAAGGGTTGGCTCAGTGTGAGTTTGCGTATAAAGGTGATAATTCAAAGAAGAAGGTTCATGAAATATCGAACGCTTGTAATCAAACTCACAAAATGAAAAGATTTGCCGCAAATCCAATGAAGACCCCCAAATATGATTTGTGGTGGGGTAAAAGAGCAATGACAATTTTCCTACGTCAAGTCAAGAAAACACTCGGCCAATAGAAAAGCACTTACAAGTGATCCCATCTGAGTTGGAAATTATAAAGCAAGACTTTGAAAAGTAGAGTTTGGAGCTGGGGAAAAAGATAAAATAGTTAGAAGAAAAAATAATGTAATTAGGATTAGACGTCAACGCTCAAAAGTTAGAAGTCGATAAAATGAGAAAACGAAAGAACAATGCTGAGGAAGACTTGAACAATCCGATCAATGGCGGTAAGGAATTAAAGAAGAAAAGATTAAAGCGAATCAGTGGGAAAAGAAATTCCAAAATGCTCGAGTTCGAGAAAATGCTATAGAAAGGGACTTGTTAGAAAGTCAAAATGAAAAGGTTGGATTAAGATCCCGGGTAGTAGAATTAGAAAGGTTACTGCATCAATATCGTAGTCGCAACTCCGTAATTGAGTTGAAAGCAAGCCTAAATAAGATTGAAGATTTGAAGGGAAAGATAGAAGAGCTCGAGACCACACTGTAAAATTGTGAACTTCGAGTTGAGTTCTTGAAATGAATAATAAACACTGGAAAGTGCAACTCCAATGCTCTCAACTTCAAATTACAGATAGAGATACACCATGGGTGAAATTGTGACTCAAGTACGAGAAGTAGCCGACCATTTGTAAACCCTAGCGGTTCAGGCCGACATGTTGAGCTTAAAATATGAATCAAAATCGGATTGGGGGCGAGAATTAGCTTGGCTTCTTAAGAAAGTCAAGGCTTTGCGTATTAGGGCAAGGCCATATATGTAAAATGTATATGTTTTATGTAAAGAGATTAGTTTTCTAGTAAATTTATTCTAATAGAATTGAATCAAAATCAACACCTCTTTTTGCATTCATTTTTAATTCATCAGCATTACATTTCATTACGGTACACGCGGTAAAAAGACCTTAATTAATCAAAATTATGACAGTTACCCTAAAAACAAACAAGAATTTGCCAACCGAATATCATTACGGTACCCGCGGTAAAACCGGAGCTATGGATCAAAGGTTAGAGAGATTGGAACAAATTAAGAAAAACATGAAAGACCAGTTACAAGCGCAGCTACAGGAACAATTGGCTAAGGTACAGCAAGACATGAAGGATCAAATACAAGAGTCCCAACGAAGCATGATAAGCCAGTTGACCCAGTTGCTAGCCGAAGGGACTAAAAAAGGGAAAAGTAATATGAATAACTCTGGGGATGATAATGAAGACCCTATATACCCCCTAGGCTTTACCCTAGTAAATGTCCAAGCCCAACCAGATACATATCCATGAAGGGTACCCATTATCATAAGACCTCAACAATATCAAGCAGACATTTCAGCACCGTTGAACTGCCCTATGGGTTCAGGTTCTAATCCCGAGGATAATCCAACTAATCCTGTCGTTCCAGATTTAGACAACATGGCTGAAATGGATAGAGCAAGATTAGAATTGTCGAAACGGCTAGAAGATCAGGGAAGTGGTTGGAAGAGAAATTCAGAGCTATGGAAAGTGCCGACTACCTTTGCAGGGTTGATGTTAAGGAGCTGAGCTGAATCCCAGATCTAATGCTCCCACCAAAATTTAAAACTCCAAAATTCAAAAAAAATATAATAAGACTAGTTGTCTTGAAGCTCATATCACAATATTCTGTTGAAGAATGAAAGGATACGTCAATAACAACCAATTGTTAATTCACTGCTTTCAGAATAGCTTGATGGGGTCGGCCGTCAAGTGGTACAACCAGTTAAGCCGTGCCAAAATCAACTCACGGAAAGACCTGGCACAGGCTTTCATGAAACAATACAGCCATGTGATCGACATGATACACGATAGAATTACGCTGCAAAACATAGAAAAGAAGCCAAGTGAAAGCTTTAGGCAGTACGCTTAGAGATATAGAGAGGTGGCAACGCAAGTCCAACCACCTCTTCTAGAGAAGGAGAGGACAATGCTTTTCATAAACACTCTAAAAGCCTCATTCATTAACCATATGTTGGGAAGTGCTACTAAGAGCTTTTCAGATATAATAATGTTTGGAGAGATGATTGAAAATACGGTAAGGAGTGGGAAAATAGACGCGGGGGAAAACACTAACAGATCAGCCCCGAGAAAAAAGAAAAATGAATTGAACACCGCAAGCGTGTATAATAAAAGCTATTTAAAACTGGTCACTGTGGACCAACCAAGAATTATAACAGCCAACCATCAAGGCCCTTCAAAGCAAGAATCTAACATAAGGTCGAACATGAAAGAACTCCAATTTAAACCCATCCCGATGACATATAAAGAGTTATATGAGAATATTTTCAATAAGCATTTGGTATCCTCATTTTACTTGAAACCCATGCAACCTCCGTTCCCAAAATGGTATGATGCATATGCTCAATGCGAGTACCACGCAGAAATAGCGGGGCACTCAATTGAGAACTGCGTTGTATTCAAAAAGATGATTAAAAGATTCATCAATATGGGGATCGTAAGGTTCAATGATCCGTCAGGACCTAATGTGGCAGGAAATCTATTACCTAGTCATTCAAATTAAGGTGTAAATGCGATAATTGAGAGTGAAGGAAAGAGGACCAAAATTGATGTGGCAGAAGTAAAAACCCTCACTAAAATGGGTTTGGCAAAAGATGATAAATGTAGGATTAATCGTTCAATATTCGGAGGAGTTACCTAAAGAAGCGATGAGCTACTGTGAGTTCCACGCTGAAGAAGGTTATGAGATCCAAGAATGCATTGAATTCAAAGTTTTGATGCAAAGTCTAACGGATAACAAGGAGTTGAAATTCTTTGAAGATGTCAAAGGCTCGGAAAGAGGCGACATCTGCGCCTCAGAGGAAGGATCAACAGAAAAGGTCTCCAAGGTCAATCATCCGGTAGTGATTATTTCACGGCCAAGAATTATTTCACGGCCAAGAAATAATGAAGCAGAAACACAAGCTGTGCCGAGATTTATAATTCAGAAACCCGTAGCTTCTCCTTATAAAGATAGCAAATGGTTTCATGGATTTATGATTGCAATGTAATGATCCCAAGAGAAGAGAAATCGGTTGGTACTTCAGAATAGGGCCAGGATATCAGTTTCTACACAAGCAGTGGGAGGCACTATGATCCTGCAAGTGCAAGAACTAAGCCCAGTAAAGAAAAAACCCTTCCAGTTGAGCACACGAAAGAAAAGATGACTAGGCTTGAATCAACAGTTAACAAGCCAGTAACTGAAAACAAGGCTAAAGAATTCCTGAAATTCTTAAAGCATAGCAAGTATAGTGTTGTAGAACAACTACACAAACAAACCAGCTCGTATATCAGTACTAGCTTTACTCTTGAGTTCAGAGACACATCGTAGTGTGCTGATGAAGGTGTTAAATGAAACTTATGTTGCTAACGATATCTCTGTAAGCTAAACCATCTGGCTAACAATATAAATGCCGACAATTTCATCTTTTTCAATGATAATGAAATACCTCCAGTGAGCATGGGATCTACAAAGACCCTACATATCACTACCTGCTGCAAAAGATATACATTACCAAGGGTGTTAATGACAATGAATCTGCGCTGAACGTCTTGCCTCTATCCACACAGAACAGATTGCCAGTAGATAGCTCTCACATGAAGATGTGTCAGAATATAGTGAAAGAATTTGATGGTACGAAAATGAGGGTGATGGGAAGGATTGAAATACCTCTCCTAATTGGTCCGAACAAATATAAGGTAAACTTTTTGGTGATGGATATCAAACCCTCTTATAATTGATTGTTGGGTAGACCTTAGATTCACTTGGCAGGGCAGTGTCATCGTCACTACACCAAAAACTAAAGCTGGTAAAGAAGGGTCGACTGGTGATGATAAATGTTGAAGAGGATATCATTGCATCCGTAACTAGTGACGTACCATACATAGGAGCGGATGATGAGGTAATAGAATGTTCTTTTCAATCACTGAAATTTGTTAATGCAACTTTCATTGTCGAAGGAAACAAGATCCCAGTACCAAGAATATCCAAAACCACGAAGATGGGCTTGCAGTTGACGGTTGGAAAATGAGCCTTACTTGGAAAAAGACTTAAAAAATACCTTCAAGGGAGAGTCGAGGCACCAATGCTAATGGACAAATGAGACCACTTTGGCTTAGGATACAAGCCAGTTGGAAGGAAAAAAAAAGAGGGAGTTAAAAAAGGAACAAGAAAGAAGAAGAGCGTGACTAAGTGGGGGAGAGGTCAAATGGGAACCGATGACCTTTCTTTATATATCCAAAACGTTCATGTCAAGAGAAATCATTTATCCTGAACGAAAAATGGAAGAAAATGAAAGCTCAGAAAGAACGTTGGAAACTTGAGCATCAATGCTATATCTAAAGAAGGAACTAGGGAAAACCTGCTGGGCATTCATCCTTATATACCCAGAAGTATTTTGAACAATTGGACTATGAAAGAGGTCCCATTAATTTTTAAAACTAATTCAGAGTAATGTTGAAAACACACTTCGCTCTAAGCTTGGGAGCAATAAGAACCTTTTTGTGAAAAAGGCATATGTCCATTATTTTTATTTCAATAAAATGCATCTTTGTGTCTCATTTTAGAAAATATTCTTTTATTCCTTCCATTTTATTCATACTCATACCACACAGATAGTTATTCTTAGATTCATTTGTTTTTTGGGTCTTTCTTCGTTCCTATTAAAAGTCTGTAGATATCAATGATATGAGCAACGCTGCTACTGACTTAGAATCTCTTTTTGAGTAAGATGTGTCTAGAGGAACCTTAAGACTTTGAAGATGATTGAGATTGTAACCTATCTCCTAATTTGTTAAGGATGGTAGAACAATAAGAGAAACAAATTCTACCTCACAAAGAGTCAGTAGAAATTGTGAGCTTAAGAGATGGACAAGAAAAGAAAGAGGTGAACATCGAAGCTTGCATCACCACAGAGACAAAATGAGACCTCATTGAGTTAATCCAAGAATTCAAAGATGCATTCGCATGGTCACATTAAGACATGTCTAGTCTAAGTACTGATATCGTGGTACACCGGCTTCCCATAAAGGAAGAATGCAAGCCGATTTAACAGAATCTTCGAAGGATGAGACTCGATGTCCTGTTAAAAATAAAAGAAGAGGTCAAGAAACAATTTGATACTGGTTTCTTGCAAGTGGTTAAATACTCGGAGTAGGTAGCTAATATAGTCCTCGTTCCTAAGAAAGATTGGAAAGTACGAATGTGTGTAGACTATAGAGATTTAAACAAAGCCAACCCAAAGGACAATTTCCCATTGCCTTACATCAACACTTTAGTGGATAACAAGTAGGTTATTCAATGTTCTCTTTCATGGATGGCTTTTCCAGATACAACCAGATTAAGATGCATCTTGAAGATATGGAAAAGACCACATTCGTAACCGTGTAGGGAACATTTTGCTGTAAAGTGATGTCATTCGGATTGAAAATTGTGGGAGTGACATATCAAAGAGCCACGATAACCCTGTTTCATGATATGATGCGCAATAAAATCGAGGTTTATGTTGATGATATGATAGAAAAATCCTAAATAGAAGAATAGCATATACAAGTCTTGAGGAAATTATTTTTGAGGTTGAGAAAATTCCAACTAAAATTCAATCCAGCAAAGTGTACCTTCGGGACTAGATCAAGAAAATTGCCAGGATTTGTAGTCAGCGAAAAGGTAATCGAGATCTACCCGAACAAAGCCAAGCCTATACAGGAGTTGCCTCCGCCGCGCACTCAAAAGGAGGTCTGGGGTGTTAAGGAGATTAAATTAAATCGCCCGGTTTTTTTCACAACTAACCGAGAAATGTGGCCCCATATTCTGTCGCCTTAAGAAACATAATCCAGGTGCATGGGATGAAGAATGTCAGAGGACTTTTGACAAAGTCAAACATTACATGTCCAAGGCCCTAGTGTTGATGCTACCTAGTCCAGATAAGCCATTGATATTGTACTTGGCAGTATCTAGGAATTCTATAGGATGCGTGTTGGGCCAACATGATGAGTTAAGGAGAAAAGAAAGAGCGATATACTACCTCAGTAAGAATTTTACTGAATGTGAGACACAATACTCACTGATTGAAAAGTTGTGTTACACTTTAATCTGGACAACCTGAAGACTAAGACAGTACATGTTGTACCACACAACTTGGCTCATCTCAAAAACGGACCCTCTAAAGTACATGATGGAGTCGACTACTCTAAATGGAAAAATGGCCCGATGGCAAATTCTACTTTCCAAATTTGATATAGTCTATGTGAACCACAAGGCAGTAAAAGGGAGTGCATTAGTAGATTTTCTAGCCAGTAGAGCTCTAGACGATTATGAGCCTTTGAATTTCGATTTCCCAAATGAAGATCTGATGTATGTTGCAACCACTGAAGAAGATGCTCAAAATGGACGTTCTTGGAAACTAAATTTTGATAGAGCTTCAAATGCTATAGGTAACGGAATCGGGGCAGTCCTGATATCCCTAAACGGATATCATTATACCTTTACTAGTAAATTGCATTTTGATTGCACGAACAATATGACAGAATATGAAGCATGCATCATGGGTATCCGTGCAGCCATAGAACACAAGATCAAAATACTAGAGGTATATGGGGATTCTACACTAGTGATTTATCAACTCAAAGGAGAATGAGAGACAAGAGATCCCAAGTTGGTCGAGTATAGAAGGCTGGTCCAAGAGTTAATTAAAGAGTTTGATAACATCACCTTCTGTTACCTTCCGCGATATGAAAATCAGATGGCTGATGCCTTAGGTACTTTAGCTTTTATAGTCAAAATTAACAAACAAGAGGATGTAAAACCTATCTAAATAAGTATTTATGAGGCCCGGGCTCATTGTTACAACATTGAGGAAGAGGAAAAGGATGATCACCCTTGGTACCACGATATACTGCGATATTTAAAGAATCGTGAATACCCTGATCAGACGACCGAGAATGATAAAAGGATGATGAGGAAACTAGCCAATGGCTATGTCTTAGATAGGGAGGTCCTGTATAAAAGAAAAAAGGATCAACGGCCACTAAGATGTGTGGACGCCATTGAGGCCAAAAAGAATTTGGAATAAGTCCATGATGGCGTCTGCTGAATGCATGCTAATGGTTTTACAATGGCCAAGCAAATCATGAGATTCGGGTATTATTGGTCCACCATGGAAGGGGATTGTATCAGTTATGCCCAGAGATGTCATAAGTACCAAATTTATGGAGACAAAATTCATGTGCCTCCTTCACCTCTTCATGTTATGACTTCTCCGTGGTCTTTCTCTATGTGAGGCATGGATGTCATTGGGTCGATCTCGCCAATAGCTTCCAATAGGCATTGATTCATCTTCGTAGTCATTGATTAATTCACCAAGTGGGTAGAAGCCACTTCTTATGCCAATGTCACAAAGTCGGAAATAAGCAAATTCTTGAAGAAAGAGATCATATGTCAGTATGGAACGCCAAAAGGGATCATATCTGACAATGCATTGAATTTGAACAACAACATGGTATCATAAGTCCACAGTTAGTTTAAGATCAAACACCACAACTCGTCACCATATCGCCCAAAAATGAATAGTGCAATGGAGGCAGCCAATAAGAACATTAAGAAGATCATGACGAAAATGAAAAAGACTTATAAAGATTGGCATATGAAGTTACCATTTTCCCTCTATGCTTATCGAACGTCTGTCAGGACCTCTATTAGAGCAATGCCTATGCTTATCAAACGTCTGTCAGGACCTCTATTAGGGCAATGCCTTTCTTATTGGTTTATGGAATGGAGGCGGTTTTGCCCATTAAAGTCAAGATTCTTTCTCTCCGAGTTTTGTTAAAGTTGAAGCTAGATGAAATAGAATGGATCCAATCTCGATCTGATCAGTTGAACTTGATCAAAGAAAAGAGGCTAAAAGCTATCCGTCATGGTCAGGTGTACTGAAAACGAATGATGTAAGCTTATGACAAAAAGGTTTGCCCTAGGGAATTCCATGAGGGATACCTAGTATTGAAAAAGATCTTGCCCATACAAAAGAACTTTAGAAGAAAATGGATGTCGAACTGGTAAGGACCTTATGTGGTAAAGAAGGCCTTTTCTGAAGGAGCGCTGATTCTGACCGAGATGGATGGCAAAAACCTACCTAATCTAGTGAATTCAGATTCGGTCAAGAAATACTTCACCTAAAAAAATGATGGAGAGGCTAATGAGAAAACCCGCAAAGGGCGCCTTGACACCAATAGGGTTTTAAGTTGAAAACCCAGAAAAGGGCAGCTCAAATTTGGATTGAAGATTAAACATGTGATGGTTGGGTCTTCTCAGAAAGAAGAACGTTACATCTTGAGGCATCAATGAAGTACTCTGGATCTCCTAAACACATATTAGGCTCAAAAGGGTCTTTGAGAAGTTAGTGGGGAGAAGCTAATGTTACGATATCTGGGGCACTTGGTTTCATCTTACTCATTTTGTATTTTAGAAATGTTTGCTATTTTGATTAATCTATTCATTTCGAGCTTTGCTCCCAATAAATTTTAATCTTGTCCATTATTATGATCTTTTTTCGAGCATTTTTCATTGAAATAATGATTAATGGACTAACAATGTTCAAGAAAAAGGATTTTTTTTATATATTGCTCTAGAAGGATTTCTAGATAGTACAAGGACCTAAAATAGGACCACTAGTCAGAGCTGACCAAATCTAAGAGTTGGAAATGTTTGGGAACAAATAGTTTAAATTATGATTATTTCTTCGGGTTTTCTATCAAAGATACCAGCTAAACAAGAAGGCAAGGTAATGCGTCAGTGATAGAACCTTGATGAACAATGAGCAATGTCAACCTAAGCATTAAAAAGGGATCATTCTTGAAAAATGACATTCTACATTCATGCAAATATCATTCATGCACATCTAGTTGGGAGCATTTGATTCATTCTGATCATAATATCCTAATTGCTTGGCATAAATATAGGCCCATGAAATGGATTCTACAGGTCATGTTCCCCAGAGAACAGTGTAACAAATCAGTGAAACCACAAATCCTATACCTCTGAAGTTGCAGTGGGACGAATTGAAGTCATCGTGGCAAACCTTATCTTCCTAAAGTTGCAATGGAGTAGATTAAAGCCACAAATCTTATCTCCCTAAAGTTGAAGTAGAGCAGATTGAAGATAGCAAATCTTATCTCTCTGAAGTTATAGTAAAGCAGATTAAAACCATAAATCTTATCTCCCTGAAGTTACAGTGGAGCAGATTAAAGATAGTGAATCGTATCTCTCTGAAGTTGCAGTGGAGTAGATTGAAAATAACGAATCTTATTTCCCTAAAGTTGCAGTGGGACAGATTAAAGTTGCAAATCACAAATCTTATCTCCCTGAAGTTGCATTGGAGTAGATTGAAGATAATAAATTTTATCTCTCTGAAGCTGTAGCAGAGCAGATTGAATATATTGAATCTTATCTCTCTGAAGTTGCAACGGAGCAGATTGAAGATACGAATCTCATCTCCCTTAGGTTGCAGTGGAGTAGATTGAAATTACAATTCCTATATCCCTGAAGTTGCAGTGGGTTGGAATGAGGCTACTTGAAGAAGAGAAGCACCAAAGAAGTCGAGGTTTGGCAAGACCTGGTAAAAATGGCCCTTTTTAAAGTCTTTGCTCCATTCCCGTTACACGACAATGAGCAAAGAGGGACAACTGTAACATGCCAATTCTGCCCAGCCCACTATGAACGAAAAAATAAAAAATAAATAAGAGTCCAAAGTCCAATTACAATGATAGCCCATTTACAAAAAAAAAACAGCAGGCCCAAAACTACAAACCCAAAGGACCTAAATGAGAGAAACTCTAATGGCCCAAAAACCTAAACAGTGTTTAGAAATAGAAACCTTAATCTAGCCTACGTGCCGCCGCTCTTCACATCAGCGCCGCACCCTAGCCTCTACCACTGTCAACACCCCCTGCAAGTACAGAAACCAAACGCGCAACAAATAGAAATAGTGGCAAGAACAGTAGAAAAAATAGAAAAATAATAGTGTAATATGGCTGTAAAAAGCCTGAAAACATATTGTAATGGGTTTTTCTTTTTTTGGAAAAAAAATTGAACACAAAGAAATATACAAAAAGAACAGAGATTTTGAAATAGAAATTATATACAAATATCAAAAGGTGATTCATTTTTTTTCTTTTTTTCAATAAATAAACAAAAATAAGAACTCTCACATGTCGTTCGGTCTTCCCACCACCGTCGTTATTTCTTCCGGCTCGAGAGGAGGTCGAATCCCTAAGGATTCGGCCAAGGCCATGGCAGAGGACACTAAGAACAGAAAGGTTTTCTTCCTTTTGAGGAGTTTTGGCTTTAGTTTGAAATATTTCGGCTCCGAACTGGGTTCTATACGAAAAAGGGGTTAAAATAGGTTTTTTGGGTAATTTTTCGGCCACCGGAGACGGTGGTCATTGTAACACCCCTCACCCATATTCACAGTCAGAATAGGGTTACGAGGTATTACCGATCAATCAACATCATTAACATACATGATTTATACATTTATGCATTCATACTCAAATGCCATTCAATCATATTCATATTATCCCGTATGAGGCCTACGAGGCCTTAAATATGCTTTAGAAGGGGTTCGGGACTAAACCAATAACATATAAAATTCTTGGAAAACTTAGAAACTTTACAAACATACAAGGGTCACACGCCCGAGTGAACAAGTCGTGTGCCTCACACGGCTAGTAGACATGCCCATGTCTTAGGCCGTGTGGAAACAGAGCATACATACTGACTTGCATCACATGGCCGAGGACACGCCCGTGTGCCAGGCCGTGTGAGAACTGGAGGGTATACTGACTTGGGTCACATGGCCATGTGTGTCCAGCCCGTGTGCACTTCGAAGTGGCCACACACACCCATGTGCTATGTTATGTGCCATTTAGGGGGTATACTAACATATACCACACGGCCAGTTACACGCTCGTGTGTAAGACCGTGTGGAGCATACTGACTTCACTTCAATTTCAACACCAGGGGACACAAGGCCGTGTAGCATGACCGTGTGTCGTACACAGCTGAGACACACGCCCGTGTCTCTACCCGTGTGGACAAAAATAGGCCATTTGCAAAGCCAATTTGCCACTCTTTTTACACATACCTACACAAGCTCACATGGCATCATTTTAAGACACAAATATGCAGCCAAAAGTCATCAACCAATACACAAACATACCTAATCCATTTCAACCATTTCAATACTTAATTTCGTACCATTTACCTATTCAAATACCAAGCAATTTAACTTGCTTTTCTAAGCATAATTCACATTGTATAATTCATTTGGCAAAACTAATCCAAACATTCATAACCACCTCAATCCCATTCATCCATTATACGTCTACTACCAAACATTAAAAGTAGATCAATTTGCATATTCATAAGCATCATCAAATTCATTATCTTATGCCAACTTAAATGGCCAAAATACACATCCATTAAATAAACCATTTTGACACAAGCCTATACATGCCATATATACATGACTCCAAAAGTACCAAATTAGATGATCGATAGTGTATTGAAGTCTTTGATGATTCTTGGGTCCGAGCTAGCTTCGTAGAACTATAAAATATTGAAAATTAAACAAAGTAAGTTTTACATCTTAGTAAGTTCGTATGTGAACATGAAATAATCACAACATCCATATAGCAATTTAAAATAGATAATATCATCAACATCTAAAGCATCAATTCATGAGCTAACATAAATTTATTCATATCCTCATTCATGAGTTCTCAACTTCATCTATCTCGATACTTGAATAGTTTTCCGTACATACCTGTACCGATACCTTTCTATTTCTCATCAATACTCTTATCAAACCACTCCGGTTTACAAATGCTTTCGATACCATTTCATCGATTTTTCCTATGCCATAGTCCAACTATGGTCTTTTACATATATTGCCAAGGTTCTACCGTGGTCTTTCATTCACATGCCATAACCCGGTTATGGTCTTATTATTCGATTGCCATAACCCAGCTATGGTCTTATTCGGCAACTTGCCTTACTCAATTCGTACATTTCATTTAATACCACAATTTATTCAATAAAATAATTGCTATCTCAATTTCAACCATCAATAGATAAGTACACATTTAAGTTCAATTATATGAACTTACCTCGTATTCGGAATTAACAAATCGAATCGACTATTCGATAACCTTGCTTTTCCCCCGATCTAAATTCGAATTCTTTCTTTCTTCATCTATATGAATTCAAATTTGACTTATTCAATCATATATTCTTTCAATTTAGTCCAAAACATATATTTAGGCATATTTGCACTTTAGCCCCTAAACTTTCACACTTTTAACAATTTAGTCCATATTTCACAAATACACAAAATACACATAATTCCATTATACTCTAGCTTAGCCGAATTACCTATAGGTCCCTAGCAGCCCATAACATTCATTTATTTCACATTTCAACCCCTCAATTTACATATTTCACAATTTAATCCATTTTTGACATTTTTGTAAAAAATCACTTTGCAAAACATATATAACTATCATCAAGATTTCATATTTCAACATTAATCATCAAAGAAATCATAGATGCAACAATGGAAACTTTCAAAATCTTTAACAGTTTCGAAATCTAAGGTACTGGGTAGCTACATTAAGAAGCAACGATTACAAAAACATAGAAATCATAAAAAAACCGAGCTAAAACCGTACCTTAATCAAGATATGAGAGTGCCGAACCTTTGAAACCCTAAAATGGTGTTTTTCTTCTCTTATTTTTCGGTTGAGAAAGAAGATGAACACCAAATTTTAACTTTTTTTTTATTTATTATAACTTAATACCTAATTTACCATAATATCCTTTAATATAAACCATTAAAAATCATTTGTGCATGGCCATCTTTGTCCACTCACCCTTTTAATGGTCTATTTACAACATAAGGACATTACCATTAATAAGCCATAGCAATTAAACACCTTTAGCAAGTAGAATGCAACTTTTTCATTTTACGCGATTTAGTTCTTTTTTCTCAAATTGAGAAATTAAACGATAAAATTACTTCAACACATTCATACTTTCATGCTATAAATACATAAAATAATATTAAAAATAATTTTTCGACATTGGATTTGTGATTTCGAAACCACTGTTCCGATTTAACTAAAATCGGGTTGTTATGATCATCGTCGCCATGATCGACGACAACGACGACGGATGGTAGATAGTATACCACGATCGGATTCGTCATGTGCCTGAGAGAAAACAAAGAAAATAAGGTTTTTATAAAAAAAATGGTTTAAAATGATTTTTTTAACATTTTAACTTATATAGCTTTTGCAAAATAACGTTGTTTCGGAGGAGTCCAGAATGCCCCAAAACGAAGTCATTTTGGGGCCGACCCGAAAGCCGACCTGCTTGCCTCAGGATTCGCATGTTTTTTGAAAGAGGGTCTATTTGCGCATTTGGTCATTCCGCTTTTATGGCTTGTTTCAATTTAGTCTTGTTTTTTTAATTTCTACCTTGTAGTTTTGGTTTTGTTTCATTTTGGTCCCTCATGGAACGGCTCGTTTAAGGAGTTTGGAATAATTTCCCATCTAGTCCCTATTTCTTTTCGTGCATTTTATTTTGATCCTTATTTCTGTTTTATTAGTTATTTTTTTATTATTTACATTTTATACTCCTTAATTTCATTCTGCTTTCAATTTAATCCTTGGTTTGTTTAACTTCAATTGTTTTTTACAAATTGTTTTTTTTTATTACTTTATTTATTTATTTATTTATTATTTCTTCAACCTTTTTCAATAATTAAAATTCATTTATTTATTTTTCTTTTATGTACTTTTATATTTTATTATCATTATTATTATTATCATCATTATTATCATTATTATTTATTTTCCCTTTATTATTTAATTACTATTAGAATAATAATTGATGTGATTAATGTCATTGCTATTATTTGGTGTTGAGTTATTGTTATAATTATATTGATATTATTATAGCATTCCTTTATTTATTATTTGTCGTTTTTAGTATCCTACACTTATAGCCATTTTATTTTACTTTATCAATCCACTATATCATTTATTCATACAAGCTGCCCTATTTCATCCTTGTTATTATCATTATTTTACGTACTTATATTATTAATATAATAATAACCATGCTAGGATTAGTACTATTTGTAGAACCCAAATTTTGCCCGGAGCCCGTTTAGGCCTAATAATAAAACTAAACCAATAATAAACCAACCCAACTAGCCCACTACACCATCAGACAAACAAGCCCAATTTATAGGTGGCCCAAAAGGCCCAAAACGGTTAATTGGTTTTCAGAGAGCTAGGGTTTCTAAAAACCCTAGCGCCGCAACCCACTAGTTCCAGCATACTACCACGCCTCGTCAGACTCCACCACCACCCTCGAGCCTCGATCGACACCAGCACGCCTCTGCCATCGGCATGCGCAACGCCCATGCCCTGCAAGAGGAGCAGACCCCACGAACAACAAAGAAAAACAACATAAAACAATGTAAAAAACATTAGATCGGTTATAAAAACCAAAACAAAACCCATTTGTATCTTCTTTCGGTTCTTACGAATCAGCAATCAAAAAAGAAAAATAAAAGGTTGATTTCGATTTTGTTTCTTTGGTTTTGTACTCTGTTGTTTGTGTATTTATTTTATTTCAAAACAAGCTTTTACAAATTAAAAAAACGAAAGAGAAAGGAAACGAACCTGAATCTTGGGGCGCGTCGCCGGAACCGCCTTTCTGTCGCCGTGACCGAACCGAAGACAGAGGTTTCTTTTCATTTTTTGTAACGCAAAGGGGGAAGAGAGGGCTGCCATTTTGATTTTCAGAGAGGGAGAAGGGAGAAACTTTAGAGTTTTAAGTTTTTTTTCTTTCTTTCTGACTTAGGTTTGAATAAGACAAAAAAGGTGGTTCCTTTTTAAGACACAAGTGAATTAGGCGCCGTTCAGTCCAGGAATATGCGCATATCCCTTGAAAAGGGATAATTGCGCGCTTAGTCCCCCTCCTTTTGTGGCGTTATTTGATCAGGCCCCCATTCGCATTTCTTTTTTTAAAAATTTCGCCTTATTATTTCTGTCGTGTTTTGATCTGGTCCTTGCTCCTGTCCTTTTTAATTTATTGTAGTTTCAGTCCCTTTTTTTAGTCCGATTTCAGTATAGCCCTCACTTATTTATTTTGTTATTTATTTTTACCTTTAATTTCGTTATTCATTCTGATTTAGTCCCTAATCAGTTTTATTTCTTTTTTTTAATTTATTATTTACTCACTCTTTTATTGTTCTTTATATATTATTTATTCTTGTAAAGATTTCATATGCCACCTATTTTATATGTTATTTATGTTTAACTGTTTACGTTATTTATTTTAATTCACTTTACATATTATTATTATTATTAATTTATTATTATTTAACCTTATTGTTATTACTATTACTATCACTATTATTATTATTATATTACTATTACTATTATTATTATATTTACTATATTTATATTACTATATTGTACATATTTTGTATCATCATTACTACTTTATTGTTATTACTATACTATTATTATTATTACTATACTATTATTTTATTATTATACTATTATGTTATTATTCTTTCTATATTACTATTATTGTAATATTGCTTGTATATACTTACTACTATTATTATTATTAATTATTATTATTATTATTATTATTATTATTATTATATTTATATTATTATATTGTACATACTTTGTATCAGTATTATTATTTTATTATCATTACTATATTTATATTAATATATTGTACATATTTTGCGTCAGTATTATTGTTATCTTATTATTACTATTATTATTATATTTATTATTGCTATTATTATTATTAGTATTATTATTATTATTATTATTATATTTTCTATTATCTTGATCTTTACTAACATCTTCTTGCTTTTTTTATTATTATTATTATTTTAATGCCATTTTTTTACCTTTTTTATATTTTTATATTATCGTACCTTTTATTATCAGTATTGTTAATTTATCGTTTTCGTCATTTCATGTGGATCAACAGTTTTAAATCGCAACTCCACATTTTTAATTCATATAAAAAGAGGTAATATTTGTGTGTTTAGAAGTCCGGAAGATTACATCCTAACGTGTTGGGTGTCAATCTTTTCGCTCGACTAAATATTCAAATTCCCTCTTCTTTTACATGTTTTGAAGATCAAAGACGATTTCGGTGTCAAAATATAAGGGTGTTATATCCTAACGTGTTGGGTATGATACTTTTATTCCTTTTGAAGCGAGTTCTTCTAATCTTGAGATTCAATCCTGATTCAATTAGCCCTTTTATTGGAGAGTTTTACCCTAAATATTTTCAAGTTTTCGACATTAGGACAACATTAATCAATTTGGTACCAACTTTGGGCGTTGCAAGGGTGCTAACCCTTCCTCGCATGCAACCGACTCCCGAACCCGTTTTCTCCAATTTTGCAAACCAAAATATATCTATAGGTGACCCGATCACACCTGAATAAAAAGGATCGGTGGCGACTCCCTATTTTTAAAAGTCGATTCCCATTTTTTTCAAAAAATGGTTACGACAGCTTGGTGACTCCACTGGGTACCTCGAGAGTCAGGCCATAAATTGATTGATTTTTGTCCTTATGATTGAAAACTTGAAAAATTATTTTTTTAATAAAAAAAAACATGTCTCTTCTAAAGCGTTTGTTTGTGCTATAACTGCAATAATATCGAGTCTCATAGTACTTACACTCACATTGCATGACCGTTGTGGTCACACCTTTAAGTGGAGTAAGAAACTAACCCTTCGTGAGGTTTTCACCTCCGCATGGGCTAGTGGATTGCTTCCGGGATACATCCGTACCTATGTGCTTCGTGAGGTTTTCACCTCCGCATGCCCATGGGGAAATGTATCCCCCTGAACCGAACTCGGTCCGTATGAGCCTATAATGGGTGAGGATCGAGGAATCTGCTGGTTTAGGTATCCTTCTTTAGGACCGAGCCCCATGTAGAAGCCCTAGAGCCTACCCTAGGTAGAATGTCGGAATAGTTATCCAGATAAGTGTTTAATGATATTTTACTTGTTTTGATTATGCAGTACTAACTTGTGTTGGTTTGTTTGATTTGCATGACATTCTATGTAGTAGAGGTGTCAATTTCTGTTCAGTTGCTGAAATAGGAAGTTTGCTATGCAAAACGACTTTCTTGATAAAGTAGAGGACAATGCGGCTGTACGCGCATGGTCAGAAAAGTTACAGTTGGAAAAAGGAGATAGCTTAGTTGAAGGTCATACGTCAGAGCTGAGGGACTTCAGTCGTGTTAGCGTGACACAAAATGAACTTCAAGAGTTGCGAGATATCTGGGCCCAGTGGGAAGATGAAGCTAAACAGATGTTCCACCACCGTTATGGCGACATCTCTCACCTATTGGATGTTAAGATAGATAAACACCTGTTTCGGGCCATGGTCCAGTTTTGGAATTCCGCATACAGTTGCTTCACTTTTGGGAAAGTGGACTTGGTGCCAACAATAGAAGAGTATACCACTCTACTTCGTATTCCCGGGATACAAGCTGACAAGGTTTATATTAGGCCTGCCTATGTTCCTCCTCTTGCAAAGAAATTGGTGAAAATTACGGGAATGAGTGAACAGTGGATCTTGACCAAGATTCAACAGAAAGGTGAAGGGAGGTGTATTCCTTGGGTAAATTTAAGGGACCTGATTTTGACGCACCCTGGTGTGAAAAGGAAAGTTGATGTCTTCATCTTAAGCCTCTACGGATTAGTCATCTTCCCAAAAGCCCTAAGACACATAGATGAGGCAGTAGTGGATCTATTCGACCGTTTGGATAAACAAGTCACACTCGACCCAAAGAATTTAAAGCCGAGACTCTCAGATCATTAAATGCATGCAGAAGAGCGGGAGAAGGAAGGTTTATTAGATGTGCACAACTATTAATGGTTTGGTTCTATGGGTATTTTTGGAAGATGGGTAAAATATCTTATCGTCCATTTTATAAGGATTATTCACCGATAAAAGAGGAAGTGGCCGTGTCAAGACGAGAAGATATAACGGAAGAAGGATGGAGGACAATTCTTCAGGATCTTCAGGAGGAAGACATCGAGTGGAGAGCTCCGTGGATGGTGCCTGGAGAGATCCTTTACAGTCTAGACAGTTCGTGCCTGCAATACATGGGTTGAATCGAAGTGAATTCTCTTATACAGGAGAAAATTATAAGAAGAAGATTAAGGAAGTGGCAAATGCTTGGAAACAAACTCATCGGATGAAGAGGTTAGCTGCGGGCGAAGCGGCGACTTCTGAGTACAAAGTGTGGCTAAACAAGAGAAACAACGATAATATCCCGGGACCAAGGTCAGATAATGCTTAGTCTTTGGAGGAACAGTTGCAAATGATACCAACAGAATTAGAAATTATAAAGCAAGATTTCGTACAGCGGAGTTCAGAGCTTGAAAAGAGAATTGAGCAGCTAGAGGAAGAAAAGATGTTTTTGAAATTGGATGTAGAGATATAGAAATCAGAAGCAGAAAAGATAAAAAATGGGAAGAGCAAAGCCGAAGAAAAGTTGGATAGCCTAAAGAGGGACTACAAAAAGATGCGTCTCTCAATGAGAACTGCAGGGCTAGGAAAGACTTCGGGCCAATGGCGACAAGAGTTACAAGAAGAAAGAGCTAAAGCCGGGTAATGGGAAAAGAAATTTCAAGAAATGAAAGCTCAGAAAGAGATCCTAGAAAAGCAGATGTCAGAAGGCCAAAACGGAAGAAATGAGTTGAAGACTAGAGTGGCGGAGTTAGAAAGGTCTTTGAATCATTATCGAAATCGCAACTCGATGATAGAATTGAAAGCAAGTTTAAGTAGAATCAAAGAAATGGAGAAGAAGACCGAAGAGTTAGAAATGGAGCTGCAGAACTGTCAGAATCATATTGGATATTTAAAAGAGAACGAAGAACGAAGAGAAGTGGAGCTGTACCATTCCAGAATCAAGTCAAAGATAGAGATTACCTCATGGGGGAGGCTATAACCCAGATACGAGAGATAGCCGAGTATTTACGGACTCTAGCTATACAAGCTGACACATTGAGCGTACAGTTCGAGACACAGTTAGATCGTGGACGAGAATTAGCTTCCCTACTGACGAAGATTAAAGCCTTAGGCGTTAGAGCAAAGCTGTTCCTGTAATCTGTTTTATGTAAAGAGCTTTGTTTTCTAAGGAAGTTTCCTATGGGGAATTGAATCAGAGTTGACACATTTTTGCATTCATCTCATACATCAGCATTATATTGCATCATACGCATCGAATCTCACAAAAGGACCCTAAAATTATGGCAGTTACCCTGGAACATCACTACAGTACAAAAGGCAAAACAAGAATAATGGATCAAAGAATGGAAAGACTAGAACAGATGCAAAAAGAAATCCAGGATCAAATGAAAGGACAAGCACAACTACAAGAGCAGCTGGCCAAAATCCAGCAAGACATGATGGAGCGGATGCAAGAATCCCAGAATAACATGATAAACCAGCTAACGCAATTAATATCTAAAGAACGTGAGAAAGAGAGGCGCATTGCCACTAGCTCAGGGAACAACAGTAATAACCCCTCTCTTACCCCGCTGAATGCCCAAACGCCACCAGATACGTATCCCCAAAGGGCATCTGTCACTATCAGGTCGCAATATCAAGCTGATACCGCAATACCGACACACCTCCCGACGGGTTCGGGTACCAACCCAGGAGAAAGTCCGATCAATCCCAACGTCCTTGATTTGGATGAGATGGCTGAAAAGGCAAAATTAGAACTACCAAAGCAGCTGGAGGATAAATATAAGTGGTTGGAGGAAAATTCAAAGCTCTAGAAAATGTCGGTAAATGTCAGGGAATAAATGCCAATGACTTAAGCTTGGTCCCCGACTTGGTGCTCCCGTACAATTTTAAGATGCCTGAGTTCGAAAAGTACAATAAGACAAGCTGCCTAGAGGCTCATATTACTATGTTTTGTAGAAGGATGACAGGCTACACTAATAATGACCCACTGCTGATCCATTGTTTCCAAGACAGCCTGGTGGGAGCTTCAGCCAGATGGTACAATCAGTTGAGTCGTGCCAAAATTGGTTCATGGGATAATTTGGCTCAAGCATTCTTAGAGCAGTACAGTCACGTAACGGACATGACCCCCGATAGGATCACTCTTCAAAACTTGGAAAAGAAAGGGAACGAAAGCTTTAGGCAATATGCACAGAGGTGGAGGAAGGTTGCCATCCAGGTCCAGCCACCACTTCTTGAGAAAGAAACCACAATGCTCTTCATCCGCACATTGAAAGCCCTATTCCTCATGCATATGATAGGAAGTGCAACCCGGAGCTTTTCGGACATCATAACGACCGGAGAAATGATCGAGAACATTATAAAAAGCGGAGGGATCGAGACAGGGGAAAGTGCCAAAAGAATGCCCCCAAGGAAAAAAGAAAGTGAGGTGAATAACGCAAGCATAGGACACCCGAAGTCAATCACCATTAATCAGCCAAAAGCAACAACCACGGGGCAGCAGGGGTTACCCAAGAAAGAACCTGGCACCTCAAGACAAGATAATGAGAAACCCCAATTCACGCCGATTCCAATGACGTACAACAAACCCTATTCGATGCGCATATTGTGTCCCCTTATCACCTAAAACCAATGCAACCTCCGTATCCCAAGTGGTATGACTCGAACGCACAATGTGAATACCACGCAAGAATCGTGGGACACTCAATAGAGAATTACCTGGCTTTCAAGAAATTGGTGGAGAAATTTATCAATATGGGTGTGGTCGAGTTGGATGACATGCTAAATGTAACAAATCCTTTACCCAATCACACTAAAGGCGGAGTCAATGCAATTAGTGAAAGTTTAGAAAAAAGGATCAAAACAAATGTTGCGGAGGTCAGGACTCCCTTAAGATGGGTCTGGAAAGAAATGGTCAAGCATGGACTAATTATTGCAAAAAAAAAAAGTCAAGGAGATTTGACAAATTATTGTGAGTACCATCAGGAGTTGGGACATGACATTCAGACTTGTGGAGAATTCAGAACTCTGGTGCAAAACTTAATGAACAATAAAGAAGTCAAATTTTATGAGGAAGGCACAGAAGATAGGAGCATATACGCGTCAGAGTCAACAGCAAAAAGTTCGAAAATTAGCCTTCCGATGATCATTATTTCACGTCCCAAAAGTGATAAAGTAGGGACGCAGGTAGCGCCGAGAGTGGTCATACGGAGGCCCACTTTCATTGAAGATAATAGGGAGGCTCCTCAGAATCATGGGTGTGATGTAGCAGTCCTTGAAAAGGACAATTCAGCTGGCAATAAGGCGGGAACACGGGTAATGCCGAAAGTAATAATACGGAGCCCACTACCTTCGCTTACAAGGATAGCAAGGAAGTTCCCTGGAACTATGAGTGTAATGTAGCAGTCACAAAGAGCTCGACTAATGTGACAAAGGAGGATTCAGATGAAGGCTTCCATACTCGAAGCGGGAGACGTTACGACTTAATAAAGGGGAAAGCCCCAATGGTGGAACAGGAGAAAGGAAAGCCAGCTGAGCCTGAGCCGAGGACCAAGGAACCAGTGACTGAGGAAGAGGTTAAAGAGTTCCTGAAATTTCTGAAACACAATGAATATTGTGTGGTAGAACAGCTGCACAAATAGTCGGCGCGTATATCCGTATTAGCTTTGCTTCAATGCTCAGAAGTACACAGGAACGTACTGATGAAAGTTTTAAACGAAACCTACATCGCTAGTGACATCTCGGTTAATAAGTTGGATCAATTGATCGGCCATATAAGTGCGGAAAACTTCATTCATTTTAATGATGATGAAATACCACCAGGTGGTAGAGGATCCACCAAGGCTTTGCACGTTACCGCTAGATGCAAAGGGCACATACTACCAGGGGTCTTGATAGACAGCGGGTCTGCATTAAATGTGTTGCCCTTGTCCACCCTCAACAGATTACCGGTAGACAGTTCGCACATGAAAGAATGCCAGAGCGTGGTAAAGGCATTTGACGGCACCCAAAGAAGGGTCATGGGGAGGATTGAGGTACCCTTACTAATTGGCCCAACCACTTACGAAATAGATTTTCTGGTGATGGACATCGAGCCTTCTTACAACTGCCTATTGGGGAGACCATGGATACATTCATCCGGGGCAGTACCTTCATCATTATATCAGAAGGTGAAGTTAATAGTGGATGGTTGACTGGTAACGATAAAAGCTGAGGAGGACGTTATTGCAACCGTGACCAGTGATATGCCCTATTTGGAGAAAAACGATGAGACAACCGAATATTCTTTCCGATCTCTTGAGTTCGTGAACGCAACTTTTATTATGGAAGGAAACAAAATCTTGAAACCAAGAATCTCCAAGAATAAAAGGATGGGATTGAAAATGACCGTGGGGAAAGGCGCTTTACCGGGAAGAGGGCTTGGAAAGTACCTTCAGGGGAGAATGGTGACCCCGATGTTGAGAGAAAAACAAGATCGCTTTGGCCTGGGATTTAGACCAGATGCAAGACAAAAGAAGAATGAGCTAGAAAGGAGACAGGAAAGAAGACGCACTCGTTTGAGTGGGAAGAAAACCAAGTGGGAACCCATGATAATCCCGCACATATCCAAAACCTTTATATCGGGAGGGGTAATCCACTCTGAGCTAAAGACACTGAAGGGAGAGGATATCGCAGCAATGTTAGGCAATGTCTACATTAGTGCCATATCTGAGGAGGCGGTTGACAGAGGGATCTTGTCAAATATTCAGCCTTATGAATCAGGAAGCATCTTGAACAATTGGACTGCAGAAGAAATCCCCGTAGTATTTAGAGCTCATTCAGAGTAATGTCCAAGACACACTTATTGCTTTAAGCCTAAGAGCAACAAGATTTCTTTTGTGAAATAGGCGCATGTTCAAGTATCGTTATATCAATAAAATGCATTTTCATCATCATTTGAAGTAAACATTTCCTTTCTTTGTTTCCCGATCATTCTTTCGTCATTATCATACATACAATTGTCCGTTTACGAATTCATTCATTCTTCCCGCATTTTCTTAAACTGCAGCAGGTCCTTGGATATCAATGACTTGAGCAATGCCGCCTTGGATTCGAAATATCCGTTTGAGTAGGACATATACGTAGGAAAATTACAGGATTTTGAACATGACATGGATGGTGACCTATCTCCTGATTTGTTAAGAATGGTAGAGCAGGAGGAGAGACAAATTCGGCCTCATAAGGAAGCAGTAGAAACTGTGACATTGGAAGAAGGGAAAGCGGTAAACATTGAAACATGTATAGCTGGGGAAACAAGGCAGAATCTTATCAAGTTATTGCAAGAATTCAAGGATGTCTTCGCATGGTCTTATGAAGATATGCCTGGTTTAAGCACCGATATAGCAGTACACCGCTTACCCATAAGGAGGGGTTACAAGCCAGTTCAGCAGAAGCTCCGAAGGATGAGACCGGATATTGTGCTGAAAATAAAGGAGGAGGTTCAAAAGTAATTCGATGCGGGATTCTTGCAGGAAATCAAATATTCAGAATGGGTAGCCAATATCGTGCCTGTCCCTAAAAAAGACGGAAATGTGCGAATGTGTGTGGATTATAGAGACTTAAATAAGGCTAGCCCAAAGGATAACTTTCCTCTGCCTCATATTGATACTCTAGTAGACAATACAGCAGGCTTTTCGCTATTTTCCTTCATGGATGGCTTCTCCGGATACAATCAGATAAAGATGCACCCTGAAGATATGGGAAAGACTACCTTCATAACATTGTGGGGCACATTCTATTATAAAGTGATGCCTTTTGGGTTGAAAAATGTAGGAGCCACATACCAAAGGGCCATGGTGACCTTGTTCCATGATATGATGCATAAGGAGATCGAGGTTTACGTGGATGACATGATTGCAAAGTCTAGAACAGAAGAAGAACATATCCAAGTTTTGCAGAAGTTATTTCTGAGGTTAAGGAAATTCCAATTGAGACTCAATCCCACTAAATGTACCTTTGGAGCTAGGTCTGGCAAACTGTTGGGCTTCATAGTCAGCAAGAAGGGGATCGAGATTGACTCAGACAAAGTCCGGGCTATACAAGAATTGCCTCCGCCACGCACTCAAAAAAAAGTTCGAGGTTTCCTAGGAAGACTAAATTACATTTCTCGGTTTATTTCACAGTTAACCGAGAAATGTGATCCCATATTTCGTCTTCTGAAGAAACATAACCCAGGCGTATGGAATGATGAATGTCAAGAAGCTTTCGATAGGGTCAAATAGTACTTGTCAAACCCTCCAGTACTGTCACCTCCACGCCCCGACAAGCCATTAATCCTATATCTGACGGTGCTTAGTCACTCTATGGGATGTGTGCTAGGTCAACATGATAATTCAGGAAGAAAAGAAAAGGCGATATACTACCTCAGTAAGAAATTCACTGAGTGCGAAATGAGATATTCGCCAATTGAAAAATTGTGTTGTGCGTTGATTTGGACAACTCAGAGATTGAGACAATACATGCTGTATCACACGACCTGGCTAATCTCAAAGTTAGACCCTCTAAAATATGTGATGGAGGCAACCGCTTTGAATGGAAGGATGGCTAGATGGCAAATTCTACTGTCTGAATTAGATATTGTATATATGAGCCAGAGAGCTGTAAAAGGGAGCGCAATAGCCGACTTCCTAGCTAGCAGAGCTTTAAAAGATTATGAGCCGTTGAACTTTGATTTTCCCAATGAGGAACTAATGTATGTGGCAGCTATGGAAGAGGACACTGCAAAAGATTGCCTTTGGAAATTGAATTTCGATGGAGCATCAAATGCTATTGGAAATGGGATTGGGGCGGTCTTGGTATCCCCAAATGGAGATCACTACCCGTTCACAGGCAAGTTGGATTTTGATTGTACAAACAATTTGGCGGAATACGAAGCCTGTATCATGGGACTCCGCGCTGCTATAGAACGTAGAGTTGAAAGGCTGGAAGTATATGGAGATTCCGCATTAGTGATCTACCAACTAAGGGGCGAATGGGAGACAAGGGACCCCAAATTGATCAACTATCGAAGGGTAGTCATGGGGTTAATCGAGGAGTTTGACGATATCACCTTTAGTTATCTCCCACGAGAAGAAAACCAGATGGCGGATGCTTTGGCTACTTTAGCTTCCATGACTAAGGCGAGTAAGCAAGAAGATATAAAGCCCATTTAAATAAGTATTTATGAGGCCCCAACTTATTGCTGCAACGTAGAAGAAGAAGAAAGGGACGATTACCCCTGGTACCAAGATATATTGTGATATGTGAGAAATCGTGAATTCTCAAATCATGCAACTGAGAATGAGAAAAGGACACTCAGGAGATTGGCCCTCGAATATGTTTTGGACGGGGACATCTTGTAAAAAAGGGGAAAAGATCAAGTATTGTTGAGATGCGTCGATGCTTTAGAAGCCAAGATGATCCTAGAGGAAGTTCATGAGGGCGTTTGCGGAACGCATGCTAACGGATTCACAATGGCCAGGCAAATAATGAGATTTGGATATTACTGGTCCACCATGGAAGGAGATTGTATCAGCTATGCTAAGAGATGTCATAAATGCCAGATTTATGGAGATAAGATTCATGTGCCTCCATCCCCCCTACACGTCATGACTTCCCCATGGCCCTTTTCCATATGGGGCATGGATGTTATCGGACCGATCTCACCGAAAGCGTCGAACGGGCACCAATTTATCTTCGTAGTCATTGACTACTTCACGAAATGGGTAGAAGCTGCTTCATACGCTAACGTCACTAAATCAGCGGTTAGTCGGTTTTTAAAGAAGAAAATTATTTACCGATATGGGATGCCCGGAAGGATCATATCAGACAACGCATTGAATTTGAACAACAGCACGATGCAGATGTTTGTCGTCAATTCAACATTAAACATCATAACTCATCTCCGTACCGTTCGAAAATGAATGGGGCAGTGGAAGCAGCGAATAAGAACATCAAGAAGATAGTGGGGAAGATGACAGAGACTTACAAGGATTGGCATGAGAAACTACCATTTGCACTTTATGCTTATCGAACGTCCGTCAGGACTTCTACCGGGGCAACACCTTTCTCACTGGTCTACGGGATGGAGGCAGTCCTACCCATTGAAGTAGAAATACCTTCTTTTTGGGTTTTGACGGAAGTAAAGCTTGATGAAGCCGAATGGATTCAGGCTCGATACGACCAATTGAACCTAATCGAAGAAAAGAGGCTAAGGGCTATTCGTCACGGTCAGATGTATCAAAAACGTATGATGCTAGCCTATGACAAAAAAGTTCGCCCAAGAGAGTTTCGCGAGGGAGACCTGGTACTGAAGAAGATCCTCCCCATACAGAAGGATTTCAGAGGAAAATGGATGCCGAATTGGGAGGGACCGTACGTGGTGAAGAAGGCTTTCTCTGGAGGTGCATTAATTCTAACGGAAATGGATGGAAAAAGGTTGCCCAACCCCGTAAATTCAGATTCAGTCAAAAGATACTTCGCTTGAACAAGCTAAGACGAAAACCCGCCGAGGACACCTCGATTCCCAAAAAAAAGAAAGAAAAAAAGAAGAAGAAGAAGAAGGAAAGGCCAAGGCGAAAACCCGCAAAGGGCGCTTTGAGACCAAAAGGGATTTAAGTCGAAAACCTGAAAAAGGTGGCTTGAACTGAGAAGGAACAACCCTGCTACACTCGAATGGACAAGGAAGGGGTATGTTGCGTCTTGGTGCATCAACAAAATACTCAAGATCTCCTAAGCATATATCAAACTCAAAATGGTCTTCCAAATGCTCAGGCAGAGAAGCTTAGGCTGCGATATCTGGGGCACCTAATTTCCATTTTACCCATCTTAAATTTGTAATTTGTGATTATCTTATTCAATGAATTTCTTTCTTGTTTGCATTTGCCAGTTTGGATTAACCTGTTGTGTTTCGAGCTATACTCCCAGTCAATTTCCTCCTTACAATCCTTTCTGGGCATTTTACATTGAAATAATGTAAAAGGAACTAATAATCCTTTCATAAAAGGAGTTCTATATGTATTACTCTGAAAGCCTCTAAATAATACAAGGACCTGAAATATGACTATTGTTCAAAATTCATTCCACCTAAGGTTTAGAAATGTTGGAGGAAAAATGATCGTCTATTTGAACAAAGACCAGACGCCTCATCGGAGATACGACTTTGATGAATAACAAGCAATGCCGATCCAGGTACATAATGAAGTCATGATACCATTATACCCAGTAAGCAGTGATTGATCCTATACCTCAGAGTCGCAGCCAGAAGGTTAGAAGAAAACAAATGTTACTCTCCTGCGGATGCGGTGAGAGGTACGAACTTTATATCTCAGAGGGTACAATGGAAGGGACAATGAAATTACAGCGGGGCAAGCTTGCTAATAGAATATGATCGTCTCCTTGGGTTTCCTGTTAAAAATATCTGCTGAGCAAGAGAGTAATCGTAGTGCATCAGTGATAGAACCTTGCTGAACTGTGAGTAATGACAACCCAAACCATAAAAGGGGCCTTTCTCATGCATTCATGCGCATCCAGTTCGGAACATTTGATTTATGGCGATCATTACACCCTAAGTCATTTTTTGCATTGAAAAAATCATCATTCTCATGACATTCAGCATTCATGTAAATGTCACCCACAACACATATAGTTAGGAACATTTGAGTCATTTCGATCGTAACATCCTCATCATTTGCATAGACATAAGCATATTCTACAGGACAGGTTCCTCCAAAGAGGGTACCACAATATCGAAGTTCGATTTTGCTCAAAGAGAGAGCGGTCTAAAGATTGAAGTCTTCCTGAGGATAGTAGGGAGGCAAATTGAAAAGTTCAGACTTATCTCCTCGAAGTCTCAAGGGGGCTGGTCAAAGCTACTAATCCCTCTTCCTTGGGTGTATCGAGGACCAATATTTTCGAGAAGTTTCAGTGAGAAGATCAAAGTTACGGATCTCTTCGCTCCGAATTCTTATCACCTCGACATACCAGTGGAGCAGGACAAAGCTACTAATCCCTCTTCCTTGGGTGTATCGAGGACCAACATTTTCGAGAAGTTTCGGTGAGAAGATCAAAGTTACGGATCTCTTCGCTCCGAATTTCTATCACCTCGACATACCAACAGAGCAGGACAAAGCTACTAATCCCTCTTCCTTGGGTGTATTGAGGACCAACATTTCCGAGAAGTTTCGGTGAGAAGATCAAAGTTACGGATCTATTCTCTCCGAATTCCTATCACCTCGACATACCAGCGGAGCAGGACAAAGCTACTAATCCCTCCTCCTTGGGTGTATTGAGGACCAGCATTTCCGAGAAGCTTCAGTGAGAAGATCAAAGTTACGGATCTCTTCTTTCTGAATTCTTATCACCTCCTATTTCTGAGAAGTTTCAGCGAGAAGATCAAAGTTACGGATCTCTTCTTTCTGAATTCCTATCACCTCTTATTTTCGAGAAGTTTTAGCGAGAAGATCAAAGCTACGGATCTCTTCCTTCTAGATTCTTATCACCTGTTATTTTCGAGAAGTTTCAGCGAGAAGATCAAAGTTACGGATCTCTTCTTTCTGAATCCTTATCAACCCCCTACTTCCGAGAAGTTTCAGTGAGAAGATCAAAGTTACGGATCTCTTCTTTCTGAATTCTTATCACCCCAAAACCTCTAGTAGAATGGATCAAAGCGAAGAGTTACAGTGAAGTTTGAAGCTGATGGAAGAAGACAAGGACCAAGAAGTCAAGGCTTAGCCAAGACCGGGCAAATTTGGTTCTTTTATTGTCTTTGCTCTATTCTCGTTTCACGACAATGAGCAAAGAGGGGCAGCTGTAGAACCCAAATTTTGCCCGGAGCCCGTTTAGGCCTAATAATAAAACTAAACCAAAAATAAACCAACCCAACTAGCCCACTACACCATCAGACAAACAAGCCCAATTTATAGGTGGCCCAAAAGGCCCAAAACGGTTAATTGGTTTTCAGAGAGCTAGGGTTTCTAAAAACCCTAGCGCCGCAACCCACTAGTTCCAGCATACTGCCACGCCTCGTCAAACTCCACCAGCACCCTCGAGCCTCGATCGACACCAGCACGCCTCTGCCATTGGCATGTGCAACGCCCATGCCCTGCAAGAGGAGCAGACCACACGAACAATAAAGAAAAACAACAGAAAACAATGTAAAAAAACATTAGATCGGTTATAAAAACCAAAACAAAACCCATTTGTATCTTCTTCCGGTTCTTACGAATCAGCAATCAAAAAAGAAAAATAAAAGGTTGATTTCAATTTTGTTTCTTTGGTTTTGTACTCTGCTGTTTGTGTATTTATTTCATTTCAAAACAAGCTTTTACAAATTAAAAAATGAAAGAGAAAGGAAACGAACCTGAATCTTGGGGCGCGTCGCCGAAACCGCCTTTCCGTCGCCGTGACCGAACCGAAGACAGAGGTTTCTTTTCATTTTTTGTAACGCAAAGGGGGAAGAGAGGGCTGCCATTTTGATTTTAAGAGAGGGAGAAGGGAGAAACTTTAGAGTTTTAAGTTTTTTTTCTTTCTTTCTGACTTAGGTTTGAATAAGACAAAAAAGGTGGTTCCTTTTTAAGACACAAGTGAATTAGGCGCTGTTTAGTCCAGGAATATACGCATATCCCTTGAAAAGGGATAATTGCGTGCTTAGTCCCCCTCCTTTTGTGGCGTTATTTGATCAGGCCCCCATTCGCATTTCTTTTTTTTTAAATTTCGCCTTATTATTTCTGTCGTGTTTTGATCTGGTCCTTGCTCCTGTCCTTTTTAATATATTGTAGTTTTAGTCCCTTTTTTTATTCCGATTTCAGTATAGCCCTCACTTATTTATTTTGTTATTTATTTTTACCTTTAATTTCGTTATTCATTCTAATTTAGTCCCTAATCAGTTTTATTTCTTTTTTTTTAATTTATTATTTACTCACTCTTTTATTGTTCTTTATATATTATTTATTCTTGTAAAGATTTCATATGCCACCTATTTTATATATTATTTATGTTTAACTGTTTACGTTATTTATTTTAATTCACTTTACATATTATTATTATTATTAATTTATTATTATTTAACCTTATTGTTATTACTATTACTATCACTATTATTAATATTATTATATTACTATTACTATTATTATTATATTTACTATATTTATATTATTATATTGTACATATTTAGTATCGTCATTACTACTTTATTATTATTACTATACTATTATTATTATTATTACTATACTGTTATTTTATTATTATACTATTATGTTATTATTCTTTCTATATTACTATTATTGTACTATTGCTTGTATATACTTACTACTATTATTATTATTAATTATTATTATTATTATTATTATTATTATTATTATTATTATATTTATATTATTATATTGTACATACTTTGTATTAGTATTATTATCTTATTATCATTACTATATTTATATTAATATATTGTACAGATTTTGCGTCAGTATTATTGTTATCTTATTATTACTATTATTATTATATTTATTATTGCTATTGATATTATTATTATTATTATATTTTCTATTATCTTGATCTTTACTAACATCTTCTTGCTTTTTTTATTATTATTATTTTAATGCCATTTTTTTACCTTTTTTATATTTTTATATTATTGTACCTTTTATTATCAGTATTGTTAATTTATCGTTTTTGTCATTTCATGTGGATCAACAGTTTTAAATCGCAACTCAACATTTTTAATTCATATAAAAAGAGGTAATATTTGTGTGTTTAGAAGTCCGGAAGATTACATCCTAACGTGTTGGGTGTCAATCTTTTCGCTCGACTAAATATTCAAATACCCTCTTCTTTTACATGTTTTGAAGATTAAAGACGATTTCGGTGTCAAAATATAAGGGTGTTATATCCTAACGTATTGGGTATGATACTTTTATTCCTTTTGAAGCGAGTTCTTCTAATCTTGAGATTCAATCCTGATTCAATTAGCCCTTTTTTTCGAGAGTTTTACCCTAAATATTTTCAAGTTTTCAACATTAGGACAACATTAATCAATTTGGTACCAACTTTGGGCGTTGCAAGGGTGCTAACTCTTCCTTGCACGCAACCGACTCCCGAACCCGTTTTCTCGAATTTCACAAACCAAAATATATCTATAGGTGACCCGATCACACCTGAATAAAAAGGATCGGTGGCGACTCCCTATTTTTAAAAGTCGATTCCCGTTTTTTTCAAAAAATTGTTACGACACCATTATTATTATAAAATCGATATTATTGTAAAATTGATATTATGACTATAAAATTGGTATTCTCATTATTATTATAGTTGCATTACTATCATCGTTTCATATATTATATCACAACATATTCATTCGTTTTTGTTAAAAATATATGTATCGTTCTAAAAAAAAGGGGGGTCATCTTCGTTTTATATAACGTATAAAATATTCAAAACTGAGGTAATGTTCATTATTTTTGGGATTCGAAGAAGTTGTGCTCCTAACTTACGAAGTATGGCGTTTTCCTGGAACTGAAATAATCGAATATCCTATTTAAAATAAAAAAAAAACTTAAGTAACGATTAAAACAACAATTATTCTAGTTTTCAAAAACTAAAGGCGTCGTGTCCTAACTCACGGGGCATGATCCTTCTTCTCGATTAATTCAGAATAAAGCCTTTCCTATTAAAATATCTTAATACAAAAAGGGATCATATTTTAAATTCTCTTCAGATTTTCAATTCTCGATATTAAGATATCAAGTAATTAATTAGGTACCAATTTTGGGCATAACAAGGGTGCTAATCCTTCTTCGTACGTAACCGACTCTCAAACCCATTTTCTAGATTTTGTAGACAGAAAAACATTATTTTAGTAAATCAGACATCTTATTAAAATGATCAAATTACGAGGTGATCCGATCACACCTCATGAAAATGATTGGTGGCCACTCTATTTTCATTTTTCAAATAAAAATTCGATGTCAAAAAAATGGGTTTAGACAAACCTAAATGATGGATTCAATAAGTTCTTGTCAGTAATCACATTTACTAAATAGAAATATTAAACTAAAAGCTCATACAAAATGAGCACCTAAGAAAAGAAGGCCATGTATAAATAATGAAGAACCATAAGATTGAATCACATGAGATGTATGTGCCTATAAGAAATCGTAAAGCCACCCATCAATAGCAATAGAACTCTTAACAAAACTCCCTCATATGATATAAGTTACCACCTCTCAATCACTTATATTACCCCAAACATCTTATTGCATTTTCCAAATGAAATGGAATATTACTACTAAAATTGAATCGTACATCTAAAATAGTCTTAAAAGACATTATCTTAAGTGGATACTTGAAATATCCCCCCTTTTCAAGGCTCGCCACAAGGGAAACAAAAACCAATATTTTCTTTAGTCAATATAAACGCAAATTACAAGAAAATAAAATACCTTTCAGAAGTATCAATACTGTCGTATGAATTGTAAATGCATGAATTTTATGAACCAAAAAAATCTACAGTTCCTAATGAAATAGCCAACAAAGCAACTTTGCCATCTACTACCATTAAATCACTACCTCCTAGATAAAACTAGTGTTTGCTATTACATAAGGAGTCGTTGCATTAGGTGCTTAGATTTGGGTGTTTTGTATCCATTAAGCAAACTATGTGATAATTTCATTGAAAAAAATATCAAAATCGTGGTATTTATTTCAATCAAGATTGGGTTTCTATGCCAAATGTTATGCCCATAACTTTGAGGGGTATTCACATTTGACATATGCCTACTTTGTTAGAGATCTTTAGATAAGATTTCGTACTACAATCTAGTGGAGGAGCTTTAGGACACCCTTGGGGAAATGCATCGTACTAAAATTCAAGGTTCCTTTTAGCTTTTTATAAAGTTATGATTTTAGCTCTTTATAGGACTTCATCATGCTAGACTTCACCTCATAAAAAAAGTCTTTGGCGCGCCCTCCACTTGAGTCAGGACATCATAAACGATAGACTCAACACTGGCCATCTAGACCTTCATGGTCACCAACAAGTCTTTTAAGCTTCCTCTGTAACACCTCTTACTTGCACTAATGTTTGATACGGGAGAGAAATGCCATTGAACCATACATAGCTAAAATCTCAAAATTTTGTAATAAATCAAACTTTGAAAACAATTTAATAAAATCATATAATTTAGATAAAAAATCATTTTGAAGGTTGTAAAATTATTTTAAAATCATTTAAAAACACTTCATGAGTGGTTGCAAATATCAATAACCAAATACGAGTTTTAGAAGGCTCAAAATAGTCAAAAACAAACCAATAGGCACTAGTCATGGGCTATGTATTGATACATATTGCTTGTCGACTTCTAGCCACATGTCATGCAATAGAAAATTCTTCAAATTCCTGAAATATAATGTAGGGGGTTCTATTATTGGCTTGGGCCAAGAAATGGAAGGTCAGGTAACCTTGCATTGACGACCCTTAAACTAGACATAACCCCAATTTGTTTAAGGGTTTTTGGAGCTAAAAAGTCACGTAATGTTCCAACATTATCACAAAAAATAGCAAATTCTTCGTTTGCAAACTCACGTCAATGGTCACCCCGAATTCAAGTGATTTTCTTACCATTTGTGAAGTCATATGTGAGAGAGCTTGAACTATAGTTCTATGAAAATTTGCAGCTTTCGATCACTGATTCAAGGAGCAAATTTTACCAATCAAAAGTAGATGAGTTACTACATGAGTTAGAACTACATAAAAATGGTAGAAAAGAAGAACTTTTTTGGACAAAAAAAATTAAGAAATAAATTTATCTTTGAAGAAATGTAGATTAAGAATAATAAGAAAAAAAAGGTTAGAAGATAGAACATGTAAAACAAATTGAATTAATTAGTGAAATATTAAATTACAATACACAACAAAGGTCCATTTCATCCTTATTTAACTAAAAACTAAACCAACATTACATAATTATTTATAATATATAAATTTAATTTTCTTTTTCAAAAATACTTAAACCCCCTCTATTAATTTTAGTGACTTCCATAAGAGCTGATTTTATATTATATAGATAAGTTTAAATAGTTTAATTAACATTATACTGTCTAATTTTCACAATAATCATTATAAAATATCAAAGTTTGAAACTGATGCAATTTCACCCTAATTTTTTTTTCAAAACTATGTTCTTATATTTTTAAAAGAATTTAAAAATGAATCCAAAAGATTATTAACTTAATTAAAAATAAATAAACCATATTTACTACTATAAAAGACTCATGAGAGCTGAAAATATAATATATATACACACTAATACTATTTAAAAAATTAATTATAAAAGACAATTTTAACCTTATTTAATCTAAAAGGTTAAAAAATTAAAATTAATATTGGATATAAATAAAAATTAAGCTCACAATTAAAATAAATTACATAAAATAATATTTAAAAGAAAATTTATTTAATTGAATACATTGGTTAAAAACAAGAAATAAATAGATAAATGAAAAAAAAATCATCATATGATTTTTATTTTTTTGGTACAAAGATGGATTTAACCAAAATTAAACTATAGGAGGCCAACCCATTTCAGAATAATCATGGTGCAGTAGTTAAAGAACTTTATCTGATGGTTGCACGTAGGGGTGAAGCCAGAATAATTAAGGAAAAGTAAAAGATAGATCCTATCTACTCTAGTTTGGAATTGGTTAAAAACAAGAAAAAAAATAGATAAATGAAAAATATATATCATCTTATGAATTATTTTTTTTGGGTACAAAGATGGATTTAACCAAAATTAAATTATACGAGGCCAACCCATTTCAGAATAATTATGGTGCAGTAGTTGAAGAACTGTATCTAATGGTTGTATGAATATAAATCTTTTTAAAGGTCTTGAGAACGTCAATGCTGCCAAACCATCAGCTAGCTTGTTGTCTTCTTTGAAGATATGTTTAATCCGAACCATTCAAAAACATTGAAGTTGGCTCGTATCACAGCTAAATATTATTTAAATTTAATATACCTATTATTTATACAGTAAATATATTATATAGATGGGTAAACTACCAAAATAGTCAATTTTATTTGAAATATTACGTTTTAGTCACTTTTGTTATCGTGTTGTAATATTTTGTCACTGAATCGTTAATTATCGTTAACGGTGTAACAGAAAACGGACATAACACGTTAAATAATCATTTCAAATGAAAATTTTAGTTAAATTATACATTGAGTCCCTATATTTTTTCATTTATGTTCTTTTAACTTTCCTTCTTTCTTTTTTTTCATTCTCTTCTACTTTTCCCTCTGTTTTACTCTCTTCTTTTTTTCGTTTAACGTAATTTTTCTATGTTTTTCATTTGTTAAAATTAGCCCACAAATTCACCTCACTCGAAAAAAATTAAATTGTTCAAAAAAATAAAAGTATAGGGACTAGTTTTAATAAATAGAAAACATAGAAAAACTACGTTAAAAGAAATGGAAAATAGAGGAAAACAGAGGGAGAAGCAGAAGAGAATGGAAAATAAAGAAAAAGAAAGAAAGTTAAAAGAACATAAAAGAAAAAAATTAAATTGCTCAAAACGAAAATTTATAGGAACCAATTGTATAAATTAACTTAAAATTTTTGTTTAAAATTTTTATTAACAGTAATTAACAACTCAGTAACTAAAATGTTACAACACAATAACAAAAGTGACTAAAATATAAGTTGAGGTAAACAAAAATAACTATTTGATTAGTTTACCCTATATGGATAGATAGATACACTTTCCATATTATTTGTAATTTTTAATAACATTATATTTAAAATTGAAAAAGAAAAGAAAAAAATGAAACTAAAAAGAATAGTTGTGTAGGCCCCGCTCTCCCCCTAGCTTCCAAGTTCCAACCACTCCAATCTCCTTCTGCTCCTTTCACTACTCTCATGGCCTCCCCTCTATCACCAATCCATCCTCTACCCTTTCTCTCTTCTTCGTCCACCGCTACCACCCTCACTCGCCGCTCTCTTCTCCTCTCCTCCACCCTCACCACTACCCTCCCCACCACCCCTCTCTCATTACCACCTCAACTAGACACCAACATAACCGACCGGGTCTACCTTGACTTCTCCCTCTGCCCGACCTACTTCCGCAACGCTACTGCCGCCGACAGCACCCCTCTATGCTCCGACCCTTCTCCGTTAGGCCGCCTAGTCCTTGGCCTCTACGGCAACCTCCTTCCTCTAACTGTCTCCACTTTCAAGCGCATGTGCACCTCTTCCTCCTACAAAAACACCCTCGTCCACAAAATATTCCCCGGTCAGTTCTTCCAAGCTGGACGCCAAGGCCGCAGTAGAGAATACGGCGAAGTCCGTTTGCCCCCTGCCTTGGACTTGCCTCGGAACACTGAGACTGTCGACTCTAAGGCCTTCTTGCTTAAACATTCAAGGCCCGGTGTCGTTTCCCTTTGTTTGTCAGAGAACGACGACGACGATGAAGTTAAGCTTGATTCTGAGTATAGGAATGTTGAGTTCTTGGTTACCACAGGGCCTGGCCCCTGTCCTCAACTCGATAACAACAACATTGTTTTTGGGACCGTGCTTGAAGGTAAGGTTTTGGTCTCTATTTTATGTCTGAAATTGTTGAAATTAGTTCCATTTTATGTGGTTTTTGGGTGTCTAGTCTTGTCGAATTCCATAACAGATCACGATTATATATAATCTTGGAATAAATTAAGGAATAATTGAAGAACTATATCCGAAATTTGGATTTGTTGAGATTAAATGTCATAGTTTTTATTTAGCAGAGGACTGGTTTCTATATATCATGACAGTAGTCTAAATTGTGGTCTCTTTGTGTTAAGGTTTGCATGTCATCGTCTTTGAATGCCCTTGTCCTTATGAAAATATGACCTCCTCATTGCGATCTCATTGCAGTAGTTTATAGTATTAAAGTACTAGTATTCGACACTCATGTCCGATGCATATTCGGACAAAAGTATGTCCCTCCTCCAAATACATGAAAAAACCTTAGAAAAAGTTGAACATACCCTAGTCTGAGTAATATAGGATCTTAAGCTAGATGACATAGTAAAATGGATTGAGTAATCTTAAGATGCATGTTCGTGAACTTTCAGTGGAGAACTACAAGATCTCAATCAGTTATTGAACATAAGTCTGGATCCTTATACAAGCCTTGCTGCTTTGATGCATATTGATTTCTAATGGTTTGCTTTTATTCTGGTTAGCATGTGCTTCTGCATTTATCTTGATGCAACAACTCTGATCAAAGCTTCAAACTCTTGTCAAAACTGGGGACATGGTTTTGCCGGAATTAGGATTTAGAATTTAGGAATGTATATCTTGTAAAACACTTATTTGGAACTGTACCAAGTTTAATTCTTATTTTTGGAGTGTATAGTTCCCACACAGTTATAAGCTTTAGGTGAAAAGCATAAGAAATTAGAAATGCATTGGATGGCATCTCCATCAATGCTCAAGGGGTTATGTTACTCCAACTCTTTATTTTCTTTAAAGTATCTATATCCAACACTCGTGTTTGACATATATAGTCAGACAGGGGTACAGGTGTATGATTCTTTAAATATACAGAGAAAATAAAACTTTAAAAAATTGAGCATCTTTGTATTGAATGCATGCTTATATCCAACATTCACATCTAAGCCTAAGTAATATAGGCTAGAGTGCATTGCTTTCAGTGCTTTGCTGTGGCTTTTGGTGCCTAATTTTGATTTATTAAGCTCAAATGCCCATAATTTTAGTAGGGCATCTCTCTATGTTTCATGGCAGTCAAGATCGTTTATAGAAAACCTACTTGTAATCTTAAAACATCCTAACACTGTAAGTAGAATTACAAGATTTCTCTCTATTATCAGATATAAACAAGTTTAGATTTCTTATACTGTTTCGATGATGCATATTTGCATGTCTGTTTCCATTTGCCTTTCTAGCAAAATGCATACCATTCCTAACATGCTTGTACTTCTGAAACTCTGATATTTCTGTGAAACCTTATATGTGTTTATAGTTCATTCTGAACTTCTTGAAGTATATGTCCAACTTCAAATTCGAAGAATTCTTGGAAGTATAGTCTTTTGAATTGTCTAGGTTTCAAAGAAATAATGCCATCTTTGATTGTTGTTATTTCATTTCAGGGTTGGACGTTGTGACAGCTATCGCTTCCATCCCAACGTACAAACCATCAGAAAGAATTCGGCAACTAAATGACTTGGCTGAATTCTTCGGAGATGAAAGAGCACAAAAAGGGCGCACGTTATGGAACAGGCCTCTTAAAACTGTTTATATCAGTGACTGTGGCGAGCTCCAAGTTACCAAGCCTTCAATGTCACCTACTCTGCCTTAAAACATCTATATATCAATTTATTTATATATATATATTCATTCTTTAGCCTCCCCTCATTTGCATGTATCCTTGTTTGTAATCTTGCATTTTTAGAAAGAGAAAAACATAAACATATAACATCTATGCATTAAACAATTAAGAGGAACCCCATTCCAGCAATTCAAGGTTTTTCCTCTCCTATACAGAGAAAGCTTCAGTCTGGACTAGGGGAATAGGGCTGCTGATGTTAAATTCGATTTACACTATATAATTGTATTTGTATGAATCAACTTAGTTAAATGCCAAGTCTAGCAATTCAAAGTTTTTAATTTGTTCGTCTACCTGTTTATAAATATGATCGAATTGATAGTAGTTTATAAATCATCAAACGGTCGCATTTTTTTCGTTTAATGAAATGCGATTAACGAAGAAAACAATCTGGGCACGCTAGGCTTAGCTTGAATAATGATAGTTAGATTTGGGTAAAATTTTAAGTTGTCAGCTTGGGCCTAGAAACGAAAGATTAGGTAACCTGTTAATCTAACGAGTTGATTTATAATTCTTGAAGGAAATTATCATATTGCCGCAAGACTCATTAAACGGTTGCAATTTTTGTTGTTTAATGAAATGCAATCAACAAAGAAAATAATCTAGATAGGCTAGGTTAAGCTCGAATAATGATAGTTGGATTTAGACAAAATTTTGAGTTCATATTTTAAGTTAAAGCTAAGTTTATGCATATAATTTATTTTTTAAAAATATCTTGTCTAAACTTAATCTAGCATGACCTATGAATAGGTCTAATGTCGGCCACAGCTTAGTGTGGAGGATTTGCCAATACTTACAAAGTCATCGAAATTAATTTGGTTAGAGGTCGATTAAAAGTTTTTCAAAATTTTGGTTATCAATTAATTTGATTTGAAACCAGGTAATTAATCGAATTATTATAGATTAATTGATAACCAAAATTAATAATATTTTATATACTATAACTAAAAGCTCAAAGTCAGTATATTATATGTATAAACCCAATATATATTATATTGAAAGCTTGATCTCTCTAAACCTTTGCATGTTCCCCGTTTCCTGTAGGCCTAAGTGCCAAAGCCCAAATGAAATTATAATAATGAAAACGCCAACCAAATTAACAACCAGTAGACCAAGAAATTTTAACTCAAACATCATTGGCTGTTCCTCCTGCGTCATAGTAGATCTCCCTGTCTCTTTTATTTCACCATTCTCCAACAACCTTTGGTGTTTTTTCTCTCTTCATAGCTACATCTCTCTCTCCTTTGATCTTCTTCTTTACCAAAACTTAAACCACTTCAAACATGGCTTTTGATGGTTTTGTCTCCCACCATAGTGAACACATGCAAACCCTTGCTTTTAACCAACCCTCTTCACCTCCCAACTTCGACCCAGCTAAATGCAAGGCCGAGATAATAGGGCATCCCATGTACCCCCAGTTGTTGGAAGGCCACGTGGCTTGTCTACGTGTTGCCACGCCTGTTGACCAGCTCCCTAAGATCGATGCTCAGTTGGCTAGGTCCCAAGATGTCTTGGCTAAGTACTCATCATCACCTGCTGCTGGGGCTGCTCACCATGAACTCGATCACTTCATGGTAACCCCTTTTTCTCTTCTTCTTTCCAGATTTGGGTACTCACCCTTGACCCTTGGATTCGTTGTTTTATTTTCCCCTTATTCTTTGTTCCTTTGTTTATGATCTACTGACTTGTTCTGTTTTGATTTTCTTTTTGTTGTATTCAAGTTTTGATGGCTAATTATTTGCATTTAAGTAGATTTTATTTTACAGCAATAGGTGACTGTTTAAAGTTAAAATTTTAATTTAACCCTCTTCAAGAAAATTATGGAACTCAACTGAGGGTAATTTTCTTATAAAACGTGTATGTGATCACTAATGTCATCTTTTTCATTTGAGTATTCTCTCTTTGTTTTTCCCTTTAATGTAGGCAAATTATGCGCTATTGCTTGGTTTCTTTAAAGACCAATTGCAACAACATGTTCGTGTTCATGCAATGGAAGCGGTTATGTCTTGTTGGGACCTGGAGCAATCACTTCAAAGTTTAACAGGTAAATGATTCTCTGCACTGTAAATACTGTTTTGGAGTTGATAGAAGAAAGTAAAAGTATCATGTCAATGCATCTTTATATTGTGATGTAGCTATGTCATCCATAGGAGTTGGACTTAAAGTCTTTGAATTCTACAGATAGCTTTCCTTGTAACTCTTATTCATAATAATGAATTTGTCCTGTTTGGCATTACTGCATTAACTGTAGATTGAAGTGAAAAAACTTAGAGCTAAACTATGAAGCATGAACAGGTGTATCTCCAGGTGAAGGCACAGGTGCAACAATGTCTGATGATGAAGATGAAGTTGTAGATAATGATCATAGTTTGTTTGATGGAAGCTTCGATGGGATCGACAGCATGGGATTTGGCCCTCTTGTCCCATCAGAAACTGAGAGATCCTTAATGGAACATGTTAGGCAAGAACTTAAGCACGAATTGAAACAGGTAGGATTTCTTAAAAGGCTAAATAGTAAACTGGCTTGATCTGTATTTTGCAACTTAAAATTCGTGTCTTTTAAGGGTTACAAAGAGAAAATTGTGGACGTTAGAGAGGAAATTCTGCGCAAGAGAAGAGCTGGAAAGCTACCTGGTGACACCACCTTGATTTTAAAAGCATGGTGGCAGTCACATTCCAAATGGCCTTACCCAACAGTGAGTGTGATGTATTTCTCAGGTAGTTCTGATCCTCAAAATGTGTTCTTTTCAACAGTTTTCTGATCAACTGTTGCTTCAGGAAGAAGACAAAGCAAGATTAGCGCAGGAAACAGGATTACAGTTGAAGCAGATTAATAATTGGTTTATAAACCAAAGAAAAAGGAATTGGCATAACACCCCCTCCACTTCTCTGAAGAGCAAACGTGAGAAGTAGGCTGCTAATGGATGTATGTATATGTGTCTTGATGAAAATGAGCTTTTCACGGGAACAATTGTCGATTTTAATTTGGAAAAGAAGTATGCAGGTTAAGCCAGTGATGAAGCCTTAAAGTAAGCAAAAGAAAAGCCCTCTGCATAGCATTAATATAGCTTTGCTAGATGGTTCTGTAATCATTTAGCTCATGCTTTCCTATGTATGTACAAGAATGACTTCAATAAGTCGTGGGTTTATAATGTAATTATCTACTTGGTCATATATAACATGTTTTTACCAATTAATTGACATTATTATATACCCATTTCCTTGAAATCAAATATGCATCAAACAGGTTCCTAGGATTGCAAGAAACAAAAGAATATTACCGTACTTAAACATGGATTCTAAAAGAACATAGAATAAACGTAAAACAATGTGCAGACATGTTGAATCCGTATAATTATTTTACAATCCTGAGGGGACTCGTTGCCTATCATGTTCAAATGGAGCAGTAAACCTGGAAGAGAAACCACGAAGCAAATCATCTGCTTCTTTATCATCGCCTTCATCGAAGTTGAGAGCATAGCTACAAGGATCATATTGAAACCTGTTCTTTTGATCTTTCCACTTATCGCAATATCCACCCATCTTTCTTATGAAGTTCTTCCACTTTGGCCCTGCTACTTTCTCCGAGAATTGTTTCAGTTTATTCAGTTTGCATTTCCACCATTCCTCCGTGTGTTGTTCACCTCTCTGGTGCAGTAAGGTATCGGATTCATCGATGTGGTTGTATGATCGGCGCCGTTTGAGGCAGAAGAGATTAAACCAACCACACCCTTTACCCCAAACTCCTTCATCTTCAACTTCTGCTTGCATGAAGATTGGATTCTCTTGAGAATTTTTCATGGGAAAGGAAACCAAAACAGTAAAGAAAAGAAAGGATTTTGGAATTTGGATTGGGATAGGGATAGGGATAGGGATAAAAAAGGATGATGCTTTTTCTTATATGGAGAATTTCTGGAAGATGAAGAGAAGGAAAAGAGAAGTGGGAAGGAAATGGTGGAAATTAAATAAAATAAATAAGCAAATATTAAATAGTAGGTAAGGCATGCCTTGAGTATGGATGGCGGCTCAGTGCTACGCGGTATCATTTTCTTAATGTCATCGGAAAGCGGAAAAATCGCCTAAATGAAAAAGTATGGAGGAAGAAAATGGCGGAGTCAAAAATCGCGTGAGTATGGAGGAACAAAATTTAGAATTTAGTTTCTTCATTTTTCAAATTTTTAAAATAAAAAATCCTTACCTCATAATTATGTAATTAATAAAATGACCATAAAATTAATTAAATTTAATTAAAAGTTTTAAAAATAATTGTATCTAAATTTTGAATACGGAATAATATTAAAAATCTAAAGAAGTTATTAGCCCTGATAAGGATATTTTTATTATTTTAAAATGACAAAAGAAAATTTTGAATATCTTTATAATTATATAATTTTATTTTAAAATTTGATTTATTTTTAGTTTTATTAAAAAAATTAGTGACGATAAACTCAGTTAAGTTTAAGTTGATATACAATATATTAGAAGTCTTCATAGATTAAGTCGGGTCGAGTTTGAATTAAACTTAAGTATAATATTAATACATTTAGCTCCTCAGGGACGCTTTTTTCTGTCATATACTCTAACATTACGCTGACATGAATGCGCTTTTGGAAAAAATAGCCCGTTCCGATAATTAATTGAATAATAAATTTATTTCCGTAATTTTTAATTGGTAAATTACTCTATTTTTTATATGTTATAAATAATATAATATATAAAAACCGAAAACCGAAAATACAAGCAAGTAAATTTAACATTGTTTGATTGAAGAATGATGTAAGATTTTACAATTAAAAAAAAAAAAAACAATCTCCACTTATATGGAACTGTATTCACAGCGCAACCAAGCTTTGTATAAACCATCTATATAAAATAAAAATAAAAAACCAGTGGGGAAAAAGTCAGTTCCCTCGCAAACACATATATGACCTATGAGCAGATTGTTCAATTTCATTTTCAGACTGAGTATTATGGGCTTTGTCCTTTAGGTGGTGGAATTTTAGCAGCCATTGACCGTAACTCATTCGCGATCTCGGTGAAATTTGGTCTCTCTGATGGCTCTGACGACCAGCATCTCTCCATCAATGATCTCCAATCGGGATCACATGATTCTGGAACCGCTGGCCGCAGTGTATTACTCACAATACCACCTGAAACAATGATGGTTGGATATAAACTGTGATCCGCCATAGCACAAAGAAAGGAACTCATGATTTACATCTATAAATGAAGGCAATTTACCAATGATAGCCCCATAGTGCAAGTCTGCATATGGTTCTTCTCTAGTGAGAAGCTCCCACATCACAATACCGAACGAGAACACATCAACCTAAATTCGAGGAAATATCAACGCTATTAACTAACTATATGTAGGGGGAAAAGAGCATTTACATGATAGAGGGTACTAGACTATGTGGTAATCACGAACCTTTTCCGACACGAGACTGTTGCTGCCATTCAGAAGTTCTGGCGCCATCCATGGAAGTGTTCCGCGCACACCACCTGATATTAGAGTTTGACATTTCACCTTTGATAGCCCCAAATCCCCAACCTGGTAACGGAAACTAGGCATATGAGAACCGAACAATTGAATGAGTTCAGAATGAAATTTAGAAAACATTAAAACTAATGTAGGACTCAAGATATGGAATTGCAAATGAAACTCGGCCCTTAGTACAAACCTTGCATATTGGGCGGTGAGGATCTCGAAGATTGACAAGTAAATTATCACTCTTCAAATCAAAGTGCACTATATTCTTTCCATGCAAATACTCCATTCCAAAGGCCACATCCATGGCAATCAAAAGCCGCTTGCACTTGTCAAGGTTCCTGGCAACAGCAAGTCATCCAATTATTATTTATAGCCAAATAAATGTACAACTGAATCACAATTGTCTAGCATAGCAAACAAAACTTTTAGTACCTCTCGCTCTTCTGTAAAGCATCTCTTAAAGAACCACTAACCATATATTCCGTCACTGTTGCTACAGAACCACCAGGACCATCAAGTACAACACCATAGAAAGCCACAACATTGGGATGATGCAAGTCAGCAAGCTTAATTGCCTCATTCCAGAAATCATCAATCTAATCATACGCGTTAACCACGGTACAAGTTGTTAGCCTGTGAAATTACAAAGATGGAACTAATTTGAAAAATTAGGAGCTTGCAAAGAGAAAAGGATAGAACCAAACCATGCGTTCTTGTTCAGAGGGTTTTCCGGCAAAACATCTATCATTTATTCGTTTAATTGCAACATCAGTACCCCGCCACTTCCCGTGATAAACGGTACCAAAGGTGCCAGAACCAAGCTCCCACAGCTCTTCAAGGTCACTGTCTTTTATAACCTGCCAAATATATAGCTGATTTAATGGGCAATAGAAGTTAACAGTAGAAGCACAAACATCACATAAAACCAGTACTTAAAGTTCAACCTGCAAGCCACCGATGCCATCCGAAACTCGAAGACCAAAATTTGTTGTATCTGGCTGTTTAGTCTTTAATTCCTAAGTTAAGAAAAATAGTATGAAGGACAGCTCAATAAATGGATCTGGAGAAGGCAGTCACAGATAAAAGAAGGCAAGGGGAAGGTGGGGTGAGGAAATGAGCATACACATGGAAATCGAAAGGATCTTATATTCCGCACCTCAAATTTAGCTTTGTGTTGCAGTTTAATGTCACTAGGTAAAACATCTGTGTCTTGATAGCCTTCATTACCAGATGCATTGGTCTCTGCTGGAACGTCAGGATTTGAATGAGTAGAGGACCGGAAAACAGAAGCAGCTACTCCTTCAGCAACAGCTTGTAGTTCTTCCTTGATGAGTTCCTCACCTGAGCCTTTGGCAATGAAGGAAACAACAATGAACATTTACTCCAAACATGAAGTGATAAATGCCAAATTATATACAAACTAAAAAATCAAATATTTCACCTTTCATAGACTGTGTGTGGTCTGAACTCAAATTCTCATTTAAATGGCTTAATGGCTGGTAAACTTCATCTTCCAATTCGATATTAGATTCCCCACCAATTACTGCCTTGTTCTCTCCAAAAGGGTCTCGGTCCTCTCGCAGAGCCAATAATTCTTTCTTTGTTTGAATTTTGTTAGGTTTAGGAGGAGGAAAGTAAGCATGTTGTTGTAGATTCCAAGGATCTTGATTGCTAAAAAGTGAGTTGGAGGAATCCAAAACATCTCCACCTCTATTGGATGGTGAAAAGTAAGCTTGGCTGTTAGCATTAGAAGGAACAGCTTCAGTGTTGCATTGTACAATCTTCTGCTGCATCAAAGAAACTTCATCGAATCCCAATGTATGTGCTGACTCAACACCAGAAAATGGAGGGTTCCCATATTGAACTTCAACACCAACTTTTGGATGTGCATGTGTTACTAGATTATCCAATAGCAACTCTTCCCCAGCTATATGTGGAGATTTTTCATCCAAGATATCTTCTTTTCTAGTTTTATCAATAGGTAAACTACTCTGCTCATTGCTCATTTGAAGAGGCTCCATCATCCTATCAATTTGGATCAGATGGTTAGGGTCTACGCGATCCTTTTTAGGTACAGCAGGAACCCTTGACGTTTCGTGCACTGGCTGTTCTATAGCATGAATGCCAATTGCCTCAACATGTGGAACCTCCTTTTGGAACTGGTATTGAGTTGGCAAAAGATATGGTGATTGAAACTCACTTGCCAAACCCATCAAACCTAGGGTTGCTGGAATCCTAGGGTGATCAGAATTATCTGTTATTGGGGAAATATTTCCTTCATGTCCATATGGTGCATCAGGATTTTGAGAGGATCCAACTGCCTCTGACTTCAATCCACCAACTTGATGATCAACATGGCCAAGTTGTCGCACCCCAGCTTGCTGGTGAGCAATGCCATCCCCTATCGGTGCGGTCACCATAACTTTGTTCACTGATGAAATTCTCATTGAGTCTTCTTGATGCGGACCATGATAACTAGAATCTGCATTCACCATAGGTGTTGCGCCACCATCTCTTTGGTCCTGCACCAAAGGATCAGAATGCACATGAGGCAATGCCTTTTGACACATAAAGCAGTCCTCGATACTGGGGATCTTCGCTGGAGTAGTTACTTTGATCTGCTGCAATGATCCATCTGAGAAGACGACATGCTCAGTTTGTGGAGTATGATGGAAAGTATAACCTCCTGCAACCATTGCTGATGGAATCTCGGCCTGATAAATATTGTGGCTCTGATAAACAGGATGCTGAATTATCCTTGTTCCAAATGCATTTTGATCAGGATAATGCTCCAATGGAGTTTGTTGGTGTTGCAACAGCGGCTGAAACGGTGCTGGTCTAACAACAACATGAGAGATGGAGGGAGTCATAGTCATGTTAAAAGCAGGAATGTACTGATGAGAGGCATTTTCTTGAGGTTGCTGTTGATTGAACACAGAACCGGTATTTCCCACGAACTTAGGATTTGAGAACTCCATTTGAGGTGCAAACTGCATATATTCGGTATGGCTTGTAACTTCATGGCGAGGATCAACATGTGTAGATGCATAGTGTTGCTGCAGATCATATCCCAATTGCTGCTGTGTTGAAGCAAGCCGCACCGTCCTCCCAGACTCAAACTCAAGTTGAGACGAAAGTGTTTGAGGACCAATATTAACTACCGGGCTTCCTAAATGAACACCGGAAATAGGTGAATTCCCTCTAGGCGACAACAAGTTTGTTGATGGAGGTCCACCAACATCCCCTTGAACAGCACCTGAGCTATCAACAGCTTCACTCCCACTAATATCAGAGTTTGGTGTTGAAGTCGCACTTGCTATGCTCTCCTTACGTGCGATGCCACCAGCAGCTCCATTCACAATTCCATTTACTGCCTCAACATATTTCTGCCCATTGTCATGCAAATCCCCGAATTGAAGCGTACCGGAAGGATCAAGTTCCGAAGCCGAAAACAAAAATACCCTTAGTTTAGCAGATCCATCTGAAGACCTTTCAATCACTTTCTCATACTCATCCATCATATTAACAAGATCATCGGAGCATGAAACGGAAACTAATGCATCAAGGTCCTCATCAGGAAGCTGGTACTTGATAACCACAGGTTGCCTACAAGTATCCATCATTTTTTGCACAAATTCATTAAAGCTCACATCTCTTCTAACACTAATAATCCGTGTCTGCCCCCCTACATATCTCAACACCCCATCACTTGGTCTAGGCAATATCTTCCCCCCAAAACTACACAAAAACTTAACCTTTTTCCCAGACACAGAATCATCCCCACCCTCATCATTAACCTGATCAGCACCATTGCCATTACTTCCAACTCCCGAATTTGATTTATAACCAACCACACCTATTAATTCATTCCCATTACCACTAACCCTGTTTCCCATATTACAACTATGAGCTAAGCCTACAGTCACCCTATCATTACTCAATTGATCACTCCTATTGCCACTAATCCTATTGCCCAGACTAGGATTATAACCATGCCCAGCTACCACATCATTACTAACCTGATGCACAGCATTACCAGCCACCATATTGCCCAAATTCGGACTATAACCGAACCCGCCAACCAGGTTCATACTTGAATTCCCAACCGGCATAGGCATAGGCATGTGAGGCCTCCATGCAGGGACACCCGGTGTCAAGGGCACTACATTCCCATATCCTAAACTTGCAAAACCGGCATCAGTCACCGTTGCTGAATAAAGAAGAGGCATGGCACCACCAAAAGTCTCAAGCTCCCGAGGCGAGTTGGGAAGAAAGCCGTCAATGCTTGTACCGCGGGTATTATTAGTGGCAGCCACCGCATCCGCAATTTGGGGCTCTTCAGTTACAATTCTAGCTACATTCAATGGTCTAAGATCTTCTTGTATTGAATTTTGATCAAATGCCATAATCTATAATACAGGGTTCAGCTGAAATCTAGTCTAAATCAAGTTTAGAGGAGAAAAAAAAAAGGGTATTTTCCAAAGGCAAGAAACAGAGCTAAAAACGGTTCCTAAAACCAAGAAAATTTAATAAGAGATGTAAGCAGAGAGGGAGAAACAGTGAGTCGGTGGTGGAGCTGGGCCACCTTTGATCCATGGCTTTCTTTTGAGATTCGATGAATCTCGTCTTTCAAACACACTTTTTGTCAGTTTGTCTCCCTGTTATTTCTATCCCCCTCTCTTCGGGACTTTGCTCTTTTGGTTTTCCCTTTTCCATTTATGGGTGGTGGGTGATAATTTTGTTGAGTGGATTGAAAATGACAGTGACTTCCATATGTAATTTTCTTTTCTTAAGTTGCAAGGAATTAATGGGGGACAAGAAAATGAGAAAAGATGAAGGGTGACGGCACGTGGATGGTTTCATGCAAAGTTTCAGTCAAAATCTAATGAGTATGTTGTTTTTTTCTTTTCGATTTATAAGGAACTAATATTATTATTGTGTTCAGCATTATAAAATATAAAAACGTCATTTATATTCTAAAATTGAAAAATATGTCCAACTTATTTATTTACAAATCTAGAAACAACTTGAGATAAAATAATATATACAAATAAATTAATAAACTGCAGTCAGCAGAATTTTCAACCGTTAATTATGGTATGGGCAGTTATATATATAGGTGGAGGGTTGTTATTGGAACATCTTTTAGGCATTATTTGAAAGATTTGTTATCTACTGAACTTTCACATCAATTCATAAGCAAAATAAAACCATTAAAGAAAGAAGAGAACAATCTCGTAATTTGCACCCAAAAGTTGTAGGGAAAATTTTCAATCCTAAAATCTATGTTTGTTGTATCTTCTCAAACAATAACAATAAAGGCCAAGTCATAAATAAATACGATGATGACAATCTATATGCAACTTGCCCTTCCAATAGGATAAGCTTGCTTGACTTTTTTGGTAAAATAAAAAATCTAATCCAATCCTCTTTACCTTGTAAGTAAATTTAGTGATCTTCATATGTACCAATAGTACTGGAGAAATATTGCTCTTGTCATCTCTTAGAAGGTATTTTTTTATACTTGTTAATGTCTACTTGGAAGGAAGATGGGTTAATGCCTACTTTACACCTATAAGATAAAAGAAATATTAAGATTATGGGATGCGACACATTTGCTTTAGGATATTTTTTAATACTTAATAAATAGAAGGTGATAAGAACTTCACGGATGTTTTGGTAAGTAATGTAGTAATAGTAGTGATCACAATATATATGAGTATTTATAGCGAGATCCCTTGGTGACTTAAGGTTGATGGGCATATGAGAGCGCGTGAAGGGTAAATCGTTTTGTGCTTGTAATTAGCTAGGGTTAGTGTCCTTGATCTAGCAAGGTTGTATCTCTAAGCCCTTTATTGATCTTGCCCTTTAACCTATGACAGATACTATTATTAGGTTGATATTTACTTTGATGCATGCATGTTATGCATTAGTTGGTTGTTTTACTAAGGTTTGGTCTTTTGGGGCTTACTAATTTCTTTGAGTTTGGAGCATATTCTCTTCGGCACAAATCTTATTTCCTTGGTGTAGTATGACAATAGTTCCCTCTTAAGTTCAAGTCAAGTTATAAAGTGACGTGGTGAGGATTGGCTATAAGTGGATATAAAAGACTCCTTTCAATAGTGTCATTGTTGGTGTCCTTTGAAAAGGTTTAAATTCTCTAGTTGATTGTATTTCTCGAAAAATTAAGCTTTTATTGATTTAGTGGGAAAAGAATTTAGAGGGTCAATTTGTTTGAATTTATTGAATCTTTTATCCAATTGGGATTTATCAATTAAGTGAGAGATAACTTGTGGAGTTATGACTCGCATTTTTCGGCTTTTTTTCTCTTAGTTAAACTCTATTTTTTAATATTATTTGACATACAAATTTAGCCTATAAATAGGTCTTTTTTCACCTTAGAAAAATAACCCATTACACATTTAGGTATTAACTTTTATAAGCTATCAGAGATTTTGTGTTTATGTTTTGAGGGTTCTTATTTTGAATTTTGGGGTTTAGTTTTATTTCCATCTTTATACTCTTCGTTTTTTTTGTTTTAGTAAAATTATTTTAACCCATGGTTTTTTATCCTCTTAGTAGGGGTTTTTCCATGTAAAATATTTGTATTCGACATTTCAATTTCTTTGTTATTTTACTTGTTCGTTGCTTAATCGGGTTTATCCCCAATAAAGTGGTATCAGAGCTAGTTCAATTTTCGCAATCAACCCGTTTAGAGATGACAGCAACAAGATTTGATATTGATAAGTTCGATGGTATTACAAATTTTAATATGTGACATGTTCAGATGATGACAATTTTGATTCAGAGCGATCTTGGGAAGGTCCTTGTAGAGAAGAAACCTACAAACATGAATAAATCGAAATGCGAGGTTAGATAAAAAAGCTCTATCCATAATTTAATTATGTCTAACAAATAATGTATTGCAGGAGATTTTGATGGAGAAAATGACATTCACCTTATGGAAAAGATTAGAAACCCTCTACGCGACAAAGTCTTTGGCTAATCGATTAGTGTTGAAACAACGTCTATACACGTTTCGTATGGACGAAAGTGAGTACCTTAAAGGTCACATCAGTCAATTTATTACTCTTTTGAATGATTTAACAAAATATTGAGGTTCAAATTGACGATGAAGATCAGGTTATACTATTATTATGCTCTTTATCCCCTTCATACAAGCTCTTCAAGGAGGCCCTAATTTAAGGCAAAATAATTTCTCATTCGAGGATGTGAAGGGTTATCTATTGAGTAAAGACAAACTCAACAATAAGTTTTCTTCGGATAGCAAGTCAGATAGGCAAGCCTCGGTTTTGCAAAAAGTTAAGTCACGTCAAGACAGATTGTTACATACTGCAAAACAAAAGAGCTGCGATTTTTATGGGATATAAAAAGGGGGGAAAATACCTAAACTCAAGAGGAGTGTGCATAAAAAGAGGAGAAATCACCAAAGCCTTCAAGCATCGAGGATTGATGGAAATCATTGGGTAGACTCAATTTCTCCATCTATTTTTTTTTCTTGTTTCTTTTTCTATGATTAGTTTCTTGTTTTTATTTTAAGATTGTTTTTCAATTTTTTGATGAACTAAGTTTTCATTTTTAGGATTGCAATGGATTCAATGTTTAGTTAATTGAATTTTTTTTTCTATTTCCATCTTTTTTTATTTTTAATACAGAATTGATTATTTACTCATTCTTGTTCTTCATTGATAATAGTCTGATCAATTATTAATTTGATAAAACTTAATGAAATTGGAAAAGGATTTTTCGTTTTAGGTCTAGAATAAATAACTCTTTGTCTATATTAGATGGTCAATTTTTTATTCCTAATAGCCATAACTGAGATTTGTTCTTAATCAATTTGGTCTAAATTATTGGCATATAAATATATTTCGATAATAAGATTTAATTAGTTCTTTAATTGCTTGAAAGAGAATTAAGAGAATTTTAGTACTTTAGGTCAATAATCAACTTTATTGTGATAAAATTGGGTGGATATTGAACAATTAGCTAATGCATTAGACCAAATTATAATTATGCTCTTATTATTGATTGATTGTTTCGTTTTAATTTACCTTGCTCATTTTTATTTGTTTGATTTAAATTAAAAATATGTATTATCGATTTATTTGGATAGGTTATAAAGTAAAACTCACAATACGTATACTAGTGTGTGCGCTTTTTAAGAAATGGTAGAAGTGCACATATGTAAATGATGCGTGGGTACCTAAGGTTGGGTCATTGAAAGATTGGCTTCTTCAGCCAATCGATTGGCTAAAGGATTGAAGTTACTGATATGGTTGATGGATATGGAGATTGTAGGTGGGACTCATTTACACATTGGTTGGACCATTCAATAGTGATGCACATTGCAATAATGCCTTCACCGAGAGAACATTTAGGACTTGATATGTGCATATGGAATTGGTCAAACTCGAGTAAATTTATAGTTTTTTTATGCATATAAACGGATGACTACAGATATATTGGCACCAAAAGACTCCTTTTGTCTTAATGCTTGAAAGCTTAAGGCTTATCAATGAGAGACAGTTCTTATGGCTAGTGATAAGGGAGAGATTATGCTCAAATAATGAGAGATGTCCGGGCAAGTTAACAGATGATGCCTCTTGTAAGACTTGTAGCGCATGCTAGGGACAGCACTTCACGCTTTGTGGGCAGTTTATGTGACAGTTCGATTTTAACCTTAATCGGAACGGTAGTTTCGAGACCACGAATCCGTGTCGAAAAAATATTTTAATATTATTTTCTATGCTTATTATGTGTGAATTAGAGTGTGTGAAAAGTTCGTATTAAAATTTGATCGTTTTAATGCTTAATTGTGAAAAAAGGCTTAATCGCATAAAAAGAAAAATTTGGTGGTTAAATGTGTAAGTACTGAATTGATGATGTCTTTATAAATTGGAAGTTTAAAATAGCAAATTGACCATAAAATGGATATAGTGGCTGGTCATGATTTGCATGTAATAGTGATTTGGGGTTTTTATTATATTATATGCTATAATGTATTATTTTAATATAAGTGATAATAATATAATAGATAAAAGATGAAAAAGTGTTCATCTTCTTCTTGTTTTGACCGAAAATAAAAGAAAAGAGAAAGAAAAAGGTTTAGCTCCATTCGGCCATGCTTGAATTTGATTAAGGTGAGTGTTTAGCTCGGTTTTTAATAATTTTTACATTTTTGATATCGTTGTTATGTAATTTAGCTAGCCCATGCTTGAAATTTTGAAATTGTTGTGTATTTTGTGAATTGACATTGAAGAAAGTTTGTTGTTTTTGTGGTTTGATGATGGAATATTGATTTTGTGAGATAGATTAATAAGTTTTGTTCTTGAATTTTTGATGAAATTGAATGATTTGGATTAAATTGCAAAAATAAAATTTTGAGGGACTAAAATGCAAAATAAATGGAATGTATGAGCTGGTAATGAGTCAATAAATATTCGGCCCTAAAGAAGTATGTGCAAATTTTGAGTGTTTTGTGTTTTATGCTATAGGGACTAAATTATAAAAAGTGTAAAATTTAGGGGTAAAATTGTAAATTGCCCAATTATATGTTTTTGGATTGAATTGAATGAAAATATGTTAAATGAGCTTAATTTGAAATTTATATAGACCAAGAACAAAAAGGATTGGGAGTGAATCGGGGAAAGGAGAAGATAATCGAATAGTCGGGAAACAAAATCCGTCGATACTCGAGGTAAGTTTTTAAGCAATTGAGTTGAATTGAAGTTTCATTTATAATAATGTAAGTAATTTAAATGGAAGTATATATATATAGATAATGAATATTGCCGAATGTGTTTTGAAATTATGAGTTGATTTGAAATATATATATATGGGTTGATTATAAGTTTATGTGTACATGTATGAAATCGGTCATTTGGCACTAAGTGTGCAAATTTTAAAATACCGAGCACTAAGTGTGCGATATCGGTCATTTGGCACTAAGTGTGTGAATTTTAAAATATCGAGCACTAAGTGTGCGAAATCGGTTGTAATGCACTAAATGTGCGAATCGAATTTCCGAGCACTAAGTGTGCGAAATCGGAAAAAGAGCTTAAGTGTGCAATGAATTTTTATATTTTGAAATGAATTTGGTAAGTTGATATTAGGAGATGTTATTGTTTGAAATCAAGCATGAGTGATAATTTGGTTTGGATGGAATGTATTTATTCAATATATAGTTTGATTGATATAAGTCGATATGGAGAAATGCTTGTAAAATCTCATTGATTGCTAATATGATTATACAATGTGGTTCGGCTAAATGGAATTTGTATAAGGAGTTCATGTTATTATTTTTTATCTTGAATATGCAATTTATATGAGTTTGAAATGCAAATATAAGTTCGGTAAGTAAAATGTATGTGAAATCTATTATCGAAAGTTTGGATGTTCGGTCTTTGGTCTATTAAGAAGCGAAAACTTTGAAATATGTTGTGAATTTATAGTATTGGTTAGAAACCTTGGTAGTGCTTATATTAATTTGATTTTTTTTAATACAAAGATATAATGCATTGTTGTTGTGAAATTGCTTATAACTTACTAAGCTATGATAACTTACTTTGTGTGTTTAATTATGTTATTTTATAGATTTTGAAGTCTAGCTACGAGCTCGGACATCGTTTTGGAACATCATCACACTATCGATTGCTATTTTGGTATTTTAAAAGTTTGAAACTATGAACATATATGGCATGTATAGGCTAGAAATATTATGTTTGGTTTTGAAGTTGTATATATTTGTATAAGCTATGCGAAAATGACTTGTCCATCTTGTTAATCTTGGAATTTATATTTTGGTTTGATGATTATGTTTGGTTGTGATTTTGGTTGATTTGGTTTTAGTATATATAAGTATGGTTAATGTATAGAGTTTAAATGAAATGGAGTAAAGATGTTATAAACTAGTTAACCATATTTTGCAATGAAACAGTTTTTGGTTAACAGCAGTGACGTGATTTTGAAAAATCACAAAAAATAGGAGAAATGGAATTAGAAAGTGAATAAGATATAGAATTAAATCTTATTGTGTCTATTTTTATATGAAAGAAACAGAGTAGGCAAAGGAATTTTATATTATGAGATATTTAAATTTAAGTGGGACTAGTTCTGAATGACTTCATGATTCCCTATTCTGTCTTGGAAAAATTATTGAAAATTGTACAAAAATAATCATGGAGTATAGTTTATATTCTTAGAATCCTTAATGGGTCTATTTTTTATTGGAATAAACGAGAACATTATTTGTATTTTGTACAATGAGGTAACTGAGTTTTTGTAAAGATAGGTCAGAACCATCGAACAGTGAAATAAGGGAAATTTTAATGAATAAAATGTATTAATTGGACAAATGAAAAATTCTAGAAAAATAAAAGTAAGAAGATATATGAGTCTAGTTTCAAGGAAAATTTACAGATCTAAATTTCGAGTTTCATAACTCGAGTTATAGTCAATTTAGTCAATATGACGCAGATGGACAGTTTCAATTTTTATGCCCCAAATTAGTAGTTAAAGTCTAGTAATGCCTCATGCTCGACTCCAGCAACGGTCTCGGGTAAGGGGTGTCACAGTTTAGGTGAGGATAATTCCCAATGCAATGCAACAAAGCTTCTTCACCTCTAATTTAAACAGCTGGCTACTTGATAACTTTGATAATAATCTTGCTTTATAGTTTGATGATGTTGAATGGGAAAAGTTGTTCGGAATTACATGTTGGTGGATTTGGAAGCAATGTAGTGCGGATATTTTTAAGGGAGAAAGTTGTAGTGCTAACAAGGTGGTGGTGTTGGGAGATGAATGTAGAGTATGTCGCTCGTTTGGCCAAGTGCCAACACAGATAATACAAGCCGTAGCAATTGCAGTCTCCCTCATGCTGGGTGTGTTAAATTAAATGTTGATGGGGCAGTAGAATCGAATTTTGCAGGGGCATCTACAGGTGGAGTCATAAGAGACATGTATTGGAATTGACTAGTTGGCTACAATAGAAGTATTTGCTTAGAATCAATATTTAAGGTTGAATTATGGGCAGCTCTAGATGGTTTAAATGTGGTATAGCAGTGGGGTTTTAAGAAAGTCATGGTGGAAAGTGATAATGATATGGTTGTACAATTGCTAAATGAGGATATGGTTGACTCATACTTGCACTCTTTACTTCAAAACATCAAGGAGTTGTGTCGAAGACAACAGTAGATCATCGTATCGCATACCCCATAAAAAGCTAATTAAGTGGTTGATTATGCTGCCAAGTTCCCTACAAGAATAAAACTTACTAGGCAGTGCTTTGAGAATCATATACCTAAAGCATATGGAAATTGCTTAGCAATCACGTAACGAGTGCTCAATAGATGTAATAAGTCTACATATTTCTTTCTTTTTTTTTTTAATTTCATAAGCAGTGCTGAGAAATTGATATGTCTTTTTCTTTTTAATATTTTACTACAATCTTATGTCAACCTGGGTCTAAAAATTTTATTATCAGTGTAGAAAATATTTTCAGACACTTAAATAATATGTGGTGAGTGAGGTGGGAGATCCTTGTACGCAATTGGCGGAGCTTCCGATGAGCGGCTGGTGGAAGTTACCATGAAACTTCCTCCCCTCTTTCCTCGTCCCTTCTCAATTTCCAATTAATAATTTCAGCAAATATTTCCTCTACGTTTCTTCAGTAAGGATGGCATGAACCCGATTTTGTCTCCCCCTAGCCACAACCTTTATTAGCGTTTTCCTTCTTTTTTACAGATTCAATCAAACTCCCTTTCTTTTTCTTTTCAGATCATCTTCTCTTTCATCACCTCCTAGCTAGGTTCAAACAGGTAGACATTCAATCAAACAATGGCTGGTATGCTTCCTGGTGTTGAATGTGCTAGAAGAAGACGGATCCACCCAACGGGAGCCTTATCTGATTCACCAACCCCTCCTCCTTATCGCTTCACAGGGAAATCCGCTTTTTGTTTGTATACCACCAACCAGGATACTCATTCTTGTTTACAGGTACTTTCTCTTTTCCTATATAGTTCCATCTCTTTACAGCGTTTATATTGTGTTATTATAGATTGCAGTTACTGTAATTGTTAATCGGTCGTACTTATGAAAAATTATTAACAGCAATTGGTCTGTAATCATATTTTCATCATGGCAGCAATATAAGAGGAGATTATAACTGAGATTGACTTGAGTTTTAATTTGGGATGTGAATATATTGAAGCAAAGGAGCATATTAGATGAGGCCTGTGAAGATGAGGAGCTGGGACGGATAGCAAGAGAAGCTAAGAAAAGATTAGATGAGAGGTTGAGATCACAACCTAAGAGGTACTAGAATGGGAAATTATTTATTTATTTATTTATTATTTCAAGTCTCATTTCCCCTTACTTTGGGCATTGAAAATCAATCCATCAGGCAAAATAGCAATGAAAATGGGATGAAAGGGGAGTTGCAGTCAAAGAAGAAGAGTGTGAGTTGGCCCAAACTGAGTTGGAAGAAGTGTTAAACTCAACTTGTTGAATCAAATTCCTAAGGTATTCCAACAGGTTGTACAACTTTTCTTTAGTGTACCCAAGATTACTCTACTGCTTCTACACCAGTTAATTCTCTCATTTTGAGAGTTGGGTTATGTTTTTGGAGATAGTTTCTATTATAGAGTTTGGAAATCCATGTATTTTCTTTTTTGCCTAAATTGTGTAAATATGATATGAAATTATCAAATATATTAATATTTAAATAATAGTATGATATGTGTGGATTATCCCTAAATTTTATGTTCATCGTGGTATGATTGTATATTATTTTGTGTTATTCATAGTTGCCTAATTGTTGTGATCTATGTATGTCCAAAATAGAAAATCATGAATGATATTGTGTGAGTATGTATTATTTAAGAAATCTGCTGATATTATAAAAATAATATTGTTTAAAATAAAAATATTTATAATAAAGATAAAATAAAATTTAAATAATGAAATTTACAGTTATGTCTCAATTTGTAAAATATCCAAATCTAGAAATATGACATATGTGTCACAAATAAGGCTTAAAAATAGGATTAAATTGAATTTACTAATAATAGTTGAGTGCAATTATAAGGTGCATTATATTTCTAAGAAGAAATTCAGGTTTAAATTTTAAATATGGCATTGTTGAAATAGAAAATCATAAATTTCGAAAAAAAAATAACTTTTATAAATCATAAAACGAACTTTAAAATTGAATTGTAATGTAATTTAAATACCTAGGAAAAATACTTGGATCGTAAAACGAATATGTATATTTTGAAATCAATTTATTGTTCGTAACTAATTTTTTTTACAGATCATAAAAGGAAATCTTCATAACTAACTTTTTTAAGTGTCATAATTAACCTTAAAAATAGTATACATGTAACTTTCGTTAATTAAAAAATTAAAAGTAAATGCTATTTAATAAATTTTAATTTATTAACTATTAAATAAATAAAAGAAATCATGCAGAAATTTTCAAACCTCATTATAGTGGGAGGTTTTAATATTAGTATTATATAAAAATATGTATATGACAATTGTCATGTTAGTAACGTTAAAAATATTAAATTTTTCATTCATTTAGAGTGGTTTGACAAACGATACAAATTTAAGAATTAAAAAAAAAAAATCAAATGAATGGTTAAAACATTTTTTTAATAAAATTAAAGGGTTAAATAAATCATTATACCTTATATAAAAGTATAATTTTCGGAATTCATTAAAATAATATATTAAATGCAAATGGAATTTAAAAAAATTAAAACTTTTTTAAACTGGTAACTATTTTAATTGGTGCTTGTTGAATCCTCAGGCCAATTATAAATTGATTTCAATATATTTATAAATTGATTTCAATATATTTGAAACCTCGTTTTATTATAGGGATTGGATCAGATTGATCCTCCTATTATGAAATGGATCAATTTAGTTTTTATATTTTAAAAAAATATCAAGTAAGGTCAAATTTCAACGGAGTTAACGAGGTTATATTTTGAAAGCTTTTTATGATTTTGTAGATGAAATATTTTGTTTAGAGTTGAACTATAAATAAATAAAAAAATTAATTTTCGTGTCATTTTTTAATCAATAAATATTAATGCTATCCCAGTTTGATTTTATTTGATTCTTTTTAAAAGTATTTAAAAATAGAGGGACTAATTTGATTCATTCCCTAGAATAGGGGACTTCACAGGTATGTTTACCATTATAAATTAGAAAAAGATGAAAAGAAGAGAAAACGACAGCGTTGAATAAAAATAATTGGGCATTGTGTTTCTTCCTCCTCTCTTTCATCTCTCAACGGCTAGTTTCAAGTTACCGTTTTAAGTTCTCCCCCAAGATTCAAAAATCCAATTAACAACCCCACCTTCTTCAGATTTCTACAACATTCCTCAAAAAGAAATTGTTTCTTTCAAAAATCAAACCACTGGCAACTAAAATCATCAATCTAAAATCCAGATTCAACCCATTTTCAAGCTCTCATCAACAAATCAAAAGGTCAAAAATGGTGTACAGTTATACCCCAACATACTACTCCACCATCCATGATTCCATCACTTCACTTTGCAAGACAATCCTCCCTTTCTCCTTCAAGAAAAAGAGATTGCCTGCTTCTGAACTCAGGCTTTCCAAGCTTCAATCTGATAATCTGAAATGGCAGCAGGATTCCTTTCACCAGATACTCAATCTCATGGGTCTGCATAAAGAAGGGATTTTGGGTGAAGCTGAAGTTACTGCTTTTAGAACTCATTTGCTTGACACCCTCATTGCTTCTCCACCTGAACTTGAACAGCCTGTTATCTTGAGAGATAAACTGCTCTTCTTGCAGGTAACTATAATCTCTCTCTCCTTTTTTTGTGCGTGTGTTTTAGTTGAGTGAGTGAAATTATTCTTCAAATTTGATTTCCTTTTGTTGTAGGAACTGCTTTATGCAAAATGTATATCTGAGGAGGAGTACCATTCTTCAAAAAGGCCTTTGTTGCAGCGGTTAGCAGTACAAGGAGCTGAAATCGAGACCAGAGATTTAGTCGTTGCGAATCCGAAAGATTTGAAAGAGAATCAAGAAGAAGAATGGTCTGTGATTGACTTGAAGGATGATAGAGACAATGTGTTGCATTCCAATAATAAATCGAAGAACAACTCTGCCATGAATCAGATCAAAGGAGGAGCCTCGGTTTTCGGGTTCGGATCATTCCAGAAGCCAAGTAAAAACAGATCAGAAAAGAGCATTTTCGATGTGGATTCAAAACCATCATCATCAGCCTTTATGGAGGGTAAGGAAAGTGAAACAAAATCAATTCTAATGCAAGAAGAAGCATTCCCAACCGAATCTGTGAAGGAGAATGGTGGCGCAAAAAGAAAACCATTTAAAACCCTGTTTCATAGAGAGCAAAGAGAGGGGCGAAATAATGGCCCTGGTTCAGAGGAGAAAGCATCAAAATCAGCAAAGAAACAATGGGGTTTTGATGGTTTCAAGAAATGGAGAAATGATTCAGAGGATGAGACAGCTCCTTTGCCTCTTAACGAAAGATCAGATAGTGAAGCATTCATGGGGTCATGCCAACTTGTTGCAACTCCCATCGGAGAGGGACCAGACACGAAACAGATTAAGAGGAAGCTGCTTGCAAATGGAGCTCCATCGGATTTCTTCATCGATAAGGTTCATCTTAGTGTTGAAGAAAAGGAAAAAAAAAAATGTTGTTCTACTTGTTGTATACTAGTGTTAGCTTATATCAAATATCCACTTGCAGGTAGTAGGAGACAAAATAAAGAAGGAGCTATCACGAATTCAATCAGAGCTCTCCACCACAAACTCCAATCTTAAATTTTCGTAAGCAAATTCTTTCCATTAAACCTTAAATCCTATTTTGCTTTGCATATTTGCCTAAGTTTTGTTGTGCTTCTTGTAATTCCACTAGGGATGATCAAATTGAAGCAATTTCCACAACCCTTCCTGTGGACAAGGCTGACCTCAAAAAGTTCTTTCCCAAGTAAGGATGCTAAAAAAATCATGATTTTCTTACACGGCCAAATGATGAACATTTCTGTTTCTTATTGTCTGTATTTTTTTTGCCAATGTTGAAGGTCGTGGTGTGAGAGATATGGAGAGGTAGTTCTAGATGTGGTGAAGAAAGAATTCAGGGAGCATGTAGGAGAGATGGAAAACATGAGATATGTTACCAGACAGAAGCTTAAAAACAACTCAAGGCGATGGACTACTTTTGATGATGATAATGAGAATTGCCACCCAAATCTCTTTGATAATAAAAACCCAAATCCTGAATCAGCTGTCTTCCAAGATCACAACCCCTTTTGGAACCAAAGGCGTGGCTCTTCTTCTTTCCTGGGTTAAAGGTGAAAAACCAACTATGCAACTGCTAATATTTGTGTTGTTAATTTCTCAAGTTATATATTATGTATTTAAGATTGTACCAGTGCATTAACTGTTAAAGAAGAACTCTGTTCTTCTAAGTAATCATACTGCCGCTTCATCTTCATTTTAATGCCAAGGTTGATGCCATCCTTTTCAAACTCATTTTTATTCCTGCTTGATTGATTATACATGCCAACATCCTTAAGCATCGATAATAACCCAGCAATGGTTTTTGATTGATTACATTAAAGATGTAGCCATCAATGAGTAAAGTGCAAGGCAAAAAAGATCCTATTTCCTCATTTTGCTAAACTTAATAATTCCACATAGGCCACATCTACGAGGAAAAAAAGATGCTACATCATGGTAAACAGGAAATAATTATAGATTTAACATTTATACAAGAATCCATTACTATATTTACATGTATATGTACAGTTACATCAAAGAGATGGAATCTCAGAGTTTGAGACAGAAGACTCCCCACCACCATGACGAACATCGCCTCTGCAAAGTGGGCACACTCTGCAAACCAAGAGTAAAAAAAGAGAGAAAAAAAGAAAAAAGTAAGTTCCCGAAAGAGAGGGAAAAAGAAAAACAACGCATGGTGCAGGGAAAGTGTAGCAATACCCGTGTATCTCTTTGAGCCATTTATCCACACAAGACATGTGAAACTCATGCTGGCAAGGCAGAATTCTTATTTGGTCCCCTTCCTCATATTCACCCAAACATATATGACACCTATATATAACAGGGTCAATAGATGCAATGTGAACATAATTATTAAAAAGAAAGGCAAAACTGAGTATCTCTACAAGTAGTAACAAAGAAAGAACTTACTGTTCAACAGCATCCCTGTCCTCAGCTACATTTGCCTTTTTGTGACTTCTGAGGGGGAAAGAATCAACTACAGATTCGGGAGCCGGTGGTGATACCATGGATAGGGAAAGTGATACTGGTTGACGATGCAAAACCTACAAATTATTATATGGTAAGTTAGGAAATACAAGATTAACTTTTCACGGACTACAGGGACAGTAGACAAAATTATAGAAACAAGATGATTTGACATTAGACAAGTAGAAAGAACATGCCAGTTGCTAAAGGAAAACTACCTCAAATAGAGCCTCAGCAAGCATAACTATTCGAGATATGCTTACACGGGCACTAGGCTCATCACTTATCAGGGAAGAATCACATGAGCAAGTGCCATCAGGGTGGATTCCAGATGGACAAAATGTAGTTCGCCGATGATTTTCATCATGTCCACCATGCAGCCTTAACCAATTCTGAAAAGAACCAAGTGAGATAATTAATAAAAGTTACCTAAGGGAACTAGGCAGGGCAATGAGGTGGAGGGACAGATATTGCTTTATCTCTCCGACCCCACCTTTAGAGATTACCCTGTCACATGATACCATCCCTGCCTCCATGGAAGTTGGTTACATCCATACCCACTCTGCTCCACGCTTACCTCAATTCTTTAAAATTATAATTTAATTATGAATACCATATCTTAAATTAAACTATTAATATTACTCACTTTAAGCAAGACCGATTACTAAAAGTTTCCACTTTTACATAAAATATGTATATGAACATTTAAGGATGTATATGACAAAGTGTAAAATATATAAAAGGATAAAACAGTAATTCTATATGCAGGGCAGCATGGAACAAACTGGCCTGCTTTCAAACAAATTATAACCCACCCACCCACCCCCCTCCCCCTGGGTGCACTTTCAAATAAAAATTCATCCATTCAGGGCAGACCAGTGCAGAACCGATAGAGTAAAATTTTGCCATCCAAAAGGGATCAGACTGACAAAATATTCTGACATGATTACAATTAAGATTAGAATTAAAGCCTTCAAGGATGCATAACTGGATACAAAAGATGTCCTAATTTCTAACAAAAAAATTGAACAAGGCTCAAAGAACAAAGGACCATAAGCACCACCATCCAGGAATACTAGAGCCAAGATAATTTTCAAAAGAAAACTAGTTACTTAAAGCAAGATCTACTAAAAGCAAGTTGAATAACATATAAATCAAAGTGCTTTGTAATTAAATACCTCTAGTCTTGAGTGTCGTCTTCGTTCATTTAATCTATGAATTCTACTGCTGAGGTAACCAGAATCACCTGCAGCCCCATCATAAAAGAAATCACCATCGAAATCAAGGAGCCATCTGTTATCAAATTCTGGATCATTATTATCATCTGTTGAAAGAAAAATGGACTGGGAATTATTAACTCTTCTGGAACTACGTCTCGAAAAAGCATCCGAAAACATTCTTCTGCTATTCCTCCTGGATTCACGATTACTTGTATCAGCGGTGCCACCCGATAAAATATTGGAAGAGAGACTCACGAGATCAACATGAAGAACACTTCCATCTCCCTGTCTCCTCTCCCTATTAGATAGGAGAAATCCTAAACCTGAAGGCATCACTTCTATAATGGATTCACCTCCGATGGAGTGAGAAGTCTCCGGTTCTGAGGCATGAGGAGCAGAAGCAAAACCAGAGTTACGTACTGTTGTTACTTCACCCGACTCATTCTCAACAGGTATCCTGTGCGAATTTGAATCTTCAAGCCCTCGAGGAGACAAAATACTTGGCTCAGGACAGACCTCAGACACACCCTTGTTTGCATTTTCAAATCTAACTGCACCCTCATTAGTCGAAAGATTTTCTGAGACAGGATCTGAAGACTGTTGTTCTATAAAGGGAGTGCTAGCTGAAGTACTACTATCCTTATGAGATTCACCGTGATTATAACCAGCATCTACCTGAGAAGCAACTAACTCTGTATTTTCAGTCAAGCATTTCCTACAATGACTAGTTTCTACATCTCTAGAACCGCCTTCAACAGAGGAATTCTGACTGGCTGCAGAACTGCTTTCAGCTGGAATTCCAGTTTCACTATCTATGCTGCTAAATCTTGTTCCCATACTGCATATCAAAGCAGATTCCTCCAAGGGACTTTGGACAATGTTGCTAACTGGGTCAGAGTGATCTGCCGACTTCACCAGAATTTCAGCTTGATAATCTTCCATCTACAACAAAAGAATGTATTGTATCATTCCCTGCAGCATATTCTAGAGCTTCCATGTGAAATGATTAGATTACAACCTAAACACAAAGAAGAAAAGATAACTTCCAAGACATAAACTTGTTAAGGAACATGCAATGCACAAGACATTTGCTGGTGCTAACACAATTATAATTCACTCGACTCTTGTATCCTCAATGACTTCATGGAGCTCTCTTGGTGACCCAGGTTTGGAGCAACAATTATGAAATGCTCAACCACTGCCACAAAAAAGCTTCTCTTTCCGCCTCCTGTCTACATCTTGGAACCGAGAGGAAAGCTAAAAAGTTAAGCTACTTCATGGAATTTTAACTAAAAATGAACTTATTCAAGTGCAAAGTTGTATTGTTCGTTTTAAATAAAGAAAGGAAAAAAAAAAAGAAAGGTAAAAACACCAACTGAAAACAATCTAACCAAGTAAACTTGCTAAATTAATACCAGCCTCCAAGAGTTTGTGTAGCATATTTAAGCTAGAGTGGTCTTAATCCACAGACAAACTATTCAACATATTACACTGCAAAAAGAACATTGCAGTTCTATTTCAGTTCTTCCCTCCAAATAAATGACACACTGACTACTAACCCTAAAATAAAATGAAAATTTGCTTTTAAAAGAGTGAAATTCAGAGAAAAAGACACTTCAGAAATTTAAGCTTTAATGCAACACCAAGCCAACAACCAGACAAGTTTATTCTTTGTGGCAAGGGGGTTGCAAGAACCAGTCAATATTCTCCAATCAAAACTAAAGGCTGACACAGCACAAGAACCAAATCCTGCAAGGAACCAGATTCCTCATGTTCCCTTAAGAGCATTTTCCATTATGAAGCTATTGGGGAATACATAATTGAACCTACTACTGGGGGAAGAGTAGGTCCAAAATATCATATAAGAAAGGCTGGCGCTCAGTATTTGCATCATTCAAACGTCCACGTATAAAACCTTCTCCCAGACCAATACAACATCAAGTAAAGCACTACTTAAAATGAAGCAACCATTAATTTTGGAATTTTTAAAGAGAAGGCGAGCAATTTCAGACAATAAAACAATAAAAATGATCAAAGGAAAAAAAAATATCAATAGAGGAACCCTTGACATAGTTAATTGAGCAATATAAAAAATCAACAATTTACAAATAGTATATATCTAAGCAGAAACCTTAATAGCTATCCCTTTTCGGACCAGAGGACTTAGGAAAAAATAAATCAATTACCATGCAACTTCAAGCCTGAATTAAAGCCAACAAAAAAGGATAGGTTTCTATATGAATTACTAGAAAGAAGTGGTATTTCATATGAATTAAGCCAAACCCAGATCACAAAAATGTTTATTGGACACTAAAAAGAATATAAAAATAAAAAGAACAGGGCCATTGACTTTATGATTAATAACTCCAAAATTAATAAATTCCCATATAATTCAGCAGCCAAATAACCAATCTCAAATAAGCCATTAAAAAAATCAAACTTGTGATAGATAATTACCTCAAGAGGAGCATGAGATGAAGAGGCACCGCAGATGAAAAAAGAAGAGAGTCTGGAACGCCGTTTGGGTCGGCGGTTGAGTCTCCCCCATGATGGGTTCGAGCCTTGTCGGCTGCTACACGACCCCATCCCAGCCCCCTTCTTTCTAAACCTCCTCCTCCTCCTTCAAAGGCTTTCAAGAAAAATAAAATCTTTTCTATCACTGATAGCTTTATTTTCTTCTTTTTGAAAGTGAAAGTCAATAAATGAAGATAGAAGGAGAAGACCCAATTCAATGTTTGAAAAATGACGGAGAGAGAGAGAGAGAGAGAGGGGGAGATGAATTATTTCTATGGGCTTACGTGTGAATGGGGAAAGAAGAAAAGGGGGTGCAGAGGAGCGTTTGTGCTTTGGATTTTTTCTTGGTTCATAAGCTTTGGGTTTTGTTTTATTATACCCGTTTGGATTTGCAATCCTCACAGTTAGCCATCACCTGTCATCTTAATTCATTATCTCACATGAATTGGATCTATTTTTAAAACTTTTAATTACTTTTAATTTTTTAAATTTATTTTTTTATGCCGATTAAGTTTTAATTCGATTGATATTAGCATTATTGTTAATGCAAGACAACTCAGCGTTTGAGTGCATTAAAGTGCAATATCCTCCTATAAATAAATTGAATAATTAAATTGTTAAAAAATCTATTTTATCTATAAAAAAAAAACTCTATTTCTAGAATTTTTATTTTAGATTGACAGTATGCTTAATAATTGTTTTTATTTTTATATAATATATATATGCTTAACAAAAAAAATTATTTTATTCTTTTCATAAACAAAAAACTACAAGGAAATTGAGTGGTTAATTCAAAAATAGTTAAGCATTGGAAGAGGATGGCTGGATGAATAGAATAATAACTTTCACTTTTATAACCAATTTCTATAATTACAGGAATTTGTTTGATTTATTCCGACCGTATACGGTTAATAGGGGAAATTGCATCACTAGTCATTCAATTGTTAGTGTGTTTTTTGTTTTCATCACTAAATTATAAAATTAAAAAAAAAAGCTTTTAATTTTATCACCTACGTTTAGTCCTTAGTATTTACATATTCTATTCATTTGATCTTAATCTTAAATAATTTAATAAATTTAACTCTTCATTTTTACAAATTCTATCAATTTAATCCTCAAATATATCTTTTATCATAAACATATATAAAATTTTCATGTCATCTTTCTATATTTTTAAAAGAAAATTTTCCTATTTCAAAATAATTGATAATAAATTTTGGTAAGAAATTTAAAATGGAATCTTAAATTTGGCATCATTTGGCATGATCGATGTTAGAAAATAATTGCGTTGATTTTTTTTTGTAGCAACAAGTGTTTTCATTTATTTTACAATTTGAGTTTAGTCTTATTCGGACTGGGGTGGTATTTCGGTAAAACCCTCTCAACAATATTAACTCTAATATATAAAGTTGGCTGAAAACTTCGAATACTTGGGAAAAAAATCCCCTCCACTTCTTTCAACTACTTGTTAGTACTTGCGTTGATTTTTAATTAAACTAGAAATATTTTCTATGGTCTCATCTCACGTGATACTAGGGATAAATAAATATTGTATGGAGAAAAAAATAAAACTTGTAATCAATTATATTTGGCATAATGAGTTTTTAGCCCTCAAACTTTAAAAAAAAAAAAAAGAAATATTTTAGCCATCCATTTAATTTTTCGCCTCTTTTAGTCTTTGAACTCGCATTTTTTTGTCAAATCACCCAAAATGGATGGAAATGTTAACGTTTGTTAACTTTGTTGACGTAACATACATATGGATTACCTTGTAGATGACATGTAAATATTTAATTAATTTTTAAAATTTTAAAAAATATTAAAAAATATTTTTAATAATTTTTAATTTTTAAAATCATTTTTTATATTTTTTAAAATTTTAATTTTAATTAAATGCTAACGTGTCATCCACGTTGCAATCAACGTGTATGCAACATCAACAATGTTAAAAAAACTTTAATGTTTCCATTCATTTTGGATGATTTGACAAAAAACACAAGTTTAATGGCTAAAAATGTAACAAATTAAATGAAGGGCCTAAAATGACATTTTTTTGTAAAGTTGGAGGGTCAAAAAAATCATTATGCCATTATATTTTAAATTTTATTTTTTACTCTCGTAAAATTATATAGGCGTTAAGAAATAATATATAGATTTTTTTAGAGAAGTGCTAAATAAATTTTTGAGTTTTTAGATACTATTATAATAAATCAAAATTTAATGACATCTTTAATATTATCAAATCTATTTTTTATATAATTTTTTTAAAAGACCAGAAATTTAATGGTGTCAAAAATTACAGTTTTGAGATCTCGTTTCGAATCCATAAATATTAAATAGGTATATTTACGGAGTTAGTATATAGATAATTGAAATTTGATTAAGTAATTTAGCCTAAATTGTGGTTAATTAAGGCTCAAGGACTAAATTATAAAATTTTAATCGCTATAGATTTTTAATTAAGATAAGGCTTGGGGACATAAATATCAATTATCTAAAGGTCTAAAAGAGTTAATAAACCAAATATTAACATGTTTTAGTGGATGATAATGATAATAGGCATTAATTAAATTAATAGTAAATTAATTAAATAAAACTTAATTAAATTTGTTAGTTAAAATTAATTAAAAGTTAAATAATGAATAAATAACAAATGAAGTGGGAAGAGAGATGAAGTATCATCTTCTTCCTCCCCAAGCAATAGAAACCAAAGAAAAGAAAAGAAAAAAATGAAAGCTTTACGTTATTAAGCATTTAGCCATTCAATTTCAACTAAAGACAACTTCAAGTCGTCAAGAGTGAAAGGAAAAGCGAGAACTGACGGCTAGTGATGTGAGTTTTCGGTTTGTATTTCTATGATTCATGATTAATATAATTATTGCATATTCATGTTAAATTGCATGACTTGGTAATGAGGTGAGTATATAATGGTTGTACGAATTAAATTGTGGTGATTGATATGATATATCGAGATAGAGGACTAAATTGAACAAAATAGAAAATAGCATAATTTAATTGATAAGTGATAATTGGTATGAAATTGCATTGAAACATGTTATATGCTGTGTTGGAATGGTGAACTGATGATGATTTGAAACATGTTATATGAATTGAACTATGTGATGAAATAAAAAAATTGGTTACCCTATTAATTGTTCGGGTAGAGTCGGATATAGTTGGCATTCTATAAGATTAGATTGTGTGTGGGTTTATACTTCGGTTTAGCCGATGATGCACTTATGCGCCAGTATATTTGCTTCAGTTTATCCAATGATGCACTATGTATGCCTATATGATTGCTTCGATTTATCCGATGATGCACTATGTGTGCCAGTATATTTCTTTCAGTTTCTTCGATGATGCATTATGGTGCCAGATTGGTGTGTTGGTTGATTAATCTGAGTATCCATCTTTAGTTCGATTCCGATTAATAAGGAATGTAAAATATGAATTAGATGAATGATATTGGTTAATTGAATTGATAATATAATTTTGTATTATAAAAGAAAAATTGATTGGCTATATGGTAATTGATATGAAATGTGATTGGATTTGGTATATTTGAATACATATGAATTGTGATATATGACAGCATGTGAATAATCACGCGAATCGGTTTATATGAGCCTTAAAGGCCGAATTGAAATTGAACGAGTCAATAGACTCGAGAAAGATAATTGAATTGTAAAACGAATGACTAAATAACATGGGATGAAAATTGAGATTGAATGTCATATTAATGTTATATGTAAATGAAAATGGATTGGTTGCATCTTGTTTTAGAATGCATGATATCACATGTTTAGTTTGATTATTCATTGGAATAGTGTATAAGAATGACATTTGAGTATTCAATTTGCAAATTGCTTTAGTTGAATTGTAGCATATTTGAATTAAATTCTTGTATTGAATAGGTTCATCTTGTGACTTGAATCATGGACATACCACTGATCTTTATTACTCGCATACAAATTTTTTTCTTCTTGAGCAGGTTTAGGTTAATTCCGAGGTCTCGAGAAGTGAATTCAACATCCAGCTAGAGTTCCTTGGCTCAATAAAGTTTGTAAAATCTTATTTTTGTTTAAAGTATGGCATGTATCGAGGTTGGGTCTGTTTTTGGTTTAATAAGTGATCATGTTTATATTAAAGCTTGAAATGGTAACTTGGGAATGGTCAAATGGTGGATTTGTATACGTGAATATGGTATTTGTTTTGGATTGTAAGAAAGGTTGCAATATTGAAACTTATATATGTGAATGTATATGTTAACATGAAAAATCAATGGTAATTATCATAAGTGTTTAAATCAATGGTAATTATCATAAGTGTTTAAGTTAATATGCATGATTAGGTAATATAATGGTATATATGATGTAATATACTAGGAATGAACATTTAAGAATGGTATATTTGGTTGAAATGGTGATTGATTGTGATGAAATTTTTATCTAAGCGAAGCTTGTGGGTACCATTTTGTACCATTTAGAAATAGGTGGTTACGTACGAGACCAAGTCAGTATGTTGCATTGTGGTGAGGAACCCTCAAAGTTGCGAAGTTAACTTGAGATTTTGAAAATATTACAATTTGGTCCTAATTTAATATCGGGTTAGTAATAGGGCTTTCGTAAGCTTGTATAAGACCCGAAAATGATTGTATATCATATTATATGCATGTATTGCTCTTAATTAAATGTATCATGATATACATTGAATGTATTTGATCGTTGTTACTTCGACAATGAATGTGACATCCTGTAACTCTGACCTAACGATCAGGTCGAGTATGGAATGTTACATTTTTAGGGCATGTTTGAATGAAAAATTTATAGAAGAGATTTCATTTCCATTCATTTAAAAAATGAATTTGCTAATTTAGGTAAAAATAATAGAAAATTGTAAAATTTATATTTAAGAAAATACTAGTTAGGTGTTGAGGTACCTTATTTTGTATAAGATTCCTAATGATCCAAATTTTTTGATTGAGGTTATTGAATTGACACTGCAATGAACTCGATACATGTTGTTATCAAGTTCAATACACTTGCAACATATTTAAAACTCGACAACTATGGGTGGTGATTTCAGTTTTGTAGAAGTGTGGCTCATGGTTGTCAAGTTTATGGTTTCAAAGTCTATAAATACAACCCAAAATCACTCCTCCTCCCTTTTTCCAACAACCATGTTTGAATTCAAAACCTTAAAATCCTTTCCCTAATTCTTGAGTTCTTAATGTAAGTATTACTTGTTAGCATTCAATGTTACACTTACCACCACAAATGTCCCACAAAAATATCATAATCATTTAGGGTCTGCTAGACTAAACCCTACCCAAAATTGTTTAATAGTTAAGGAAAAATTATTTAAATTTTATAAGGTTTAGGGAAATAGTTTATTTCATGGTGTTACAATTTCTATATAGTGAATTTGACATCTACCGATTTGATAGATTATTTCATTTGGTATGTCAAATTTAATAACATTATAACAACATCTACTCGACCCGAATCATCGGATTCAGGTATCGGATGATACAACACATAAACACTTAGGCAAAAAAATTTAATTTTACAAATGACGTAAAAGTATTCTAAAACATACTTCTTATTTTATCTTGTACTGTTCTAAAAATAAACTAGGATGTTTAATAATACACTAGATCTTCAAAATCAGTATATGACATTACAATTTAAAACTTTGTTAAAGATGGACTTCTTATGGCGTAGTGTATTAAGCGTCATATTCCTAAGGTGCCCTCTATATACATAACATCGCAACTCAAATTGCTACATAGTTGCAATTACGGATTGGCCCCTCCTGGCGTACACTATCTTAAAGTGAAACCTGCAACATAAACAAACACTTGTAAATTCAAATGAACTTAGCGAGTTTCAACCCAGATTACATTGAAGCATTTTTTATTGAATTTCTCATCTTGAAGATTATGGATTTCCTTTCTGCCTTTGGCTAATACTTTTTCTAATATTAGAGCATACATATACGTCAATCTTTACACTTGATCATCTTACACACAAATCTCACATTAGGCAAAGTTTAAATTTCATTACTCAATACAGATCTCATAATCTTCTTGGAGAACGATTACATTCCTCATAAAGATATTTATACAAATCTACGTTCAACGGACTCTCACACAAATAGATGTTGAATACTTCCATTAGACTATACACACAAATGTTGCTCTTGGCAGATTTTTATAATAACTAATCTTTTAAGGTGAACTTCTTGCAAATCCTATCTTAATGGATTCTCATGCTAAATTTGGTAACTATTAGGATACCAGTCAAATCTTGATTCAACCCAGATCACAACTTATTTGGATGAATAATACATTCTAAGTCATCTCAGACAATCTTATTTCATATCATGAGAACGCTTCGATTTGACAGACAACTTATACTTTAGATAACCTTTTTATATACAGTGTGAAACACTGAGATTTGGCGAATACCATAGAATGTAAATAACTTCCTTACATAGCGTAGGCAAACTCAGATCCCGCGAACACTTATACTTCTCATACTTACGGAAACGCCAAATTTCCTATACCGACGGAACACTATGGTGGATTCACCCTTCAAAAACATTGCTAAGAACTCTTTCAAGAAATGCCCTTAGGTCACATTCACATTTCACCACAAGACTATCCAAACAGAGATATTTTCAAACTTATCTAGATCTCTACCACATAGTCATCTAGTGAATAAGTCTCCAAATTTACACTGATTTCACCACAAAGGCGGTTATCCAAATCTGACCTCAAGGGCATTGCAAAATACGCCACATAGGTATCACAAAATACACCACAAAAGTTTTACAAAATATTACGTGTTTACTGTCCCGACGGACTATCTCAGAGGGTGCCTTGGGTTTCTCCAACATGGTCTTGTACATATTTTCATGTTGTGCTCTATCAGTCCAGTTTACATTTTATTAGAGGCAACATTATAAGTATTCTCATTGTCGTATGATGCCATGGGTCTCTATCACATGGTCTTACACATATTTTCATATCATGATCTGTCAATCTAGTTAGCAATGTATCTGCCCTACCAGAGGCATCACAAATGGTTGTGTTACTCATTTAACACATAACATACTTACATAGATTTATTCACACATTCCTGAAAACGCATACCACACATCATCTTATTTATGCAGCAACTCATAATACACCTCATTTGTTATCATGCAGTAACCTTACGATACTTCATGCACTCATCAACTATTAGAGTGGACATCAACATATGAATAACCAAGTATAAATTAATATCCACGATTCAGGTTAGAGACTCACCTGAAACTCACATTTACTATAGCTTGGAGTTAAATTCGATCGTCTTTTCCGAACCAGCAGCAACAACTGTTTAAAAGAACATGAGATTACCATTAAAATCTCGTTTACAGATAGTTTACCAGTATAACAATTACATACAACCCCATGCAGGGCCTTCTATTCACTCCCTACTATATTTATGCTTCTTAACATCCTTACTCTTTCAAAATCATAACATATAGAACTGTCAAACTTACTAGGAGGTTGAAATATCCATCGATTACCCCCCAAACCCCATCTTCCAATTTAATGAATAAGAAAATAATATTTTAGGTTTAAAAGGAAGAACCAGATTGTGGAACAGAAAGAAGAAAACCCTTTGGATGTTCCATTCATATCATATATATATACTCAATTCCCCTTAATGGATCTTGACAAGTGTTGATTGTATACATAAATTGTCTTTTAAATGCCCTACAAAATCTGGGAAAAATATGAAAAAGAATCTGATGCAGATGTTGTTTGATCAGTCAATCCATTCAATTGACTCCTAGCCAATCACGTTACAGAACCCACCTTGCACAGCATTTGAGCAAACCAAGCGTACCATTTCTTTGGCGATAACTCTCATAAGGCATGTTTTTAAAGATGATTTAATCTCCCAAAATTTTCTCATACACTTAGTAGGCGTTTCATACTCAGTCAAAACTCTGAGGTATACTCTTCGTTTTCCGTACTCTTCCTTTAATTAAAGAATACCCTAAGATAAAATCCTTAGATACTTCTACAGGCAGATACTTTATGCGCCAAAATTTAGTTTGTCGGGAGCCTGTAAAGTGGCAAACTATGCTACCATAGTGCGCCAAAACAGGTAACCTTCACATCTATTCGCCTTCTTCTCGGATCCGCCAAATTTGGGGTGTGACAAACATGCTTCAACATCGAGACACTGTTGTTATCAATATTGAGAGAACATCTCGTAATAAATGGTATATGAAATGTGCACCATCTATTTCGATTCGACTCAAAGTCCACATCAAGGTGTTCGTGATGTTGAAGTTAACGATATTTTCGTATCGAATCTTTATTTGAGTGAAAAATTCCCAATCACCATCAAACCATGTTGCTTTGACATGAAATTGGCATTCAACTCATTTAACACTAAGGAAACATGTCATAAGAGGATGGTGTACCAACCATTGAAACCTATTTTTTTAATATAAAATGTAATGTTATAAGAAATATAAATGTGATGTTGTAGAAAACCATGGGATTTCTTACCTCTTTAGACATATTTTTTCATGTCAAAATATTTTCATACATAAAATATAGCTTTGTAATTAACATATTTTTAAAAATATCATCACATTGTTCAAATTTACATAAAGTTTTTCCAAATAATTAACAAAAAATATCATTAGTATTTTCCATACAATGAATGAGTTTCACATCCGATTTTAAGTCAAATTTTGTCATGATGGAGGCTGAGCTTAAATTGAAGCTGGCTTGTCACCATCATAATCTGTTTCACATGTCGATGGAAAGAAATTGAACTATACACCTAGGTGGCCTGTTAAGAATAATGATGCAGTGAATGGAGAGCTGAGGTGTGTATGGGTTCTTCAGATCAAATAGTTGTGTAAACTTCAAATTTGTTAGTGTCACTTCTATCCTTGACGTTGTAAATGATGAGGGATGTGCATTGTCATAACTAAATCATTCACCAACAGTAAACAAGGAAAAAAAGAGGTTGGGTTAATATGACCTAGTTGGGAGCTTTGACGTGTGGCTCCAACTTTGGCTAAGGTGGGGAGTTTACTTAACCTCGACCTTACCAATAAGCTTATCAATGGTCGGGTGATACACGTTCCCTAACTACTGAATATTCTCCTTCCACATAGAACCGCGCTTGGCCTATCTACAAAAGCTATTGCATATATGCCTCAGAGACTTGGATATTACCATCCTGGATAATTTCCTCATAGATGGAATAATGAGCTTATTAGTCCTAAAAGAGAGCCCATTATGCATGCTCGATTAACCTATATTTATCCTACCCCCTTGAATCTACCCCACGAAGCCTATAGATCACTCGAAATATCTTGCGTCAACTCAAACTATCATTTCTCCCATTCAAGGTGTTCCCATTTTATAATGTGAAAACAAATGATGGGCACATGGGCCTTAAATAATGCATAGTGCTCTTAGGTTGATCCAAGTAGAACGATAAAAATTGCGTTAACAAAATATGATATCCAAAAAAAGTGCAAATATATATATAAAATCAATACGATTATATTCATTAGTACGGATAATCACTCACATTGGATGATAATACAAAATCAACATACCTCTTAATTAGCTCATCCATCGATTTCTCATCATATCCAAGTAAGGTTTTTTTTTTTTTTTTTTTTTTTTTTTTTTTTTTTTTTACAATAGGTATGATCCAAGTGACCTCTAAATCTATTCAGATATTTAATGCAGTGATAATTATAAATATTAGTAATTCTATACATTCTAATATATTAAATATGACTATATTTTTACCTTAGGCTAAGAAGGAGCTCTCATGGCTAAGAAAGGATGGACACTAACCATGACATCCAAATATATTATCATGTTTGCAGAAGTAGACAACATTTATTCATTTCGTCATTTGGTTCTCGAGTCGCCTTACAAAGCTCCCTGTACAAATATGCAAATGTTGCTAAACTCTAGCTGAATGTATCAACCGCATGAAAAGACTCTAGTAGAGGAAGATACATGCAATGTATCTTGTTGCCAAACAACATTCCTCTTACTATCCAAAGCATCCAACTTTGGCATATCAATCCATCTCTTCCACAATTGGACGTGTTGGAGGGACAAGGACAACAAGTCTTTCCAACTATATACATTTCACCCATTTCTCATCCAATTCCTTCTCATTCATAAACAACACATGACCCAACAACCGATAACACTCTAATCCTGCGTCGATGCTGCTAGCTCCAATTACTACTTACCTATTGGTTTGAAGGTTGGTTATTAAAGTGACATCTTTTAACATTATAGTCGATTCCTCATATAGAAAATGGAATGTAATCATTTCTTACCTCCATCTTTCCAACAAGGCGGAAAGTAATTTCGGTATCATTTCAAACATTACTATTGTAGATATTGCATATAAACAACACTCTTCAAGCAATATTGGATACATCATCCAGCTATGGGAAGTTTAAACTATGTCGAGTACAAACAACTCGATTTCTTTGTTATTCAATATATCACCAAAAAATTAATTTTACTAAATCTTCAAAATATTTTTTGCAAATATAAGAATTTTTTAAAAATTGAGTTGAATTTATTTTTTTTCATATTGATGACATGATTTGCTAGGTATTCTTCTTGAAAACTTAAATGACAACCCTTTTCTAGAAAAGAATAAAAAATGATAAGTTTTTGACAAAGTGGGAGATTTAGAATTTGATTTTCGATGGGAACGAAAAAGATGAAAGAGGTGAGATATTTATGAGTGAGGACCTCGACATCCATGAATGTCAAAGTCTTGGTATTAAATGAGTTGATTGATCCAATAAATAAATACCATAGTGAAAATTTACTAACTTGAACTTAATATTCATGAATGTCGAGATTCTACACACTATAGTTTGCGGTACTTTTAAAAAATAACATTTGAGAATATGTTTTTGATAAATAATCAAAATTTTTACTATGGGTGAAAAGGTAAAAAAAAGAAAAACATTAATTTTACAATTATATACCAAAGAATATAAATTTAGTCACATCTATTACGTTGATGAAAAAGGAAAAAGCATAAAAACCTACTTTGGATTTAAAATTATGTGAATGGGTGAATTAGGGTTACTTTTGAAGTTTAATCTTAAAAACTGCTTTAGAAAATAATTTAAAATTTTAAAGGATTAAATAATTTCTTCGAAATTTAACTGTAACTTAATTAATTTCAGCTGCTGCATTGTCCCATTGTTTTTTAATTATTGCTTGTTGTAATTTATCAAAAAAGTTAAAATGTGTTGTAAATTTTTATACTTTGACGGATTTTTAGATTTAGCCTTTATATTTATATATTTAAAATTTTAGAAATTAATTTTTTCTATTTTTTTTTTAAATTTCAGTCTAGTCATTAAAATTATAAGTATTTTCTATCAAATTTACTGATTTAAATTTTTATTAAGATGTCCTTGTATGACATGTCATATGAATGATAGGATATAAACATGATAAGTTGATAAATTTCAACAGAAACTATTAACAACGTTAATAAATGGACTAAGATTTTTAAATTAAGAAAATTAGGAAGATTGAATTTTAACTTTTAAAGTATATGGATTAAATCCTAAATTTTATATAAAAGAGGGACTGACAGCAAATTTTAACCAAAAGAAAAAGAAATAATTGCTATCTTTAAACAACAGGTGGAAGCACTGAGGAGATGACGTGTAAAATTGAGCAAGCGCAGATATTGGAGGGACGGTGGGTGGTTGATGACTATCCTTAAACCACAAATTACACTTTTTGGCATATTATTGACGCTGATGCCTGTTGCCTTAACCCTTTCCAATTTTCATTCACAATCTTACACATTTCTTTCACTTTCGCCTTAAATTTCATATTTTATGTATAATGTTATATACCTTATAAAAACGAAAGCTATGTCTTCATTAAATAATTACAATGTTTTTACGACTTTGATAAAGAAATGCATGGGTTTCAACTTCACAATTATTTTAGTATTCAACTTTGAATTCTTTTTTGTTTTTATATTGTATTTTGAAAATCTTTTTTAGTTAGTCCTTAAACTTCATAATTATTTTTACATTAAAGTTTGGATTTTTTTTGTTCAATTTAGTCCTTCATGTTTCCTTAAAAGAAAGTTTAACCCAAAAAAAGTTTAGACCCCAACGTGGGAACAATTGCAAGTTTAGGAACTAACTTAGACCCCAAAAAATGTTCAAACCTCAATGGGAGAATAATTGTCACGTTCAGGGACTAACTTGAACCAAAAAAAGTTCAAGCCCCAATGTAAGAACAATTACCTAATTCAGGTCCCAAAAAATGCATTAACCCATTTTAATTTTAATAGACATCAATGTCCTAATAATAAAATACACTAAAATTTTTATCTTAATGTTGTTTTGTGATTCATAAGATAATCTTTTTGTGTTCACGACTACCCCTCCCGATAATGTCAATTTTAGAATTCCAACCTAAATTTTGTTCTTGAGAATGCAATGTCATGTACCCTAAAAATGCATCTAAAAACAAGATAATAAAATATTTATGGGTAAGCTACACCCAAGATTACTAAACTATTAGTAAGTTTACATTTTGGTCACTCAACTTTAAAAAAGTTACAAAATAGTTATTGAATTATTCGAAAGTTTTCAATTAATGCACTGAATTGTTAAAATTGTTGTTATATAACATTCTTTGTTCACACCACTGCACCAATCAAAAGCTCTTCTACAGTTCAATTTGTTTTTATGAAACAACTTTAAACATCATAAATCTACAAACTAAAATTCAAACAACTTTATTCTCCGATCTTCAACATTAACTTATACTCATTGATGGGTACTAATCTACTATAATATACCAATTATCAAATCGTTACTTGGAGCTCACTAGCTGGAGCATTTAAAAAAAAAAACTTAATATAATAGCTCAGTGACTTAAATAAAAAACTTTTGAATAGTTCAGTGATCATTTTGTAACTTTCTAAAGATGAGTGGCTAAAACGGAAACTTGCTAATAATTTAGTGACCTTCGATGGAGTTTACCCAAGACTTATAACAATATATATCATCGTTTATTTCACTTGAAGTTGGGGGCACATCAAAACAAAAGACGACAGAGGAGATAGAGATAATTGATTAGGTGATAGCAGGAAGATGCAAGGCCATACTCATGATCAACCAATCCACCAAGCCCATCACTCACACGCAGCGCCACCTCATGTACCACACCCAGCGCCACCGCATGTATCAAATCACCCTCCCCCAGGGCCGCCACCTCCACAGCCTTCACATGTACCAGCGGGTCCTGATCCACCTTCAGTGCCTGCATATGCACCACCAGGTCCTCCTCCTTCTCATCACCAACATGGTCCACCACCACCTTCTGTGCCCGCATATGCACCACCTGGTCCTCTTCCAGCACGCCCCCAAGCCCCCCCTCGGCCACCTCAGGAGCAAGGCTGCTGTATGATAATATAAGTAAGATTTGCAAATGTAGTTGATGTTGACATTAATTAAAGAAAGTAGTGTTAATTTTACTAAGTTGGGATTCAAATATTATTTAGATAGAATCGGGTTTGTTGTTCATATTTGTATGTATGGTGATGGAAATGGTAGCTTCATCAAGCCCTTCTCCTGTGCCTGTGGCATTTTATGGTATCTTGGTCTTAATAAAATGAATTATAATTAGTATGGTATTGCTTCCATTTTTATGTTGCTTTATATCGATTCATCCGAATTGTATTGTATTGATAACATTTTGATTTTTTTTTCATTTTTGCGTTTTGATTTTCAAACCAATTTCATATATATATATATATCATTTTTATGTTGTTTTATATAAACTTGAAATATACCTTCTTTTTGGAATGATAGCAAAAACAAGAAGACAAAAACAAAAACATAATTATTGAGAACCTAACCTATGTATGTAGGGCCAACATAGGATGCATATGTTTGTGATGCCATTTTGGCCACTTGTTCCACTCAATATTCACGTTAACGAGTGTGGAGCGGATGTTTTTGTAGTTTATGAAAGTTTTAATTTTGAGTTCTTATGTTTTCTAAATTTTAAAAGTTTATGGATAATATTAAATTCATTAAATTAAATTATGTTATTTCTAAAATTTAATGGGACAAATATATTATTATATGTATAATATTATGTGAGTTTGTTACTTCCATATATTATTTACTGGAAAATTAGTTAATGGATTAATGATTGTCATTTATATCAATACTAAAATTTCAAAAGTTAAAAAGTATAAGGACTTAAAATAATCCAACCGAAGAATATGAGCAAACCCATAATTGTATGTATAGTACAAAACTAGTAATTGAATTTCACCAAATGAACTTAACTAATAATATTTCGGTTATGACTAAAATTTCAAAATTTAAAAAGTACAAAATTAAAATTGATCAAATTAAAATATGAGGACTAAATTTAAAAGCCTCACAAAATATGCAAAATTTAATCTATATCCTCGTTTAGAGGTTGAAGCTCCACGGCACTATGATTGAATAAGTTGCGTCGGTGTAGGAAAATATGACATTATTTCTACATGGAATTCCATATAGTCCAAAGAACACAAATGTAGAGTGGTCATCCTTGAGAGCATTCTTAATAACCTCCCTTCTCAACCATTGTCGTGTCTATTGCACATTGTGACTGTGGTGCTAGCTGTTGTAGAAATCTAAATGGTGAGTGCACTCAAAATTTAGCATCATAATTAAGCTAACTTGCAAACAATTCTATTAAAAAAGCCCTTGGATAATATTAACTCATTAGTCATTATAGCCTATACTTCACCTTCTTATTGACTTATTCCAAGAGCCAAGTGTACAAGTGAGGATGCTCGTAATGTAGACCCTGTAAATCTTCAACTCCAAATATATATAATCTAAGTTCGAAACAAAAACCATACAAATTTATATAAAAAAAATTGATATAAAAATTGAATGTTATTTTAGTTGAAATAGTAAAATTTAGTTATTAAAAAACGTGACTTTATGGGTTTGAATTTCATGATTCTCATCATATGTATGTATTTTTTTTAGATTCGTCAGTATGTGTAAATATTATTAAAATAATATTTATTCATTTGTAAAAGAATGGGTTTTGGTCATTTTACACATTAGCGTGTGTTTTTTTTTTATTTCTCAAGGTATCTATCGGAGCAAATCCAGTAACTAATTATCCACATTATGTGGGCCCATTAAGGGATAGTTGCTGGCTATAAATTTTAATCTCACAAGTGGAATTAAAATATTTTGGTTAAATTCTACCATTAATCATTGTATTTTGGAAAAGTTGTGCATTTAATTCCTATACTTTAATTTGATAAACTTTAATCCTTATACTTTTCAAATTTTAAAATTATGAAACAATATTTATTAAATTTGTTAAGTCGTGATTTTGGTTTCAAAATTTAGAGAAATTATGACTTTCTTTTTAAATAGGGGAAAATTACACAGATAGTCATCTAACTATAAAAAATTTTCATTTTAGACACAAAATAAAAAGTTTGCAATTTAAACACCAACGTTACATAGTTCGATCATTTTGATCACTCTTATTAAAATCACAAATGGCAAATTGACGTGACAGTTAAAAACCTAGTATAATAACAAATTTAGCTTTTAACTTTTACATACTAGATCAATTTAGTCATAATTTTAACAAATTAACTCTCAAAATTTACAAATGTTCTCAATTCGATTCTAATTCTAAAAAATTCAAAGAAATATATAAAAGTACACGAATAATTTTTAAAAATATATAATAATAAATTAAAAATATATATTAAAAATAAAAAATGCCTCTTCCTCTCCCGTCTTTTTAACTGCCACATTAGCTTGTAGTTTGTGACTTTAACAGAAGTGACCAAAATGGCCGAACTATGTAACGTGGGTGCTTATATTGCAAACTTTTTTATTTTGTCTGCCTAAAATGAAAATATTTAATAGTTGGGTAACTATCTGTATAGTTTAACCAATCATTTCTCCAAATAATGTAAATGTGGAGGCCCATTTTGATAAGCTGACCCAAACTCATCCATTACGAAAGAGGATCTATTAGTTAGCTTAGGGTTTTCTCACAGAAAGCAAATCTCTTTCATTTGCCCGCACTAGCAGCAGCAGCGCCACACTCTTCACAGTGCTGATCAACCATGGCGGAGCAGGTGCACCCGCCTATCTACTCTGTCTTCCTTTTTCACTCTTTTATCTTCTTTGCATCTCATTTTTTTTTCTTTTGATTGCAGACCGAGAAGGCATTTCTAAAGCAACCCAAAGTGTTTTTAAGGTAATCTTAATACTAAACCATGAAAAATCTCTCACCTTTATAATTTTTTCGGATTTGGGTTTTTTGGAGTTTAGGTGGGTTTTAATGATGTTGTTTCTATTTCAGCTCCAAGAAATCTGGGAAAGGGAAGAGACCAGGAAAGGGAGGAAACCGCTTCTGGAAGAGCATTGGTTTGGGCTTCAAAACCCCTCGTGAAGCCACTGAAGGTAGGTTTGTATTTGTTCTTTTTAAATGTGTTTAGGGTGGTATGGATGGTCTATTTATGCAAAATCTATTTAAGCTTTGAATGTTCTACCTAGAAACTAGTGTCATGTTTATTTATAATTCCTTTATTTATATTATGCACACTCAAATTATATATATGTTTCAGTGTTCTTTATGGGAAATAAAGATGATTCAATTGACACCTAGATAAGGACTATGTAGAATGTATTTCTGTGCATTGAGAGTTCAGTCAAATAATGTTTTTGCATATTTGATTTCTAAAGGAACCTACATCGACAAGAAATGCCCATTCACCGGCACTGTTTCCATCAGGGGTCGCATTTTAGCCGGTACTTGCCATAGTGCCAAGATGATAAGGACAATCATTGTTCGACGGAATTACCTTCATTATATCAAGAAATACCAAAGGCATGATCCAGCTTCATTCTGCTCTACTTTTCCATAAAGTTTCTTATGATTTTTATTGTTGGAAGAAACTTATTTTTCCTTTTTCAGGTACGAGAAGAGACATTCAAATATCCCTGCACATATTTCTCCATGCTTCCGTGTGAAGGAAGGAGATCATGTCATTATCGGGCAATGCAGGTCAAACCCCTAAACCGAATGACTTTATATGTCTAGTGTCTATGAATCTAATTGTTTTTACAGCTAGTTTGTAGGTGATTTTGGTTGTTTGTAATTTGCGTGTATTTTCTAATTTCAGGCCCTTGTCAAAGACTGTGAGGTTCAATGTGTTGAAAGTGATTCCTGCTGGATCTTCTGGTGGAGGGAAGAAAGCTTTCACTGGAATGTAAGGTGCAAGTGTTTTCAATCATAGTTCGGGTTGTAGGAACACAAGGAGAAGACATTAAAATCCCTGAACTGCCTCTAGATATGAAGAACCTGGGACTATTAGATGTTTTTATGTTTTTGTTTTTCCTTTCCTATTACTTGTTATGTTTGGATTTGTCTAGTTATGACAACTGGAATTTTGAAGGTATCCACTATTCTAGTATGATCCTGTTCTCTGAAGAATCACTCTGATCACTTACTTAGATTATGTATGAAATTTCTGGTGTTCTCTATACACAAATGAAGACATTCTGTAAATTGGCGAGGGGCATCCATTGTGCAAATGTGTGGTGAAAGTATCACAAAACCCCCTGTACTATACTTTCGATTGCATTTTAGCCCGTCTACTAAAAAATGGGCGAATTAGCCTTGTTGATGAGTGAGCAAAACAACTCTTCCACTAAATTTGGTGTTTATATATAAGTTATAATAACAAATTTAGCTCTCAATCTTTACATATTTATTCAATTTGATCTTACTTTTTTTTTATTGGAAGTAGCTTAGGCTAAAGGGTAAAAAGACTATTTTTTAAAAATTAAACCGGTGATCAAACTGTTCAGGTCATACGATTTCATGTCTAACTGTTTCGTTTAAAAGTTTATTAAAAATTTTAAATTTTAAAATGATTAAAAAACAAAAACGATTCAACCGGTTCAATTGTCTGTTCAATTGATTTTTAGCTAGTTCAGTTGATTTTTTAGTCAGTTTAATTGGTTTGTATTGGTTCTTTATTTAATCGGTTCAAAGCCTTTTTTCAGATTGGTTCCTTGACCTGATCTTTGTCCAATCAGTTTAATTGGCTGGTTGGATATGATTTAAACAATATTACCAAAAAAGTTTTAGTAATAAATTAAAAAAATCAAATAAATCATTTTAAAATTTTAAAAAAAATTGTAAAAATAAAGTTATAAAAATTTTAAAATTATAATTTTTTATTAAAAATACCAATACTAACCTTGGCAATAAAATGATAGGGGTTAATTTTTTTTTTTTAAAAAATCTTCTAACTATTAAGTTTTAATAAATTTGAAATTGTTATTTTTGAATTGGTAGGTATGATAGGGTGAGGGGAATATGTTGATGGTACTACCCAAAATGTAATTTTTATTATTTTTAGGAGGGTTAATGTGTAATTTTACTTTAACTAATTTAAAATTTTAAAAATCTTAAAGAGTTAAATAAAAAATTTTCCCTTTTAGAAGATACCAACCTTTAACTACACACCTGACTTTAGATATTAATAAAAAAAAATGTTAGCGTGCAAATATAAAATACAAACCTACATTTAAAAGTTTAAGCACCATGAAATTCACATTTCTTTTATAAATAAACCACCGTGGAGTCTCCCTTTTTTTAAGTACCTAACCTTCGCTTATTCAAAATCTTTTAAAAGAAAATAAAATAGGTACCTAACCTTAGGGATTGGAAAATTACATATTATGTCCACTCTCTTCCCCTTTAGACTGTTACTGTTTTTCTTTTAAGATAATATTAAAAATGAGGGAAATTTAAAGGTTTTTATACTGTATTAGCCTATCATCCCTTTCCAATTCTTAAATTAAAGAAGAAATACGTTTAAAAGCACTCGAATTTATATCCTCTTGATTGCTATAATAACAACGATACCAATTAAGTTAAGACTCAATGATTTGAAAAATTAAAAATTATACCAACAAAAAAAAGAAAAAGAAATTCTATACGCAAATTTAAAGGAGAATGAATTCCAAGTGTTTGAAATTTTTATTGGAAATTGATAGTATAGGTTAATTGAACACTAATTTAGTTATGAAATTACTAAAATATCTTTCCATATACAAATTAAGTTATACTTTTATGAGGATATTTTTGTTATTTTGTATAAAAAATCAATAAAAATTTGATCATAATGAGATTTAAACTTAGAACAACATGTATAATAAACAATTAGCTTAACCATTGTAACTAAGCGTCAATTAATTTTTATTTGAATTTTTAATAAATATATTTGTTTATCCACATCATTGGTTTGCCGTAAATCTAATATATATGTATGAGTTTGTTTAATAAATAATATACAATTAAGGGATAAATTTTAAATTTGCACATAAATTTTGATCCATCATATAATGTGATGCACGAACTTTTGTTTGGCACAATTATGCCCATTCAAAGCTTAGTTTTGATCTAATTAAAAAATTTAAACTTTAATTTTAATTCAACTGTACACGTTTTTGAAAAAAAATCTAAAATTTTTTCTATTAGTAAGCATAATTTTTTGTATGATGCAATAAGAAATTATAAAATAGTACATCATTAAAAATATTAATAGCTTATAAAAAATGAATCAAAATCAAAATTACATCTACATTGGGTTGAAATTATTTTATCATTATAAATTTGGGTTTGTTTAAATATTTAAATATTAATATAAAATTTCTTTTCACAATTAACACGTTTTTATTATATTAATTAATTTTATTAGATTCATTGATTATATCCTTGTTCATATAAAGTATAATAAATATTTGAAATATAGAAGGAAAAGAAAACCTAACCCCCATACCAACCAAGCACAAATAATTTTCAGCCACACTTTGGTATGAAATTATGGAATTGTTGCTTTGTCAACATTATAATAACTGATTAGTAATAAAAATTTTTGTGTCGAGTGTAATAGTAAAATATTTTATACATTTTTTAAAAATTTAAATTTAAATTTTAAAGATGATATAATTAAAACTAGAGTGAATATCGAACCTAAACAATAAAATATACATTTAAATAAAAGAATAATAAACGCTGCGGAGTCATCGACATCAATGGTGGGAACTGAATTCGCACCTGTAAAATAATTATCGCCAATATAATAAGAAATATGTTATTAATTTTTTTTTTTGTTGGGGAGGTTGGAACCAAATGCAATATATTGTAAAGAAATTCTATCCAGTCTATTATTTTGCAGCGGATTCTTTCTCTCTCTTGGTTTTCTTGGTTAACCTGGATACGCCTAACAACTTGCTCTGAAGCTGAAACAGGAAAAATACAAAACCAAATAAGCTCTCACTCAGAAATTACCCTTTCTTTTGCTTATCAACCATCATGCGTGTTAAAGATAAAGAGCAGGTCACCCCAGAAATAGACGACCTTGATGACAACTACTACACCAAAACGTCTTGCTCTTTGCTTTCTTGGGGTGATTTCTTGTGTACACAGATGGAGAATTGGTCTCTTAAACACTCTCCTCTACATGTGGACGTCATCAGTGGCAGCAATAGAGTTAGTATCCTAACTTCCATTTCTTGTAATCATTTGAAAAAGGAATAGTTGCTTTTGATGACAATTTCTTTTTTATAATTCTGGTTTTGGTGCTTTTTTTTTTCTTTCTGAAGTTGAGAAATTTGTTGATTGTATGTGTTCTTGGTTTCTCAAAAGAATGTTGCTTTGATGACAGTTTCTTATTATTCTATTCTGGGTTCTGGTTCTTTCTGCTTATAAGTTGAGAATTTTGTTGCTATTATTGTAATTGTGTTATAGCCAATTTCATTTCTTTGTGATATGGACCTTGGAGAATTACACCCCAAAAGCAAGCTATTGGACCGGAAGAAGCTAGGTATATATAAACCCCACAAAGGAATCCCATACTCTATATGGAAATCAAGTCTCATACCTTGCAGTTAGGCACATAATAATCCATCATGCTCCACAAGCCCTGTATGGCTTATTTTGCATTAACTTATCCAAGCCTTGGGCGAAAACTGCAATGCCAACATCACCAGCTGTGCTACATGATTGACCCCAAAAAGTAGTTATTAGGGTGGAAGAGATAAACCCCACAAAGAAATTCCATACTTGACTTATTGCAAGTAGGCATATAACATTTTCTTCCGTGTATATATGTACTTCGATCATCACTCATTAGTCATAATTTCATTTTTGATGGATTATCAAAGTTCCATCAGCTACTTATATTCAGTTTTGTGTCAAATTCATCAATCACGTATTCGTAGTTGCAAATTTTGTTATATTCAATTTTGATCAGAAGTGGATTTGATAATGTTAGGACAAAGAGGAAGTGACTTCTTTTGACACTCTTAACCTATAAAATCATATAAGGTATGTTGTTTGTGTTTGGTTATGGTACCAATTCAACACACATGTAAATTAGATTTCTTGTTCTTCCTTTTATTAAAGGACTATTAATATTGATTTTATATGGCCAAAGATCTCTTTAGGGTGAAAAAAATTCTTATTGGTTGTAGATACAAGGATGTTGCTACATGTTGCATGAAGGGTACGCCCTTGCCAGCTTATGATCTCTGCCTTTGTTCCTAAAATTTTCGAATATTGAATATATACACACTGATATTTACTAGGAAGATAGTTGAAGTATGTTCAGAATTCAGCTTTATATTCTTTGGTCAATGGAATTGGTGAACATGCTATTAATAAATGTTTACAGCTTCTTTATCTTTTAACCTCATCCGTGGTGCCTCCTGCTGGTGCAATCATTTTCAGAATTGTGTGCAAAGCAGTTATAATTTCTATAGTGCTATCAAATTTTGTAGAATCAACACATTCATATCTTATGCAGTTGTATCCAGATAGGACTAAGTTCATTTATACATTATAGCTCTCTCTTCCTTGACAATGCTTCTCCATGTTTCTTTTATGGTATTTTTTTGATAGTCTCCTTATTTGTATTTCGTTCAGCTGGAAAGTATTTCTGAGGATTCAGTTACCACAGAAAGACAAACTGACCTGTTAACAAATTTTATCCCCACTCTTCGGTCAGGTGAGTGGTCTGACATTGGGGGTCGTCCCTATATGGAGGATACTCATATATGCATTGCAGACTTAGCTAAGAATTTTGGTTGTGATTTAGTGAGTGAAGAAGCTATTTCCTTCTACGGTGTAAGTTCATAAGCTATCCCTTTTTCTTCTATATATTGGCATGTTGAACTTTCCAATATCCCTGCCTCTAATACTATTTTCTTCTTATGTATTTGTGGTTATTTTAGAATACGGAGATAAATTAAACATTCTTATTTAAACTCTTTGATCCAGGAATAAACATGAGTTACTTTCACGCAACTGATGTAATTGGAAAGACAAATGTGCTTTTGTCATCTCTAACAAATGACTCGAACTTGAAAGTTACTGCGGCTTCTGTTCTTAACATTAGCTGTCTTAAAAGTTGCATTTGAATGAATCTGAAAATGATATAATCCTAAATTTAGTGTTCCTGAACACAATTATAACATCTTTTCTTAGCATATAAACTTAGCATGAATCAAGTCAATGATCAGTTTAACCTTTTCTGCTTTGGAGCCATCAAACACTGGTTGTATTGTCTTCTTTATGGGTTATGTTCTTAGTTTAGCTGTATAGTCTACACAAAGCAAGGATATACAGAAGTGATGCATGATGAATTTGATGCAGAATTGTTAAAAGGGAAAAAAGAAGAAGATACAAGGCAGTATTTAACACTCTTGTTGGAGACTTTCTTTACTTATTTTCTATTTAAAAATGACCTCTAACTGAATAGCTATCTGTTAGATTAGAACTCATTCTTGCCGCCAAAACTAATGCACGGGAATCACATTAAATATACCATAAGAGAGAAATAGGCTCCCAGGAATTACATAGCATTCTCTTTATTGACATAAAAGGAGCAGGTTTTTGATGGGCACGGAGGAAAGGATGCATCTCATTTTGTCCGTGATCATTTGCCTAGAGTTATTGTTGAGGATGTTGATTTTCCCTTGGAACTTGAGAAAGCAGTCACCAGGTCATTCATGGAGACTGATGCTGCATTTGCGAAGTCATGCTCTCTCGAGTCTTCACTGGCTTCTGGCACTACTGTTCTCACTGCAATGATATTTGGGAGGTAAGCACTTCCAAAGCTTTTTTGGCTGGAAAAAACAACCATAAAATGAAGATAGACATTGAGAGAGGTTACATTAGAGAATTTGCTGCATTTGAATTTGGCGAAGTGAATGAAGTTGAGATTTCTAGTGTGTATAATCTGGACACTTTCTAATTTGTTTCTACTATATGTTAGAATCAACTTTTATGGTTCTTGCTTTGCTTGACAGGAATATCTTATCTTTTACAGGTCTTTACTTGTGGCAAATGCTGGGGATTCTAGGGCGGTACTGTCATGGCATGGAAGAGCTATAGAGATGTCAAAGGATCATAGGCCCTGTTGCATGAAAGAGAGAAGGCGAATCGAGGCTCTGGGTGGATTCGTTGATGATGGTTATCTGAATGGTCAACTAGGGGTCACCCGAGCATTAGGCGATTGGCACATTGAAGGTATGAAGGAAACCGGTGAGAGGATTGGCCCCCTAAGTGCTGAACCAGAACTCAAAATGATAACACTGACTAAGGAAGATGAGTTTTTGATCATCGGTAGTGATGGAATATGGGACGTTTTTACCAGCCAAAATGCCATTGATTTCACAAGGCGGCGGCTCCAGGAGCACAATGATGTCAAATTATGTTGCAAAGAAATAGTTGAAGAAGCAATAAAAAGAGGAGCAACAGACAATTTGACCGTTGTTGTGGTGTGTTTTCACTTGGAGCCACCTCAACCTTCTGGCAGACAAAGGGGAAGAGTCAGGAGAAGCATTTCTGCTGAGGGGCTTCAGAGTCTTAAATGCCTCTTAGAAGGATAGAACTGTATTACATTTGTTTACACTCAATACATGGTAGGTACACAAAGGAGACAACTAGTTAATGATGAACATTCATCAATAGGACAAAAGAAAACTTGAAAGAATCAAATTATGGAATTAGGGTTCAGAATATGGTAGATTTTCTTCCCTGATCATTCTTATTGGCTTCAAATGAAGCTTTGGATAATTTGATGGACAGAATCGATTTGCCTGCTAGGCAGAGTTGACTATAAACAGAAATAAATCTGTCATTGTACTATTTTCTAAAGAAGATATATTCTTTGCAAACATTTGTCATCTTCTTGATTGTGCTAGCATTGAACTTTTGACAGTTTAATTGCCATCCTTTTGGGTATCCTCTGTTTCTTACCAAAGAAGTTGATAGTCTTACCTGTTTGAGCTAAAGATGGCTCCTGAATGGATCTTCCTGTAGCTTGTTGGGTATATCTGGGATGCAAGTAATAATTTTGGACCTATTTGTGTTGTTCTGCATACAATACTAATACGGAATATATACACACACACACATATATATATATATATAACAATACAACACAATTAATGAAGTAACATAAAATATGTCAAAATGTTATATAATATTTTAAATATGTTAACAACTTGAAAAAATAATTCAAACCTGATAAGAATACATAAATTACAAGTGGTCAGTGTAACTTGTAATCCAACTCCATACTACCTAACGGATTTGATAGGCATGACAGTTTATACGCACGTTTGCATTAACACACACAGCAACATATCACAAGACTGCAAATAGAATTCTCTTTGTGCAAAAACGTAGAGATGAATGGTTCCATTACCAGGACAGAAGAAGCCAAAATCTCATTGAAGATTTAAGAACACGGCTTACAAACATTTCAAAGAGAACAAACTTTGATCTAATATAGGTAAAATGAGGAATGAACTGATACAAAAATTATTGTACATGTATATATGAACTGAAGATTTTCAGTGTATAAAAGAATGAAATACAATTGAGATTGAGGTACAATGAAAAAAAACTTCAACAACATATTCTGTATGCCTATATCCTAATAAGATGCTTTCTAAACAGTCAGGCCTAGAGAAACTGCATCAACTTGCAGTCACACTACTACCAAGCTCTTTCCCCTCACTTACCATCCTTCCAATCTCGGTTTTTGCAACACGAACCAAGAATATACTGGCAAAGAATATAGCAAAAATTAGCATAAGAAATACACTATTCCAACCCCTAGTGGATATATACCCAGCCAAAAGGGGCCCAAGAGCTGCTCCCACAGAGCCAGTGCCATCTATGATTGCTGTCACTGTAGCTAATGCACGGGAGTTTCCTTTAATCAAGTCCTGGGTACCAAGATCAGCAGCAACAGCTGTTGTAATTAGTGAATAAGGCCCATTCACTAGCAACCCAGAGAGAAACATCAATCCTATATTGGTAACCATAGAGACACTTCCATAAATCCGGTACAAAATGAGTGCAGGAATTGATAGTAATAAGAAAGTAACCGAAGTAACTGCACGAGCATCAATGACATCCGAAATGAAACCTGCTAGCACCCCACCTAAGACTCCTCCAATATCGAATATTGTAGAGAGGATCCCAGCAGTTTTATGGGACAAATGCACTCCTGCAACGGCTACAATGCCAACACAAATTTGCAAGAATAAATAAACATCCACCGTTTTAGCTAATCCAAGAGCAGTAACAGATTCAAAACATCTAAAACATGCTCAGGCCCTACAGCATATAATTTAGTGGATAACCATCTGTGATTGGGCTAATGTCGCCACACTTAAAATATATGAAATGCTTAACTTAAAATTAGCACAGACAATTATTGCCATGGCCATATCATTGAAATGCATTTCTGGAGAAATTTCCTTTGGATACACTAAAACAACTCAAGTTAACTCTTGAAATAATAGTAGCACCAAGTGATAACAAGTACCTGTGTGTCTTATGTAGAAGGGCAACCAATACAAAAATGTATAAGCCACCAACTTGGAGAAGAAGAGGCAGAAAGAAAATGGTGCCACACCTGGCAACCTCCATGCCTCCAAGAATCCAATGGCAGCCAGGGAATCAGAATCCTTGTTCTCGAGCAACCCTGCTTCCTCTGATTCCGCTTTTTCTAAATTCGCCACATTTTCTTCCCCCACATTCATCTCAATCTCTTTTCCAGACGCCATCATTTCAAACCCCAAATCATCAGGGCTCACCACTAAGAAACAAAAAACCAAAATCCCAACTACAATAATCAAAATCCCAGGCACCAAAAAAGACCAACCCCAACCAAACTCCAAAACCCCAGAAGCCACAACAGACCCAATAATGTTCCCAACTGATGTATGTGAAGTCCAAACCCCCATAATCAACCCTCTCTTCTCCTTCCCAAACCAATTCCCTACAACAGAAACCACACAAGGCCACCCTATAGATTGAAAAACCCCACAAATAACTTGAACTCCAATAAAATAACCCAACAAATGAACATCAAACCAATAGCCAAACCCAAAAATTATCGTCAAAATGCCACTACCCATCATTCCAAACACAAGAAAAAGCCTTAAATCAATCCTATCACCTACATGTCCTGCAAAATACATCCCTATAGCATATGATGTTAAAAATGCAAGATCAAGCTCACCCAGCCGATGGGTTCCTTCGGGGCCGTTGAACGGGGCCCATCCGATGTCGTTAGAGGTAGAATTTGTTTGAACAGTGGGTCCTAAGACGCTTTTCACAATGCTGGGCGCTTTCCGGGAAGCATGGAAAGAGGCGTAGGCTAAGAAAGTGAGAATCAAGACGAAGATTTGGTGGAAGAAAAGGGTTGTGTGGGGAGGTTTTAGGGAAGGGAAAAGGGTGAATCCAGGAGCTAGGCTTGGAGTGTTAGATCGCATTATGAAAGGAAAAAGATTTCGAATTTTCGATCTTCGAAATCTCAAATTCTTTGAACAATAAAATCTTTCATGCGATGTGGGAATGGGATTAGAGGATAGAGCTAAAGAGAAAAAGAAGAGAGTTTGGTTGGAGATGAAGAAACCTGGGATTTTAGGACAGCAAATTAGATATCCAATGGAGTCTTTGAACTACCTCAAGGCTGAAACTGCCAAAGCTGTTAGCCATCTCAACATTTCATTTCCCATTGTATTGAATTTTAGGTTGACTTTTGTATTCACCCTCAATTTTTGCAATTGTTACCTGAATTTTTTTAAATCACTTAGTTTAGTACCTCAGCATTAATAATATTAGTTTATATGGTCACACGTGGCAACTTCTCAATATACCACATAATATATATAAATTTTAAAAATTAAAAATAAAAACTTTAAAAATAGATAAATTAATTAAAATATATATATTTTTTCACATCAAGCATAAATCTCAACAAAAAAAATTGTTCTTTTTTATTAATTTATTTAATTTTAAATATTTTTTAAAAACTTTTTAATTTTATGCTCGTCACATTACATACTGAGAAGTTATCACGTGTCATTACCTGGTTGGCAATCAATGCCATATTAATACCAACTAACAATTTTTAAACAAGTTGAGAATAAAACCTTTTCAAATTTCCCAAAGCAAAGATGTAACTAGTAAAATCTCCTCAATTTTCTTTTTGTACTAATATCACAAATAAGAGAAATAAAACAAACAATAAATCATAGGTCTTGGTTTACATAATCGGGCACTTATAAAACAAAAAATAAAAATTCAACCCAACTCTTTAATGTTTGAGAATTTGTTTCTTGTGTAGATTTGAGAATTAGAATAACATATTTATACCTTATTATTAATTTGTAATCTAGGTTTGTCAGAGGGAGTTCCTAGCTGGTAGAAGCATTAAATTCGCGCATTTAAAATAACCTTGCAAGCAATGATATTGATGCCCATAAGGTGGTATTGATACCTCAAGCAAAACTTATCTTAAGGGATACATTACCTTTCTGTTAATTTACCCATGTATCGATATCTTATTAAAGTTATTGATACTTGGGTCAGGTATCCACACTTAGTCCATCTAAAAAACATTATTTGATATCAATACTTAACCCTGAAATGATTTAGAAACCATATTGGGATTAGTTAAAAGCACTTGTAATAAACAAAGACAGTTTTTAAAAATTTATTTTTAATTATTTGTAACACTTGAAATTATTTTAAAGATTATCAAATTAATTTTTAATTGTTTAATCAAGGGATTATTATATCAAAATACTTTGAAAATTAATAGATGAAGAAATCAGCAATACTAGATGTAGGCTACCGATTTTAACAATATTCCCATTAATAGAAGACTCTTCTAAACACTAGGTACAACCGGCCACAACGATATTTTAAGACATCTTGTTGCAACAACACAACACAATCAAATTAACCAGCTTGTCCTAAAAATCAAGAAAAAAATGAAACTAAACCTAGAAATAAGATTCCTAAAAGCATGCCATAAATCCCTATACTTTTTTAAAAATTTTCTAAGAATTTAATCTCTGCACTTTTTTTTTTTAATTTATTCATGCGATATTTTGAAATAAAAAAAAATAAAAAAACACAAACATGGTAACCATGTAGTTAAAAAATTGGTACTATAATGAAATTAAATTTATCGACTTGAATTTTAAATTTTGAAATTTGAAAAGACTAAATTCTCGAAAATAAATGTATAAAAGTTAAATTCTAAATATTCAAAAAAGTACAAGAACTGATAACATATTTTAACCAAAGAGAACAGCATAGAATTAATTCTTTCTTGAAGATTTCAAAAGGAACGAGAGTCTTCCAACCTCAAGAAACACAATTTTAGAATTAAGATTTGAGTTATTGATATTCCAAGTTTTATTTAAATTAAACTGACCAACACATGCTACTTGTATGCAAACTAGATGTACCAAAATATACAAGGAATGGAGAAGGCGGCGAAAGCCATTAATGCTCAAGTGAAGGTAGATGATAGATGGGACTAGACACAAGGTAAAGTGGCCGTTCAATAAAACAACATTCAAAAACCAAAAAAAATGTGACTACAAATTTCCCCTATAATATAAATTATAGAATGTCATCTCATTTTTGCAATAAAAAGGACCATGATATTACCACATTTTAACATATAAGTCATGCCGCTGTTCATATACCAAGAAAGTTCTCAAATCAGCAATTACGAATTTTCATAACCACGGGAAGCTTCAGTAAATCGTCCTCTTGATAAGTTACTCCTTCTGCGAAGAAAAAGAGTGATTTCCTTGGTATATGATTGACAAATTCTAAACATCTGGTATCAGACTAAAATGTGTCTCAAGACCTGTCACTACATCACAAATGCAACCAATGCACCCTTTTCCATAATGGAATAAAGTTTTCAAACAGTATTTGCTTAGGAACCATAAATTTAGACCAAGCTCAGATTCTAAGCACATAAGTTCGGTACATCCTTTGACTCCTTGAAAGAAATAACTGAAATTCATCTAAAGACTAAACTAGTTCGCAGCAAATTTAGCATTAACCTTGAAAATTCCTCTCCTAAATGCTGTTTTTCAGATATTATACCATGACTTTTGAATTCGGGGTGCAGTTAGCTTGTTTAGACATACACCAATATCTGTTTTAACTCTTTTTTAGTCAAAATAATAATAATTACATGCTTAAAATCTTTTTAATCACCCAAGAACTTGGAAATAAGATGGCCAAAATAATGAGAAATTCATACAATTTTGTCAAAACTCAAACTTGCTGTTGACAAGTTACTTGTGTTTCTTTTTCTTTTTTTCGTTTTTGGTGCTGTAGAAGCATTGCATGTGTCATATCGTGCATCTAATCTCTCTTGCACAACAGACCTGCCTTAACTAGCTTCTTATGTACCAATATGCAATACTATACACGTAATTTCATGGACCACAACCTCCATATATTATTACTAGGGTTTAGGGTTTTGTCAATAATTTTAAGTGAGACATGGAAAAATTTTATCAGTAGCAGGGAATATGATAAAAGGAAAAAGATGGAATAGACATCAGAAGTAATTAAACCAGTACCTTCTGACGTTTCGAGTTCGGTGGATTTTGTTCAGTGTCATTTGGTCTGCGTGAATTCCCGGTACTAGAGAGGTCAGCCTGCAAATGCAGCAGTATTTGGCATCATTATTGTTCACTTTAACATTATGTTTTATCCCAATGGCTATACTTTCATTAACTTTTCATCCATATTTGAGCAAGGAAAGAATTAGCAAGACAATCCATGGTTTAAACCAGACCCATATCAACCACTACGAAAATAACTGAGGACAAGAAGCATGCTTACCGGGGCAGAAGTAGTTGCTTCTTCAGGAGTACTTCGTTGTGAACCCGCATGCTGAGATATGTATGGCATGATCTGATGAAGCAAATTAGATAAAAACACCCCTTGATTAGTAATACTTGTCTCAGCTGCTGGAGCAACATTGGATGCTTCTGCTTGCCCTCGGACAGAATCTCTAGCTGTTCCTTGTGAACTCGCTTCCTCTACCTGAATTTCACCACCAGGGAAAATTGTCCTTAGAAACTGAAGAACATTACTAGGACTTTGTCTCTCTGAGTCTTGGTTGTTTTGAGTTCTGCCAGCAGCTAGAATGCTGATATTGACACTGCGTGTATTAGGACGCTCCTGTTGTCTTGAATTAGCATTCGGTAATGAACCTGCAGCAGGAAGCAGCTTGATGGTCAATTCTTGAAAGGTAAGCCTCCTGGTACACTTCACCTTTCCTTTTCCGTTGTCATTTTTCCCCTTTTGGCTTTTAACTTTTTGGTCAATTCACATGGAAAATTCCAAACTGCAGAAACTAACAAAAGATGAAGAGCAGCATAGAATGTGCATGCTAATATTAATGAAGTGTTTCCCAAAACGTGAAAAAGGAAAAGCAAAAAGTGTTTCCCAAGATAAAAGGCTGCTAGAAGGTATATATTCTCAAAACAGCACTTTTGCATACCTTAAAGGGAAATTTGGGAGGCAAATGAACACTTTTCCAAAGTAAGTGCTAGCTTTGATGTCTCAAGCTTTTGATACAACAATATTTAAGATAACATTAATTACTAAGTTATTTAGTGAAAATATTATTGAAAATATCTTTAAACATTTACAAAGCCTTAAAATATTAAAAAAGGTGATCTAAATCTAAATGTGTTTTATCTTATACCAAATGTTTTTGAGTTAATAACAAGTTGTTTTAAAGTGTTTTTAAAGCAACTTAGTGGCTAAGTATTGATACTAGGAGTGTGAGTATCAATACATGACAAATCAGTAGCCGTGGAACAAAATAGAAAGGTCAATACTTGTTCATGAGGTATAGATATATGCTCTAGAGGTACCAATACATGCCTAAAAATATAGATACCTAGGGTGTTACAGCGGAAACTAACTGCTACTTTTTGAAGGAAATATCGATATCCTCTTAGTAGGTATAGACACTAAGTTGCAGTGACACTTTTTCAACTCAAACTATTACATTGCAACAGCTAGAAAAGAGTTCTTTGATATAAATACTCTCCATCACTTCAAGACACAAGAGAACATCCAAGCATCCACATCAAGAGAATAGTATTTAATTCTTTATTTCTTCCTATTCTCTTGCACATAGTTCTAGCGAGCCAAATCTGTGAACACCTACCTTCTTAGAGGTTTATTTGTGAAGGTTCTATCTTACCTAAAAAAAAAAAATAGGGATTGTAAAGGTCTATACCTTTTCCTTAAAAGGTACAATTCAAAGTAATAAATTAGAAAATCTTTAGTTGGGGTATACTAATGCAGTGGAGATAAGCAATTGGTGCCGAACCACTACAAATTGAATTGTCAAAGCTTTTCTTCCCTTCTCTTTTATTTTAAAAAAGGTTCATAAAATCCTAATTCACCCCCTATTGGACCTAATAATAAGAAATTTAAAAACTATAAATGCGAGAAAAAGGACAAAAAAAGGAATAACAAACAACCTGCTGACAGCACCAAGGAAACAGTAACACTATGAAAAAAAGGAAAAACCCAATTTGCACATGGGAATGGCAATTGGGTACAAGGTAGGAGTGGCATTGAACAACAAATTCCAACAGCATCAATACCAATGAAAAATTCTACCATGTTTTGCAAAAAGTTCATAACAGAGTTTTTATCCATACGAGAACATACAATGTCACTAGTATGGCAAAGTATTGGATTTATCATATTACCATCTCTTGCAGACTCTTCTGAACTTTGATGTTGCACTGCAGATTCAGGAATACGAAGCTGCTCCGGTTGAGCACCAGAAGATGGATGCTCACCAGATGCTTGAGGTCCCCGTTCACCACTTACGTGTCCGGGAGCTATGTTCTGTAATCTTCCAAGCAATGGGTAGTATACTCCCACAGAATTACCAGAAGACTCTGAAGGTAGGCGACCCAACGGAGCAGGTACAGCAGCAACCATGGTCCTAATAGGAACCACCCGCACTCCCGATTCTCCGGCAAAAGATGGCGTATCTGAGACCCTTGAAGTTGTTTGACTGCTACGATTCTCACTGTCAGAACCCACTGATTGGTTGTTTTGACCTGATTGGTTTGGGGGATGTTCCTCTCGAGTATTCGGTGTTGCCATTGATGAACCTTATGGTATACACCATCAGTCTCTGGTCCAATACATAATACACATCAAAACACAGAATATAGCTAGGTATTCGATACCTCTTCGTATTTGTATGTCAATACGCCTAGGAACAAACCCTGTCCCAAGTCCATTAACCAAACCAGATCCAGGCTGGACAGTTCCCATAGGGATGGCACCAAAGCTAGTTCCAGGTTGAAAAGGAAGAGCCTAAAAACATACTGATCAATCAGCATAAACCAAAAAGCATTGACATCAAATAAGAGGGTTTGGTTAAGCTGTTAGAACATTGCCTGAACCATGAGAGGGTTTGGACCAGAAGGGGATATGAAAACTGCAGGGCCAGCATTAACAACAGCTTCAGACTGAAAAAAGAAAAAAGAAAGAAACACGTGAGCAGTTATAACTACAAAGAACACAAATTATGTCAAAAGAAGTTAAATGTTGTAGATGCAGAATGAAACTATCTTACTGGTGTTTGACCTAAGCGTAGTGTCATGGTTGTACGACCAAGCTCAAGTAAAAGTGAGCCTAGGTTGTGCAGTAAAGCTCCGGTTCTCAATGCATTGGTCTGTCCAATCAGCCGTGCTGAGGGGTCAGTCACACTTACTTGATCCTCCAGTTGCCTTGCAAGTTGCTGTCCGTCAGCATAATAAAACAAAAAATTGAGAACTTATAACAAAAAAATCAAGCCATGACAACTCCGCCCCCCCCCCCCCCTTTTTTTCTATCTTTCTTTTCCACCAGCAGATGTATTCACATCTCCATCAACAAGACAAGTTGTTACATAAACATGCAGCTTTTAGAAAGAAACTAAAAAGGTAGTTAGGGACACACTTGGACACTTTCTCCAGCTTGTTCAATGAGCATTTGCCTGGTAGAGAGTAACACTTCCGCCAAAGATGCAGGTGTAGGAAGACCTTCACGTACAGTTCCCGAATTTGATGCAGAATTAGAATCTCTAGATCCAGTCCTACTCATGGGAGCTGTCTGAAAATCATTTCCGCCAGCTCTACCTGGCACTCAGATGAGTTGCAAATCATCAATGAACCATTATTCTTCATGGTAGCTGACAGAGATAATATAACTACTTTTTTATCAAAGAAAAACTAACCAAGGGCATCAAATTCGTTCCGTATATGACTAAGATATTGGGACAATGTAGCCAAAGAATCAGGAATTACCTACAAACATGAAGAACATTAAGCATATAACTTAAAGCCCAAAAATAGGTATTCCATAAGATTTATTTCACGAACAAATCCACTTGGGACATACAAGGAGACAGAAAAATTAGCAAGAAAGTTAACGAATTCCAAACTCACAGGAGGCTGCAAAGGCCCCAAGGAAACCGACGCTGGAAGTCCAAAAGCACTATGGGCTCTATCTGATTGACTTGTCATGCTGGCTTGCTCAGTTTGAGCCTGGGATGAATCTGGCATGCCACTACCACCAGACGTTCTTTCCTGTCTTTGTGAACCATGATCCTTAGGTATCCATCAATTCCCAAGAAAATCATATAAATTTAGGAACAAATAAACAACGACACAGATATTAAAGCACATTAAAACCTTTGGATTATAGAAAAACAAAACTCAAGATTTCCCATGATCTCTAAGAGATTGTCAACATTCCATCTTGTTAAGACATGACCTACAAATGGACCCTGAAAATTAAGAATTTTGAATATTTGACTGTTTTGGATCCCCTTTTTAAGTTACTTGTTGTGTGCCAAAGCATAGAAAGCTTACACAAATACCCTCATCATATTTCAGACAAGCATTAGTTCAAACGTCAAAATAACTGTCATTACTTAATACTGAAAAATTAACTCACCCTGGCATCATTCCCAGTATTTCCACTTGCCATATTTGCGAATCCAAAAGAGCCAAGAACAGCAGAAACAATCTGCTGAGAAGGAAAGAAACAAATTAAAATTTAAGAAATTGTCATAAATATATACTTCCTGTAGAAATATTCTCCATTTTACATCCAATTCCAAAATTACCCGACTGATTTCAGGAGGAACCCCATCCCCTTGATCAGGCACATTAAAAGTCTCTATTACAAAACTTGGGGCATGATTACTATGACCACGACTTGTACCTGACGCGGGATCATTTGCTGCAAAAAGTAATGCTAAGTATTAATAACAATCTTAACCAACTTTTCTCCCTTTTCAGAAACATAAGCAATTCATATTAAATTAATATTACAAAACCAAATTATCATCTAATATCTATTACAAGTAGATCGCGGGTTTACACTGAACATAAAAGAAATAATGCTTGTGCAAGAATTGTTCTTTGGTAACTCAAATAATAAGAATGACATTGACCACAATCTGGTATCATTCAACATCAGCTACCACAATTTAATCTCTGAACAGCATAACAGTTGGAAATGCATTCTTTATTGACTAACACTCTCAAGCCTCAAAACCTCAAAAAGATACACAAAAAAATGGCTTCATCTTGTTTCATGGAATTTCATTGCTTCAGGGCAGAACTGTCGGAAATTGGATCAACATTATCTTCCAACGAGGTTATATGATTACATCTACCACAAAGGCAACATTTTTCAGTTTAGATTCTACTTGTTTGACATTATCTCTTAAGGAAGCAAGATGGTGGGTGGGTGTCGTATACACATTTTCTTTTAATATTTGTCGAAGCACATCTCAAAATATTTTTGCATGAGGTCATGCACTTGTCAAATCAAGGTCAAAATGATCTAATTTTAGTTTTTGCAGCTACTAGTGTTAAAAGTCTTCATAAGAAAGGAAAACATGTTGGGGGTAGGCATGGAAGGAGGCATGCTTATTTGCAAAACCATATTTATACCAACAGACAATAATAATGAACATATAACCGTTTATTGGCCAATACTTCATTTCAAACATGTGGCAAACAATGAACCAAAACTAACTTTTCTAAGGCATTGCATGGTGAGTCGGGCACTTCACACCTATCAAGAATTAACTAGGGCCATACCAGCAAATCATCAAATTTAAAGCTACTAGCAAATGACAAAAGGCTTTTCCTTATAAACTGGAGCTTAAAGCCCACACAAATTTCAATTTTCCTCTCCCCCCCCCCTCCCAATGAAAAACACGAGCTTATGCTATGTTTGTACAAAAAAAAAAAAAGGTGATAATGGATCGTAAAGTGCAGCAAAACCTGAATGATATGGTGAGCCATCAGATGATGGTGGAACTGGCTGCCTGACCACCAGATGCAAGGTGTGACCATCCTCGACATCTATCTCAAGTTAAGAAACTTGACTCATATTCCAACTTTGAAACAGATAAAGATGAAAGAAAATTCCATAATGCAATCCAGTTTCTATTTAGCAACCAATAAATAGCAGGCATAAGAAAGTCATCCATATAAAACACATTAATATTTAGTTACATTGTAAGTATTAAGTACTGCAATTGAAGAAAATTTCTACCGTCAGATGACCCATTCCACCCTTCCCTATAGCCAGAAGAACCTAACATTAAAAGACACATCACAACATTTGCATGAGATAATGGTTCAAAAGGAAGTGCTTTAGTTTGGGATCCCGTTGATCCCTTGAAATCATTAAAAGACACGTCACTGCATCTTCACTAAATTAAGGTTCAAGAGGAAGTGCTTCAGTTTGGTTTGGTTTTGGACCCCACTGATCCTTTGAAAACATTAAAAGATAGATCACAACATCTTCACTAGATAAACGTTCATAAGGAAGCGCTTCAGTTCGGTTTTGTTTTGGACTCTGCTGATCCCTTGAAAGCATAAAAGGCACATCGCAGTATCTTCACTAAATAGATCACGAGGAAGTGCTTCAACTTGGTTTTGTTTTGGACTCAATTGATCCTTTGAAAGTACTAAAAAACACATTTCAACATTTTCACTAGATAAAGATTCATGAGAAAGAGCAGAGAGGAGAACTAAACTTACAAAGTCATATGGTGAGCCCACCATGTTCATATGAAGACATTTAGATCTTCCCCAGTTAGGTTCTTGGGAGACTCAGCCTCGCTAGACAGTTCATGTTTGAAAGGTTCATGTTTGGAAGGACAACTAAGTGAAGAAAAGGCTGGTTTGAAGATCTAAGGTGGATTTGAAGATCTAAATGAAGAAAGGTTCATGTGACAAAAACTAGGAGAAGATGATCTCAATTAAGTTCACCATTCCTCTTAAACTCAGCTTACCATCTTCTTCTTCAAACCTACCTCTTTCTTCACTTAGTTGTCCTTCATAAACTTTCAGATGAGGCTGAGTCCCGCAAGAACACAACTAGGAGAAGATATAAACGTCTTCATAAGTTCTTGTTGAACATGATGAGCTCACCATATGACTATAACTTCACTTCTCCTCTTTGCACTCCCTCATCAACATTTATTTATATCTAGTGAAGATGCTGCAATCTGTCTTTTAATGCTTTCAAGGGATCAGTGGAGTCCAAAACAAAACTAAACTGAAGCCCTTCCTCATGAACCTTTATCTAGTGATGATACTGCAATTTTTCATGCTTAAAAGAGATCAATGGAGTCCAAAACAAAACCGAACTGAAGGACTATCTCAAAAACCTTAATCTAGTGAAGATGTCACAATGTGTCTTTAATACTTTAGAGGATAGCAGAGATGTTACAATGCGTCTTTAATACTTTCAGGAGATCAGCAGACTCCAAAACCAAACCAATTTCCTCTTTGGCAGAATTCTTCCACCCCCTATAGAATATTATTCAGTACTTCTTCCACCCCTTATCTGTGTAAGGCTGAAGTGAACTAGCATTTGGAAAATTTCTTTTAGGTCCCAACGAGAGGGACTTGCTGCACAAGAAAAAATAGCAGCAATAAATACAATGGAACAACTTTACACCTGAGAAAATCAATAAAATCTGGTAGCTACTTTACAAATCAGCATGAATATTGAAAAGAAAATGGATACGATATGCGGAAAGGAGCTGATCATCTTTTAGAACTTTTCCACGACAGATTAGCCGTTGTTGCTCTGACAACACACCAGTTACAGAAGCAATCTGTTCTTTTAGTGCAGGAACTGGCATCTGTAAAGTATACAAAGACAATGAACAAAAACGCAAAGCACAACTGTTAAAGAATTCCCCGTATAAAATTTAGAACAAATATGCTAGTATAAGTGGCAAGTCAATCAGAAGGAAGTTAAAAGGTTAAAGATTAGAAAACCTCAACTACCCATGAAAAGTCATGGTAACCATAGGAAGCTATCATATCAAAGTTTTTGTGAACTGCTACTAGCAAAATTAGACAACATTTTTACATTAACAATTCCATTTCTTCAAGAAATGAAGAAAAGATTCTATGCAAAGTCCAAGATTTGTCACAATTTTTTTTTTTTTAAAAAAGGTGCTGGACAGAAAAACTTATAAGTAAATATGCATTAACCAGTTGTAATTGGTGAACTGAACAACATCTTACAACAGCACAATATCAGACCTTGGGTTAATTCATGACAAAACAAACTGAGAGTAACTTACCTGTTTATCCACTCTCAAAGTATAAGTCTGAGAGTCCAATGTTTTTATTTTTATTTCTATTGTGGCCTCAGAACCTTCCATTTCTGTATCACTGGGAACTTTATCAGCACTGGTGCTTCCCATTTTCCTCTGACCACACAAAAACCTGTAATCGAGGAAAACAATGAACCTTCAAAGGAGGCAAAAAATAATGTTTTATTTTTAATTGAACAAAAGAAAATTTCATAAGTACTGATTAAGCATTCATTAGAAATAAAAGAAACAAATTAGCACGTCAAAAGTCAATCGCGCTACTAAATTTTCGCATTATTTTCCCCATGAATAACAAGCATATGACCTTCGTTACCGGGACTCGGCAATTTGGGGTGCAGTACCCGTGTCGATACGATCCGACACGGGATACAGGTCAGATCCGGCAGAAACCAGCGGACACGGCGGTGGGTGAGAACTGAGATGAGAAGAGAAGGAAAAAAAAAAAAAACTGATGTGCAGAGACGAGAGAGAGAAGAGGGAAGATGGTAGGAGGAAGATGATAATAGACCAAAGAGAAATAAATGAACAAAAAAAATAAGGTGTAATAAAAGCTGAACCCTATATTTATAATTATATTTATATTATCTTAAATATTTAATTAAATAATCAAAATTTTGAATTTTATATAAATAAAAAATTAATTATATAATTTACCAATTTTGATTTATCTTAAATATGTATTTATATAGGGTAAACTATAAAAATAATAACTTATGATTAAATTTGTTTCGATTGAACTATAAAAGTTTATACACTAAAAGTTATCGAATTATAACATTTTGGTTATTCATCTCTTAATAGCTATTATAGTCTTAAAAGAACATGACAAGTTAACTCAAGAGTTACTATCTAATTTAACTCCTGAACTATAGTTAAATATTTAATTTGATACTTTTCCAAATTTTTAAGCTATAATTATGAAAAAAAATAAAAGATCTAAAAATATAAAAAAGTGTTGGTAATGTAAAAGAATATTTTTGGAATATTTTTGATTGCAAAAAAGGTGTTGGTAATTTTATATTTTCGGAATATTTTCAGTTGAGGAAAATCCTCCATTATTTTTGGAAATTAACACTTTTATTTTACCATTTTGCCCTTCAGAGAACTGTATAAATAGGAGGTTATTCTCCTCATTTTTCAAAGAACACAACAAAAGAAAAATAGTTTCTTTCTGTCATCTAAATTTTGATGTTCTGCGAAATTACACAAGAGGAAAATTTTGTCTAGGAGATTGGGTTTTAAGCGGGACCATTTATAACCCCTCTAATCTTTACTGGGAATTGAACCTAGTGCGATTGTCGGTTTTCTTCTAGTTTATTTTCTGATTAGATTTCCAACCAACTACTTTTGTTTTTCGATTTCAATTCCTTTGAAGAAGAGTAATGCACACCTACTTCATTTGGGTGTACGAATATTGAAGTACTATGTTAACCTTGGGGGCTAATGTCCACTACACTAACCTTGGGGGGATTGCCAATGTGTCTAAATTTCCCATGTTGAGAACTTTTATGTTGGTTCCACAAGGGATAGTTGGCATAAACCACGTCCAGAGGGACGCATCTAACGGGATACCGCAAGAGTACGGTTGGTGCCTGTAACACCCCTAACCCATCTCTGTCTCTAGATTAGGGTTATGGAGTATTATGACACATATAAACTCAAATAACATCATTAAACCATTCAAACATTAATTTAAACATCAATATTCAATCCACATATTAAACATAGCATAAATACACTTATAGGCCTTAAATCGAGCTTACGAGACCTTAAAAATAGTTTGAAAACAATCAGGGACTAATTTGAAATAAAGTAGAAAAATATGAAAAAATTTAAAAATTTTGGTAATAGGGGTCACACGACCATGTGATAGAGCCCAGACCATGTAGCTCAGAAACATGGTCGTGTGGCCAAGACGTGTACAATTCAAAATTTGGGTCACACGGCTATGTTGCAGCTTGTGTACAAATCGAAATAATGTCACACAGTCGTGTCGTAGACCGTGTGAGTATTCAAAATAAGGTCACACGGTCGTGTCTCCAGGCCGTGTAACAACTTAATGTCGTGTGGAAAATCTTTTACTTAAAATCAAGATGACACACGGTCGTGTGGTGTGACCGTGTGTGGCACACGGCCATGTGACAGCTCATGTCCCAGGTCGTGTGCACCTTAAGTAACTTCCTAAATAAGGCAAAACTTTTCACTCAAACCTTAGGTACTAAGCCAAACCAAAAATAATCATTTTCATACCTTTAAAACACATTCAAACATGCTCAAAACATACCAAAACATTCAACCTATGTGCCTAACCAATATACCCTCATTGGCACCACAATTCAATTATCAAACCAAATCCACATTACAAACCAAACAACTTGCATTCAAATATCAGAATTCCATATATTAAACATATGCTAAACCTACCAATCCAATCAATCCATTCACATCCTAATTTACCATATTTCAAACACTCTCATGCGGCATGTGCCAAATAACCAAAGACATATTTATAAAAGCATGTACAAACCAAAACTAAAGGCATATACACAAGTAAGCTAAAATCGAACTTAAACAACATCACACAAGTACAATATGTACCACTTGTAATAAGTATCTCAATCATACATAAGACACACCTACTAGATGCCATATAACCCAAATATGAACATGTCAAAAACTATCGGTAAATATTTGGATAGTGTGATCTTCAGCTTGATCTGATCGCTCGACTCCACAAAATGTTATCTTCAAAGAAACAGGAAAAAGTGACACGACTAAACTTCCATAGAGCTTAGTAAGTTCAATGGTTAAAATGATAAACTTACCATATAAACAAAGCAATTACATTAACAAGATTAACAAACAATAAAAACTATCAACCACAATCATTAAACAGGCGACTTTATACATTTACATATATGAGTTGCATAATATATTCAATATCAAGTCACAATAATATCGAAAAATCATGCAATCCATTACACAATTCAGTAATAAGTCATTTATCGCTAGAAATTTACCTGATGAACGATATAACAGATACGAGTACGCGATTATCCACCCGAAACACGCCAGAAGGCTCAAATTAGCCAATCCAACCGAGAACATGCCTTGGCACCAAGTGCCTAGACCATGGGCTATCATCCCTCCGAAAACAAGCATGGGCACCAAGTGCCAAGATCGAAGGCTTTACATTCACCCCCGGTAACACGCCAGAATCACTGTAAATATAACACGATAGTTTACAAAAAATGCTGAACTTCAGTATATTAAGTGAATAATAACAAGTCAAGAATCATCATCTCATCACATGTAAATCATGTACAACACGCCATATAACCTATTGGCATGCCAATTGTACTCTATCCTACGTTTATCTGGCTCAAAACATATCATCATTTAACAATGCTCAAATCAATTACTTTCTTAATTCACAACAGTTTATAACAATTAAAATATACCAAAAATATTCAACAACCACAATTCATAATTAATATAAAATTTTGAATTCTACTAATCTAAACCAAACGAACTTACCAAGGCTAGATTGCAGAGATAATAAAAGTTTAAGGACTAGTCAACAACTTTCATTTTTCCCCGGTTATCTACTTGTTCTTGATCTATAAGATAGTTTATTTCAACTTATTAGCCTCAACTTCATATAATATCCAATTTACTGCATATGACTTCCTATTTACAATTTTTTTACATTTTCCTGAAACTTTTACATTTTATTCAATTTGGTCCCTAAGACCAAAACAAGCTTATTTTCACAATTACACCTTAAAACCCTTGTGCCAAATTTACTAATTCTCCAAATCAGTCCTTACATGCTGGAATTTCATAAGAAAAACATGTTATGTTTACTTTATTTTCAATTTAATCCCTAAACTTGAAAACTATACAAAATCACTTAGCAAAATATTTCTATTTGACACCCAAGCATAATATTCTACCATTAAACTTCAAAAATATATACTATTCATCAATGACATCTTCCAAAATATTTAACAAATTAACCCCCGAGTTAGCTAGGTTAAGCTAAAACGATATCAAAAACATAAAATTCATGAAAAACGGATGGAAAAACACATATCATGCAACTAATTTAACTTGGCCAATTCTTTAAGTTCCCTCAACCATGAAGTTTCGATTTTTGGCAAGAGAAAACAAAGAAGATGATAACTTTCATCTTTTGTTTTTTGTTTATTTATTACCTAATTACCTTTTTAACATTTAAAATTAACAAAAAATTCATGATACACCAAACCAAACCGTCCACTACAATGAAATAAGGTTTAATTACCTTATAAAACCTTCACTTCATGTTTTAATATCCATTTAACATGTACAACCTATTATTGACTTACTTTTGTAACTTTTACAATTTAGTCATTTTTACTAAACTGATTATCTAAATATTAAAATTTCTTAACCAAATTTTATTGTGACACTAATACATACTCACAAATATTAAATAATTACTGACTTACTTGTCGAAATTGTGGTCCTGAAACCACTATTTCTGACACCACTAGAAAACTGGTTGTTATAGTGCCACATCCAAAAGGATGCTTTTTTTTAGTATCAAAGACATGGTAATATTCAGTCGACAAAGGTTCAAACCATTAATGGTTCCCCAGGGTTGTAACTTGATGATTATGTCTTGTGGCATTGAGTCCGAGTGTTCGGTGGAGGAATTAGCATAAACAAGACTACACTAACGATTGAGATAAATCAAGTTCGAGTCTATGTTTGCTGCGCGTTGAATGGATCATAACCTTAAGCCTTGAAGGCCCAAGATGGACTTGAGACTAAATGTCAACTTGATGCAACAATGTTACTAAAAGTGTGGCTTCATTTCGATGAGGGCATCGACATAGTAAGTGGGGGAGTGTCATGCTCCGTAATTTACTATGCTAGTTAGTAAGGCTGAGCTTTCCCCAAATGGTCTTGAGTGAAATTAAAGTACAATACCTTAGAAGTTGGAATTTTTTGAATACCCTACAGCCCTAGAGGGATGCTGTGATACAAACCGAGTAACTGATAAAGTTAGTTTTACAAGTGGTACATCCTCACTTTGGGTGGAGCAGTTACTTTTTGGAAGTCTGTTAAATAACGTGTATTGCTCGCTCCACAATGGAATCAAAATTTATAACTCTTGACTGAGTCGGCTCAGTTAAGAGGTCGAGTGGCTTAGGAATCTACTATTGGAAAATGTGCCCATATTGTAGTAAACATGTAATTGTTTTTTATGTATTTGAAAAATGAATAAATAAATTTCACATTTCCCTATTATGTTTTTTATATTTCTGTCTTTTATATTTTGCATGCGTAGTAAAATTGTGACAAACAAATATTAGCTCATTGATTTTATAAATTCAAACTGATGATAAGTGGTATTGTACGAATGTTTACATTGTGACGAAGACAACTTACTTCAGTATATAATCTAAACAAGTCCATAATCCCATAAAAGAATCAAAGTGAGCATTTGATTCAAATAGTGAGAAGGATTATTATGTCGTCTACAATTCCAATTGAGGAGATGGCTAGTCTTGACTATCGAAGCAATTGACTCCATGGGTAGAGACATAGATGTATTCATTAGTAGAATGATACATTGGACTGGACCTAAGATGAATTAATTCTAAATCCGTTTTTAAATTAATTCACTTGTTACATTCATGGCGTGATTTACCTAAATTTTAAGTTAGTATTGTACGAATGTTTACTTTGTGACAAAGACAACTTACTTCAGTATATAATCTAAACGAGTCCATAATCCCATAAAAGAATCAAAGTGAGCATTTGATTCAAATAGTGAGAAGGATTATTATGTCGTCTACAAAATCAATTGAGGAGATGGCTAGTCTTGACTATCGAAGCAATTGACTCCATGGGTAGAGACATAGATGTATTCATTAGTAGAATGATACATTGGACTGGACCTAAGATGAATTAATTCTAAATCCGTTTGTAAATTAATTCACTTGTTGCATTCATGGCGTGATTTACCTAAAATTTGAGTTAGTATTTAACCATGCGTATGTAACTTATGTGCGTTAATATAAGTGGAGGCTTATGCTCTAAAGATTGTCAAGCTGATAGCCGGTATGTTGGGTACATGACTTGTGTGTGCATGGCTTTACTAGTAATAGTGAAATTCATAGCTCAATTAAATAGTTAACTATATCCTCTCATTGGCATTGTGTGGATTGATAAATATGAAACGTGCCCACGGGTTGCTTGTTCTCGAACTAGCAATTTATCACAATCATTTGTTGACAGTGATCATATTAATCATTAAGAAGACACAATGGTCACAATGAGATAAAATAGGATTATATTTGTAACACTCATAACCCATCCCCGTCATTGGGTTAGGGTTACGACGTATTACCATACAATCCAGAATAATCAATAACAGATGGCATCAAGTTGCCAATTTAATTAACAGAATTTCATAATAATTCAGATTGGAGTAATACATTCATTTATGGGCATTAATCGAGCCTACGAGGACTTTAAAAAACTTTCTTCAAAGTGTTGGGCAAAATAAACATTTTAAAGAGCCTTGAATTAATTTAATTTTTAACGAGTTTTTAAAGTCTGAAGGATCTCTATCGATACTTAGGTGGACAAGTATCGGTAGAACTCAAAAATGGAAAGACCTTGAAAATTCTATAGAATTCTACTGATAGAACTGGGAGTTCTACCGTTACAACTTTGGGTTCTACCATTACAACTTGGACTTCTATCGGTATAACGCACTCCAGTGAGCAAGATAGTTTTGGCTTGGGACTTCTACTAATACCCTGAGGACTTTTACTGAAACAAGTCAAGACAGTAGCCAAAGTTCAACATTGTAACACCTTAAAACACATTAAGGGCAACCAAAACATGCCAATTATGCTCACTTAAACTTAACTAAGTTGGCTTTCAAATTCACATCACATAGTACTTAAAATATTCATATCATAAATCAAACTTACAAGCCATCATACACACACATTGTAATTGCTTACCTTGATCTCAAACACCATGCCTAGATCCAAACCAATTACTACCATTCATGATCAAACATTGAGCACAACTTAAGAATTATCTTGGCATACTATAGGAATTTCTAAAGTTTATATCATCAAAAACATACCAACCAACCAACATATAGCTATAAACTTATAATAATTTCATTAACCCTACTACATGTCATATAAGCCATACAAAATTAAAATCTACCAAAGATTCTTGGATAGTGTGAATCTTTGAGTTGATCCAATCGCCGGATTATCCAAAAAATGTTATCTACAAAAAAAAAAAAAACATAACAAACATGAGTAAGCTTTTATAAAGCTTAGTAAGTTCGTCGATTAAACGATAAAGCTTATTGAATTAAACATAATAATTCAAATAACAAGATTAATAAATCGAGTTCTTGTCAACAAGGTTCTTAACAGAACTCTGCCTACCACAGATCACAACAGGTGAGTTTATACATAAACAAGTATAAGATCATTCATTATCAAGCCACAATGCTATCAGGAGATTCATGAATAATCTTTTAACAATTCTATAACAAGACATTTGAGGCAAGAACATTGCCGATGAACGATATATAGATACGAGTACATGGTTAACCATCCGAGAACACGTCATACGCTCATATGAGCTAATCCAACCGATAACATGCCTTGGCACTAAGTGCCTAGCTCATAGGCAAACATCCGCCCCCGATAACACGCCAAAAAACACTGTAATATAACACGATAGTCCACAACAAATGCAGAAATTCAGTATATTTAGTGAATAGGAAAATATACAGGAATCTTCATCACATCTCATATCAAGCCCGTACTGCGCGCAAAATAACCTATTGGCATGCCAATCGTACTCTATCTTATGTTCATCGGCTCAAGAGATATTAATAGTAACTAGTATTTTTTCAACCATTATTTCAGTTCTCGATTATCATATATCAACACATTAATCAGCAATCAACAGATAAATTTCATTTAATATATAAATTTAAAACGTATAGAATTAACCGAATAAACTTACCTGACTAAATTGCAGCAATGACAAAGGTACAAGGACTATTCAATAATTTTCTCTTTTCCTTGGTTTTCCACTCGTTCTTGATCTATAATAATAATTTCATTCAATTAACTAATTTCAACAGTAAGATTAACTCATTTTATGCAATTAAGTCTTTTTACATTTTTACGAAATTAACCCCAACATTTCATTTTTATGCAATTTAGTCCCTAGGTCCAAATCATGCAATTTAACCATTTTCTATTAAATATAAGCTTAGCCGATCTGTTAACCCCTTCATTACAGCCCATACTTGCTGTTATTTTGCACCAAGTCTTTGAACTTTTACTATTTTCACATTTTAGTCATTGTATATTAAAAGTAACAAAAACTACTTTACAAAATAGTCCTATCTAGCAACCAAACACAATAATCTTTCATAAAACTTCAAGAAAATATAAAACTCATCAATGGAATAACTCATAACAATTGACATTTTTGCAAATTAGTCCCCAAATTAGCTAGATCAAGCCAATATGAGCTCAAAAACATAAAAATTATTAAAAACGAATAAGTTTTCACTTACCTATCGATGAGCCTAAGCTTGGCCGAAGCTTTCTAATCCCTAACTATGGTGTTTCGGCTTGGGGAAGAATAACATAAAAAATAAAAATGGTATTTCTTTCCTTCTTTTTTTCATTTATTATAACTTAACTTACTAATACCTTAAAATATGAAATTAACATTTTTTTAACTCTAAAGACAAATTCCACCACTCACCATGTTTAATTATGGCTTAACTACTATTTTAATCCCCCACTTATGGTTTCATAACTAATTAACTCAAATAAACTAATAGTAATTAAGTTTTACGACTTTTATAATTTAGCCCTTTTTCTTTAATTACTAATCAATAAGGATCTAATAGCAATTAGCCACAAACTAGAATTCCACACCATTCATGCCATTTGACATTTAAGGAGGGTGCAATTGCACAATTGGTCCTTCAATTCTTTTTTAATTATTGATTAAACAAGCTTAATTTCAATTTAATCTTAAACTAATTAGGACTAAATTAGCAAATAGCCCAAAGGTTAGTGGATTTAATCATGCCACCACCTCTTGGAACTTTTTTACCATGGTTTAATTACCATTTTGGTCCTCTTACTATATTAAATCTATAACAATTTATTTTTACCTTTTTTACAATTTAATCCTTTTACAGTAATTAAGTAATAAATCATCAAAATTACCAGACCAAACTTCAATTCACATATAATACGACTCTGTAAATATTTAATAAAAATATTTACGACCTTAAATTACAAAAACAAGGTCCAAATACTTTGTTTTCAATAATCACTTGACTTTTTAACCAAACACTCATACTAACTTTTAATTCAATTGGTTAAAATTCCTCAAATCATAATTCAATAAAAATTATTATTAACTCATATAATTTAAATACTAATTATACAAACTCACTTGTCAGATTTGTGTTCCCGAAACCACTACTTTTGACACCACTAAAAAACGAGCTGTTACAGTATGGAGTGAATGAGTTTAACTCAAAAGAATCAAGAATATCATATGAGGGTAACACACATGATGAGGTCATTGGACAAAGCAGTTAGATGAATTGCTTTCGTAAAGAGTATACAATAAGGAGTTTTCCATCATGATACTTCTTGTGAACTGACTCCATGATTAAGTAATTGTGAATTATTGAAACGATGCTTTTAGACATAATCGTAATTACTAGAGCTTAATTATATATGTTCGATTGGTCCCTCCCCTAGCTCAACAAAAGCTCAATCAGACTGCATTTGAATCAGAAGAAAATTATATGACTTTGGAAATAATTTACTTGAGTCGATTTATTCGATGTGAAATTAAATTGGGCAGTCATAAGAATTGTTCAACTAGAGAATTTGATTAAAGAGTTTTCTTAAAAAATTAATTTGGAAAATCTAATTGATTTTTGGAATATTTAATTTCGAAAAAATAAAATTAAATTAATCAAATTAATTAAAATTAATATGATATTTTTAGAAATTAATTTTCAAGTTAGGCAATTGGCCCAATGGGTAATTGAACTTGAAAATTGGACCTGATTTCGTAAATTAGGCCCAAAACTTAGACCAAGACCCCAAAACTTGTCAAACCGGGCCTGGTATGTGAAACCGGATCTACAGTGCAACCAATGGCTAGACTAGACTGGTCAGATCATCACTGGCCCAAACCGAATTGGTAGAAATTGAACCAACTCGGGGTGCCAACAACTGCAATGGCGGCATTCCGGTGGTCGGGAAATGGTTGGTGACAGTGAGTCTTTGGTGGTTGAGCAGTGGAAGAATTACACTCTTATTGAGACTTTACCAAAAAATTTGATTTCAGATTAACTATTCCAAAAATAATATTATTTTAATAGATTGAATATTAAATTTAATTTAAACTCAACCTAGAAAAGAAAAACCCTAAAAACTTTTGTCCAAGCTATTTGCTTCTTATCTTTTGTTTTGCCCAGCAGCGGTGTCAGCCTCAGGTTGCTTATCGCCCGCATTTTTCTCCCTCCCACCAACCGTTTCTTTCTTTTTCATTCACTCCACATGTCTTCTCTCTTTTCAGTTTGCAGATATATTTTGTAGGTATCTTTGTTGTCTTCACAAGTTGTGATGGACAGATGATGATGCCTGTTGTTTGCTAAAACTCCACCGGCCACCAGTAGTTTTCTTGGAAAGTGGGTGGCTATTCATCAGCTTCTTAATCTATTTCTGTTTTGAGAGTATTTTAGAATAATAAATCATTTCAAGAGTCGATTTGGATCTTTGATGTCTTAAGTTTTATATGTTTTTTGTTTGTTTTTTCATTGTTTAATAAGTCTTCAATTTTAGAAGTTTTTGTTTGTTTCTTATAGCATGTTTATTAGTCTTGCTTATGCATGTAGTCTTAATTTTACAAGTGATTTTAGGTATGATTTTGTTGTCGTCCTGTCTAGTTTGGTGAATGTTAGATTCTTTTGTCGATTTTTGCTCGCCACTTTGAACCATCCGGGGCTAATTTTCTTATCATATTAAATGCTTACAATCACTCCAGATATGTCGTGCTTGAGTTGTGACAAGGCCAATTGTCAACATGTCATAATGTTCTATTGATGTTGAGGCTAAAGCCTTTGTTGTGTTGATGGAGCTTGTCTTTCATTATCTATGACGAGTGTTTACTATTTTTTCCCCTGAATTGTATGGTTTCATTCATTGAATGAATTAATGAATTTACCTTTAAAAAAATATTAAATTTAATGTTTATCTTGTAGATAAATATTCTATTTATTTAATAAGATTGATATTAAATTTATTATAATATTTATCAAGATAAATATTATATTAATTTAATATTAAAGTGATTAAGTTTAATCATAGTTGAACTCTCTAAACTCTCCTTATATAAAGAGAGCCTTGAGTTATTATTTACATACACTTGAATTCAAGAGAAATTTTTAGAGAGAAAATCCTCTGAAGAAATTATTTCAGAAAATTTCTGAAGATATTATTCTTATTTACAACTTGGTCCAAAAGTTTAGAGAAATTGAGAAATTACCCCATTGGTAATTTTTGTGAAAAACTTTCTGATCCAAAGCGAGCCCACATTCGGCAGATGTGAGCTCGAGGATAGTGGAGAAGACTACTCGGTCGAAGCGTTCATCCTTGATGAATTGAAAAGGTACAATTTTGATTAAGTGTTTATTGTTTTAGATATTAGAACTCAGTTCTTGTTTTGGAAAAAAAAAATTAAAACTCTGGTTTTTCCTTAAATTTATTTTTCGTTGTGTTTTCCAAACTCGATTTTTCAACATGCTTAATAGAAGCCCGACGCTCCAGCCAAAAATCAGATGGTTACTCTTATGGGATACTTTGCCAAGGCCTTGGACAATGAGACCAATTTGGACCAGAACACTCAAATTAAGATGGTGTTTAAGAACTTGCCGAAGGATTTTGCTAGCTTTTAGGCCACATATAACCTTGAAAATAAAAACTTGATGCTTACACAACTCATGAAGGAATTCCAATCCTATGAGTTGATGTTGAATGATGATTAACTGGTCTGAAGAGCAAAAGCAAACATAGTTATCACAACTTCATCAAAAGGGAATGGAAAGTGTGCTAAGAAAGGTAAGGTTAAGGTCTCTGGGCCATCATAAGTGAAAAAGAAGAGAACCAAAAAGCCTAAAGACTTATCTAAGTCTAAATGTTTCTTTTATAGTAAGAAAGGGCACTTCACGACAAAGTTTAGAGAGTGGAAGGAATACCTGGCTACCAAAGGAAAATGTATGTAACTCTTGATGAGTGAAGCTTGTTTATTGGAGGATTCAATAGACCATAAGACAAGTGTGGCAACTAAAGCAGTGAGAGATGTACATCTTTATTTTTATAATTTTAGGAAGATTATTTTAAGATACGTTTTCTATGTACCAAGTTTCAAAAGAAATTTAATTTTCGTTGCATCTTTATATAAAGACAACTTGATCGTGACTTTTAGTTATGGAACTGCAATATTTAGAAATCACAATCTTATCTGTAATGGATGGATGTCAAATAATCTCTCTTTTATAATACCAAAGATGTACACGCTGCTTGAGATTGAAATATCGAATAAAAGGCTTAAAACTTCTCACTCTAATGAGGCATACTTTTGACATTTGACACTTAGTCATATTAACCAAGAAAGAATCACTAGACTTGTGAAAGAAAACATCTTAAATTCACTTATGTAACACCTTATATCCAGCTCGGGCATCGAGCTCGAGTAACAGGATGCCACACCAAACGTCACAACTTCACACATTTCGCATAGTTTCATTTTCATACAATCATCGCCACACTTAAGCATTTATAGAATATTTAAGTCTAAAATACTCTAGGCGACATTAAAATTTACTAAATATACATTAAATGACCTTAATACAAGTTAAAAACATGCTTAAGGACCACTTGATAAAAATTTCCTAATAAGTCACGTAAGTATCGATACACACTCGTTGGTATCGATATTTCTCAAAATGCGTATCAATACTGTTTAGAAAATCGGCACCTTTGTAACATTCGGTTTTTCTTCAAAATTCAAAACCCAACAATATATCGATACAATTCAAAAGTATCTATATTTTTACCTTGAGTATCGATACTTGAGAACTGGTATTGATTCCAAAATAAGCTATTATTTCTTGCACAATCGTTACAACATGGAGGTATCGATACTTATACGTCGAATATCGATACCTCTGTACATTTCATCCAAAATCACTGTAATATAGGGCATATAAAACATTCAAACATTTTCCACTTCAACATGCATCCACAAATTCATTTTTCCACATCAAAATGACCATACTTGCAGTTCAAAAAAACTTCAATAACTTAAACCAAACAAAACCAATAATATAATAACAACAGCCATCAAATCCTATTAGTATAAAATCAAAACAACCATTTAAGATATAATAATAATCAACCAAAAACTCTACCACATTACTTTTATTACCACAGTTAAAAGAATAAAAATAATATCACCTATTTAAGTAATAAAGCCTAACTTGGATCACTTCCTTGGAATTCCGCACCACCCACACCGGAAACACCAACTATCTACAAAGGTTTAGGAAAGAGTGTGTGAGCTTAAACAAACTCAGTTAATGATTGGAAAACTACCAATAAACATGATACCATACATTAAATGAGAACATCTAAAGCACAATTTCATACATATTTAACTAAAGTGAATACTAAAATATTTATGCATCAACTATCAACTCATCTAACTTTGTAATCACATAAACAAACATATGTCACATTTCATAATATTTCATTTAATGATAAATTAGCACTTGAGGCTATGAAACATAAAAGTGGGCTCTATCACTACACATTGGATACATGAATCTCCAACACACCATTAACTCGAAGAGTCGAACATATCCCAAAAGCATAGCATTTAGCTAACACTCTCTAACACACCAACATATCCCGATGAATAGAGCTGAGGTCACATTATCTTATCTCTCCAAAACTATCTCGGGCCTCAATGCCCCAAATCACAACATAAGGGTGAGTACTCACAAATCTTATGGCATGGTAACTATATCCAACGGTCTCAAAATGTCACCAGGCCAAAATATCCACAATAAAACACATATACTTACCATTTTCTTCACACTTTCACTGCACATTTACATCAATAACACAACATCATCATTGTCATTCAACATGTTTATCATGCCCACAACTAACACTTTTCACAATAGCTATCACAAACATATAACTCATATCACATTAACACATCATAATACTCAATCCGCATTGCATAATCACATATCTCGCAAAATTAACGAGGGAAATAAAAAAGCTTACACTCGAAACTTAGGATAAGAGTTAGGCTAATCCTAAGCTCACATTTAACACTATAAATTGTGTCTACAAGCAACGATTCCAAATACTCACCGTTCGCGCTTTCTCCTAGTCGCCGAAAGGTTAAACTAGCTTTTTCTTTCCTTTCGCCTTGCTCGCCGAAGGCTATAATGGTTTCGAATCTTCACCCAAAATAGATCACACAACAAACACAATTAATATTCAACCATAGGTTCACCTAAATCAACCAACACGCAAGCCTAAGCTAGTTCCTCTTGGAACTGAAATTTTCGACTAGCTTTGTCAAAACACAAAAATCTCAATTCCTACACGTTCCCTTTCCTTAAAACCAATTCCAATAATCTAATTACTTATCTAATAATTATTCTCAACCTTCAAACCACTCTAAACTACTCATAATCTTGGTTCCAAAATTTTGATGTACAATGACCATTTTCATGAAAACTTAACAAAACCTTAAAAACTTTTAATGAAACTTTAAGGAGAGTTTAGAAACCTTTTAATCACATCAAAAAGAGTTGAAAAACACTTCAAAACATCGATTTCATTCAAAATCTCAAATTTAACCCCCCCAAATTTCGACATTTACACAAAACCTTTGATTCAATAGATAAAAACTCAATTTAAATAGCTAGAGTTCATAACAAACTATTAGGAAAATGAAACATTACCTTGGTTGGGAAAAAAATGTTTGGTGTGAATCCAAGAAAATTCGAAAGTTGAACGATAGCAAAATTAATGGTGTTTTTGGTGCTCTTTATGGAATTCTAGGGAGGTTTAATGCTTGGAGGATGATGAAAATCAAAAGAATTGAAGTGATAAAGATCAAAATAGATGAATGGTGCTTGGGGATTTCAAGGGATGGCAAAACAAGTGGGGGAGAAGAAAGTTTCGTGAGTCTTCTGTAGATGGGGGAAAATGGCAATTTTTAAAATTTTGGTATATTTACCTTTGTGTGTTCTCAATTTTAACCCAATTTTCAAAACAATCCACATTTTAAAATTAAAGGTCTTTTATACATTATTTTCAAAAAATTATTTAATCTCTAAAAAGCCATAGTCGAATATATTTTCGGGTTACCGTACTTCAAAATTTTTGAACTCATTGCTAGCCAAAATTTCAAGTTTACCCTTGAAACTTCTAGATCCAATTTTGGGGTGTGACAACTTAAAAAAGTTGATCTTCCACAATGCAAATCTTGCTTGGAAGGTAAGATGACTAAGCAATCTTTTAATTCAAAAGAAACGAGGGCCTAATAACCACTAGAACTTGTGCACACTAACATATGTGGCCCTATGAATGTTAGTGCAAGAGGTGGTTGTGAATATTATGTAACATTTATTGATGACTATTCTAGATATGGGTATGTATATCTAATGCACTACAAGAGTGAAATCTTTGATAAATTTAAAGAGTTCCGAGCGGAAGTGGAGAAACAGCTAGGTGTATCCATAAAGACACTTCGGTCAGACCGAGGTATGGAATACTTATAATTTTGTACACTTTTTTATATTTTCATAACTTTTTAACAATTTTCTATATTTTATATAGATTTTTAATGATTTTTAATTTTTTTTATAATTTATATAAATTTGAACCTTTTAAATATTTTATAATTCTTTATATATATTTTATGAATCTCTATAATTTTTAATATAAAATATTAGTTTTCACCATGTGGAACTATCCTGGTATGCCATGTGTCAAGAACACCCAGAAAATAGATTGTTGTTACTTTGTAACAATTGACCATTAACTTAAATGGTCAAAGGGATTGATTATTTTTTGCTCGGTGTCAAAGGGATTGATTGATTGTAATTTTAATGTTCAATGACTTAATTGAGTGTAAAATAAAGTATAAGGGCTTAATAATTTTTTTTGGAAAAGTTTATTGGCTTTTAAGACCTTTTAGCCTATTATCTATTTTAAAATTTGATTTTAACATAAAAAAATTTAAAAAGTAATTATCAATTTCTTAAAAGAAGTATTTTTAAAATTACTAATTTATCTATTAGTTAGATTTTTCATTATTTTCAAATAAATTTAAAAAATAATTATTATATATTTATATTATCTTAAATAATATTATGAAAAAATAAATTTGAATAGTCAAATATTTAAACAAATCTATTTAAATTTAAAACCAAAGTTTTATTATCTATAATTAAATAATCAAATATATATTAGAATTTATTTAAAAATAAAATTATCTATTAGATTAGATATTTCAAATAATCAAGTATATTTTCTCTCTCTCTTTTTTGCCATATCTATAAATTTTTCGTATTTAGTTTTTCATTATCTATTAGATTAGATTTTTCAAATTTATTATGAATGTTGTTTTTAATTTGTTATCATCTATTATTTTAGATATATTTCAAAAAAATATATTAGATAAGGTCTTAACATTTTTTTATTATATTTAAGTTTTGAAAATCTATTAAAATCATTATTATTTCTCAAAATAATAATTTAATAATTAAATTATAATTATTTTTAAATTTAATTACCCACCCCTAACTCTATAAATACTATCTTTTAATTTTTTTAATATGTTTATTTATATGTTTTTAATGTTCTAAGGTATTTTTTATAAATATTTTTATTATTTTTTTAATGTTGTTTGTTCTTACTAAATAAACTAAGAGATAAATTCAAGGAAATTTTAATATATGCATTTATAATCTAAATTTATTTTTAAATGTTTTTATCATTATAATTAAAAATTTTATCAATACATTTATACACAAATTCTAATGGTAAAAAGACCTCTTTAATCTTTCTTAATTTTAAAATTGAGCTAAATAATTACTATAAAAGATTTGGAACAATTTAATCCCTGTCAATTCGAAACTGGGCAACTAAGGACAATAATTAACGGTATTAACATTTTCCATCCAAAAATTTGACGTGACAAATTAAAAAAGAAGAAGAGAGAAATAAAAATAAAATGTACACGTGTTGCGTTATCATTAGACCATTTAATCTAAAGTTTGCACATATATTTTAACATGGGTAAACTACTAAAATAATCACTTTTGTTTGTTTCAGGTTACATTTTAGTCACTTATGTTTGAAATGTTACGTTTTAGTCACTTACGTGATCGTGTTGTAACATTTTAGTCATTGAGCGTTAATTGCCAGTAACAGTGTAAAGGTAAGCTAACATGGCATGTTAAATCGTCATTTCAAATGAAAATTTTAGGTTAAATTATACAATTGGTCCCTATATATTTTTTTCGTTTTGAGCAATTTAATTTTTTCTTTTATGTTCTTTAAACTTTCCCTTTTTCTTTATTTTCCATTCTCTTCTCCTCTCTCTATTTTCCTCCCTTCTCCATTTCTTTTACTTAGTTTTTCTATGTTTTCCATTTGTTAAAACTTGTCCCTATACTTTTTAACTTTTTTTATTTCTTTTTCTTCTTCTCTTTTATTTGTCTCTCTTCTCATATTCTTCACTGCAGAAACATAATCTTTACCCACCAAATAAACCAAGTCTTTGTTTCTTTCACATGATTCTTAAATTGAATTTCACTCAAAACCAAATATAAATCATTCTTAATCAAATCTCTATTTGAATATAACCTAATTTTGAAATTAAAATTGGATCTAACAAATCAATATAAAAAATTATATCCTTAATCAAATCTAAACATAAATTGAAATCTTTATATTCAAAACAATTTTTTTTTTTTGTTTTCAAACTTTTATAGAATCGTGTAGATTATTCATTTTCTTTTATTTTATTTTTTGATGAATAAAATTAGGCAAACTATAAAATTGATCTAAACCTTCTTAGGCATTCCCAAGCAAGCTCGATTGGAAGCTGAGCATGGATGAACGGAAGAGAGAAAGGGAGCATGGAACCAAATTGGTTTGGGTAAAGTTGAAGGTAAGTTTCATAGGATGGTCGTTTTAGTCATTGAGAGTGTAGAGCTCGTTTTAAGAATCTGTGAAACAACGTACTTTCGAGAGGGCGAGAATGTTGTAGGTAAGATAGATAAGGTGGTCATGGGGGTTGGTTAGGAGGTCAAAGGAATGGGCTCGGGAAACTTTGTTGAGGGTGGACTACCATAATTCACGACTGGCGAGGTCTTTGAGTGAGATGAGCTTGTGGACTAGGTCATTGAGAGCCAAATTGGTTCGTTAAAACGATGATGGACGATAAAGGTTTGTAGTTGTTGGGTAAGAATAAATGAAGCAAGTTTTATTTTGGTTTCAGCTTTTGCTTTTTCTTTTTTCATAAACTTAAAAATGTTTTAACAAATGAAATGATAATTTAACGTGCCACGTCAGCTTATCATTACACCATTAATGACAATTAATGGCTTAGTGACTAAAATGTTACAACATGTTAACGTAAATGACTAAAAAGTAACATTTCAAATATAAATGACTAAAATGTAAGATGAGGTAAACAAAAGTGACTATTTTGAAATCAAACCCCTCCCCATGGTTGAAGTCTGATGAGAACTTGATTGCTTTTGTTTTGGTCTTTAAAGCCATGGTTTTGTCCTTGCCCATTTGTGGTTAAAACTCATCTTCGGGGTATAAAGCAAATCAGTATCCTCTTGAAAATCAAAGGCAACGTGATATAAAGCAGTTCAAAATCACTATGCTTTTTCCTGGGTTGATTCATTGGGTTTGGGTGATTTTTTTTAGGTTTTATTACGTGTGAATGTGTAAACTTTAGATTAAAAGGTCCAATAATAACTCAACACGTGTACATTTTACTTTTAATATATATTTATTTATTTTTTCAATTTGTCACGTCAAAGTTTTATATGAAAATTATCAATCTCATTAATTATTGTTCTTACTTATTCAATTTCGAAATTTAAAAGAAGTAAAGAAGTTTTTTTACCGATCCTAACTATATAATTTGCTAACTTCACATCCATCTTTTTTCGAGTATTCTTTTTCAACCTCGTACTTTTATTTTGAAAGGTATGTAATTTTTTAACTTAGAGAAAGATTTATTATTATTTTATTACTAATATTTTTTTCTTTCAAAATTTTACTTGCAATAAAATGATTTAAATTTACTTATAATATCAATCATAAAATTAAATCTATATAAAATTTATTTTTATTACTAGTTTCTTATCTCATTGATGAACAGTTTAGTTGTATATATTAATTAAAAAATATTTATATATTTGTTTAAAATAGTTAAAATTTTTGTAACATTTAAGAAAGGTTATAATTTTGTAAAATATTTATAGTTTGTATTATAATCAGTATAAATTAAGAACAAAAAATAAATTAATATTTAAAATAAACTTAAATTAATAAATAACATGATATTTAAAAATAGTTTTAAAACATGAATTAATTGTATATTTAAAAATATTTATTAATTCTATTATTTTAATAATTCTTAAAAGTAATTAAAATCTGAATCCTTATAATCAATAATTACTTAATTTAATTTTTAATCGATCTTCATATGATTTTAAAACGTTTTTATTCAACATTTACTTTATTTGATTATTTTTCTAAAAAACCGTTTTCTCAAAAAATATTGAATGTTTTTGCGTAGATAAAAATTGAAGATTATTTCAAAACTTATTTATTTTTTAAAACATAAACATAATTTTTAAAAGTGTTAAGAAGAAATCTACAATTTTTTAGTTTAAAATTGTTACCAAAAAATATTTCTATAATAAACTATATTTAGATTTTTAAAGGAAACTATTTTTAGTATATATTTTTAAATGTTTTCTATAATTTGAATTTAAAAACAGTTTTTAATATGTTTTAAAACAATTATTTTCTTGTATAGTAAAAAATAATTATTTTCTTAATTTTTTAATAAATAATATTTATAATTTTCCTAGAAAGCCTAACTTTTACATAAAAAGATAATGTGTTTCAACGCACTCGAACCCATGTCCTCTTACATTGACAACAATACTATACCAGTCAAGTTAAGACTCAACCAACAATTAAACTTATTAATTAACACTATTGTAAACGACAATTTCATAACTCAAATTAATTTTTGTAAAAAGAAAGTGCATTACTATTTTCTTCTATTCTTTTATGCAAAACTTAAATCATGGTAACAAATATTTTTGAAGCAAATGATAATTATAGGCAAATAGCGGATGCAATCAGAATAGTCAAAGCACATTGTTGACTATTAACATATTAGAGGAAATATTTTATAAGAATAAAATATAGGGTTAATATTCAAATTTGATACTATATAGATATTGAAAATTATCACTATACTTCACTTTGATTGATATTTGTCATTAACTTTATGAATTATAGATAATTTTACCACTATACTTTAATTTTATATTGAATTTCATTCCTTACTTTTTATTTGACTGAGTTTTTCCACTAAATTTAAATTATTTATTAAATTTACTATTCAATTTTAATTTAAAATAATTTGAAGAAAAAAATTAATAATTTTTTATATTTTCATTTAATATTTAACAATAATAAATTTTAATATTAAAATTTAAAAAATGGTTATTTTATAAAAAAATGAACTTAATTTCTTTCTTTTATTTGTTATGGAAAAATTAATAAAACAACAATGATAAGTATAATATGGATGAAAAATATGGAAGAATTTTCATTATTTAATTTTCACTTACAATGTGCTATTTATAAGCCCCTTTACATTCAATTAATAAATGTATTACATTCAATCAATAAATGTGAATTAAGTTTTCTTAATTACTCCATTTAATCATCTCATGGTTATAAATGAAGTAAAGAGCTTTAACCCATTACTTTAATAAATGTTTAAAGGGGTTATAAACATCTATTTAATGTATTTATAGTACTTCCCCTTGAATGTCTTTTAAATAAAAAATGTGTCTCATTAAACCCTCTATTAGGAAAAACCCTGTGGGATAAAAACCTAATGAAGTAAAAAGAGTATACAAAAAAGAGTATACAATCTCCTGTTACAAGTTACCTCGTTAAAAACCTTTACCAGGAAAACCCAATGGAACAAAACCTTGGTTAAAGGAAAAGTATACAATGTGTTTTAGACTCCCTCTAATGGAAACTCACATTATATCTTTGAGTCAACGCATTCCAATCTTGTCTCGTAGTCTTTCAAATGTTGAAGTTGGCAATTCCTTGGTAAAAAGATCCGCTAAATTATTACTAGAACAAATTTGTTGAATTTCTATGTCACCGTTCTTCTCAAGATCATGAGTGAAGAATAATTTTGGTGAAATATGTTTCGTTCTGTCAACTTTGATGTAATCACCCTTCAATTGAGCTATACATGTTGCATTATCTCCGTATAAGATAGTTGGCATCTTTTCCTGTAAAGGCAAATTACATATCTTCTGGATATGTTGGGTTAATAATCTTACCCAAACACACTCTCGACTTGCATCATACATTGCAATTATTTCAGCATGATTTGAAGAGGCAGCAACTAATGTCTACTTTGTTGAATGCCATGATATGGTAGTACCTCCACGTGTAAATAAATATCCCGTTTGAGATCGACCTTTATGTGGATCCGATAAATATCCAGCATCAGCATGGCCGACTAATAGGGATTTTGAATCATTTAAATAAAACAAACCCATATCAATGATCCCTCTAAGATATCTAAATACATGTTTAATTCCATTCCAATGTCTACATGTTGGAGAAGAACTAAATCTTGCTAATATGAACTTATTCAATAATTTTATGAACTTACCTAGAATATGCTAACAGTGACTCGTAGGGACTAATCTAATGTTTTCCATTTTTCCTTGGTTATCCTCCATACGAATCAAATCTTGATTTATAATGATTAAATTCAATCTCATCAAATTCAAATACACATCCAAACTCAATTTTATGCATATGACCCTTAAGTTTTCATTATTTATATATTTTCCCTGAACTTTTACATTTCTTACAATTTAGTCCATAATTCCAAAATTCCAAATTTAACAAAATTTCTCTAATACTTATTTATTAAAAATTTGCAAAAATTTCATGTCAATTTTAACATTTTATCAAATTAGTCCTTTAATTAAAACTATCAAAAATTACTTTACAAACTAATCCTAACTCACAACCAATACTTCAAATCCATAATTTAACAGAAAAAATAACAAAGATTCATCAAAGAGAAAATCCAAAATCCTTAACAGTTTCAAAAAAGAAGGTACAAGTTAGCTGGACCTATTTACAACAATATCAAAAACATAAAAATTACTAAAAATAGGTAAAAAAAAAAAAAACCTTACCATGCAAGAGTGCCAAACCATTTCCAAAACTTAAGCTTTCAATGGAGGAAATGGTTTTTTTTTTCAGTAGAACTAAATTAAGAAGATGATTTTATTTTATTTTATGTTTTATGCTTTATTATATTTTGATTATTTTAACATTTGAAACTAATGTATAAAATGTATAAATACACCCACTAACCGTCCCACTAAATAAAAATGACATATTTGCCATATAAAACCTTCCACTTAAGTTAATTAAGCTATTTAATCATTATAATTCAATAGCGATTAAGTTTTACGACTTTAACGATTTAATCCTTTTTAATTAATCAACTATATAAACATTAAAATTTCTAAATCGAACTTTCACATAACAAAATAATATCCCAATATTTAGTAAAAATATTTACGGGCTCATTTTTTAGAAACGAGGTCTCGATATCTCATTTTTTGAAACCACTTATATCTAATTATTTATTCAATTAACTAAAATTCACCAAGTCAAAATTCAATATCACATTATAATTGACTCATATAAATTAAATGATAATTAATATGGACTTACTCGTCAGATTTATGGTCTTGAAACCACTATTACCGACACAACAGAAAGCGAGATGTTACATTGATGGTGCAAAGTTCGGAATGGATCCTCCTGTGGCCATGTTGAAGTTACAAAAGCTTTTCTCTCCATTTGAAATGGATTCACCTTATTCATAAAAACGTGTCTGCCTAACCATATAGGTGTTAAAAAAATTTGATCTCCGCCTCGCCATGTCAATGTTGAAAAAATCAGAGTTAATCTCTACTGCACCGTCTGTTGAGAAAAAAAAGACAGAATAAATCTCTACTTTGCCACATCGATGTTGAAAAAAAATCATATGCCTTACTCATCCCCAAAGTCTTGGCGAAATGATATAGCACGTCTTTGGCCACTCCTAAATATTTGTAGATGTTTCCAAAAATCTCGAACGGCTTGAGCATCATATGCCTCAACCATCACCAAAGTCTTGACAGAATGATATAGCATGTCTTCGGTTCGTCCTTTAAGATTTGTCGAAGTCTCCAAAAAATCTTGATAGCTTTCCAACAAGCTCTTCTCTCTTCTAAACGGTACACCTTTGACTTCAATGGTTGATCAATGCTCGCGCATCATATACCTCAATCATCATCAAAGTTTTGGTAGAATAATATAGCACATCTTTAGTCCACTCCTAATGTTTGTTGAAGTCTTCAGAAATCTTGAAGTCAGCTAACGCTCCCCTTTTCACAGTACACCTTTGACTTTGATGCTTAACTTTGGATGGTTGATACTTCTCCTGATCTTTGAAGTACGCCATGAAAAGTTGAAAAAAAAGTACAAAAAATCAAAAAAAAAAAAAAAAAAAAAGAAGTTTGAATTGTGTGGCATGGAGGCAACAAATTCCCCCATAAAATCGACTTGTTGACATCGTCAATATCAAGACATGGCAAACTCGAAGACCTTATTTATAGTGGTTGGAAGCAAAATCCTGATGGGAGTAAGAGTCAAAGTTGGTCCTTACCTTTCATTGCTGAGACTCGATAAGAAATTGATAATTGACTGGCGTTATTAACACCTCTTTTCAGTTCCTTATTAAGGATATAAGCAGTTAGTCTGTTAGTAACAGAAGTTGTTGTAACAGCTAACAATCTGTTAATAAGTAGCTACCAATCTGTTAATGAGTAGTTACCTAGAGGTCTATAAATACAACTACCAATTTACAAAGAAGGTTAAGCCTTTTCAATATACAGAGAGTTAAATTTTAGTTTGTATTAGTCCTTAGTATACCTTACTCCTTTCATGGTATCAGTCGCTTTGTGATCCTCGGAGTATGGTTACCATGAATTTTGCTGATTCTGCCTCGATTGAAGGTGGCTGTGTTGTTTTCATTGGCGAGAGAGTTGTTAACTCGTTCACTCGGCATGACGTTGTGAAACTCGATGAAGGAACCTTCATCCAATGGTAACAATAGGTACGCTTAATACTACGTGGATATAATTTGATAGGGTTTCTAGACGGGACCTTACCTCCACCGGTGAGATTCATTCAGTCACTGGATGGTTCTCTTGCTCCTAATCCATCCGCGATGATCTTTATGTAACAAGATCAACTCCTCACTTCGTGGCTGCTTTCCACGATAAATGGCTCATTGTTGTTCTCCTTCACAGATGCTAGAATGGCTTGCGATGTGTGGAATACGGCCACAAGTCTGTTCCCGGCCGGCACCGATGCTAAACAATCTCAGATCCGTTATGAACTCCATACTCTCATGAAAGGTTCGCTCTCGATTAATGGTTTTGTTGCTCGCATAAATAATCTTTGTGCTCTGTTGGAAGCTTCAGGCACTCGAACTCCAGAGGTTGAGAAGACGAAAATAATGCTCGCTGGCTTACCTCCTGACTTCAATACTGTCGTCTCGTTGGTGGCTGTTTCGTCCGAGCCAGTGCCGTTTCAGAGGCTTTTCAATGCTTTGGTTGAGTGTGAGAACCGTCAGTTACGAGTGGTTCAAGAGGTGGCCATGCATGCTAACCTCGTGGAGGGCGCTCTGTCGCACACACTAGAGGGCTCCGTCCGTGGTGGTCGCCCCCCGTTCGGTGGTCGTGGGAGAAGGTTCCGACCGCGCATTCAGTGTTAGATCTGTAGTCGATTTGAGCATCTTGCTCAAAGGTACTATTATCACTTCAACCGTAATTTTGACGGTATGACGGCGATGAACCAGGTGTCGCAAAGTGACGATCGGCCCGCTCTGGTGTCGGGGTACTCTACTGGTCACCCTCCTTATGCACCACCGTGTTTTGAAGGAAATGGATGGCCTTCTCAAAGAATGCGGTTCACGTGCCCTTATACTCTACAAACATTTGGTTAAAATTGCTTCCCACTCGGTCAAAATCAGCTTTGTTATAATTGCTTCCTAGCTGGCGCCAACACTCATGCATATGGGTTTAATGGTGGGCCGGCTACACAACTTACTCCTAGAAATGGGGACATGTTTAATAGGCCAAGAAGGCCGCATTTTAATGGGTAGAATGATGCATTTGGGCCTGGCAATTTAAATGGTGTTCGGCCCATGAGCAATTGTGTTCAAGTTGGTTATCGTTGGGCTGTGATCATACGATCGGGCCGTCCAGTGGTGAAAGGTGCGATGCTTCGACCCCAAATGTTCCTTAGAAAACCAAACTACAAGCTCGAGTGTATAGTGGTTCAGACCCGTGTATTGGTCTTCCTCGGGTCGGTGATTTGCATGTCTCTGATTATTCAGATTCTGGATTGCATATTAATACTGCTCAACTTGGATTTAATGGTGGTGGCACGGATTCGTATATACCCATACTTGTTGGTACTACGTCATGGTACCGCAACTTGGGTGCTAGCAATCATGTCTATCATGATGCGTCGGCTCTAAATGACTTCACCCCCTATTTAGGCAAGTCTTCTCTCTTGATTGGTGACGGGACTCCCGCTCTGATCTCGTCTATCAGTAATGGTGTCTTACATACGCGTTCTAAATTACTTCAGTTATCTGATGTTTTATGTGTGACGAGAATACGAAAAAATTTGTTGTTTATGTCTCAGTTTGCTACTGATAATAATGTGTACTTTGAGTTTCACCCGACATATTATGTTATTAAGGACATTATGACCCGGGAAACACTGCTGAAGGGCCATATTCGTGATGACTTATACCGGTTCTCTCTACCAGATCTATCTATCTAGCCTGCTCAAGCCCCGGTTGCTGCTTCCACTGTACTTCAGAATAAGTCTGATGAAGGTGATGTGTTTTCTTTGTGGCATAAACGTCTTGGCCATTGATAAACTGAAAAAATAACATATTTTAAGCCCACATTTAGCATGCTTTTGGATGATTTAAGCCTCGATTTATGTAATTTGGTGCTCTTAATCCTTTCTTTTCATGTTTTATACCCAGGGGAGCACCCAATGACCAAAAGAACGAGAAACAGGCTTAAAACGGACTAAATTGGGCCAAAATAGAAATTGACATAGCCTGGGCCCAAGACCACACGGTCATGCCTCATTAAAAGTTTGAACACGACCTGGTCACGATTCACACGGGCGTGTGCCATGGCCGTGTCCCTGTCGTGGAGAAGAGCAATTTCACTCGGAAAAGGATACTTAGGGGCAAAGAAACCCGTGGGAAAAGCCTATATAAACCCCTTAAGTATAACCTAGAAGAGGACGGTTAGTTAGGCCAAAGAGCCGAGCCAGAAAGGTCCGAGTTGTGGAAATCACTCGAAGATAGCCAGTTGATCCATCTCAAGAAGCTGGAGTTATACTCAAGACGGCGGATCTTTCCTTCAATTCCTTCAGTGGGTTTTAGGGATTTCTTATGTTTTGTTTTATCTTTTCTTCTGAGATGTTTTCTTTTATTGTTATTAACTAAACCCTCAGATACCTGAGGGGGATGAAACCTAAGATGAATCTTGTTATCGTTTTTTGAGCTATATGATAAATATTTGAGTTGTTCTTAATTATGTGTTCTTAATTCTTGTATTGATATTTCCAGGATATTAATTCAAGTATGATGTGCTTAGGTGGAGGAGCAAAAGTCCATGCTTAAGAGTAGATCTAGCATAATTAAGCGGAGTTGATCGCGCGCCTAGAGATAGGGTGATTGGGAGTCCATAGATCGAGTTAATGCGATTTTAGGGGTTTTAATTAAAAAAGGATTTCAATTAATCAACCTAGGGTTAGACATTATTCGCTTCGAGAGAGGGTTTAATATAACTTAGGGAATCTTACGGATCAAGTCAAATGAATAAATCATCTGGTACAGAGTTAGATAACAAGTGAAGTCTAGGTGGATTCTTCCTTAGGTGTCATTTTAATTAATTGGTTTTCTCTCAAGTTATTTTCTCAATTCATCCTTTCTGTCTTTGCATCTTTAGTTTAGTTGATAGTTAAATTTAGATTACATAAAAAAGTTCCCTTAATTCTTAGGCTAAATAATAAAAAGAGAGTTAGTATTAGTACTTTTGGTTCCTTTGGGTTCGACATTCCGGTCTTGCCTAAACTATACTACTGTTCGATAGGTGCGCTTGCCTCAAATTGTTGTCAGAGTTAGTTTCTAGGTTCGATCATTCTTTTTATAAATTTTAAGACTCGACAGAAACGATCAAGTTTTTGGCGCCGTTGCCAGGGAACTGAAATATTAAGAAAGCTTAATTTTTATTACTTTAGCCATTTTTTATTATTTTTATTTTTTTTACTTTACTAAATTTTCATTCTTTCTTTCCTTTCAGGTACCTCTAGTTTATGACTAGAAGGAACCCGACAAGACCCCTACTTTACGACAGTGATATTGAAGGTACCATTCGTAGAAATCGCAGAGAAATAAGGTGAAGCTTAAACTACATAGACAAAGAGCAAGAAGCCGAAATAAATACCACGGAAGAGATGGATGAAAATAATCCGCCACCTTCAGAGATGGCTGAACGTCATGCTCCACGTACTATGTATGATTATTCTAAACTTAGTTTAACAGGAACTGAGTCTAGTATTGTTAGGCCTACTATTGCTGTAAATAATTTTGAATTGAAACCTAACACTATACAGATGATACAACAGTTTGTTCAGTTTGATGGTTTGCAGGATGAGGATCCTAACACACACCTAGCGAATATTCTAGAATTCTGTGATACCTTCAAGATAAATGGCATTTCTGATTTGCCATCCGTCTTCGGTTATTTCCTTTTTCCTTGAGGAATAAAGCCAAACAGTGATTACATTCTCTTCCACGAGGGTCAATCACTACATGGGAACAAATGACAGAAAATTTTTTATTAAAATATTTTCCACTGGCCAAAATGGCCAAATTGACGAATGATATCTCTTCTTTTGTGCAGATGGATTTAGAGACATTATACGATGCATGGGAGAGATACAAGGATTTGTTGAGGAGGTGCCCACACCACGGATTACCTTTGTGGCTACAAGTCCAAACTTTTTACAACGGTGTAAACCCTTTAACAAGGCAATTAATCGATTCAGCAGCCGGTGGAACCCTGAACAACAAAACTCTTGAAGCAGCCTATGAGTTTATAGAGGAGATGTCACTGAATAACTATCAGTGGCAAGTTACAAGGACAAGGCCAGCTAAAGCAGCCAGAGTTTTCAACATTGATGCAGTGACTGCACTATCAAATCAGGTAGAATTGCTACATAAAAAAATTGATAGTTTCTATTGTTCTTCGCAGGCACATCCAGTTATGCAATGCGACACAAGTGAAGGAGTGATGAATCCTGAGTACCCACCCTACGGATAGGGCATGGAGAGCGAGCAAATGAACTATATGGGTAATAATTTCTGATCTAACAATAACCCTTATAGTAATACTTATAATCCAGGTTGGAAGAACCACCTCAATTTCTCATGGGGCAGTCAAAGAAATCAAAGGCAACAACCATCCCAAAACTTCCAACAACAAATTTCTACCCACGGAAAAGAAAATTTGAACCTTGAAGAGGTACTTGACAAACTTCATAGCGACCTCGAAAACATCGCTCGAAACCATTTTTTTGAAAAAAACGGGGATCGACTAGAAATAAGGAGTCGCCACCGATCTTTGTTAAGTGTGATCGGATCACCTTGTTTTAATAAAACATTTTCATTTACTAAAACAATATTTTGTTGGTCTACGAAATGTGAGAAAACGGGTTCGGGGGGTCGGTTACGTGCAAGGAAGGATTAGCACCCTTGCAACGCCCAAAATCGGTACCAAATTGATTAATTAATGTCCCCATGTCGAAAGTTTGAAAATTTGAAGGAATCTAAGAATTTGATCCCTTTTAGAAATATTTGAATTTTCTCGAATTGAATATTATGATTTTTCGTTTCGAGAGAATAAAATATCACATCCAGTACATAGGACACAACGATTTTAATCTTCGAATCCAAGAGCATCACTTAAATCCCGAGACTCATGCTTTAAAAAACATCAACAGGATATTCAAATATTTAGCCCAAACGAAAGAACCGAAACCCAACACATAGGGTACGATCTTTCAAATTTCCGAATATCGAATATTGCCTTATTTCGAAAATTTTGGTTTTTTTGATGAAATTGATAAAAAATTAGGTTATGTTTTAAAAGCATTATTCAAAACGTGGATGGGATTATGCGATGGGAAAGCGACAATGTAACACGAGTTTGACGTAATGACAACATAATACATGTAATACATAACATTGAAGTCAACAATCTCGAATATTGACATGTATGAATAATAATGACGATAACAGAACAATAATCCGTGAGCATGAAATTACATATAATGAACTATAACAACATGATAATACAAATAAATGAATTATGGCACACGCAAAAGTAATAATTAAATAATATACATCATCTAAGAAATAACATTAATAAACAAAGGCCAACGAATTAAACAATTTAAAGAGAGATAATATGCAAAAATAATTGGTAAAGCGATTTAAGTAAATCATTTATAAACGAAGTTTAAAATAATAGGTAGAGCTATTTAAAATAACATAAGAGGTTTAAAATAAATAATATATATATGTATAAAGAAATTTAAATACCTAATATGACAAATAAAACAGTTTAAAATAACTAATATATAAAATATTAAAGTTAGTGAATAAGATAACAAAAGGCTAAAAAACAAGTTAAGGACTGAATTAAAAAGAAAACGAAATTACAAGCCTAAATTAGAGCACATGCTAAAACAGGGGGACCGAGCAAGATAATATTCCATCTCTCATGCGCATCCATGAGCCAAGGATTCGATTGGAAAACGAAAAAAAATTAAAAGGGAAAATCCAAAAAAAAAAATGACTAAAAGGAGCTGATCAAGCGAGGCTGTAATTGGGAGGGACCTGCCGCGAAAATATCCCTTTAAGGAACAAACATAGGATTCCCCTTCTCCAAAAGGTCAAACGGTCAGATTATGCCTTTAGTGCTTTAAAACCAAAATTTTTATTTGAATTCATCTTTTGCTTAAAAAAACAAAAGCCACAGACCCCATTTTTATTATTTTATTTCATTTCCTTTCTTCAAATTTGACAAAGAACTCAACCTATTTTCATTTCTTCTTACTATACCTGCTAGAGACCCATGCGCCGCATGACCATTAAATCTGGTGGCCGACGAAGGGCATAGAGGGGCTTTTGGATTCCGGTGAGTTTATTCCTCTCCTCCTTTCGTTATTGCTTGCGAAATTTTTTTGAAATAATAAGATCAAAAATGTAAACAAACTAGAATAGCAATCAATAATAACAGAATAAAACAAGATCCACCTTCGATTTTCCGAATCCTCTTTGATTTCTTGTCGATATTCGTACAAAAAAAAAGGGGAAACCGACCCTTCAAATTTCTTTTTTTATATATTTTTTAAATGCCTTTTGTTTTTTTTCCTTTTTTTTGAAATTTTTTTATAAGAGTCTAAAAAAAACCCTACAAACGGATTTGGCTTGGTTTTATACCCAAGCACGAAGCTTCTGATCTTTCTTTTTTTTTCTCGCATCGTGCTTTCTATTTTTGTCCTCATTTTTGTCGCGCGTGTTTGCTTGTTGTTGCAGTGCCCGAGGCTAGTCTTTGGTGCAGTGATGGGTGAAGACGGTGGAAAGGAAATCGAGGTCAAGTGGAGGGCTCGACGGCGACATGATGAGGCACACATGGGGGTTGTGGACGACAAGGGTGGGTAGACCAGACCTAGGGGTTTGGGGTTGTTTTGTTTTTTTCTGAAAATGTTGTGGGCTCAATTTTTTTGAGTTAGGTTTTGGGCTGCGTTGTTGGGTCAGGGTCTAAGGTTAAATGGATTTGTTGGGCTTGTGTAGGTTTTAGGATTTGGGCTTTTGTATATGGGTATTGGACCTGTAATTATTAAATCGACATTTTGGACTATTTTTTCTTTTATTCATATTTCTGTGTTTTTTTGTTTTATTCTAATTTTTGGTTTTACAATTGGGCTCGGGTTCGATTGAGGATCCGGGCAAAATTTGGTTATTACAAACACGTTTTCAGAAGGTAGAAACAAAAATTGAGGCGTTGTCGCAAGAGTTCAAGGATCAATTCGGGCAACTAGCTAAGCAGATTTCTGAGAGACCACAGGGAAGACTACCAAGCAACACCGAGACTAACCCAAGGGAGCAAGTTCAAGCCATAACAGCTCAAGATAGCGAAGGTTAGAACCGCCTAATTCAGAATAAAAGAAGGTGGTAGAAGAAGATATGGTTGAGGTCAATAACAAACCGAAACCAGCAATCAAAGAGTACAAACCTCGCATACCATATCCTCAAGCATTAACGAAAGACGATACAGAGGAACAGTTCGGTGAGTTTCTTAAACTTTTAAAGAAATTACATATTAACTTACCGTTTCTTGAAGCTCTTTCACAGATGCTAGATTCCAAGAAATTTTTAAAGAAGCTATTGACAAATAAGCGGAAGATAGACGAGGAATCGCATGTGGAACTGAACGCAGTGTGCTCAGCAATGTTGCAAAACAAACTGCAACAGAAATTAAAAGATCTAGGGAGTTTTACAATTCCATGCTTGATTGGTAGTTTATCTATTGATAATGCGTTAGCTGATTTAGGGGCAAGCATAAATGTCATGCCTTATAAATTGTTTAAACAACTAGGTCTAGGGAAACCCAAACAAACTAGGATGAGCATTCAATTAGCTGATAAAACTATTAGAGTTCCTAGGGGTATAATTGAAGATGTACTTGTGAAAATTGATAAATTCGTATTCCTAGTAGACTTGTCGTTTTAGACATGGATGAGGACAGCACGATCCTCCAAATTTTAGGAAGACCATTCTTAGCAACTGTCAGAACTAAAATCGATGTTGATACAGGCAAACTTATACTCTGTGTAGGTGACGAGATAGTCATTCTTCAAGCCCTCGATTCATCTAGAACATCGAATAACCAATGTGAGAAGGTAAATTCTATTGATAACCATTCGATTAACCCTTTTTTTTAGGAAACACCACAGCATGATTCTGATCCTGAACCCTGTGCCAACAAAGAAATAACTTATGAGGAACAAAAGATTCAGATCGATGAAATAAAAGAGAGGAAGACGCACCTTAAAAAAGAACTAGGGATACTCGAAACAAAACCAAAGCCACTCTACGAGAAACACAAGTTCAAAATAGGAGATCAGGTATTACTAAATAATGCAGATCCATGAGTGTCCCCTTCTGATCCTAACACTAGCAAGGAAATCCCTTTCAAGGTAATCGATGTTTTTCCATACGGGACAGTCGAGGTAAGTAACCTTATGTCTGGCACTTTAAAGATAAATGCTTCTTGACTTAAACTCTATCATGATAATGTAACTGCAAGTACGAGGAAGGACTTTCAACTCCTCAAACCACCATGAATATACAAATGAGAGGAGAGTCTAGCTTAAGACTATAAATGAGCGCTTCTCGAGAGGCAACCCGAGTACTAACCCCATTAACTTCAATATTTTTCATTTTTATTTTATTTATCTTATTCTTTCCTTAAAGCACCTAACTATAAACTAACCAAGTGCAGATTTCCAGGTCACACGGCCTTATACAGGGCCGTGTGGACTTTACGAATCTTCGTACTGACATTGCAGGGACGGTACAAGTCAGAACAAATAAAATCTTCGAGTCACGGACTCAAAGCACCACCCCACGAGCACCGACAAAACCCCACAGCCGTGTGATGCGACCGTGGTCGACCCTGTTTGATTGCACACGGGCGTGGCGACATGAGCATGGGTGTGGGGGAAATGAACAAAGCCCACCACGGCCATGCGATGTGGCCGTGTGAGATGCCACGTCCACGAGACACGGGCATATGAATGTACTTGACTTGAAAAGTCTATTTAAACTAGCCCTCCCTCCCTCCCTCCTCTCAACCACTTTCCATCCCCTTTCTTCCATCCTATTCTTTAGAATACTCCCCTCCATATCTCTCTTCTTTAACCCTTCCCCAATTACCGATCCTCAAAAACTCAATGTCGAAGAAACGGAGGAATTGAAGCACAGTCTCCCAGTGGGAGACCGATCTACATAAGTTTATGCCGGCCGCTTCATCCACTTGACAAGTCAAGGGTCTTTGAGACCATTTATCTTTTGTTTTACTTTTATCTTCTCCTTTATTTTCCTTCTCTTTGACTATCTTATGCTTAATTTAGTTTATTCTAGTGTCAGGCTCTTCAGGCTGCTAGAGAATCACACCTTGGGAACCACGACCACCACCACCGCAGCTTTCGAAATTCTAAAGGCTGCCTGGGAATCACGCCACTTTCGCTACAGCTAGCACCTCCGTAGCCTTAGATGTCACATCCACCTCGCGAACCATCCAACAATAAGGACCCCTCAGTCCATCCATCTTTTCTTTTAATTTTATTTTACTTTTTGCTTTCTTTCTCTTCATCTTTCTTGTCTTTAATTATATATTTAGTTTTGTTTAAATGTGTCTTAATAATTCCTGGCTAATTCTTCACGAGCTCCCCAATTTCTTTATCTAGCGCAGAGCTCGTCAGTAACCACCACGACAAAAGACGACACCTCCAACGTATTTTCCACATACTCTTCAAGGAATTCATCCATAATTCAGGAAGTTTCACTTCTCTTCCTATCTTTTGATTATGCTATTGCTATTATCTATCTTTTTACATTGAGGGCAATGTACAACTTAAGTGCGGGGGGGTTAACCATAGTACTATTTGAAAATCCCTGAATTATGCCTTATTCGAAAAGTAAGTTTCTCATATTATGATTAGAATGAAATATCCTTGATATATGATTTTTATTGATATGTTTTGGATTAAGTCATTAATAATTGTGCATTGATGATTAAATTTGAAGAATACTAGAGAATCAAGCATGATAAGTCTATTTTTCAGAATAAATTTTTTTTAGGTTGTCTACTGAATCAAGATGTTACCTTGAAGTTTGAATTTTACAAGGTTGATATCAAACACCCATAATTTTTTGTGAGACTTTGAGCCTTATAGAGCATATATTCTTTTTCGTGCTCATTTTTTGATTATGAGTGTGTCAACATTGATTTGTTATTCTAGAACTTGCATTGATTATACATGTCGAGACCACACCTATGATTTGATATATAGAGATGATAAATGCACTTAGGATTTAACCCACTTACACCACTAAAAGGCCTACATTCATAATTAACCCTTAGTGAACCCATTTGATCCTAACAACCCTTTTCATTGACTTACCCACTAATATTAACCCAAAACCTTTTGTATTTGTTATTACCATTCTTCTTGATTACCCTTTTTGTCGAGATTTGATTTTGAGTAGTTGCCTAACTATGTTCTATATTTCAGTTGTAAAAGTTCTTTCCTATTACCATTTGACTTGTTCTTAAAAAAAAAAAACAAAGTATATTCATTATTAGTTCTATAATTAAGTGAGCTTACATGTTTAAAGTGCAAATCTTGAAGAAAAAGCTCATATTATTAGTTTTCATTTGATGTAATTATTTAAGATTTGTTCATTTTTCTAGTTAGGTATTTTGTCAGGTCAATCTCGATTCTAACCCTCTAATTTAGCCTTTATCCACACCTTTAACCTAAGCCCCGTTACAACCTTGTTAAAGACCTTTTGATTTGTGTATCATCTCATTTTACAGTGGTGGAGATTTGATTTTCATGCAAGCTTATGGGATTAACTCTTCATGTTTGACTTTTGAGTGCTTAATTCTGAACCTTAAACACTTTGAGTGATTTGAGTGAATCTCTAGTGAGGATATCAACCCCTGTCGATTTTGAATCAGAGGTAATTATGTAGATGAAGGGAAACACCTAAAGTCTCCAGAGCTATAAATATATGACTTTGATTGTTTGAATCTTTAGGACCTTTTGAGTTGAATTATCCATGTATAAATTATCTTTGAATTATGATGAAACATAATTGATAAATTTTATAGATCGAGAAAGTTTGTTTTAATTTTGCGTCGACATCAATTTTAGTCCTGACAGTTGCTAAGAATGGTCTTCTTAAAATTAGGGGGATACTATTGTCCTCATCCATGTCTAAAATGACAAAGTTTACAGGGAATACGAAGTTATCAATTTTCACGAGTACATCTTCGATTATACCCCTAGGAATTCTAACAGTTTTATCAGCTAATTGAATGCTTATCCTAGTTTGTTTGGGTTTCCCTAGACCTAGTTTTTTAAACATTTTATAAGGCATAGCATTAATGCTTGCCCCTAAATCAGCTAACGCATTATCAATAGATAAACTACCAATTAAGGATGGAATCGTAAAACTCCCTGGATCTTTTAGTTTTCGTGGTAGTCTATTTTGCAACATTGCTAAACACACTGCGTTCAGTTCCACATGCGATTCTTCGTCTATCTTCCACTTATTTGTCAATAGCTTTTTTAAAAATTTTCTAGAATCTGGCATCTGCGAAAAAGCTTCAAGAAACGGTTTTAAAAAACTTACCGAACTGTTCCTCTATGTCTTCCCTCTTCATTGTTTCAGGATATGGTATGCGAGGTTAGTATTCTTTGATTTCCGGTTTTGGCTTTTTATTACTTACCTCAACCTTACCTTCTACTGAATTCTCTTGCCGGATATTGGGCTCATCTAACCCTTCACTATCTTGAGCTGTTATGACTTGAATTTGCTCATTTGGGTTAGTCTCGGTGTTGCTTGGTAGGCTTCCCTGTGGTCTTTCGAGATCTCCTCAAATGGCCATTGCCTAAGCGATTCTCGATCCTTTGAATCGATGCTTGTTGATTTTTAAGTGTTGTCTCAGTATTCTGGAAACATGTTTTTGTGACTGCTATGAATTTTGTCAGCATCTCCTCTAGGTTCGACTTCTTTTCCTGTGGGTAGGGCTGTTGTTGAAAGTTTTGGGACGATTGTTGCCTTTGATTTCCTTGACCACCCCATGAGAAATTGGGGTGGTTCTTCCAACCTGGATTATAAGTATTACTATAAGGGTTATTGTTAGATCGAAAATTGTTACCCATATAGTTCATTTGTTCGCTTTCTATGCCTTGTCCGTAGGGTGGGTACTCAGGATTCGCCACGCCTCCACTTGTGTCGCACTACATAACTGGATGTACCTGCGAAGAATCGTATAAACCATCAAATTTTTTATGTAACATCTTTACTTGATTTGATAGTAAGGCTACTGCGTCGAGGTTGAAAAATCAGGCTGCTTTGGCTAGCCTTGTCCTTGTAACTTGCCACTAATAGTTATTCAACGACATCTCCTCTATAAACTCATAGGATGTTTCAGGAGTTTTGTTGTTTAGGGTTCCGCCGGTTGCTGAATCGATTAATTGTCTTGTTGAAGGATTCACACTGTTGTAGAAAGTTTGGACCTGTAGCCACAAAGGTAATCCGTGGTGTGGGCACATCATAAAGTGTTTTTAAATCCATCTGCACAAAAGAAGAGATATCATTCCTTAACTTGGCCATTTTGGTTGGTGGAAAATATTTTAATAAAAATTTTTCGGTCATTTGGTCCCATATAGTGATTGACCCTCGTGGAAGAGAATGCAACCACTTTTTGGCTTTATTCCTCAAAGAGAAGGGAAATAACCAAAGACGGATGGCATCATCAGAAACGCCATTTATTTTGAAGGTATCACAGAATTCTAGAAAATTCGCTAAGTGTGTATTAGGATCCTCATCCTGCAAACCATCAAACTGAACAAACTGTTGTATCATCTGTATAGTGTTAGGTTTCAGTTCAAAATTGTTTACAACAATAGTAGGCCTAACAATACTTGACTCAGTTCCTGTTAAACTAGGTTTAGCATAATCATACATAGTTCGAGGAGCATGATTTTCGGCCATCTCTTGAGGTGTCAGATTATTCTCAGCCATCTCTTCGGTGGTATTAGCTTCGACTTCTTTATCTCTCTACAATTTTTATAGACTGTACCTTCAATATCACTGTCGTAAAGTAAGGGTCCTGTCGGGTTCCTTCTAGTCATAAACTAGAGGTACCTGAAAGGAACAAAAGAAAGAAAATTAGCAAAGTAAAAAAGAAAAGTAAATAAAAGTGGCTAAAGTAATAAAAATTAAGCTTTCTTAATATTTCAGTTCCCTGGCAACGGCGCCAAAAACTTGATTGTTGTTTTATGTGATGTCAAAGTCTTAAAAATTTATAAAAAGAATGATCGAACCTGGAAACTAATTATGACAACGGTGTGAGGCAAGTGCACCTATCGAACAGTAGTATAGTTAAGGCAAGACCGGTTTATCGAACCCAAAGAAACTAAAAGTACCAATACTAACTCTCTTTTTATTATCTAGCCTAAAATAAAGGGGATTTTTATTTAATGTAAAATAACTAACTACTAGGCTAAAGACTCGAAGACAAGGAAGAATGAAATTGGGAAAAATACTTTGAAAAAAACCAATTGATTAAAACAATACTTGAGGAAGAATCCACCTAGACTTCACTTGTTATCTAACTCTGAACCAGATGATTTATTCACTTGACTTGATCTGTAGGATTCCCTAATTTATATTAATCCCTCTCTTGAGACGACTAACGTCTAACACTAGGTTGATTAATTGAAATCTCTTTCTAATTAAAATCTCTAGAATTGCATTAACTCGATCTATGGACTCCCATATTAAGTTTCACTCTAATCCAGAAAAATCTCGTCACCCTATCTCTAGGCGTGCAATCAACTCCGCTTAATTATGCCAGATCTACTCTTAGGCAGGGACTTTTGCTCCTCCACCTAAGCACATCATACTTGAATTAATATCCCGGAAATATCAACACAAGAATTAAGAACACATAATTAAGAACAAGTCAAATATTTATCATATAATTCAGCAAACGATAACAAGATTCATCTTAGGTTTCATCCCCCTCAGGTATCTGAGGGTTTAGTTCATAATAATAAAAGAAAACATCTTAAAAGAAAAGATAAAACAAAACATAAGAAATCCTTAAAACCCCCGAAGGAATTGAAGGAGAGATCATCCATCTTGAGTATGATTCCGGCTTCTTGAGATAAATCAACTGGCTATCTTCGAGTAAATCCCCACAAATCTACCTCCTTTGGCCTAGCTGGACGCCCTCTGACTAAAGCCCTGGGTTCCCCCCTTTTAGGTTATACTTAGGGTGTTTATATAGGCTTCTGAATGTGTTTCTTCGCCTCTAAGTATCCTAAACCGAGTGAAATTTCTCTTTGTCACGGCAGGGACACGCCCATGGTACACACCCGTGTGAATCGTGGCCAGGCCGTGTTCAAGACTGTTGAGTGAGGCACAATCGTGTGGCTTGAGCCCAGGCCGTGTTGATTCCGTGATATGACCCATTTACTCCATTTTGGGCCCGTTTCTTGTTCTTTTTATCCTCTGGTGCTTTTTTGAGTATAAAACATGAAAACAAAGGATTAAGAGCACCAATTTACACAATTCAAGGCTTAAATCATCCAAAAGCATGCTAAATGTGGGCTTAAAATATGTTACTATTGTGGTTTATCAGAGAGTATCGAGCTTTCACGTCTATTCTAGCTTCTTAAGGGATTATTCATCGATTGTCGTGTCTGCATACTTCTAAACAAAATGGAATGGCTGAGCGCAAACATCGTCATATTGTTGACATGGGCATCATTCTTCTAGCTCAAGCCGGTCTGTCTATGGAATACTGGGCTATGCATTTTGCTGTGCAGTTCATCTCATCAATTGACTTCCAACTTTTGTTCTGAAGGGACAAACTCCGTTTAAGGCTCTCTATGGATACGAACCTACCTACGATCACCTCACGGTTTTTAGGTGTTGTTGTTTCCCTTATCTATGCCCGTTTCTGGCACATAAGTTGGACATTCGTTCTCAACCATTTGACTTTTTGGGTTATAGTGCTTAGCACAAGGGATACTAGTGTCTTCTACCCACTGGTAAGGCTATTATCTCACGGCATGTGGTCTTTGATGAAAATAAGTTTATGTCCTTCGAACCCACTCCCAAAGGATCTGTACTAGACCATACCCAACCTGTTTCTGTAACACCCCAAACCCAGCCTAGACGTTATGATCGAATCTGACGTGTCACATTGAAGTGATTTCCGAAATTTGGACTTGTTGATAAAAATCCGTATTTAAGTTAAAACCCATTTAGTTTTTATTATTTGAGAACATTCGGCAATTTAAGTTATTACAATCTGCAACCAGCTTATCAAAACGATTGCTATATTTATTACCGTTGATTTCTTAAACTAAATAAAACCACGAAAGCTTCTCTAACTAAAAACCTTGAAGTTTAAAATGCGTGTTTTTCTTGAAAACAGTTGTCATTTTGAAAACTCTTTTGTATCCTTTTGGCAGTTTTAAACAAAAAATCAAAGCCCAATTAAAAATTAAAATTAAATAACTAAGTCTAAAGCAGAACATCAGTGATCACGTGGCCACCTCCGAGTCCCTCGCGGCTCCAAATCGTCTAAGCCTAGGGATTACCTGTACAGTTAAAAGAAAAGGGTGAGTTTACGAAAACTCAGTGTGTAATCCCCTATCAGTTAGTCAGTAACAATATATGCAGTAATAGTCTGGGCCTGAGCCCTATTCAATAACAGTGCAGTGTGGGCCTTAGCCCATTCTGATGATAGATGTGGGCTAAGCCCAATACAGTATTAGTACGGTACAAATATGCAACCCACCCCAATCCAGCTAACACACCACCCGTACCAACCAGCACACCATGTGGGGATAAAATCGACATACCCAGCCAGTACACCAATATTGCAGCATAGCCACGCGATAATAACTTTAGCAGAGTGCCAAGAATGATGAATGTAGCGAGCCACCAAGATATAGTACTTCCTCCATATCGGAATCTCAACCCCATGCAGTATGTCATGTCATAAATAGTTTGTGCATGCAAAGTGTCCTACTCAGTACAGTCTTACAAATAATCATACTCATCAGTCAACCTACCCATAAGGGTAAAATGGTCATTTCCATCTAATAGGGGTATAATAGTAATTTTACCTTTTAGGGGTATTTTGGTCACTTTACTTATTTTTGGGTCTTGGTGCAAATAATGATCTCTCTGAAGGTCTACAGTCGCTTCGAGCGACACAGAAAATTTACATGGTCATAATGGTGTAAATGGGCCCAAAGCCCATTATTCGGCCCAAGTGGGCCCACACGCTCGTGTGGCCCTCTTAGCCCAAATTCAGTCACGACTCTGTGAACTATATAGCCCAGTCTAGTATTTGCCATTTATCGTGGATTTATTCCGTGTGGGGCTCACGAGCCTATTGGGCCCACACAGCCCATTTAAGCCAAATGAGGCCCATATCGGCCCAAGAGCACGAGAACGCTCGTGGTGGCCTCTACAGTCTATCGCCCATAATTTGTGGGCTCAGTTTACCACACGAGCGATCGCATGCTCATGAGGCCTCAAATGCCGAAGTTTCGGCTTTTCTACTTTTGCCGATTCACAGAAGAGAGGAGTGTACCTATCGAACATATTATCCTGATCGCTGTAAATCAGAGTTTTAAAATTTATAAAAGAATGATCAAAACCTGAAAACTAACTCTGACAATGATTAAGGGCAAGTGTACCTATCGAACAGTAGTATAGCTTAGGCAAGACCGGATATCGAACCCAAAGGAACTAAAAGTACTAATACTAACTTTCTTTTTATTATTTAGTCTTAAAATTAAAGTGAAGTTGCTTTTAACTATATTGACGAAGACTAAACTAAGGACACAAAGACAAAAAGGAAGAATAGGAAAATAACTTTGAAGGAAAACTCAGTTGATTATGATGATACCCTTAGGAAGAATCCATCTAGACTTTACTTATTAATTAACCCTAAATTATATGATTTCTTTTACTTAGCTTGATCCATAAGACTCCCTATCCTATATTAAACCCTCTCTCGAGGTGAAGAACGTCTAACCCTAGGTTAATTAGTGGAACTCTCGTTCGCTTATTAACCCCCTAGGATAGCAGTAAATCAATCAATGGACTCCCATATTAGGTTTCACCCTAATCCAGAAAAATCTCGTAACCCTATCTCTAGGCGTTCGATCAACTCCGCTTAATTATGTTAGATCTACTCTTAGGCAGGGTCTATTCCTCCTCTACCTAAGCACATTAGATTTGGATTAAGTAACATAATTAAGAACAAACTAAGTAATTATTATATAACTTAAAAATCAAATAAAAAGATTCATCTAGGTTTCATCCCCTTCAGGTATTTGAGGGGTTTAGTTCATAATGAATAAACAAAACATCGTAAGAGAAAAGATAAAACAAAACATAAGAAAATCCTAAAACCCCTTGAAGGAATTAAAGGAGGATTCCGCTGTCTTGAGTATAATTCCGGCTTCTTAGGATGGATCAACTGGCTATCTTCGCGTTTATTCCCTAACTTTGACCTTCTCGGCTTGGCTCCTTGGCCTAGCTTTGACGCCGGTTTTGGCTTTTGTCGAACTCCCCTTTCAAGTTGCCCCATTGGGTGTTTATATAGGCTTTGAGATGCCTTACTTGGTCCCTAAGTATCCTAATTTAAGTAGAATTCCTACTAGGGTGTTTGAATAGGCTTTGGAATGTGTTTCTTTGCCTCCAAGTATCCTTTCCCGAATGAAATTGCTAGTTCCAGCGACAGGGGCACGGCAATGGCACACGCCTGCGTGGATCGTGGCCAGGCCGTGCTCGGACTTCTTTAATGAGGCACGGCCATGTAAATCGGGAGAAGGCCGTGTTCTAGATGATTGGCGTGGCATGGCCGTGTGGGTTTAAGTCCAGGCCGTGTTGATTTCTTCCTTGGCCTGAATTGGTCCGTTTTGCGCCCATTTCTCGTTCTTTTTATTCTTAGGTGCTTTCCTGGGTATAAGACATGAAAAGAAAGGATTAAAAGCACTTTTTTACATAAATCGAGGGATAAATCATCCAAAAGCATACTAAATGTGGGATTAAAATATGTTAATTTTACGGTTTATCATATTCCACGCGTGATCAACCTACAATCATCTCAAAACAATCAAACTCTCATCATTTAGAACATTAATACTAAAACCTCAAACCGATATCACTACTTACCTTGACCGAAAGTTATGCGATTATTACTCTTAGATCGTTGGTTGAAAATGATCACACCCTTCTTCTCGATTTACTGTGCATAAGACGAATTTCATTAGCATAATCATTTAATACAAGGCTTGAATTGATGCCCAACGTCTAAAGAATTAAAGTTAGAGCAGATTGGGTATTCGGCCAACACTACAAAACAAGCCTCTTACCCCACTGTATTCGGCCAAAGAGGTATTCGAAGAAGAAAGCAGATATGGTCAGAAAAACAAGGTAGTCGACGCTCAACCGATTTTCAGATTCTATCGTTCACATAGGTTCAAAATAGCAAGCCAAGATTTATGTTATTCAATCTATATTGAAAAAGTAGAGAAACAAAAGAGAGGGGAAAAATGAGATGCAGGATTCGGCTTACCACAGTGTTATGAATAGAAGAAGAGATCGTCTTCCACTACCAAATCTACTGACATAGTAGAGAAAGAAAACGAGAATCGGCCACTCAGTCAAGAAGGAAAGGAGAATAGCTGAGAAAAGGTAAAAGAGAAATAAGGAAGAAGAATGAAATCAACTGAATGGAAAATAGCAGAGAAGAACCTGAAAGGTACCTAAAGGCACTTGACTTACCAGGTATCGACCAAGGTGACTTACGATGCCAAGACGCAAAAGAACAATTCAGCCCGGGAGAGAAAGAAGAAAACAAAATGCCAAAAAGGAAGAAGTCGAACAAAGACTATACCCAAAAGACATCTCTGCCGAAAATCTGAGTAGCTAGACATCCAATTCGGCACAACTCTCCTCTCACTCAAACTCCTTGATTCTCTCCTCTCACTCAAACTCCTTGATTCTCTCCCCTTATCCCTCCTTGAATCTCTCAATGACCAGTTCAAACACCATTCAAAACTATTCAAACTCCATTCAAAACTATTCAAACTCCCCTTAGCTGTGTTTCAGTCCAACTCTACTACCTACACAGCTCAAGCAACAAAATAAATACCCCCTCATGCTATGCCAACACTCGAACCTCAAACCCCTTTACCACACTTGTAACGCCATAACCATTGCACCAATAAGCTTTTTGTGACTTAAAACAAGTACAATAATTAATAAGACCTATGTGCCAGTGTCCAGATTCATTTAAGAGTAAATTTTAAAAGTTCTGCAAAAGCCAAGACTTGAACCCAGGCTTAAAATTTTAAAAGTTCTGCAAAAGCCAAGACTTGAACCCAGGCTTCTCAAACCCTCCCATAGACACCCAAATCACTTAGCCATTAAAGCAAACAAGCAATTTATGTTAGACCATGCAAAATTAAAGACCCTATATTTTTAGGGCATTACAACTCTACCCCCTTAAAAGAAATTTCGGCCTTGAAATTTACCTGGTCAGAATGGGTGAGGGTATTGCCGACGCATCACCTTCTCAGTTTCCCACGTGGCTTCTTCTGAACTGTGATTATGCCAAAGCACTTTGACTAGTGGAATAGATTTCCTCCTCAGTAGTTTAATCTCACGGTCCAATATCTGCACTGGCTCCTCCTCGAAGGTTAGAGCTGGCCTAACCTCGATCTCATCAACTAGTACTATATGTGTGGGATCAGAGTGATAACGCTTCAGCATGGAGATGTGGAACACATCGTGAATCCAGTCTAATTCTAGAGGCAACTCAAGTTGATAGGCGACTGGTCCCATACGCTTTAGTACCCGGTAAGGTCCGATGAACGTTGGGCTAAGCTTACCCTTCCGTCCAAATCTTAGAATTTTCTTCCACGGTGAGTCCTTAAGGAAGACATAATCCCCCACAGAGTACTCAATCTCTCGGCGTTTAAGATCCGCGTAAGACTTCTACCTATCAGACGCTTCCTTCAACTGGTTTCGAATTAGTTTTACCTTTTTCTCGGTATCAGAAACTAACTCTGGCCCCAAAAATCGCCGCTCGCCCAGCTCAGTCCAACAGGTAGGAGTACGACACCTACGACCATACAACGCCTCGTACGGTACCATTTGAATACTAGACTGATAGCTATTATTATACGCGAACTCTACTAGCGGTAAATAGTCTTCCCAGCTACCTCGAAAATCCATTACAGAACTTCTTAACATGTCATTCAGTATCTGAATCACCCTCTCTGACTGACCATCTGTCTAAGGGTGAAACGCCGTACTAAAGTCCAACCTGGTACCCAAAGCCTCATGTAACTTCTTCCAGAACTGAGATGTGAATCTAGGTTCTCTGTTAGATATGATAGAAACCGGTACCCCATGCAGTCTCACAAGCTCAGCCACAGATAACTTTGCCAGCTTCTGTAACGAGTAATCAGTGCGAACTGGTATAAAATGGGTAGATCTAGTTAATCAATCTACAATAACCCATATTGAATCCTTCTTAGTAGGGGTTAGGGGCAGCCCACACACAAAATCCATAGTTACCCTCTCCCACTTCCAAAGTGAAATCTTAATTGGCTGCAGTAACCCAAAAGGGAGCTGATGCTCAGCCTTAACTTGCTGACATGTCAAGCACTTACTCACAAAATTAGTAACTTCGTGTTTCAGCCCTGGCCACCAGTATAGCTCACGAAGATCTTGATATAACTTGTTTCTGCTAGGATGCATAGCATATGGACTATTATGCGCCTCTCGTAGTATAGACTACCTCAGCTCAAAATCCCTCGGTATACAGACTCTCTTACGGAAACACAATACTCCCTCACCATCCAACCCAAAATCTGCAGTCTCTCTATTCTCAACTTGTCGAAAACGAGGAACCAGTGACTCATCTAACAACTGTTTCCTCTTAATTTGCTTAGTCCACGTCGGTCTCATTTGAAGCTCAACTAAGACGCTACCATCATCGTACAAGCTGAGACGAGCAAACATTACTCTTAAATCAGATACAGCCCTACGGCTCGGTACGTCAGCTACTACGTTAGCCTTACCAGGGTGTTACTCAATCGAGCAGTCATAATCTTTAAGCAGTTCTATCCATCTTCGTTGCCTAAGATTTAGCTTCTTCTGAGTGAGGAGGTACTTGAGGCTCTTGTGATCAGTGTAGGTAAGACACCTCTCACCGTATAAATAGTGCCTCCAAATTTTCAGTGCGAATACCACTGCGGCTAACTGCAAGTCATGTGTAGGGTAATTTGCCTCGTGAGGATTAAGCTGACAAGACGCATAAGTAACCACATTACCCTCCTGTATCAGTACACAACCCAAACCAACGTGAGATGCATCACTGTAGACCATAAATTCCTTCCCAGACTCTGGCTATATTAAAACAGTGCCTCAGTCAGAACTTTTTTCAGTTTCTCAAAACTCTCTTGCTGCTTATCAGTCCAACTGAATGGTACCCCTTTACGCAGCAACTTTGTCATGGTGCAGCAATCACAGAAAACCCCTTGACAAAACGTCTTTAATACCCTGCTAGACCCAGAACGCTTCAAATATCAGATACGGTCTTAGGTGGTTTCCAATTCAGTACGGCTTTAATTTTTCGAGGATCAACCCTAATCCCCTCGGCAGATACCACGTAACCTAGAAATGTCACTTCTCGCAACCAGAACTCACACTTGCTGAACTTAGCGTACAGTTGTTTCTCCCTCAAAATCTGCAGAACAAATTCAAAGATGTGTATTAGGTTCATCCTCGGTTCTCGAATACAACGAGATGTCATCTATAAATACCACTACGAACCGATCTAGGTAAGGCTAGAATTCTCGGTTCATCAAGTCCATGAAAGCAGCTAGTGCATTCGTTCGTCAGCCTAAACGGTATCACTAGGAACTCGTAATGACCATAACGAGTCCTAAATGCAGCCTTATACACATCAGCCTTTTTAAGTCTCAGCTGATGGTACCCAGAACGGAGATCTATTTAAGAGAAATTTGACGCTTCTTGCAGCTGATCAAACAGATCGTCAATCCTAGGCAAGGGATACTTAGTTTTGATAGTCAGTTTATTCAATTGCCGATAATCGATGCATATGCACCTGGATCTATCCTTTTTCTTCACAATAACACTGGTGCTCCCTGTGGAGACACACTCGGTCGAATGAATCCTCGGTCCAGCAATTCTTGAATTTGAGCTTTTAACTCAACCAGTTCCTTCGGTGCCATCTTATAAGGGGCGATGGACACTGGAACTATTCCAGGCAGGAGCTCAATACTAAATTCCACTTCGTGGTTCGGAGGTAACCTAGGGAGCTCATCAGGAAATACATCAGAAAAATCATTAACTGTTCTGATATCTCCCACAGAAGGACCCTCAGAATCAGATACACCAATATAGGCTAGAAACGCCTCACAACCATTGCGAACCAATTTTTCGACCCTTAATGCAGAGATCACATACAAAAAGTCTCTTCGCTCCCCAATCACAACCACCTCATTATTCTTCGAAGTCTTCAACACCATGCACTTAGCAGTACAATCCAACCTTGCACGGTGTTTTACCAGCTAATCCATCCTCAAGATCAGGTCGAACTCGCCAAACGGTAGCTCCATCAAATCCGCTGGAAATATAACTCCTCGAACCTCTAGGGGCACATTTCTGAACAACTTGTCTACTCTTACTGACTGTCCCAGTGGGCTTAACACAGTCATCTCATTAACAGTACTCTCACACATGATACCCACGGTGCCAGCCACAGTGCATGTAATGTATGAATGCGTAGACCCTATATCAATCAGAGTAGTGTAAGGTACATTATGTATTAGGAACGTACCGGTTATAACATCTAGAGCGTCACCATCCTCTCGACGACGAGCAGCATAAACCAGTGCTAGCTGCCTCGCCATAATGTTACCAATACCTCTGCCTGGTGCTCCACGAACTCGTTCCATACCGTTTCCACCTGCCCCGCCCCGCCTTCTCTGCGTGGGCTGCATCCACCTCCACGATGAACATGACCTTGTTCTGTAGCTTGCATCTGAACAGGCCTTTGAGGAAAATTCTTAACCTGATGATCTATGGGCCCATATCTGAAGCACGCCCCAATCCTCTTCCAGCACTCACCCTGGTGAGATCTCCCACAATCAGCGCAAGGCTGCGGTCTAGCAACAGCAGTAGAAACTCTAGCCCGAATTAGCCCATCAAACCTGGCCTTCTTTATAGGCCTTCCAGAAGAACCTGAGGGCTCAAAATCCCTCTTATTTCTTCCAATATCTTTCTCTCGGTTCTGGCGCTCAGAGCGTTTCACATCCTCATCAATTTTTGCCTTTTCTACAAGGGCAGCAAAGTTTCACTCCCTCTGTGGAGCTATCAATGCTCATAACTCATCTTGAAGGCTGTCCTCAAAACACACACAATGTTCATACTCAGTTGCTACTATCCCACGAGCATATCGACTCAACCGTAAGAACTCTGCCTCATATTCCACCACTGTTTTATTTCCCTGGGCCAGGTTTAGAAATTTTCTTCTTCGGGTGTCCACATAACTTGCGCCTACATACTTCTATTGAAAGGCCGCCCTAAAGAAATCCATGACAACCGGTCGGCCTGTGTACCCTCTCTCACGGTTAGCCACCACTGATAGGCATCGTCTCACAGTAAGGACACTGCTCCTTTTAACTTTTGTTTTGCGATGATGATCGAGTCGTCCATTATTCTTTCAAATGGCTTCACCCGATGATTCGCCATATTTGGGGTTACTCCAAAAATACCCTTGAAAATTTCCGCTCCATTAGACCGGAGTCGCTCTGAAATTGACCCTCGGCCCACTACACCAGTATTAGATCTAACAACCCTCTCTAAAATTTGAAGCATAGCTTGGGACAGGGCATCATCCCTAGCCGCTCGATCGTAAGACCTCGTCTCGGTCACCGGTGACGTTGGTGCTTCCCTAGCAGGCATGTGGCCTTATGCCGAAGACCCAGCCCGAGCACTTCCTCGGCGTCTACCGCGGCCCCATGTACCCCTTCCGCGAGTACCTCTTTTGCTCATTTCAATATACGCTTTATCTATTTTAAAAGCATTATGCATCAGCTTATAATTTTAGTAATTAATAACTAATGTGTTATGAAAGACAGTCATTAGGGGTTTATTATCGCAGATCGAGGTCTCAATACAGTTTTCAGTCTTCTATGGTCTCAGTTTTCTCTATCTAAAGTTTCACAGTATAGTCCTAATATCCATAGTAGTTTCTTAGTATAACGTCTCAGTCTATAGCAGTAAAAAGTATTAGAGGACTTACAGATTTGGCGCCGGAGACTTGGTGTGCCACACTTGTGAATCTTTCAAAATGTTTCCAATTTTTAAAATCCGTTTTCAAAAAAAACTTTTCAAAAACCCATTCACAGCTGAGTTTTGTAACTGGGATCTGATACCACTAAATGTAACACCACAAACTCGGCCTAGACGTTACGATTGAATCTGACGTGTCACATCGAAGTGATTTCTGAAATTTGGACTTGTTGAGAAAAATTCGTATTTAAGTTAAAACCCATTTAGTTTTTATTGTTTGAGAACATTCAGCAATTTAAGTTATTACAGTCTGAAACCAGCTTATCAAAACAATTGCCATATTTATTACCGTTGATTTTTTAAACTAAATAAAATCGCGGAAACTTCTCGAACTAAAAACCTTGAAGTTTAAAATGCGTGTTTTTCTTGAAAACAGTTGTGATTTTGAAAACTCTGTTGTATCTGTTTGGCAGTTTTAAACAATAAATTAAAGCCCAATTAAAAATTAAAATTAAATAACTAAGTCTAAAGCAGAACATCAATGATCATGTGGCCACCTCCGAGTCCCTCGCGGCCCCAAATCGTCTAAGGCTGGGGATTACTTGTATAGTTAAAAGGAAAAGGTGAGTTTACGAAAACTCGGTGATGGGCTCGAAACTAACTAATATTTTGACAAAGGCAAGCGCACCTATTGAACAGTAGTATAGCTTTGATGAGTTCGGAATATCTTATCCTCAAGGACTAAAATTACTAGTAATAACTATCTTTTCATTATTTAGCCTAATAATTAAAGGGGATTTGTTTTAATCTAAAATTTAACTAACTACTCTACTATGAGCGCGATAGAGAAAGAAAAAAGTAATCGAATAAACCAATGAATAAAGACAATACTCAAGGAAGAATCCACCTAAACTTCACTTATTATTCTAACTTTGAATTAAACGATATATTCACTTGCCTTGGTCTGTAGGAATCCTTAAATTATGTTAATATCTCTTTCGAGACTAAAAATAACTGACTCTAGGTTGATTAATTGAAATCTCTTTCTAATTAAAACCCCTATCACCACATTAACTGATCTATGGATTCCCTTATTAGATTTGACTCTAATCCGGCAAATTTATGTCATTCTATTTCTAGGGTTGCAATCAACTCCGCTTAGTTATGCTAGATCTTCTCTTAAACAGGCACTTTTGCTTAACAAAATAAGCACATTAAACTTGAATTAATATCCTGAAAATATTAAAGCAAGGGTTAAGAACACATAATTAAGAACAAGAACAAGTATTTATTATGTAATTCAGATAATTAAATAATAAGATTCATCATAGGTTTCATCCTCCCTTGGTATTTAGGGAGTTTAGTTCATAACGTAAAAGGAAAACATCTCAGAATAAAGAAAACGACAAGACATAAAAAACCCAAAAACTTCTTTGGAAAATTTATGGATATCTTTAATCTTGAATGAGATCCTGCTTCTGAATTGATTCCGACGACTTCCTTTGAATAATTTCTTCGTTCTACTCTACGTCCCTGCCTGCTCCCTTAGGTCTTCTTTTAGCATGTATTTATAGACTTTAAAAGGCTCAGAAACCCTAAAACAAAGTAGGGTGCAACAGGGACACGAGCGTGTGCTCAGCCCGTGTAAGAGTGCGCAGGCCATGTGGAAATTTGGGTGACTCGCGATCGACACGGGCTGGCACACGGGAGTGTGTCCAGCCTGTGTGGTTCATAAGAGCATGTGCTCCGCCCATGTGGTTCTGGCTTGGCCGCGTGGATCCTTAAGATGACCCGTTTTGTCCGGTTTTGGCCCGTTTCCACTCCTTTCGCTTCCTTATGCTCACCTAAGTATAGTAATACGAATTTAAAGGATTAAGAGCATCGAATTCACATAATTGTATAAATAAACATCCAAAAACACGCTAAGCATGAGATTAAAATGTGTTCTTTTGTGGTTTATCAAATATCTCCACACTTAAGCGTTTTCTTGTCCTCAAGCAAAATTCTCAACTAACAATTAAAATTAAACTTCCTTAATTCATAATTCTTATCAATAATATCTTATCATAATTCACAAATAATTCATACATTGATAATTTAACTAAAAGAGTCCTAAAGATTCAAATAATCCAAGTCACAAATTTTTATAGCACAAAAAACTTAGGTGTTTCCCCTTATCTAAATAATCACCTTTGATTCAAAACCGACAAGAACTGACATCCTCATTCAAGATTCACTCAAATCACTCAACGTGTTTAAGGTTCAAATTAAGCACTCAAAAGTCAAACATGAAAAGTTATTACCATAGGCTTGCATGAAAATCAAATCTCCACCACTATAAAATGAGATGATACACAAATCAAAATGTCTTTAAAAAGGGGTTGTAATGGGGCTTGGGTTAAAGGTGTGGATAAAGGCTGAATTAGAGGGCTAAAATTGAGATCAAATTGACAATTTACCTAACTAGAAAAATAAACTAATAATGAATAATTACAATCATAACTCGAGGTTCTTCTCAAAATATGAAATTAATCGTTTAAGCTCAAATAACATAGAACTAATAATGAATATATATTTCCAACTTTTTTCTTTTTCTTTTTTTTTTCATGAACAATAATAAAGAAATTAAACAACTGAAATAAAGAACATAGTTAGGCAACTAACCAAATCAAATCTCGACAAAAAGGGGTTAATACAATAGGGAAAATTCTTAATGAATAAAAAAGAATGAGTTTTGGGTTAATATTAAGGGTATATCAAGAAAAGGTTTATTAGGATCAAAGGTAAATTATGAAGGTAGTCTTTTTTGGATAAGTCGGTTAAAACCTAGGTGCCTTTATCATCTCAGTATATCAAATCAAAAGTGTGGTCTTAACTTGCATAATCAAAGCAAGTTTTAGAATAACAAAACAATATTGACACACTCATAACCAATAATAAAGTGAGCAAGAAAAGCGTATGCTCTAAAGGCTTAAAATCTCACAAAAATTACGATTTTTGATGTCAATCTTTCAAATTTCAAACTTCAAGGTAATATTTAAAATTAGGGAAACAACCTAGCTATTTTTTTAAATTCTGAAAATAGACTTATCATGCTTGATTTTCTAATGTCTTAAAGTTTAAACCATCAATGCACAATTACCTATGACTTAATCTAAAACATATCAATAAAAATCATAAATCAATAAAAATTTTATTCTAATAGTAATATGAGAAAATTTACTTAAGAACAGGATATAATTCAGGAATTTCTCTAATAATGCTATAATTATCCTCCCCAAACTTAAGATGTACATTGTCCTTAATGTACCAAAATAGATAATGATAATATAAGAATATCAGAAGAGAGGGAGAAAAGTGAAACTTCCTGAATTTTGGATGAAATTCGTGGAATAGTGAGCGCAGATTTGTAGATATAACAAAATGAAGTGCATAATTCTGAGAAACTAATAAGAAAATAAACACAATTGTGGAAGAAGATTAAGGGATTACTCGATTAGGAATAATTATAAAAAAATTAAAATATAGTTCAAAATATAAAAGATAAGTATTTGAAAATATTGTAAGAAACATAAAGGAAAATAGACTAAAAATAAAAAATAAAAATAAAACAAAAAATAAAAAAATCAAGATAAAGATAAAAATAAAATAAATAGACTCAAAGGTCCTCATCGTCAGACACGTCGCGAGGTGGCGGTGCCGAAGGTGAAATATGGAGATGGTGGTAGATCTACTGTAATGTGGCCTCGAGACTGTTGAACTGCTGGTAGCACTACTACTCGAAGCGAGTGAGACACTTGGATATGTCATTCAAAGTAGCAGCAGAAGAAGGGGGTCGGTGACTTGGTGGTGGAGGGTGTGGTGGATCCTCGTGAGGGAGAGGAACATCCTCAGTGATGTCCTCAGGATCATCCTGATCATCAGGGCGAGACAAGCGGTACTGGGGAGGATTAAATCCACGGCGTCGCTCGATCATCCTTATATGTAGCATGCTCGAGATGCCCTGAGGGGACATCTGGCCAAAAAGTGCAAGCGAGGAGGACTGTGCCGATGTGTCGAGGAGACCAAAGTGTCGAGCTAGGCGAGTCACGTAAGGGCCAAAGCAGATGGGGCCCTTCCTGTGGCGGTCAGTCTATTGGCAGAAAGATAAAGCAAGGAAGTACGTCAAGTCGATAATATGGCCGTGGGCCATGCTCCATAAGTAGTAGGCATTGTGTGTGCTCATGACGCCGATGCTCTCTCTCCGACCTGTCAAAGTGTGAGCGAGGAGTGCGTGAAAATACCTTAAGGCAGGAGAGAGAGAAGTCGCCTTCGAGTGACTAGGATCATAGGTCGTCAGGTCACCTGTGATATCGTCCCAATAACGCGAGGGCGAGTAATGAATATGGCAATGGAGCTGAAGAAAGTCCTTGGCGCTCATGAACTCTTCTGTGTATAGTCCCAAAGCAGCACCAAATTCTGGGACGCTCATGTGACGTACCAAACCTCCAAGGTGAAATATGATAGTGTCGGGCTCGTTATGGCCAGACATAATGCTCTGAAGGTGAAACATCGAGCAGAACTCCAAAGTAATCTCCATATAAGTGGGCTCGATGATACTGAAGAAGCGATCCCATTGTGCTGTGATGATGAAGACGCGAACCTCGTCAGCGAGGTGGACCTACTCCAACGCGGCCCAATCAATACAGTGGCCCAGACCTAGGGGTCATACTCGAAGGAGCTGAAATAGGTCCTCCGATGGGTCTGTGGTAAATCGGAGGTAAGGGTGGCGCACTTCAGTAGAGGTGCTCGAGGAGGTCGCGCCGGGACCCTTCCGTTTTTTCGAAGCGGGGACAGCGACCTTAGTCTTACCACGAGTATTTGTCATGATAAACCTGAAAATATAATATATTTTCAATAAATAAACCATGCATCACCAAAGTTAAGGATGTACGATCCCATAAAGCTGAAATAGTAATGTACTACTAAAATAAGAACGAATCATTATATTCTAAAAATCAGAAATAAATAAATAATCCTAATGCAAAAAGCTAAGAACACATCATTTAACCTAACAAATAAAAACTAGTAAGCAAAGAAATTTAATCAATTCATCACGATTAAAAGAAAAAAAATCCATATTAATATTAAGTTACTAAATAGTAAATATCAATTATATGAAGAAAGGAATGATTAATTAGCGAACAATATACTAAGAACTAATAATAGTAGTGAAATAACTAAATACAAAGAATAAGAAATAATAACAATAATAATAAACCTAATCTAAATGGAAGTAAACAATAAAGATAATAATAAACAAATAATATAACTTAAGTGAAAAAAAAATGAAAAATAACAATAACAATAAACCTAATCTAAATACATTAATAATAAAGATAATACTAATAAACAAAATAAAGAAATAAAATTAAATAATGGACTAAAATAAAATAATAAATAAAAAATAAACTAAAATTGGAGGGAAAAAGGATGGTGACTGACGGTGGAGTGGTGGTCGGAGATTCGGCAATGGCTGAGCAATAGCGCGTCGGGTCGGGGCTGTGCAAGAGGGTGGGTGGCCGGAGAAAGAAAGGGGGGTCGGGGGGATGGTGTCGGAAAGGAAGGGAAAGGGAAAGGAAAAGAGAAGGGAAAAGAAGAAAGGAGTGGGAGGGAGTAGACAGTGGCCGAGGGGTGCGACAGGGCTAGGATGGAGGGAGGCAGACTTTGGGGGAATAGCGGCGGCTAGGGTTTGGGAGGTTTGGAAGGGAAAAGAAAGAAGAAAGAAAAGGGAAAAGGGGGTTTTATAAGTGACACGGTCGTGTAACGGCCCGTGTTGGGCTACACGGCTGTGTTACACGCCCGTGTGGTCTTATCCCCAACCCGTGCTCGTCGTGTAACGGCCTGTGTTGGGCCACACAGCCGTGTCGCACGCCTGTGTGGAATAAATTTTGGTCGTGTCTCTGTCAATTTTTGGGGATTTTAAGCTTCAGGGTCCACACAGCCAAGGACAAATCTGTGTATCCAGGCAGTGTGATGACACGGCCATGTCGCCAAGCCATGTAACCATCTGTCGATTTCTTTGAAATTTACAAACTAAGTCCCAAGGTCCACACGGCCTAGGACACGTCCGTGTGTCCAGGCCGTGTGGGTCAAAAGGTCCACACGGCCTAGGACACGTCCGTGTGTCCAGGCCGTGTGGGTCAAAAACATGTATTAAAACATGAATTGAAGTAAATATAAACTAATTAGTAGGCTTAGTGCTCGGGTTGCCTCCCAAGAATCGCTTTTTTAAAGTCTTAAGCTAGACTTACCTTGATTTTGCTCGGTTACGATGGTTCGTGGAGCTGAAGCTCCTCTTTAATATCTCGAATATCCTCACCATTATAAAGTTTAAGCCGTTGACCATTTACCTTGAATGTGCCGTAAGTCGGGTGAGTTACCTCTATTGTGCCATAGGGAAAAACGGTTTTGATTACGAACGGACCTGACCATTTTGATTTCAGCTTTCCAGGAAACAATTTGAGCTTTGAATTGTATAGCAGAACACGATCTCCAACTACAAACTGCTTTGGTTGCTTCAAACGAGTACCATAGCGTCGCTTTGTTGCTTCTTTATATAATCGTGAGTTCTCGTAAGCATTCTGATAAACCGTAAAAGTAACATATGATGATCCCACATTTAATATGCTTTTTAAAGATTTAAGCCTCGTTTTATATAAAAAGGTGCTTTTAATCCTTTCTTTTCATGTCTTATACCTAGGAAAGCACCCCAGGATGAAAAGAACACAAAACGGGCCTAAAACGAAGTAAATGGGCTTTTCCACGAAATCAACACGGCCTGGGCCAAGGACCACATGGCCGTGTCTTGACGAACACCTGGAGCACGGCCTCATCACTACTGCACATGGCCGTGCCAAAGCAAAAATCCGAACACGGTTAGGTCTCGATTTGCAGGGGCGTGTGACATAGACGTGCCTCTGTTGCTAGAAAGAGCAATTTCAGTCGAAAAAGAATACTTCGGGAGAAAAAATTGCATTCCAATAGCCTTTAAATATACCCTAAGTACCACCTTTGAAGGGGGAGCGAAAGCTAGGCCAATGAGCCAAGCCAAGAAGGTCAGAGTTAGGGAGTAACGCGAGGATAGCCAGTTGATTCATCCCAAGAAGCCGGAATTATACTCAAGACGACGGAATTCTCCTTCAATCCCATCAGGGAGTTTTAGGATTTTTCTTATGTTTTATTTTATCTTTTCTCTTGTGATGTTTCCTTTTTACATTTTGAACTAAACCCCTCAGATACCTGAAGGGGGATAAAACCTAGACAGATTTTATTATTTGATTTTTAAGTTATATGATAAATTACTTAGTTTGTTCTTAATTATGTTTCTTAATCCAAATCCAATGTGCTTAGGTAAAGGAGGAATAGACCCTGCCTAAGAGTAGATCTAACATAATTAAGCGGAGTTGATCGGGCACCTAGAGATAGGGTTACGAGATTTTGCCGAATTAGGGTGAAACCTAATATGGGAATCTATTGATCGATTTACTGCTTTCCTAGGGGGTTATTATAAGCGAACGAGAGTTCCACTAATTAACCTAGGATTAGACGTTATTCACCTCGAGAGAGGGTTTAGCATAGGTTAGGGAGTCTCACGGATCAAGCTAAGTAAAAGAAATCATATAATCTAAGGTTAGATAATAAGAGAAGTCTAGGTGAATTCTTCCTAAAGGTATCATAAAAATCAACTGAGTCTTTTTCAAGTTATCCCCAAATTCATCTTTTTATCTCTGTTTCCTTAGTTTAGTTGTCATCAATTTAGTTTAAAAGCAAGCTTCATATTATTTAGGTTAAATAATAAAAAGAAAGTGAGTATTAATACTTTTAGTTTCTTTGGGTTCGATATTCGGTCTTGCCTAAGCTATACTACTGTTCGATAGGTACACTTACCTTAATATCGTTGGTAGAGTTAGTCTCCACGTTTGATCATTCTTTTATAAATATTTAAAACTTTGATTTTACAACAATCAAGTTTTTGGCACCGTTGCCGGGGAACTAAAATATTAAGAAAGCTCTATTTTTATTACTTTAGCCATTATTTTATTCGCAATTTATTTCTTTTGTTTTCTTAGGTTAGGTTTTAATTTTTCTAATTTTTATTTTTATTTTTTATTCCTTTCTCTTTTCTAGGTATCTCTAGTTTATAACTAGAAGGAATCCGAGAGGACTTTTGGTATACGATAGCAATATCGAAGCAATCGCTCGTAGGAATCGCAGGGAAACCAAGCGAGCCCTGGATTACACAGAAGGAGAGGAGGAAAACAGATCCAATCCTACGGAAGGGATGGACGAAAACAACCCACCACTACACGTTGTGGGAGATCAAAATGCTCCACGTACAATGTTTGATTATGTGAAACTGCATTTAACAGGAGCAGAATCTAGTATTGTTAGGCCTGCTATAACTGCTACAATACAAATGATTCAACAGTTTGTCCAATTTGATGGTTTACAGGACGAAGATCCAAACATGCATATAGCTAATTTTTTCTAGTTCTGTGATACCTTCAAAATAAATGGTGTTTATGATGATGCCATTCGTCTTCAGTTATTTCCTTTTTCGTTGAGGAATAAAGCTAAACAGTGGTTAAACTCGTTACAACGAAGGTCAATCACTACATGGGATCAAATGACCGAAAAGTTTCTGATGAAATATTTTCCACTGGCTAAAATGGCCAAATTACGTAATGATATCTCTTCCTTTGTGTAGATGGATTTAGAGACATTATACGATGCATGTGAGCTCTTGAGGAGATGTCCATACCATGGTTTACCCCTGTGGTTACAAGCCCAAACCTTCTACAACGGAGTAAACCCCTCAACAAGGCAACTGATAGATTCAGCCGCCGGTGGAACGCTGAACAACAAAACTCCTGAAGCAGTTTATGAGTTCATTAAAGAGATGTCATTAAACAACTATCAATGGGAAGCTTCGAGGACCAAACCGACAAAATCGGTAGGAGTTTTCAACGTCGACACCATGACCATGCTATCAACGCAACTAGAGATGATGAATAAAAAGCTTGATAGTTTGTGTTCTTCACAGATACATCCAGTCATGCAGTGCGGTGCTAGTGGAACTGTGGCGAATCTTGAGTACCCACCCTACCAACCAGAAGCAGAAGATGAACAGATGAACTATATAAGTAATAATTTCTGATCTAATAATAATCCTTATAGTAACACTTACAATCTAGGTTTGAGGAACCACCCAAATTTTTCGTGGGGAGGAAAAGGCAATCAAGGAAATCAACGGAAACAGCCTCCTTATCCACAAGAAAAGGAACCAATACACGGAAAGGAATCAACAACCATATACAAAGGCCTGCAAGACATTGAGAGAATCCTTAAAGATCAACAAGCATCAGTTGAAAAATTCACCGAGACATCTTGGGAAATCTCTAAAACGGTCGGAATGCTTACCAAAATAATTTGTGAACCACGTATAGCAAATTTTCCTAAGAGGACAGAACAGGTACAAGCAGTTACACTAAGAAGTGGAAAAGAATTGAGCAAATTGAAGAAACACTCCCCAACAGACAGTAACAAAGCAAGCGATAAGGGAATTGAGGATGTAACTCCATTATGCAATGAAAACAAGCCATCACTCCCATACCCAGCAAAGTTAAAGAAAGAGTGAATAGATGCACAATTTGGTAAGTTTCTTGAACTTTCTAAACAAATACATATTAACTTACCTTTTGTTGAAGCTATTTCACTGATGCCGAAGTACGCAAAATTCTTAAAGGAACTCCTGACGAATAAACGAAAGTTTGAAGAGGTGTCAACAGTGGAACTTAATGAAGAATGTTCAGTCATCCTCCAAAATAAGCTACCGACCAAGTTAAAAGACCCAAGAAGTTTTACTATCCCTTGTCTAATTGGTAGTTTAAATGTTAAGAAAGCATTAGCTGATCTAGGCGCCAGTATAAATTTAAAGCCTTATAATATGTTTAAACAACTAGATCTTGGGGAACCAACACCCACTAGGATGAGTATTCAGTTAGCAGACAGATCCATCAAATATCCAAGAGGAGTCATCGAAGATGTTTTGGTCAAAATTGATAACTTTATTTTCCCTGTTGACTTCGTTGTGTTGGACATTGATGAAGACATTAATGCTCCCTTAATATTAGGGCGTCCTTTTTTAGCCACTGCTAGGGCCGTCATTGATGTAGGAGATGGTAAACTTGCATTAAGGATAGGAGACAAAGAAATTATTTTCCAAATTTATGATGACATGCGATATTCTAAAGAGCAAGATGATTCCTGTTATTTTGTTGATACTACTGATCATATCATTCAAAATTCATTGCAGGAAATCATACGTGACGACACGATGGGCCTGTGTCTCACTCAAGAAGAGGGGGAGGAAAATGAAGACGATGAGCTGAATTGGAAAACTTCGTCATCCAAACAAATGAAAGAGGAACGCATTGACAATGATGACGAAACAAAACAGAAGTTCTCCATTGAAGAGCAACCCAATTTGGAATTAAAACAACTACCAAAACATTTAGAATACGCGTTCCTCAGAGACAATTTTACATTACCAGTAATCATATCTGTAGAATTAGAACCTGAGGAAAAAAAGGAGCTGATAAAGGTACTAAAGGAGCACAAAAAAGCCATAGCATGGAAAATTTCTGATATTAAGGGAATAAGCCCCGCGTTCTGCACCTACAAAATTTTAATGGAAGAAGAATACAAGCCATGTGTGCAACCTCAGAGGCGGCTAAATCCCAACATGAAGTAAGTGGTCAAAGCATAAAACTCCTAGATGCAGGAATAATTTATCCTATTTCTGACAGCACTTGGGTAAGTCCTGTACAGGTAGTTCCAAAGAAAGGGGGAATAACGGAAGTGCCCAATAAAAAGAATGAGTTGATTCCTACAAGGACAGTCACAGGCTAGAGAGTTTGCATAGATTATAGAAAGTTGAATGATGCCACCGGAAAAGATCACTTCCCTCTACCTTTCATAGATCAAATGTTGGAAAGATTATCCGGGCATATGTACTACTACTTTTTGGATGGACTCTTCGGCTACTTTCAAATCCCTATAGCTCCTGAAGATCAAGAAAAGACAACATTCATATGTCCATACGATACGTTTGCTTATCGTAGAATGCATTTTGGATTATGTAATGCTCCTACTACTTTTCAGTGTTGCATGTTAGCAATCTTTGATGAACTCGTGGAAGATATCATGGAGGTATTTATGGATGACTTCTCGGTATTCGGTAATTCTTTCCATCTTTGCCTTAAAAATTTAAAACGAGTGTTAATGAGATGTGAAGAAACAAACCTCGTTTTAAACTGGGAAAAATGTCATTTTATGGTAAGAGAAGGGATAGTATTAGGACATAAAATTTCTAGTAAAGGGATCGAGGTAGATAAAGCAAAGGTTGAAGCCATAGAAAAACTACCCCCTAGTTCTGTCAAGGCTATCAGAAGCTTTTTAGGACATGCAGGGCTCTATAGAAGATTTATTAAAGATTTTTCTAAAATAGCTAAGCCCTTGACGAAATTACTAGAAAAAGATGTTCCTTTTGATTTCAATCATGAATGTTTAGTTGCATTTAATATCCTTAAAGATAAACTAATAAATGCGCCAATTCTTATTGCACCTGATTGGAACTTACCTTTTGAACTAATGTGTGATGCAAGTGATTTTGCAATAGGTATAGTTTTGGGACAGCGAAGAGACAAGCACTTTTAGCCGATTTACTACGCTAGCAGAACATTAACACCCGCACAAGAAAACTACAAAACCACAAAAAAAGAACTATTAGCTGTAGTTTTCGCTTTTGATAAATTTAGACAGTATCTAATAATGTCCAAAGTTTTCGTTTACACTGATCACTCAGCTCTTCGTTATCTTTTAAACAAACCTGATGCCAAACCCAGGCTCATACGATAGATTTTGCTCTTACAGGAATTCGACTTAGAAATACAAGATAAGAAGGGAGCCAAAAATCTTGCAGCAGATCACTTGTCTAGACTTGAAAATCCACACACCAAAGAGCTCAACGAAAGTGAAATAAATGACTCGTTCCCCGAGGAATAGCTCTTTTCTATAACACATTCTGAGATACCATGGTTTGCAAATATTGGGAATTATTTAGCAGCTAACATCTTGCCAAGAAAATTGACACATCACCAAAAGAAGCGATTCTTTGCTGATGTGAAAAATTATTTTTGGGAAGATCCCTTTCTTTTCCGCATTTGTGCAGATCAGGTCATTCGAAGATGTGTTACAAAGACGGAAGCAAACAAAATCTTGAAACATTGTCATTCGAGACCATCAGGAGGACACTATAGTGGTATCAAGACGGCACACAAAATACTCGAATCAGGTTTCTTCTGGCCCACTCTATTTAAAGATGCCAATAGGTACGTTACCTCATGTGATAGATGTCACCGAACAGGAAACATTTCTAAACATGACAAAATGCCCCAAATATATATGCTATCATGTGAAATATTTGATGTATGGAGTATTGATTTCATGGGACCATTCCCTAATTCATTCGGAAACAAGTACATCTTCGTAGCAGTCGATTATGTGTCAAAATGGGTAGAAGCGAAAGCTTTACCTACCAATGATGCTAGGGTAGTAGTCAAATTTCTCAAAAAACATTTTTCTCGATTTGGCACACCAAGAGCAATCATTAGTGATAGGGGTACGCACTTCTGCAATACTCAGTTTGAAAAAGTTCTAAAAAAATATAGACTATATCACAAGACAGCAACCCCATATAATCCTCAAACCAGTGGGCAAGTTGAGGTGGCAAACCGAGAACTTAAGCACATTCTAGAAAAAACCATTGAAACAAATAGAAAAGACTGGGCATTAAAAGTAGATGACGCATTGTGTGCTTATAGAACAGCTTTTAAAACACCTTTAGGGACATCTCCATACAAGCTTGTATATAGGAAAAGCTGTCATTTACCATTTGAATTAGAACACAAAGCTTTTTGGGCACTACAATTTTTGAATACTGACCTAGAAATTGTAGGAAAGAGAAGAATGATGCAGATGAACGAGCTGGAAGAATGGAGAACAGAAGCCTGTGAGAACTCAAAACTGTACAAGGAAGCAGCGAAGCGACGCCATGATGCTCGTCTCAAAAGATCGAGACAATTCAAAGTAGGAGATCTGGTTCTATTATATAATTCAAGGCTTAAATTATTCCCGGGAAAATTAAAGTCAAGATGGTTAGGCCTATTCATGATCAAAATAATTTTTTCGTATGGCACCGTCGAGGTAACCCACCCTACTAAAGGCACTTTCAAGGTCAATGGTCACCGATATAAAATTTATAATGGTACAGATTTAGGCGATATGAGGGAGGAGCTTATGCTCCACGAGCCATCTTTCAGAACTAAAAATAGGAAAGTCTAGCTTAAGACTATAAACGAGCGCTTCTCGGGAGGCAACCCGAGTACTAACAGTACTTCTTTTTGTAATTTTATTTTATTCTCTTTTTATTTTCTTTTTTTCAACTAACTCAAAAGTGCAGAATCCCAGATCACCCGGCCTTAGACACGACCGTGTCTATGGCCGTGTGGACCACCAAAACTGCCACCCTGACAGGCCAGAGGTTGTGCAGTCAACCCAACCACCACCCTAACGTCACAGATCCAACCACTCTCAACATGGGCACCGATAGACATGGCACGGTCGTGGCACCAACCATGTGAGGCTATCGACTTCCATACCACGGACAGAAAACCGTGTGAAATTACTGAGGTTACTGACTTATCGAGAACCGATAAGACACACCCGTGTCAGACACCCATGCCAATAAGAAAAACATCAAGAGAACGGGCGTGGAAGGATCAAGAACGGGCATAGGGTGACAACATCTTCTATAACACGACCGTGTGCGGAGGCCGTGTAAGACGACACACCCTTGGACCACGACCGTGGGAGAGCAGAACATTTGAGAATCTATATAAACCCCTCACCCCTTTCTCTTTTCCCCATCCGATTTCATCCCTATTTTCTTTGTTTTTCACTCTTTTTCATCTCAGATTCTCCACTTATTAAGGCTCTAGATCCTTGAGCAACCAACTCCATGCCAAAGAAATGGAGAAAGCTAGGCATAGGCCCCTTCACAAAGAACATGAGTTCATGCCGGCAGCTTCGTCTCAACACCAAGCCAAGGACCTATGAGACCATCTACCTTTCGTTTCACATTTATCTTTTCCTTTATTTTCCTTCTTTTTGACTATCTTATACTTAATTTATTTTATTTTATTTTAGTTTCTTAGTGTCAAGTTCTAAAGGCTGCTTGGGAATCACACCACTTCCGCCACCGCCAGCACCTCTGTCGCCTTAGAAGTCACAACCACCTCGCGAACCACCTACCAATAAGGATTCTCAAGCCCCTTTATCTCCTAGCCTTAGTTTATTTTCCTTCTTAGTCTCTTTCTCTTTATCTTTCTTGTCTTTGCTTGTATATTTAGTTTATTTTTATTAGGTCTTAATAAAGCCTGGCTACTTCTCAAAGCACTACCCAATTTCTTCATCTAGCGCAGGAACGTTATCCCGACTGACCATCACCGCCACCAAAGACACTCATTCGGGAAAACATCCACAAATCAGGGAGTAATTCTTCCCCCTTCTCTTTTGATTTATCTTTAAAATGACATTATATATCTTTGTACATTGAGGGCAATATACATCTTAAGTGTGGGGGGGGTGAATAGTTATTTTGAGAAAATGCCTAATTTTTCATTATTCTCAAACCCTGAGGATAAAAATGCCTACCTGTCTGTATTATTCTCAAATCCCTGAATTTAATCTTGTTTTAGAGTAATTTTCTCATATTACTAATTAAGATGAAATTTCTAATGATTTGTGATTTTTATTGATTTGTTTTAGAATAAGTCATAGTTAATTGTGCATTGATGATTAAATTTGAAGAATACTAGGGACTCAAGCATGATAAGTCTAATTTTCTAAAAATTAAAATTTTAGGTTGTCAACCAGAATTTGAATATTATCCTGAAATTAGAGATTTACAAGGTTGATGTCAAAAACACCCATAATTTTTGTGAGAATTTGAGCCTTACAGAGCATACATTCTTTTTCATGCTCACTTCTTGATTATGAGTGTGTCGACTATGAATTGTTATTGAACTTGCCTCGATTATACATGTCAAGACCACAGTTATGATTTGATATACCGAGATGATAAAGGCACTTAGGTTTTAACCCACTTACTCTACTAAATAGCCTACCCTTATAATTAACCTTTAGTGAACCCCGTTGAGCCTAACAAACCTTTTTTATTGACTTACCCGTTAATTTTGACCCAAAACTCTTTGTATTTGTTATCATCCTTTATTTTGACTACCCCTTAATCGAGATTTGATTTGAGCCAGTTATCTGAGTTTATTATTCTGGTAGTTAAATTTATCTTGTATTTAGTTTGTTCTTAAAAAAAAATTTCAAAGTTTTCAATATTAGTAATATGGAAAGTGAGCTTACACAATCAAAGACTATTTCCCATAAGGAAAAGCTCGTATTAGTAGGATTTTTTATTGTTTTCAGTTGATGTAATTATTATCTTAGAAATTTTTAGGTAGGTAACTTATTAATTCAATCTCGATTCTAACCTTCAAATTTCAGCCTTTATCCACACCTTTAACCCTAGCCCCGTTACAACCCTAATAAAGACCTTTTGATCTGTTTATCATATCATTTTACAGTGGTGGAGATTTGATTTTCAGGCAAGCCTATGGGATTAACTTTTCATGTTCGACTTATGAGTGCTTAATTTTGACCCTTAAACACTTTTTGAGTGATTTGAGTGAATCTTTTGTGAGGATATCAATCCTTGTCGATTTTGAATTAAAGGTAATTATTTAGATGAAGGGAAACACCTATGTTTTTCGTGCTACAAATTTATGACTTATCTTGTTTGAATTTTTAGGAATCTTTGATTTGAATTATCCATGTATAAATTATCTATGAATTAGGATAAGGCATTGTTGATAGGAATTATGAATCATGGAAAGTTCGTTTTAATTGTAAGTTGAGAATTTTGCTTGAGGACAAGCAAAAGCTTAAGTGTGAGGGTATTTGATAAACCGTAAAAGTAACATATTTTAATCTCACATTTAAAATGCTTTTTAAAGATTTAAGCCTCGTTTTATATAAAAAGGTGCTTTTAATCCTTTCTTTTCATGTCTTATACCCAAGAAAGGACTCGAGGATGAAAAGAACACAAAACGGGCCTAAAACGAAGTAAATGGGTCTTTCCACGAAATCAACACGGCATGAGCCAAGGACCACACGGCCGTGTCTCGATGAACACTTAGAGCACGGCCTCATCACCACCACACACGGCCGTGCCAAAGCAGAAATCTGAACACGGTCAAGTCTCGATTTGTACGGGCATGTGACATGACCGTGCCTCTGTCGCTGGAAAGAGCAATTTCAGTCGAAAAAGGATACTTCGGGAGAAAGAATCGCATTCCAAGAGCCTATAAATATACCCTAAGTACCACCTTTGAAGGGGGAGCGAAAGCTAGGCCAATGAGCCAAGCCAAGAAGATCAGAGTTAGGGTGTAACGTGAGGATAGCCAGTTGATTCATCCCAAGAAGCCAAAATTATACTCAAGACGGCGGAATTCTCCTTCAATCCCATCAGGGAGTTTTAGGATTTTTCTTATGTTTTGTTTTATCTTTTCTCTTGTGATGTTTCCTTTTTACATTTTAAATTAAGCCCCTGAGATACCTGAAGGGGGATGAAACCTAGACAGATTTTATTATTTGATTTTTAAGTTATATGATAAATTACTTAGTTTGTTCTTAATTATGTTTCTTAATCCAAATCCAATGTGCTTAGGTAAAGGAGGAATAGACCCTGCCTAAGAGTAGATCTAACATAATTAAGCGGAGTTGATTGGGCGCCTAGAGATAGGGTTACGAGATTTTGCCAGACTAGGGTGAAACCTAATATGGGAATCCATTGATCGATTTATTGCTTTCCTAGGGGGTTATTATAAGCGAACGAGAGTTCCACTAATTAACTAGGATTAGACGTTATTCACCTTGAGAGAGGGTTTAGCATAGGTTAGGGAGTCTCACGGATCAAGCTAAGTAAAAGAAATCATATAATCTAAGGTTAGATAATAAGAGAAGTCTAGGTGAATTATTCCTGAAGGTATCATAAAAATCAACTGAGTCTTTTTCAAGTTATCCCCAAATTCATCTTTTTGTCTCTGTTTCCTTAGTTTAGTTGTCGTCAATTTAGTTTAAAAGCAACCTTCATATTATTTAGGTTAAATAATAAAAAGAAAGTGAGTATTAATACTTTTAGTTCCTTTGGGTTCGATATCCGGTCTTGCCTAAGCTATACTACTGTTCGATAGGTACACTTGCCTTAATATCATTGTCAGAGTTAGTCTCCAGGTTTGATCATTCTTTTATAAATATTTAAAACTTTGATTTTACAGCGATCACATTCGCTCGCCACTCATCTAGCTCGTTCAACTGCATCAATCTTTTCTCACCTGTAAGTTTAAGATCATGGTTTAAGAATTTTATAGCCCAAAATGCTTTACGCTCTAATTCAAATGGTAGATGACAACTTTTCCCGTAAACAAGTCTGTATAGAGATGTTCCTATGGGAGTTTTAAAAGCGATTCTATAGGCCCATAAAGCGTCATCTACTTTTAATGCCCAATCTTTTCTATTTGATTCGACGATTTTTTCTAGAATACGCTAAAGTTTTCAGTTAGCTACTTCAACTTGTCCACTGGTTTGAGGGTGATAAGGGGTTGCTCTTCTGTGGTGTACTCCATATTTCTTTAAGACTTTATCAAATTGAGCATTACGGAAATGAGTACCCCTATCACTAATAATTTCTCTCGGTGTTTCAAATCAAGAGAAGAGTTTTTTTTTAAGAAATCTCACTACCACTCTAGCATCATTAGTAGGTAAAACTTGAGCTTCCACCCATTTTGACATATAATCAACCGCTACTAGGATGTATTTATTCCCAAATGAGCTAGGAAATGGACCCATGAAATCAATACCCCAAACGTCAATTATTTAACATTGATAGCATATATGTTTGATGCATTTCATTTTGTTTAGAGATATTACCTATTCTCTGACATCTATCACACGAAGTAACATACCTGTTAGCGTCCTTGAATAGAGTGGGCCAATAGAAACCTAATTCGAACGTTTTATGTGCTATTCTAGTTCTACTGTAATGTCCTCCTGTTGGTCTTAAATGGCAATGTTCTAGGATTTTGCTTGCTTCTGACTTTGTAACACATCTCCGAATCACTTGATCTATACATATACGAAAAAGAAAAGGGTCCTCCCAAAAATAGTTTTTCACATCAGCCAAGAATCGCTTCTTTTGATGATGTGTCAACCCTTTTGGTAAGATGTTAGCACCTAAGTAATTCGCAATATCTGCAAACCAAGGTACCTCGAAGTCGGATATAGCCAAGAGTTGTTCTTCAGGAAATGAGTCATTTATTTCACTCTCTTCGAGTTCTTTGAGATGTGGATTTTCAATCCTAGAAAGGTTGTCTGCCGTAAGATTTTCAGCTCCTTTCTTATCCTGAATTTCTAAATCAAATTCCTGCAAAAGTAGAATCCATCTTATGAGTCGAGGTTTTGCATCAGATTTAGTTAAAAGATAACGAAGAGCTGAATGGTCAGTGTAAATGACAACTTTAGATAATATCAAGTACTGTCTAAATTTATCAAATACAAAAACCACAGCTAGCAATTATTTTTCTATGGTGGTGTAATTTTCTTATGCTGCCGTCAATGTCTTGCTAGCGTAATAAATCGGTTGAAAATGTTTGTCTCTTCGCTATCTCAAAACTGCACCTATTGCAAAATCACTTGCATCACACATTAGTTCAAAGGGCAAATTCCAATCAGGTGCAATTAAAATTGTAGCATTGATTAATTTATCTTTCAGGGTAGTAAATGCTTCTAAACATTCCTGATTAAAATTGAAAGGCACATCTTTTTCTAGTAGTTTTGTTAAAGGCTTAGCTAGTTTAGAAATTTTTTTTATAAATCTTCTATAAAATCCAGCATGTCCTAAAAAACTTCTAATAGCCTTAACTGAACTAGGAGGAGGTAATTTTTTTATTGTTTCAATTTTTCTTTATCAACCTCAATCCTGTTACTAGAAATTTTGTGACCTAACACAATCCCTTCTCGAACCATGTAGTGACACTTTTTCCAATTAAGCGCAAGGTTCGTTTCCTCACATCTCAATAGAACTTGTTTTAAAATTTTAAGGCAAAGGTGGAAAGAATTACCGAATACCGAAAAGTTGTCCATAAATACCTACATAATATCTTTCACAAGTTCATCGGAGATGCTAGCATGCAGCGCTGAAAAGTATCAGGAGCATTACATAATCCAAAAGGCATTCTACGATAAGCAAACGTACCATATGGACATGTAAATGTCATTTTTTCTTGATTCTTAGAAGCTATCGGAATTTGGAAGTAGCTAGAGAGTTCGTCTAGAAAGCAATAGTACATATGCCTGGATAATCTTTCTAGCATTTGGTCGATGAATGGTAAAGGAAAGTGATCTTTCCTCGTAGCATCGTTCAACTTCCTGTAATCAATGCAAACTCTCCAACCTGTGACTGTTCTCGTTGGAATTAATTCGTTTTTCTCGTCGGCAACAACAGTCATGCTTCCTTTCTTTGGAACAACCTACACAGGACTCACCCAAGTATTGTCAGAAATAGGATAAATAACAACGACCACACCCTTCTTCTCGATTTACTATGCATAAGATGGATTTCATTAGCAATAATCGTTTAATACTGTAATGGCCTAAATTCAAGGTTATCGGAACAATGGTTTCGCAACTATAAATCCGATTTAAAGAGAAATTTATTTCAATATATTTGCATGAATATTTATATGATAGGAAAAATCGTATTAAAATATCGATAGAAAAATTTTACCGATTTAGTGGTTAGTTAGAAAAAGGAATTATTGAAGGAATTGGGTAAAAACAAGTTATCGAGGCCTTGATCTCATAAAATTGAGTAGGAAATATTTTTATAAATATTTATAAAATTTTAGTAATGTGGTATTAAATTTTCGTTAGAAAATTTTAACGTTTGAGTATGTAATTAAATAAAAAGGACTAAATTGTAACAAATACAAAATTATGAAAAATGATTAAATAGTTTAAATGATAAAAGAAAGAGGGCTTAAAAGGAAAATAGACCCAAGGTCTATTTGGGCTGGACGGCAAGGGCATGAAATCATCAAGAAAATAAGGAGAATTAAGGGCAAAATTAGAATATTGCAAAATTTACTTAATAAAGCTAGGACTAAAGTGGAATTATCTAGATTTCTCTTTATTTTTCTGCATTCTCATCAGCAAAAACACCATATAAGGGTTTTCTTAAGCTGGTTTTTCATATTTTTACTGCAAGTAAGTTAATCCTTGCCTATTTCTTGTAATTTTTGTGTTTTTAAGACTTTTACAACTAGGTCCTACTATTAAATTCATTAGTTTTTGATTTCATGGATGAAATTGAAAGTTATCATGGTTGAGTGTTGTAAGTTTATGATGAAGTAGCATGAAATTTAAGCTTTAAATTGTTTATGAGATGATTTTATTAGGTAATTCCAATAGAAATTGATTTTTAGGATCTAAATTGTGAAAATATTTGGAATTAAAGTCTATTACTGAAATTCTGATTTCCAAAGGTTATAAAGTAGTTTAAAGTGATAGAATAGAGTTTTAATTGAGAGAAATCAGCTCAATTGAGAAGTTAATTGAGCAGGGATGAAATTATCATTTATTGGAAGCTTAGGGGGAAAATTGGTAATAAACAGTTTGCACTAAAACAGTTTTGGACAGCAGCAGTAGACTAACTTTGAAAAATCACCATAAATTGTAGAAATCTAATTATAAGATGAAAAAAATATTAAATTAAAACTTATTGAGTCTAGTTTCTCATAGAAGAAACGGTGTAGGCAATAGATATGTAAATCATGAGATATAATAAATTTTGTGAGACAAGGTCAGAATGAATTTGGGTTCCCCTATTTTAAATTTAGAAAATCATCAAAAATTGGAGAAAAATAATTAGGGGCTTAAATTTATATTTTTACAATTCTTAATGAGTCTATGTTCAATAGAAATAAATGGGAACATCATCCGAATCCTGTATGAAGATATAATTAATTTTTAGTGAAGAAGGGTCAGAATTGTCAAACAGCAGAACAGGGGTGACTTTAAAGAATAAAATGTACTTATTGGCTAAACCAAAAATTCTGAAAATTTTATGGGAAGAAGATATGTGAGTCTAGTTTTAGGGAAAATTAACGGATCTAAATTTTAAGTTCTGTAGCTCAAGATAAAAATAATTTAGTGACCATGACTCAAGTAGACAGCTTTGAATGAACTAAAAATAATAATAGAATTATAGAGAATGCTACATGTGAGCATGAAATGTATTGAATTGATGATTGAATTTATTTATTTAGATCCGGAAAACTCAAATACGAAGCTAGATCGAGGAAAGGAAAAAGTCTCAAATTAGTAGATTTTATATACGAACTAGTATCGAGGTAAGTTCATGTAACTTGAATTATATTCTTAAATGCTTGAAATGTATGTTATTGATGTGAATATAATTTGAATGTTCATTGTATGAAAATTGATGAAACATTGATATATATGGTAAAAAGGGGAAGAAATCCCGGTTGAATGAAAGGAAAATTCGATGGATCTCTGAAAATGAATTGACGGTAAAAGGATCTAGCCCGACGGGTGATCCTATCCTCGATATAGCCCTCCCAAAGAATATGTGGAAAATGGATTTAGCTTGGACGGGTAATCCGAATTAGGTCTGAATTTAGCTTTGGGTGTAATTGGATCCAAGCTCATTAGAGTAATTGTTGTTGCGGGGATTTAGCTTGGTGGTAATCCCGACAATACTCTATGAGTTTATATTACTGAGATTTAGCTGGACTGTAATCCCATTGTAAAGATGAGGTTCAGCGAGTGTGTGCTCTCTCAAAAATAGAAATGTGCGCACATGAATATGAATTGATGGACCAATTTGTACACTAAAAGTGTACCTATGAAAATCCATCGAAAATTCCAAGAAATTCAACGGGATAAATATGGAAAAAGAATAAGGGAATGGGAAATCATGGTATTGATGAGTTCATCAATCATGGTATATATTACTAATACATGGAAATTATTGGACTAACTTGAAAGTTGAGTTTGTGCATGTTAGGGTAATAGTGCATTGAATGGATATATGAATGTTTATTGCATTGTATTGAAAATATTAGGTAAGTATAATTCTTGTTATATGGGCTTACTAAGCACAAAGTGCTTACCACTGCTTTCTTTTTCCCTGTTTTGTAGTGTGTTAAGAGCTCGGAGGTCGGATTCGGTAGGAGATACATCACACTATCAGCCTCAAGATTTCGGTATATAAAGAAACTTTATTTTGGAAATCAATGGCATGTATAAGCTAATAAAGTAATGTTAACATAAAATGAATGTAAGGTCAGCCATTGGTATGGCTAGCAAACCTTGACTTGGTATGTGTTGATGTTATCTTATAAATATGCATGAATCTATTTTGAAAATATGTTGAATTGGACTGGTTGATGTGGATTGGTCTCGGTTTAAAATTTGCAAGGAAGGTTAGATATTTATAAAGGGGCTATAAAAAAAATCGTAAACTCCGATAATGCCTTGTACCCTATTTTGACAACGATGACGAGTAGGGGGTGTTATAAATATAAGGCTTGAGTTGATGCCCAACGTCCAAAGAATTAGAGTTAGAGCAGATTGGGTATTCAGTCAACACTACAAAACAAGCCTACTTACCCCTACAGTATTCAGCCAAAGAGGTATTCGAAGAAGAAAGCAGATACGTGCAGAGAAACAAGGCAATCGACACTCCACCAATTGTCAGAGACTATCGTCCACATGGTTTCAAAATAATAAGATAAGATTTATGTTATTCAGTCTATATTGAAAAAGTAGAGAAACAAAAGAGAGGGGAAAAGGAGATGCAGGATTCGGCTTACCACAGTGTTATGAAAAGAAGAAGAGATCGTCGCCCACTACCAAACCGATTGGCACAACAGAGAAAGAAAAAGAGAGTCGGCCACTCAATCAAAGAGGAAAGGAGAACAGTTGAGAAAATGTGAAGGAGAAATAAGTGAGAAGAATGAATTCGGCTAAAAGGAAAATAGCAAAGAAGAACCCGAAAGGTACCGAGAGGCACTTGACTTACCAGGTATCGACCAAGGTGACTTACGATGCCAAGACGCAAAAGAACAAATTGGCCCGGGAGAAAAAGAGAGAAACAAAATGCCAAAAAGAAAGAAGCTGAACAAGGACTATACCCAAAAGACATCTCTACCGAAAATCTGAGTAGCTAGACACCCTATTCGACACAACTCTCTGATAAACTGATAAACCGTAAAAGTAACATATTTTAATCCCACATTTAGTATGCTTTTGGATGATTTATCCTCTATTTCATATAAAAAGGTTCTATTAATCCTTTCTTTTCATGTCTTATACCCAGGAAAGCACCCAAGAATAAAAAGATCGAGAAACGGGCCTAAAACAGAATAAATCGGGCCACAGAGGAAATCGACACGGCTTGAACTTAAGCCCACACGACCGTGCCTCATTGATCATCTAGAACACGGCCTGACCCTCGATTTACACGGCCGTGTCTCATTAAAGAAACCCAAACACGGCCTAGCCACGATCCACAAGGGAGTGTGACATAGCCGTGTCCCTGTCGCTGGAAAGAGCAATTTCACTCGGATTTGGATACTTAGGGAGAAAGAAATGTATTTCGAAAGCCTATACAAACCCCCTAATTGCTACCAGAAAAGGGGGCGGTTAGCTAGGCTAAGGAGCCGATCCGAAACGGTCAGAGTTGTGGGAATTACTCGAAGATAGCCAGTTGATCCATCTCAAGTAGCCGGAATTCTACTCAAGACGGCGGATCTCTCCTTCCATTCTTTCAGGGAGTTTTAGGGATTTCTTATGTTTTGTTTTATCTTTTCTCTTGAGATGTTTTCTTTATTTGTTATGAACTAAACCCTTCAAATACCTGAAGGGGATGAAACCTATGATGGATCTTGTTATTGTTTTCTGAATTATATGATAAATACTTAGTTTGTTCTTAATTATGTGAGCTTAGTCCAAATTTGATGTGCTTAGGTGGAGGAGGAATAGACCCTGCCTAAGAGTAGATCTAGCATAATTAAACGGAATTGACCGCACGCCTAGAGATAGGGTGACGAGATTTTACCGGATTAGAGTGAAACCTAATATGGGAGTCCATAGATCAATTTACTGCTATTCTAGGGGTTATTAAGAGAGAAAAAGATTTCCATTAATTAACCTAGGGTTAGACGTTATTCGCCTCGAGAGAGGGTTTAATATACGTTAGGGAGTCTTACGGATCATACTAAGTGAATAAATCATATGGTTCAGAGCTAAATAACAAGTAAAGTCTAGGTGGATTCTTCCTGAGGGTATCGTCTTAATCAACTGAGTTTTTCCTAAAGTTATTTCTTTAATTCATCCTTTTTGTCTTTGTGTCTTTAGCTTAGTAGTTAATTTAGATTAGATTAAACAACCAATCACTTAATATTTAGGCTAAATAATAGAAAAAAAAGTTAGTATTAGTACTTTTAGTTCCTTTGGGTTCGATAATCCGATCTTGCCTTAGCTATACTACTGTTCGATAGGTACACTTGCCTTTAATCGTTGTCAGAGTTAGTTTCTAGGTTCGATCATTCTTTTATAAATTTTAAACCTCTGATTCACAGCGATTAAGTTTTTGGCACCGTTGCCGGGGAACTAAAATATTAAGAAAACTCTATTTTTATTACTTTAGCCATTTTTTTATTTTAGGTTAAATTTTTTTTATTTTTGCTGAAAATTTCTTTCTTTCTTTTCTTAACAGGTACCTCTAGTTTATGACTAGAAGGAACCTGAGATGACCTTTAGTATACAACAGTGATATTAAAGCGACCGCTCGCAGGAATCGCTGAGAAATCAGGCGAGCCCTAAACTACACAGAAAAAGAGGAAGAAGACAGATCCAATCCTACTGAAGGGATGGACGAGAATTATCCACAACCACATGATGTGGGAGAAAACAACGCTCCACGTACTATGTTTGATTATGCTAAACCGCATTTAATAGGAGCAGAATCAAGTATTGTTAGGCCTGCTATAGTTGCTAATAATTTTGAATTAAAGCCTAACACAATACAAATGATTCAACAATTTGTTCAATTTGATGGTTTGCAGGACGAAGACCCAAATACGCATATTGCTAACTTTTTAGAGTTCTGTGATACCTTCAAAATAAATGGTGTTTCTGATGATGCCATACGTCTTCGGTTAAACTCGTGGTTAAACTTGTTACCACGATGGTCAATCACTACATGGGACCAAATGATCGAAAAATTCTTATTGAAATAATTTCCGCCGGCCAAAACGGCCAAATTACAAAATGATATCTCTTTTTTTGTGCAGATGGATTTAGAGACATTATACAACGCATGGGAGAGATACAAGGATCGCTTGAGAAGGTGTCCACACCATGGTTTACCTTTGTGGCTTCAAGTCTAAACTTTCTATAACTGTGTAAACCCCTCAATGAGGCAACTAATTGATTCAGCCGCCAGTGGAACCCTAAACAATAAAACTCTTAAAGCAGCTTACGAGTTCATTGAAGAAATGTCACTGAATAACTATCAGTGGCAAGTTACAAGGATGAAACTGACAAAATCAGCCGGAGTTTTCAACCTAGATACAGTAACCATGCTATCAACACAGATGGAATTGATGAATAAAAAGCTTAATATTTTGTGTTCTTCGTAGGCACATCCAGTAATGCAGTGCGTCGCAAGTGGAACCGTGGCGAATCCTGAGTACCCACCCTACCAACCAGGAGCAGAAAGCGAACAGATGAACTATATAGGTAACAATTTCAGATCCAATAATAACCCTTATAATAACTCCTATAATCCAGGTTGGAGGAACCACCCAAATTTTTCATGGGGAGGACAAGGAAATCAAGGGAATCAAAGACAACAACCTCCTCAAAACTTCCAAAATCAGCCCTATCAGCAAGAAAAGAAGCCAAATCTTGAAGAAATGCTGACAAAATTCATGGCAGCTATAGAAAACCACTTCCAAGATATTGAAAAAACACTTAAAAGAACCGAGAACCAAGTCGGGGAAGTTACCAAGACAGTAAGGGAAGTCACTAAGGCAGTCGAACAACTTACAAAGCTAATGTCAGAACGATCGCAAGGACGTCTACCAAGTAACACTGAGATTAACCCAAAGGAGCAAATTCAAGCCATAACAGCTCAGGAAAAAGAAGAGTTAGACAAACCCAATCCAATGCAAGAAAACAAGGTCGAAGAAGGTAAAGTTGAGGTAACACAAGAAAAGCCAAAACCAGAAATCAAGGAATACCAACCTCACATACCTTATCCCTAAGCGATGAAAAGAGACGATTCAGAGGAATAGTTCAGTAAGTTTCTTAAACTTCTAAAGAAATTACATATTAACTTACCTCTTCTTGAAGCTCTTTTTCAGATGCCAGACTTGAGGAAATTTTTAAGACAGCTCAAGACAAACAAACGCAAATTAGACGAAGAGCACCATATGGAATTGAACGCAGCATGCCAGGCAATTCTACAAAATAGACTACCACGGAAGCAAAAAGATCTAGGGAGTTTTACAATTCCATGTTTAATTGGTAGTTTAACTGTTGATAATGCGTCAGCTGATTTAGGGGCAAGTATAAATGTCATGCCTTATACATTGTTTAAACGACTAGGTCTAGGAAAACCCAAACAAACCAGGATGAGTATTCAATTAGCTGATAAAACTGTTAGAATTCCTAGTAGCATTATCGAAGATGTTCTTGTAAAAATTGATAAATTCATTTTTCCAGTAGATTTTGTTGTTTTAGACATGGATGAGGACGATTCAATCCTCTTAATCTTAGGAAGACCATTCTTAGCAACTGCCAGAACTAAAATTGATGTTGATGCAGGTGAACTTATACTTTCTGTAGGCGAGGAGACAGTCACTCTTCAAGCTCTCGACTCAGGTACAACATCAAGCAACAAATGTGAGAATGTGAATTCTTTTGATAACCATTCAGTTAACCCTTCTTTTCAGGAAACACCACAAAAAGACATAATTGAACCTGATCCTAAACCCTGTAAAGAAATAACCCCTAAGGATCGAAGAATTCAGACTGATAAATTAGACAAGTGGAAGACACACTTCAAAGAGGATCTGAAACCACACAAAGTAAAACTGAAGGAACCCCCAGAAGAGCTCATAGGAACATCTAACCACTTCAAAATAGGAGACAAGATCCTACTAGATAAAGCAGATCGTCACATCACCACATCAGACCAAAACAAGTACGAAGCAATTCCTCTCGAGGTACAAAATATCTTCCCCCACGGAGCAGTCGAGGTAAGCAATCCAACATTCGACACTTTTAAGGTAAATGCTTCTCGACCTAAACTTTATCAAGAAAATAAAACTGTAAGCACGATGGAAGATATTCAATCCTTTAAACCTCCCTGATTTTTTTTAAATACAAGGAAAGTCTTGCTTAAGACTATAAATGAGCGCTTCTCGGGAGGCAACCCGAGCACTAACCTCATTAACTTCTATGTTTTTCATTTCCTTTATTTTATTTTATTTTATTCTTTCTTTTACTTAAAAAATAACCAAGGGTGCAGATTTCCAGGCCACACGGCCTTGCACATGGCCGTGGCAGAGGCCGTGTGTACCTCAAGAATCTTGGTACTACCATGGCAGGACGGTACAAGTCAGCGCAACTAATTTTTGAAGATCACAGACCCAACCACTTCAGCATGAGCACCGACAAAGTGACACAGTCGTGTCCCACGACCGTGTGTAGCTACTGACTTGCCAACCATGGGTACCACACACCCGTGCCCTCCAACCATGCCAACATATTGACTTATCACCAACGGCCGTGGCAATCTGAAAAACGGGTGTGGGAGAGCCAACACGCCCAAACACATGGCCGTGCGAGGCGGCCGTGTGAATCGACACGCCCTCGGACCACGGGCATGTACGTGTACCAGAATTGAACTCTATTTAAACCCTCTCCCATCCTTCCCCTCTACTCTCCACCCCTTCTCTTATTCCCTCTTCACAAATTTCTCCATAACAAGTCTCACGAATCCTTGAGCCATACCAAAACCATGCCAAGGAAGCGTAAAAGGCCAATCTCCTCAAAGGAGAATGATTTATGAGTTCATGCCTGCAGCTTCATCCAAACAACAAGCCAAGGGTCTTTAAGACCATTTAGTTTTTACTTTTCTTTTCTCTTTTGCTTCAATTTCCTTCTGATCGCTGTGAAATCAGAGTTTTAAATATTTATAAAAGAATGATCAAACCTGGAGACTAACTCTGACAATGATATTAAGGCAAGTGTACCTATCGAACAGTAGTATAGCTTAGGCAAAACCGAATATCGAACCCAAAGGAACTCAAACTATTAATACTCTCTTTCTTTTTATTATTTAACCTAACTAAGATAAAGGTTGTTTTTTAAACTAAATTGACGACAACTAAACTAAGGAAACGGAGACAAAAAGATGAATTTGGGGATAACTTGAAAAAAACTCAATTGCTTTTTATAATACCTTCAGGAAGAATTCACCTAGACTTCTCTTATTATCTAACCTTAAATTATATGATTTCTTTTATTTAGCTTGATCCATGAGACTCCCTAACCTATGCTAAACCCTCTCTCGAGGCGAATAATGTCTAAACCTAGGTTAATTAGTGGAACTCTCGTTCACTTATAATAACCCCTCAGAAAGCAGTAAATCGATCAATGAATTCCCATATTAGGTTTCGCCCTAATCCGGCAAAATCTCGTAACCCTATCTCTAGGCGCCCGATCAACACCGCATAATTATGTTAGATCTACTCTTAGGCAGGGTCTATTCCTCCTCTACATAAGCACATTGGATTTGGATTAAGAAACATAATTAAGAACAAACTAAGTAATTTATCATATAACTTAAAAATCAAATAATAAAATCATCTAAGTTTCATCCCCTTCGTATCCGAGGATTTAGTTCATAATGTAAAAGAAAACATCACAAGGAAAAGATAAAACAAAACATAAGAAAAATCCTAAAACTCCCTGATGGGATTGAAGGAGAATTCTGCCGTCTTGAGTATAATTTCGGCTTCTTGGGATGAATCAACTGGCTATCCAAGCGTTACTCCCTAACTCTGACCTTCTCGGCTTGGCTCCTTGGCCTAGCTTTTGCTCGTTTCGGCTTCTGCCGAACTCCCCTTCAAGTTGCCCCCTTGGGTGTTTATATAGACTTTGAGATGCCTTACTTGGCCCCTAAGAATCCTAATTTAAGTAGAGTTCCTAATAGGGTGTTTGAATAGGCTTTGGAATGTGTTTCTTTGCCTCCAAGTATCTTTTCCCGAATGAAATTGCTTCCTCCAACGCCAGGGACACGGCCATGGCACACACCCATGTAGATCGTGGCCAGGTCGTGCTCAGACTTCTTTAAGGAGGCACGGCCGTGTAAATCGGGAGAAGGCCGTGTTCTAGTAATTTAATAAGGCACAGCTGTGTGGCATGAAGTCCAGGCCTTGTCGATTTTGTGAATTGGCCTATTTGGCCTGTTTTAAGCCGGTATCACGTTCTTTTCATCCGTGGGTGCTTTCCTGAGTATAAGACATGAAAAGAAAGGATTAAGAGCACCTTTTTACATAAATCGAGGCTTAAATTATACAAAATAATGCTAAATGTGGGCCTAAAATATGTTACTTTTGCGGTTTATCAAACACCCCCACACTTAAGCTTTTGCTTGTCCTCAAGCAAAATTCTCAACTTACAATTAAAACAAACTTTCCATGATTCATAATTCCTATCAACAAATCCTTATCCTAATTCATAGATAATTTATACATCGATAATTCAACTCAAAGATTCCTAAAAATTCAAACAAGATAAGTCAAAAATTTGTAGCACGAAAAACATAGGTGTTTCCCTTCATCTAAATAATTACCTTTAATTCAAAATCGACAAGGATTGATATCCTCACAAAAGATTCGCTCAAATCACTCAAAAAGTGTTTAAGGGTCAAAATTAAGCACTCATAAGTCGAACATGAAAAGTTAATCCCATAGGCTTGCCTGAAAATCAAATCTCCACCATCAGAAAATGATATGATAAAATGTATCAAAAGGTCTTTGTTAGGGTTGTAACGGGGCTAGGGTTAAAGGTGTGGATAAAGGCTGAAATTAGAAGGTTAGAATCAAGATTGAATTGATAAGTTACCTTCCTAAAAATTTTTAAGATAATAATTACATCAACTGAAAACAATAAAAAATCCTACTAATACGAGCTTTTCCTTTTGGGAAATAGTCTTTGATTGTGTAAGCTCACTTTCCATATTACTAATATTGAAAACTTTGAATTTTTTTTTTAAGAACAAACTAACTACAAGATAAATTTAACTACCAGAATAATAAACTCAGATAACTGGCTCAAATCAAATCTCGATTAAGGGGTAGTCAAAATAAAGGGTGATAACAAATACAAAGGGTTTTGGGTTAAATTTAGCGGGTAAGTCAATAAAAAGGGTTGTTAGGCTCAACAGGGTTCACTAAGGGTTAATTATAAGGGTAGGCTATTTAGTAGAGTAAGTGGGTTAAAACCTAAGTGCCTTTATCATCTCAGTATATCAAATCATAACTGTGGTCTTGACATGTATAATCAAGGCAAGTTCTAGAATAACAGTTCATAGTTGACACACTCATAATCAAGAAGTGAGCATGAAAAAGAATGTATGCTCTATAAGGCTCAAAATCACACAAAAATTATGGGTGTTTTTGACATCAACCCTGTAAATTTCAAATTTCAAGATAACATTTAAATTCCGATTGACAACCTACAATTTTAATTTTTAGAAAATTAGACTTATCATGCTTGATTCCCTAGTATTCTTCAATTTAATCATCAATGCACAATTAACTATGACTTAATCCAAAACATATCAATAAAAATCATAAATCAAAGGAAATTTCTTTCTAATCATAATATGAGAAACTTACTTTTCGAACAAGGCATAATTCAGGGATTTTCAAATAATACTATAGCAAGCCCCCCCACACTTAAGATGTACATTGCCCTCAATGTACAAAGATAGATAATATAAAAATAATCATAAAATCATAGATAATATAAAAATAATCATAAAATCATAAGATAGGGAGAGACGTGAAACTTCTTGAATTTTGGATGAAGTCAATCAAAAGAATCCGGATAGGATTGAGGGTGAATGTGAGGAAGCGTCTCGAACCGTTTGAATTTGAATCCTCGAAGTAGCCGGTCTGATTTTATTGTATCTCAAGCTAAATCTAAATATCATAAAGAATAAAAAGAAGAAAATAAAGTAAAATAAAGTAAAAAATGAAATGAAAATAAAAATAAAAACAAAAATAATGGAAAATGAAAGACAACTAGAAAAAGGGAGAATGAGGTTTAAATAGAGATGTAGCCTGTGTTTTGGGATTTAGAATTTTGGGCACTTTCAGGTGAGGTAGCCACGGCCGTGTTATAGCTGACACACCCGTGCTCGACAAATCACTAACTTTGCACGGGTAGGTAGCACGGGCATGTTTAGCCCTTGGTATACAAGTCAGTGAGTTTACACGGTCGTGGGGCACGGGCGTGTGTACCCCGTGCTCGACAAGTCAGTAACCTCGCACGGGCAGTTAGCACGGGCGTGGCCTAGTATCGCAGCTCGTGTTGGGAAAAGAAATTATTCTCTGGCTGTGCACGGCTACTGGCACGCCCATGGTTCATCTCCTAGCTTCCACACGGCCACGGGCACACCCGTGTGTAAGCCCGTGTGTCCTAGAAATCTGCTCTTTGGTTAGTTTATGGTTAGGTGCTTAAAAGGAAAAAAAGAAAAAAATAAAAAATGTAAAAATAGGGTTAGTGCTCGGGTTGCCTCCCGAGAAGCCCTCGTTTATAGTCTTAAGCTAGACTTTACCTCTCATTCGTATGGTCATGGTGGTTTGAGGAGGTCAAAAACCTTTCCCATGCGATCACTTCAGTTATGGATAAATAGTTTAAGTCGAGTAATGTTTACCTCAAAAGTGTCGAATTTAGGACTGCTTACCTCGAATGTGCCGTATAGGAAGACATTAAGTACCTCAAAAGTGATTTCTTCGTTTCCCTTGAGGTCTGACTTGGTGATTCTAGGGTCTTCCTTATTCAACAATACTTGATCCCTTAATTTGATGTGAGTTGTTGTTCCTATCAGCTTATTTGGGGTCTCCTTCGGTTTCACTTCGTGCGGTTCCTGTTCCTCTTTGATTTGTGTTTCCTCCTCTTTTAGTTCGCCAACCCTAAGGCTTTATTCCTTATGTGTTTCTTCTTTGTCGGCACTAGGTCTAAGATCTAGCTCAGCTAAGTGATTTCGTGATGCTTCCTGTAAAGAAGGTTGAACCAAATGATTATTAATAGAATTATCATTCGTACCTTTATTACTCGATGTCCTAGCTGAGTCAAGAGCTTGAAGAGTGATTGTTTCGTTGTCTACATGAAATGTGAGTTCACCGAATTCTTCCTCTGTGTGGTCTTTCTTTATTGTATCGGGATATGGCACACGAGCTTGGTACTCTGTAATTACCGGTTTTGGTAAATCATGGCACACCTTAACCTTACCTTCACTTACCACAGTTTCTTTCCTTGGGTCAGATTCCACTAACAATTCACTTTTACGAGCTTGTACTGCTTAGGGCCCATGATTCGGCTCAGGTTTTTAGCCTTGTGGTATTTCCTGTGGTGAAAGTTGAACAATTTGATTATCAACTAAATTTACTTTCTCACCTTCATCACTTGATGTCCTGGCCGAGTCAAAAGCTTGTAGACTGATTGATTCGTCACCTACACGAAGAATGAGTTCTCCTGTACCAACATCAATTTTAGTCTTGGCAGTTGTTAGAAAGGGTTTTCCTAAAATTAAAGGAATTGAATTGTCCTCATTCATGTCTAAGACAACAAAATCTACTGGGAATATGAATTTATCAATTTTGATTAGAACATTTTCTATTATACCCTAGGAATTCTGTAGTTTTATCGATTAATCGAATGCTCATCCTAGTTTATGTCCGGTTTCCTAGACCTAGTTGTTTAAACATTTTATAAGGCATAACGTTTATGCTTGTCCCTAAATAAGCTAACGCATTATCAATAGTTAAACTACCAATTATGCATGGAATTGTAAAACTCCCTGTGTTTTTTTGCTTTTGCGGTAGTCTGTTCTATAATATTGCTGAGCATGATGCATTTAATTCCACGTGGTGCTCCTCGTCTAATTTGCGTTTGTTTATCAAGAGATGCCTTAAAAATTTCCTCGAGTTTGGCGTCTAAAAAAGAGCTTCAAGAAGAGGTAAGTTAATATGTAATTTCTTTAAAAGTTTAAGAAACTTATCGAATTGTTTTTCTAAATCGTCTCTTTCTAATGCTTTGGGGTAACGTATGCGAGGTTGATACTCTTTAATTACCGATTTTGGCCTTTCTTGTGTTACCTCATTTTTACCTTTTTCTTCCTTGGTTTCTTGTTGTGGGATGGGTTCGTCTATCTCTATATTTACCTGAGCTGCTATGGCTTGAATCTGCTCCTTTGGATTAATCTCAGTGTTGCTTGGTAGACGTCCTTGCGGTTGTTCTGACATTAGCTTTGCAAGTTGTTCAACTGCCTTAGTGATTTCCCCAACCTGGCTCTTGATCTCTTCAATCGATGTTCGCTGGTTTTTTTTAGTATTTTTGCAGCGTGGTTCTATGTTTGCTATGAATTTTTCCAGCATCTGTTCAAGGTTCGACTTATCTTCCTGTTGGTAAGGTGGTTGTTGAAAATTTGGAGGAAGTTCCTGTCTTTGGCTACTTTGATCATTCCACGAGAAATGGGGATGGTACTTCCAACCTACAATATAAATGTCATTATAAAAATTATTTTGAGGTCTAGAGTAGTTACCCATATAGTGGACTTGTTCTCTATGAAACTTGATCGCTGTAAAATCAGAGCTTTAAAATTTATAAAAGAATGATCAAACCTGGAGACTAACTCTGACAACGATATTAAGGCAAGTGTACCTGTCGAACAGTAGTATAGCTTAGGCAAGACCGAATATCGAACCCAAAGGAACTAAAAGTACTAACCTAACTAAGATAAAGGTTGCTTTTAAACTAAATTGACGACAACTAAACTAAGGAAACAAAGACAAAAAGATGAATTTGAGGATAACTTGAAAAAAGACTCAGTTGATTTTTATGACACCTTTAAGAAGAATTCACCTAGACTTCTCTTATTATCTAACCTTAGATTATATGATTTCTTTTACTTAGCTTGATCCGTGAGACTCCCTAACCTATGCTAAACCCTCTCTCGAGGCGAATAATGTCTAATCCTAGGTTAATTAGTGGAACTCTCGTTCGCTTATACTAACCCCCTAGGAAAGCACTAAATCGATCAATGGATTCCCATATTAGGTTTCGCCCTAATCCGGTAAAATCTCATAACCCTATCTCTAGGCGCCCGATCAACTCTGCTTAATTATGTTAGATCTACTCTTAGGCAGGGTCTATTCCTCCTCTACCTAAGCACATTGGATTTGGATTAAGAAACATAATTAAGAAAAAACTAAGTAATTTATCATATAACTTAAAAATAAAATAATAAAATCTGTCTAACTTTCATCCCCCTTCAGGTATCTGAGGGGTTTAGTTCATAATATAAAAAGAAAACAGCACAAGAGAAAAGATAAAACAAAACATAAGAAAAATCCTAAAACTCCCTGATGGGATTGAAGGAGAATTTCGCCGTCTTGAGTATAATTTCAGCTTCTTGGGATGAATCAACTGGCTATCCTCGCGTTATTCCCTAACTCTGACCTTCTCGGCCTGGCTCCTTGGCCTACTTTCACCTCGTTTCGGCTTCTGCGGAACTCCCCTTCAAGTTGCCCCATTGGGTGTTTATATAGACTTTGAGATGCCTTACTTGGCCCCTAAGTATCCTAATTTAAGTAGAGTTCCTAATAGGGTGTTTGAATAGGCTTTGGAATGTGTTTCTTTGCCTCCAAGTATCCTTTCCCGAACGAAATGGCTTTCTCCAGTGACAGGGACACGGTCATGGCACACGCCCGTGTGGATCGTGGCCAGGCCGTGCTCGAACTTCTTTAATGGGGCACGGCCGTGTAAATCAGGAGAAGGCCGTGTTCTAGTAATTTAATGAGGCACGGCCATGTAGCTTGAAGTCCAGGCCGTGTCGATTTTGTGAACTGGCCCATTCGGCCTGTTTTAAGCCGGTTTCACCTTTTTTTCATTCGTGGGTGCTTTCCTGAGTATAAGACATGAAAAGAAAGGATTAAGAGCACCTTTTTACATAAATCGAGGCTTAAATTATCCAAAATCATGCTAAATGTGGGCCTAAAATATGTTAGTTTTGCGGTTTATAACAGTCCCTTTGACAACCTTATGCTTAATTTAGTTTAACTTAGTTTAGTTTTGTAGTGTCAGGTTCATCAGGCTGGTTGGGAATCATGCTACTTGCACCACCACCAGCACCTCCCCAGCCTTAGAGGACACACCCACCTCGCGAACCATCCAACAATAAGAACCCTTCGGTCCATTCATCCTTAATTTTCATTTTGTTTACATTTTGTTTCCTCTTTCTTTATCTTTCTTATCTTTAATTATATATTAAGTTTATTTTAATTAGGTCTTAATAACTCCTGGCTACTGCTCAGTGCACTACCTAATTTCTTCATCTAGCACAGGGTCGTCATCTAGACCGACCTCCCTATCCTCCTTTCACTTCCGCCTCAAGGAATCCATCCAAAATTCAGGGAGTATTCTTTCCCCTTCTCTATTTATTTATCCCTCAAATGTTATTATGTATCTTTGTACATTGAGGGCAATGTACATCTTAAGTGTAGAGGGGTGAATATTATTTCAAGAAAATGCCTAACTTTCTGCATTATTCTCAAACCCTGAGGATAAAAATGCCTAACTTTTTTCAATATTCTCAAATCCCTGAATTTAGTCTTGTTCTTAAAGTAATTTCCTCATATTACTAATTAGGATGAAATTTCTGATGATTTATGATTTTTATTGACATGTTTAAAATAAGTCATTGATAATTGTGCATTGATGATTAAATTTGAAGAATACTAGAGAATCAAAGCATGATAAGTCTATTTTTTCAAAATTAAAATTGCTAGGTTGTTAACCTGAATTTGAATATTACTTGAAATGTGAAATCTATAAGGTTGATGTCAAAAACACCCATAAATTTTTGTGAGATTTCGAGCTTTAGAGAGCATACATTCTTTTCCATGCTCAGTTTATTGATTATTAGTGTGTCAACTATGAACTGCTATTCTAGAACTTGTCTTGATTATACATGTCAAGACCACAGTTATGATTTGATATACCGAGATGATAAAGGCATCTAGGTTTTAACCCGCTTACTCCACTAAAAATCCTACCTTCATAATTAACCCCTAGTGAACCCCGTTGATCCTAACAACCCTTTTTATTGACTCACCCGCTAACATTAACCCAAAACCCCTTTGTTTTTGTTATCACCATTCTATTTGACTACCCTTATGTCGACATTTGATTTGATCTGTTGCCTAGCTATGGTTTTTAGCTTAATAGATTCATTCATTATTATGTAATATTTAGTTTGTTCTAAAAAAAAATTGAAGTAAATTCAGTTTCAATATTATGAAAAGCGAGCTTATACAACTAAAGTCTAATTACCAAAAGAAAAAAGCTCGAATTATTAGGGTTATTACTTTTCTAGTTGATGTAATTATTATTGTCTCAGTATTTCTAGATAGATAACTTGTCAATTTGATCTCGATTCTAACCCTCTAATTCAGTCTTTATCCACACCTTTAACCCTAGCCCCGTTACAACCCTGACAAAGACCTTTTGATCTGTTCATCATCTCATCTTATAGTGGTGGAGATTTGATTTTAAGGCAAGCCTATGGGATTAACTTTTCAAGTTCGACTTATAAGTGATCTTTTAACTTTGAACCTTAAACACTTTTTGAGTGATTTGAGTGAATCTTTTGTGAGGGTGTCAACCCTTTTAGGTTTTGAATTAAAGGTAATTATTCAGATAATGGGAGACACCTATGTTTTTGTGATACAAATACATGACATATCTTGTTTGAATCTTTAGGACAATTTGAGTTGACTTATCCATGTATAAATTATCTATGAATTATGATAAGACATTGTTGATAGGAATTATGAATTATGAAAAGTACATTTTAATTGTAAGTTGAGAATTTTGCTTGAGGACAAGCAAAAGCTTAAATGTGGGGGTATTTGAAAAACCGTAAAAGTAACATATTTTAATCCCACATTTAGTATGCTTTTGGATGATTTATCCTATGTTTCATATAAAAAGGTGCTCTTAATCCTTTCTTTTCATGTCTTATACCCAGGAAAGCACACGAGGATAAAAATATCGAGAAATGGGCCCAAAACGAAGTAAATCGGGCCAAAGAGGAAATCGACAAGCCTTGGACTTATGCCCACACGACCGTGCCTCATTGATCATCTAGAACATGGCCTGACCCCCGATTTACACGCCCGTGTCTCATTAAAGAAATCCAAACACGGCTTGGCCACGATCCACACGGACGTGTGACATGGCCGTGTCGCTGTCGCTGGAAAGAGCAATTTCACTTGGATTTGGATACTTAGAGAGAAAGAAACGTATTTCGAAAGCCTATATAAACCCCCTAAGTGCTACAAGAAAAGGGGGCGGTTAGCTAGGCTAAGGAGCCAAGCCGAAAAGGTCAAAGTTGTTGGAGTTTCTCAAAGATAGCCAGTTGATCCGTCTCAAGAAGCCAGAATTCTACTCAAGACGGTGGATCTCTCCTTCAATTTCTTCAGGGAGTTTTAGGGATTTCTTATGTTTTGATTTATCTTTTCTTTTGAGATGTTTTCTTTATTTGTTATGAACTAAACCCTTCAGATACCTGAAGGAGATGAAACCTATGATGGATCTTGTTATTGTTTTTTGAATTATATGATAAATACTTAGTTTGTTCTTAATTATGTGAGCTTAGTCCAAATTTGATGTGCTTAGGTGGAGGAGGAATAGACCCTCCCTAAGAGTAGATCTAGCATAATTAAGCGGAGTTGATCGCACGCCTAGAGATAGGGTGACAAAATTTTGCCGGATTAGGGTGAAACCTAATATGAGAGTCTATAGATCAATTTACTGCTATTCTAGGGGGTTATTAAGAGAGAAAAAGATTTCCATCAATTAACCTAGGGTTAGACGTTATTCGCCTCGAGAGAGGGTTTAATATACGTTAGCGAGTCTTAGGGATCAAACTAAGTGAAAAGATCGTATGGTTCAGACCTAATTAACAAGTAAAGTCTAGGTGGATTCTTCCTGAGGATATCATCTTAATCAACTGAGTTTTTCCTAAAGTTATTTCTTCAATTCATCCTTTTTGTCTTTGTGTCTTTAGCTTAGTAGTTAATTTAGATTAGATTAAACAACCAATCACTTAATATTTAGGCTAGATAATAGAAAGAAAGTTAGTATTAGGGTTTTAGGGTTTTTCTTATGTTTTGTTTTATATTTTCTTCTGAGATGTATTCTTTTATGATTATGAACTAAACCCCTCAAATACCTGATAGGGATGAAACCTAAGATGGATCTTGTTATTGTTTTCTGAACTATATGATAAATACTTGATTTGTTCTTAATTATGTGATCTTAATTCTTGCTTTGATATTTCAGGATATTAATTCAAGTATTGGTGTGCTTAGGCAGTGGAGCAAAAGTCCCTGTTTAAGAGTAGATCTAGCATAGTTAAACGGAGTTGATCGCAACCCTAGAAATAGGATGACGAAAATCTGCCGGATTAGGGTCAAACCTATTATGAGAGTCCATAGATCGAGTTAATGCAATTCTAAAGGTTTTAATTAGAAAGATATTTCAATTAATCAACCTAGGGTTAGACGTTAGTAGCCTCGAAAGAGGTATTAATATAAATTTGGGAATCCTACGGATCAAGTCAAGTGAATAAATCGTCTGGTTCAGAGTTAAATAACAAGTGAAGTCTAGGTGGATTCTTCCTCAGGTATTGTCCTAATCAATTGGTTTTTCCTGAAAGTATTTTCCCCAATTCATTCTCTGTGTCTTAGCATCTTTAGCTTAATAGTTAGTTAATTTTAGATTAAGCAATAATTCCCTTAATTCTTAGGCTAAATAATAAAGAGAGTGTTAGTATTAGTACTTTTGGTTCCCTTGGGTTCGACATTCCAGTCTTGCCACTAAACTATACTATTGTTCGATAGGTGCGCTTACCTCAATCGTAGTGATAGTTAGTTTCTAGGCTCGATCATTCATTAAATAAATTTTAAGACTTTCCCACTGCGATCAAGTTTTTGGCGCTGTTGCCAGGGAACTGAAATATTAAGAACGCTCAATTTTTATTACTTTAGCCATATTTCATTTTTGCAATTAAATTTTATTTTTACTTTTCTAAATTTTCTTCTTTGCTTCTGGCAGGTATTCTAGTTTATGACTAGAAGAAGCCGGTCAGGACCGCTACTTTACGATAGTGAAATTGAAAGCACAGTTCACAGAAACTGAAAAGAAATAAGGAGAAGCCTACAGTACATATAAGAAGAGCAAGAAAACAAAATTAATACTACCGAAGAGATGGCTGAGAATAATCGCTACCTCTAGAGGTGGCCGAAAATCATGCTCCTCGAACTATGTATGATTATGCTAAACCTAATTTAACAGGCACTGAGTCAAGTATTGTTAGACCTGCTATTGCTGCAAATAATTTTGAACTGAAACCTAACACAATTCAGATGATACAGCAATTTGTTCAGTTTGATGGTTTGCAGGATGAAGATCCAAATAATCACTTGGCGAATTTCCTAGAATTTTGTGACACTTTCAAAATAAATGGCGTTTTTGATGATGCCATTCGTCTTCGGTTGTTTCCCTTTTTTTTGAGGAATAAAGCTAAACAGTGGTTGAATTCTCTTCTACGAGGATCAATCACTACATGGGAACAAATGACCGAAAATTTTTTGTTGAAATATTTTCCGCCGGCTAAAACGGCTAAGTTAAGGAATGATATCTCTTCTTTTGTGCAGATGGATTTAGAGACACTTTACGATGCATGGGAGAGATACAAATATCTATTGAGAAGGTGCCCACACCATGGATTACCTTGTGGCTACAGGTCCAAACTTTTTACAACGGTGTGAACCCCTCAACCAGGCAGTTAATTGATTCAGAAGCTGGTGGAACCCTGAATAACAAAACACCTGAGGCTGCCTATGAATTCATTGAAGAGATTCACTAAATAACTATCAGTGGCAAATCACGAGGACAAGGCCAACAAAAGCCGCTAGTGTTTTCAACCTCGACACAGTAACCATGCTATCAAATCAGGTAGAACTTTTGACTAAGAAAATTGATGGTTTATGTGGTTCTTCGCAGGTACATCCAGCTATGCAGTGCGAGATGAATGGAGGAGGGATTAGCAATACAGAATATCCACCTTACAACCCCAGCACTGAAAACGAGCAAGTTCACTATATGGGTAACAATTTTAAACCTAAAAATAACCCTTATAGTAATACTTATAATCCAGGTTGGAGGAACCACCCCAATTTTTCATGGGGTGGTCAAGGATATCAAAGACAATAACCCCCTCCAAACTTCCAACAACAGCCCTATCCACAGGAAAAGAAGCTGAACCTTGAGGAGATGCTGACAAAATTCATAACGGTGTCAGAAACACGTTTTCAAAACACTGAAACAACACTTAAAAATCAACAAGCATCAATTCAAGGGATAGAGAACCAATTAGGCTAACTTCCTAAGATCATATCAGAGTGACCACAAGGCAGCTTGCCAAGCAACACAAAACTAACCCAAAGGAGCAACTTCAAGCCATAACCGCTCATAACAGTGAAAGGTTAAATGAAACAAAATTGAGGCAAGAGAAAATGGTAGAGGAAGGTAAGGTTTGTCATGATAAGCCAAAACCAGTAATTAAATAATACCAACCTCGTATACCATACCCCGATGCGATGAAGAAAGACAACACAGACGAATAATTCGGTAAATTTTTTAAACTTTTAAAGAAATTGCATATTAACTTACCTTTTCTTGAAGCTCATTCGCAGATGCTAGATTCAAGAAAATTTTTAAAAGAGCTCTTGACAAATAAGTGGAGGTTAGACGAGGAGTCGCATGTAGAACTAAACGCAGTGTGCTCAGCAATGTTGCAACATAAACTACCACGAAAATTAAAAGATCCAGGGAGTTTTACAATTCCATGCTCAATTGGTAGTTTATCTATTGATAATGCTTTAGCTGATTTAGGGGCAAGCATAAATGTTATACCTTATAAAATGTTTAAACAACTAGTTCTAGGGAAACCTAAACAAACTAGGATGAGCATTCAATTAGCTGATAAAACTATTAGAATTCCTAGGGGTATAATCGAAGATGTTCTCGTGAAAATTGATAAATTCGTATTCCCAGAAGACTTTGTCATTTTAGACATGGATGAGGACAATCATATTCCTTTAATTGTAGGAAGACCCTTTTTAGCAACTGCCAGGACTAAAATTGATGTTGGTACAGGAGAACTCATACTTCGTGCAAGTGGCGGATCAATCAGTCTTCAGGCTCTTGACTCGGCTAGGATATCGAGTAATCAAGGTGAGAACATAAATTCTATTAATGACCACTCGGTTAAACCTTCTTTTCAGAAAGCACCACGGAACTACACAACTGAGCCAGATCCTAGACCTCATGCCAACAAAGAAATAACTCATGAGGAACGAAGGTTTCAGATCGATGAACTAGACAAGTGGAAGACACATTTCAAGGAAAAACTAGGGATACACAAAGCAGAACCAACGCCATTTCGTGGGACAAACAAATTTAAGATCGGAGATCAGGTATTGTTAGATAAGATAGACCCTCGAATATCTCCTCCCGACCTTAATACAAATGAAGAAATCCCTTTTAAGGTAATCAATATCTTCCCATACGGAACAGTCGAGGTAAGTAATCCTACATTTGGCACTTTTAAAGTAAACGCTACTCGACCTGAGCTTTATATTGATAATAGAACTGATAGCATGAGAAAGGATTTTCAACTCCTCAAACCACCATGATTATGCGAATGAGAGGTAAGTCTAGCTTAAGACTATAAACGAGCGCTTCTCGGAAAGCAACCCGAGCACTAACTGCATTAATTTTTACATTTTTATTTTTACTTTTAATTTTCCTTTTTAGCACCTAACTATAAACTAACCAAACTGCAGATTTCCATACCACACAGCCTTGCACACAGCTATGGCTGTGTGGACACTATAGATTTTCGTACCAATGTGGCAGAGATAGTACGAAACAGGACGAAAAAATATCTTCAAGCCACGGGCTCCAACTAAACATCAAGGCCGTGCGATACAGCCATGGTCGGCACTGTTTTAGCAACACGGGCGTGGCGACCTGCACACAGGTGTGGGAGAAACGAACGAAGCACAACACGGTCGTGCGATATGGCCGTGTGGCACAACACGCTCGTGGTACACGGGCGTGGGGATGTACCAGATCTGAAATTTCTATTTAAAATACCCATTTCCCCTTCTCACCCACTCCCTATTCCCCTTCTTCTATATCCTTCACACCCCCTCCCTTTTCATTTTCATCCTTCTAACTCTTGATCTACACCATATCTATGTCGAAGAAAAGGAAGGATCTTAGCACAGTCTCCCTCTACGAGACCGATCTATATAAGTTCATGCCGGCCGCTTCATCCACTCGACAGGACAAGGACCTTTGAGCCCATTTAATTTTTCTTTTTATTTCCCCTTCTCCTTTATTTTCCTTATCTTTATTTCTCTTATACTTAATCTTGTCTATTTTATTTCATTTTATTTGATTTAGGTTCTAAAGGCTGCTTGGGAATCACCATACCACGGCCTTAGAAATCGCACCCACTTCGCAAACCATTTAACGATAAGGACTTTTCAGTCCATTAATCTTGTCTTTTAATTGTATTTTACTTTTTATTTTCTTTCTCTTTATCTTTCTTGTCTTTAAATATATAATTAGTATATTTTGAATTATTCTTATTATTTCCTGACTAATTCTTTACGAGATTCTCAATTTCTTCATCTAGCGTAGAGATTGTGGGCGGCCACCATACCACTACCAAAGACGCCTCCTCCAACTTATCTTTCACCTCCGAATCAAGTGCCCACACTTCCAACTCAAGGAACCCATCTGAAATTCAGGATGTTTCACTTCTCTCTCTCTCTTTTGATGTTTCTACTGTATTGTGAATATCTATCTTTGTACATTAAGGGCAATGTACATCTTAAGTGTGGGGGGTGAATTTTATTTAGAAAAGTTCCTAACTTTTTTCATTATTCATAATTGTGCAGTGATGATTTAAACTTTAGGGGACTAGAGAATCAAGATGATGAGTCTATTTCCAAAAATTAAAATTTTGTTAGATTGTCTACCTGAATCTAATTATTACCTTGAAATTTGAAATTTACAAAGTTGATATCAAAAACCCATAATTTTTGCGAGATCTTGAACCTTTTAGAGCATACATTCTTTCGTGCTCACTTTTTGATTATGAGTGTGTCAACATTGATTTGTTATTCTAGAACTTGCTTCGATTATACATGTTGAGACCACATTATAAATGTAACACCCCAAACCCGACCCATGCGTTTCGACCAGATCCGGCATGTTATCGAACACATACCACTTTATTGCATTTTGAAAACAGAAGTTAAATTAATTAAATTTGAATAAAGGAGTGACTCTTTAAAAATAAACCTCTTTGTATTTTTATTAATAAATGTAAATAAACCTTGTGGTATATTCATATGTTGCATAACATTGAAAACTACTTAGTTGAATAAAAACTAGGGGCCTTATTACATAAATATTCCTAAATAAAAATAAAATAAACTTAAAGAAATCCCGAAAATAATTTGTAGAAATAAAATTTGATGGCCCCTCGAGTCCGTCTCGGCTCCCATATCCACGATCTACTGCTCATCTGCAAAGTTAGGAAAAATAATAGGGTGAGTCACCAAGACTCAGTGTGCAAATCCCGAAAACACATAAAAGGCTTGGGCCCACAAACACATTATGAGCCCTGGCCCATACACAATGGAAGCAATCATAATCACATGACAGATAATATATGATGAATAGCCCAACCCATCCAATAATTCCATCCTCTACACACCAACCCGTACTAACCATCAAACCTTGGGGATTTCTACAATCAACCCTCCATCCGCTACACACCATAACGACAGCCGTATTGCCTATTCCTATTATTCAGGAATCATTAAACGTGGCATAGCCACCGATCACTATGTGACCTCATAATATAACGTGGCTCAGCCACCGATCGCCATGCGACCTTAATAATACATCGTAGCATCTCGACAATTTGAATCACTGTCATAAAGACCGATCACTATGTGACCTATGTGGCAAAGCCACCGATCGCTATGCGACCTTCTTCCCCTTCATCATATCAAAATCCCACCCCATGCATACACACATAAAGAAAGCATCATACAGGCTTTCATATATATATATATCGACACACATAGAGATTTCTATGATTACGTACCTGGCATCCTTGCCTAACCCTTTTAGGGTTTTATTCGACCATCTACACAGCCACTTTCCGGCTTTTTAGCCCATAACACATAAAACACGGTTAAAGAGTGTGTTAGAGATCTACACACCTGATTAATGTCGATACCCTTGCTAAACCGATCTACAACTTTGCTCAAAAAGCCGGAAGGATGTGAAACTAGGGCCTCTCCTATATTTGGCCATGGTTAGTGTTCTACCCAATTTTATATATTTAAATAACAAATCTTCTTACCTTAAAATCCCGCTTCGACTTTTAGATCTAGTTGACCAAGCTTCCTTCAAATCCCGAATTGCCACCCAATCATAGAACCATTAAACTATTAGCTTTTCGGCTTTTTGCCTTTCAAAAACTGGGGATAAAATATGAGATCTAACAAAAGTCGACACTTACCTTAAAATAGGGGTTTCGGCTAGCACTTGAAGAGAGGATTCGTCAATGTCAAAGAAAAGTTTTAAATGCCGGAAGAATAGAACTAATTCTCAAATAGGATGAATAAAGAAAAACTATGGAGATTTTGGCTTTTTAAAGAGAAATCGGCACAATGAGGAAAAAGTGGAGAAGAGTTTCGGCTTTTGAAAAAATTGGAGAAAAGAAATTGGAGAGGGAGAGGCTAAAGAATTCAGCACAAATAATAGAGAGAATTAGGGTTTTTTAAATGTCAGAATCAAGGAGCTATCCTCCCTATTTATAGATATTTCGGCACCTCTCAAGTAAAAACCGAAAAATGCCTTTAAAATTCAAGCTAAAGAGAAGGGAAATTCGGCACCCTCTTTTGCCATGCAAGATGTCGAATTTTACACTCCTCTAGGTGATGGATTTTCGGCCATCACTTGCCTTGTAGATAGGCTCCTATCTTTTCTCCTTTTTATCTTTTAAATTATCAATTATTAAATCCATATAAATCTCCTATTTTTAAGCCTTGTAGCCGTCCACCTCATTAAACCTAATTGCCGAAATTTAACTCACTTAAATTAAAAGTTTTGGGCTTCATTTAACTTAAATTTTGGGCCCCTAAATCCCTTGTGTGTGGCGTCACTTCTAATTCCCTTATAGTGCCACTTATTGTTGGGCCACAAGCCCATGTTTGGCATTTTAAACATAATTACCACCTTTTAATTCTTTAATGCCCAATCTAATAATTTAATCAAGGCCTTAGCCTAATCCTGAGCCCAATTTGGACCCCTAACACTTAAATTAACACATTACACATATTCACCCATTAAACGCATAAGCCCAAAAATTCAGGATACTACAATTGATTTGATATACAGAGATGATAAAGGCACTTAGGATTTAACCCACTCACTCCACTAAAAAGCCTACCCTCACAATTAACCCTTAGTGAACCCCTTTAATCCTAACACCATTTTTTTTGACTCACCCACTAATATTAACCCAAAACCCATCTTGTATTTGTTATCACCATTTCTTGACTCCCTTTTTGTCGATATTTGATTTTGAGCAATTGCCTAACTATGTTCTATATTTCAGTTCTATAAGTTCTTCCTTATTATTGTGAATATTGTTCTTAAAAAAAACGAAGTTATTTATTGTTATTTCTATGTTTGAGCTTAGGCAATTAATTCCACATTCTAAGAAGAAGCTCGTGTTATTAGTGTTTCAATTTTTCAATTGATGTAATTATTCAGGATTAGTTCATTTTTCTAGTTAGGTAAATTGTCAATTCAATCTCGATTATAACCCTTTAATTCAGCATTTATCCACACCTTTAACCCGAGCCTCATTACAACCCTTTTTAAAGACCTTTTGATTTGTGTATAATTTCATTTTATAGTGGTGGAGATTTGATTTCCATGCAAGCCTATGGGATTAACTTTTCATGTTCGACTTTTGAGTGCTTAATTTTGAACCTTAAACACTTTTAGTGATTTGAGTGAATATTTAGTGAGGATGTCAACTCTTGTCGATTTTGAATTAAAGGTAATCATTTAGATAAGGGGAAACACCTAATGTTTTCGGGCTATAAATGTATGACTTTGATTGTTTGAATCTTTATGACCCTTCTACTTAAATTATCCATGTATAAATTATCTATGAATTATGATGAAAAACTATTGATGAATATGATGAATTGAGGAAGTTCATCTTAACTGTGAGTTGAGAACTTTTGCTTGAGGACAAGAAAATACTTAAGTGTGGGGGTATTTGATAAACCGTAATATATACATATTATAATCCCACATTTAGCATACTTTTGGATGATTTATTCCTTGAATTGTGAAATTTGGTGCTCCTAATCCTTTAATTTCATGTTTTATACTTAGGGAAGCACCGGAAGATGAAAAGAACGAGAAACGGGCCAAAAACGGAGAAAATGGGCCAAAGTATGAAATCGACACGGCCTGGGCCCAAGCCATACGGCCGTGCCTCCTTAGCAGACCCGAACACGGTCTGGCCACGATTTACACTGGCGTGTGCCATGGGCGTGTCCCTGCCGTGACCTATTTTAATTCAACTCGGATTAGGATACTTAGGGGCGAAGAAAGACATTCTGAAAGCCTATATAAACACCCTAAGTGTGACCTAAAAAGGGGGCGTCCAGGTAAGCTTAGGAGCCAAGCTAGAGAGGCCAGAATTGTGGGATTTACTCGAAGAAAGCCAGTTGATCCATCTCAAGAAGCCGGAATCATACTCAAGACGGAGGATCTTCCCTTCAATTTCCTTCAAGGGGTTTTAGGGTTTTTCTTATGTTTTGTTTTATATTTTCTTCTGAGATGTATTCTTTTATGATTATGAACTAAATCCTCAAATACCTGATGGGGATGAAACCTAAGACGGATCTTGTTATTGTTTTCTGAACTATATGATAAATACTTGATTTGTTCTTAATTATGTGTTCTTAATTCTTGCTTTGATATTTCAGGATATTGATTCAAGTATTGATGTGTTTAGGCAGCGGAGCAAAAGTCCCTGTTTAAGAGTAGATCTAGCATAGTTAAGCGGAGTTGATCGCAACCCTAGAAATAGGATGACGAAAATCAGCCGGATTAAGGTCAAACCTATTTTGGGAGTCCATAGATCGAGTTAATGCAATTCTAAAGGTTTTAATTAGAAAGATATTTCAATTAATCAACCTAGGGTTAGACGTTAGTAGCCTCAAAAGAGGTATTAATATAAATTAGGGAATCCTACGGATCAAGTCAAGTGAATAAATCGTCTGGTTCAGAGTTAAATAACAAGTGAAGTCTAGGTGGATTCTTCCTCAAGTATTGTCCTAATCAATTGGTTTTTCCCAAAAGTATTTTCCCCAATTTATTCTCTGTGTCTTGGCATCCTTAGCTTAGTAGTTAGTTAATTTTAGATTAAGCAACAATTCCCTTAATTCTTAGGCTAAATAATAAAGAGAGAGTTAGTATTAGTACTTTTGGTTCCCTTGGGTTCGACATTCCAGTTTTGCCACTAAACTATACTACTGTTCGATAGGTGCGTTTGCCTCAATCGTGGTGATAGTTAGTTTCTAGGCTCGATCATTCATTATATAAATTTTAAGACTTTTCCACTGCGATCACTCTCCTCTCACTCAAACTCCTTGATTCTCTCCCCTTATCCCTCCTTGAATCTCTCCATGACCAGTTCAAACACCATTCAAAACTATTCAAACTCCCCTTAACTGTGTTTCAGTCCAACTCTACTACCTACACAGCTCAAGCAGCAAAATAAATACCCCCATGCTATGCCAACACTCGAACCTCAGACCCCTTTACCACACTTGTAACGCCACAACCATTGCATCAATAGGCTTTTTGTGACTTAAAACAGGCACAATAATTAATAAGACCTATGTGCCAGTGTCCAGATTCATTTAAGAGCAAATTTTAAAAGTTCTATAAAAGCCAAGACTTGAACCCAGGCTTCTCAAACACTCCCATACACACCTAAATAACTTAGCCATTAAAGCAAACAAGCAATTTATGTCAGACCATGCAAAATTAAAGACCCTATATTTTTGGGGCATTACAGTTTCAACCTATATTTCGCTTGTTCAGACCGATTGTTTACGTCATGTGAAGTCATCCATTGCTCAATCTCCTACTCCGTGTTCTCCATAAGCCGATTCCCTATTACGATTCACATCGGTTGAAGCTCAACCTAAGGTTGGATCTGATCGAGAGCCACATAGTTCTCCTCTGTCTAGTGAGACTGTTGGTTCCAGGCCTCATGCTAGTGTTGAGCCCTCTCCTGATAATCAGGAACCATTGATGCCTGTAACCAATATTCATCCAATGGTAACTCGTTCAAAAGCTGGTGTTTTCAAACCCAAAGCTATGTCTGTTGAAGCTGTGGAACCTTCCACAATTGAGGAAGCGTTTTCACATTCAGAATGGCATGCTGCGGCTCAGGCTGAATATGATGCCCTTATTTGCAATTCTACTTGGGATCTTGTTCTTCTACCATTAAATCAAAAAATTATCAGGTATAAATGGCTTTTCAAAATCAAGAGGCATCCTGATGGCATAACTGATCGACGTAAGGCTCGGTTAGTCGCAAAAGGTTGCTGTCAAGTTCCTAGGTGTGAATTCAAGGAAACGTTTAGTCTGGTGGTGAAACCTGCTACTATCCGGGTTATTCTGTCCATTTCCATTTCAAGAGGATGGCAACTTCGCCAGGTCGATGTAAACAATGCCTTCTTAAATGGTGATCTAACACTGAAGTATTTATGCAACAACCTCCAGGGTACGTTAAGTGTGATTCCAATGGTACAGCCTTTGTGTGTCGTCTAAAGAAAGCTTTGTATGGCCTTCATCAGGCTCCATGTGTGTGGTTTGATAAGCTTTTTCTCGTCTCTATCGGTTTCGTTGGGTCAAAATCTAATGCCTCGTTGTGTGTCCGAATCAAGTCTGGGTCTACTCTCTATGTGCTTGTGTACGTCGATGATATTATCATTACTGGAAGCATGACCACCGCTATAGATTGGTTTGTTCGATTGTTAAATGATGAATTTTCGCTAAAGGATATGGGCGATCTTCACTATTTCCTTGAGATAGAAGTTACTCGGTTCTCCGGGTGTCTACATCTATGTCAAAAGAAATATATACGTGACATTCTTGATCGGTGTTTGTTGACCAATCAAAGAGTGTTCATACGTCGATGGTTAGCTCGTCTACTCTGTCTAAAAATGATGGTGAGCGCTTGAAAGACCCAACGAAATATAGGAGTCTTGCTGGAGCACTACAGTATGTTGTTCTTACTCGGTCGATATTGCGTATGCTGTAAATAGGGCCTGTCAATTCATGCATAATCCTACTATTGCTCATATGGTCGCACTAAAACGCATTTTGCGGTATTTGTGTGGCACTCTTGAGTTTAGGGTTATTTTTCGTCCGTCTACTCGACTCTCTTTGGTTGGCTACATCGACGCCAACTGGGGGTTAGATTTTGACGATAGGCGGTCGACCTCCGAATATTGTGTTTACTTTGGTCACACTCCCATCTCTTGGTGTTCTAAGAAACAGCAAGTGGTCTCTCGATCCACGGCTGAAGCGGAATATAGAAGCCTTGCTGCGGTTACCAATGAAGTTACTTGGTTACTGTCATTGTTTCAAGAATTACAAGTTAAGTCCAATGATACTCCTACTATGTGGTCTGATAACTCCAGTGCAGTCGCAGTTGCAGCTAATCCTGTCTTACACTCGAAGTTTAAGCACGTCGAGTTGGATCTATTTTTTGTGCGCGAGAAAGTTGCTGATGGGTCTGTTCTAGTGGGTGAAGTTCCCGCGTATGATCAAGTGGCTGATGTTTTCACCAAGCCGCTTTCAGTGACCTCCTTTACTCGATTTAAGAATCTTCTCCGGGTCTTACCCGTCGGGAAGATGGATGAATGTTAAGGATATAAGCAGTTAGTCTGTTAGTAACAGAAGCTGTTGTAATAGCTAACAATCTGTTAATGAGTAGCTACCAATCTATTAATGAGTAGCTACCTAGAAGTCTATAAATACAGCTACCAATGTACAAAGAAGGTTAAGCAGAGAGTTCAATTTCAGTTTGTATTAGTCCTTGGTATACCTGACTCCTTTCATTCCTCACCCCATGGTCATGGTTGGTGAGTCAAATTGAAATTCCTTTTGATTTTTTTTCATGTTTTTCCATAAGTGTAAAGCTAAAAAAGTATTTGATTTGCTTGTGTGGAAACAGGGAGGAAGTCGATTACAGGGAGTTTCACTGGGAGCATGGAGGAAATAGAGGAGAGGTTGGTATTTTTGTGAGGAGAAAAATTCGACCTCAATGACCGAAGTGGTGAAGATGGATTATATAAACACAGATATGGAGAGGCTGGAAAAAAAAAAAAGATGTTCGATATAGGTTTGTGGTGGATGTTGCAGGAAGCAAAATTGATTATCAATAGAGCAATAATATATATGTATCTTCAAATGTGACACTATTTTTGGAAGAAAATAAGGTTTTCTTTTACCTTCCCTGAGATGTAACATTCTGGCATTACTTTCCATAGTAGTAAGATGTAAAACACCCTTTATATAAGCACCCAGCTCCAGTCCCCCCTTCATCTTCATTTTCAAGAAAAAAGAACCCCATCAATTTCTCTGTTCTGTTTCATATTTCCTTTCGTTCATTTCCAACAATTCAAAGAAAATTTGAAACGGTGATCTCATTTCTTTGCAGCGAAAATCTTCTGTTTCTTCTTCTCTTATTATTTTCGCTGCTTCTGAACCCTTGTTCACCGACAAAAGAGAAGCCATGTACAGATTGAAGAAAACAGTGCACAGGCAGGAGAGAGATAACCCATCTTTTTCATCTACTCTGCTTGATAAAATCTACCGTTCCATCGATGGTGGTGACACCAGTCTAGAGGGAAACAATGTAAAAGAAACAAAGCAAAGCTAGCATGAAATGCAACGGAAGCAGAGTAGTAGAAGAGGAAGATGAAGAAATGTCAAGTTTCCGTCGAGCTCGTTTGATGGAGAAATGGATGGAAAAGAAGGTCACTGAAAAGGCAAATGCAAGCAGGAAACTGGTTTCACATATGGATTAATTATAGAGAAGTACTTGGTTTTAATCAAAAGTAAATATGCCACGTTCAATTATGGGTATGTGGAGAGTTTGGTTGAATCCAAAATCCAAATGCAGTTTTATATGTTCTAACTAAACTTCAACTTCTGTGCATTCCCTCTATACAATCTTTTTCCTTGGACAATTCCAAAACTAATCAAACAATACTCTCTTTGATTTGTTGACCCCATCATTTGATTCTTAAAAACTATTAAATCTTTATTTAGCATTGTGAAGAAGAATCTCCATTTAGTTAAACATTGATACTAAAGATCAATATGGAAGAGATGGTTGTGGAGTAAACCTCTGTAGGGTAGAGAGCGGTAAAAAATTATGGTTGAATGGGGAGATGACAAAAGGAATGAGAGACTTGATGTCATATCCTTGGTCCCTTTCCTCGCCCTTATATAGATAGATAACTTCTTGTCCTGTAATACCACATGACGAGTCATATTGGTGGGTCAAATATCAGTAGCCGAACTAATGTTGCAGGTGCAGGTAGGTTAGCGCCATAGTGTCCTACGCGGTCCCACCTGATGCAGCAGTCCCTTGCTATGGCATCTAATGAGTGAGCCTACTTGTCAAACCATTAACCGAATGATTCTACCGAGGAGTTCCACAAAGAGAGTCTTACACATACTAAAGTCTTATTACAGACAGTCCTAGTATAACACATAACATTTTGGCTTTTAACATTAATCGTAAAATAAGCAATTTTTCCAGCCCTCAATTAGAAGCATATAAGGCGTTCACAGCAGTTAGCAGCAAATGAAGAATATTTTTGTGTGCAATTTTCCATTGGGACCAGAGACTGCTATGCAGTTATCTATCAAATATCCAACTTTCAGTTTGCAGTGAACCAAAAACATTGTACCCATCCCCAACAGACACCCACAGAGAGACCATACGTAGGTAGGAGCATTTGTTGAATTGCATGGTCCACGAAATCTTTTTGAAAAGTATAATTATCATTATATGTTAGAATATGATGATAATAATAATAGTAATAAAAATATTATTAATAATAATGATAATGAAAGTAAAAATTATTTAATAAAAATAGAAAGTAGTAATTCTAATAATATGGATATAGAGAAAAAATATTCTGATGAAGAAGAAACTTCAATGAAGAAAAGATAGAAAAAGCGAGATCCTATGGATCTTCGAACCACTGATCCATATGAATATGAAATTCCTAAGCCTAAGGAAATTGATAAACAAGATCCTTATGATAAAATCAAACCAAGAAATATTGGGAAAATAAATATCTAATTGAACTAAACCCAGGTTCATTTAGAAAAACCAATAGTTCAACAAATGAAAATTGGAAAAAGGATATTATTACCTTTTCACATTTCCAATCAAGGAAATATTATACTTATATAGAAATTACATTTCAATTTAGAGAATATAAAACATATTCTTTAAATGCTTTATTAGATCTTTGGAGCTACAACTAGTAGTCAGAGAGAAAATGCGATTCCACTAGAAAAATGGGAACTTATGAAAAATCCTATTAGAGTTGTTGGAGTCAATGGTATTGAAACCTTAATCCTTTTAAAGCTAAAAATATACCAATCTACATAAACAATGTTAGATTCGTAATTCCTAAATTATTATGCTTTCATGAAATGCATGGGGACATATTATTAGGGAATAATTTTATATATCAACATCTACCATTTTCTATTGATAAAAGTTTTATTGTTTTAACTACTGAAAACACTTCGGTAGAAGTACCTTTAGTAGAGAATCATAAATATATTTGTGATCAAGATTTTAATCCACCTAGGAAGGAACAGATTAAACAACTTGAAACAAATCATTGGTTGTTTAAGATATTAGAAAATAATTTTAGTGAAGAACCACTAAAATTATGGGAAAATAGTCCTAGATATTGTACTATAAAATTGGAAAACCCCAATAAAATTATTAGAGTAAAACCTATGGTCTATACTAAACAAGATATAGACGAGTTTGATATACAAATAAAAGAATTATTAGAAAAAGGATTAATAGAAGAAACTACTAGTCCACATTCTAGTCCTGCTTTCATGGTAAGAAATCATGCAGAGATAAAAGAGGAAAAGCTAGAATGGTCATAAATTATAAAAGATTAAATCAAAATACTATTTTTGATGGATATTTTATTCCAAGAAAGGAAGTTTTAATAAATCAAGCTAAACAAGCAAAATATTTTAGTAAATTTGACTGTGTAGTCGGGCTTACGCAAATCATGTTAATGAAAGAATCTAAACCACTAACACCTTCACATTGCACCTAATGGTCATTACCATTGGAGAGTAATGCCATTTGGACTTTGTAATGCACCTCGTGTCTTCCAAAGATGGATGGACTCTATATTTAAAAAATATAAAAAATTTTGTGTAGTATATATAGATGATATTCTAGTTTTTTCAGAAACACTGGAAAACCATAGAAAACATTTAAATATTATAGCTAGGGAATTTATAAAACATGGTATAATATTAAGCCCTAAGAAAATAGAATTAGAAAAAACTGAAATAGAATTTTTAGGATTAATATTATCATCCGAAGGTCTTAAACTCCAAGATCATATTATTGTTAAAATAAAAGATTTTCCTGAAAATATTGTTGATAAGAAACAACTTCAACAATTTTTAGGAATTGTCAATTATAGCAGAAATTTTTTTCCTAACTTATCTAAAAAATTAGATGAGTTATATGAAAAATTGAAAAAGGACAAACCTTTTGAATGGACTAAAAAAGATTCAGACATTATTAAAAAAATAAAGTCTGACATTGACTATATTCCTAAAGTTTATTTACCTAAACAAGGTGATAAATTAATTCTTGAAACAGATGCCTCCGATAAAAATTGGGGATGTGTATTAAAAGCTAAAACAATAGCTAATGATGAGTTAATTTGTGGATATAGTTCAGGAAAATTTAAGCCTAATGAAATAAATTATGCTATATATGAAAAAGAATTATTAGCAATAAAAAAAGGAATAAAAAAATTCCAAATATATTTAGCACCTGAACAGTTTATTATTAAAACCGATAATCAAGCGGTTAAACAATTTCTAACTAATAAAAGTTTAGAAACTGTTCCTCGAAGAATTAGATGGTATAACGAATTATGCCAGTTTAATTTTGAGGTCATTTATATTAAAGGCACTAATAATACTATTGCTGATTTTCTTAGCAGGCCTCATGGATAGAGGTAAACAACCTCTAAATGAAAATGATGGATGGAGAACTCATCCATAAAAACCCAACAAGGAAAATCACCAATGAGTCCTAAACAAGGATTTATTGTTTGCACTGCAAATATAATTCCTAAACAAGGATTTATGGCTGCACCTACACAGTACAATTTTATCCTAAACAAGGATATTATTTACCATATCCATTGGTAAACCAACCAATTGGATCACATTCACCAACACCGTGTGGATTATTCTCAATTTTCTCAAAAGCCTTATACCGATTCCAAATTCTCAAATATACGTAAGATTTGTTGAAAAAAACAACAAACCTGTGAGTTCTCGAATCTAAAGGATTTTTATAATCCGAAGCTTACCCCAGAATATTACCATTTTATAAACAAGATATGGAAAAACCATATTTTGGAACAAAGAGCTAGTTTCAGAAGGCTCTTACCCAATTCTCGAAATTCTTAGTTGAAAAAACAAGCAAGAAAAATCAAGAATTATTATTAAAAAGTATATTATACAGAGGATTGGGACGATGTCCTAATTGAATATATGGAGATTAAGGAGATAAACAATCTTCTTGATATGTTTCAATATTTTATTGATAAAGGAGAAACACTCCTATTATTAATAAGATGTTTAGAAAATGTCTATATAACAAGTGTAGACAAATTTTACCTTCAAAATATTTTCAAAAATAAAAAGAGCCATTTGCAAACAAAGAAGCTCTATTTTTAGAAAAGTTTTACAATATTTTTCTCAAGCATATGTTTTTACAAATGATATAGGAGAAAAACTCCTGCTATCAAATTTCGTTTAAATCATGAGCCGTTCGATATAACAAGTATTGAATGGGGATTTGTTAAAGAAATAACACCCAAAATCTCTCTTTTGATTTATTAAAAGATTTTCCAAATGATAGTCAAATCTCGGCTATCAAACTTTGTAAATATAGACGATTTTGTCTATTATTTCCATATTGAGATAAACAGTCTCATTGGTATTGCTGAGGAAGAAAAATTTCATCAGCCTTATCAGATTTGGAATATAAATACTATGTTTTCCGGAAAAGCTCTGAAAGCAGCAAGAGAAGATCCAGAGCATTTATCAAAAATCATTGATGAGTGCTATAATAATTTCAACAAATATCAAGTCCAAGCAGGAATTGATCTTATGAGCATGGCTCGGCACCTTCTCCATCAAGACACTTATATGTTTTGGACCGATGGAAGAAGAATTCTAGCTTACGACACCGGAAAAAACCGGGAAGAAAGCAATGAAGAAGCCATTTCGTTATTAACACAAATAGCGGAAATGGAAATCGGAGATTATCCGTTAGCAGCGGAAATCCGAGAAGTATGGGAACACTGGAACACACCAGTCCCTTCACCAGAATCCTTACACCTGGATGAAATTGAAGAAATGAATCTTAGAAACATCCAAAAAGGATAAACACGTGGAAGAATGATGTCCAAAAAAGGAGATGCATTCAATATTGGCGGTGACTTAAAAAGAAGGCAACCACCAAAAGACAAAAATGATGTCATGCATGATGGAAGCAACCATTTAATGCAATTGAAACGTGGAAGCAACCACTATTCAAGGAAGCTACGTGGAAACAACCAACATAGCATCCACCAATAAAAGGAAGCTACTTGGAAGCCACCGAGAAGCTGACAATTAATGTGTCCTTATCGGGATACTATTCGGAACTCAATTGTAATTAAATTAGAGTTTATTTTTTATTCTTATCCGAACAATTATTTCGGATTTCAAATGTAACTAGATTCTAGTTTAGAATTTTTGATTATAAATAGGCATTCATGTAAGCCTTGAAGGGCATCTTGCCTGACATCGAGTTTTAGTTTGTAAACTTTCTTTCATCGAGTTTGAGAAATATTTATTTTTATAAACTTTTATTTACATATTACAAATTAAAGTGGAAACGTAACAATAGAATGTAAATCCTCACTTTTGAAATGCAAATAAAAAACCATATCCACCAAGCATACGACGGTTGATTAATTAATGTCTATAAAAAAAAAAGTTGTATAATCAAATAAATTATGTTTTTTTCTCAGCTATCAATTCGGGTTATATATTTTATACTACCAATTAAATTCATTAAAAAAATTTAATTTTAGGTTACAAAATTTAAAGAATCAGAATCTCGTATGTTGACATGATAGTCAAGTGATCACTACTTAAATGTAATCTGGATTCGAATTGTGCTAATCATATTGTTAAAGCTTTTCCTCCTATTATAATTAAAAAAAAAACCTAAAGAGCCCCCCAAAAAGTAATGCATCATTGCTCCATCATCAAAAGTGATGGTTTAATCTAACACTTGGAATACTCATCTCTCGTCCTTTTCCCTATATTGTAGCTTCCAAAAAAAAGTGGATGGTTTAACAAGTATATAAGAAAAAATAAAACTAATAACACTATCATGTGAAAATTTTTCATTCATAACCCTAAAAAACCTGCAGCATTCCTGGAAGACTGTCCCTAAATTTCCTTCTCCGGAAAAACTTTTGCTTCTTTTTATGTTGGATTTCTTTTTTAATCCCCCCACTCTTAGTTGTGAATTGGAGGTTTTCTCCTAGCTGGAGAATAGTCCATTTCAACAATGTCCATAATGTTGACATAGTGGTGATAGACGTCCGGGTGTTGGGAAGTTTTCGGTGAACCAACAAGGAATTTCTCTTGCTTCCCACCATTTTCTTCCTCGACGGCTGGTTTGAGTGTTGAAATTGGTATAACTTTGTTTTCTCCCTTCTCTTCTCTCTGTTTACATAAGTCGCAGGTAAAGGGAAGGGAAGATCTAAACCGTAGCTATGGAAATGTACATGTTAAACTATTAACTATAAACCAACATTTGAAATGGTGGAAGATGTAGGAGTTATAGCTGTAGTTGCAGTAAAAAGTTTCCTACCGTTTCCTGCAAAAAGGAATGTTAAAAAAATGAATCTGCTTTAGATTGAGATGTATATGTGTTGGATTTGTTGCACTACAAGACAACATGGACTTTGTCCATGGTTTTTGATTCATAAAACTTTGAATTCTTACACAAATTAAATGCCCCCATAATCCTATAATATGGTCCAGTGAAAGGGAAATTATTATTCATATATGGTTAGACGAGCTTCTTGGTGGACAAAAGGAATTTGTCAGATTACATGGCCTTGGTAACGGTTCTTATGAGGGCTTAAAGAATAATGAAACAACTAGCTAAGCCTGGTAGTTAAAATATGGTAAAAAACTAATCCTAGGGAGGGAAATTTTAATGGTGCCTTGGCCTGTGCTTCCTAGGTCCATAGTAGTCTTCATGAATGCTTGGTAACCAATGGTGTGATTTTCTCTTCTTGGTACCTGTACAATGCCCTTGTTTGCAGAGAAGGACATCTCCCATAACTCCATTACTGCTTTTCATCAAAGCACCTTCCTGTATAGGATCATGTCCAGCCGGTTTGAAACTTTTCTCCAAGCGAATCCCTACAAAACAAACAAGATTAGATGTCAGAATTTAATGATATATAAATATGTAATGGCAATGCAGTAAAGAAGAATTCTTGGCATACCTTGAACGCTAGAAAGGTAAATGATGAACAAGACCAGAAGGGAGACTGCTAAGCGGGAAGGCCTCATTTGTGAAGAGATATATGGGATTTATGTGTTTCAGTGTTTGGTTTCTCTTTCACTGTCGGTACAAGAACTTGGATGTTAGTCCTTTTGAATTATCGATTACTATGGGAAGTTACCCCCTTTTAATATATGCTATTTGGCTTTTAGGACCCACATGGAAGTTTTCCCAATTTAAATTGGAAAAAGAAAAAAAAAAAAGACCAATCATTAGGGTACCCAATATACCCCCATTATTCAATAATGGACCGTGAGTTGGTCTTGTTTTAAGACCCTTTGCTATAGGGGACATAATGGGATACTCTCCACTATGGTGGTGAACTTTTAAATGTCAAAATGAAACCCAACATATTTGTGGAAAATTGCCTTAAAGAATGAAAAACAACAAGACTTTTGGGAGATAGCTTGAGGGTTTTCTGAAATCATGTTTTAGACTCTTATTTTAAAACCATGCAATAACAAAAAAAAATAAATAAATAAATAAATCTTATTCAAATTGGTTGTACACATGGTACAATCCATACTAGAAATTAAATATTAAAATAATAATAATAATAGACCATGTGATATATTGGTTGCTCACACTATAATAAAAATAATTTTACGTAACAGTTAAATTTATAATGTTTAAAAATAAAGGATATAAAAAGTGTTGCATTATATTAAATATTATGCAACAATTTTGAAGCAACAATTTATAAATGTTGCATTCTATTGTATTAAGCAACACACTAGCAATATTATATTTATATTATGGCTTAAAACTATATTGATAACCAATATATAGAAAATCGTTGCATATTTTGAAAACCTAAAGTAATAGTTGATATATAAAATTTCTTATTTAGACAATAGTTCACTTTTTATGTTGTCATCATATCAAGTCTTTTCTAATTTCTCATAATCGTTGCCTTTAATATCATCATTTACAACATATATAAGAATTGATAGACCTAATTATTTATTAATTAATATGCACACAAAAGTTCAACTATATATTGATACATATATAAGCATACATATATATACCAAGTGTAATTTGTATTAGTGGTGTGAGGTGTATTTTGATTTTTTTTTTTTTTTGTAATATTATGTATATATCTAACTTTACCTGTTTCTCATTTGAATCTTCTACAAATATTGTTTTACTTAATGGAATATCGGGTGATACTGGTATTGCCTCAGATGGAATATCGGATGGACATACTTCGTCATTTTCAATTATGCATAAATTTTTTTCCACTATTATTTTATTTAGTTTAGAACATGAAAAATGAATTATGATTGTAATGTTTCATTTTTTTTTCATCTTAACTTGTATAATAATTTTAATTATTTTTAAAAGGGACGATATTTAAATGGAGAGCATCATTTATTTGATTTTGTGGAGGTAAATAGCCTTAAGTATTATTATTTTTTGTTATTGGTAATATTTTATTAAATATATATTATTGAAATTACTTGTTTAAATGTACTTATAGGATGTTGGAATGAAGGAAATGAGAACTTTGGCACATGGGAAATGAGGAGAATTTCGATACTTAGAACTTACTAGAATGTTGCTTATCTTCTCTATTTTGGAAAAACATAAAATGTTTCAGACTTCTTTTTTTCTTTTGTTTCTTTTCTGTGGGTTTAGAATTTAAAATAATGTTTGTAAATATTAGTTTGTATTGTTGAATGTTTGGACATATTTGAGTTATTAATGTTTACTTGTAGTTGTTGCTTAAAGAAAAAAAAATTGTTGCTTACAATTTAAAAAAAAAAATGCTGCAAAATGATACAGAAGTGTTGCAGAAAGCGTTGATTTTTCAAATAAATGTTTCATTTAATTTATAAATGACTTACTTAAATTATCAATGTAAACATTAAAATAAATCATTATTTAAATGAAAAAAATTGTTGCTTTTGAGTTTAGGCAACCATCTTATAACATTTTAATAGGTATTAAAAACTGTTGCAGTAAGTGTTAAAAATTTTGCATTTTCTTTCATATAAACGTTACATCTAACTATAAATAATGTTACATAAAACACCAATAGTAATTGTTAAGTATTACCCCTATTTCAGTCAAATTTAATAAATAATCTTTCAGTTAAACTCTATTTATTTGTTTCAATCAAATTCTGATTAGTGTAGATTATTTTATTATTATTTGACCTATGAATTTAGCCTATAAATAGGTTATTTTACAACCTTAGAAAATACACCCATTAGAAATTAGAACTCATAACACATTTAGAGATGTTTGTGTTTATATTTTGAAGGTTTTCTTTTTCGGGTTTTCGGGGTTTAGTTTTTATCTCTATTTTTTATACTCTTCGTTCTTTTGCCATTATAGTATAATTATCTTTGCCCGTGGTTTTTTATTCTTTTTTGAGAGATTTTTCCATGTTAAATTTATGTGCTCAATTTTTCAATTTTCTTCCACTATTTTTACTTGTTCGTTGTTTAATAGAGTCGATCCCCAATAAGTAGTATCAGAGATAGTTCAATTTTCATAGATCAGCCCGTTTAGAGATGTCAACAACAAGGTTTGAAATTGAGAAGTTCGAAGGTGAGACAAATTTCAATCTGTGACAAGTTCGGATGATGGCAATTCTAGTTCAATCCAGCTTGAAAAAGGTTGTTATCAGGAAAAAGCTTGAGAATCTAAATAAAACAGAATGGGAAGAGCTTGATGAAAAGGCTTTGTCTACAATCTAGTTGTGTCTCGTGAATACAGTATTACAGGAGGTATTTATGGAGAAGACCTCATCCGCCTTCTGGAAAAGGTTAGAAACTCTTTATGCGACTAAGTCTCCGGCTAACCATTTAGTGTTAAAACAACATCTATTTACGTTTCACATGAACGAAGGTGAGCTTCTTAGAGATCACATTAGTCGATTCATTACTCTTTTAAATGATTTAAAGAACATTGAGGTTCAGATTGATGATGAAGATTAGGCTATGCTATTATTGTGCTCTTTACCCTCTTCATACAAGTCTTTCAGGGAGACCCTGATTTATGGTAGAGACAAACTCTCGTTCGAAGATGTGAAGGGTCATTTATTGAATAGAGACAAACTCGACAATAGGCTTGGTTCAGATAGTAAGGCAGATAGGCAAGCTTCCGTTTTGGTAGCATCAAAGAAGCGAGACAAAAGGTGTCACTATTGTAAAAAGTTAGGTCACGTCAAAGCAGATCGTTATAAACTGCGAAATAAAAGAGCTGCTGATAGTAACAAGGAAGATGTAGCTGATGCTAATTTAGCTGATGAAAGCGGTGATGATTTCTTGTTAGTCTCAACGAGCGAAAACTCCAAGCTTACATCCGAGTGGATCCTAGATTCGGAATATTCTTTCCACATGTGTCCCAATAGAGAATGATTCTACACATACAATTCAGTTGAAAGTGGAGTTGTCCACATGGGAAACGAATCATCCAGTAAGGTAATTGACATTGGTACTGTTAAATTAGGATACACGATGGGATAATTAGGACACTCTCAGATGTCAGGTATGTACCTGATTTACGAAAGAACCTCATCTCCTTAAGTATTTTAAACTTGAAAGGATGTAGAACCAACATCGAGTCGAGCGGCATTAAGGTATCTCGTGGAGCTCTCGTTTTGTTAAAAGGTAAAAGGACCGACAGTCTTTATATTCTGGAAGGTTTTACAGTGATCGGTGAAATTAGACGTCTCTTATCCGTTATGAAGTCAAAGTCAACTCGTTTGGGGTGGAGGCAACTTGGTCATATGAGGGAAAAATATATGACTGTTTCATTGAAAAGAGGTTCTTTTTTGGATGCATGTTTTGAAAAGTTAGGGCATTGTGTTCGTGAAAATCAAACTCGGGTTCATTTTGATTTAGCAGTGTACAAGTCAAAGGCTAGAAGTCTTCCAGTTTCTAAGTACAGATTCGACTCAGTTAATTCCCTGCATAGTTCAAGATAGGCCCGTGGCGGGTTTTGGCAAAAATGGCGATGTGGAAATATGAGTCAATATGGAGATTTGTTAAGTATGACTCCTATTTTAGTCAAATTTAAGAAATAGTTTTTAATCAAACTCTGATTAGTCTAGATTATTTTATTATTAATTGACCTATGAATTTAGCCTATAAATAGGCTCTTTTACAACCTTAGAAAATACACCCATTAAAGATTAGAACTCATAACACATTTAGAGAATTTTGTGTTTACGTTTTAAGGGTTCTTTTTTTTCGAGTTTTCAGGGTTTAGTTTTTATCGCCATCTTTTGTACTCTTTATTAATTTGCCATTATAGTATAATTATCTTTGCCTGTGGTTTTTTATCCTCTTTGGAGGGGGTTTTCCAAGTTAAATTTGTGTATTCAATTTCTCAATTCTTCCGCTATTTGTACTTGTTCATTGTTTAATCGAGTCGATCCCAAACAGGAACATTAGAATAAATCATTATTTAAAAAATAAAAGTGTTGCTTTTGAATTTAAGCAATGACGATGTCACGAACTAACAAAAATATGACAAAGGCATGCACACCTATCGAATGGTAGTATAGCTACAGTGAATCAGGAATATCGTATCCATGAGGACTAAAAGTACTAGTAGTTACTATCTTTTTATTATCTAGCTGAATAAATTGAAGAGATTTGTTTTAACCTAATATTAACTAACCTAATTACTAAGACGAAACAGAGAATAAAGTAGGAAAATATTTGAAGAAAACCGATGAGAGAGACAATACCTAGGAAAGAATCCACCTAGACTTCACTTATTATTCTAAATCTGAATTAAACGATTTATTCACTTGCCTTGATCCGTAAAAATCCCTAAATTATATTAATATCCCTTTCGAGAGTAAAAATAACTGACTCTAGGTTGATTAATTGAAATCTCTTTCTAATTAAAACCCCTATTGTCGTATTAACTCGATCTACGGATTCCCCTATTGTCGTATTAACTGACTCTAAGATTGCATGCAACTCCACTCAATTATGTCAGATCTACTCTTAAACAGGGACTTTTGCTCTACTGAATAAACACATCAATCATGAGTTAATATCTTGAAAACATTAAAACATGAAATAAGAACACATAATTGAGATCAAGAACAAATATTTATCATGTAATTTAGAAAAATCAAATAATAAGATCCGTCTTAGGTTTCATCCTTCCCCGGTATCTAGGGAATTTAGTTCATACTTTGGGGGAAAACATCTCAAAATTAGGAAAGTAACAAAACATAAAGAAACCCAAAAACTTCGAGAGGAATTGAATGGAGATCTTCAGTCTTGAAGGAGATCCTACTTCTGAGTTGAATCCATTGGCCTTCTTCGAGTCTTTTCTTCATTGAGCTCCGTACATCCTCTTAGGTCCTCTTCTAGTGTGTATTTATAGACTTTAGAATGCTCAGAAACCCTAAAAATTGGCTTTTTCTGCGTGTTTGGGAAACATGGAGCAATATTGACATGGGCAAATGCCCAGGCCGTGCTGATCCTGGAAACAGCTCTTTTTACTTGATTTTGGCACATTTTTCGCTCCTTTCACTCCCCTATGCTCACCTAAGTATAGAAACATGAATTTAAAGGATTAAGAGCATCAAGTTCACTAATTCACATAATAATTCATCCAAAAACGCATCAAGAATGGGATTAAAAACATGTTACTTTTATGGCTTATCAAGCAACAACCACATAGTATTGTAATAATTATAAAAAGTGTTGCATTTTTTTCAAATAAATATTGTTACCTAAAATACCAGTGACAAAATCAAAACAAATCATTATTTAAAATGAAATAAGTGTTGCTTTTAAGTTTAGACAATGAACACATACACAACGGTCACAAAACCGTTGCATAAAGTCTAATTCAACGAAATTTGCCATTTAAGCAACAATTTACAAGCGTTGCTTAAGGTTATTTTTGTTGTAGTGTCATCTCATCTTTTGATCATGTGGTTGGAGATTCGATCTCCGCTCATAGGAATGGAGCACATTTCATCGCAAGTCATTTATCTCTTCAAAGAATACTCACGACGAGAGAATTAATTACTGCGGCCAATTATAGGTACCTTAATTTCAACTTAAAATGATTAATAATTATTATCATAAGGTGCTTTTTCTTATATTAAAGATACTAGCCAAAGACATCAAACAATTCAAAAAAGTCTTAATTTTGCCATTTCCCATAATTAATTTATAATAAAATTGTTTACATATCTTTAAGATGTGTTTTTTTTTTTTTTTTATTAGGCAAAATTTAGTCTCCAAGCTTGATTACTATTTTCAAATTAGTCCAAAACTTTTCTTTTTGTCAATATTAATTCTGGAGGTTGGTATATTTTTCCAATTCTAATCCCTCTAATAGTGTGGCATGATGAAATTGTGTCATAGTATTACTTAAATTTTTGTTAAAAAATTATAAAGTTTTAAATGATGACATGACACAATATTAGAGTGGTATATTATCACATGGATAAAAATTGAAATAAACTATTAAATTTCAACATTAATATAGACAAAAAAATTAAGAATTAAATTTAAAAAAAAGAGTCAAATTCAAGAATTAATGTTGGTTTATTAAGAGCTCGTTAAGCTCTTTATCTTCACTTCTTTCGGGTAATATATGTTCCTTGTATATGTTTAATCAAACCAAACATCGATGGGTGTCTTCGCATGCATGGTGGCTTTGATGCAACAGTCTTAGTCAACAAGTTTCCCAAATTAATGTAACTGTATTTGTGTTAGATTCGACGTAGCTCCTTGATAAATTATATATATACAGAGGCGAAGTTAGAAAATTTCAAGAGGGGCCGAGATAATGAACAATAATAATTTTAAAAATAATAATTAATTAAAAAATAATTTAATAAATAAAAATAAGCTAGAAAGAAATTTTAAAATTTATTTGAATTGCATTATTCAATTCTTGACCTCACTAAAATTATAAATTATTTTGTTTACATCAAAATTTTCTGCAATTTCTTTCTCAATATACACAACTGAAGAACTTCTCAGAAAATCTTCCATCTTGCTATGAAATCAAGCCTTCACAATCTTCATGGCAGAAAAAGCACGTTCTGAGGATGCAGTTGAAACTATAAGAGTCAATATAAGACGAATCAATCTATCAACAAGTGGGTCCATGACTGACTTTCCACTCTCAACTAAGCTTCTACAAAGTTCAGAAAGTGTTAATATTTTTCTCAAATCAGGTTGCTTACATACATCAAGTTCATAATGCTTCAACTCATATGGTAGACGTTCTTTCTCTTGTTGAGAAAAATTATCTGGATAGAATTTGTTTACAAGAATACAAATTTTATCAATATCAAATAATTTGAAAAACTCTTTGGGATCTAAAGCTGCAGTACGAGTGAGAAGCTCAACAACATGTTTGTTAAATCTACTCTTCAATTCTTCCAACTGAGTATCTATTGTAACAAAAGATATATCCACTCAATAATGATGCTCCACTGTAACATCTTCCTTCTTGTTAAGGCCACGAGCCACAATGTATTAAGCATTCATATCTAGAAAATCCAACCCCCAAGTTTGACAAAAGGATATCACATTTTTCAATAATTCATTCCATCCATCATCTCTCAACTTTTGAATTAAATATTTCGTTGTCGAAACTAAACTCATGGCATTTAATATATATTGAGAACGACGTTGCAAAGCTTGACAACGGTTAGTAACCCCTAAAACTTCCTTCATTATATGCAAAATAAAAATAAACTCAAAAGATCTCAACTATTATATGCGTTATGATTATCTCCTAGCTAAGAATAGTTAGAACCGATATTTTTTAGATTTTCAAGAACCATGCTAGTAGCATTGTACATCATCAGTAAACTAGTAACTGATTTAAATGGGAGCTCCATTGAGTCTCACCAGAACGTTGTAAAGTGCCAATCTGATTCATTCATGTTCCAGTTGCTACCTCATTGATGGATACCAAACAAGTTATTTCAGCTGCTTGGATACCAGACGAGTTATTTCAGCTACCTCATTGATGGATACCAAACGTTGTAAAGAAGCAGAAGCAATACTAACAATATCATACAAGTCTTAAAGAATTGATGCACTTCAACCACTTCTTTAGTTGCTGCAACCAATGCTAACTGAAGACGATAAGCAAAACAATGAACATAATAAGCATATAGACACTTTTTCAAAACCAAAGCTTGCAAGCTATTAAATTCCCCACGCATATTGCTTGCTCCATCATAGTCTTGACCTCGGATATTTTGTATGTCAAAACTATGTTGCAAGAGAACATTAAAAATCTCATTCTTCAAAGTCAATGATGCAAGATCTTTAACATGGACTATATAAAAAAATCGATTTTTTTTACCTGTCCTTGTTTATCAACAAATCTCAAGACAATTTCCATTTGCTCTTTTTTTAACTAGTCTCTCATTTCATCCACAATAATGTTGAACTTTCTGTCACCAATTTCTTCACGAATTACATTACGAACTCTACTGGCATAAATTTGCAATATCCCTTTTTATATTGTTGAAGAAATATAACTAACATTTTGTGGAGCACTTTTCAAAACATCTTCAACTTTCTCATCATAAGATGCTAATAGTGATAACAATTAAAGAAAGTTCCCACGATTTTTTAATCCTGAGCTTTCATCATGACCTCTAAAAGCACACCCTTGAAATGCCATCCATCGAACAACATTTATACTATTTTTTAAACGTAGACGATTAGCTGCAATTTGTTGTGTTCTTTGTCTATCAAGTGATAGTTCAATATGTTGAGCTTGATTCATGAAATCTGCATAAGCTCGTTGTGCATTGTTATGCAGTGAATTCGGATCTTTTCCCATATGTGTCAAAAAAGCACAATTGCATCTATTGTGTACTTTTTTTCAATTACTAAAGCCAGTATGAGTAAATGCAATTGATCCAAAACGGCTATTTGGATTGTTATTAAAAAAGAAAACAAGGTAAAGAAAATACTGTATCTTTAGAAGGTGAATATTCTAACCAGGAAAATTGTTTAAACCATGATGGCTGAAAATAACGAGGATGCTTTTTTGAATTAGAAGCCGGATATTCTGAAAGAATAGGTTGATATGGTCTAGTCTTAATATAAGTTCTTTGAATTTCATCATGCATATTAACCGGATACTCATATATTTGCTTACGTAACTGAGGTTTACGTTTTAAGTTAGACAAATCAAGTGCCTCATCTTCAACTCTAGGAATTTTAGAAGGACGAGCATCAGAGTTTAAAGGAGCAAACTATGAAGATGGTACCTCAATTTGTGACGCTTCTGAAGGTGATTGTGTTGTCTCTGTACTTTTCTTTTTTAAAAATGAATCAATTATTTTCGACTTTATAACTACAATATCTTAAAAGATAAAAAAAAAGTTAATAACTATAAAATAAAATTAAACTATAAATTTTAAAACACAATAAAAACAATCGTAAATTTTGTAAAAAGATGAAAAGAACCCTTAAAAGATGTACTCGATACCGCATTTGAAGGACAAACGTTGATAATAGTAGTCGTTAATTGTTAATAGCAGCAGGAAAAGAAACTTCTTTTTCACTAGTTAATAAATTAAATTTTAACCTAAATTCATATTTAATGTTATATTAAAAAGTGATCAACTATCATCTTAAACAAAAGTTGAAATATATTATATAAATATTTAAAGCTAAAAGTCAACATATATGATATGGAAAAAAAAAGAAATATTTTATTTTATTTTTACTATTCAAAGTTGGAAGGGGGCCAAACAACAAATTAAGGGGTCAAACTTTTCAAAAATTAAGGGACTAAATAAAAAAATATTCAATTTTATAATTTTAGGGGGTCGCCCCCCCCCCCCAATTCGCCACTTTATATATATGTAATGCATAACTTTTATTTGGTTAAATCTTAAAATTACATATAAATTTTAATTCAATTTGTAATATAATATATAAATTTTGATTTGATTTAATTCTACATATTAAAATTTGATTTTGAATTAATTATATAAATAAAATTTTGATTTTAATTCAATTAAAAATCTTTAGAAAAACAAATAAGTTATGTTATTTAATAATTTTTTAATTTCGAATTAATTATATTAATAAAATTTTGATTTTGATTCAATTATAAACCATTATAAATATAAATAAATTAAGTTATTTAATGACTTAGGAAGCCACAATTGCATTGGTAAAATTGTTGTTTCCTTAACATGGTAGACCATATTTTGAATTAGACTTGTTCGGGTGGCCTAGCTTGAAGATCCGTTTGAAAAATGGGAGGGTTTGAGCAAAAATATAAGCCCGAAAAATGAGTTTGGGCAAAAAAAAAAAGGGGCCAGGCCTCGAGTAAGGTATTTTTGACTTGAGCCTGGCCCGAATTTACAAAAGGATAAAAAAATCTACAATTTTTTATTGTTTTAATGCTATTTTCTTGTTGTTTTCTCCCTATTTTACTACTATTTCACCATTATGTTGTTACTGTTTTGTTGTTATTATTTGGATATTGTACAACACTTGTTTTATTGTTAATTTTGTTATTAGTTTAGAGGTATTTGCTTGTTAAATTACATCTATCTTAGTATACATATTTTTTAAAATTTATTTTCAATTTGTTGAGAAATATTTATTTTAATATTTTTAGTATTTTTGATGTATTATATATTTAAAAGTTATATAAAAATAATATGAAAAAATTAATGTCGGTGGGTCAGGCCCTGGTTTTAACATGTTTATCCGAGCTAGGTTTGGGGAAAATTTTAGACCCAATTTCAAAGTCGGACTGAGCTTGAACCTAGTAAACAGGTCTAAAAATTTAGTTGGGCCCAATCCATGAACACTTCTATTTTGAATCATGTTGCACCCATTTCTTTCTCCATATTTATAATGATAAAATTAAAAAAAAAATCCATACTTAACGTATGAGTTAGATATTTATGAGTTGGGTTGGGCCGAAGTTTAATTTTCAAAATTTTTAAGCTCATATTCGTTTTTGTGCCAGCTCAGTCCATTTAAAAGTTTATTTTACTATTTGAAAATAATAAAATAATGAAAATAATATTTTATACATTTTTATAATTAAATTTATATTTTAAAAATATTTTTCATTATTTAAAAATAGTTTATGTCACAATTTTATTAGTCACAAAGAATTAATCTAAATTTCTTACTAAATACTAGATTAAAACCCCCTTTTATTTACCAAATTCTTTTTAAAATAGCATCAGGTAGGAAAATAAGCATGGAATCAAAACACTGAAATGTAGTCTTTCAATTTCATTAGCATCTAATAGTATCAATATTTCATACCGCATCAAATCTAAACAATCAGGAGGCTTTTTAATACTGTCTACTAAGAACCGACCGCGAATAGATCTGGTTTGTCTTAGATGTCACGTTTATACTGTGAGTGCAGTAAATGAATATGATGTTGCCACATCAGCATTTCTTAGAGACAAGATGGGCTAAAATCCACGTGCCGCAAGAAAACAATTTTGACATACACCGCTGGAAGGACATGGCAGTTGTGCCTTTACTCATTGTGGGTCAAAAAGGATGACGTGGCTGGTAATATGTCCACGTAGACACTGCCTTTTCATATTACATGTTCTGACTTTAGTCTAGTCAGAGGCTAACTTCATATTATAAAATTTTATTTTAACATTAAAAAAATTGATGTCGCGATCTTACCTAATCTATTGGGTATGAATTATCTCACCAATGTTCTAAAGTATGATAACAAGAGTCTTTGCATACAGAAATTGAGTCGAAATTATGATATAAAAAATGCAAAATGATATAAAAGTAATTATTTATAAACTTCAAGTTATTTAAAGATAAATACTTTTACTCTTTTTTTAATAAAGTTTCAATCCAAAAATTATGTTAGACGAGTTTGAAGAGATACTTGAAAACTTGATTTAATTTGTATTTAAGGGTTTTTGAGACTTGATCTTAAATCAATAAAATTTGTTTCAATGATTGTCAAGTTATGCGTCGCGAAACTAACTAACAGTTTAACTAAGGTAAGTGCATCTATCAATTAATAGTATAGTTATAATGAGCACATATATCGTTCCCACGAAGGCTAAAAGTACAAGTAATTGTCATCTTTCTATTATTTAATTGATAAATTCAAGTGATTGATTAAAAACTAAAATTAACTAATTTAATTAACTAACGAATACGGCAAAGAACAAAACAAGCAAATAACCTATTAACAACCAAGAATCGAAACAATACCCAGGAAAGAATTTACCTAGATTTCATCTGTTATTATCAATCTACATTACGCAATTTCTTTACTTAGTAACTTGATCCATAGAAATCCCTAAATTATGCTAATATCTCTTTCGAGAGTAGGAGCAACTGACTCTAGGTTGATTAATTGAAATTTCTTTCTAATTAAAACCCCTATTATAGCATTAACTCGATTTATGAATTCCCTATTAGATTTGACTCTAATCCAGTAGATTTATGTTGTCCTATCTCTAGGATTGTATGCAACTTCACTCAACTATGTAGGACATACTTTTAAATAAGGTCTATTTCTCCTCTGATTTAAGCACATCAAACATGGATCGATAGTCTAAAAATATTAAACCAAGAATTAAGCACACATAATTAAGAACAAGAAACTAAGTATTTTTTTTTCGTAAAATAAAAATCAAACAATAGAATCTATCGTAGGGTTCATCTCCCTAGGTATTTATAAAAGTAGTTCATGTTTGAAAATAAAAACATCATATCTTCTTATTTTTTTAAATATAATCGAAAGAAATAAAGAAACTCATGATAATCTCCTAAGAAATCAAATGCAAACTTCAATCTTGAAGGAAATCTGTTCAGAATCGGCTTCATTGGTGTTTTTAAATATTCTATGACGAATCTCTCATATCTTCTTATTTTTGTCATATATACGTCTTAGAATGCCCGAAAAACCTGAAAAATGTGATTTCTCGCAACTTAGGGTGCAAATTCGCGAAAATGACACGGCCTACCACATGGTCGTGTGGTAGCCTGTGTGGGTCACACGGACGCGCGGAATGAGTCAACCCGTGTGGCTCCTGTAGCTTTCTTCGATATTTTGATTTTCACTATTTTTGCTCCCAAATGCTCTATTAAACATAAACACATGAATTTAAAGGATTAGAGGCATAAAATTCACAATTAACAACAAATAATCAACCAAAAACACATTAAGATTTAGGTTAAAATATGTTACTTTTAGCACTTATCATCAAAATTTGATCTTGTAAACAAGTTTGGATCCAAGAGTCTTTGAAACTTGTTCTTGGATGGATGATTCCACTTCAAGATCTTCCAAGCTTGATATTAAAAGATGTGCTTTATCTTCTTTGTGTTGATGCATCATATTAAGGAGAGCTTTGATCCAAGTGTTTTTGAGACTTGATATTGGATGAATGATTCCACTTTAAGAGCCTTCTAGACTTGGTCTTAAAAATGAGTTTAGTCTCTTCTAGGTTGGTTGATTAAGATGAGAGCAACTCTTTTTAGAAACAATGAAGTGTTCTTCATAATTTCTTCAATTTTTTTTATTTCTTTGAGATTCAATTGGTATTTTCGAGAAAACTTCTATACTCGAAATCTTCTCTTTGAGATTCCATTTCTAAACTTGCGAAGTTATGTTGAATAACTTAAAGTGACTCTTTTTATAATGTTAGTCAATTAAGTAAAAGGAGTAATGGGTTAAAATTTAGTACACTGGAAACGTTCTCTTTTTTATTTCACAAGTAGCCTTAAAAATTGTGATGCGTCTCTTTTTTCTAAATATGTTATTATGCCCTTATTGCACACCCATTAGTCTCTTGACTCTACTTATAGATTTTAAAAGCTCCACTAATAATGTACTAAATATTTTTCTCAAAAAGATGAGGCTAATTTAGGGTTTAATCTACTCATATTATTTATAGGATTATACAATATATATACAAGAAAATTAAAGAGAACCTAAAAATTGTAAAACTAATTACAATCAAATCATAATAAAATAAAAATTGTGAAAATAGAAAGGTTTACTTGTAATGTTAGTACATGCAATGATAGGAAGATGAGTGTGTTGCCATTGGAAGCCCATTACTACCAAAGCCTAAACATGCTACTATATACTGTTTCTTTTTCTCCTCAGACAAATTGGAATCATATTAATCGTAGGAAAGAGGTGTAATAACAACCAACATTTTATATAATCTCCTAAAACAATATTTCTGCAAATTTTAGTAAATTAAAGCATGACTCATCCATAAACGATCTTAAACCCAGACAAAACATAGTACTTGTGACATTCCGAATTTTTATTGTTAACTTTGCATAATTGTAGTAAGATTCTCCTTCATAACTTTGCATAATTGGCTAGACGGTTAAAAGTTGGTGAAATTATCCTTGAGACCCGAGTTTGATTCTCCTTGTCGAAACTATTTTTTTGACGTCGACTTTTATTTTAAAAAAACAAAAATTAAGAGTCGCCGCCAATCTTTTTTTATGAGGTATGATCGAATCACCTCATAATTTAATCGTTTTAATAAAATATTTTGGTTTACTAAAACAATAATTTTGATCTACGAAATTCGAGAAAAACAGGTTCGGGAGTCGGTTACGCACGAGGAAGGATTAGCACCCTCGTGACGCCCAGAATTGGTACCTAATTGATTAATTCGCGTCTTAATGTCGAAAGTTGAAAACTTGAAAATGATTTGAAAATACGATCCCTATTTGCATTAATATTAACATTGCTTACAAATTGCTTGAAATAAACGAAAAATGTGCTGAAGACCTTATCTCTTGACAACAAAATGTCACATCCCGTAAGTTAGGACACGACACGTCGAATCCTTGAGAATAAGCTTGTCTTTTCTTTTTTATTTGAAATCTTATATATTTTAATTTTTGAAAGGATATTCGGTTATTCGAGTTCAACGAGAAAAATTGAAACCCCTTTAGTTAGGGCACGATTTCATCGAATCTTCGAAGTATGGAACATTGCCTATTTTTGAACATTTTGTTGACGTATTTAGGTAAAATTAATGATGTTTGAAACGATACGTGTTTAGGTTATTCGGGCATAGTGAAAAATACATGAATATATTTAAATATGATTCATGACGTTGTTACGATAAAATGAAATTGATAACACCAACGATTTACAAAAGATTAAAATATCGAAAATGATGATGATAAAAACAATACCAAATAAGCAAGCAATGATCATATTAAAACTTTTAATTCTACACTAATTAAATAATAATGAGGAAAAATAAATAATGATAATGTAGAATAAAGAAAATTTAAACATCATATACATATATATTTTATGCATGTAAAATAGGATAAGGGTTAATAGGTAGATAAACAAATGAAACAATGTATTAATTCTAATATTAATAATCAAAACATAAAATAATAATAATAATAATAATAATAATAATAATAATAATAATAATAATGGGCAGCAAAATATGCATAAGTAAAGAAATCAAGAATAATATGAACTAAAAGCAAAAAATAATAATGAAATAAAAATAAAGAATATATGTATATGTAAACAAATAAATAGATGAAAATAATACATATAAATCTATAAAAATTGATATAAAATGAATATGGTATTAAATTGAAAATAAAATAAAATTGAGAGCCCAAATTATAATAAAAAACATAAAAGGGACTAAATTAAAAGAGAAATAAAATTAAAGAGCCAAATTTAAAAAGAAAAAAAGAATTAGGGTCCAAAAATAATGCTCGTAAAGAGACAAGGACCAAATGGGCAATTATTCCCAGTCCTCGAAACGCTCCGTTTCATAAAGGACCTAAATGAAATAAATGCAAAATTATTGGGCCAAATTAAAAAAACAAAAAAATAAAAATAGGACTAAATTAAAACAACCGAAAAATGCAGAAGGACCAGGGGCATAAATTACCCAAAAGTAAAAAAACACGTGAATCCTCCCCTAGAGCGGGTCGAGTTTCGGGTTGGCCCCTTAAACGACTCCGTTTTGGCGTTAAAGGGGCCGACCGAAACGGCGCAGTTTCACAACCTTATATAAACCAATTTTTTTGCTTAAAATTCATTTTATCCCATTTTCTTCAAAAAAAAAATAAAAACAAAACCTCTCAACTCTCTCTCTCCCTTAAAAATTCGGCCGAGGCTCCGATGCCGGACCACTGTGGAGGCCACTGGTCGTCGACGACGGCGCCGCTGTATGCGGTGGCTAGAAAACCCAAAAGGCGCCCTTTTGAAGCCCTTTATGTGCAGAACGCTGACCTGAGGCCAAAACCCCCGAAAACCCAACTTAGTTCGGCGGAGAAATACTAAACGTTTCGTTTCTCCTCCCCTTTTGGCGCGTCTTTCGACGGCGAGGAAACCAATCAGTTAGGGTGAGTTTTTCTTTCTTGTCTTTTTTATCTTCTATCTTTAAAAAGAAAATGATAAATATATCACTAAAAAAATTCACCTTTTGATTTATGAATCTTTGATATTGTATTCAATCTCTCCTTTTTTATACCTTCCGTAAAAATTACATAAGATCCGGCTTTTATAGCCATTTACATTGCTTTTTTTTTTATTTTTTCTACTGTTTCGTTGTCCTTGCTACTGTTCTTTCGTGTTTATGTTTCTTCTTCTTTTGCTCTTGTTTGCAGGTCTTGACAAGTCAACGGAGGCGAACTTTGCTATTTTGGTGAAACAACGGCGAAGGCGCGTCAGGCAGGCCTTGGGACGAGCACGAGTGGTGCGCCCGAGGGGGGTGAGCGGCACCCCTTCTGAATTTTTTTTATTTTTTTGCCGGTTGTAGTTTGGGCCTAGGTTTTTTTAAAAAAAATTTGGGTTGTAACTGGACTGTTATTGGATTTTATTTTTTATTTTTTTGTTTGGTTTTTTTTTTGTGTGTTTGGGCCCCGGCAAGAATGGCCCGTTACAACTACCCCTCTTTGCTCATTGACATGTAATGGGAATAGAGTAAAGACTTAAGAAGGGCCAATTTTGTCTGGTCTCGCTGAATCTCGACTTCTTAGTGCTCATCTTCTTTAAGTAGTTTCTTTCTAACCCACTGCAACTTCAGAGGTATAGAATTTGTCGCTTTAATCTACTCCACTGCAACTTCAGAGAGATAAGATTAGTAGCTTCAATCTACTCTACTTCACCTTCAGAGAGATAAAATTTGTTATCTTCAATCTACTCCACTGCAACTTCAAGGAGATAAAATTTGTAAGAACATGTTAGAATGGGCCTGCTGGTCTGGTGGTTAAGAGATATGTCAAGGTACTGAATGTCCTGTGCTCGAATCCCTGTGTGAGCATTATTTTTGCCTGTTACGTCCAGAGAGTTTGTGTTGGACTAAAAATCTGAATAGTAGGGAGTGAGGTTGAGAGAGTTTAGGAGGGAATCAGAGGATGTGGGGGAGATATCCAAAATCTGATCATATTCTTCTCTTGCAAAAAATATTCGGTTCTATTTGCAGTTTTTAGCTTTCTTTCCCCTTTCTTTGGTTACCGAAATTTTGGTCTATCACACCTCTCTCTTTCTCACATTCTTTTCCACACAGTCTTTTAATGTTACACGTCTATCTGCAATCATTTGGTAAGTTTACTTCGCTAAGCCTTAATGTTACTTTTAGGTTAATCTTGATATGGGGAAAATTATGTGTTATTTTTTGTAGGAGAAGAACGATTTCTGGTTGGGGTTTCCGTATCAGAAGAAGAACTTAAAGTTCTGGTTCGACAATGGTAAGTTGCGTGTGCAGAAAATATTGTCCATAGGGTGCGTTCGATTAGGGGTTGTCTGAATCTCGTATTTTCGTATTTGATTAAGGACTTTGGTTGGTTAATTATAGGTTTCTGGAGTGCTTTGGGATCGTTTTAGCATCAATTGAAATCAGGTGTGTACCCGAAAAAGCAAAAAACGAGAATCGGTGAAAGTCAAAAAAGATTTTGTCGACACCACACGGCCGTGTGGTAGGCCGTGTGTAAGGCTGTAAGCCACAACACGGCCGTGTGACTGCATGGCAAGGCCGTGTGTGACACACAGGCTCGGCCTATTTGGCCATATGTGCCCACACGGACGCGTGGAATTCTGGGCTAGGTCATGTGATCCACCCGGTCGAGGCCAATTTAGGTCGTGTGGGCCCACACAGGCAGGCCACATGGGTGTGTGAGACCATTTTTTCTGAACTGATCTGTGAGGTTGCACAGGTCGCCCAAGTCGACTGTGGACCTACTATAGGGTCGTTAAGCATTACTTAGACCCCTAATTACGTGATCCGATTATGTGATATATGTATTAAGCATGTTTCACTTAGCATGTATACCGATTTGAATGTATGATCTGTTAATTGCATTATAGCATGTCATCGATTGTATGCTGCATTACATTAGGGTGGGTGGATGATATTGGAGGAAGTATCCGAAAGGCTATTAAGCATGTTATCTGGCAGCTCAGCTGCAATTATCTGATTATGTGCCGCATTTTAGTACAGCATGGTGTGTAGGGATAGGTGGGTTGATTTTATCCTTACATGGTGTGTAGGGTTGGTCGGAAACAGTGTGTAGAGGCTGTTGGGTAGGATTCTGATATTCTGTTCTGTTCTGCATGTTATATCCAATAGGCTGAGGCCCTAAATTGTATCTTATTCTGTATCTGAGTGGGCTAAGGTCCACACCGGTTCTGTAATGGGCTCAGACCCGAACCGAAAATATATAACTGTTTTCTGATATTATGCTTTGTGTGCATGTTTTCTATGGGGATTACGCACTGAGTTTGTGAAAACTCATCATTTTTCTTTTTAATTTGTTCAGGTAATCCCCAGCATTAGACGGGTCGGTGCAGCGGAGGACTCAACAGTGACCATTGCTTCTGTTTCACGATAGATTCACAATTTATATACTTATTTATGGTTTTGATTATATCTGGGAAAATTTTTATGTAAATATGGTCATTACAGATTTTTGCTTAAATTTAGGGTTTGCAAAGCTTTATGGTTTGATTGTTAGAAATAGGAAAGCACGGGTTTCCAAAGGAAACAAATGTTTACCAAAACACCACGATTACGCAAACTGTTTTTAAAAGGTTCCGTGAAGTATAAATGTTTTAGAAAATGGATAGCGTTTTGGAAACGAATGGCACTAATTAGTATTAACATAAAATAATGAAAACTTTTAAAAAGGAGAAAGGGTTTGAGCGTGGCTCCAATTTCAAAAGCACTATCATGTGACATCGCCAGATTCGGCCATAACGTCTAAGCCGAGTTTGGGGTGTTACATATTGGCAGTATAGCTGCAACCCTTGAGTATTGTTTGGAGTACTGGCAGTTTATCCGCAACCTACTGGCAGCTTGTCTACAAAATTATTGGCAGTTTAACTACGAATTGTTACTAGTGGTTTATCCACATTGAGCTACAACTCTTACTATTTTGGTGTTTGGAAGATGGGTTTTGGGGAACTCATGGTGTGTAGTGGATGGATGGGTAGGAAATTTTACATCGTTTTATATGAACATGCCCACACATATAAAATTGTATTTTTATGATACCATGTTCTAATGTGATATCTGAAATGTTGTTGGCTAAATGCTTTCTTGTAATTTGACTGTTAGTATGTATATGCACTGTTTATTTGTTAAGACTCACATTGAGTTTTTAAAAGCTCACCCCCTTAGTTTTATCCTTATAGATAATCCTCGAGGTTAGGATTGAGTGCGGCGTTTGGAGGTCTTGTTTTAGATTTTTATTTTATGGAGTATTTTAAATTTTACTTTATTTTATTATGGTTTTGGGATTGTAATTTTGTTAATTTTGGACTGTGGCATGAGTTTGTTTTAATTTGGGATTTTGCATGCATAGAATTTTGTTAAAACCCGAACAATTCTAATAACTGACTTAATATGGCAAAAAACATAATTTTTCGTATAAAATTAAAGGCATCACTTTTTCCGCTGTGTAATAGTGGATGAAGTTTTAAAAAGTAAAATGACAAAATTAATTAAGTTTTCTAAAAATGACACGATTTTTAATAAATTGGACTCTAAATTTTTAGCTTAATAAACTGACATTTTGGCAATCCTAAAACAACTTAGTCAAAATTTTTCTAAAATTCAAACAAATAAACGTTTCGGAAACTAAAAGAAATTATTAGGACATTTCGGTGGCCAATATAATTTTTAGAATTTGACAATAACATCTAGATCGAGTTTAAAAAATTAAATTACTGGTTAACAAAACTAGAATCTTCATACCTTCGTTGTTGGATCTTCAGTGTAAAAAATAGATTTGTTAAATTGTGGTATCAACTCTTGTTTTACAATGAATTTTAGTTTATTTATTTTAATTTTTTAAATAACATGTTGTATTTTTCATTTAATAATATGGTCATTAATGTAGAAGTCGATTTTTTCTGACATAAAAGTTGAATTTCTTTTTTATACTTATACATTATCAATCATTCATGGTTTGTATTTGATGACAAGAATTATTTTGGTTAAAATTGAAACCTTTGAGCCATCTGTAATTTTAATAACAACAACAATAGATAAGTACTTTTGACTTACTGTAATTTTCCTCTCACAAGAACCCATCGAAGCTAAACTTAGTATCGTTTTGATTTCAAATATTATTTTATATTTCTATTTTTATTTTAAAAAATAATTTTCATTTCTATTTTTTGAAAATTGAAAATTTTGATAGATAAAAATCTACTTTCAATAATGAAAATATTTTTGATACCTATTGTCCTATAATAGAAATATATGAAATAAAATAAAAATTTCTTACATTTAAATAGATTCTTTTTTCTCAGCATAGTCAAGTCCTTTGTCAGGTTTTTCCACCAAATACAAGAACGAAAAATATTCCAATGTGAAAAACATATAAAATTAAAATATTTTGATGTCGATAAAGAAATTTAGAACAAGAGAATATTTACGGAGCATATTATAATTGATCTTATGATTACAAATTTGTTAACAAATTGGCCTGGACTTCGTCGATTACACGGCAGTGTCATCGCATACGACCGTGTGACGTCGACAGTGGAGTTTTTCGGCTTTCGCCGAATCTCATTTTTCTGCGTTTCAGGTACAAACCTGATACGGTTCTGATGCCACTGCAAACACGAACACTCTAAAACCTAAAAATCGACATATCAACGCTCATAATCAGTCTTAATACACGATTAAACCTGAACTCAAAATCGACTATAACTCAAATCAAACACTACCGCTTACCCCAAACACTCCGGTCGATTAACTACTATCCCGTAGGAGTAGAATCTCGAACTTCTTGATTCGCTACTGCCCAAAAACAACAGTAACCCCAATCAATCATTGGAAAAACACAAGTTACTGAAAAGCAAAGCTCCACTTACCAGAACGTGCGACGAAAATAGGAATAACAAAAACAGAGGTGTGACGACCAACAAATAGGAATCGAAACCAAAAGGAAGAAAAGGAAAGGGAAACAGCAGAGGAACAGGATACCAACGTCAGTTTTCTTAGGATGAGGGAGAAAATTTTGCAAAAAGAAAAAAATATCCCTTTATGATAACTCCCAAATCCCATATTTTTCTCCCACTAACCCCCACACGCTTGCATAGGGATTCAAACATAGGACCTCCAACACACCAACACCCTTACCACTCGAACCAGAAGGCTCATTCTAATATAAATTTACAGATAAATTAATATAAGCTCACTTAACAAAAATAGGGCTTAGATCCAAAAATAACATAATTTACTAAAGTTAGGGCTTGAACTTAAAACCTCACACACACACCCAAAACACTTAACCACTGAAGCAAACAAATATTTATGTTAAGTAATCCCAAAAACAAAAACTAAAATTCGGGGCGTTACATTCTTATAAGTAAAATTTAACCTTAACTATACAATTAGAAGATAAAATCAACAACTATCGCACAAGAACTCATTTTGCAGTGTTGGATCAGACTCCCCAAGACTTTTTTGAAGTGGAATGTGAAATTCTTTTCGAATGAAAAAGAAAAGAAAGAAATGAATGATTATGGTGATGATGGCATTGCCCATACTTTGAAACACTAAATTAAGATTTAGATAATCACTCTCACTCACCTGAGACCAACCAAAAGAATAGAGATCCAGTGCCTGGAAAAAGGCAGCGCACGTGAGCTAGGATTTGGTAACAAAGGCAAAGGGCAAAAGGCATAAGGCCTAATGCAGAAAATATATAATAAAAAAACAAGACAGAGCCGCTCAAGGCCAATAAATAAAACCTAATTTCTGACACACAAGAAAGTAGTTATGAGTCACTCACACATGCTGTCTGAGACAGATCCCCTCGTGCGGCTCACCCGCTGACCCACTCTCCCCTTTCTTATTCTTCCCTTCCACTCTTTTATCTGCATTATTTTTATCCCCCTGTGGCTCTCCTGCTCCTTTGACCTTTGACCACCCCTTTTTTATTCTGCCAAACTCAAAAGGAAATCAAGAATATTTTGCAAGTTGAAGAACCCCTACAACACAACCATCGGCTTTCAAAGTTGAGCTCCGTTGGATCCCCTTTAAACCTACCATTATTCACATATCATATTTTCTTCATCTTATTTTCATATAATATACTTTTTTATATAAATCTTAAGAGATTAATAACGCATATTGTGTAACATATTTTTATCTTATTTTTGTATTCTATTTTATTTTTATATCGTAATGTTTAAAATTATCGAATTTATACATGAATTTTTATTCAATGTGTAATTTAATACGTGAATTTTAATTTGATGCAATTTGATACATGAAACATGAATTGTGGTTCATATGTATACATTAAATTTTAATTTTAATTAAATTTTACACATTTAAAGAAACAAATATGTATAATTATTTTCATATTGAATTATATATGCTATATATCAACGTAAAATTGTGTTAACTCAATAATGATGTCAGTGATTTATCAACTTTAAATCAAATCAAATTTGTATGTGCAAAATTGCACAAAATTAAAGCTCATATACGACATTATACGCTAGATAAAAGTTCACGTATAATTTTTATATTTATCCCCTCCCATTTCGCATATCCATATACACTCGAATACATTTTCTTGAGTGAGAATTTAGATTTTGTAAAAATAATTAAATCATTTTTCTAACTAATTAAATGATTAAATTGAAATTTAGAAATAAAATTGGGTTTTTAATTGACTTTGAATGATTATTAGTAGTGATAGTTTTTTACTAAAATTTAAAAGCCTTAATTATTTATATTAAAATTTTATTATTGTAATTTTTATTTTTTGTTAACTTATTAATTGGGCTGGCGTAAAACCAATATGTGAATAAGTAATTTATATTTATAAAAAATAATAATTGAAATAAGAAAAAATGAAAAATTGGAGAAATCTAAAGTAACTTTATTAGATTTTTAGAAATAGTGAAAATAGGAAGAACGATTTAATAAGAGAAAATTTTATTTTTGGTTTAAAAATTAAATTATTAATATATCTTCGTAAATTGTAAATATATATTTTTATAATATAATTTGGTCTTTTTCCTAACTTAATTAGTGTTATTAAATTGATGGATAAACAATACAAATGGTCACCCAATTATGCTAGTGTTTTTGTTTTGGTCACCCAACTTTAAAAATTTTCAATTTAGGTTCCGTTTGTTTCAACATAAAAGCTTTTACGAAAAATATTGTCAGTCATTTCCGATGTTTGTTTCATGTAAAATAAGATGGTCAACGTAAAATATTCTCCAGTCAACGTAAAATTATCTCCTTATTCCCGTAAAATGTCTTACCAATTTTTTTTCCATAAGTCATTTTTCAAACTGATAAGGCTCTGTTCACTGTAACACCCCCATACCCAACCCGAACATCAGGTCAAAATACCAAGATGTTACATTCTCTACTGTTAATTATGACTCCTATTTCAGTCAAATTTGAGATGTAATCTTCTAGTTAAACTCTGTTTATTTGTTTCAATCAAACACTGATTAGTTTAAATTATTTTATTATTATTTGACCTATGAATTTAGCCTATAAATAGGCTCTTTTACAACATTAGAAAAAACACCCATTAGAGATTAGAACTCATAACACATTTAGAGAATTTTGTATTTACGTTTTGAGGGTTCTTTGTTTTCGGGTTTTCGAGGTTTAGTTTTTTTATCTCCATCTTTTGTACTCTTCGTTCTTTTTCCATTATAGTAAAATTATCTTTGCCCATGGTTTTTTATCCTCTTTGGAGGGGTTTTTCCACGTTAAATTTGTGTGTGTTCAATTTCTCAATTTATTCCACTATTTTTCTTGTTGCTTAATCGAGTCGAGCCTAACATCTACTACATTCTTCGCTTATCAAATATTTTCTTATAAACTTTCATAATTTTTCAATTTAATCTCTTTTGTCATAAAAGTTCAATATTCACTAATTAATCATATTAAATCAAATTTCTTTCTTGTTACACTTTAATCACATAATTTATCTCAATATATTGTTTCACATATCAAATTTCTATATATTTTACTTCTATTATTTCATCCACATATTTTCTCAAGTTTAACAATTTAATCCTTATCACCATAAAAATTCCATACTTTTCAACAATTTCGCTTTTACAATACTTTATACACATTTCATCATCTCATAACACATTCATTAAACTTTTATCATAATTTCCTTATTGACATATTAAATTGTTTCACACTTAAACTTTTATACATTTTCAATTTAGTCCCTATTTCCATGTAATTTATTTATCACTATATAAGTACTTTACTTAAATAATTCATTATAATATCTTATTTCACGTAATAAATTTCCATGCATATCACTTCTCTTGTTTCAATTAAAAATTGCAAAAAAATTACAATTTAATCCTTAACATCATAAAGATTCATTATTTACTATAATTTCAACTTAACATCACTTTGTAATCAATTCACTACTTCATTTAAACTTTTTATCATAAATCTCAAATGTATGTTTGTTTCATTGAAAACAACTTTTAGGAAATATTTTTAGGAATCTGCCAAACAACAGAAAATATTTTACACAGCTTTATCCAAACACCAGAAAATATTAGTTTTTTCAGAAAATATTAGTTTTTCCATAAAAGTAAGTTATTTTCCAGAAATCATTTTCCGGAAGTCATTTTCAGTTAAACAAACAGAGCCTTAAGCACTAACGTTTGAGTTTGCTCTTGTTTTGATCGTCCGTTGTTAAATTGATATCGGAAAGCCTTTTTCTAACTGGTATAATAACACATTTAGTTCTCAATACTTACATATTCTATCAATTTGATCCTAATTCCAAAAACTTCAATAAATCTAACTATTCACATTTACAAATTCTATAAATTTGATCTTTAAACTTCCTAACCAAAACTTTCAACTTTTAAAATAGAGATATTATACATCAATAAATTTGTAAAATCCAAAAAAAAAAAGAACTTTTCTCAACTAACGAGCCATTTCTCGAACTAATTCCTTTATTGGTAAGTTTTCTGAACTACACATCCAAAACGAACAACTTTTTGATTATTGATTTAGTCATCAAAGAATACATTTGAATGTTAAAGGAGACTTGTTAAGAAGTGTTATGGTCCTATAATTTTTTTCAAAAAAAATAAAGCAATGGACGCAGTTAAACCCGGAAGAAATGTAGCTTTAAATAATTAATTCTAAAGCATACTATTGATGGTCTCCCTATTCCATGAAATTGCATTTAAGTAAAAAACGGTTTTTTTTTTCTTTGGATTACCCTTGTATTGCTTACAAATCATATATTTACCGAGTTAAGTGATAAAAAATTTAATATCTAAAATTTCAAGTTTGAGTATGGTAAATTAGAACAAAAAAGTTTTATTGGGTTACTTTGATACTAGTATAGAGCATCTTACCATTTGCTTTATTGAAGGTTTTTTTTTGGGGGGTTTTACAAATTTATAGATGTGAAATGTATCTATTTTAAAAATTAAAAGATTTGGCTAGGAAGCTTGAGAATCAAATTGATAGAAATTGAAAATGTGAAGAGTTAGATTTATTGAATTTTTATGGAATTAGGATCAAATTGAAAAAATATATAAGTATTGAGGACTAAATGTGTTATTGTACAATAACATTATCAATTTAACATTGGGTGACCAAAATAGAAACAAACTCAAATGTTAGTGCCTAAATTGAAAATTTTTAAAGTTAGGTGACCAAAACAGGAGTACAAGCATAGTTGGGTGACCATTTATATAGTTTACCCTAAATTGATTGACACCACTAATAAATGTTGGGTATAATAGTAAGATATATTATACCCCAATGAAATAATGCGAGTTCGAACATTAAAAACAACATTTTTATATTTTTAAAATAGGTAACCATGAACTCTAAAAAAATTTTAAGCGTAACAAGTATCAAACTATTGCAACACAAACGGACTAAAAAGTGATACAATCTAAACTAAAGCCAATAAACTTTAACTAATTGGATTAAAAATCCTATACATGATGGAACAGAAAAACCTATGTGTTAGGATCAACCCGATTAAGCAACAAGAAAAAATAGCAGAATAAATTGAGAAATTGAACACACACAAATTTAACGTGGAAAAACCCCTCTAAAGAGGATAAAAAACCATGGATAAAGATAATTTTACTATAATGGCAAAAGAATGAAGAGTACAAAAGATGGAGATAAAAACTAAACCCCGAAAACAAAAAACCCTTAAAACGTAAACATAAAATTCTCTAAATGTGATATGAGTTCTAATATCTAATAGGTGTATTTTCTAAAGTTGTAAAAGAGCCTATTTACAAGCTAAATTCATAGGTCAAATAATAATAAAATAATCTAAACTAATCAGTATTTGATGGAAACAAATAAACAGAGTTTAACTAGAAGATTACTTTTCAAATTTGACTGAAATAGGAGTCATACTTAACACTATGCATATAATTACGGATGATAGGTCTCAAACTTAAATGCTTAAAACCTAGGACCTTCGTCCTTACCGATTGAGCCAAGATCTAATTGACAACTTTAAAAATAAGACGTAGAACAAATATAGAAAATAAAAAAAAATGAAAAGCCTAAACTTAGTGAGTAATGTACATAATATTTGAATGTGATTATTAAAGAGTGCACGTGAGTTGTTTCAAACTTTGAATTGGCCGGTTCTGATGATTAAACCACTCTTTACCACTTCCCAACCGAAAGTTAACTGATTCCTTACATTTTTTTCTTTCACGGACACAAAATATTTTAAAATAACACAAATTTTCCGGTTCATTGCTTCTGTGTAGGTGAAAGAATGCATTGTCTCCGAGGGTTAGCTAATTAACTACATAAATTTCCCTCTTCCCAAGGAAATTTAAGTGTCATGTTACAATGTAGAATTACAAAGAATGTCAAAGTTATTAAGCTCAATTGGTATATGTATTATTGTTAATGTAGGAGGACGTGGGTTCGAATGCGCTCCTCCTATTTATGGGTAGTTCCAGACATTGCTTCAAAAAAAGCAAATATGATTAGAACTTATAATGAAATTGTTAAAAAAGAATTACATCGCGTTATAATTACATATATAATTATATAATTTATATTTTAAAAAATGTTAATTACTATAAAATTTTATTAACACAATAAAAAATTTCTAAACAAGTAACAAAAAATCGTATGTATTATGTTAGTCCAAAAAAGTAGTTGATAATATGATTACTAAAAAAAATAATAAGAAAAATAAACATCATAGGCAATTTTATCTAATTGTTCTAGTGTTCCATATTTGTTGGGTTATTTCCTCTTTAATATTTAACATAAGTTTCTTTTCATCAAATGTTGGTCCTTCACTGAGTTTATCATCCTTTGAATCTGAATCTATATCATTAAAATTATCGAGATCGCTTTCTTCCATGTACTATTTGAAGTATGAATCATCTCAAATTCACCTATAAATGAAGCTATGAAGTATGCAACATGCTAGTAAGATCCAACCATTTTTATGCTATACTAAGGTGATGTTATTAACGAAAGAATATTTTTTTTAGAAAAACAAATGTTCTCTCAACCACATTTTGAAACATTTAATATATCAAATTAAAGAGTTTGCGAGTTATCTTCAGTGCTTGCATGTTTGACTCCATTCTCTCAAATGGTATCATACCTCACGATATGATATAAGAAAACCTTTTGTATTTTTACATAATTAACATCTACCATATAATATTTGAGTTCATGGTGCAAATAATCTATAAGTTTAATTATAAAAACTTATGTAAACTTAATTTGGAGAAAGGATTATGGTAAGTTATAACACTTTTTATAATGTAAATAAAATAAAAAAATAATGTAAAATTTATAATATATAACTTTTATAAAAAAGTTTTTATAAAGTGTCCAATAACTTTTATAACACTTCTTATAAATAAAATAATTGTTTTGCCATAACTTTAGAAAGTTATTTCTTTTTTACAAATAAGTTATGATAAAAAAAAAACTATAACACTTTTTATTATGAATAAGCATATATATATATATATATATATATATATATATATATATAAAATATATATAGGTTGGACACATAAATAAGTTATGTCTATACTTTTGGCTATAACCTTCTATAAATAAATATATTATAATATTTTTATAACATGTAAATTTTTCTTATAATAAGCTTTTTGGTCATAACTTTGAAAAAAATAGGATTTAAATAATATTTTTTTGTTATAACTTTATAAAATATACATAAATTGGTTTTATAATATATATTTTTAGAATTTATAATATAATAATTTTTTTACAATAACCATCCCAAACACTCATGATGTTCATGCTTATAATATAAAATTTTATAACTTAAACATGTATAAAAAATATTTTTTTTCTAAAAAATTAAATTTGAGTGCAATTACCTGTGTAATTACTTCAATTCTCACCATCCTCTAAAAATTAAAAAGTGTAATTGGGGTATTCCTATTATATCCAATTTAACGAGACCCACCAATTACAATAGCGACTCATACATGTCACCCCTATGTAATTATAAATAATTACACTCAAATTCAAATACTAGATGACTTTTCAAATACTAATTTAAGTGTAATTAAGATAGTTCAACATATTAAATTTAGTGGAGTCCACTAATTATAATTGTTACATAAATATATCACACATATATAATTACAACAAATATACTCAAATTCAATTATCAAGTGACTTTTTAAATACACTCGTAGATATTACTACGCTAAATTTGTATTACTTATTCTAATGATAGATTTAAAAATATATGACAGTCTTGTAAAAAAAAATTGATGAATTAATCAACTTAATTAATTAAATAACTCTAATGATATATTTGTTTTATTTTATTATATATAAAAACATCTTATATCAAAATATTAATTGAATAAATACTATCTAAGTTCGTTTTTATATATATAATTTCTAAATTATTCATAAAAATATAATAATTATACTCAAATTCGCATTTTCTTTATTGTTATAATAACAATAATGGCAACGTTATTTAATTTTTATTTTATTTTATAAGTTTTATTTTATTCTCGTAGTTATTATTTTAGTACATAGCACTTGGTTATTAATACTGACTTTAATTTTTTTTTTTAATTTTTATTTATCAAATTCGGACATTTAACTTTAAATTATATTTAATTTGACCACCGATAATAATACTTATATAAATAATAAACAAATATAAAGATTCAAATTCAAATATTAAAAATATATATTTGACCCTATGCAGTTCCTAATTAAAACTAGTGAAATTGAAGGGCATAAGAGGAACTGGGAACAATAATTTGCAAAACCCAAGATTAGAGTTAGGATGGAGCTTGAAGGCACAACAAACTAGGTGTAGGTTACCTAAAATTACTAAAATTAAAAGGGTAAATTATACCGTTAATCATTTTAAATAGGGATCATTTCTAGTTCGGTCATATCAAATTTTTTTTTTTTTGTTAATTTGATCATCTAAAAAATGAAATTGATCAATTTTGTCACTCCACCGTTAAATAGTAATGTGAATACTAACAATGCATTTGCACAAAATAATTTTAGGGTGACAAAAATAGAAATGACCCCTATTTTAGAGTGCCTAATAGATAGTTTACCCTAATTTTAGAGTGGCTAATGTGGGAATGTACCATTAGTCTTTCATTACCACTTAAAAAAGGATCCTCCGATTTGATGAATTTCTATTTTGGGTGACCAAATTAACAAAAAAAAAATTAAGGTGACTAAAATAGGAATATGACATATTAAGAGTTACTAACGGGGTGATTTACCCAAAGCAGTAAACCTTCAAAAAGAATGAAGGGTAAGAGGCACTGAGCGAGTCTTAACAAATTAGTGCTTTGGTGAGTTGTTATTTGTCTATTAAATGTTTGCTAGAAATTAAACCCCACTAGCTGATACTGATTAGTGGAGTAGTTGGAATGTTGCCATGTTTTAATCCCCCAAAACCGGCTTTCCTCCTATTTGTCTCTGTTTCTCCCTACCTTTATATTTGTATGTATATGTTATATATATATTGAGTTTCTTTTTCCAACTTATATAGAGAGTTTTAATTTGTCTTAAAATATTTTTACTCAAAAATATATTGTTTTAAAATATGGGTAAACTACAAAAATAATCACTTTTATTTGTCTTAGATTACATTTTAGTCATTCATGTTTAAAATGTTACGTTTTAGTCACTTACGTTATCGTTTTGTTACAAAGTGGCCACTCTGCTGTTAAGCTCCGTTATCTCCTTAACGGCAATCCTACGTGGCAGTTTAAATGGATTTTAAATGCCAACTTGAATGTCCAACTAGGACAAGAATAAGTTTTTAATTAAATAAATTTAATTAATTGAAAATTTTAAATTAATTATACATTGAACGGGAAAAGAAAAATCATTCATCTCCTTTTTCTTTTAGTTTTCTTTTCCATTTTGACTGAAAAAATTATTCTCATTCCAGTTGGACATCCAAATTGGCATTTAAAACCCATTTGGACTGCTATGTAAGATTGTTGTTAGAGAAGTAATAGAGCTTAATGGTAGAGTGACTACTTTGTAACAGAACAATAACGTAAGTGACTAAAATGTAACATTTCAAATATAAGTGATTAAAATATAATCCGAAGTAAAAAAAAAAAAAAGACTATTTTTATAGTTTACCCTTAAAATATTTACAATTACTGTTTGCACTTTTTTAATCTTAATTTCCATGTGAATAATTTATTATTTCAAAAAAAAAAAAAAAAAAATCCCCTTCGTGAAAATGGAAAAGAAATCCTTAAGACTGTAGTAGCTATTTTCATGACTTAATATTTTTATATATTTTTTAAACGTAAGTTTTTATTATATTTGATCTTTTTTATATAATGTTTAAAATTATCCATAATCCTTTTAAATCCTTAAACTTAAACTCATATCTTTTTCACTAATAATAATACCGATACCAATCGAGCTAAGACTCAATCGGTATATTTATATATTTATACATTCAAATCCTCAAGCTGTGCAATAGTTACTTAGCTTTGAAGTCCAACCAGGGATGATAATTAAAAAAATATATATGACACCTTTAAGAAAAAAAAAGAGTGTGTTTTTAATAGTAAATTAATGGCTGTTATTATGAATTAATTCTTAAGATTTGCAACAGTATGAATTCCATGTTTAGTAAACAGATTTTTTTTTAATTACGGGATAAAGTTTAAATAATTAACGCGATTAGCGTGACACGAACTCAGGTCACATATGAAGTAGTGAACATCCTTAATCATCAAGCCATCACATGAAATTCTAATAAACTGAATTTTAAAATATTAAATTTCATTTGTTTTACATATAATGTAAATTATTTAAAATGATTTTATATTTGAGAAAGCTTTAAAAAAACTTAGTTTCAATTACTAGATAAATGGTTAAAAGATTGAAGAGAGAAATAATAATGAAAACCTAAATCCCAAAACCCAACTTAACATTAATGTTAGAAGTGTGTTTATTATTTAATTCAAAATTCCCAGAAAGGAGGATAGTGCCAACCAATTTCCAACCAAGAAATCATGAATTTCAAAGGAAAAGAAAAGAAAAGAAAAAAAAAACAAATGGTAAAATGCAGCTGCTTCAAGGAGAGGTGAGGTTAGTTTAGCAATAAGTAGCTCTTAAGCCAAGGCGATAGTAGAAAAACAATTTGTTTAAAGGAGTGATCTAAAATGGCAGACATGGAAACAGCACCCACGTTCTCCTCATATCTTACTTAATTAACTTTTTTTCTATTTTTATATAATTCGCGATGAAGCCTTAATTTTAATTTTTATTATAATTATAAGATTATTTTAAGGTTTTAAGTGTTTAAATTCAAGCTTTATTATGTATAATTGAGTTTTGTTCTTTTAATTTAAATTCTACTATATAAATGATGTATTCGAATTATTTTAATTTATATATATTATTTTTATAAGAGTTATTTGTCTATATCTTTAAACTATCGATGTTATATCAATCTACCCATAATTTAACCATCAATATGTAAAATTTCATGTGATATGTAAAATATTGTTGTATAGCTTTTAAAATTAACAATTGAAAATAAGGTAAAAAAAAGAAAAAAAGAGAGTAAATAATATTTTTTTAAAAGCTTGAAAAACTCAAAATCAATATTTTTATTATATTCATTTTTTTTTAAATTTTTTATTTTAAATTATGTTAAATACGAATGTCTCATTTAATAGTTAATTTAATGATTTAATCACATAAAAATATTATTGATATAACTTTGATAATTTAAAGATGTAATTAGAATCAGAATTATAATTTAGATGGAATTAAATCTTTTTATAATTATCAATTATATATAAAATTAACCCACCAATTGACAAAATGTTGTGTATCTCCCCAAGGAATAAATATATATCCTTTCTTTTCTTGTGAACCTCCATAAATACTCATATCACTATCTCTCTCTCTTCTCTGAACTCCACTGTCTTGATAAGTACTGCTCAAGGAGAGGCCTGCTTTAAAGTGTTTATGGTGATTATGGTTTGTCTTCTTTTTTTCCTTTTTCTCTTACTCTCTATCAAAATTCTTGTCTGGTTTTAGGGTTTATAGAATTTCATGGCTTAATTGGGTATTGGTTTTTTATTTTATTTTTTTTGTGGTGGTGCTTAGGGAATTCAAAAGCCTGCATGGTTAGAAGCTCTCTACACCCAGAAATTCTTTGTTGGGTGTTGTTACCATGAAACTGCAAAGAAGAACGAAAAGAACGTGTATTGTTTGGATTGTTGCGTCAGTATTTGCCCTCACTGCATACCCTCACATCGTTTCCACAGGCTTCTTCAGGTTCGTCGCTACGTATATCATGATGTTGTCAGATTGGAAGATCTTCAGAAGCTTATAGATTGCTCTAATGTCCAGGTTTGTCATTTATTTCACACAAGAACTAAATGAAGTTCAGATTTTTCTTCTTCTTCTTTTTTTCCACAGTTTCTTTTAATTTCTTGAAAATTCAGTTCATATGAGTTGCTCATTGATAATGATGACCTTAATTGGATTAGGCCTATACTATAAACAGTGCTAAGGTGGTATTTATCAAAAAGAGACCTCAAAACAGGCAATTCAAAGGAGCTGTAAACTATTGTACTTCTTGTGATAGAAGTCTCCAAGAACCATATATCCATTGCTCCCTGGGGTGCAAGGTATGTGGGACTCACTTGAATTAGCTTAAATCATTTAAATTGTGTGTTTGAAAATGATGGAGTTCTTATGTTATAATCAGGTGGACTTTTTGCTGAAACACTACAAAGATTTGTCGCCATTCTTAAGGAAATGTAAAACTTTAACACTGAGCCCAGATTTCCTAATTCCCCAAGAGACTGGGGAGGAAGAAATGGCAAACGAGACAGCACAGTCAACAATAGTGGACAGTGATGAGCCAATGAGCTGGTCGTCGTCAGGGTCGGAGAGCATGAGCATGAGCATGGCATACAGTTCTGATCAGATTGTTAGGAAGAAAAGAAGTGGGCTATATTTGTGGAGATCATCAGCTAATAGGGTTTCAGATGAGGATATTGCTTCAAGCATGAGTAGAAGGAAAGGCATTCCTCATAGATCTCCTCTATGTTAGAATAAATATTAAAATAGAATAAAAATCAAAATCAAATAATTTAGTTTTGATTTTTTTGACTGAAGCTGAACCATTATTAATTTCAAAATGCTTTAAGCTCTCTGTCTCTCTCTTTCTATATATGTTTTTAAATTAATTTAGTCACTTGGTCGGAGGGTTTTGTCTTAATGGCATCACGTGATTCCAAGTTCCGAGTTAAGTGTTTGTACAATATTTTTACTTTTATTTATTTATTTATTTATTTCATTTCTCATTACGATATATATGATTAGTTTTTGTTTAATTGGATAAATGGGACAACTCTCCATTCTTCTGCTATTAAGCCTCTCTCACGTATATATAGCACATTTTTCATGCTTCAACTATTACCTAGTCATACGAATGTGAAGGGCTAGATTCATAAATATTCCAAGATATCGCAATAAAAGGAAATGATAATTCCCTATGTAAGTGATTGAGTATTAGCGAAGGTTGTGGGTTTTAATTGCTTTTGAAATATAATATTTTGATCAAATTTTGTTATTAGTCTTTATGTTACTTGTAAGTTGTGGATTTAGTTCATGTGCTTTAATTTGATCAATTCTACTATTCTACTATATGAATAGATCAATTTTAATCTTTGTATTTTTAAATTTCTAAATTTTAATCCTAACTCAAATAGTATCAATTAAATCTATTAAGTGAAATTATGCTAGTTTACAAATTAGTTTTCAAAATAATTAATTAATTGGCTATATGGAATGATAAATATGGTAGTTACATATTTTTATTTTTGTATATAGGCATAATTGTTTTCAAAGCTAAAATAAAATTTTAAAGAAAAATATTGAACATAATGGAAGGGAAATTTTACTTGTTATTATGAATATGTTAATATTCTGAAATTAATTATTATATAACAACTATAAAATTATTGTCAATGCAAATTTATCTAAATATGGAAATTTATATACGAATAAAATGGTCATTCATATAATTAATGCATTGGAATCAACAATATAATTAATTTTAAAATAAAATTGTTGCATATGAAACTCTCGAATGATTATTTTAAATTAAAAAAAATACTATTAGGTTAAAAAAAACAACGTTGTTACATTGTTATTTTTATTGCATTACGGGAACAAGTAAAAATAAATATTATAGTCATGAAAAGGTGATAATTCAATCGTATAATTTGGATGTTATTAAAGCTATATATGGAAGTGCTTCGAAGACTTCAAATTAGCTCTGATTAGAGGAATATGTCGAATACTATCTAAAGAAGAATAATGGATACTACGCTACATTCCTATGGAACATAATCAAAGTGCGAATCATTTAGCCAAACTGACCTTTGCAAAAAAAAGGAGGATCTACAATTGGTTGACACCCCTACAATCAGGGGAGAATCTAAGGGGCTGGTAGGGCCCTGGAATTTTCCATTTTGTGCCTTTAAAAATTTTAAAATTTTAAATTAGTAAAGATAAAATTACATTTTGTCCTCCCATAAAAATGATAAAATTTTAATTTTATCCTTTAAAAATTACATTTTTACTATAACAAAAATTACAATTTAATTTCACCTCCCTAAAAAAATTTTCTAGCTTCACCCCTGCCTCTAAGAGAAATACTTAAAGTTTTTTGAAGCAGATAAGGAAAGGAGTATTCATATTCTTTAGTCTTTTTATGTAATTTAGCTTAGTTGTGTTTTTAAATTCACCAAAAAAAAATAATATTCGAGTATTTATGTGTTTCGTTTTCAGATGAGGATTCATCAAGCAAATAGTTGTTTAATTGAAATCAATTATACAAAATATAAGTTATACAAAATAATTATAGAATTAAAATTACTTACATCCGTGAGGCCTTACTCAGAAAGTAATCCACTATAAATTATTTATATAAAACATGATTTAAGTTTAACTCATTACAAAGTTGTAACCTCACTACTAGATATCAATTAGATAAGTTTTTCCATTAGACTTCCCTTTAAAAACCTAATTATAGATTGAATAATAAGAACAATTTGTTTACAACAATTTGCATTAAAATAAGTCTCTTACACGAATAAGATAAGTTCTTGCAATCTAATCTTTGTCTCCTTGAATGCAGCTCAAAAAAGAGTTCAATATAGAATAGAATTAGTAGAGATATTCTTGATGTAATCTTTTTTAAAAAACAAATTTCTTCAATTAAAGAAATTCGATAACATTTAAGGTCTTTAAAATATACTGCCACGACTTGATTTTCTGCTACTAAAAATTCTCAAAGATTTGTTTAAAAAGTTCCAAGTTTTTCAATCAAAAAATGTCAATTAAGTATGACAAGTTATATTATCTTCAAGATGTAAGTTAAGTTGTAATTGGAGTTATATTCGGAATATTAAGAGATTTGAATAACAAATTCCGATATTTGAATCTTTTATTAAAAAAATACAATCTGAGATAATAAATATAATTTACTCTATACTCGTTGCAGATCCAGAAATTATATTATCGAACATCATCATCATAGTGATTAACGTTAATTTCAAAAATTTTCTATGAAAAAAGGGTTATAGATATACAATAAATTCTACAAAATATCCGAAGGTAATCACAGCTCCCATGAAAATTATGTGTGTGTGTGTGTGTGTGTGTGTGTGTGGAAAGGAAGCACATGAAGTTTTTATTGTTAATTACATCTCAAGTTGATGATAAATATTAAAATGATGGTGTGAAATGTGAATAGGATGGATGGAATGGGAGAGCGAGGGCTTTCATGTCTCTACTATTTCTCGAAGAGATAGAGAGACAGTGGGAGTTTTAAAATTAAACTTTTGACTGGTCAAACCCTACCACACTTATCAAGCTTTAAAATTTGTTAGGGTATAAAATATCAATTACTTGTACTAGTACTTGAGAAACAAAGTTAAATTATTAGTAGGGAGCAGTGCAATACTTTTTTAACTGAATCAAAATAGATGAATTCATAGGAGTGGAATAATATAGGTTAATATATAATACATGCAAGAAGTGATCAAATGTTTATCATAGTATAATAGTATGTTTGAAACGGAATTTTGGAAGGCAATTTTCATTTTTCTTGAGTCTTTTTATCTTTCATTCATTGTTCAAATACTATTTAGGACAACACTTCGGACAGTGAATTTGTTGGTATTTTTTTTACTTGGTTCATTTTAGTTAGTTTTCTATTAACAAATGATTCCTGAATTGAAGCTGCAATTAATATTCTCTTTGGTGGATTGAATTTTAAATGGAAGAAGAGAGAAGAAGGGTTGATTGGATGTAAACCTTATCCTTATCCATTAAGGTTTAAATCGTTTTATCTTCCTTAAAGATAAGGCTGATCATATTTGCATGGAGAGCAAGCATTTTCGAAAATTAAAAGAGAATATTTGTGGATATTTATCTTAGATTAATATCTTGAATTATCTCATCAAAATAACTTGGAGAAGCTGTCAATTTTTAGCCTGCAAAAAGGCTGCATTGCCGCACATTTGTGTGTGAATCTTGAGTGCTTTTGTCGAATGTTTTATTGATATTTTTGCTTTGTATTTTTGCACTCTTGCGTTAGGCGTTTATTGGAGAGTAAACCTTGTAGTAAGTGAGGTTGTTTGGGGTGAGTGATTGTAACAATTGAGTTCATTGTTGGGGCTACAATTACCATTGTTGTAAGGGTAAATTGGGCTTTAGCAAATAGGTAATTCAAATGATTATTGAATAAAATCATTCACCGGATGATTTACCAACTAAATGATTCATTGAGGGAAGAACTTATCATTCTCAAAGGAGAAAGGGAAGGACTCGAAACCATGGTTCAATAAAAGGATGATGTTTTAAAACTATCAAGAACGAGTTAGCTTATTCGAAGACAGTTTTGAAGAAATTTCAAGGCCAAAATGAGAAACTTGATGAAATTTTGGCTTCAAGGAGATTAGAACTAGACCATAGAGGACTTGGTTACATCAATAAGGGTAAATGTAACACCCCTTACCCGGTTTGGTCGCCGAACCTGAGTCATTATCGGAGTAAATACGAACAATTAACATTCAAATTAAACATAAACTATACAATCATAGTAGATTCAATTCATAATCACCCAATACAATCTTTCTTGAGCCTTATATGAGCCTACATATGCTCCAGAATCAACCCCGGATTGGACAATGACTAATTTGCAACATTTTCAAAATTACAGATCAATTATATCATAAATAAATCCCTCAAATAATCAATCATGTCATAAACACTCAAATATTGTGATATACAATTAAATTCGAGTCTTAACTGAGCTTATGAAAGCCCTTTTGTTGACTCGAACGTGAAATAGGACCAAATTGTAAAGTTTTAAAAAACTAGGGCCGACGTTGTAACACTACTCACCAGTCTTCGTCACGGGATTAAGGTTACAAGAAGTTACAATCATTAATAGAACAAACATATATAATTTCAATTAAAAAATTTCTTTTAAATCAAACCATTAATAAAATCATTCAATCAACATGTCATTCAGAATAAAACAAAACTTAAATCGAACCTACACAACATTAAAAGTGATTGAGAAACAACCAAGGATCAAATTGAATTGAAGTATGAAAATGGGGTAAAAACTGAAAATTGGGGTCACACGGCCGTGTAGCCAAGCCGTGTGATAAGGCTCAGCCCGTGTAGAGCAGAAACATGATCGTGTGGCCAAATCGTGTAATAACCTATGCCCGTGTAACTCAAGGTTACATGGCCGTGTCGCTAGGCCGTGTAACTCTTTGAACCCTTCCCACCACATCATTCATAGTCCCTTTCCAATTATTTAATAACATTTCAACAATTTTTTTTCCATGTCATTGACACATAATTTTGGTAATTTTTTTACCTAGAACCCTAATCCCCAAACTTTGAACCTCGAACCACGGATCCAAAACCCTAAACTTTAAACTCTAAAGCCAACCTCGAACCTCAAATCTTGAACTCGAACCTTGAATCTTGAACTCGAGATTCAAAATTTGAGGTTTGGGGTTCAGGGTAAAAAAATTACCAAAATTATGTGTCAATGATATGGAAAAAATTGTTGAAATGTCATTAAATAATTGAAAACGGATCATGGATGATGTGGTGGAAAGGGACCATGAAATAATTTCTCAGCTATCATTAGACTTATTGACTATCGTAATTCTATTAAGGCTTAATTATAACAACATCCTTGGTGGAACCTCACCACAAGCCCCCTTTATTTCATAAATGATTAATTCCTTTCTCACATATAGCTTGTCATTTTGCTCTCTTTTACAATTTAGCTCAAAGTACATTTAACTATTCATATTTCAAGTCAATTTCCGTGATGTTCCCGTGTCGCATTTAATTAATATATACGATTAACTTGGCGCTCAATCTTGGGACTTTAATTAAATTAATCCATGATCCCGTACATTTTAAAATTTAAAATTTCAGTCATCATCAAACGATAACTGTTAAATTTATTAAGTTCTATTGTTTTCAAAATTTGATGCGCCAGCCATATCATCATATATGTAATTTCATGTTATGTCAACTTGTTATTTTCACATATTACTCACAAAAAATCTAGTTAATGGATTAATGATTTTTATTTGCATCAAGATTGAAATTTCAAAATTCAAAAAGTATAAAAAAATAAGAATGATTCAGTTGGAGAATATGGATGAAATCTACAATTGTATGCATAGTCCAAGACTAGTAATTGAATTAAACAAAAAGGATTTAACTGTTACTGTTTGGGTTAGGGCTAAAATTGACCAATTTGAAAAGTATGAGGATTAAAATTGATCAAATTAAAGAACAGAGACTAAGTCCATAATTTTAAAAAAGTAAATGGACTGATAGCAGAATTTAACTTTTTTCTAAAAGATTTGTTTAGGCCCAGACAAGATTGAAAAATTGGACTCGTGATTTTGGGCTCGGATAAAAAAATTGTCGGCTTGCCCATCAACAAATTAGAGCCTAAGAGTTGTCCAGCAAGAATAAAAAAAAATAGTTTTTTGAATGTTTAAATGATTTTATGTAAAATATTTTCTATTATTTAATAAATTATTATGAAATAATTTTTTTGAAAATTATTTTTAGTGAAACAGATAAAGCATTAATATATTTTTTATAAAATATTGTGAAAGTATTACCATTTGATAATTGAATTTTATTTTATAATAATTATATTACTTTTTATAGACTTAATAAAAATTTAAAGTTATGGATTAAAGTGATATGACACATTAGAATATACATGTTAAAGGGCCGAGCAATTTGTTCAAGCTCAATGACCTATTCAAAATTTGAGAGGTTTTGAATAAAAATATTAGATCTAGAAAATGAGCTTAAGTAAAAGTTTAGACACGTTAAAAAAATGGGTCAAGCTTAGGTTTAAATATTTAAGGCCCGAGCTTGACCCATTTTCTAAATTAGTTATATATTATGTTATTTTTCCATATATTATGTAATTTATAACACACAAAAAAAATTAAGTCTCTAGTAATATAAAACAAGATAATATATTTTTTAGAACCTATGTTTAACTTCAATGTACATTTTCTTTCTTTCTTTTTTGGTTTAAAATGGTACCTATTTTAGGCTCCCATTGCATAAAATAGTATTTGGCACTAACATTGTTAATTTTTTCTATGTGATCCAATGAACAGTTGAAACGTGGTGATGATGACATTATCATGAAGTCATCATTCGAAAATTTAAAAAATATTTAAGAATCTAAAAAAATATTTAAACTTATAAAATAAATTTTTTTCAAGAAAATTATTAAAAATTAAAAAGAATGTAATTCTGATAAAAAAATATTTTTAATATATTTTTTTCATGATTTTGATTTAATTTTTTAAAAATTTGATTTTCTATAAAAATAAAATTTAGTTTATTTTTAAATTTTTTATTTTATGAAAATTATAAAAAAATTTGATTTTTATATTTTTTTAAAAAATATTTTAATTTCTTGATTTATATATATTTAATGATTTTTAGACTTTTTAATTAATTTTTAGAAGATTATGTCATTGTTGTGTCATCACTGCCAAGTGCCCATTGCAGTCTAAGCCATCATTTTCAGAACTAGATCGAACTGGACCGACTATGATATCAATTCAGAATAAAGGGTTGGACCTATTGACTTGTGAATCGATTGAATTAATCAATTGAACCAATGGTTGAATAAGTTTCCTCTATTTTTTAAAATAGTTTTTAAATTATTAATAATTTATTCAACTCAATCGATTAGACCAGTCAAATCGAGAACCAATGGTCTAACCAATTCAACCACTAGTTTGCTTTTAAAAAGTTTGCTCTAAGCAAGTACTTATGTCACGAGCCGTGAATCAAAGTCTGTGACGAATGCCCACAAAACATTCCATGGAGGTCAGCTGATTAAATGAGGCTCATTTAACTCACTTGAAATGGCCCGGTTGTGGATCACATATAGAAATCCATTTATTTGAAGCCTTGGTCGCCCAATGAAATACTTTAGTAAAATTAAAGTTACCATGGTGAGTATTGTAAATCTTAATGGATAAGATTTATAGAATTTAAATCCCTTAGGACTCTTATCTTGTAGATAAGTTTTAATCTTGATCGTCGATGTAATTTAAAATATATTTTTTAAATTTAGGAGAGCTCAACTATAAATAGAGGCATTCCGTCTCATTTATAATCATGTCATCCATAGTTATTGAATATATTTTAGAGCATTTACTCAAAACATATTATGTGCATTGCTTGTGGATTTTTTGTTCGTTTCGAGCTTCTTTGTGTTTTGTGTTTACTTTCACCTTTCTTCGGTATCTTAGAGAACTTCCTTCGTGAATTCTTACTTTTGAGGCTAGGTTAACTTAGGCGGATTTGAAGTAAAAAAATCGTCTAAGGATGTGCGGTTTGCGAGACTTAAGTTCTAGTCTCATGACATTTATATATACGCTAGAAATTGTCACACCTAAGATATGAGTGAAAAATTTAAGTAAAATCTTTTAAAGAATGATATAATAACAAAAAATAGCTTTGGTTGAAATGATTAAGTTAAAAGTTAAATATCACAACGTTTTTTAGTTTCATACCCCATTGTGCATAAGTATTTCTCTAGATTTTATATGAAAAAACAAAAATACCATCAAAATAACATTTATTATTTATTAAAAGTAAGGGAGTTTCAATAAATTTGATACTAAGTCAGTGACCTGGTTGAAAGTAAATCTTGATATTAACCTCTTATCTAGGTACATCCTTTGCATCAAATATCATAGGGTCTAATTGTAAGCATCCGTACAATACAAAGGTAGTTAAGTAAGACTAATTTCACAATAACTCTTGTGGTTCAAGGGAAGGGAAAGGCTTCAGTGACTCAACAAGCTTCTAACGGTTTGAACACCCAAGTATGTTGTTACAAAAATAGATTCATGCTTAAGAATCATGTTAATTACATCTCATTGATTTAAGGATAGGAATTTTTTTTAAAGGTAAGTTTATTAATTTATTCAATAAATAGAATTCTACAATTCAGAGAAAAATAAACAAATACTCGTTGTAAATGATGAAGAACAAGTTCCATTAACACAATAAAGGCTTTAGCTTTGGCATCAATAGAATATCATGACATGTTGATAATTGGCTTTGTTACAACTCAAGCACGACATATCTGGAATAATTTCAAACATTTAATATGATAAAAAATACTAAAGAGGATGACAACAAAACAACTCCTAAAATTACTTGTAAAACTAAGGCTTCAATCATAGATGAATAATGAATGTAAGATGCTGATGATAAACAGCAGCCATGAAATATGTAACATATGTATTAGCAATTCCAACACAACTAGACATATTTTGACAAGTTTCCATGGTTAAGCATGTCATGCAAATTTGGTAACCTTTACCTTTAAGGACGATTCTTAGGAATTTAATTTGGAACACGAAATAGTTTGAATTAACCATATTTTAAGAAACTGCAATTTGTCTTAAATAACTTTTTGCTTCAAGAAACGAAACATAATTATGTAATTAACAGTGTTTTTAATTTAATTTAATTTCCATGACTGTCAAAAAATGATTGAAACGCAATGAAATCAACCCAAAAATTCATCATTTTAGAAAGAAACATTGCAGACTGCCTAGATTCAATATGTGAGGTTTAATGAAGGAGATTGTATACACAAAAATATGATCATTATAAAATGAACCCAATAGGCCGAAAGACTAATAAAGAAATAAGCAAAGATGCATGAAATGAGTTGAACATGTGGGAAATCTAATATGTCAGCTTACAAAATGACAATCAAAATCAGCTTCTTCTTCTTTTATTAGAAGGAAAAAAACCATTTTTAATTATTAATGTGTATTATTTTGGGACAGCTCAAGATGTTTTGTGTCAAAGCTGTTTGCCCACAAAACTAAGGTGGTGCTCCATTTTGATAAAATTGTAATATTATATTAAAAACACAAACTAATATTTTTATTTATTAAATATCATTATTATATTTTATAACTTTAAGAAAATACATTTTTATATATAAAAATATGAGGTAAATATGTGTAAATTAATTCAGATTCAAATCATCATATATTTGACTTTAAGAAAAATCATATATTTAAGTATAGAAATATAAAGGTTATAGGGTTTACTTTATTTTTAAAATTCTAAATCCATATCATGTTCCCAAAACCATAAAATAAAGAAAAAAAATGCGGACTTCCTTCCTTTGTTCTTTTTATAAAAGTTTTATGAAAATAGAAATATTAGTCCCTCAATTTTAATTTTTCACAATTTAATCTTCGTATTTTATAAAAATAAATTAAAAATTAGTTCATTTATTGTTATTAAACACATGAATTTAAATTAGTAAGTTTTATTAAACTGTTGATTTTTAAGTTGTACTTAATAAAATTTTCAATTTTCAGGATGAATTTTAACAAAATAAAAAAAAGAAAACCCAGTTTTTGGATTTTGTAAAATAAAAGGGATGAAATTCAAAATGAAATCTTTTGCTCTCAACAGCTGTCGGTTTTCTAATGTGTATGAATGGTGAAGCATGAAGTGGGCCACGTTGTTGTTTAAATCAAGGTATAAGAAAGATGAAGCTTAAACAAATAATTAAATGAGTTAATATTTGATATATTATTAATAAATCAAATGATTTACTATATTATATAAAATAATCAAAGTGAAGAGATTCGGTTGTATTAGGTGTAAAACTCATTAGTAAACCGTCATATTAAAATAATTTTGTAGCCCAAATTAAAATTTCTCATTTCTATCCTAATTTTAAGGCAACCCAAGGTTTTTAATTTTTTTTCTCTTATTCGTTCACCTTTGACCAATCAAATTTAAGGCCAAAAGAACAAATTATGAAGGAATCATGTGGGTCTACTCCTGAAATTAAGAATAATTCATGCAAAATCTGGTAATACTATCTTTTTGGGTTATCTTTTTCAAGATTAGATGATATAATGCATAGTGGCCCAAATCACTCCTCCATGATTTTTGTGTGTGTCAGTGGTAATGGGAAAATTTTTACAACTTTCATTCATTAATGTAATGGATAGTGAATCATAATTGAGAAAAAGAAATTGAATGTTTTATTCTCATTAGCAACAAAATACAAATTTTAATTTAATCTTTAACTACAAATTTATTTTCACCAATGGTTTTAAAATGTCGAGGAATTTGCCTGGACAGTTTAGCCCAGGCGAGGGTGGTCATGTATTTTTTTTTTTTTTTTTTTTTTTTTTTTTGCAGATTTGAACTAAATGTCCACAGGTGGGATGGTTTAACCTTAACACAAATGGGGGAGTTTATGTGAATTCCGAAATACAACTGTGGGTGGCCTAATAAGGTGCTCGAATGGCAGTTGGGTTTTTAGGATATGGTCTGAACATGATAATTAAATCTGTTTTAGATGCTGAATTGTAAGCGATTATTGATGGGATAAATATGACTTAAAATGTAAAGATGTGTCTTTTGATAGTTGAACGTGATAATAAACAATCAGTTAATTTAATAATGAGATCCGAAAATGTGAAGTTACGTATCTAAGAATTTCTTTCCAAACCAATTTTATAATAAATTTTTTATTTCAATTAAAAGTTTTAAGGTTATAATTAAATCATGTTATGATACATCTTTCCAAATAAAATTTGTGAATTTAAATTCATAACAAAAACAAACGTGTGAGTACAATAATTTCTTCATCTATAACAAAAAAATTCAAATTCTACTAATAGTAAGTTAAAGGATTTAATTTTTGTATTTGAATTTGGTTAATTTTAGAATTTGAATTTGGTTAATTTTAGTATTAATATTATTAAAATTTTAAAATTTCAATCCTAAATCAAATGATAGTAATTAAACTCGTTTTTATCAAATTTTATTATTAGTTTTTTAAAAATAAAAAGATTAAAATATTGTTGAATAATGTAACTTTTTAAAATTACGAAACAACATTTTTATAATCGAAATGGTACCGGATTAATTTGTGACATTAACTCAATTATTAATAATAAAAAGAATTGAGATGGTAGGTATACATCAATAAACAACAAGAAGCAAACATGCTAATTACACTTCATCACCAATATCTTGCTCCACCTTGATTTACGCTGGTGATGATTTTTCTTTTTCTTTTTCGTTTTAGACTTGTTTTCCCTTATTAATGTATTATGACACATTGTAATATTAAATAACATCAATTTTTTATAATTAAAAATTAATTAATTATTACGGGACATACTGAATTATTAAAAAAAATAATTTGATAAATATTATAATTTATAATCATTTTCTATTTTTATTTGACACTAAAATAAAAAAATTAAAATATTTTTTTATAAAATTGAGAAGAGAATAAGAGGATAATATTTTTTATTAATTTATTGTACAAAGGAGAATAATATTTATAAAGAAAAAAAAAAGTAAAAATGTAAGATTCAGGTCATCTTCATGGGCATTATGGTAAAAGAGAAGCATACAGACGAGAAAGAAAGGGCTCCCTCTAATGGTAACGCAAGCACGTTGTAATAAATTTGCATCAACCTCTATAATTGCAATTTAACCCTCTGGTCTCTCTCTCTCAAAAAATATCTGAGGAACAGAGACACTGAAAAAACAGCAAAACTAACATCATAATGTTATGTTTCAGAGCAAACCCTCCTACATTGTTTCTTCTTTTTCTTCTCTCTTTGTTTCTTTTCCGACCTGAAGTAGTTTCTGAAGCCTCAATTTTCCCAACTTCACACATCCAAGGTGTTATTTTTTTTAAAGGAAAGTTTTGAGTTTTTATTTCTGGGTTTTTTGTGGTTTTAACAGTTTCTTTTTAAATTCTTTGATAGTGTATCATAAAAGTTTAGTTTTGGGGGAGAAAGAGCAGAGCGAAGTGTTGCCATGGAGGAAGATAGAAAGGAGGAACCTTGTAGAGGGAAGTGAAGGAGCCAACAACTCTTCTTTGATTTTGGCTGAAAAGAGGACACAGAGGAAAGACCCTCTTAATGATTTTAAGAAGTACACTGGTGGCTGGAATATCAGCAATCAACACTATTGGGCTGTCAGTTTCTTCATCTCTTCTTCACCTTTTAATTTCATTTTTCTTCTAATCATTCATTTTGGCCATTTTTTTATGTCATTTTGGTACTTTTTGAAAAATTGAGAGATTTAACCAGGATTCCTGAATTTTGTACAACCTTGAATTGTACAGTTTTATATGATCTTTTTTTTTCATAGAATTTTTATGTTTTATGTCATTGTGATAGGTTGGTTATGATTTTTTGAGAATATAATGAATTGCATTTCTAGCCATTGACTCCTGTAATCCAGTTCTTCCCCAAAGTTCTTGCAATACATCTTATAAATTAGATTCTATCTATTTTTTGTTTAATATCATTTTTATGGCTTATATTTGCAGTCTGTGGGTTTTACAGCTGCTCCATTCTTTGTCATTGCTGGAATCTGGTTTGTGTTATTCGCGCTATGCTTGTTCGTCATATGCATCCGTCATTGTTGTTGTCAACTAGATTCTTATGGCTACTCTCGAATAGCTTATGCTCTATCTCTTATTTTCCTCCTACTCTTCACCATTGCTGCAATGTAACTCTATTCCCTCTCTCTTTACGAACTTTCAATATATATGTGTTTAAAGAACCACATTAACAGTAGCTTGAGTTTTAACTTCATTTTACAGTGTCGGCTGTATTGTGCTGTACATCGGTCAAGGAAAATTTCATGCCAGTACAACGAACACACTGGATTATGCTGTTCATAAGGCAGATGTTACGGCAGAAAACCTTAGGAATGTGTCGGATTATCTTTCTGCAGCTAAAACAATTAGTGTGGATTCAACTATTCTATCACCTGATATCCAAAAAAGCATTGATGATGTTGACAAAAAGATCAACGCTTCTGCTTCGACACTTTCCACTCAGACAGGTGATAATAAAGACAGAATTCAACACGGCTTGGACCGCATGTAAGTTAAAGCACGTAGAATCTTGAAATTAGAATAAACTAGGAGTGCGGATCACCAAACTGATATTATGTTAAATGATGCAGGAGATTGGCTCTTGTCATTGTCGCAGCTGTGATGCTTTTTTTGGCATTTCTTGGATTCTGTAAGTTACTATTGCTTCTCTAACTATTCCTCCTAGATTCGTACTAATTTGAGTATTACAATATCATCTAAACTTTATGCTGTTATTTTTGATGACTTTGCTGCAGTATTCTCCATTCTTGGATTGCAGTTTCTGGTCTACACGTAAGCGAATTATCATTAATGTGTTTTTGGTTGTACGCTTCAAAATAAATGGTATAGATCTTATGAACATGAGTTACTTATCAAACACTTATTTATTAACCAATGCAGGCTGGTGATCTTTGGGTGGATTCTTGTTGCTGGCACATTTATTTTATGTGGTGTATTTAATCTCCTCCACAAGTATGTTCTTCTCCTCCCCTCTAGTTTGCTCATTCAAACCTGAATGCACATGCATATCTTTGATATAATTACCAGGTTTTCTGCGTACTCGGATTTATGAACATGCTAATGGTGATATAGCTTACGGTTTAATTTCTTGGCCAAAAGATAAAGACCGTTCTTAGACACTTCATTAATATGATATGTTTACTAAATTGAAATTGTTTCCCTTGCTTCACAGTGTTGCAGGAGATGCATGTGTTGCCATGGACCAATGGGTCCAGAATCCCACTGCACATACTGCGCTAGATGACATTCTGCCATGTGTGGACAATGCAACGGCCCAAGAGACCTTGTTACAAACCAAGAATGTCACTCACGAACTTGTAACTGCTGTGAATGGCATCATCAATACTGTTGCCAACCGTAATTTCCCACCACAATTGGCACCTTTATATTACAATCAATCCGGTCCATTGGTGCCTGTTCTCTGCAATCCATTCCATTCAAATCTCTCGGAGCGTATGTGTGCATCTGGTGAAGTTAGCTTGCACAATTCTTCAGAGGTAACGAAACTAGCCTTTCTTATAAGTAGAAATGACTTGACCATGAATAAATAGGGATAAATCTAATGCACGATGCACACACATGTAGCATACATGCTTAGTTAGAGCATACACTTAATACCCTAAACCCCAAAGACCGTCGTGATTATGTTAATAAACAAGTTCTGAACACTATGGTCAATCTTATGTTTCAATAAAAAGTCTTAAAAAAAAGGTTTCAAAATCTGCATTAGAGTTTATCAGCCCGTTTTCAGGCTTCCACTTATTCGAAACTTTTTACCACATCTCATGAGTGGCTGTGTTTGTTTTTAAACAGGTTTGGAAGAAATATACCTGTAACATATCTACACCTTCCGGGATTTGTACTACACCTGGGCGGCTGACCCCTCAATTCTATAGTCAGATGTCAGCTGCGGTGAATATTAGTTATGGTCTATATCGCTACGGTCCATTCCTGGTTAATTTGCAAGACTGCACTTTCGTGCGCGATACATTCACAGATATCAGTCATGATCATTGCCCAGGTCTGCGCCGCTATAGTCAATGGATCTACATCGGATTAGTAATTGTATCTGCAGCTGTGATGCTGTCATTGATGTTTTGGGTGATTTATGCAAGAGAGAGAAGGCATCGCGTTTATACTAAACAGCACGACGCTAGAGTGGAAGGCGTAAACAAGGGTCACTAGAACGTCACAAACCGCACTTGTTTATTTCCGAGTAACTTTCGTTGCATTACTTTGTATATTATGCTTGTTTTCCTTAGGTTTGAATCCTTGTGAAATACAGTAGATGTGCTTAATCTTGTGCCTGCTAATTGTTCATCAATGAAAGTGCTTTCTTAGATCCAACATTTCCCATGTAAATTGCCCCCAAGCCAAAAGTTGGCGACATGTCTTTATCAGTGTGCTTAGTGCATCTCCAACCGTGGATTTGAATATGCCAATTCCAATACGTGTCACCATTTTTTTCAGACTTAGAAGATAAGGGGATGCTTAACGCCAATGCATGCTCGTGCTTGTCCTAAGTTTTATGCAACCCACCTCCAAGATGGGTAAGCAATCCAAGTTTAACACAATTTTCAAAGTTGCTACTCTGCTAAATTATTTGATTCTTTTTAAATTACAAATAAAAACAATGTATATCCCAACATCTATAATCTAATTACTATATATTTAGATCTAAATCAAAATAAATTTAAATACAACTTAAACCAAACCATACATAATTTACTTAAACATGTTATCTCACATTCTAGATCCACAACTTTGTCATTAACCCAGAGACTGAGCCGGAAAATTAATGCATAATATTATCCCCATTTTCCTTTCTCTATTAAATTCGTTTTGCGTTCCTTCCATCAATTTTTCTTATTTTCTCATTTAACTGCTTTAATTAAAATTTGGACTCAAATTTCTTGACTGGACCTCCACGGTATTTTTTTCTCTTTTAACTGGCACGCATGCAACAAGGCAGTCACCATTGGCTAGACCCATTGATTACAATAATGGCCCTTATGCCCCTTCAAAATTACATGGGAATTGAAGCACCTAATGCTCAAATGTGTGGTTCAAATTGGTTTCCACTTACCCAATCTCTGTTTCTCAATATTATCCAAAATAACCATAACACAATAATGCCGTTAATTAAAAATCCATGAAAGCAAAGCTTAATTAAAGCACCATAAAAACCCCACCATTATTCTCCCATCTTTCCGGCAATGTCTGTATCATCAAACTCCAAGTCCGGGCGCCTCACATGCCTGTGTTCACCAACTTCTCACCCAGGGTCCTTTAGGTGCACCCTGCATCGGAGTTTCAATAAAAAGCCACCCGCTCTAAGCCCAACCAGGGTGGTTCCTGACACACCAAATTATCAGGCTAAAGTGAAACCCATCAAGCCTGCCAGCCATTGCATTCAAAGGAAAAGGAATTTCCAGCCTAAGCCGTCTAGGTTTTGTTTCTTGAATGGACATAGAAACAGTGTTGTGGTTGCAGTTTCTTGATCCTACATTGCCGGTTTAGTTGCAAAGAATTTGGCCTAACTGCCATCTTTTTTAGGAGCTTTAATTTTTTAAGTTGAGGGATTTAATTCCCACCAAAATGAATCATTTTCATTAATTCAAACAATTAATTAAATTCAGAGTTGCCTATGGGTAAGGACTACTGGTTTGGATTGAAGGTCCGCCTAAAAAGTGGAAGGATTTAAATAAAAATATAGGTTTGAAAAAAAAATTGAACAAAAAAAAAAAAAACCTGTTTACGAGCTTGGCCTCAGATAAGATTTTTTCGGCTTAGCCCAGCTTGGATTTTCAATAAAAAGAATGGTTGTTTTTGTCGCTGCTTTTTCATGTTTTGCTGTTGTTTCCCTCTCTTTGCTATTACTTTGCTACAATTTCACTATTATGTTAGTTACTATTTTATTGTTACTGTTTGTATATTGTGTAACACTTGTTTTATTGTTAATTTTGTTAATATTTTAAAGGCATTTACTTGTTAAGTTGCATTTATCTATAAAGATTTTTTTAAATTTATTTTCAATTTATTGAGAAACATTTATTTTAATATTTTTAGTGTATTTGATGTATTATATTTTTTAAATCATTTAATTTTAATTTTTTAACATAAATATACCATTTCAGTTAAGTTTTATAAAGTTAATGATATTTGTAAAAAGGATGATTATTTGGTACAAACTTTTAACTCTACCAGCGGAATTTGAAATTCTATCATGTGTCTTTATGTAGTATTTAAAAATAAATAAATATATTAGACATAAGACAAAATTTCAATCTCGCTTATGGATTTAAAATCCCGCTTGTGGATTTATTAAAAATTTCCACTGCCTAACTACAAAATAATTACTCTTATAAAAATGGGTTAGTATTTGGTACTTTTTTTATTCTACAAATACCCTTAAAAAATTGTCAAGTGTCTCCCTTTTCAAATATTTATTTTTTAATATTTTATTATACCCTATAAGACACCTGTCAACCTATTAACCTTGCTTGTGAAGTTTGAAAACTACATTGACAATGTACCAAATAATTTCTTTACAAAAATATATAAATATTTTTTACTTAATAAGTTGTATACAATTTTTTTACTATTATAATTATAAATTTTATGCTAAACAATATAAATATTCATCCAACTATAAATAAAAAAAAATCATTTTAGGTATCAAAAATAAAAGTTTGCAATTTAAACACTCACATTACATATTCGGTCATTTTGACTACTCCTTTTAAAATCACAAACGATAAATTGATGTGACAGTTAAAAAAATCGGTATAATATCAAATCTTTTACGTGTTATATCAATTTAGTCATAATTTTAAAAAATTAACCTCAAAATTTACAAATTGTCTCAATTTTATCTTAATTCTAAAAAATTCAAAGAAATATATAAAAATACATAAATATTTTCAAGAAAATATAATAATAAATTAAAAATATATAAAAATAAAGAATATCGTTGACAAGAAATAATAATATATAAAATTTAAAAATAAATATCTTTGAAAATATATAATAATTAATTTAATTTTTTATTAATATTAATATTGATATTAAATAAATATAATTATATTAATACTAAATAAAATTAAAATCCCCCAACCCCACTCCCACCACAACACCATTTAAACACGCAGATTTAGATATACAAGAGCAAGACCCTTACACCATGTTTGGTTGAGGGGATGGAATAACACTCCCTCCTTGTTTATTGAATGGTAAATCGTTCATTTCTTTGGTTGAACGTAATACTTATTTAATGGAATGATCATTACTTCCATATTTATTGTCCTCCACTAATTGATATATACCAAAGAATGACTATGCCATGCAACCTTGAATAACAAAACAAAATTAATTTTCAGATTAGTCCTTTAAAATTTGGACTCATAAAATATAAAAATAAAATATTTAAAATATTTTAATATAAATTAATATTTAATCTTAAATTAATTTAATATAAAACATTTTATTTCAAAATATAATTTAAAATAAAATATTTTAATATAATTTAATATAAAAATAATTATATTAAGAATGTTATTAAATTATATAATATTTTTATTAAATTATATTTAATAATAATTGTAGGGCCCAATTTTCGCATGGGCCCATTAACCATTTTTAAACCAAAAACAAAAACAAAACAAAATAATATAAAAGTTCATTAAAATAAATTACAGCAGGCCCAAACTTAAACCCAAACAAACCCAAATCTAAACCCAATTACAACAGATCCAAACCTAGCAAGCCCACTAAGCCCAAAACAAAAAAACAAATCAGAAACAAAAAAACCCTAGCCACTGTTTTTTGCGCCGCAAGTCCAGCAACCTCCACAACGCCACATGTCTCACTCCTCCGCGTCGTGCACCCCTCCACCGTCCGCCACGCCTGTGTGAAGTCCCTTTTTCCATCACGCACCTACAAAACAGGGGAAAATCGATTGTAAAAAAAGGCTATAAAAGCCGAAATAAAACAATGTAAAAGGGACGATTTTTTTGACAGATATACAAGAACTTACTTTTTTTACGGATATACACAATCATCGAAAATTAGAATACAAAAAGCAGCAAATGTTTTACATTTTTCTTTTTTTTTCTTCTTTTTGGCATTTTTTATTATAAAGATTTTCTATATTTTTTTCTATATTTTAAAACTATATATATATTAAAATATATATAAAAAAAACTTACTTTTTTGGAATTTCGGCCACCGTACGGCGGCGAAGGCACTGCGGCGGAGGTTGGAGGCCCTGCGGGAGCCTTCGCCTAAGATCGGGCTGCAGAGAGGAAGCAGAGAAAAGTTTTTATCTTTGGAAGAAGGAAGGAAAAAAGTGGTTTTTTTTCAAAGAAATTTGGCTTACATAGCCACTTAAAACGACGTCGTTTTGGCTTAGGTCTTTAAACCCCAAAACGGCGCCGTTTTAGCCTTACCCGCGTGTTGACCCGACCCGCTCCAGGGATCCGCGTGTTTTCTTGCGAAAGGGCTATTTGCGCTTTTAGCCCTTCCGCTTTTTCAGTCTATTACAATTAAGTTTATTTTATTTTTAATTTTGCCCAATAATTTACTTCAGTTTTCAATTGGGTCCCCCCGATGCTGTGCGTTTTGGAGAGAGGGAATATTTTCCCATTTAGTCCCTCCATGTTATTTGCGTATTCAAATAGGTCCCTTTTTTATTTTTTTAAATTCGCCCCAAATTTTTATTTTAAGTTTAATTTCGTCCTTTTTCTTATTTTCTTTTATTATTTTGCTATTATTGTCATTATTTTGGTTATTATTATTATCTTTAATATTATTATTACCGTATTTATTATTATTACCTTCCTTATTATTAATATTATTATTATTATTACTTTTAATATTACTACTACTATTTTTTTTATAATTGACTTTATTATTATTATTATTATTATTATTATTATTATTATTATTATTATTATTATTATCGTTACTTTTATTTTTACCACTATTATTTATATATATATTGTTATTACTATAATCATATTTATTACTATTATATTTATTATTAATATTGTTAATATTGTTATTATTATTTTCTTATCAATATTATTATTGCTATTTTTATTATTTCTATTATTTTTATTATTACTAATATTATTTTATTTTTACTATTATTGTTGGTTTATTAATATATTATATTTTATTTATTATTATTGTGTTTTTGTTACTATTATTATTATTATTATTATTTTAGTATTTTATTTTTAATTATTATATATAGTATTTATTTATTTACTGATTTACCATTTGCTATTATTTTCTTTTGTTCATCTATTCTTTTTCCTATTATTTCATATAGATTGCTAATTTTAAATTCTATTTTATTGTATTTTATTTTTGCTTTTATTTTTGTTATTTACATTATTACCCTTGTTTTATTCTATTATGTATTTGTATTATAATTCATCTTCCATTCTATTACGGCCATATCACATTTTATTCGAGGCATTACAATTTTCGTTTTGAAATAAACCAACATTCCAAGTTCTAAGGTTCCAAAGAAATCGTACTCTAACTTACTGGGTTTCGATTTTTCTCATCAAATCTAAAGAACCTATTATTTTCCTTTTAACATCAAAGCACATGGGTTAAATAAAAACTTATTTTTGGGAATTCGAAATGTTGTGTCCTAACTCACTGGATATGACATTCTGTTATCTCGAGATAAGGATTTCCAAAATTAAAGGCAATATTCTGTATTTGGGAATTTTGAGAAATTGTGCCCTAACTTACTGGGTTTCGTTTTCTCGTGTGACCCAATAATTGAATACCCTTCTTAAAATTAAATATATGAGTTTTAAAAGTTAAAAGACAAGCTTGGTTTCGGGAACTCGAAATGTCGTACCCTAACTTATTGGGCGTGACATTTTACTTCTTCGAAATAGGAGGGTCTTAGCATCCATTTTAATTTCTTAAAGTTTTCCTTTAAATAAACAGGATCGTATTTTAAAATCTTTTCAGATTTTCGACATAAGGACATCAAATAATCAATTAGGTACCAATTTTGGGTGTCACGAGGGTGCTAATCCTTCCTCGTGCTCAATCGACTCCCGAACCCTTTTTTCTAAATTTCATAGACCAAAACTATCGTTTTAATAAATCAAAATGTTTTAACAATCAATCTTAAGGTGACCCGATCACACCTCAAAAAAGATTGGTGGCGACTCCATTTTCGTTTTTAAAGTCGACCCCGTTTTCCAAACATAAAAAATAGTTTCGACAATAATTATATTAAAATATGATTAAAGTATTTATTATTATTAAATTATATTTAATAACAATTCTATTAAAATTTAATAACAATAATCATCTACCTAAAGATTTTTTTTGCTAAGGGTACTCTGGTCATTTTAGTTTTTTTCCTTATGCTATTAAAACATTTATTCCATTCAACCGAACACAAGAATACTATTATAAATCTATCACATTCCATTCAACTAAACAACTGAATTATTGATTACAACTCTATTCCCTTACAGCAAACCAAACGTGATGTAAAAATTTAAAAAATATATATTAATGATGTAATGAGGGATATTAAATGATTTATGGTAAACATGATAATCAATGGTTGTCTGTATCAAAACAAACATATAAATACTTAAAGCTATCTAATCATTAGCATTAGAACTTATTATGGGTTGGGATATTCGTTCAAGTTTAGAGGTTCGCTCGAAAAGTAAAAGGGTTTGGAAAAAAATAAAGGCTTGAAAAATGAGATTGGACAAAAAATAAGGCATGTTTTCTAGATGGGAAAACGAGTCAGGCCTCGGGTAGCATTTTTTGCCTAGGTCCAACGCGACCCAAATCAACCTAAACCTTTTTTTTTGTTGTTTTATTGTCACTTCACTGTCTTTTTCTGTCATTTTGCTATTATATTGTTACTATTTTATTGTTATTATTTGGATGTTGTATAACTTTTGTTTTATTGTTATTTTTGATACTATTTTATAGGTATTTGTGTAACCTTCCCAACTTGGCCTAGACGATATACCTGAATCCAGGAGATTACATCGATCACTGGAATGACCTAATAGCGATCGGGGCTTATAAAATAGTCATTTTAAAACATTTATTTTATTTTGGTAGAAAACTTTAGTCTATTTTCAAAAAAGTTTACAAGTTTATCAAAAACTGATTTAGCTTAACTTTCCTACGTAATGATGACTACTTTTAAAAACTTAATTAATTTCTGGTTTATTTAATACTTAAAAATTTATGATCTAACAATGGATAAATTGATACCTAAATTAGTTTTAATAGAAGTTGTATTCCAAGCATAAATAATTAAATTCCCTAATTTTAATAACCTAATCAAAATTAAACGTCATGCATGCTTAATAATCCCTAAAAAAAACTTAAGTCTCATGCTTTAGTTTAAATAAAACATTACAATTTTTGAATAACGAAAATTTTCAAATAATTAATCCAAAATATTATAATAGTCGAAACCGAGCAGAGTCCTTCCAAATGTCGTGTCCGCATCCTAACCTGGCAGGTTGTCTGTAAAGATGGAGAATAAAGGGGAGTGAGCTATGAAGCTCAGTGTGAGTTCAATCACAAGAAGATGAGTGCAAATAGTAGATAGGTCATATTAAATAATAATGCATAATATAATTGCAATCAAATAGCAAATCAGAGTTTCAATTTTTTTTTAATTAACCATCAATAATATCACAGAATTCACAAGAGTAATTTCAGAATATCAATTTTTCAGTTCATCTCATCGTTGCAATATCTCAATGTTCATCACTGTAACGCCCCAAAATTTTGTGTTTTTTATGTGTTAAATTTTGTCATAATTAAGCATCTGCTTTGGTGGGTAAGGGCCTTGAACGTGTTTTTGAGGTCATGGGTTCAAATTTCGCTTTTGGGAAAATTTAGTTATTTTTGTCCTTATCCCTATATCTGTTTATTCGACTTGAATACTATTTTCGCTTAACTTGTGTCAAGAATGAGCCTATTGGTTCGGTGGTAAGAAGTCAACTTGCTTTTTGGTCTTGCAAATCCCCCACGTTTTCCATTCCTGTTTCACGTTCTTTTTGTTTTGTTTTTTCTTTTTTTCTTTCCCTCTCTTTCACCCACGCCTACTGTTTCATTATGTTCTTGATTCCTTTGCTATTTTGTTTCAATTTCTTCCCTATGTTGTGGTGTGTGGTTCAACCTTTGCCCCCTTTCGCGATTTTAATTTTTTGAGTATTTATGAGTAAGTGTTTTCTAATGATTTTTATAAGGTTTTTTTTTTCCAATTCTTTTTAAGGGAAGTGACTTGATTTTTGGTATATGTTTGGATGCAATTAGGAGAAGATCGTGAGAAGGTAGAACCTTCGATGAATTAAGTTCTCGTTTTAATTTGTTGTTACGGTCGAGGGTAAGTAGTTTCGTCGTGTAGAAGTTGTTTTTGTTATGTTATTAAAGGTTCTTTTAACGTTGGTGGTATCAATTCAATCAATTGGGGTTAGCAAAAATTGTCTTGATTAACATGTATGAGTTGTCGGTTTAGGTATGGGACTACTAGTTCGTGAATCTACATCATAAATTATTAAGATGTGTATTTCTAACTCGAAACCACCATGAAAAATCGAAAAAAAAAATCTAGAAAACCTCATGGAAAAATTGATATTGTTGTGTGTCATACGGCCGTGTAGGTGTACACAGGCGTGTGCAATTACACGGCTAAATCAAGTAGACCGTGTGGGACATACGAGCTAGTCAGGTAGCCCGTGTGGGCCACAGGGCTGGCCATTTGGGGCGCATGGGCCCAAATTCTCAAAATTTTCATCCAGGGCCATTAAAATTTGTAATTTATAATTAGACCCTCCATGAGGTTCATACTACTTAGGTAAGATTCGAAACCTGGTATTTGTTATGTTTTCGGTATGTGAGTATACATGTATGTTTTATGTGTTGATAATTTCGAAAGCATGCATGATATTTGTATTCTGTATTTCTGCTAATTTGACTGCATGCACTGGGGTAGGATCTAATATGATGGAGGAAGTGTTGGCAGTTTAACTTATCTACCTTATCTAGTGGCCGCACATTGCATCTGGTAGCTAGACTGCACTGATTTTGTAATGTGACACATGATCACATATCGGTGTGTGGGGTTGGATAGGAACTTGATACCCTAATTTGCTTTTGAAAGTAATAATACGTCTGATCTGTTTTTGTACAATATTTTAAATATGTAACTGAGAATGGTTTGATATGTATATCTTGTGGTATTTACGTATCTGGTTTATTGTTTGAATTATTATGCACACTGAGCTCGCAAGCTCGGGCTTTTGTATGTATCCTTTCAGTTAATCAATAATGTTAAGGCAGGTCGACGTGGCGGGAGCTTGGTTATTAGATTGCATTTTCTTTAGTATTGCTAAGTATTGGTTTATTTTCATGTGGATTGTTTATTTGGACTTGTTGGGATTATTTTAAATCTTGGAGTTTATTTTACGTTTTAAACTGTTTTAAATGTTTTTTTTTTTAAATTATATTAACTCTGTCTGCAAAATGTGGATTTTCAATAACAAACTGCATTTTCCAAAACTGAGTTTACCTATGAAATTCCGCTGCAAACTTAAGTGTTTTATGAATGTATAACAGAAAAAACTTAATGAATCGGTTAAGAGAAGCATTTTCTCAAATAAAATTGGAATTTTAAATTATCAAAAGCTAGCACTATTTTTACAAGTTTCAAATGATTTTTGAATTTTCAAAATGAATCGTATTAATTTCTCCAGATCTGGCCATAACGTCTAGGTCGAGTTTAGGGTGTTGCAACTACTATGCATATGCTTATTAATGTAATGCAATTTCAATTATTAGAAAAGTGTCCTACCCCACAGCTACACACCACAATAGGAGTTCCCTAAAACTCCTTTACCTTTACACCATATTGTAGATAAACCACTCATCGCTGTGGACGAACCACTCGTTATGGATAAACCATTAGTAATAAAAAGGGTGGGTGAACCACTGAGGTTTTTGATAAAAAGTTTTTACAAAGAAGCTGTCAGTAGGTTGTTAATACATAACATGTTTGTAGATTAAAACTACTAGTACGATATGGTTAAACAACTCATTGTTGCACATAAAAGTTGCTAATACAGTGTGGATAAACCATTCAAACAATGCAAATAAAAGCTACTCAAATGGTGTGGATAAACCACTCAATGGTACAGATAAATTGTTCAACTTCCTTCGTTCATATCATCCCACCCCATGTAATGCAATATGGCATGCTCAAAATAAATCAATATAGTAGTATTTTATATGCTTTTAACAGAACATTATGATAGCTATCATTATGCTTATAACGATTCGATTCAGTGACAAATATTATGCCTATAACAGATTGATTTAGTAGCAAAAGGCATGCTTATCATGTGTTCAGTTTAATAGTAACAAAAGGTAGGTGATAAACCGTAAAAGTAACATATTTTAGGCCCATATTTAGCATACTTTTGGATAATTTAAACCTCGATTTATGTAAAAAGGTGTTCTTAATCCTTTCTTTTCATGTCTTATACTCAGGAAAGCACCCACGGATGAAAAGAACGTACGGGCTTAAAACAGGCCAAATGGCCAATTCACGAAATCGACACGGCCTAGACTTTAAGCTACACGGCCGTGCTTCATTAAATTACTAGAACACGACCTGGCCACGATTCACACTGGCGTGTGCCATGGCCGTGTCCCTGTCGCTGGAAAGAGAAATTTCATTCGGGAAAGGATACTTGGAGGCAAAGAAACACATTCCAAAGCCTATTCAAACACCCTATTAGGAATTCTACTTAAATTAGGATACTTAGGGGCCAATTAAGGCATCTCAAAGTCTATATAAACACCCAAGGGGGCAACTTGAAAGGGAGTTCGGCAGAAGCCGAAACCTGAGGCAAGCTAGGCCAAGGAGCCAAGCCGGAAAGGTCGGAATTGTGGGAAACGCTTGAAGTTAGCCAGTTGATCCATCCCAAGAAGCCAGAATTATACTCAAGATGGTGGAATTCTCCTTCAATTCCTTCAGGGAGTTTTAGGAATTTCTTATATTTTGTTTTATCTTTTCTCTTGAGATGTTTTCTTTCTTAATTATGAACTAAACCCCTCAAATACCTGAAGGGGATGAAACCTAGATGGATTTTGTTATTTGATTTCTAAAGTTATATGATAATTGCTTAGTTTGTTCTTAATTATGTTGCTTAATCCAAATCTAATGTGCTTAGGTGGAGGAGGAATAGACCCTACCTAAGAGTAGATCTAACATAATTAAGCGGAGTTGATAAATTGATAAATTCGTATTTCCAGTAGACTTTGTCATTTTAGACATGGATGAGGACAATAATATTCCTTTAATTTTAGGAAGACCCTTTTTAGCAACTGTCAGAGCTAAAATTGATATCTATGTAGGAGAACTAATATTTCGCGTAGGCGACAAGATAGTCACTCTTCAAGCTCTTGACTCGGCCAGAACATCAAGTGATATAGAGTACCAACCTCGTGTGCTATATCCCGATGCAATAAAGAAAAACCACACAGAGGAAGAATTCGGTGAACTTACACTTCGTGTAGACGACGAAACAATCACTCTTCAAGTAATAAAGGTACGAACGATAATTTTATTGATAACCATTTGGTTCAACCTTCTTTACAGGAATCATCACGAAATCACCTAGCTGAGCTAGATCTTAGACCTTGTGCCAACAAAGAAGAATTAGATGAGGAACGAAGCCTTAGGGTCGAAAAACTAGAAGAGTGGACAACACAATTTAAAAAAGAACCGGAACCACACGAAGTGAAACTGAAGGAGACCTCAGACAAGCTGATAGGAACAACAAATCACATCAAAATAGAGGATAGGGTATTGTTGAATAAGGAAGACCCTCGAATCACCAATTCAGACCTCAAGATAAACGAAGAAATCACTTTTAAGGTACTTAATGTCTTCCTATACAGCACAGTCGAGGTAAGCAATCCTAAATTCGACACTTTTGAGGTAAACATTACTCGACTTAAACTATATATCCATAACCGAAGTGATCGCATGAGAAAGGATTTTCACCTCCTCAAACCACCATGACTATACGAATAAGAGGTAAAGTCTAGCTTAAGACTATAAACGAGCGCTTCTCGGGAGGCAACCCGAGCACTAACCCTATTTTTACATATTTTATTTTTTATTTACTTTATTTTATTTTATTTTATTTTTCTCTTTTATTTTTCCTTTTAGCACCTAACCATAAACTAACCAAAGAGCAGATTTCTAGGCCACACGGCCCTACACACGGGTGTGCTCGTGGCCTTGTGGAAGCCAGGGGATGAACCATGGGCGTGCCAGTAACCGTGCACGACATAGAAAAATTTCTTTTCCCAACACGGGTGGTGATAATAGTCCATGTCAATGCCGACGCCCCGTGCAAAGTTACTGACTTGTTAAGCACGGGCTAAACACGGCTATGCCTTCCAACCGTGCTAACATTCTGACTTATCGAACACGAGAGGAGCACACCCGTATGAAATGACCGTGTGAAGAAAGACACGGGGGTGCCACTACACCCACGGCCATGCCCGAACACCCTGAACGCGTCCAAAATTCAAAATCCCAAAACACAGGCTACATCTCTATTTAAACCTCATTCTCCCTTTTTCTAGTTGTCTTTTATTTTCCATTATTTATTTTTATTTTTATTTTATTATTATTATTATTATTTTTTCTTTTTTTTTCTTCTTATGTTTTATGATATTTAGATTTAGCTTAGGACACAATAAAATTCAACCGACTGCTTCGAGGATTAAACTTCAAACAGTTCGAACGCTTCCCCACGATCACCTCCAATCCTATTCGGTCTCTTTTCATTGACTTCATCCAAAATTCAGAAAGTTTCACTTCTCTCCCCATCTTATGATTTTATGATTATTTTGATATTATCTATCTTTGTACATTGAGGACAGTGTACATCTTAAGTGTGGAGGGGTTAACTATAGTATTATTTGAAAATCCTTGAATTATGCCTTGTTCTAAAGTAAGTTTCTCATATTATGATTAGAATAAAATTTTTTTTGATTTATGATTTTTATTGATATGTTTTTGAATAAGTCATAGTTAATTGTGCATTGATGATTAAATTTGAAGAATACTAGGGAATCAAGCATGATAAGTCTAATTTTCAAAAATTTAAAATTTTTAGGTTGTTAACCTGAATTTGAATGTTATCTTGAAGTTTGAAGTTTACGAGGCTGATATCAAAAACCCATAATCTTTGTGAGATTTTGAGCCTTATAGAGCATATATTATTTTTCATGCTCGTTTTTTTTTTATTATGAGTGTGTCAACTATGAACTGTTATTCTAGAACTTGCCTTGATTATACATGTCAAGACCACAGTTATGATTTGATATACCGAGATGATAAAGGCACTTAGGTTCTAACCCACTTACTCCACTAAAAAGCCAACCTTCATAATTAACCCCTAAGTGAACCCCGTTGAGCCTAACAACCCTTTTTATTGACTAACTCACTAATATTAACCCAAAACCCTTTGTATTTGTTATCACCATCCCTTTTTAATTACCTTTTTTGTCGAGATTTGATTTTGAACAAGTTTCCTAACTATGTTCTATATTTCAGTTGTAAAAATTCTTTCTTATTATTATGATAGTTTGTTCTAAAAAAAAACGAAGTATATTCATTATTAGTTCTATGATTAAGTGAGCTTGCATGTTCAAATTCCAATCCTCAAGGAAAAAGCTCGTATTATTAGTTTTTAATTAATGTAAGATTAAGTTTATTTTTTCTAGTTAGGAAATTTATCAGGTCAATCTCGATTCTAACTTTCTAATGCAGCCTTTATCCATACCCCTAACCTAAGCCCCGTTACAACCCTGACAAAGACCTTTTGATCTGTTTATCATCTCATTTTACAGTGGTGGAGATTTGATTTTCAGGCAAGCCTATGGGATTAACTTTTCATGTTCGACTTATGAGTGCTTAATATTGACCCTTAAACACTTTTTGAGTGATTTGAGTGAATCTTTTGTGAGGATATCAATCCTTATCGGTTTTGAATTAAAGGTAATTATTTAGATGAAGGGAAACACCTATATTTTCGTGCTACAAAAATATGACCTATACTGTTTGAATCTTTAAGACTCTTTGAATTGAATTATCCATGTATAAATTATCTATGAATTATGATGAGGCATTGTTGATAGAAATTATGGATCATGGAAAGTTTGTTTTAATTGTAACTTGAGAATTTTACTTGAGGACAAGCAAAAGCTTAAGTGTGGGGGTATTTGATAAACCGTAAATGTAACATATTTTAGGCCCACATTTAGCATACTTTTGGATAATTTAAACCTCAATTTATGTAAAAAGGTGCTCTTAATCCTTTCTTTTCATGTCTTATACTCAGGAAAGCACCCACGGATGAAAAGAACGTAAAACGGGCTTAAAACGGGCCAAATAGGCCAATTCACGAAATCGACACGGCCTAGACTTCAAGCCACACGGTCGTGCCTCATTAAATTACTAGAACACGGCCTGGCCACGATTCACACGGGCGTGTGCCATGATCGTGTCCCTATCGGTGGAAAGAGAAATTTCATTTGAGAAAGAATACTTGGAGGCAAAGAAACACATTCCAAAGCCTATTCAGACACCCTATTAGGAATTCTACTTAATTAGGATACTCAGGGGCCAAGTAAGACATCTCAAAGTCTATATAAACACCTAAGGAGGCAACTTGAAAGGGGAGTTCGGCAGAAGCCAAAACCTGAGGCGAGCTAGGCCAAGGAGCCAAGCCGGAAATGTCAGAATTGTGGGAAACGCTTGAAGTTAGCCAGTTGATCCATCCCAAGAAGCTGGAATTATACTCAAGACGGCGGAATTCTCCTTCAATTCCTTCAGGGAGTTTTAGGAATTTCTTATGTTCTGTTTTATCTTTTCTCTTGAGATGTTTCTTTCTTAATTATGAACTAAACCCCTCAGATACCTGAATGGGATGAAACCTAGATGGATTTTGTTATTTGATTTCTAAAGTTATATGATAATTGCTTAGTTTGCTCTTAATTATGTTGCTTAATCCAAATCTAATGTGCTTAGGTGGAGAAAGAATAGACCCTGCTTAAGTGTAGATCTAACATAATTAAGTAAAGTTGATCGAACGCCTAAAGATAGGGTTACGAGATTTTGTCGGATTAGGGTGAAACCTAATATGGGAGTCCATTGATCGATTTACTACTATCCTAGGGGGTTATTATAAGCGAACAAGAGTTCCACTAATTAACCTAGGGTTAGACGTTATTCGCCTCAAGAGAGGGTTTAATATAGGTTAGGGAGTCTTACGGATTAAGCTAAGTAAAAGAAATCATATAATTTAGGGTTAAATAACAAGTGAAGTCTAGGTGGATTCTTCCTGAGGGTATCATCGTAATCAACTGAGTTTTCCTTAAAAGTTATCTTCCTATTCGTCCTTTTTGTCTTTGTATCCTTAGTTTAGTCTTTGTCAATATAGTTTAAAGCAACTTCACTCTATTTTTAAGGTTAAATAATAAAAAGAAAGTTAGTATTAGTACTCTTAGTTCTTTTGGCTTCGATATCTGGTCTTGCCTAAGCTATACTAGTGTTCGATAGGTACACTTGCCTTTAATCGTTGTCAGAGTTAGTTTCCAGGTTTGATCATTCTTTTATAAATTTTAAAGCTCTAATTTCAGCGATCAGTAGGATGTACGGAAGATCACAAATACAGATACAATAGACATATATATCATTTTCAATTCATGCAATTATATATATAACATTAATTCAGCCAATTAGGTCATGGGTTCTAACATTATTCGTATTCTTACTTAATTAAATAAAATAAAACACTAAAATAGTTTGGGGATCGTTTAAGGACTAAACTAAATAAAATATAAAATTATGGGTCAAAATTGTAAAATTTAATAAATAGCGGACACACGATCGTGTGGGATACTGTAGACCGTATAGAGGGGTTACACGATCGTGTGGCCAGGCCGTGTAACAGACTGAAGCCATGTGATAATTGCAGTATTAGGGTACAGGGGAGGCACATCCGTATGGAAGGTCCTAGGCCATGTGAGAATAAAAATCCTAGGGTTTCAGAGGGAACATGACCGTGTGAGAGGTCGTGTGGTCCACATGCCCGTGTGATAGATTGTGTGGCCTTAATCATAGCCACAATTTACCCTGATTCGCTTGTAAAAAAATACACACCTATCACTGGTATCTCGAATGACATTTCTCGCGCTCAAATCTGGTTCAATGTACCTAAAATTGGTCCTTCAAAAGACAATTTCACACGAGTTGACGTTTGTTTTCTAAGATTTATCAAGATTTTTTGAAAGATTTGGCAAGAATTGTAAAAGATTGATTATATTGAATGAAGAATTAGCTTCAGATAAGAGTATTACGTAAATTCGAGATCTATTCTTTGCAACGATATGTTATTTACCATTTTTCTTGGCAAGGATTAAGGATGCTATTTGAAGAAAATTATGAAACTGATAGAGAGAACGATTGTATGGAGGATTATTTGATTCGAGAAACCAAAATAATTATCAACAATTAGGATGAAAAATGGTGTAAAGAAAAAAAAAAGAAAAAAAAAAGAGAATAAATAGAAAGATGGAGGACAAATTCTATTAGGATTTGGAAAGGAGCAAATTGAAATTCTAATTAGGAAAAGAAGATAAAAAGATGGTAGAATTCTAGCTAGGAAATAATTGGGTCAATTCTTAAGGCTTGTGAACCCTAATTGCTGCATTTGCAATTTTTTCAATATTTTGCCGAAATTTGAAATTTAAATTAAAGGGAAAAAATGCTCAATCCTTATTCACTTAAGAGAGCTAGTGCCTTAACCATTGGGCTATTGCCCATTACTTGTTTATTTTTTACACTTAATCATAATGATATGTTTTTGGGACGTTTTTGGTGAAATTATGAAAGAAAAAATAAAGAAAGGGGATCAAACTTGAGTAAACAATGGGAAGAGTGACATGTTAACTATTAGGCTATTACCCATTCTTGTTAAGTTCTATCCCAAATAATATTCATTTTAGTGTGATTTTTATATTAGGTTGCTGAAAATTAAAAGAAAAAAAAAATGAGAAAAAGGGTTACTTGAATCTTAGCTTCTAAGGAGGAGGCACCAATGCCTAACCACTCAATTTATATCTTATTTCTTACTTAATTTAGTCACTCAATTGTATATATTTATTTCGAGCTCAACTTAAAAATATTTTATGAACTTACACATTTACTCAATTTTTATCTTATTAACTTATTTAACTTTATAGTTTTTTACACATTCCTATTTTAGTTTATATACAATAATTAATACTCATAGTCAAGTCGCATTATTAATATTTTAATTTATTTTACTCCTTTTCCAATTAGGTCCTAACTCAATTTCAAATTAAATCTCGTAATAAGTTTTATTTTAAATTAATTAATATAGTAATACCTGATTATATTATTTTAATAATTTTAATTAATTATTAATTACCTTAATTTCGGTATTTGTTTCAAACTCTCAATTTATAAATGGTCAAAGATAATTTTATAAATCGGGGTGTGACCACTTTTGGTTTTCACAAACCCAATTCTTCTAAAACGATTTTTTGGGTGTGACAATTTGTTTGCTAAGTTATAACTATTTTAGTGTTATTTAAGTATAAAGACTTTTTTTAATGTATTTTCAATTTATTAGGAAACATTTCTTTTAATGTTTCTAGTGTAGTTGATGTATTATTTATTTTTTAATTTTTTTATATAAAAAAAATCTAAAAAAGTTTAATACTGATGAGTTGGATCGAGCTCGGATTTAATATTTTTAATCTGAACCAAATTTATACAGAATTTTAAATCTATTTTTTACCCGAACCTAAAAAGAATTTAAAATTTTGCATCAATTGACTTCACCGATGATCAAATCTAATCAGCACCTTCAAATTTAATTAGTTAATACGGAGTACTAATATTATTCATTGATATGATACAAATAAATATTATTCATTCATAGGAATACATAGTATATCACTATATTGGCATACAATTTTCCAATTATTTACAACTTTTAATGGCTCCTTGGTTGTTTGATTGTATAATTTGACCTTATAAGCTGAGGTCCCATTCAACTTTGCTCGACAGCTCGAATTTTATTTTATTTTAAAGAAAAATATTTAACTCCTGAGGTTTGATAAAAGAAATATTTATTTTTTATGCTTTGAAAAGTATTCTCATTTCTTTTAAGGTTTGATGAAAATTATACTAAATTTAGACACATGGTCATGTGAATTTAATCATAATCAATTTTTTAAGTGATAAAAGTCTTCTAGGTAGGGTTGAACTTGATTGAATCAGATAAATTCTCACTTGTTATATATAGGACTCTATATTTATCTAGATGAAATCGATTGAAAAATTTTCATATGTTGAATATTTTGTGCGTTAATAAAAATTATGATTAACGAGATACTATAAGGGGAGACGCGATTTTGAGTCTACAAGTGAGGTTCTCTTTGAAGAAGTATGAACAGCTTTGTTATTTTTGAAATTAAAAATATTTTACATTGAAGTATATTTTTTAAAATTAGTGTTGAAATGGTGGAGCCACCCAAATTTTAGTTGGCCTTTGGAAAGCGTTGAAAGATGTTAACTGAGAAGTGCGTTAAGAAAAATGAGTCCAGCTTTTAGCTACCTACTTGGGTATTGTGGCCTCATTCGTTGTTTTTCGCCCATTTCTTATCATCTTATTTATTTTCGGCAAAAGTATTATAGAGGTTTAGTGTTAAAAGTTAGATTATATTTTATTTTTTATTGAAAAATAAATAAATTAGTTTTTATACTTTAAATTAAAAAGTAAATTGATCATTTTGTTAAAATTTTCATCCATTTGTAATATTAAAAACTGACGTGATTGAAATAATCAAACAGTGACACGTGATGTGCCTTATTTACCTCATAATGATGTATAGGAACCTGCTTTTAATAGTAAAATTGGATGAGCATTTTACAGAATGATTAATTTGTTCTTTGATCTAATGTATAAAGACTAATTTGTATATTTTTTTAGTAAAGAGGAGAATATGCAATCCAACTCCTAATACAAGAGCCTCTTTTATAATTTTACCAACCGACTAGAAGTTTTTAAAAGTTCAATTCATGAATGTTTTTTTTTTTTTTTGGATACTTTATTATCCTTGTTGATAATAATTCAAAAGAAAATATTATTATTGTTGATATGTATGGCAATAATTATTTTCATAATTATGAAATAAAATTATTGCTATGTAAATATAAAAGTATTTATTAAACATATTTTTCTTAAAATATTCAAACTACCCAAAAAAAATCTATTTTTAAAATTATTTTTAGTTTCAGAAAAATTATTATATATACTAAAATAAAAGGCTAATCTTTTTCAATGGTGTTGAGAAATATTGCATTTAAATCTTGAGGCAGCCACCAATAAAATAAGGAAAAATTTACCCAAAAAAAATATCTCTTCTTGCAACCATAAACAAATAATTAAAATAAAAAAAAAAGACCATTTCAACGTGAGGATCTTTCTTCAACCGCACATTCACTCTATATAAAAAGAAGCTACCGAAACCTTCCACAATAGACACCTTTTACCTTCTTCTTTTTTACATAAAAATATTATGGGCAAATGTCAATTCTAATCCCCCCACTTTTAGATTGTAAGAATGATTAAATTTTAATTTAAGCTCCATATTTCGTTTAAATTTGAGATTTATATAGATACACTTTAATTTTGACATAATTTGATACCTCAACTTCTATAATGTTATTAGTTAGCTTAAATATTTTATTCTAATTAAAATAATGATGTGAATTTTTAAAAATCTTTAGCACCGTTAAAATTCTTTCTTATATTCAGGTCTATTACAATATTATTTTTTTGTTATGTCGATATCAAGTTTTTTTTTTTTTTCAAAATGGCACACTAACACAAAAGAATTCTAACTGTGCTAACAAATGGATCTAAATTTTTAATTCTGATAAGTAGGAAGGCTAAATTCTTAAAAATAGAAATATAGAGATTAAATTTCAAATATATAAAGAGTACAAAACTTTTGAATAAATTGTAACCTTTAAATTTTTACACTATAATTTAATCAAGAAATAAATAATTAACCCAATACAAAATATGAGTGAAAAGCATACTAGTTATAAATAACCCAACAGTGCCAAAAAGAAAAAATACTATTTCAAAAAGAAGAAGAAAAATAAAATAAAAATAGTTGACTCATTCTTCTTCTTCTTTTTAACTTTTAATAATAATAATAATAATAATAATAATAATAATTCCAGAAATAAAAAATGCAACAATTTTCTTTTTTCTTTTATTAATTCAAGACGTTTCGATTTTTGAAGAGTCAATTACCTTCCAATTTGGCTATTCCTTGTGATAGAGTAACTAATAAGATGGTTAGCTGTTAGTCAGTTGTATGTTAGTTGCTAGTCAGTTTTACTATTAACTGCCTATTAACTCAGCTTATTAATACCGCTTGTAATCCATCGTTCAATACAAGTGAAAAATATCAATAATGTTCTCTTTCTGTTTGTTGTATTTTCTTGTTCATCTTGTATAGTTAACATGGTATCAGAGGTTCACTAGTTCCTGGGAATGCTTGTTGGTTCATGTCTCTTTCCTTCAGTCCACCGAGTGCTCAGTCTGCTGTACCAGCAATGAACTCTCCTCTTTCTGATGCGGTTGTGGATGGTAGATTTTTCTCGACCAAGAAAATCAGTGTCATTCTTGATGAGTCTAACTATTTGTTATGGCGGCAGCAAGTTCTTTTGGCCATCAAAACATACAAGCTTCAATGGTTCTTGGATGCTAATACGACACCTCCACCTTCAATGCTTCCGGATGGTGATGGAGTGCTTCAAGAAAACCCTGAGTTCGCTAAGTTTGAGCAACAAGACAGTGCGCTTGCTTCTTGGCTTCTGTCTTCTGTTAGTCAGTCCGTTCTTCCTCATCTAATAGGTATGGATAATAGTGCTCAAATTTGGAATGCCATTGTTTCTTTGTATGGCAGCAAAACAACCTCCAGATTGATGTTTTATAGACGTGCTTTGCACTCTCAACGCAAGGGTGATTTGTCCATGAAAGACTTCTTGATGAAAATTAAAGGATACTGTGACTCTCTTGCTAGTTGTGGAGAGGTCATTAGCGATCAGGAACATGTTACTGCTATACTCAATGGTTTGTCACCTGAATATGAATCGGTCATCACCATTATCACAGCTAGTCCAGTACCTTACAGTCCTCAAGGTGTGACTACCATGTTGATAAATGCTGAGGCTCGTCAGCAGGTCCTTGTCCATGAGGTTACCAGTTCAGCAAATGTTGTCACCAGTCAACCCACAACTTCCAGTCCGTCTTCACCTGCCTATCGTCCCTCCTCCAACAATAGAGGTCGTGGACGTGGACGATCAGCTTATTCACACTTTCAGTGCCAGCTTTGTGGAAAACAAGGGCACCTTGTGGATCGATGTTATCACCGTTTCGATACAACATACAAGAATGAACAATCTAAACCTCCTCCTCCTCCGCAGGCAAATATTTGTTACTCGGGATCACCCATGGTTTCTTGGGCACCGTCTCCTACATCTCATGCTCCATTTTCCACTTTTATTCCTCCACAAGGATGGTTCCATGCTCCTGCACAAGCATCTACTTGGTCTAATCCTTTTGTTACAAATACTCAACAACCTGTGGGTGTATCTGCGTCAGCCACTACTACTCCTCAGGCCCTTATTGCAACTCCTGAGATCGTTGGCGACAATGCTTGGTATTCGGATTCTGGGGCAACTCATCACCTCACTCATTCAGCATCTATGTTGGGTACAACCACCTCTCATACAAATCCAGGTAAAGTATATGTTGGTAACGGTGCTGCTCTCCCTGTTCTTACAACTGGTCAGTCTTCTCTTATCACTCGTCTAAGAACACTGTTCATACGTTCTTTACTATTTGTTTCTGGTATAACAAAGAATCTGTTATCTATTTCCCAATTCACCAAAGATAATCAAGTGATGTTTGAGTTCCTCCCTACACAGTGTCGAGTTTGTGACCTTAACACCAAAGAGGTGCTGCTCCGGGGGTCATTACACAATGGACTCTACAAGCTGCATTTACCTGGAACCTCTTCTACTGGGTTGTCTGACAAGTTGGCTCGCTGCTGTTTCGTCAGCTCTACTGTTCCACTATCTGTATAGCATGCTAGATTAGGCCATCCATGCAAGGCTATACTTACTAAGGCCTTATCAAATTGTAATCTGTCTATTGGTTCAAATAAAGATGATTTTCATTGCGTTGCATGTCACTTGGGCAAAGAGCACAAATTGCCATTTGAGCGATCTTCTACTGAGTATACTGCTCCCCTTCAGTTAGTAGTTGCTGATGTTTGGGGACCAGCACCAGTCCCTTCTAATGGTTTCTCCTATTATGTAGCATTCACTGATGCATACTCACGATACACATGGGTATATTTTCTACACAAGAAATCAAAAATATTCACTATGTTTCAACAGTTTCATAGACAAGCTGAACGAACTTTGGGGTGCCAACTTAAAGCTATACAAACAGATGGGGGTGGGGAGTTTCAGGCTTTAAAATCGTATTTGACTCAGTATGGAATTGTCCATCGATTTACTTGCCCCTATACGTCTGCTCAAAATGGGATAGTAGAACGCAAGCACAGGTAAATCGTGGAAACTGGACTCTCCATGCTTGCTCATGCAGCTATGCCTTTAACCTACTGGAATGATGCCTTCAGCAGTGCTACTTACTTGATAAACAGGTTACCCTCTACTTTTCTTGGTCACATTTCACCATATGAAAAACTGTTTCGAGTCCCACCAGACTACACTTTTATGCGTGTGTTTAGATGCATGTGTTTTCCCAACCTACGACCCTATAACTCCCATAAACTACAGTTTAGGTCAACACCATGTATCTTTCTAGGATACTCCACCTTACACAAAGGAAATCATTGTCAAGATGCCAGTGGCCGTGTATATATTACTCGTCATATTACCTTCAATGAAGCTGTTTTTCCATTTCAAACTGTCATATTCAAACCTATTCCATACCACCATAAACCACAAACTAGCTCCAGGTTACTTGTCATGTCAACATCCAAACCTACTACATCATTTACTCCACAAAGTCTTAATCTGCCTACTGCTCCTCGGTCATCTTCACCTGCTTCAATACATACTTCTCCCACAATCTCTCATCCTAGTGTTTCCAACACCATTTTACCATCCCATTTGGACTTGCCTGTCCCTGCTCCTTCTAATATCCACACCATGGTCACAAGAAGTAAGGCCGGGATATTTAAACCGAAAGCTTTTATCAGTACTGTTTCCAATGACTCTGACAACCTTTCTGGTGACATTCATGCTGCAATGTCTAATGCGTCTTGGAGAGCTGCTGTGACTAATGAACTACATGCTCTCATCAGTAATAACACTTGGAGTTTGTGTCCCTTACCTGCCACACGAAGAGCAATTGGCTGCAAATGGCTCTTTAAAGTAAAGAAGAAGGCTGATGGGTCTGTGGACAGGTATAAAGCTAGATTAGTTGCCAAATGATACTCTCAGCATGCTGGTGTTGATTTCCACGATACTTTCAGCCCTGTGGTGCGAGCCACAACTATTCGCACTATCCTAGCTATTGCAGTTATGAAGGGCTGGCCATTGCGACAAGTGGATGTTAATAATGCTTTTCTTAATGGGGAGCTTAATGAGGAGATCTATATGAGTCAACCACCGGGTTTTGAAGAGATTGGACCACATGGTCAACTGCTTGTTTGTAAGCTCAATAAGGCTATCTATGGTTTAAGACAGGCTCCTAGAGCATGGTTTCAAACCCTCAAACATTTTTTGGTTGCTGAACTTGGCTTTCATGCATCAAAGGCCGATCCATCATTATTCATTCGCGCAAACTCAACGAGTTATTTGCTTCTCATGGCATACGTAGATGACATCGTCCTCACAAGCAGTTCCCCCAAGGAGATCGATAGTGTTGTCAGTCAGCTTCACCACAAGTTTGCACTTAAAGACATGGGTCAGCTTGACTTCTTCTTAGGAATCACTGTTGAACATACATCGCATGGACTTTTCTTGCATCAGAAGAAGTATATCACTGAGATACTCCACAAGACAAGTATGTCAGAAGCCTCAGCTACTCCAACACCCATGGTGAGTGCCCCCAAGCTAGTTGCGTCTGATGATAGTTTGCCTTTTTCTGATGGCCATATGTACCGCAGTGTTGTTGGAATGCTGCAATATGCATGCATTACTAGACCTGACCTAGCATTTTGTGTTAATAAACTGAGTCAGTTTATGAATTCTCCAACCGTTGCTCATTGGAAGGCAGTCAAACGGGTATTGCGATATCTCCTTGGAACTCTTGACCATGGACTGTACTTCACCACTGGGCAGTTTCAGCTAACATGCTATTCAGATACGAACTGGGCATCATCTGTTGAAAATCGTCGTTCTACCACTGGTTATGTTGTCTACCTAGGACATAATCCTGTTGCATGGAGCTCCAAAAAGCAGCCTGTTGTATCAAGGTCATCTTCCGAAGCAGAATACAGAAGTCTTGCCAATTGTGTCTCTGAGTTGCTATAGGTACAACACCTGTTGCATGAACTTGGAATGCCTCTCAGTCGATCTCCTGTGGTCTAGTGTGACAATACTTCTGCTGTTTCTATGGCTGTAAACCCCACTCATCATGCCAGAGTAAAACATGTAGAGATTGATCATCATTTTGTTCGGGAAAAGGTCATCGATGGCACATTACAAGTCAATTATGTTCCCTCTGAAAAATAAATAGCAGACATTCTTACCAAGCCGATTACTCTCAAGCAATTTGCCAACCTGCGTTCTGCTCTACGTATCTGGTCCAAAGTTGAACAAAACGAGAGGTTCAAGGAACGGGGAGAATGATAGAGTAACTAATAAGATGGTTAGCTGTTAGTCAGTTGTATGTTAGTTGCTAGTCAGTTTTACTATTAACTGCCTATTAACTCAGCTTATTAATACCGCTTGTAATCCATTGTTCAATACAAGTGAAAATTATCAATAATGTTCTCTTTCTGTTTGTTTTATTTTCTTGTTCATCTTGTATAGTTAACACCTTGTACCAAAAAAGTGATGCTCTTTCTCTTTTATAAAGGAAAATGCTGAAACTTTATACAAAAATAACAGAGCAAACAAAACAAAGGAGGGGAGACAAAGCTAAATCCCAGTCAATAGGTTTATCGTATGCATTCGGTCCTATGTAATTCATCTTCGAGAGACTAAGGAGAAGTATTAACACTGAAAATAGGTAAGAAAATATTTAATTGAAAGTCAAACTCATAATAAGATGAATAAAATAAAACCGTCTGAGCTAAATGATGAATCACTTTATTTATATCTCTCTTCATTTAAAAAAAAGGATAAATTAATAAAGAGTGATCGAAGATAACTACAAGCTTGAATAAGTAAGCAAATTTAGAGAAATAGACACTCTTTTTTGTCAAAACACTGACTACAAGAAAACAATCTGATTCAACGATTAAGGAGTCCGAACTCTGCCTATGAAACCAAAGTAAAGCTTCTCGAATTACCTAAATTTCAGCAAGGTGAAGATACCACACACTAAATGCATTGCCTGAGAAACCTTTCACAAATCTACCATTATGGTCCCGTGCCACATCAGCAAAACTCATGCGCCTCTCAATCGAAAATGACGCAGCATTACATTACACTCGCTCCACGTTATTTTTTTTAAACAAAATAGTTGTTGATATTAAATCTAAGCTATTTAGATATTAATTATAAAGTTAGAAATACCTTTATTTTTTCGCGATATAGGTAAAGTGATAAAAAAATTTGTTCAATATTTGGATACCAATTTTAAGTGCAAATTTGAACAATCCCTCCTTTATATATCATTAAAAAAAAAACAGTTGTTTTCCATTTTCAAATCAATACTATTACTATTATTATTTTAAAATTTTTATTATTATATATTAAAAATTTATATCATTATATAAAAGCTATCCCCTTCTAAAAGATTGGTATAAACACAAATTTCGATATTAAAATTTTGAAATTGTTGAAGCAATTTTTGAGCACTGCTTAGATCAATGCCAACTAGTTGTGGCACCGCCTACTTAGAAAACTTGTCATGTTTAAGTTGACAAATTTTGGCAACAAAAATTCTTGGGCTTTGATTCGATGTTACTTTGGACGATTACCAACCTATTTTTTTATATCCAAACTACACATTACAACATATCTTGGAGATTGGTTTAAGTTAGGATCGAAGTAATCAACTTTCCAAGTTTGGTGGATCCAATCGAATTGGGTAAAACTTGGAAGTATATCTCGGAGATTCAAGACTTATCTTGAGCTGATTGAAGATATTTTTTTTATGTTTATTATCTTGCTTGTTTCAAAGGAAGATTGATTGTAATTGATATAGTATGTTAGCAAGTGTAGATTCCTCATGAATTGAGGAGACTTGTATAGGTGATGTATTGAATTGGGAGCAATTATTTTTGTTCATTGAGAAGTGTTTCTTTTGAGTGCATCAAGTGAAAAATTGTAACACCCTTATCCCGACTCCATCGCCGGATTAAGGTTAGGAGTGTTACCGGACAGATCGGAATATACACAGACAAAATCATATATTCAATTATCATTCTCAGACATAATGTCCTTTAATCAGGTCCTCGAGACCTTAAGCATGCTTATAAACCGAGTCGGGACTAAACTGAAACACATATGAAATTTCATGAAAATTTGAAACGTTTCTAAAATACAGGGGAGGCATGCCCGTGTGCCACAACCATGTGACATTATAGGCCATTTACAAGGCCAAAATGCCAACCAAAAAGGTTCATACCTATAAGCATCATTTACCAACACATATCAAGCATATATGGCAACCAAAAACATACAAATAGCCAACCAAATCATGCACATTTGATCACTAAGATAATCACAACTATATATTAAATTTTCATTCAATATATATATTCAAAACCAATACTAAACATACCAATTTGCATAACTAAAACTCAATTATATCTATACCATTTGTCTATATACTTACCATCTCATAACCATTCCATATATCAACTAATCATATCATAACAAATTCACATATCACATTCATCTAAGCATGATACCAAAACATAACTAGCCAAATCACATGGCTAAGTTCACTTTACAAATCATCACAAGAACTAGCCTATACATGCCATATTTAGCTATATACATATCCAAGGTGTACCAAAATGATATTAGTAGTGTGATGACGATCCTTGATGGTCCCGAGCCTTCAGTAGCTTTGACGACCTATAAAACAAATTAAACACACACAGAGTAAGCTTTCCAAAAGCTTAGTAAGTCAATATATGGAAACTTAGCATAAAATGCATATGTTTGCTTTGATTCATACAATTTTGACCACATTAGCCATATTCCCAATTCAAAGATCATATATACACATATCTCATTTCATCAAAACCTTATACAACATATCATCAATTCCATATTCATAGCATCATAGTAAGATCATATTGATGCTTACCTTGTATACACAATTAGTGTATAATCAACATAACTGAATTGAATTTACTATCACATATTTGTTCATAGCTCGGATTTGCAATCAGTATCATATACTTGCCCGTTGAACAGTAATAAATCTAATAGGATACTCAGAAAACTCAAAATAATCGTACAATGCCAACGTCCTAGACGAGGTCTTACATGCATTCGAATATTAATGCCACTGTCCCAGACAGGGTCTTACACGAATCAAAACGATGCCGATGTCCCAGACATGGTCTTACACGTAAGTGTCATAATGATGCTAACGTCCCAGACGTGGTCTTATACGCAAAGTTTATATTGATGCCAACGTCCCAGACGTGGTCTTACAAATAATCATATATCGATGCCACTGTCCCAGACAGGGTCTTACACAAATCTCAAATCAATGCCAACGTCTCAGACGTGGTCTTAAATGATAAGACAGAACAGATACCTATGTCAAGATTTGTACGAGGCTTCTCAGACTTAGTCAATATACCGAACTTATCTCGGAATTCAATTACAGAATTTCTCATAAGCATTCATTATCATCATTAAACATATGAACAATTTCAAATGCATACATATTCATTTATTTGTATAGTGACTTACCTCGGATTCGGTTTATCAGAATAGAAAACGGCTACTCGATAACTTTCACTTTCCCGCGATCTAAATCTGTTTTCCTCGGTTCTTGATCTAAACATATTCAGAATTAACCCTTTTATTCACTAGTTCATTCAATTCAATCTAAAGATACACATTTAGGGTAATTTGCAAATTAGCCCTCACTTTTGCACACTTAATCAATTTAGTCTATTTTTCTCAAAACATCAAATTCACAAAATCCACTTATACACAAGCTTGGTCGAATATACACTCATCACATACAGGCCCACATTTTTCATCAAATTTACAAATTAGTCCTCCAAAATAACATTTTCTCAATTTAGCCTTATTTAGCTAAATTCATCAAAAACTCAAAAACAAACTATGTCAAACAAACACATATATTTCATATTTCATCCTCAAACACCATAAAACTTATGAATTCATCAATGACTTATTTCAAAAACTTCATCAATACACAAAATTGAGATATGGGCTTGATAGTAGACGAAGCAACGATTGCAAAAATGTAGAAATTATCAAAAACTGACTAAAACACACCTTAAATTTGTGCCTCAAACTAGCCAAATGTAAAAAGTCATTCTTATTTCTTTTCTTTCATGCATTCGGTGGAAGAACATGAAATTTAAGCTTATTTTAAGCTTTTGATTTCTAATTTTTATGATATAAACTAAGTTACCATTATAACCTTTCATAATAATACATATATTATACATAGTTACAAGGTTATTTATGACTTTTGCCACCCACTTACTAAAATAATGGCTATTTTGCCACTTAAGGCCATTACCTTACAAAGTCATAACACATAAGTACTTTAACATATATCATACAACTTTCACATTCAATGCAATTTTATCCTTTCGTCAAATTAAACACACAGACATACAAATTAGTTCACGGAAATTTATCACATGCTTAATCATATACCAACGGCATAGAATATAATATTAAAAATATTATACGGACTCGGATTCGTGGTCCCGAAACCACTGTTTCGACTAGGGTATAAACCGGACTGTTACAAAAATCATGTGTGTTACTTAGTTAATTTTCTAAGTTTTCAGGTGGAAAAGTTAGAGGAAAGTTGTCTAGATCTTAATAACAAAAGTGAGGAGTCTAATCTGGTAAGTGTTAGAAGTTGTAATAACTTATTTTATGAGTTTCTAAGATAGTAGATTATCTCTCTAGGAAGGGCACCGCCAAATGTAGGGAAACCAAACTACATAAACATATTGAGTGTTCTTTGTTTTCTGCCTTGTTCTTTCAATTGTGCCTAAGGCAGTTGCTGTTAGTCGTAGAACTGCTTCTGGCATTGCTCGGTTTCTACTTGCAAATATTAATTTTGGAACTAACATGAGACAAATTTTATTTATCAACGTTGAAAAGAGGTACAGTCTTAGGATGTTTCTTGATTACAAATAAAATTCATTTGATTCTTATCTTTGGTGACGCTTCAATTCAAGGGTTATCTAGGGTTGATCTTGAAACGATGTGATTTGCTTTTAGTGTTATTGTGGCTTCCTTTTGAAACGGATTTTCACCTCCTTTCTTCAGTTGAATAAGATCAAAATATGGCTTTATTCATAAACAAGATTTGACCTTTTTTCTCCGATTGAACAAAATCGAAACTTGGCTTTCTTTAGAACGGATATGGTGTTTTTCAAGTTTTTTTTCATAAATTTCTTGAGAGTTTGGAGAGAGCTTCAAGTCTATAAAATTTTCACTTTAGAGAACTTCTGGATTTCTTCATAAATTTGACATATTCTTCATAAAATTTTCAATTATAATATAAGAGAAACAAAGAATATTACTACGGTGTAAACAAAGAGTTTAAGAGTAAGCATTACACAATCTCCAAGAGCATTTTTTTTGGAAAAAGAAGAGATTAGATTCCCCATTTTTATACCACATATCCTATTTTGTTTTGATTTTGACATGAAGAAATAAAGTGATTTTTAGAATTTCTAGAAACTGAATAGAATTTTCAGAAATTCACTTGTAATAAGAATTGAGTTATTCATTACAAAAAAAAAATTCTTTTATGCCAACAATTATATATTGTGGTGGACTTTAATCTAAATAAGATTCTTCGGCAAAAAGGGTCAGAATGAGAAAATAGGATGATCCAGATTTATCAAGGCTATTCAAGAATTTCAATCTTTGAATTGAGGGTTCGTTCATAGTGTAATACTTATTTGATCTTTTCAATTGTTAGAATTTTTTTTCTTAAATCACTCATGGATTTTTCTAGAACAATATTAAGGACCTCATCGAAAAATTACAACAGCTTGCCAAACAAAGGCTAAGAGAAAAAAAAAACAGCTATTTCTAGCATAAAATCTACTGTTGGATTCAAAAAAATCATAGGCCTCAAGCAATTTAGTGAATAAAAAAATACTCGAAAAAATGGCAGAATTAAAACAGATACAGATCAAATTAAAGATATTAAACATAACAAAATTTTGTTCTTGGAGATAATTGATGGGCGTCGAAACCACCAAAAATAATTCCTACAAATAACTCTAAATAGTAGTAGAGTGATAGTAGGGTCAATTCCACAGGGATTGGACTTTTTTTTATCAATTTCTGCGTTTATCTTGTGAACAGAACGTTTGTCGTGTCAAAGGTCGTGGCGAAGGTCGTGCCCACGACTTCAAACGAACCTGCTAAAAAATAAATAAATCAGAGGGGTTTTAAAATGTTTAGAAACTGAATAATTGAAACAGCATAAATAGATAATTAAATAAATTAGAAATCAAATTGAAAATTAAATTCGGGTTTTGTAATCAAAGTAAATAAGCCTTAGCCTTAGACTCGATAAATTCTGTGTCAAGAAACGATCCTCGAAAATTGATCTTCTCCTCCAAACGATAAGCTAGTTATAACGATTAAGAACGTCCTAACCACCAATTCTTTCTGTCGTAGCTGGTTCCGGTACGACCTGCAAACCAACTCTTATCGATTATCTAACCGAGAAACATGTGTTCCCGATTGAAGATTCTGGTAGCCTTGCATTCTGAAGAACCCAACTCGAATCAACGGCCTCAACCACGTGGGTCGTTTAAATCCGATCACCTCTTCCTTGATTTGTTCTCGGAAACCCAAATACAGCACGGCCGACTCGAATTTCCAATTGTCGTCAAATACGACTCCAACCCAACGTGCACTTTAACTTGGAATTGGACTCAACCTTAAGGGATGATTTGTCTATCCCGATACTTATGAAAAAAGGTGAATACCGATTGGAAGGATTTTTTGTGCGAATACGAATCTCACGATTCCCGACCGGAAATAACACCGGCCTAAGGCCAAGATAGAATTTAGTGTATCATGAATTTATTCATGCTTGCAAGTTATGGAAGGTGATTGGATTTGTATGATATTGCGAGAAATTGGGGAATAAAAGAGCTTAGGGAGAAATTGGACAAATTTAGAAAGAACAAAGAAATTGAAATGAAATGGACAGAATTCTCACGTCAAATTGAAAGAGAAAAAGAATAATTGCACTCCAAATTGAAGTAGGAAAAAGATAAAGAGGATAATTCAACTCCAAACAGAAATAGGAAAAGAACTAATTGATTGATGATTTTCTAAGAACAAAAAGCCGCTATTTATATGCATGGGGTTTACTAAAAAAAGCCTAATTTAATTTAATATAAAATCTAAAATAATTAAAAATAAATATAAAATAAACTAAAATAGGATTTTTATTTTTGGCTTTTTACAAAGTCAAATTTATTTGATGTGTCCTTAGCTTCCTCCATCTTTTTTATTTGCCCCATTTCTATGATTTCCTTTCAATTTGGTCCTTTTCAGCTTGCTTTTGATCAATTGCATCCCTGACAAAATTTAAATCATAAAAATACTAAATTAGCAGGGATTGATTCAGAAATAAACCAAATTAAACAAAATAAATCATGCAAATTAACATGTTATCAATAATTTTGATTGAGTTATTAATATGTTTTTTTATATAAAGAAAAAAAATGAAGAAAGGAAAATAAGGCAGACTAAACAATACTTATTTGAATTCACCCAATCAAAAAGCCTTCAATTCTTACAAGAGAATAGAAGAAATCATACTTTCATAAAATATCTTAATTGAATTCTATGTAATGATCAATAAATTGGATTTAATTCTTTATCCATACGTGCAAAAATCGTAGCAAGAATCTAATCCATTCCATAGCTATTACTATTTGGAACTGGAATTGTCGAACAAGGAATACCCATATTAGTGTTTAGAAGTTTCAAATAACTATATTTTCTTGAATTATCTGCAATAATTATCTCAAAATAAATCCTTTTAAATCAAGTAAAATCAACAGATAAATAGCCAAATAAATAGCTTAACAAATAAGGATAAGGCTTATGGAATAAGGCATGTCTATCTCATAGTTCCTTTATTCATCCAAATTTGACCACCATTGTCTGGGACGAAATAACGCACATTCCAAAACTCATTTGCTTGTAGAGAAAGCAGTTGTAAAGGCCCAAGTCAAAAGGCCAACATCTCACATAGATTGTCCAAAGGTCTTGACTGGTCAGGTGTTTAAACAAGTGACTGATCAGACATTGAGTCTTCATTGCTGGACATCCTTAGTCCTAACAATCTCTCTTTTTGGCTTTTTAACAAAATATAAGCAAATGGTCTATGCTCCCCCTATCAGCATGCCATTAGTAAACATGAGATACCAAAGATAAATTGAATTAGCTCTCATGAAATATGTTTTAATACATCAACAGTATCTTGCTCACATGAGCCAATATTGTAGCAAATAACCATCAATCGATCATTAAAAACAAAATGTAAGCAAAACACAAAAATCAATGGCAATTAAACTATCAACATATCTCTCTCTTTTTGTCAAAAAAGCCAAAAGAGCCCCTATAAGTTACATTATGTTCCAATTGCTGTTCAAACAGAAGTTTGAACATCCATGTTTGTTTCAGTTTAACCTCTTCGTCCAAAAATTATGAGCCTCAATCCAACCTTCAAATGAAGATAAAATCACCTACAAGTACTTCAAACACTAAATTTGAATGCTTGCAAAAACAACCACCAAGTTAAATCATTTCAAATGCATAAAACCACAATCGACATAAACACAAACCACACTAAACCAAAATCCCCCTCACTCTATGTTCCCCTTGTTTGTTTGCCTAAAGTTTATTTAAGGGGATGGAATGCAACCTTTTCAATAATAAGGGTTGTAGCTTGTGGAACAAAAAGTATCTTTTCCACGAAATCATGTATGTTTGACCTTCGAAATATCCTTACTATGACCAACATGATTTGCAATCTCATGTGTCACTCAAGCATTAACAACTTGCTGATCTTTAAAAACTCAAATATGGTAGACCCTTTCTCATCCAAACTTGCTTCACACCAAACTGTCTTGTCTTTCTATCAATTTGAACAACTGATGCACCAGTTTTAACTTTCTACGAGTCATTTTGTAACTTGAAACAGTAATGCCTAATATGACTAGCTTTTCTATAGTAATGGCAAACCATTCTCCTTATTTTGTTCTTTCCTTTTGTCTTATTGCAAACATGTTATTATCTAAGTGATGTTTTGTTTAGTGTTTCAACATTAGATTGAACAAGCCTTGTTTTTCTCCACTTTTGATCTTTTATGAGCTTGTAACAATGAGATCTAATATGTCTAACCTTTCCATAATAGAAACAAAAATATTCTCTATTTTCACTTATTTTAAAAGAAGAAGTAACAACTATCTCTTTAGATTTAACAAAATTCATATGAGATATAAGTTTCTTACCAAGTTCATTATGACCAGGTTCAAATCTCCCGACAGCAAATATCTTATAACATTCTTTGATAATTTCATCAAGCATTTCATTAGTTTTTTTAGATCAACAATCATATCATCTTTCACTTGGACTTCTATTTTGAGCTTCCCATTTTTTTTTCCTTCAAAATGCACACACCTTCTATCAAATCATCATTCATCTCACATACAATTTCCATTTTTTTGACCATTTGGAAATATGCATATTCTATAGTACTAATCTCATAGTTTGATTCTTCATAAGTTTCACAAGCTATCTGAACAGGGTTTTGAACAGCTGCAGTAAATGCTACATAATTACTTATCTCCTCAATAGAGTTTAAAAATTCGCTTGTATCCTCATCATCACTTGAGGTAATAACTAAGGACTTTTGCTTCTTCCTAGTATTAGCACATTCTAACTGAATATGACCATACCCTTTGCATTCAAAACACCGAGTAACCTTTTTCTTTGGCTAAGAATTCTCCCTATTCATATCAGTCTTCATTGTCCCACCAGAACATGTTTTTGTTCCCTTCTTAAAGGGTCTCTTCATCCTCTTTGTGAGCAAGGCTAATTTCTTCTTAATCTCATCAATGGCTTTTTCAGTATGCTTTCATGTATGAGCAACAGGTTGACCATTGAAGGTAATGTTCTTTTTAGGTCTCAATTTATCACACCTTCTTTGTTCTAGATTTAGCTCAAAAGTTATAAGAGAACCTATCAGCTCATTCAACCTGAGAGTGGTGATATCCTTGGCTTCTTCTATTGTTGTTTCTTTGATAGGAAAATGTTCTAGAAGTGACCTTAGAACTTTTCTCACCAACTTCACCTAAAAAAAACCACTCCCCAAGACAAAATGTCTCATTAGACATGTCACATAATCTAGCATAAAAATTTGAAATAGTTTCATCTTCATTCATTTATTTTCAAATAATTTAGACATTCTAACTACAACATTCCCTTAATGTTGATTCAGCAAAATAAACCATGCTTCTTTTGCTGACTCACAAGTCAAAATCATCTTAAATTACTCCATGTCAACTCCATTAAATATAGCATTTAAAACTTTTGAGTTTTCATGAGCAACCTTTCTTTCTTTAGCAGTGTATTGCTTTTATATTTGGGATGTGTGGTCTCATCAACAGTAATCATAATGTGCTGAGTCCACCCTTTTTCAATAGCTTCCCACGTAGCTTCATTACTAGACATGATGAATGCTCTCATACGAGCATTCTAATATGCATAAATTTCTGAACCAAGTAGTAACGGGAGTTAAGCAATCAAACTACATTCCATCATGGATTCTACAGTTGCAAATGGAACACATGATCACCTTCAAATAACTCTTGAAACTCGTTATGATACAAATTGTTACAAATCACTCATCCCAAAAACCTCACTTACATCAAATATAAACTCTCCAATAAAAGCCTAACACAAGAATGCAAAAATACCAAGTAAAAGATACATAAATAAATGTTCGACATAACAACCTATTTATAGGCTAAATTCAACATCTTCTTCAAGTAGTCTTGATAGAGTAAAACTCTCAATTATAATTTGAATATATCTTCTTGAATTATCTCCAATAATTGTCCCAAAATAAAGCTTTTTAGACCAAGTAAAATCAATAGATAAATCATCAAATAAATAGCTTAACAAATAAGGATAAAGACAAACCTTACAAGATAAGGCATGTCGATCTCATAGTTCCTTCATTCATCCAAATTCGACCACCATTGTTTGGGAAGAAATAAAACACGTTCTAATACTTTTTTTTATGAAGAAAACACTTGTGAAGGCCCAATTAAAAATGCCAACATCTCACTAGGTTGTCCCAAGGTCTTGAGTAATTAGGTGTTTAAACAGTTGAATGATCAGGTCTTAGCTGATGAAGTGATTGATCAGGCATTGAGTCTTCAATGCTAGACAGCCTTGGTCCTAACACACAGTATGTGATGTTATCATTTTAACACGTGATAATTTCAGCTTGACATGTGATACTTTATAATTGGTCCGAATTTTTTTCATCTACACTTAGCCAAATTGAAAATTGAAGTCATCAAATTTTGGCATGCCATAAACCATAGTTGAAGGGTTATTTTGGGCATAATATTATAATATTTAGAATAAATTGAATTTAAATATAATATTTAGGTTGATTAGGATGTTTAGTTATAATATTATAGATGGTTTATACTTTTAATTAATTCTATAAACAAATATATTTTGGGTTCGTGCTATTTTAAATGATTCAAGTTCAACACTCACAAATTATGATTCATGTTTAAATGATTTAAGGTTGAAACAATTTAAGTTTAATATTCGAATTATTATGTTCTAATATATTAATTTTAAAATCAAATAAGATCAAATTTAAACAAATTATTTCATCAAATAATATTGATTAGAATTTTTTAAATATAAAAATTAATATTTAAACACGTATACAGTCGACATATGTTTGTGTTTAATTTATACAAAAAAATTGTATTCATGTCGTATTTGCATTATATAAAATTTATTCACTAATAATTTATTAATTTTATCAATAATTGTCATTTCCCTTTCCCTATTTGTGATTTGCAACAATATATATATATATATATATATTGATTTTGCCATATATTTATTTTATTGTCATATTCATGTTTTGATAATATTTTTTAACGTCTTTCATAATTTGTTTAATTTATCATACTAATTCAATTTAAACTTTGGATTTATCTTCTTAAAATTTATATTATTACATTTTTATATCATATTTAAAATTTTAATAAAATTATTACATGAAGCATAGCATTTTCTACTACTAAAGAAAAAATAAAGTATCTAGCTGCTAGACTAAAGTCCTTTTCGATTACCTGATAGCTCTAGTGTGGTGTGATTTAAAGAATAAAACATTTTAATTTGAGGGTCTACTTGTTTATATGTAAAAAGTTTACGAAATTTTTTTCTATATTTTTCTATGTCTGTTTCACAGAAAGCAACTTGATCAACGGAAAATAATTTAAAGCTCAACGGAAAAACGTAAGTCATTTTCCAAAAAAGAACTCCTCTATAGGTAATTTTATTTTTATATAAAAATTAACTTAAATCAAGCTTAATATTATTATATTGGTAATAATTTTTATTTTTATTTTTTAAAATATTTAAAATATTAATATAAAATATTATATTTTTCAATATTATTAAACAAACATATTTAATTATTTATATTTAGTCATATAATAAATTATTAATATAACTTATTATTTTGATAAATTATTTAATATTTCAATTTTATTTTCATAATAAATTTTAAAAATAATAATTTTCAATAATATTCTTCACATATTGTTGAAAATATTCAATATTAATATTCTAATAATAAATATTTATTACAATTATAAATATATTAATAATAAATATTTTGTAGTATAAAGGTTAAAATATGTAATCTTCACAAATTTGCAATTTAGTCTCTGTACATTTATTTTCAAGAATTTAGTCACTCTACTTTTCATATTTGAAAATCAAGTCCAATTGTTGACATTGTTAAATTTCTTTTTTGTCAATTTTGTTGATGTCGCATTTTCAAATAAAAAATACTCACTTGGTAGTCATGTAACTAAAAAATGACGTTGTAATGAACTTGAATTTGTAATGGCCTAAATTCAAGATTATCGGAATAATGGTTTCGCAACCATAAATCCGATTTAAATAGAAATTTATTTCAATATGTTTGCATGAGTCTTTATATGATAGGAAATATTTTTATAAATATTTATAAAATGTTAGTAATGTGGTATTAAACTTTCGTTAGAAAATTTTAACGTTTGGGTAGGTAATTAAATGAAAAGGACTAAATTGAAATGAAAGTAAAAGTTTAATTATAGATTAAAAGAAAGTATAAAGGACCAAAATGGCAATTAAGCCATTTTGTCTAGATTGAGGCGGTTAATTGAAGAAAAATCTGAGATTTTTAGTTTATTATTATATTATTATATTATTATATATATATATAAAGAAAGGAGAAAAGAAACAAAAGGGATAAAAACAAAGGAAGAAACAGAGAGCAAACGTGAAGGGAGAAAGAAGAAGAGAAAAGAAAGAAAAAAAAAGGATAATATAGTTTTTAAAGCTTGGAGTTTAATTTGGTAAGTTAATTTAGTCCTTTTCTTTTAATTTTGATGCTTTATAAGTTTTAGAACAAAGTTTTGATGAATTTAAGTTGAAATTTTTGAAGTTTCAGAGTTTTTGAATATAGCATATGATGAATAAAATGATGAATTAGTGGTTTAATTGAAAGAATTTGAAGTTAGAATTTGGTAAATGATTTAATTGTAAAATAAGCTATAACAAAACTGTTTTGGACAGCAGCAGTAGAGTAAATTTGAAAAATCACTAAAAATCGTAGAAGTGGAATTAGAAGTTGAATGAGATATGCAATTAAAGCTTATTGAGTCTATTTTCATATGAAAGAAACATGAAAAGCAAAGGAATTCTGTAGTTTGAGATATTTATATTTTTGTAAGACTGGTTCAGAGGGATTTCGGGATCCCCTATTCTGACTTTGAAAAATCATAAAAAATTGGAGAAAAATAATTATGGGCTTAACTTTATATGTTTAGAATCCTGAATGAGTCTATTTTCAAATGAAATAAATAAGAAGGTCATATGAATTCTTTACGAATAGTAATTTGATTCGTAGTGAAGAGAGGTCAGAACAGTCAAACAGTAAAACAGGGGAAACTTTAAGAATAATCTGGTATTGATTGGCCATACCAAAAATTCTGAAAATGTTATGGGAAGAAGATATGTGAGTCTAGTTTCAGGGAAAATTAACGGTTCTTCATTTGGAGCTCTGTAGCTCGAGAAATAAATAATTTAGTGACTGTGACTCAAGTAGACAGCTTTGAATAAGCTAAAAATAATAATAGAATTATAGAAAATGCTACATGTGAACATGAAATGTATTGAATTGATGATTGAATTTATTTATTTAGATCCGAAAACTCAAATACAAAGCTAGATCGAGGAAAGGAAAAAGTCCCGGATTAGTAGATTTTATAAACGAACTAGTATCGAGGTAAGTTCATGTAACTTGAATTATATTCTTAAATGCTTGAAAATTTATGTTATTGATGTGAATATAATTTGAATGTTCATTGTATGAAAATTGATGAAATATTGACATATTTGATAAAAAGGAAAAGAAATCCCGTGAATGAAAGGAAAATTCGATGGATCTCTGAAAAGGAATTGACGGTAAAAAGGATCTAGCCCGACGGGTGATCCTATCCTAATATAGCCCTCCCGAAGAATATGTGGAAAATGGATTTAGCCCGACGGGTAATCCGAATTAGGGTCCAATTTCGCTGGACCGGTAATTCGATCCAAGCTCATTAGAGTAATTGTCGCTGCGGGATTTAGCCTGGACTGTAATCCCGACAATACTCTATGAGTTTATATTGCGTGATTTAGCCTGGACCGTAATCCCGCCAGTAAAGATGAGGTTCGCAGAGTGTGCTCTCTCAAATGAAAATGTGCGCACATGAATATGAATTGACGGACCGGTTTGTACACTAAAGTGTACCTCTGAAAATCCATCGAAATTCCGAGAGTAATTTAACGGGATAAATATGGAAAAATAACAAGGAAATGGAAATCATGATATTGATGAGCTCATCAATCATGGCGTGTATACTATTGATAGATGAAAATTAATGAACTAACTTGAATGTTGAGCTTGTGCATGTTAGGGTATTAATGCATTGAATGGATATATGAATGCTTATTACATTGTATTGAAAATATTAGGTAAGTATAATTCTTGTTACATGGGCTTACTAAGCACAAAGTGCTTACTCTGTTTTCCTTTCCCTTGTTTTGTAGTGTTAAGAGCTCGGAGGTCGGATCGGTGGGAGACTCATCACACTATCAACCCCAAAGATTTTCGGTATTTTAAGAAACTTATTTTGGAAATCAATGGCATGTATAAGCTAATAAAATAAATGTTAATATGAAATGAATATAAGGTTAAAAAAAAAAAATTTAAACTCCGGTAATACCCCGTACCTTATTCTGACAACGAATACGGGTAGGGGGTGTTACATTTGTTGGTATCAGAGCTACGGTTTAGTCGGTTCTAGAACCGATGTAGTGAATACGGATTAGCTATACATGCCATTTAAATTATTTTTTTTGATAGTGTGATATCTCCTGACCGCTTAAATTGTGTTTTCCTTATAGTAATGTCATCTGACCGAGCTCAATCTGAGGAAGCTGAGTCATGCTCGCTTCAATACAAAGAGAAGAAACTAGCGATGAGAAGGCCCGGTATAGAGGGTCAAGGGAGGAGGCAAAAATAGCCTTCTTTCAAATGATGAATAAATGGTTTACCCAATATATAAGAACTAACCGCAGCGGGCAAAGAAAACTCAAGCTCCTCCTGCTCCTTCACCGGTTCTCGAGATTCCACAGGTACAGTGCATCGAATCTGTCGAAAAAGGAAAAGCCCTCGTTGATAAAATCCGAAAATATGGGACCGAAGAATTTTGAGCAGCAGTTGATGATGATCCCGAACGGGCTGAATTTTGGTTAGAGAATACTACTCGGGTTTTGGAGGAATTATCTTGCACACCAGAAGAATGTTTGAAATGTGTTTGTTTCACTCGCTAAAAGACACAAATTTATCATTGGTGGAATACTAAAGCTTCAGTTGTTCCGAAAGAAGAAATTACATGGGAATTCTTCCAGACCGAGTTCAAAAAGAAATATATCAGCCAGAGATTCCTTGATCAGAAAAGAAAAGAATTTCTTGAGCTGAAACAGGCAATAGATCAAGATTCGAGTATGAAAGAGAATTTGTTCGGTTGAGTAAATATGCTCGAGAATGGGTACAATGGAAGTGAATGTGCAAACGATTTGAAGAAGGGTTGAATGAAGAAATTAAGCTACTTGTTGGAATTCTTGAAATTCGAGAGTTTGCTACACTAGCGAACGAGCTTATAAAGCGTAAGAATGGAGCAAAGAAAAGAAACAGTGAGAGGGAAGCTCGAATTTTTAGTAAAAGACCAATGGGAAAATCTCGGTTTTTACTGCTCCAAAGAAATTGAAGAAGTACCAGATCGTTCTACCTCAACCACTCAGTATTCGGATAGAGTGCGAGGTTCACAAACGCACTAATTCAAGACCTTCCACTCCATCGCTGACCGGTGTTGGCGGTGTGTTGGTACCCCTAAGCCAAGATGCCGTGATTGTAATAAAGCTCATTTTGGTGAATGTCGATTTAAGAGTGGGGCTTGTTACCGATGTGGTTCTTTTGACCATTTCCTCGAGAGATTGTCCGAAAGAAGTGAAAAAGAAGTGAATATATATCGAAACCAAGTAATCCATCTTTGAGGGTAGACCATCTCGACCATCCGGTAATGTTAGTGGTAGCCGAGGAGCTACAAAAGATACCGCAAGTAGGCACGAGACACGAGCACTTCCTAGGACATATGTCATGCGTGCATTGAGAAGATGCCTCAAAGACCCGATGTTATTATCGTACATTTTCTTTACTTGAGACCGATATTATCGCATTGATTGATCCTGGTTCTACGCATTCATATATATGTGTAAAACTTGCATGCGTAAAAGATTTATCTGTTGAACCTCATCGAATTTGTTGTTAAAGTCTCGAACCCCTTTGGCCAATCTATTTTGGTGGATAAAATTTGTAAAAATTGTTGTCCACCGATGGTAAGAGGTTATTGTTTCTGGTGATTTGATGTTACCGCCATTTGATGAGTTTGATGTGATATTGGGCATGGATTGGTTAACTCAAAGATGATGCAATGAGTAAACTCAGTAAATGAAAATATATTGTATTGAAGTGTCGAATGGTGAATTACTTCGGGTTAAATCCGATCGATGCAGGGGATTATCTCGATGTGATTTCGCTTGTTATCGCTTTCGGAGGTATGTCAAAAAGGGTATGATACTTTTCTTGCTTATGTATTAGATACCAAGGTATCTCGAGTCGAAGATTCAAACAGTGCTGCGATGGTATGTGAATTTTCGATGTGTTTCGGAAGAGTTACCGTGGTTGCCACCGAGAGAAGAGAAGTGGAATTTTCTATAGATTTGATTCCGAGAACTACTCCGATTTCCATAGCTCCGCATCAATGGCTCCTACGAAATTAAAGGAATTAAAGACACGATTCAGTGAACTTGTTGATAGAGGTTTTGTCCGACCGAGTCATTCACCTTGGGGTGCTCCGGTCTATTTGTGAAAAAGAAAGATGGGTCTTTGAGATTGTGTATTGACTATCGACAACTCAATAAGGTAACTATAAAGAATAAGTATCCGCTGCCCCTGGATTGATGATTTGTTTGATCGGTTGAAAGGTGCTACTATATTTTCAAAGATTGATCTCCGATCGCTACTACGCCGATTCTGAGTAAAGGAGTCAGATGTGCCAAAAATAGCTTTCAGAACCAGGTACGGACATTATGAGTTTCTGGTTATGCCGTTTGGGTTGACTAATGCACCTGCAGTATTTATGGATCTGATAAATCGAATATTCAGACCGTACTTAGACAGATTTGTGGTAGTATTCATTGATGATATTTTGGTTTATTCTCGAGATGAAGAAGAACATATAGAACATTTGAGAATTGTGTTGCAAGTTCTGCGAGAGAAACAGTTATATGCTAAATTCAGTAAATGTGAATTTTGGCTTCGAGAAGTGGGTTTTCTTGGACATATTGTATCTGCTGAAGGCATCAGGGTATATCCAAGTAAAATCTCAGCTATTGTCAATTGGAGTCCACCGAAGACTGTATCTGAAGTTAGAAGTTTCTTGGGTTTAGCTGGTTATTATCGGAGATTTGTACAAGGATTCTCTATGATAGCTTCTCCGATGACTCGATTATTGCGTAAAGATGTAAAGTTCGAGTGGATCGATGAATGTCGCAGAGTTTCAACCGATTAAAAGATCTATTAACGAAAGCACCAAAGATAGTGCAATCAACCGGGTAAGGAATTTGTTATTTACAGTGATGCCTCATTAAATGGTTTAGGTTGTGTCTTGATGCAAGAAGGTAAAGTAATAGCCTATGCTTCAAGACAACTTAAACCACATGAAAGAAATTATCCGGTACATGATCTTGAGTTAGCTGCTATTGTTTTTGCATTGAAGATATGACGGCATTACTTGTATGCGGTGAGAAATGTCATATTTATACCGATCATAAAAGCTTGAAGTATTTGATGACACGAAAGATCTGAATTTAATACAACATGGTGGCTTGAATTGATAAAAGACTATGATTTGATTATTGATTATCATCCAGGTAAGGCTAATGTTGTGGCTGATGCTTTGAGTCGAAAATCTCTGTTTACTTTACGAGTTATGAATACCCGATTGTCTTTGGTTGATGACGGTTCAATCTTAGCTGAATTGAGAGCTAAACCGACATTTTTACAAAGAAATATGTGAAGCTCGTAAGAATGATGAGAAGTTACTGAGTTAAAGGGCACAATGTGAGTCGTGCGATTCGAATTTCAAGTTGGGGTTGGTGATTGTTTATTATTCGGAGGGTAGGTATGTGTACCCAAGAATTGAGAGCTCGTCTGAAAGATTTTACACGAGGCTCACAGGTGGTACTATGTCTGTACATCCGGGAAGTAATAAAATGTATAATGATTTGAAGAAGATGTACTGGTGGCCAGTCGTATGAAACGTGATATTTCTGAGTTTGTATCAAGATGTTTGATATGTCAACAGGTTAAAGCAGAACATCAGGTACCTTCGGGGTTACTTCAGCCAATTACTATACCGGAATGGAAATGGGAAAGAATCACTATGGATTTTGTATCGGGGTTACCGTTGTCTCCGAGGAAAAAAGATGCTATTTGGGTGATTGTTGACCGATTGACAAAGTCAGCACACTTTATTCCGGTACGTATGGATTATTCTTTAGATAAACTGGCTGAATTGTACATATCTGAGATTGTCAGGTTACATGGAGTGCCTATCTCCATTTATATCAGATAGAGATCCCCGATTTACGCCTCGCTTTACGGATAAATTACAAGAAGCTTTGGGTACTCGGGCCATTTCAAGATCGCGCATTTCATCCTCAGACAGATGGCCAATCTGAGCGTGTAATTCAAGTATTGGAAGATATGCTCCGATGTTGTACACTAGAGTTTAAAGGTAATTGGGAGAGGTATCTACCTTTGATTGAATTTGCTTACAATAACATTATCACCCAAAGATTAAATGGCTCCATATGAAGCTTTGTATGGTAGAAAATGTAGAACACCATTGTATTGGACAAAGCTCAGTGAAAAGAAGATACATGGGGTTGATTTAATCCGGGAAACAGAAGAAAAAGTGAAGGTTATTCGGGATAGTTTAAAAGCAGCTTCCGATCGCCAAAAATCATATGCCGATCTTAAACGAAAAGAGATTGAATTTCAGGTCGGTGACAAGGTATTTCTGAAAGTGTCTCCTTGGAAGAAAGTTCTCCGGTTCGGTCAAAAAGGTAAATTGAGTCCAAGATTTATCGGGCCATATGAGATCATAGAAAGAATTGGACCGGTCGCTTATCGGTTGGCATTACCACCAGAACTTGATAGAATCCATAATGTTTTTCATGTCTCTATGCTACGACGATATCGGTCAGATCCTTCACATGTTATTTCTCCGACAGAAGTGGAGATTCAACCGGATATGAGTTACAGTGAATAACCGATCAAGATATTGGCACGGGAAACAAAGGAGCTTAGAAATAAAAAAATAAATTTGGTGAAGGTATTGTGGCAAAAACACGGGATCGAGGAAGCGACATGGGAACCGGAGGAGGCAATAAGGAAACAATATCCAAACCTCTTTTTATCGGTAAGATTTTCGAGACGAAAATCCTTAAAAGGGGGAGAGTTGTAATGGCCTAAATTCAAGATTATCGGAATAATGGTTTCGCAACCATAAATCCGATTTAAATAGAAATTTATTTCAATATGTTTGCATGAGTCTTTATATGATAGGAAATATTTTTATAAATATTTATAAAATGTTAGTAATGTGGTATTAAACTTTCGTTAGAAAATTTTAACGTTTGGGTAGGTAATTAAATGAAAAGGACTAAATTGAAATGAAAGTAAAAGTTTAATTATAGATTAAAAGAAAGTATAAAGGACCAAAATGGCAATTAAGCCATTTTGTCTAGATTGAGGCGGTTAATTGAAGAAAAATCTGAGATTTTTAGTTTATTATTATATTATTATATTATTATATATATATATAAAGAAAGGAGAAAAGAAACAAAAGGGATAAAAACAAAGGAAGAAACAGAGAGCAAACGTGAAGGGAGAAAGAAGAAGAAAAAAGAAAAAAAAAAAGGATAATATAGTTTTTAAAGCTTGGAGTTTAATTTGGTAAGTTAATTTAGTCCTTTTCTTTTAATTTTGATACTTTATAAGTTTTAGAACAAAGTTTTGATGAATTTAAGTTGAAATTTTTGAAGTTTCAGAGTTTTTGAATATAGCATATGATGAATAAAATGATGAATTAGTGGTTTAATTGAAAGAATTTGAAGTTAGAATTTGGTAAATGATTTAATTGTAAAATAAGCTATAACAAAACTGTTTTGGACAGCAGCAGTAGAGTAAATTTGAAAAATCACTAAAAATCGTAGAAGTGGAATTAGAAGTTGAATGAGATATGCAATTAAAGCTTATTGAGTCTATTTTCATATGAAAGAAACATGAAAAGCAAAGGAATTCTGTAATTTGAGATATTTATATTTTTGTAAGACTGGTTCAGAGGGATTTCGGGATCCCCTGTTCTGACTTTGAAAAATCATAAAAAATTGGAGAAAAATAATTAGGGGCTTAACTTTATATGTTTAGAATCCTGAATGAGTCTATTTTCAAATGAAATAAATAAGAAGGTCATATGAATTCTTTACGAATAGTAATTTGATTCGTAGTGAAGAGAGGTCAGAACAGTCAAACAGTAAAACAGGGGAAACTTTAAGAATAATCTGGTATTGATTGGCCATACCAAAAATTCTGAAAATGTTATGGGAAGAAGATATGTGAGTCTAGTTTCAGGGAAAATTAACGGTTCTTCATTTGGAGCTCTGTAGCTCGAGAAATAAATAATTTAGTGACTGTGACTCAAGTAGACAGCTTTGAATAAGCTAAAAATAATAATAGAATTATAGAAAATGCTACATGTGAACATGAAATGTATTGAATTGATGATTGAATTTATTTATTTAGATCCGGAAAACTCAAATACAAAGCTAGATCGAGGAAAGGAAAAAGTCCCGGATTAGTAGATTTTATAAACGAACTAGTATCGAGGTAAGTTCATGTAACTTGAATTATATTCTTAAATGCTTGAAAATTTATGTTATTGATGTGAATATAATTTGAATGTTCATTGTATGAAAATTGATGAAATATTGATATATTTGATAAAAAAGGGAAAGAAATCCCGGTTGAATGAAAGGAAAATTCGATGGATCTCTGAAAAGGAATTGACGGTAAAAAGGATCTAGCCCGACGGGGTGATCCTATCCTAATATAGCCCTCCCGAAGAATATGTGGAAAATGGATTTAGCCCGGACGGGTAATCCGAATTAGAGTCCGAATTTCGCTGGACGGTAATTCGGATCCAAGCTCATTAGAGTAATTGTCGTTGCGGATTTAGCTTTGACTGGTAATCCCGACAATACTCTATGAGTTTATATTGCGGAGTTGCTTTAGCCCGGACTCGTAATCCCATTGTAAAGATGAGGTTCGCAGAGTGTGCTCTCTCGAAATGAAAATGTGCGCACATGAATATGAATTGACGGACCAGGATTTGTACACTAAAGTGTACCTCAAAAAATCCATCGAAATTCTGAGTAATTTAACGGGATAAATATGGAAAAATAACAAGGAAATGGAAATCATGATATTGATGAGCTCATCAATCATGGCGTGTATACCATTGATAGATGAAAATTAATGAACTAACTTGAATGTTGAGCTTGTGCATGTTAGGGTATTAATGCATTGAATGGATATATGAATGCTTATTACATTGTATTGAAAATATTAGGTAAGTATAATTCTTGTTACATGGGCTTACTAAGCACAAAGTGCTTACTCTGTTTTCCTTTCCCTTGTTTTGTAGTGTTAAGAGCTCGGAGGTCGGATCGGTGGGAGACTCATCACACTATCAACCCCAGTATTTCGGTATTTTAAGAAACTTATTTTGGAAATCAATGGCATGTATAAGCTAATAAAATAAATGTTAATATGAAATGAATATAAGGTTAAAAAAAAAAAATTGTAAACTCCGGTAATGCCCCGTACCTTATTCTGACAACGAATACGGGTAGGGGGTGTTACAGAATTTAACGAAATATTTTTAATATATGCAAAAAAAATGTAAAATATAAATTTATAGAAATAAAATAAAGTCAATTAAACAATAAAAGGATAAGAAAATCTCAAATGTATGTTTGATTTATTGAAAATAATTTTTTTTGAAATATTTTAAGAAACTTGTCAAACAACAGAAAATATTTTATATAAATTCATTCAAACATAAAAAAAATATTAACTTTTTCAGAAAAGTAAGTCGTTTTTTAGAAATCATTTTCTAGAAGCCATTTTCAATGAAACAAACAGACCTTAAAATGCAGCTCCAGTTGAGGTGTTTGGCAGCGCACCAGTGAGCATTTCTCATCTCACTATAAGCCAAAATATTCGTTGGAGGTAAAAGCTCCAGTGGACTGATTTGGAAGTCCAAAAACAATGGTAATTATTATTTTACCCCTCCAATTCTTCCTTTATTATTTATTTTATTTGATACACATAACATAAATTTAATATGCCATTATTTAATATAATTTAATTTTTAATAAAAATATTTTTTTATAATTTTTATTTATAAATTCAACATAAATACAATTTAATTTATATTTTATTATTTGATTTAAATATAATTTGTAAAATATTTTGGTATTTTATTATATATCATTTCTAATCTGATATATTTAATAGTCATTTTTTATTCTCACTTTACCTATACAGTTGCTTTTGAATTCAAACACATACCCCATCGCTGGTTTTAATTACACTTCTACAGTATCCAATCACATTGTTACAATAATTAATCTCAATATTATTGTTATTTTCAGTCTCACCGGAAATAAACACGTATTTCCTATCCAAACTAAGCTTAAGTGTCATTTTAACTTTTTTGTGCATGTTGGGGATTAATGAAGGTTATAGCATGGGGAGCAAAGATTAATAATGAAATATGATGAGTCATTGTAAGAGGGAGACAAGGCTTCCATTAACATACAGAGAACCTAAGCTTAATTATTGTCCCTCTAACATTAAAAATAACATGCTGTACCTTTCTTCGACATCAATTCTGCCTTTTCACCTTCCCTTCTGCTTCACTGAAATAGCTTTGATTACCCAACTAATATATATGGGAAAAAGTCAATTACCTTTTTTAGGTTTAATATAAAACCCACTTACATTCTTATGGTTTGAAGTAGGGACTAAATTAGAAATTTTATATTAAGAGATGGAGATAAAAAAATTTAAAAATTAGAGGTAAAAGCTAAAGGATTTTGTGTTATAATGGTCTAAATTGATTAATTAATTCCTTGGAGAGACCAAAAATATAATTTTCTTCATTTGACCAAAGCTAAAAAAGATTAAAACTCAACTTTTAATTTTTAAAAGGGACTAAAAGGGAAATTATATAATTTAACTAAGGGGCAAGATCTTATAAATTTCATTGGGATCTATTTATTAAATAAATTTTAAATAAAATATAAATATCCCTTGTTATTATTTATATATGTATTTTTATTTATTTAATCCATTTCTCAAGTTTTAATTAAAAATAATGGATATTTAGTTATACATTGAAGTATTATAAAATTATATATATTACTTTTTTTCATAAAAAATATATATTTCACTTCAATTAAAATTAAATATTTTAAATTTATATTTATTTTAATTATATATTAATTTTGAGAAGAATTTATTAAATTATATTTATATAAATTAATTAATCACCATTATTTAGAAGGTTGTAATGGAAAAAAATTAAAACATAAAAATAAATAAATAAATAAAGGAAGAAAGAAAAAAAAGAAGAAAATCAATTAATCTCAAAATTAATGTTGTTGGCTTAGTGACAATGTTAAAACCCTGTAAATTTTAAAATCTCATATTTGAGTTTCACTTTTTGTAAACCATGTGTGGTTTTTTTATCCATATTTATTTTTATTTATGTCCAATCATGTACAGACCTTGTACATATTTATTTTGATCTAACCCTAGATATATTTTAGTTATCAATTGAGTTCTGTTTTAGAATAATTAAATACGATTATAGTTATTCAAATACATTTTTTTGTATTATAATAAAGAGATTATAAGCTAAAACCTGAAATAATGGGTAGGCACCTATCGAGGAAAATGCTTAATAAATTATTTCCGACAGAAAATACATTATATTGTTATGAGAGAATATTTGATATAATGTAGGTATATAAGTTTCATCCATCATCAGTAAACAATAACATGACATCATCATTAAATTAAATAAAATAATGGAGGATTTATAGATAAATACTAATAAATTTATTTAAATTCAATGAAATAATAATTAGTTATAAATAAATGCTAAAACTCGAGACTCTAGATTCTAGATTCTATACATAAGACCTTAGACCTTAAGCACTAGACTCGAGACCCGAGACCCCAGATCGTAAAACCCTAAACCCAAGATCCTAAATTCGAGAGTTAATAACATTTATTTATAATAATTATGTTTAATGTTTAATTATATTTAAATAAATTTATTAGTATTTATTAATAAATTTTTTATTTTTATTTAATTTAATAATGATTATAATATTATTATTTATTAATGATATATAAAATGTATGCACCTATAATGCATCAAATATTGTTGATATTATTATTTATATAAATTATATGTTTCCTACCAAAATCGTAAAGAATGAGAGTAAACCACTTGACATCATTTCGTTAGTGCTTTCCAATAATTGTAGCTTATAAGGTGTGGGTTGGAAGATTTGGTCTTGGTTTAGCGCAACCAAGAAAAATATAAGATTCTTTTTTTAAAGAAAGAAAGCTATGGCAATCTCCAATTGTCAATAAATTATTTTATTTCTTGTGTATAATAATTACTTTTCATTTAGGTCCTACCTCTATTCTTTGAATTCTCCGGATAATAATAATAAGGATGATTGCTCAAAACTAGATTTGATAATGGGTTGAGTCACTCGTCCAGACTCAAAAGCCCATTTGAAAAGCGTGAGAATTTGAGTTAAAATATAGGATCGAAAAATAGAATTGGACAAAAAATAATGCTCATTTTCTGAACGGGTCGAGCCTCAAGTAGGATTTTTTTGGCTTAGTGGAAACCAACCTAAACTTCCTTTTCTGCTACTATTTAGCTATCATTTCATTATTTTATTGTTATTATTTGGATATTGTATAATTCTTGTTTTATTGTTAATTTTGTTACTATATTAGAGGCATTTGCTTGTTAAGTTGTAACTATTTTAGTGTTATTTAAGTATAAATTTTTTTTAATGTATTTTCAATTTGTTGAAAAACATTTATTTTATTGTTTTTTGTGCATTTGATGTATTATATTTTTAAAATTTGTTTTATATAAAAAATTAATATGGGCGGGTTGGACCCAAATTTAACATTTTTAATTTGAATCAGACTTGGACAAAATTTTTCAAGTCGGACCTTAACCTAAAAATCGAGCCTAAATTTTATATCAACTCGACCCATGACCAGATCTACTTAAAACCAACTAATTTGTGATTAAGAAGAGTTTAAAAGAAAACTAAGAAATAAGGATGGCGAATAACTATATAATTATATAATTTCAGTTATGTAATTATAAATATTTTAATTAATTACTTATTTATTTTGTAGGATTGTGTTAGAAAATACTTTAACATAAGGTTATTATTTTAAGTAGAAAAGTTAATAAAGTGGAAGGAAAATTTTGAAGTGATATTTGTTCCATCTCACCTCACAGGTATTATTCCAAACACTATAAAATCAGGTAATTATAATTACTTTCATATAAAAAGCTATGAAATATAGGTAGCGTCTCCAAGTCAACTCATTCACTTAAACTACATAAAAAATTAGTATGATTATGCCGTGATTGGTGTTGAGGCCTTGTGTGATTCGAAAGTAATTTCCAATTTCAATTTATAACCATTATGTATACATAATGTTATGCAGAGATCAATTGAAATGCTATCAATTACTTCTTCTTCTTTTTTTTTTTTTTTTGTCAAACTTATAAATAAACTCTCTTCATAATAATCATTTCTTTCTTCATATTTTACCTCAAAAACATAGATTCCAACCGCACTTGAGCTTTCCTCGTCCAAAAACTAAAATATCAAGAAACTGAAAAGCTCCCAAATTCACCTTTGTTGTAATGACCCAAAATTCACAGCATCGAAAAAATGCATTATCGGGCCTCCGTCTTAATAAACCGAATTCGTAAATAATTATTAGAAATATTTATGAGTCTAGTAGTGTATTTAATTAGGCTTTAATTAGGTGAATTTAGCTTAATTAGGAGAAATTAAAAAAAAGAACTAAATTGAATAAAGGGTAAAAGTTTAATTATAGAATAAAATAAAATAAAGGGGATTAAATAGGAAGTTATGCCTATTTCATTAGGTGAGCGGCAAATGGAAGTCTTAGATTATATATTATATATAAATATTATTATGGTTTTATATTAAAATTAATACTACTAAATAAATTAAAATAGTGACAAATGTATGGTAATGATAATAAATATGTGTAAAATATATGAAAATACATTTTTAATATATTTGTATATTTTCTTAAATAATAAGTAAAAGATATTTATTAATTATTATTATATTATGAAATAAAATAAACAAAAACAAGTGTAAGGTGATGATAAAATACAAGTGTGTTAATTAAAATATGTACATTTGTAATATATGTATCTAATTTACTTATTATTTAAGTAATAGATATTTGTTATAATTATATATTATATTATTGTTAAATTTAATAAACAAATATAATACAAAGAAAGTAAAAAAGACTAAAAGGGCAATTAAACCAAAAGCATAAGTTGAGGCGGTTAATCCTTAAAAATATAAGATTTTTAAGTTAAATATATATTATATTATTAAATAATAAAGATATTTATTATGTTTTATTATATATATTATATATTATAATATTATAATATTATATATAGTAAAGTAAAGAAAGAAAAAGAAAAAGAAATAATTTAGGGTTTTCAAGGTTCAAATTCAAATTGGTAAGTCAATTTAAGTCATTTTCTTGTAATTTTTGAGTTTTCATGAACCTAGAACAAAATATTATTAAGTATATGCTGAAAATTTTGGAAGTTATTAGATTTTTAGACATTAATTTTGCTAGTGTAAAAGTCTGAACTAGAGATTGAATTAATAAAATTTCTAATTAGAATTGAGAGATGTATTAAATTGTAAAATAAGATATAAATTTTATATAATAGGGACTAAATTGCAAGAATTTCAAAAGTAAGAATTTATGATAAAAATTAGATAGTTAAGTTTAAGTTTAGTTGAAATTTGAGTAGAAATGAGGTATGAATTGAGATGGAACAATAAATGAATTTAGTTAGAGATTAAATTGAAATTGAGATGAAAGTAGAATAGAAATTCAAGTATTAGATGAAAAATTAATATTGTATTAATGATTATGAAATTTATCTTAATTTTTCGTAGCCAATATCGCACCCGAGGCATCCGCGAAGAAAGGAAAAGAAAAAGTGGACAAGGAATAAAAACGAGAAATCACGGTTTATATTACTATAATTCAAATATATTTATTATTAATTATTATATTTTAATTAAAATGCTTGGTAAATAAAATTAGGTAAGCAATTGAAATGATAATATTGATTTGAATGAAATTGATTCAAAAATGTTTATGGCTATTGAAATTGAATGTGAACAAATTGGAAATTAAAAGTGATTTGAATTAAGTAATTGAATTATGAATTATGTGAATATTTGAAAGTATATTGTTTGGAAACTAAAAGTGATTTGAATTGAATCAAATTGATTTGAATGAAGAAAATATGTGAGTATTTGAAATGTATATTGATTGAAAAGTAATTAGTGATTTGAATTTGATTGGAAAATGAATTAAAAATATGAATTGAATAAAAGTGAATTAAATTATGAATATGTGAATTGTATATTGATTGAAAAGTGGTCTGAATTAAATCGAAGTATGATTATATGTGAATTGAAAGTGAATTTGAAATAGAAAAATGATTTGAATGCCCTATTAACTAGTCGGGTTGAGTCGGATATAGTTGGCATGCCATAGGATTGGAAGAGTACCGGAATTTATTGACTTTGCCGATCAGGCACTATATGTGTCGTATTAGGCACCATGTGTGTCGTTTCAGGCACTTTATGTGTCATATACTGCTTCTGATATATTGACCAGGTACTGAGTACCGTTTTAGGCACAATGTGCCGTACTGGTGTGTTTGGTTGGAATTCATGTATCCGCCAAGGTCCGAGTTTGTTAATAGGGTGAATAACTGAAATGAGGAAATTAAATAAATTTGATTGATCGTACTATTAAAAATATGAGAAAGAAATTATGAGTTGAATTGTGAATTGAATTGAGACATGAGATTTGAAGCATGAACTTGAGGTTCATGAATTTGATAAGATATCAAAATAAGAAGTGAAAATATAATGAATTGGAAATAATGAAATAGTATATGAGTTAATTGAATATAATCATATGAATTAATTATATTTATTTTTATTGAAAAATGTTGGTTTAAATAATTATTGAAAGACTAATGTTGTAAGGTTTTAGATATGAAATAGAATAAGTTATTGAATTGAGATCTAGAAATGAAATATATGAAATAATGATTTTATGAAATGGTTATTGATGAAATGTATGAAATGAATATTGATATAGTAAGAAGATATATAAATTAAAATGAAGAAAAGCTATTTAAGATACATATTACTAAGAAAACTTAAAGTTTTAAATGCATGAATGATTTATTGAAAGTAAAATAGTGGTAAGATTAGTTGTGCATATTTATTGTTTTTACTTTAAGTATTTGAATTATAGTAATACCAGTGGGTATATACTCAGCGTACGGTTTGTTTCCATGCGCAGATTAGGTACAGAAATTTTGAAGAGTTGTATTTGAGAGTACAAGTCTTCATCTCATCACATCTTCAAGAAACAAGAGGATACGTTTTAAAATTTTGAATAGAATGACATGTATTTAGGAAAAATCAAGTATGTTCCAAGTAGTAGTAAGGACTAAATTATAAATTATTTAAATTTATTATTTGTCCGCTTTTCTGTTCTAATATATTAGTGATTAGCCAATAATTACTTTGGCACCAAATGTAATATTCTTATATCAGTTTCCTTGAGTTGAACATAATATAGGGGTGTTACATTTGTCACATCCGTTGCTAGTTGCAGACAGTGGCAGAAGCATCCGACAGTAAACAAGCCGATGGTAAGCACACTGTCTGTTGAGATCCATTCCAATCCTCTGTCTCTTGCCACCATCACCCTTAGGCCTGACCCATCCACCACATCACCTCCGTGGACACTTTTCATCGTTTGTCTTCTACAAGAAGATAACGACCAGGGTCCCCTTCGCTGAATAGCATCCTGTTAAAGGTAGGATGTAACACCCCTTACCCGAGACCGTTGCCGGAGTCGAGTATGAGGCATTACTAGACTTGACTACTAATTCAAGGCATAAAAATTTAAAACTGTCAAACTACGTCATGCTGACTAAATTGACCATAACTCTACTTACAAAATTCGAAATTTAGATCCGTAAATTTTTCTTGAAACTAGACTCGTATATCTTCTTACCATAATTTTTTTATAATTTTCATAAAGCCAATTAGTACAGTTTATTCATCAAATTTTCCCTTATTCCACTGTTGGATGGTTCTAACCAATCTTTACAAAAACTCAGTTATCTCATTGTACAGAATTTCAATAATGTTCTTGTTTATTCTAATCAAAAATAGACTCATTAAGGATTCTAAGCATATAAACTATGCTCGATGATTATTTTTGTACAATTTTTAACATTTTTTCCAAGATAGAACAGGGAATCACGAAGTCATTCTGAACAAGTCTCACTAAAATCTAAATATCTCAGAATATAAAACTCATTTGACTACTCTGTTTCTTTCATATCAAACTAGACACAATAAGCTTTAATTGTACATCTTATTCACTCTCTAATTCCATTTCTCCTATTTTTAGTGATTTTTCAAAATCACGTTACTGCTGTTAACCAAAAACTGTTTCATTGCAAGATATGATTAACTAGTTTATAACCTCCTTACTCCATTTCATTTAAACTCTATACATTAACCATACATATATATATTCTAAAACCAATTCAACCAAAAATACAACTAAGCATAATCATCAAGCCAAAATATAAATTCCAAAATTTACAAGATGGACAAGCCATTTTCGCATGGCTTATACATTAACTAAATATCATTCAAACCTTAAGTTAGCCTATACATGCCTTAAGTTCAAACTAGGTTTATAAGTACCAAAAGAGTTGACAGTGTGGTTGACTTCTCTGAAGATCCTCTGAGCCCGTAGCTTTAACAAAATCTATAAAACAAACAAGGGATACACACAAAGTAAGCTTACTAGCTTCGTAAGTCTTAATCAACTTTAATGTAACATTCAAGTATATAAGCTTTTAAATAAACAATCCTTAACATCAAATAATTTACCAAAACCGAATATCCCATTCCATTATATATAACTACATCGACTTTTACTTCCTTCATGATTTTCAATAACTAATTCACTCATAGTATACATATAACCGAATTCTATCTATCATTTGTACATCAATTCCTTTCATCGTTACATTTATTTATCATCATAGTTTATAATCATGACATTAAAGTATACATAATACATACCTTATAGATGAACTTACCAATTCACTTTCATAAACTTAAGCTTCCATGATTTGTTTTATAACTTTACCATTGCGTAACTAAATTCAGAAATAGATAACTTACCAGCATATAACAAGCTACACACTAAATCAAATCACGTACATCGGCACCCTGCCTGCTGGACTCGAAGTCAGAGATTTAAAACACCGGCATTTAGCCTGCTAGGCATTAAGCCCGAATTAATTCACCGGCACAAGGCCTGCTAGGCTCAAAGCCCGAAATTTCGACATTTTCAACATTCCAACACACATTACTTGATGGTAATAATCACAATTATCACATTTGTAATATATTACTTTCACATATGAAATCAAACCTAATTATTCACAGTATATTTAACAAATAAATTTACTACAAATTCATACCCCTATATTCGGCCAACATATATTTTCATACCTCAAATTTCCAAATTTATTTTATTCTAAGTTCATGAATAATTCTTTGACATAAATTTGATTAAGGACTTACCTTAGAAGTCGATAGATTCGAAATTTCCGGCTATTCGTTTAGTTTAGCTTTTCCTCGCTCCAAATTCTTTTCCTTTTGTTCTGGATCTAATTTGGTTCAAATGAAACTTATTTAGATACATTTCAATTCCATTTAATTCACAAATGTTTGTTAATACGAAATTTCTATTTTTACCCTCAACATTTACAAAGTTACATTTTAGTCCAATTCTTACAAAATACAAAATATAGGAAATTTAAATTAACCCCCCTTAAGGCCGAATACTCTCCATCCCCATACACATCACTATTAATCATTTACAATATACAATAACATAATTAATCTCATATTGGCCGACTATACAAAAATTCATTACCTTATTACCTATGGCCGAACATTAACTATATATATATACAATATATAACCAAATATAATAGCTCAACAAATATCCTGTTTGTTTTTAAACCTATAATAACCCTTCTCCCATCCAGCACAACCAACAAAAATATACCCATGTATGGCCGAATTTAAACATGCTCAATACTCAAAATTTTAATATGGTTTTGATAGTACTCAAAGTAATCAACTCCAATATGTAAAAAAAATTACTAAAACAAAGCTCAAATACCTACCCTGGCATTACATGCAATGACCGAATATGGGGGTTCAAGTTTTCTTCTTTTCTTTGAAATAAAATCGGTGAAGAAGATGGGGGGAGAAGGAGAGATAATAGAATTAAAGCATGCTTCTTTTGTTTAATCAAATAACACATATTATAGCATGCTTATAATATAATAATACTTTAGTTATAATATACTAAGAAAATATAATATTCATAGCATGCTTACCGTCCACTATATTAAAATATGGGGAATTTGACATGCAAGTCCTCACATGCAAGAGAACAATTCAATTAACCCCTCTAACTTAATAAAGGCTACTTTTACTACTTTAACAGTTTGATCTTTCCTCTTAATTTAAGCACACCAAAGCAATTAATTTAACAATTTTCAACACATACCCATTCATAATTATTTCACACAAAAATAAAATATTATTAGGAAATTTTTCGGCTAGGATTCGTGGTCCCGAAACCACCGTTCCGATTAAGGTCAAATTCGGACTGTTACATAGGATCTATACGCATCTAGCCGTTGTTTGAGTTGCCCATCGTGCAAACTGACATTTTCACATTGATACATACAAAGCTCTCTTGATGCCACATATCTCTCGTGACAAATGAATGATGAGAGACCCCAACTTCGGCAAGATCCACCACCATCTGTTCACCCCCAATCTGCCCTCGTTTCGCTCCAAGATGAAAGCATCCAATCCGTGTCCATTCTTTAATCTAGTGGAAACATCTTCGGTGATTTGAAGTCCACTAGACCCACCATGGCGCTTAACAACAAGGCTTTTCCTGTAACCCATCCTTTTGTTGTCTGATGCTACCTCTCGCCTACCTGCCCCTCACCTGATTTCCTCCTCCCCTTTGCTGGAATCGATATGCCACTCGTCAACTTCCCCACCCTCTATGGACAGCGGCGCCAAAACCACTCAACAAATTGTCGAACCACGACGTTACCCTCTTTCTCCTAGATGCTTGGAAAATTGAAAAAACTAAATAGAAACCCAAACCACCCTACTATAGAAGCAGACATAAGTAGACATAATCGTGCCATAAAATCAGACAAAACCATTGTAAGAAAACTTTAATGGAGAAATGTTTCTTCCATGGGCAAAAAGTTCATGAAAGCCTAAAAATTTTTAATTATGTTTTGACTCTCCTGCTTGATGTCTTCGTCCACCGTTTGTCTCTCTCAATTATTCAAGTTCAAAACTCCAAAAACAGAAACGGAAGGAACAAATTCTTCATTTGAAAACGCATAAAGGAACTATAAGCAAAAGGTGACTAACGGCATCGGCAAAGACACTTACGCTCGCCTCTGTGGCGATTAACTCCCCTATTTCTTATATATTCTTTTATATGATTAATTATAAAGTTCATAAATCTAACAAGTTCAATTAATCAATGGGTTATCAAATTAAATTAATTAATTTCTCATGAGTTACTAAATTCAAGTAATCAATTTATAAGTTTATAATATTCCAAATTCATAATGAATATTTAATTAAAGAAATTTAATATTTTATTGAATTGATATCTTTAATTTCTTTTCACAAGAAATTTAATCATTTTAAATAAAATCATTATCAATTAATAAATGATAATTAATAGATTACTTATATGAAATAACTATAATTTTACTTAAACGTTTAAACCATATAATGTTATAGAGAACTAATTTAATAAATAACATACTTCATAATTATCAATATTGTTATATTGTTGTTATAAGTGAAAATCTGTTAAAGAGAGTTTAAAAAAATGATTCTTCTAAAAATTTAACTATTATAACGAGTGACTATTATAAAGAAGATTGTCTATATTTATACGATAATGTAATTTCATTTTTAAAGTGTGTTATGACAAAAAAAAAAAAAAAAAAGCTTAAACTCACTTGCCGTCTTTTCTTTAAGTGTTTTTTTTTTCTTATTGTTTAAAAATAAATAAAAGAAAATGAGAAGAAGAGCATGAATGATGAAACCCCATGTCATGGGCAGCCATCAATATGGAGATGAAAACATGATGCAACATCATGTTGCTTATGAATGAAGGCAGGCAAAGGAGGATTGCCAAAGACCCGGAAGGGGCCAAGAAATGGTAAAGAATAATATCATATAAGCTTTATTTTTTAATTCTAAAATTAAAATTATTGTTTACATCGAATTTTAATTTTTAAAATTTTTGTAAGGTGGGCCATGGATGATTTTAAAAAGAGCGGGTCAGTGAAATCATAAAAGCTGGACACATACGTGGCAGCAAAGCAGAAAAGCTTTTCATTGTTCCAATAGCTGTCAGTTTTAACAAATAACCGGCATTAACTGATCCCGCCCACCTGTCGTCTTTTAACAATTATTTTTATTAAAACATTAAAAAGAAAATGAAAATTTTTAATATTTAACAATTACTTTAACTTTGTAAAAAATATTAACTTAGATTTCATGTTTTAAAGAAATTAGATATTCAATTTACCATATTTATTTTTAACCTAAAATTATTTATTTTGATAAAAGAACATAATTATATTCTGTATTTATACTTATTAATTTATCAAATAATTTTCTAACATAAATTCAACACATAAAAATTTTAACAGTAAAAATTCAATATTTAAATTTTCAACACTTCAATTTACACTTTATCAAACACTCTTTTAATTGTGAAATTACTAAAAGTTTAGTATTTAAATATTATTTTAAGAGCATTTTAAATTTTTTATATTAAATCTAAAATAAATTAATATGATGATATTTGAAACCAAAACATCGAAATTTCAACTAATTCAAATTTATCATTTTAACTAAAGTCTTGTTTGGTTTTTATATAATTTTAAATAAAATTGTTACATAAAATTTTTATATATTAAACTTATAATTGAGTTGGTGTTACTAGTCGAATTGGTTATCAATTGAATATTGGGACATAAACTCAGGTCAATAATGACTAAAAAATATATTTTTACAAAATAAATTATATTATTATGAGTGTTTTTTTATATATATATTTATATTATAAAATAAAATAAAAACTCATAAATGATGAGATTTGAGTCTAAAACATTATGGTTTCCAAACTTTTAATTTTGATTATTTCAACGCTTTATTTAGTTTTTATACATAAATTTTTTTCACGCACAAATTTATTTTTTTAATTAAGTTGATGTTATGAGATAATAAAAAACTTAGTTAGAAAATGGTTAAAATGTTTGTCCTTTACTCAGATATTATATTATTTAGTGGATTCAGATTTTTGTAGATTCAAATAGTCGATTGAAAATGTTAATTTTACATTTTTTGTATACTTAAATATTTGGCGAATAATGATGTTTAATTCAAATTCAAATTTATATCAATCCTTAGTTAATTTATGAATTTGAATTTTTAAGTACAGATTTAGATTTGGATAAGCCAAACATGTAGATATTCAACATGTTGTCATCCCTAGATAATGAAAAAAAAACATTAAATAATCAAAATTAAAATTAAACTCATTAATCAAAATTAATAAATTATTTATTAATGATTTTCTATATAGTTTTAAATTTTTTCAAAAAAATAATTTATGCTTTTTAAAATAATAAATTAGTTTACAAAAATAAAACATATTTTTTATTAATCTATAAATCAATTTCCATTTTTCTTAATAAAAAACATAAAAGTTAAAAATATGTATATATGTTTCGCAAAATAAACGTAGATTAGTTTAAATTTCAAACTTTTAAGAATTCTACCGCTTTCACTTTTTCGCTGTTGAGTCAGCTTTTTTTTTTTTTCCTTCTAACCGTTGTATGATTTTATAGTTATACCCCAACAAAGAAAAAACCCATGTAAATGCTAATCAATATATTTCTAAAAGAAACAAAAATTTTAACACTTAAATTTTCTTATTAAATTATTTAGAGTGGTATTTTGAAAAAAAAATCTCATTTACTAATTATATAAAAGAAAAAAAATATTTTAATAGATCTAAATTTATTAAAATTTTTTAATAGGATTAACAATTATATTTAAAAAATAAATAGATTAAAATTTTAAAAATAAAAGTAGGAGTTTAAATTTTGAATGCACAAAAAATTATAAGGTTTTAAAGCATACTTTAACGTTTTTTTTTAATTTAAAAGTTATATTTATAATTTCAATTACGAATAATATATCGTTATAACAAAATCAATTATGACAAAGCACAACGCGATATGAGAAATAAAATAAAATAAAATATTTTAAAAAATACATGTGATTTATTTATATTGAGTATTTCATGGCTAATGCATATTTATTTAATTTTCTTAAATTTTTTAGATTTTTTTAAATTAGGAAAAATTATGGGTAATTCTAATTTTATATATAAAAACAATGAGGTGTAAAGCAGCAAAGAATAACAAATGAAAACGGCATCGGAAAATAAATAACCGAAAGTTCATGGGTACAACTGCAAAACCAAAGAACTAAAATCCCTACTTTTGAAAATCTCGCGAAATTTCCAAGCCCCCTCACCCTATAAATACATAGCTCGAGTAAAGCTAGGTTTGCCCAACTAAACAGCCAAACACGGCTTTTTAGAAATAATAAAAAACTTTCTCATTTCTTTATTTGCACGCTCTCTCTCCCTTCCGTAAACCCCATAAAAAAAATGGCGACATCTTCTAGACGAACGAGCGGTCCGGTTCTCCGATCCCTCTCCCCATCCGGCCGTTTCTGTTCTCACTACGCTTCTCAGTCTTCATCTTCTTCCTCTTCCTCTGCTTTTGCCTTTTCGAGTTCAAGCTTTTCTTCACGCTCTTCAACTTTCTTTAATCAACACAGATCTATCTCTCCGCCACGTGTCAATATGTACAACCACTCTTCATCGGCGCCATCTGTGCGTTTCTCGCTGGATAACCGCCCGATCTCGCCTAACCGTTCGATAGCCACCATCCGTAGAAACACCGATGCGGTGCAGAATTTAGAGAAGCGACAGCAGAAGCGGACTTGTATGTGTTCCCCAACGACGCATCCGGGATCCTTCCGTTGCAGTCTTCATAAAGGTTTCAATAATTCCAACGCGGTGTCGAGTTACGCGCCAAGCAATAGGCTCAACGCGCGTAGATCTGCGATGACAAACTCGCTGGTGAGGATTGGTGGAGTCGAAGGAGATCTGGTTAAGAGAGCTTTGTCGGCTTTGATTAGGCCTTCCTCTCACCAGCAGCGTCGCCGAGCAGCGTTCCAGCCGAGGCCGAGCCGGCTTTCCGTGATGTCTAAAGCGGAGGATTTATGAAGATTCCTTTTGCGGTATGTGTAATCTTCTAATGCTTTTTGGTTAAGTCTCCAAGATTTTCCGGTGATAGGGGATCGAGATTCGGAGTAACGACGCATGGTAGCGTTGCAGTCAGATTCCGGCGAAGAGGTTGGAGATCTGGACGAAGGATTCGGGACGGATATGATTTTTAGTGTACTCCGGGTGACCGAAACCGTAAAATCCGAGGAACAAATTATCATAAAGTTTGTTGGTGTAAATACATATATTTGCAGGCAATGGTAAATTTGAGGAGCTTTTGGACAGAAAAAGAACCCTAAATTCCCTTAAAATCTAATCTAATTCAATCTAACCAGACTGTAACTCTAATCTAAAAAGCCCAGGCCAGTTCTCAATTTTGACTGGTTTATCATCTCTCTTAATTGGTTTGATAACCAAACACCATTCCATTCCATTCCATTCCATTCCAGCGCAGTTGTTTTCTTTTCCGTGATCCATTTCTGTTGACGTTTTCCGTTTTCCGTTTACCGTTTCTCCATTTTCCATTTTCCATTTTAGCAGTTTGTTCCGTTTGTTCTTTTCCTCTGTTGACTCGTTCTCGTTCATCTGTTTCGTATGTCTCTTTTTTTTTTTCCTTAGTGTTTTTTTTAATGGTGTTTTAAAATGATTTTATTTGATTGTTTTGCAGGTATCTGAAATGGACAACTCCTAATCATGAGTGGTTGGGTTTTAGTTGGAGGCACGCAAGGGAGAATTGAACTGAATGATTTATTAGACCTTGAACTCTAAGATAACTCTTATCCGTTTGCTAAATTTGATGGAAATGAAGGGAATGATGGGATTAAAGAACAAACCCTAATTTACTAAAAAGAAATGTCTATATCCCACAAAAGAGAAAAGCGGATCAACAAGTTTGAGTTGATATTGGTGTTGGTAACATCATGAATTTGATTGATTTTGTAGAAACAAAAAAGTAGGATTAAAATGATTTTAAGATTCTCATGTGAAGTTGTTTTAGTGAAGACTAAAACATAAATTAGATACTCGATTAAATACATCAATCGAATCCATAATCTCATCATTTTAATTGTAGACATTAAAGACAACAGAATGAACCTCTCTAGGGATATCCCCTCAACAACTAATCTTCAGTCCTGCCCTGTTCTCTTATTTTTTTAATTCACAATAGCCACAATTTTTTTATTTAATTATATGGTATACCAAACATTTAATATTTTAAAATTTTTATTTAATATAAATTTTTCAATAAAAAAATGTTGAATAAGATAAATAGGTAGGCGCTTATCATATAATGTATAAAATATTAAATTGAATTTTTAATTAAAAATTAAAATAAAATTATTTTTTTTAAAAAGTGAGATATTTAAATTACATATTTATTTTTCATCTAAAATCATCCAAAAATAATATAAAATATTGTATTAATAGATTAAAATTAAAAAGAAATAGTCTTTTAAAAATTAATATTTACTTTTATTAGACAATATAATTATATTCTATACTTATTTTTATTAATTTACCAAACATTTTAAAGAAAAATTCGACCCTTATAAAAACTTGGGTGTGCTTGGTAAACTAGAAATTTAAGTGCTAAATTTTCAATATTAAATTTTGTAAGTGCTTGTTAATTATGACTCCTATTTTAGTCAAATTCAAGAAGTAATCTCCTAGTTAAACTCTGTTTATTTGTTTCAATCAAACACTGATTAGTTTAGATTATTTTATTATTATTTGACCTATGGATTTAGCCTATAAATAGGCTCTTTTACAACCTTAGAAAATACACCCATTAGAGATTGGAACTCATAACACATTTAGAGAATTTTGTGTTTACATTTTGAGGGTTCTTTATTTTCGGGTTTTCGGGGTTTAGTTTTTTTATCTCCATCTTTTGTACTCTTCATTCTGTTGCCATCATAGTAAAATTATCTTTGTCCGTGGTTTTTTTATCCTCTTTGGAGGAGTTTTTCCACGTTAAATCTGTGTGTTTAATTTCTCAATTTCTTCTACTATTTTTACTTGTTCGTTGCTTAGTCGGGACAATCTTAACAAGTGGTATCAAGAGCTAGTTCAATTTTCATAGATCAGCCCATTCAGATATGGCAGCAACAAGGTTTGAAATTGAGAAGTTCGATGGTGAGACAAATTTCAATCTGTGGCAAGTTCGGATGATGGCAATTCTAGTTCAATCCGGTTTGAAAAAGGTTGTTACCAGAAAAAGCACGAGAATCTAAATAAAACAGAATGGGAAGAGCTTGATGAAAAGGCTTTGTCTCAAATCCAATTGTGCCTCGCGAATACGGTATTGCGGGAGGTATTGATGGAGAAGACCTCATCCGCCTTATGGAAAAGGTTAGAAACTCTTTATGCGACTAAGTCTCTCAAGCTAACCATTTAGTGTTGAAACAACGTCTATTTACATTTCGCATGAACGGTTGGTGAGCTTCTTAGAGATCACATCACCAATTCATTACTCTTTTAAATGATTTAAAGAATGTTGAGGTTCATATTGACGATGAAGATCGGCTATGCTATTATTGTGCTCTTTACCCCTTCTTCATACAAGTCTTTCAGGAGACCACGATTTATGGCGCGAGACAAACTCTCGCTCAAAGATGTGAAGGGTAATTTGTTGAGTAGAGACAAACTTGACAATGAGCTTCATTTTGATAGCAAGGCAGATAGGCAAGCTTCCGTTTTGATAGCATCAAAGAAACGAGACAAAAGGTGTTGCTATTGTAAAAAGTTAGGTCACGTCAAAGCAGATTATTATAAACTGCAAAAGAAAAGAGCTGCTGAGAGTAACGAGGAAGATGTAGCTGGTGCTAATTTGGCCGATGAAAGCGGTGATGATTTCTTGTTAGTGTCAACGAGCGATAACTCCAAGCTCACGTCCGAGTGGATCCTAGATTCAGGATGTTCTTTCCACATGTGTCCCAGTAGAGAATGGTTCTCCACATACAGTTCAGTTGAAGGTGGAGTTGTGTGCATGGGAAACGATTCATCTAGTAAGGTAACTGGAAATGGTACTGTTAAAATTAGGATACACGATAGGACAATTAGGACACTCTCAGATGTCAGGTATGTACCTGATTTACGAAAGAATCTCATCTCCTTGAGTATTTTAGACTTGAAAGAATGCAGAATCAAAATTGAGTCGAGCGGCATTAAAGTATCTCGTGAAGCTCTCGTTTTGTTAAAAGGTAAAAGAACTGGCAGTTTTTATGTTCTGGAAGGTTCTACAAATGATCAGGTGAAATCGGGCGTCCTCGCCTGCATTCAGAGTCGAAGTCCACTCATTTAGAGCGGAAGCAACTTGGTCATAGGAGGAAAAAAAGGTATGACCGTTTTGTTAAAGAGAGGTTCTCTTTTGGATGCAGGTTTTGAAAAGTTAGGGCACTGTGTTCGTGAAAATCAAACCCGGGTTAGTTTTGATTTGGCAGTGTACAAGTCGAAGGCTAGAAGTCTTCCAGCTTCTAAGCATAGAATCGACTCAGTTAATTCCCTGCATGGTTCAAGATAGGCTCGTGGCGGGCTTTGGCAAAGATGGCATTGTGGAAATATGAGTCAAGGTGGAGATTTGTTAATTATGACTCCTATTTTAGTCAAATTCAAGAAGTAATCTCCTAGTTAAACTCTGTTTATTTGTTTCAATCAAACACTGATTAGTTTAGATTATTTTATTATTATTTGACCTATGGATTTAGCCTATAAATAGGCTCTTTTACAACCTTAGAAAATACACCCATTAGAGATTAGAACTCATAACACATTTAGAGAATTTTGTGTTTCCATTTTGAGGGTTCTTTATTTTCGGGTTTTTGGGGTTTAGTTTTTTTTTATCTCCATCTTTTGTACTCTTCATTCTGTTGCCATTATAGTAAAATTATCTTTGCCCGTGGTTTTTTATCCTCTTTGGAGGAGTTTTTCCACGTTAAATCTGTGTGTTTAATTTCTCAATTTCTTCTACTATTTTTACTTGTTCGTTGCTTAATCGGGACAATCTTAACAGTGCTGAATTTATATTAAAAATTTGTTTGGTCAATTAGTAAATGTAAGTACTGAATATAATTTTATTGTTCAATAAAATTAAATACTTATTTTTAAAATATTATTTATTTTTTAAATTTTAGTCTTATTAATGTAATATTTTATATTATTTTGGATAATTTTAGATAGAAAAATAAATATGATAATTTAAATGTTTCAATGATTAAAAAATGATAATTTATTTTAATTTTGTAATAAAATAAAATCAACACTTTTTTATTTCAAGAGAAGTTGGCAATGAAGGCGACATAGGCAACGACGGGAGGGAACCATCAGAGCGAAAATGTAGGAAGTAAAAACAAGAAATAATAGTGGAAAGAAGGTGAGGGATGAGATGAATTTAGATTTCAGGTTAAAAAAGATGGTGTTATTATTATATTAATTGGTTGGACAATTAAATTTTTATCATTCATTTTAACAAATGCTTGGTATGAATTTGTTTTAAGTGATTTGTAATGAAATTTGATTTCGTCTTTAGCATCATTATCCAATTAATTGTCTTTCAAATTCTAAAAATTCATAAATCCTCTTTGTTATTATTTTGATTTGAATAAATAATTTAATTTGACAATGAAAACTTAAATTAAAAAATAATCCATTTTTACAATGGAAAGTTAAATTCAAACTTTTATAAGCTTAAAATGATAAGCATAGGAAATATTTGAGAGAATGAGCAAGAAAAATAGCACTGATTGAGAAAGATGAGAACGAAAAGTGTGGACTTTCAGAAAAAGTAGTGAAAATATATTAAATTTTAACCAATTTTAAATATATAATTTTTTGAGTATTTTATATATTTTATAAACTTTAATAATTTTTTTATTTTTTTAATTTTAATTTTAATTTTCTTAATTTTAAGAATCACAACCAATTTTGTATAATGCGTAAATATTATGGGTTAAATTTATTTTTTTTAAAAGAAAGATTAAATTAATAAAATGTGTAAATATTGAAGGCTACTTTTGTTATTATACTAGGCCATATCAATATTCTGTTTGGTGATGAAACTCATTTTAATGGTAAAGTGACTAAAATTGATAACTTATCTAATAAAAGTGACTAAAATAACAAAATTTTGAAATGAGTGACTAAAATAGAAACTTGAGTAAACTCGGATGACCAAAATATTATTGTGGAGATTGACATGATAAAATGACATGGCAAAATTTTATTTATTTAGACACACTTTATTGAAAAAAAAAACATTTTTTGTTTTACTTTGACACATTTATAATTTTATTGGTTTTAAAAAAAATTACGAAAAAAAAAAAATCCAACTTAATCTCTAAGCATACAAGTTTACATGATTAAAATTATTTTGATTATTTTTGTTATAACAGTAATATTGTACAAGTAGTTGGGGCAGACAATGGTGGTGAATCATATTGTGGATGGTGTAAAGAGTCATTAAAGATAGTAGTTTATCTGAGTTGAGATGATGTTTGAGTTAAAAGTAAGTTGCAAAGTTGATCTCGTCCCCTTCAAATTTGGGAAAAGAAGGTATTTTTAGATTAAGAAGGATTTGAAGTGAGTCCCTCATTGTATGATAGCCGAAGAGTCCTATTTAGACATAGGTCAGAGTTTATTCTAAATGTATCCCATTGTGACCATTTTCGAGTTTGGTGAGTTTGAGAAGTTAGAAGCACTAATGCGGTTGGATCAAATGTGACAACGGTCCTTGATGGCATCGCAATTGTAACATCCTGGAAAGGGCCTATGCATTTTCGGTTAAATTGTACGAAGTGACATGTTTTATGTACTAAGAATAAATTTTGAATATTTTTGGAAACCCGAAATGAATGAAAATGATTTGGAAATGAACATTTTGAAAACACTGAAATGAACATTTTGGAAACTCAAAAATGTATGGACATGATTTAGAAATGATTCAAAAGAGGAAAGTGAACATTTCTGGAAACTTGGAAATGTAAGGAAATGTCAAGTTTACAGAGCCGAACGAAAATTTTTGGAAACTTAGAAATGACTTAGAAATGTCGAGTTTTAAAGTTTAAAAGAGGAAATTAAGGCAAGGTGGCCTTAAAAGAAAAAGTTGGTGAAATTTGACACACAAACATGCTTGGAAAAGTGGCCTGAAGATGTCACTTAGGGCCTATGGAAATGGCGCCACATGCAAGGTGATGGGCCTAAGTTCGAGTCACTTGGGAAACAAATAAAGGAAGTTTTATTTTTGGTTCCAGAAGCCTGAGGTGGACGGCACAAGCCTTCTAGAAAGGAGGAGTTTTATTCTCTTTAATATTCGATTAATAAGGTGATAAATAAGGGATTTAATTTGGATTATTTTTGAAGAGATAATAAAGGATTATTCTCTAATTATTTTAAATTAAGGAGATAAAGCTATCAAATAAATAAGAGTGGTGGCCAAGTAAGGGATTCTGAGTAGTAGTTTCGGCTATAAAAGGAAGAACACAGGGCTACTCATCAATTTTTCTTCCTCCTCTTCTCTCTGTCGAAATTCTGAGTGCTCTCTTCTCTTTTTCTTTTGTCAAGCCGAATCTATAGTCCACCATTGTCAAAATTCTCAAGTTTTCTTTTCTTCCTATTTCTTCTTACCAATCCATTCAAAAGCCGAATCTTGGAAGGGCTTTAAGCATAGGTGCTGTTGATTTCTTCAAAGGTAAGAACAAGTTTGATTTCCATTCTTTTCTTTTTAAGCCTGTCGAAATTTGGAGACTAATCTCTCATATTGTATTTTGGCCAAATATGAAGAACACTTTCGGATCTGTCTCTCAAGTCGATCGTAAGAAGGATTTTTCGAGATTTAAGGCATCAAGGTAAGACAATAAAGTGATATTCGGCCATAGGCCATAAGTATGATTTCAAGTTAGACAACAAAATCTAACATATGTGTATAGATATTTCGACAGCATTAAGGAAGCAATGATCCAATTCGGGATTTTAGAATCCACAAGGTAAGTATTCGGCCAAGGCTTACATTTTTTGGTATTTAGCACTATTTCCTATTTATTCAAAAGCCAGAAACTGACATAGTTAAATGATTTGGTGGCTAGCCGATTTTAAGGAAGGAATACTACAGATTTCGAGATTTGATTATTAATCAAATCGGCAAACAAGGTAAGAATACTAATCCTACTAGGATTTGGAAATTTTGGCCGAATGGCTTTTTATTAAGGTAATAAGTGATAAATCAAATGTAGGGATTAAGGATCTAAGCATTAGATCAAGCTTTTCGGATCTCAAGGAATTTCTAAGCGAATCAGGTGTGTACCCCACACTATCTTTTAATACGATGTATGGCTTAAACTTGTTATATGTTCTAATATGAAAATATAAGAATGTGGCTAATGTACCATGTTATGGTACAAAGTACTCAGGTACGTTTCCTACTCCTACTAGGATTACGAAATATGTTATATTTAACATGTGAAAAGTGACATGAATGTGAATTTAAGTATGATATGCATAATATGAATAATATGGGGCATTCGGGTTATATGAGAAAGGGGAAGTGAATGTGGTAACTTCGGTCTCACTATCTGGATGTGGTGACTTCGGTCACATTATCTGAATGTGGTGACTTCGGTCACATTATCTGAATGTGGTGTCTCATGACACAATTATCTGGTGGCTATGCCACAAATTTTATATGGGCGATGAGCACGCCGATCGCAGGCGATCGCCTTCGATGGTGTATAGCGGATGGAGGGTTGACTTAGTAGTCCACACACGCAGTGTGGCGCAGTGCACGGGTGTGTGTAGCGGATGGACAATTAGGTTTGGGTTTGGGAATGCATCATAACTTGTATTCATTGTTCTGAATGTGTAACTCTTGTATGCCTAATTCTATTATGATTTAGTGTCGTGTACACATTGAGTCTGCTTTGACTCACCCCGCTGTGGGACCATGTTTCGTGATGAGCGTGTGATGGACCGGACGGCAGAACTTGTGGTGGCCATGCTCAACATGAAGTTTTTATTTTTATGGACTATTAATTTTTAAGTACTCCGAATTATTTGGATTTATTTGATGTAATAAGGCCATAAGGCCATAGTGCACTATTTTATTTCTGTTTATTGTTTAACTACGTTACAAACTTTATTAAGCTAAAGTTTTAAGAAATTTATTTTAAATGTATTCTAAATGTTTTATTCTTAAAATTATAAAGGGTTTCCAATATAAAAAAACGAATTCGTTTTCATTATAAGCCCAACCCAAATAATATTTTTTTAAAATCACACAAGTTTTCCCTAAGAAACAAAAGAACTTTGAACCGGTTTACTTGAGGAACATACCAAATCTGGTCAAAGCTCGTGGGTCGGGTTTGGGGTGTTTTAGCAATGATGCTTACTTTGGTAATACTCTTTTCATGGCACAAGTTGTTTATGCATGGAAGGCATAAGGGGTATCCAGGCGTAGGGTATAAGAATTAGCCCTTAGTTAAAGATAATTTTATAAAGTGAGCTTATTTGAAACTGTGATTTTGGGGTGATGGGGTGTCAGTTTTTAGCGAAGGAAAAGTCTTTGTTGCTTGGACTATCTATAGTGGGATTAATAATTACTCATGTTTTTTTTCGAAATTTTAAAATGGCGGCTTTAATGGGTGTAATTGTTGACTTTTGACGTGGCATCATTTTATTGGCCAGTAGTTACGTCGCTTTAAGACCATTTTCCTTTCATTTTTCTTTCACTTCCCAAGTCCAAATCTTTTTCTATTAAAGTGTAGTTTAGATGCTGATGGGTTACTCCAACCATAAAAGCTTGGATCTCCCAATAATTTGTTTAACCCTTAATTCTTTTTGTGGCAAGGTTAAACTGTTGGATATGCTCTTACAAACTTTCACTTTCCTCTTTCGTAGTGTTGAACAACATAGACGGTTTTTATACAACAATATTAGCCGAGTGCTGACCTTCAGCTGGTGATCCAATTCATCAAATCTGCTTATGGACATTGCTGGGAGCATTAAGTACCAGCTTTTAGCATGCTCTCATAATGTTAAGGAAAATGTCTTGAACTTAAGGGCATTGGAGGCTCCTACATTCATCATATAACCTTTATTTTGATGCAAATGATCCTTTAGATATTTCATTCCCTTGTATGTCTCTTTCAAGGGTTTCAAGGAAATTGGGACTAGCTCTATAACAACAAGGGTAATCAGTGGACTGTTAGCATATTGGATTGATGAAGCCTCTCTTGGCTTCGCCAATATTTTCAGCATTTCCATTTATCTTCTTAATGCCTCCATTTTTTTTATTTGAGAGAGGAGCCTACTGGTGCTATGCCCACCCTTTCTAGACCATATTCTACATCTTTTATCCTGGTCGGATGGTTCGTTTGCTCAACAACTAGTAAAGTTGCATCTTCATGCCCTAGTTCCATATTCTTTGTTTGGATTGCCTGTCATGCCCCAAAATATAGGAGGTTAATTGAAATAATTAACTGAGTAATGATCTAAACTTGATGGTTAAGTAGATGGCGTACACCCTAGAGGTCCTAGGTTCTATCTACTCTTCTCTCATTTCTTTGCTTTTTATTTTCAACAAACTAGGATGAAAAATCACACTATAATAAATATTATTCGGAGTAAAACCTATTAAAAAATGGGCAGTAATCCAATGGTTAAACACTTGTTTTTTTTCCCCTTACTGACCCATGTTTGAACCACCCCATCCCAGGGCTCTTTCAATTACACTAGAAGAAATTACCATGCAACCCCTCAAAGTTTAAAAACTTAGCTATTTAGTCCCTTTTCCGTAATTACACTAGAATTATGTTTTTTTTTTCCATTCCACTTAGAATTTCTCTTCTCTCTCATTATTTCTTCTATATTTCTTTTCCATCCTCTTATTTGCATCAAATTTTCTCAACATTGCTAAAATTATTTTTTCTTTCAATATCAAATCGATCCCCGATAAATTGATTCTATATAGATTGTTGAATTCATCATTGATAGCCTCTGTAATTCCATCAAGTTCGGACCAATTTCAGGTATTGGACCAGATTTGAGTGCAAGAAATGTCGTTCAAGATCTCGATGACAAGTGTGTATTCTTTTACAAGCAAATAGGGGCAAACCGTGCCTTAGAATAGGGCCACATGGTCTCCTACACGGCCATGTGCCCTAGAAATAGCTAGTTTGTAAACCACACAACCAAGACCCTTCCGCACGATTGTGTCCTTCTTGTAGGTTAATTTTGCATTTTCCACACGACCACAACCTGTTACACAGCCCAACCACATGGTTGTGTACTCCTTCCACACGACCTATAGCACCCCGCACGGCTTGGCCACAAGACCATGTGCCCCCTATTTTATAGTTTTGCCCAGAAATTTATGTTATGTTCACTTTAGTCCCTGCTTGATCCTTAAATTGTTCCTAGAAGTTTTTGTGCATTTAATTGATCTTTACATTAGTGTTTATACAGAAATCCACGATTTATATGCCTGAATGCTATTGTTATAATGTGTTTATTGATATTGGTTAACTAAATCACTACAGTGCTATGAATAAATATGTGATATTAACCACGCCTACTGCTAAGTGTTATTGGTAAATTGTGAGTGTTAACACTGTTATCGCCCGACTGAATACATTATGAACATGTCTATTGCTAGTGTTGAATGGAATAAGTCTGAAGCATGCCTATGGATTTTTGCATTATTATGTTATATAGTATGCCATATTGGATTGTATAGGTGAGATGATTTACATAGAGGAAGAGTGGCAGTTTAAGTTGTAAACAAGTGGTAGCTTAGCTGCAAATGTTTTTATCTAAAAATATCGGTGGTTTACTCACAATTTTTACAAACCTAGTGGTAACTTTTATCTACAATTACGTTGTTTATCCACAACAAGTGGCAGTTATCTGCAAATCAATGGTGTTTCATCCATAACCCAGAGTGATATGGTAAATGAGTTCTAGGGAACTCATAAGTGAAGTGTGTAGCAGAATTGGATAAGTCCTTTCTGATAAATTGAACTTGCATTGTCATATATTAGCATGTATATTTGAAATTGTGTTTTCTGAAGTAGTGTAATGAAGTGATGATACGATAAACCGTTAATCTAAAGTGCTTTAAGATTGTGATTATTATCAAAATTGCTAACCCACGTGCTTTGCCTATGGTTTTGTTTTGATTTTCTTGTGAACGAACTCACATTGAGCTTCATAACTCACTCCCCTTTACTTTACATCTTTATAGATAACCCACCAGGTTAGGAAATGGAATCGACAAATCAGAGGGCTCAGCTCAGATTGAAGTTTTATTAATATTTTTATTTTTACCCATTATTATTTATAGCTCCTATTATTTAAGGACCGTAATATCTTATTTAAACTGTGGCATGGGACTTAGTTCCGGGTTATTTAGGGCATGCATTGTATATTTCAGCTATTAACACTTGATTTTTATTTTATTTTATAATGCATGAAACATGGTTTTCATTAAAACTACGTTAGTATCACTTTTTCTCCTGCACCGATGAAAAAAGAGCTTTTAAACGAGTAGATAATTTATAAATCAACCAATTTTGAATTAATTATATTATTTCGTAAGAAGGGTAGTAAAACACTAAGTTTTTTTTTCCAAAAATAGACTAAGTTTTCCTCTAAGATAAACAAATATTTTAATATGACCGTTTTAAAAACTACGATAGCTTACTGGGCCATTTCGGTGGCTAATGTAATTTTTTGAATTTGGGTCTAACGTCTAGGCTAGGTTAGGGAGGTTACATTACCTCACTTCGCCCTTAACTCACAAATGATTCAAACATTCTGTTGTATTATCTCTTATTGATAGTTGTATTTTTATGATAAGAGCCTAAGCTATTCTTGAAGCTTAGTGTATTGCTATGCAGTGGGAGTATTATTTTTTGTATGGTAAGGTTCTTAGCCCTTTGGTGCCATGGTTGTTGGTTGGTTTCAACCAAATGTGGTTTATATGGATAATTTTTATAATACCTAGGTTGTTGGTTCAACTGAGGTTGCAAGTAGTCATCTTGTTGGCCACTTGGTTGGCCATATTGGTTGTAAGTAGCATAACCTTGATACTTGCTCCTAGTTGTTGCTAATAATATTATTCTCGATTATAATTGTACTAATAGCATTCCTCTTGACAATACCGATTGTCTCTATACTCATATTTATTGTATTAGTTTTAGTAATATTGATCACATTACTTGTAGTTGACCTCGTTTGCTTGTATCGCTAGGACGTTCTAGGTTGGTTGAGTCATAGCTTCTTGTCCAAGTTCCTAAAGACATCGCCAATTGTTACAAGATGTTGGGGTGGACAATTGTGATGGTTAACACTGTGTGCAGTGTGAAGAGCCACTAATGATGGTTTTTTAGAGTTGTGATAATGTTTGAACTAAAGGTGGGATGTAGAGTTGATCTCATTCCCTTTTGATCTTGCAAGAATTAGTATTGAAAGGTGAATGGGGACTTTGAATGGATCCCTCATTGCATGATTGCCTGTTTTATAAAGTTTAATTTTGAACCAGGTTAGGGGTATTGTTGTTGGAAAAACGGATTTGGAAAATGCAGCGGAAAAAAATTTAAGGAAAAACTAGAGTTTTAAATTTTTTTTCCAAGATCTTGGTTGTGATATCTAAAGTAATAAATACTTAATCAAAATTGTACTGTTTCAATTTGTCTAGAATGAGCGCTTCGACCGAGTAGTCTTCTCCGCTATCCTTAAGCTCACGTTTGCCAAGTGTGGGCTCGTTTCGAATCAAAATTTTTTTTCACCCTTATAATTTCTTTAAATTTTTGGGTCAAGTTATAAATTAAAAAAATATATTTAGAAATTTTCTAAAATAATCTCTTCATAGAATTTTCTCTCTACACTTTTCTTTTGAATTCAAGTGGGTGTAAAATAATAACCCAATGCTCTCTTTATATATTAGATTAAATTTAATACTAAATCTTACTAAAATAATAGAATGTTTATCTCCAAGATAAACATTAAATTAAATTTAATATTAAGATAATCACTTTAATATTAAATTAATAAAATACTGTTAAGATAAATATTAAATTTAATTTAATATTAAACTATTAAAATAATATTAATTATGGAATAGTTAATCTAAAATCAAATTCTCCGGTGAAGTCTAGTAGGAGTGTAACTCTTCCACTGCTCAACCACCAAAGACTAACCACCGCTGGCATCTGGTGGTGCAGGTGTGACACCCTTATGGCACCCTGAGCTGGTTCTACTATTGTCGATTCGATCTGGGTCTGTGACGACCCGACCGTTCCAGTCAGCTATCGGTTGGATCGTCAGCCCGATTTTACATATCGGGCCCAGTTCGACCAGTTTTTGGGTTTTGGTCTCGGTTTTGGGCTTTCGGACCCAATTTATGATCTCAGGTCTAATTTTCAAGTTCAATTCCCATTGAGCCAATTGTCTGACTTGAAAATTAATTTTCAAAAATATCGTATTAATTTTAATTAATTTGATTAATTTAATTTTACTTGATCAAAATTAATTTTTCCAAAAATCACTTAGATTTTCCAAATTAAAATTTCAAGAGAATTATTTTATCAAATTATCTAGTTTAATAATTCTCACGACCACCTAATTTAATTTTATATTGAATAAATAAACTCAATTAAATTATTTCCAAACTCATATAATTTTCTTCTGATTCAAATGCAGTCCGATCAAGCTTTTGTTGAGCTAGCGGAAAGGCTAATCGAACATATACAATTAGGCTCTAGTAATTATAATTGTTTCAAAAAGCATCGTTCTGATAATTCGTAATTACTTAATCATGGAGTCAATCCACAAGAAGTATCATGATTGGAAGCTCCTTATTGTATACTCTTTACGAAAGCAATTCAACCAACTACTTTGTTCAATGATCTCGTCATGTGTGTGTTTCCCTCATATGATACCCTTGATTCCTTTGAGTTAAATTTGTTCACTCAATACAATCCTATTTTATCTCATTATCACCATTGTGTCTTCTTAATGATTAATATGATCATTGCCAACAAATGACTGTGATAAGTTGCTAGTTCGAGAATAAGCAACCCGTGGTCACGTTCTATAATTATCAATCCACACAATGTCAATGAGAGAATATCATTAACTCTTTAATTGAGCTATGAATTCCATTGTTGCTAGTAGAGCCATGCCATACACAAGTCATGTACCCAACAGACCAGATATGGGCTTGATCATCTTTAGAGTATAAGCCTCCACTTATATCAAAACACATAAGTTGCATATACATGGTCAGTGACTAACTCAAGATTTAGGTAAATCACACCATGAACGTCATAAGTGAATTAATTCACAAACGGATTCAGAATTAATTCATCTTGGGTTCAATCCAATGTATCATTCTACCAATGAATACATCTTTATCTCTACCTGTGGAGTTAAGTGCTCTGATAGCCAAGATTAGCTATCTCCCCAATTGGAATTGTAGACGACATAATAATCATTCTCAGTGTTTGAACCAAATGCTCACTTTAATTCTTTTACAGGATTACAGACTTAGTTTTTAGATTATTTACTGAAGTAAGTTGTCTTTCTTGCAATGTAAACGTTTTTACAATGCAACTTATCTTCAGTTTGAGCTTAGACAATAAATAAGTTAATATTTGCTTGCACAATTTTACTATGCATGCAAAATATAAAAAATATAATAGTGAAATGTAAAATTAATTTTATTATTTATTCATTATTTAAATAAATAGAAAACAGTTATATATTTACCACAATATAAACATATTTCCCAACAATTGTCTAGATGTATTGTTATATGATCATTTTCAAAATTGGTGAAATTGAGGAGATTTGAATTTAATGTGCGGATTGTTTTTAATGCCTTGGCGACAACATTTACTTCCACAGTACTCTCATCATGACACGGTTGCTCATTTATGAGAGGCATAAAAGGTATAAAAATTTTAATCTATTAAATTTGGAAAAGAAATATCATATTCAATAGTTGAGAGCCTTTCACTTTCATATCTCAAATCTCAACCAAACAACACTGTTTTAAACAAGGACTTTTGAATATTAGCTTCTAAAGGTTGATAAAATATATTTTAGCAGGTTGATCTTTATTATTATATTATTATTTTGATATGTATTTCAATTTGATAGATTAAACAAGCACTTTGAATTCTTAGCTAGAGATTTAAATTAAATATTTTATAGTTAATAACATTTTTGTATGTATTAAAGTAAAAGATAAAAGTATTTTTTAAATGTGTTTGTCCAAATAAGAAAAATTTTATTATATTATTTTTTTATGCCAACCTTCACATCAAATAAAATTAATTGGTCAAAAAGTTAAAAATATTATCGATTAAGTCTTAACTCAATTGGCATGGACATTGTTACCAATGCAGGAGGACGTAGGTTCGGATGCATTGAAGCGCATTATCCTCCTATTTATGAGTTGAAGAAGAGCTATGGGTAGTTCTAAATATTATATCACAAAGAACATATATGATCAAAACCTATAATTAAATTATTTAAAAAATATATATTCTTAATTTAATCAAAATAAAATAATTTCATGAATAACTATCGATGAATAATCTTTAAGAATAAATGCTTACTTAATGTATTGAAGTTTTAAATTTTATATTGTTTAAGATATACACTAGGTTTGTTTGAAGTGAATAATAGGAGGGAGTTTTAATCTTAAACAAATTAATGATAAAGTCTATATCAATGATGATATTGATATTTTTATTTAATAAGTAAACTATCGATTTAATTATTAGATTATTCCTATCAACAAATAAATGCTACTTTTGAAGATTAATATATATATATATATATATATATATATATATATATATATCAACCAAAATTTTAGTACCTATCCACATTATCATATTCAATCTTCAAAAACCTCAAGAATCTCATATTTTTTAATGAAATATTTAATCCATTGGTACAATTTTTTTTTTTAGATATCTATAACTGTAAATTATTGTTCATATCATCTTTTATGTTAGATGTAATGATTATATTTTTAAAGAAAAATAAAAGAATTTAATTTCAAACATTAAAAATAACCTTATGGATTATTATTTAGTTCGATGAAATTACTTAACTCTTGAATTTAAGAAGTAATCATGGGCTTTATTTTATTTAATCTTTTACTTTTTTAAAAAAAAAATCTCTTAAATTCAATTACAAAATTTAAAAACTGCATTACTAATATATCAAAAAATAACCTAGTATTATTGGTAACCATAATAATAAACACCTTGAATATTAGTCTTCATAAATACATGAAATATACCCACAAAATCAATATCAAGTAGGAACAGCTAAAGAAAATACCCACAAAGTGTTCGTTTAATTTATGAAAAAAGTTCTTATTAGTTTGGTCAACAGTTTACGATTCATTTAATCAGATGTAAGCTGATGTGAGATAATTCAGTAAAAAAAGAAAGTAAATTAAAAAACGAAATGGACAAATAAATCAATAAAATTAGGGAAGCACTTTTTTTTTTATTTGAGATAAATTACAATATTTTATGTTTTATTTATTTATTTATCTTGACTCTTGGTAGAATTTTCAAATTAAAACTACAATTGATTTGACATTATGAAATTGTATCACTTAAAAATTTAAAATAAATTAATTTTTTTCTAATTTTTAATATTTTGTATTGTTTATATTTTTAAAATTTTTAGGTGATGATGTATACAATTTTAGAGTACTTTATCATCACATTTTAAAAAATTTGAGTTCAAAGATTAAATTAAAAAGAAATTGTCAAATTTTGAAACTAATATAAATAAAAAAATCAGAACTAAATATTATTTTAATTTTAAATTTTTTTTGATAGTTCAGAAAATAGAAAACTTGAGAAAAGACTAACCAAGGTAAGAGCCCAAACCTAGTCATTTATTTATTTTTAAATAATTTTTTGCAAGTATATACAAAATATAATCAAATTGAAATATAAAATATATTCTAATAAAGCTTGCATATGATAAATTTAAGTTGATATAAATTTGGAGAAATCTCAAGTACGATACAACTCAAATTTGAATGTTGAAAGATACAGAATTTTAATAGTAATTTATATTAAATTTTAAAAATATATAAGAATTGAATATAAGTTAAGTTATAATTTAAATTATTAATATATTAAAATGCTTGTAAAATATTTATGTATATATTATTATAATAATATATAAATACACCAATATATTCAGATCTGGCAAGTGGCAGCTCATGTGATGAAAGCAAAGTAGAAAAAAATGGTTTAAATATGGGACCATTTGTATTGTATAATATCTACATGACAAGGTAAATTATATCCAAGTGATGACAATTTAATGTCAATAATATTATCTGTTATCGATCTTTGGGAAGTGGAGCAGGTCCACATTACCTGTCAGATTGTCACCCAAATCCAGAAAGAAAGATAAAATTTCCCTGTGATGTAAGCACCAATTTCACCAAAGAGATATAGTATTTGTTTCCATCTAAGTCGGGGAATATGTATAGTCATCAACCATCACATATATGGTACACATCTGATGTGCGTATATCAGGAAGTACAGAGTTTGCTTACACCTTCTGTTTAAACTTGGAAACTGATATATGCATTGGATTTTGATAAAAGTATGATTGAAGTTTTTTAAATTAGAAATTTAATTGTATTTTGTCTTATTTATTTAGAAATAAAAAATTAATCTCTTTACATTAGACTAAGAGTAAATTAGTCTTTTGTTAAAAATTTTATCGTTTTCTACTGTTAAAAATTGATCTATGTCTGTATGTCAATATGAGTTGCACGTGATATTTTATGTGTAATTATTTGTATATTTTATCAATCATACCAGTTTTAACATTAAAAATTGATGAAAATTTTAATATAAAAAATTAATTTATTATTTGATCTAACGTATAAAAATTAATTTATTATTTCTTAAATATAAAAAATAAAATATAATTTAACACTTAATATAGAAGTCTCTATAATATTTTTACCATTGCATTGATGTGCACGGACAATCCACATGGACGGTTTGTTTGTTCCTTCTCTTTCTTCATAGGATAAGGATTGATGTATAGAGTTTCTGACATATTTCCTTCTTAATCTTCCTTGCCCCACGTCTTGTTTGTTGCATGCTTCTTAGAAGGCAATAATGCGAAATGAGTTGGCAAGTAGAGTCAAGGAATTCAACAATGTTGCTTGTCTCTTTGTGAAGAAACTGGGTTTTCTTTAGCTATCCCTATCTACTTCATTTATACCTCAAAAATTAGAAACGGCAACATGGGGATGCCATGCCCATGGCTTGTCGTTATTGCAAATGGATAAAGTTGCCTAATCCAAGAAAAAGTAAAAACAATGATGTTTCTTTTACTTGCCATGTTGGGTGAATTTGTATGTATATTTCTTCTTCTTGTTTCATAGGCGGCCATTGCGTATTTCAGAGTGCATATTTGTGTGAGCAAGAGCAACTCACATTTTCTATGCCTACGGTTACCATATGGCACCATAATATTATTATTATATTTACTTCATGAAATTAAAATGTTTTAGTATTTGTTCTTCATTTTATTGTGAGAACATGCTCTACTTTTGGGTCCCAATGATCCTACACTCTGAAGAAAAATTACCAATGAACTGTCATTAACATTCCCTAATTTGCTTAAAATAAATTACAATGATAATTAGTTCTATAATCTGTATCCAACCGCTTGATTTAAATCTTATTAGCATATTGAATTTTTAATAATACTGGTTAGAGGTATTTATGGGTTGCATTGTGTTGAATTGGGTTGGATTTATGTATAACATTAACATCATATTTATGTGTTGAATTTTGGAGACGATAATGTTGGGAGGGACAGCTACGAATTTCGAACATGGACCGTAAAACGAACATGTAATATATAAAAAAATATGAGTATTGAATTTTATCAAACATACTCATATTTACAAATATTTAACACAAAGTTATTTATACCCGTCTATATTATTATGTTATTTTTATTTTATATTTGGATTTATATTCAAATAATTGACAAATTAAAATTTCACATACAACTAGTTGACTTAATAATAACATGTCACTAAAAAAGAATTCACATGAATTTATTTTGAAAACTTTCGGTAATGTTGTAATACCCTGAATTTTGGGTTAAAAGTATTGAGTTTTGTGGCTAGGGTCAGAGATAAGGTTGTGCTATTGAGCATTGTTTGTGCGTTATATTATCAGAATGGGTCTGCTGGTCTGGTGGTTTGATGTGTGTTAATTTGATTTTGGGTTTTGGGTTCAAGTCCTTGTGAGTACGTTTTTATTTTTATTATTTATTTTATTATTTTTATTTTTATGAGGAGTCATGTTCTCCTCTTCCTTTTTTTGGCTTTTCTTTTTCTTATCTTTTGAAAAACAGTGGTGTGTGATTTTGGAGGAGCTTTTGACTTCTTGGTCGTCGAGTCAGGTTTTGGACGTCTCTAATCGCGAATTAGGTGTGGGATTCGAAACTATTTTATTTGATTTGCAAAATTGTTTATTTCCTGTGGAATTCAGCGATCTTTTTGTGTGTTCGGTAATTGGGCAAGTTGGGCTTCTATTGTTTGTAATTTTCTGAGATGTAGTGCGTTATAGTTGGTTTTTGAAGCGGCATGAATGAAGGTTGTCCTAGTGACTGGAAAACTTGATTTTCAAGTTGATTGTGGGTGTTTTTGCGGCCACATGGGCGTGTGCCGGTTCACACAGCTGTGTAGAATTAGGAATTAGGGTTTCCGGGCAAAATTTGGTGCCACACGCCTGTGTGGCCTATTTGGGGATTTTAATTGATTTTCACACGGCTGTGTCCCTTGGGCACATGGACATGTGTGTTTGGGAATTAGGGATTTAGTGATTTGGTGCCACACGGCCATGTGGCTAATTTAGGGATTTAAGGATCCCACACGGGCGAGTGTTTTGGACACACGGCCATGTTTCGTGGACACATGGGCGTGTGAGACCTTTACACGTCGTGTCAGCCCTATACTCTATTTTAGTACAAATGGACAGTGAGTTACACGGCCTGTTCCCACGGCCATGTCTCTAGTTCACACGAGCGTGTGCCTTAGCCACACGGACTTGTGCCCCTCTTCACACGGGCATTAGACCTCCCACACGGCCTAGGCATTTCCACACGGTCGGAGCACACGGGCGTGTGGTTCTAAGTTACTTGTATTGGTTTTGTGTATGTTTTGATCTGAAAGTGAGTCTGTGTAATCCAACCCTTGGCTAGATTTTAGTGAGGGTAGTTAAGTTTTCTGCCTACGTGGTATTGTGTGTGGAATGTCCGATTACAACTCAGTTAATCGGGTGTGTGTGCATGTAATGTACCAAATTTTAATAGTGTTGGAACAAAGTGATTCGAGATCACTAAATCGACGAAAAGTTAGAAAATTTTGTTAATCGATAATTATAAGTTAAGTGTGATTTTAGAAATATTTTAAAATTAGTGAATTTTGTGAATCAAAGAATTAATTAGAAAAAATTGGGCCAAAAACGAGGTATTGAGACCTCGAATTCATAAAGTGAGCCATAAATATTTCTAAAAATATTTATGGAGTGTCATTAAGTTATTATTAAACTTTCGTTAGAAAATTTTAACGTTTGGGTAGGAAATTAAATGAAAAGGACTAAATTGAAATGAAAGTAAAAGTTAAATTATAGATTAAAAGAAATTATTTAAGGATCAAAATGGTAATTATACCATTTTGTATAGTGACATAGAAAAATCTGAGATTTTTAAGGTATATTATTATATTATTATATTATTTTATATTATTATATTATTATATATAAAAACAAACAAAAAGAGAATAGAGGGGAGAAACAGAAACAAAACGAAACAGAGAGCAGGGGAAGGAAAGAAAGAAGAAGAAAGAGAAGAGAAGAAAAAAAGGGGAAAATTTTTGGAAAATTTTCAAAATTAGCTAAATAAAAGGGGATCAAATTGAAATATCTCGAGAATTCTCTTCATTCTCTTCATTTTCTTTAGTTGAAAAACAGCCATGGGAGAGAGTTTCAAGCTGGTTTTCATACTCAAGCTTCATGTAAGTTTAATTCTTGCTTTCTCCTTGAAATTTCTATATTTTGGACTTTCTACAATTGAGTCCAATTTATTAATTCATTAGTTTATGATTCTATGGTTAATTTTTAAATTTGATGTGGATTAGTGCTGAAAGAATATGATGAATAAGTATTGATTTGAAGCTTTAATTTTGTTATATGATGATTTTATTAAGTAAAATTGATGGAAATTGATTTTAGGACCTAATTGTGAAAGAGTTAAAATTAAGGCCTAGAGTTAAAATTCTGATTTTTCAAAGGATATGAAGTAGTTTAAAATGATAGAGAAAAGTATTAAATGAGAAAATTAGCTAAATTGAAGGGTTAATTGAGCAAGGATTGAATTGTATGAATTGTGGAATTAGGGGCAAAATAGAAATCAACATGTTACACTAAAGCAGTTTTGGACAGCAGCAGTAGTCTAACTTTGAAAAATCACCAAAAATTGTATAAATCGAATTAGATGTTGAGTGAGATATGGAATTAAAGCTTATTGAGTCTATTTTCATATAAAAGAAACAGAGAAAGCAAAGGAAGTCTACATTTTGAGATATTTGGATTTTTGTAGGACTGGTTTAGAATAACTTCGTGATTCCATGTTCTTACTTTAAAAAATTCACTAAAAATTGTAGAAAAATAATTATGAGTTATAATTTATATGGTTAGATTCCTTAATGAGTCTAGTTTTATAAGAAATAAACTATAATATCATATGAATTCTGTATAAAAGATAATTAATTTTTAGTGAAGAAGGGTCGGAACTGCCAGACAGCAGAACAGGGGTGACTTTAAAGAATAAACTGTACTAATTGGCTAAATCAAAAATTCTGAAAATTTTATGGCAAGAAGATATGTGAGTCTAGTTTCAGGAAAAATTAACGGTACTTCATTTGGAGTTCCGTAGCTCCATATATAAATAATTTAGTGACTATAACTCAAATGGACAGTTTTGAATATACTTATGAGTAATTAATGAAATTATTGAGAATGTTACTTATAGCATGTTATATACATCAAGGATGTGGGATGGAGAGGAGGAGGAGGAAAATATGTATGAATATTTAGCTAGTATGGCTAATTTGTAATGTTTTAGAACCAGGGACTAAATTGAATAAAAGTAAAACTTTGTGATTAATTTCGTAAAAATGTCGAAAATGACCAATTGACATGGAATGTATTATTTTATTATTGAAAATTGCAAAATTGAATGAAATTATTAATTTAGATTAAGATCGGTTGAAAAATCGATGAAAATAGAAAATTACCAAAATGCCCTTAAATCTTGGTATTTCTGCAAATTTAGCCAGGTAAGTTCGTGTAACTTTAAATATGTGATATAAGGAAATATAAGTTGATAGTACGTGAAATATCGATATGATGAATTAACTGATTTATGTTTATGAATAAACGGCAAGAGAATGATATTTATCATGACATGTAAATATGTGATTATCTGTAATATGTAAATAAAAGGTAATTAAATATGTTGCGACGAGAAATAAATTCAAGTAAGTCATGAAATGAAAAAGAGAAATAAATATGTTTTAAGGGATAATATGTTTGATTTTTGATTGGTTTCAAAAATAAATGCTAAATGATATAAAATGTCTGATAAATAAATTTGTAATTCCGTAATGCCTCGTACCTATTCCAAGGCGTCGAATACGGGTAAGGGGTGTTACATTTAGTGGTATCGAGCTTAAGTTTAGTCGGTTCTCGGACCAAAAGTAATATGTGTGAAGTCTAGAAATGTATGCCATTATTAATATATAACTTTAAAAAAAAATGTGATATCTCCAGACTTTGATGATATTTGTATCACTATTATTCAATCTTTATCATTATTATGTGTAATTTATTAATTATGTGTGGTAAGTATTTTAAGGTAAGTATTTAGTAAAATGATGAAATTTAAGATTGAGTCTTCAAGTTGAGACTCGATCTTGAATCAATTATGGAATACTGAATATTATTTTGTGTACTAAATTGAATTGTGAAGTTATTGAATATTGTTATGTGTATTGCATTAAACTATGAAATTATTGATATAATGAATTACTGCAATATTGTGAAACTGATTGAAATAAGAAGTGAAAATAGAATGAACTGGAATTTAGAAAGTTATTTAAATTACGTAATTGAATTATGAATTATTTGAATATTTGAAGGTATATTAAATAAAGAAAATATGCGAGTAATTGAAATGCATATTGATTGAAAAGTAATTAGTGATTTTAAATTTGATTGGACAATTAATTAAAAATACGAATTGAATAAAAATGCATTAAATTATGAATATGTGTAAATATATGAATCGTGTATTGATTGAGAAGTGGTTGGGATTGAATCGAAGTCTGATTATATGTGAATATTTGAAATATGTATTGGTACTGAATTGTATACTGATTAGAAAATGGAAAAGTGAATTTGAAATATAAAAAGAAAATGATGATTTGAATACCCTATTAACTTATCGGGCTAGATTGGATACAAATGGCATGCCATAGGATTGGAAGTATTTAGGGATTCTTCGACCTTGAGTCGATGAGACACTGGGTGTCATATTATTTACTTCGGATAGATTCAATAAGGAACTGGGTACCACTTTACTTCGGCTAGGCCGATGAGACACTGGGTGTCACTATATTTCTTCGGATAGTTTCGATGAGGTACTGGGTACCAACTTCGGCTCTGCCGATGAGACACTGGGTGTCACTATATTGCTTCGAACTATCCGATGAGGCACTGGGTGCCAATATGCTTTGAACTATCCGATGAGGCACTGGGTGCCAATATGCTTTGAACTATCCGATGAGGCACTGGGTGCCAATATGCTTTGAACTATCCGATGAGGCACTGGGTGCCAATCTGGTGTGTTTGGTTGGATCCGCGTATCCGCCAAAGTCCGAGTCTTGTTAATAGGGGTAGATATGAATATTAAGTGAAATTAAAAATGAGAATTGATTTCCCTATTAACTTGTCGGACTAGTCGGATATAATTGGCATGCCATAGGATTTGGAAGAGTACAGGATTTATCGGCTTTGCCGATCAGGCACTTTATGTGTCGTAAATCAGGCACTTTATGTGTCGTAAATTAGGCACTCTACGTGTCGTATTTCAGACACCTCGTGTGTCGTTTTAGGCACTTATGTATCGTATACTGATCAGGGTACCACTATGTACCGCTTTAGGCACAATGTGCCGTACTGGTGTGTTTGGGTTGAAATCCGTGTATCCATCAAAGTCCGGATTGTTAATAGGGTGAATAACTGAAATGAGAAAATTAAATAAATTTGATTGACCGTACTACTAAAAATATGAGAAGGACATTATGAATTGAATTGTGAATTGAATTGAAATGTGAGAATTGAAGCATGAACTTAAGGTTCATAAATTTGTTAAAATATCAAATTATTATTATTGAAATTTGTTGAATAAACGAAATGAGAAAATTGATTGAATTTGATCGGTTGAATTATTGAAAGTATGGAAAAGTGGAATTGGGAATTGAAATGTAAATTGAAATTGAGATATGAGATTGAAAACTTGAACCAAAGGTTTATGAATTGATTAAAGATAATGTAGATGGTATATGAGGCTATTTGATGAAAGACTATTGTTGAGGTATAAAATTAAGGTATAAATTAACACATATGACTTATATTGTTACATGTTTGATGTCTATTATTTAATAGTAAATGTTAAATTTAAATTATGCGTATAGTAAGTGAAATATGAGGTAAGTGTTATTGTTGAATTAAATGGAAATTGAATTAAGTGATGGATGAATATTAGTATTGAATTGTATAATGATGAGAAAGTGAAATTAAATTTAGTTGTGAATAAATTGAAGTGAAATTGGAATTGAAAAAAAAAAAAAAAAAAAAAAAAAAAAAAAAAAGAAGAATGAAATGTGAATGCACATAATAAGAATTATTAGTAAATTAAAAATGAATTGCAAACTGAAAGGATATGGAATGGATATAAATGATAAACCAGATAAATATGTGCACAAAGGAGCTATAGAATTATAGAAATAACGAAGTTCATGATTAAAATAATAAGGAAATTTCGAGGACGAAATTTTTTTAGGGGGGAAGAATTGTAATGACCCAATTTTAATAGTGTTGGAACAGTGATTCGAGATCACTAAATCGACGAAAAGTTAGAAAATTTTGTTAATCGATAATTATAAGTTAAGTGTGATTTTAGAAATATTTTAAAATTAGTGAATTTTGTGAACTGAAAGAATTAATTAGAAAAAAATTGGGCCAAAAACGAGGTATTGAGACCTCGAATTCATAAAGTGAGCCATAAATATTTCTAAAAATATTTATGGAGTGTCATTAAGTTATTATTAAACTTTCGTTAGAAAATTTTAACGTTTGGGTAGGAAATTAAATGAAAAGGACTAAATTGAAATGAAAGTAAAAGTTAAATTATAGATTAAAAGAAATTACGAAGGATCAAAATGGTAATTATACCATTTTGTATAGTGACATAGAAAAATCTGAGATTTTTAAGGTATATTATTATATTATTATATTATTTTATATTATTATATTATTATATATAAAAACAAACAAAAAAGAGAATAGAGGGGAGAAAACAGAAACAAAACGAAACAGAGAGCAGGGGAAGGAAAGAAAGAAGAAGAGAAGAGAAAGAAGAAAAAGGGGAAAATTTTTGGGAAAATTTTCAAAATTAGCTAAATAAAAAGGGGATCAAATTGAAATATCTGAGAATTCTCTTCATTCTCTTCATTTTCTTTAGTTGAAAAACAGCCATGGGAGAGAGTTTCAAGCTGGTTTTCATACTCAAGCTTCATGTAAGTTTAATTCTTGCTTTCTCCTTGAAATTTCTATATTTTGGACTTTCTACAATTGAGTCCAATTTATTAATTCATTAGTTTATGATTCTATGGTTAATTTTTAAATTTGATGTGGATTAGTGCTGAAAGAATATGATGAATAAGTATTGATTTGAAGCTTTAATTTTGTTATATGATGATTTTATTAAGTAAAATTGATGGAAATTGATTTTAGGACCTAATTGTGAAAGAGTTAAAATTAAGGCCTAGAGTTAAAATTCTGATTTTTCAAAGGATATGAAGTAGTTTAAAATGATAGAGAAAAGTATTAAATGAGAAAATTAGCTAAATTGAAGGGTTAATTGAGCAAGGATTGAATTGTATGAATTGTGGAATTAGGGGCAAAATAGAAATCAACATGTTACACTAAAGCAGTTTTGGACAGCAGCAGTAGTCTAACTTTGAAAAATCACCAAAAATTGTATAAATCGAATTAGATGTTGAGTGAGATATGGAATTAAAGCTTATTGAGTCTATTTTCATATAAAAGAAACAGAGAAAGCAAAGGAAGTCTACATTTTGAGATATTTGGATTTTTGTAGGACTGGTTTAGAATAACTTCGTGATTCCATGTTCTTACTTTAAAATTCACTAAAAATTGTAGAAAAATAATTATGAGTTATAATTTATATGGTTAGATTCCTTAATGAGTCTAGTTTTATAAGAAATAAACTATAATATCATATGAATTCTGTATAAAAAGATAATTAATTTTTAGTGAAGAAGGGTCGGAACTGCCAGACAGCAGAACAGGGGTGACTTTAAAGAATAAACTGTACTAATTGGCTAAATCAAAAATTCTGAAAATTTTATGGCAAGAAGATATGTGAGTCTAGTTTCAGGAAAAATTAACGGTACTTCATTTGGAGTTCCGTAGCTCCATATATAAATAATTTAGTGACTATAACTCAAATGGACAGTTTTGAATATACTTATGAGTAATTAATGAAATTATTGAGAATGTTACTTATAGCATGTTATATACATCAAGGATGTGGGATGGAGAGGAGGAGGAGGAAAATATGTATGAATATTTAGCTAGTATGGCTAATTTGTAATGTTTTAGAACCAGGGACTAAATTGAATAAAAGTAAAACTTTGTGATTAATTTCGTAAAAATGTCGAAAATGACCAATTGACATGGAATGTATTATTTTATTATTGAAAATTGCAAAATTGAATGAAATTATTAATTTAGATTAAGATCGGTTGAAAAATCGATGAAAATAGAAAATTACCAAAATGCCCTTAAATCTTGGTATTTCTGCAAATTTAGCCAGGTAAGTTCGTGTAACTTTAAATATGTGATATAAGGAAATATAAGTTGATAGTACGTGAAATATCGATATGATGAATTAATCGATTTATGTTTATGAATAAGCGGCAAGAGAATGATATTTATCATGACATGTAAATATGTGATTATCTGTAATATGTAAATAAAAGGTAATTAAATATGTTGCGACGAGAAATAAATTCAAGTAAGTCATGAAATGAAAAAGAGAAATAAATATGTTTTAAGGGATAATATGTTTGATTTTTGATTGGTTTCAAAAATAAATGCTAAATGATATAAAATGTCTGATAAATAAATTTGTAATTCCGGTAATGCCTCGTACCCTATTCCGGCGTCGAATACGGGTAAGGGGTGTTACAGTGCATATCTGTTTTGTCTGACTGTCTGTTAACGTGTTATTGTTCTATGATATTATATGCATACATACACTTGCATAAAGTAAAGTTTTAGGTTTGTTGCGAAGAGAAGGGATACTAATTCTGATCTGATCTGGCAGTTTTACCATAACTTATTCATACAGTAATTTATCGCACTGTACTGCATGTACGTCAGCTTTGCTGCGTACTATTATCTGATCTGGCAGTTTAAACTGCAACATATCTATACAGCAAACTACCGCATTGCACTGTAATGCATATACGCTAGCCCTGCTGTGTATTATCAGCTAAGTGGCTTAGACCACATACACGGTGTGTAGGGTTGGATGGGCCTTTCAAGGTCCTATATAGTGTGTTTTGTTGGATGAGCTAAAACAACTCTTTTGGGGTGTGATTGGGGGACGGAGAGGTGTTTTGGCTAGAAGGGTGAGTTCTTATTATTTTTCTACATTCATACGCATCTGATTGAATGTTTTGGTGTAAGATTATTTGACTGTATTCTGTCTAATCGAATAACACTAGTGACGGAGTGTGTGTGTGTGTCATGATGTGTTTGGATTATTACATTCTATTGGGATGTTGGTTCCTAGTTCACTTTCTAGTTCTGTGTATGTCTGTAAGCCTGTTTCGCTTTCGAAATGTATTTTTATAAACCTCCTGTTGTTTGTTCTGAACTCACACTGAGCTCGTGTAGCTCACCCCCTTAGTGTTTCCCCTTTTAGGCAGCTTTCTGAATTCTAACGATGGACTCAGTATGCGGAGGTCTCGGACAGTCACGGTTAAAAATAAAATAAGAAATCTACTTTTTAGTTTCCATTTTATTATACTGTTTCGAACTATAAGGATTATAAAAGCTGTGGTACAAGTTCAGCTTTTGATCTTTCGCGTAATCTTACTTTGCGCATAAACTAAACTTAACTGTAATATTTCTGTTTGAAATCTAAAGGATTACATGTTTTTGGTTCGTAAAGAAATAAATATTTTTGGGAATGGAATTTATGATGACTTGTTTTGTAAAATTTTCTCACAATCACTTCGGTGATCAATGTAGCCTCCGAGATTCGGTTTAAACTTCTAGGCCGGGTTTAGGGGGTTACAAATGTATCATAATCCAAGTCACTGCCTTTATATAGAATTATACAATATCAATAAATTAAATGCTCTAAATATTAAGTGTCACAACCAAATTTCAATTCAAATTAAAAAGCCTATTGGAATTAGGGGGTCAAAAATAGAAGAGTGATTTCGATGCTTGAAGCATGGTTATCATTGTTCTTAAAGATATTTAACAGGTTGCGTATCTGTCAAGATTCAGTAAACACTTTCGTTTTTAAAGGGAAACAAGGTGTAGGAAGAATATATCAAAAAGTACTTAACTATATGGAAGAGGAAGGGAGAAATAGGAGAATTTTGGGAAAGGAGAGGAATGCACTCTGATTGATGATTTGAATACCAACAATGCATGGTATTTATAGGCCCATGCATGCCAAAATATAGAAAAATATGCATGTTAGAAAATTTGGATGTTAGTTGGTGAGAAAATCATGGACTTTTAGATAATCTTGTTTAACAAAAAAAAAGGCAAAAAAAAAAAAACAGTTCAGGCCTCATATTACATGCAAGCGGGATAATTGACCAATTTACATTGGATTGAGCTTTCGGGCTCAGTTTTCGTGCACATATGCCCAGTCTCTTATTTTGGTTATTATAAACCCAATACTAAGTAATGTTATATAAGTAAAACTCAAAGGGCTTCATTAAAGAATACAAGATTGTAACCTTCCTAACCTAGCCTAGACGTTAAGCCAGAATTCGACAGATTACATTAGCCACTGAAAAAACCCAAAAAGCTATTGACGTTTATAAAACAATCAATTTAAAATATTTGTTTATCTTAGAAGAAAACTTAGTCCATTTTCAGAAAACTCACGAGTTGACAAAAACCCTGATTAAGTAAATTATTTTCCTTGTAATGGTGACTTACTTTTGGAAACTTAGTTAATTTCCAATTTATTTATTCTTCAAAATTTAATTGAAAAACTAGCAACGGAAAAGTGATATTAACTTAGTTTTAATCAAGTAAAATCAGAATAGTCTTATGCAAAATTAGTTCTAAATCCGGGTTTCATGATCCTAAATTCAAATTAAATACCATGCATGCTAAATAATCCCAAAACCAAAGTCTCATGCCACAATTCAAATCAGGCGATACAGTTCCTAAAATAACAGAAATTACAAATAGTAAATCTAAAATACTTCTTAATAGAAATCAATTTGAGCCGGGCCCTCCGTATGCTGAGTCTGCATCCTAATTTGGTTGGTTATTTTGTAAAGATGGAGATAATGGGGGAGTGAGCTTATGAAGCTCAGTGTGAGTTCAATCACAAGGAAATCAGTATCGTAGTCAAATCATACATAATAATGACTCATAGAATAAATCACAATTGAATAGTAATTCAGAATATCGATATTTTAGATAAACTCATCAATATAATATCTCGATATTCATAACCATGTAAATGCATATGAATGCAATGCAATTTCAATTTATCAAAAAAGATCCTACCCAACTCTGCTACACATCACAGTAAGAGTTCCCCAGAACCCCTATACCTTTACACCACTTTGTGGATGAACCACTGATCGTTGCAGATGAACTGCTAACGATAAAAAATATTGGTGGATGAACTATCTATCGATGCAGATAAAAGCTGCTAGTACGTTGTGGATGAACCACTGGTCATTGCAGATGAACTGCTAATGATAAGAATATTGGTGGATGAACCATTCCTCGATGTAGATAAAATATATTAGTGCGTTGTGGATAAATCACTAGTCATGCAGATAAACTACTAATGATAAGAATATTGGTGGATGAACCATTCATCGGTGCAGATAAAAGATATTAGTACGTTGTGGATAAATCAATAGTCATGCAGATAAATTGCTGACTAAAATACGTTGTGAATGAACTGTTGGGAAATGTGCCAATATTGTAGTAAACATATAATTATTTATTTGATGATGAATAAATCAATAAAGTTAATTTCGCATTTCACTATTATTTCATTTATATTTTTGTCTTTCATATTTTGCATGCATAGTGAAATTGAGACAAACAAATATTAGCTCATTGATTGTCTAAGTTCAAACTGATGATAAGTGGCATTGTAAGAATGTTTATATTGTAAGAAAGACAACTTACTTCAATAGATAACCTAAACAAGTCCGTAATCCCGTAAAAGAATCAAAGTGAGCATTTGATTCAAACACTAAGAAGGATTATTATGTCGTTTACAATTCCAATTGACGAGATGGCTAGTCTTGCCTATTGGGGTAGTTGATTCTACGGGTAGAGACATAGATGTATTCATTGGCAGAATGATACATTGGACTGGACCCAAGATGAATTAATTTTGAATTCGTTTGTAAATTAATTCACTTATGACATTCATGGTGTGATTTACCTAAATCCTAAGTTAGTCACTGATCATGCGTATGTAACTCATGTGCTTTGATATAAGTGGAGGCTTATGCTCTAAAGATGATCGAGCTAATAGCTAGTATGTTGGGTACATGACTTGTGTATGGCATGACTTTACCAGCAACAATGTAATTCATAGCTCAATTAAAGAGATAACAGTATCTTCTCATTCGCATTGTATGGATTGATAAATATGGAACGTGGCCACGAGTTGCTTGTTCTCAAACGAGCAGTTTATCACAGTCATTTGTTGACAGTGATCATATTAATCATTAAGAAGACATAATGGTGACAATGAGAAGAAATATGATTGTATTGAGTGAACGAATTTAACTCAAAAGAATCAATGATATCATATAAATGTAATACACACATAATGAGGTCATTGGACAAAGTAGTTGGATGAATTGCTTTCGTAAAGAGTATACGGTAAAGAGTTTTCAATCATGATATTTCTTGTGGACTGACTCCATGATTAAGTAATTGCGAATTATTGGAACAATGCTTCTGGACATAATTGTAATTATTAGAGCCTAATTTATATGTTCGATTGATCCCTCCACTAGCTCAACAAAAACTCGATCGGATTGAATTTCAATCAAAAGAAAATTATACGACTTTGGAAATAATTTAATTGAGTCAATTTGTTCAATGTGGAATTAAATTGGGCGGTCGTAAGAATTGTTCAACTAGAGAATTTGATTAAAAAAATTTCTTGAAAAATTAATTTCGAAAATCTAAGTGATTTTTGGGAAAATTAATTTTTATCAAGTAAAATTAAGTTAATAAAATTAATTAAAACTAATATGATATTTTTGGAAATTAATTTTCAAGTCAAACAATTGGCCCAATGGGTAATTGAACTTTAAAATTGGAATTGAGATCGTAAATTGGGCTTGGGAGCCCAAAATCGAGATCAAGACCCAAAAATCGGTCGAATTGGGCTTGGTATGTGAAACCTGGCTGATGGTCCAACACAAAAAGAGATTTCGCCAAAAGCCTACTCGACAAATGACTGTTCTCCAATAAAACGCAAAAGATAGTATGCCATATTTCTTGCATATACTTTACACACCATGACTACTCATATCTAGTCATATCTGCCACGTCAGTTAACCATAAACGCTCATACAAAGTATTGTTCACAGTTTTGATTATATTAACATTATCCAATTAACATACCTCATTTATAAATCTGCCATGCAACTAAAATCAACTTAACACATTTAGAACATGCGTTTGTTTCCAATCAAGCAAACTATTTATCTTTGTCAAACACATAAGCAAACATCATCTATATATATTTTTACGTATAAGTACCATCATCTATTCCCATTAACTTTTCAAAATAAAATTGTATAGTATTCAACTTATATACATGCCACTTGACCGAGTGTAGAATTTAAAAATAAATCTACCGAAATAGGAGCTAAATAGTGCGGGTTGTAGGTTTATCCACCTGTCGAGTTCCGCAAAATATTAACTACAAGAAACAAGTAATGAAATAGAGTAAACATTAAATATGCTTAGTAAATTCATAGGTTTTTAAACATTAAACTCACCTCGCAAAACATTAATATAAATAACTTAACTAATATACATTTCTCATGTACAAGGTGAGTGCATCACATTTAATCATGTATCATTTTCCATTTATTTTGTACCATTAAATCACAAGTCATTCCATTGAGCATTCATACCTTTTTCCAATATATATATCACCAGAAAATCAATAACACATTCACTTTAACTATTTAGCCCGATGAATTTTCATTGATAGAAATGGATACGTGAGTAACCAACTACAACACGCTAGTTTGCTCATAAGAGTTATTCCATCCAATAACACGCCAGTTTGCTCAGAAGATCTATTCCATCCGATAACACACCATTTTCTCCGTAGAGATAAAATTGGAAATCCGCAACAAATATTGGATTCCAGTAACATCAGTGAACTTCCTTCATCTTCTTCACATCTTTTGCACAACTCGTACTATGTCTAATAGCCTTATCGGCATGCCAATTTTATCCTTTGTTCATTCAAGCTCCATATACATATCTGAACATTCTTTTGTACCATTCACTACTTTTCTTACCTTATGTGCCAATTTGCTAACATTTTCTATATACATTCAAACTCAAACATTTCAAAATTAAACATAACAATACCATATGAACTTACCTGGTACAACAACAAAAGTAGAATATCAGAGATTAATCCATGTTTTTTTTTCCTTTTCCTATACTATCTACTGGTTGATTTGGATCTTGATCTATACATTAATACTTTCAATTCATCAATAACAACTTTTCAAATTTTAACAGTTTTGAAACCAGGCATACAAGTTAGCTAAATCGAGATGCAATGATCTAAAAAACATAAAATTCATGAAGAATGGGTTTTGAAAATAATTACATTTAAAGTCGATTGTTCAAGAAATCCTAGAGCTTTTCTTTCTTCTCTAATGGAGATGTTTTTGGTGGAGGAAGATGAGAATGAAACTCTCTTTCCATCCACTAAAGATTTCTACTTAAATTCCCAATACTAATCATTTATTACTAGGCAAATATGGTTAATTAGCACATAACACCTCGATCAATTCTTATGAAATACATTTAACTAGGTAGTCAATAATTCTTATGGTTGAGCCTGTACTTCAACATTACTAACCAATTCAACCAACTATCAAATCAAGGATCAATATAACACTATAATAAGCTTGTAAATATTAATGAATAATATTTACTAATTCACTCTCAGAATCTTGGTCTTGAAACCACTATTTTCGACAGTACAGAAAATCGGGCTGTTACTATTTATGTACTTTATTATGTTACCATTGAAAATTTTATTCTAAGCAATGGCTATGGAATACTTGCAAAGAAAATTTTCAACCACTCAACCTCATTACTAACCAATTCCAGAGCAATAAACTTTGACTCCATGATAGATTTTGCTATAATAGTTTGTTTGGCTGATCTCCATGATATTGGTGGATTTTTTCTCATTTGAATATGAAATCCAATTAGCATCATTGTAGTGGGAAATCCACTAAATAAGAAACCATAATTCATGATTCGTTTAAAATATTTCGTAAGTCTACCTATAGTAAATTTAATTTTAAAATATTGCTATAAATATCACAAATCAAGTCAGTTCTCAAAATTTTAATTTTTCTCTATGTAAGAAAATCATTTTCAAACCGAATTTTTTCAACATTTTGATCTAGTAAAAGTATATAAATAATAATTATATTAAATTAAGAGTCCCTTTTAGAAAAAATGTCTTATCCATCCATAGCAAAAAAAAAAAAAAAAAAAAAAAAACCTCTTCCCCTTCCCTTTTCGTTGCGATCCCGACCCAATGCTTGCCGCCAGCCAACAACGCTTCTCAGTACCTGTCACCGACATTCATCTTTGATCTTCCCCCTTTTTGACAACGACGTTTATCTTCCTCTCTCGAAGGTAAGAATGAAAAAAAAAAAGAAATATCTAGCTAATGTTGTTTTTGTTGATTGATTTTTTTGAACTTTATTTGTTCTTTTCTTTCTAGTCTTTTTTAACTCTTTAGCAGTTTTCTCGCTGGTCTTTTACTAGTTTCACTCTTCAGTAGCTCACTCTTTTTACTTGTTTATTTTACAGGTTAGTTTTGCTTCACCTCTAATATGCAATTTTTTTTATATTATTCACCAAAATAAACCTCATCCACTACCTTATCTTTATCTGAATCTTTTGTTCTTGTAATTTCAATTTTAATTATATTGCATATTTAATTCAACAGAACAATGAAAAGTTTTTCAAGGGTGTTTTCTTCTTATTCTTTGATTGTTCTTAAAAGGCTTGTGATTTCGACTAATTGAGTTCTCTTTATTTGTATTTCTTGAAATGGCTTCTGTTGTTCATTTCTGGTTTTTATTTATTTATTTTTATTTTTATGAATGAACTCACATTTTAACTTTCCTATTATCCGTGTCCCATAATTTACATAGACTTTTAGTCAATTATGTTTGTAGGGCCCAAAATTTGCCCGGGCCCATTTTATAACCAAAAACCAAAAACAATAATATTAATAAAGTCCAATAAATACAGTCTGTTACAAAACAGTGGCCCAAATTCATTACCCAATTAATCCAAACTAGCCCAATAGACTAAACCAAAATTTTAAGCCCAATCTAAAGAGCTCGAACGGCCCAAACATTTTAGGGTTTCAGAAAACCCGAAGAGACCTTCTGGAAGCTTCATGCGCAGCAGCCCTGCTGACGGTTGGGCTACCGCGTCCCTCGCACGAGCCTTACGTCGTTTCAGCACACGCGCCCCCTGCACTGCTCCCACATCGCCTCCATACCCACGCGCATAACTGCTCACCTCCGTACCGCCACGTCAACGTCTCCACGGCCTTGTACCTGCAGAAAAAACAACAAACAATAGCAACAATAGAATAATAGCAGGGAAAACAAAAAAAAGGACTGTATTTTTTATTTTTAATTTCACTTTCTAATTTCTGAATTCGGTTATAAGAACTGAAGAGAAACGATTGTAAAGGGTTCCCTTTTTTACGAAGAAATACACAGAGAATACAGAAAAGAAAAACCAAAAATAGGCATTCAAAGGTTTCTTTTCTTTTTAATTTTAATCTTTCAAATCCTGATTTGGTTAGTCATTGATTTATTTCTCTTGTACATGCGAAAATAAATAAAAGAGAAAGGGAAAGATTACCATCGTAAGTCTCAATCCATATCTTATCCGTCACCAATTGGAGTTAGATATGGATGATGGTTCGGGAAAGGCTTTAGAGTCAGCGTTTAAGAACGAGTCGGATCTTCATGTGTCACTTCTCGCTGAATACAATGGCAGTACAGTGGTCGAGAGGGGTCTACTTTAGTTGCGGCTAGGGGTTGAAGGAAAGGGACTTAGGGTTCTGTTTAGACGGGCTTAGATTAGGTTTTGTTTTGTTTTAGATTTGTTTTTACAGCTGTTAACAAAATGACGCCATTTAGGCTTATGACAATAGCCTTTAAACGACACCGTATCAGTCTATGCCCGATGACCCGACCCATATACACAAGATCCACGTGTTTCTGCAATTAATGGGGAATTTGCGCATTTAGTCCCCTCTATTTCTATACTATTTTAATTTGTTCTTTTACACACTGTCTTTATTGTTTAATCGATCTCAATAACTTATGCGCCTTTCAATTTAGTCCTTAAATCTGTTTAAATTGTTTTTTTTAATATAGTCTGTTAATTTTACTTTCATTTCGATTAAGTTTTTTTAGTTTATAAAATCTATCTATTTTCGAAGTTGTTTTAATAAATTATTTTGAAATACATTTTACATTGTTTTAATATTTTCATTTATATTATTTACAATTCTTTTTATATTACTTTGTTTTAAATAATTGTTTAAGTACTCTCGTACATTATTAATTTTCACATGCATATGTAATAAGGGTTAAGATTATGTTATTTTGTATATGTTATGGATTTCCTATTATTTTCCTTTTAAATATACTTATATGTATATCTAGTTCCTTTTAAAATTACCTATGTATATGTAATTTTTCATTTTTTTAATTTAGTATATACAATTTATTACTTTAAAAGATCACGTTTTATAGTATATTGTAATTTGTTAATTTGTAAATATTAATTATTTGTGATTTATCGTTGTAATGTTTGATGCATGGATTAATATATTGCTTTGTGTATTAGTATTCCATTGTATCTTACGAAAGATGTAGTGTTTTAATGTCATTTCGGTAGAGGTTTCGAGAAAATCGTGCTCTAACTTAGTGAGTTCCGATTCTCCTCGTTTAAAACCTAGCAACTGAGTATCCTTTCTCTCTTAAATCAAAATGCATGATATTTCAAACAAAAAACTTATTCTCGAGAATTTAAGATATTGCACCCTAACTTACTGGGTGTGATATTTTATCATCTCGAGATAAGAATTTCAAAAGACAAAGGCAATATTCCGTATTCGGGAACTTTGAGAAATAGTGCCCTAACTTACTGGGTTTCAATTTTTCATTTGACCCAAATAATTGAATATCCTTCTTAATTTTTAAATGTACGAGTATTGAATGTCGAAGGATAAATCTAATTTCGAGAACATAAGATGTTGTGCCCTAACTTACTGAGTACGACATTTTATTTCTTCGAAATAAGAAATTTTGGCATCCAATATGATTCTGTCCAAATATATCTTAAGTAAATGGATCGTAATCTAGAATATTTTCAAATTTTCGGCATTAAGACATTAAACAATGAATTAGGTACCAATTTTGGGCGCTACGAGGGTGCTAACCCTTTCTCGTACGTAACCGACTCCTGATCCCGTTTTTTGGATTTCGTAGACCAAAATTATTGTTTTAATAAATCAAAATATTTTATTAAAATAATCCAAGGTGATCCGATCACACCTCGAATAAAAGATCGGTAGCGACTCCATTTCCATATTTTTAAAGTCGATTCCCGTTTTTCAAAACTCGCCGATTAAAAAATGGTTTCGAAATGTTTGTTGAATTTCAAGACTTATGTGTAAAATTTGTGTGGCAATTCTGCGTATTATTTACTTGCCATGTTTATGTATGAAATCATTTTGCTTTTGCCTAGTTATAAATATTTCATATGATTTCTTTTGATGTAGTTAGCATGAATATTTTTTATGCTTGGTTTTGTGATTAATATAGAGATTCATGGTTTGGGGTCATTGTTTATTTTTTATATACTACCTTCTTACTTCGTATATAATTGATATTCTTTTTCTTTAATTTGATAAATATTTAGGCAATAACATCAACTGGAACTAAGAAAGGTGAATTTTGTTGGCTAATATAAGCACTGAGCTGAAGAACAAGAACATCACAACTAATGTCAAAGTTGACACTAGCTCTTACCATGGTGAGTTCAGCCTTCTTAGATATACTATTTAATTGTGATTTTTGGGGGTTTTACTTTTACTTTTTAACTTTTTACCACTGTTACTGTTGATGAACCTGCACCGGGTTTGAAGACAATCTTTAGTTTTATTGCCCTTGATCCAAGGTCTGGCAAGGTAATGGAGACTTCGTTACTCCTGCCATTAAGCTTTTTGCTCTTAAATACCAACATTTTCAACTTCTTGTTTGTCCTTCCCTTCTGCAAACTTCTAGGTCTCATGACAAGGTGTTTATTATTGTTGTAACAGGTGGAACTACAATACCAACATGAATATGCTGGCATAAGCACTAGTATTGGATTGACTACAAATCCCCTTATTAACTTTTCTGGTATGTTGGAAACTGTAACATCTTAAACCCGGCCTAGACGTTATAACCGAATCTAACAAAGTCACATGGAATGGGATTTGAAAGTGAATTTATCAAGTTAAAACCGTTTTCGTTTATTATCTTCTATTAATCTCTCGTTGATTTCAAAATCATTTTCTCGTTAATCTAACTCGTTTAATGACTTATTCAATATCGGAAGCTTTTAAAACTGTGATATTAAAAGAAAACCATTCGCATTCAGGAAAATATTATTTTTAATTAAACCGAGTTTTCGTTGAGCTTTGCAGTTTAAAACTCCATAAAAACAGTAAAAACCCTAAAACAATAGCAAACAATCCAAATTACATAAAAAATACTCCAAAATAAACAGGAATTAAAAACCTTAAATGGAATTAAATAAGTTCAACAGTCATGTGGTCACCGTTGAGTCCTCTGTCTCACCGATCCGTTTAAGTCCGGGGATTACCTGTACAGATAAAATAGAGAGGGGTAAGTTTACGTAAACTCAGTGTGTAATCCCCACAAAAGAGATGCATACAGTCAAACAACAACAAATAGTCAAATGCAGTCTGGGCCTAAGCCCATTTTAGTTTCAGTAGCCGTTCGGGCCTTAGCCCATTTCAGTTTCAGTATCAAATATGCATTAAGGCCTAAGCCCATTTCAGTAACAATATCAGATATACATTAATCAGTAAACAGAGTCCTACCCAACCAGCCTCTACACACCATCTCCATCCATCCCTACACTCCATGTGAGGTTTAAAACACCCACCCATCCCTACACTCCAAGTAGTACCAAATGCGGCACATAATCAATAAATTGCAACTGAGCTGCCAGATAATAGGGTTAAAAGCCTTTCAGTACACTTCCTCCAAATATCAACATCCCAACCCAATGCAATGCAACATATAGTATATGACATGCTAACACATGAATATCAGTTATACATACAGTTCAGTATTTATTCATATAATCATCATGCTCAGTATATACATCATACATACAGTTCACGCATTTAAGGCTCTAAGTAGTGCTTACCGACCCTATAGTAGGTTCATAGTCGACTTGGGCGACCCATGCAACCTTAGAACACATTTCAGTTAAATTGGCTTACACGCCCATATGGCCTGCCCGTGTGGGCCCATACACCCATGAGGCCCATACGGTCCGATTTGATCTACACGGCCTGGCCCAGAATCCTACCCGCCCGTGTGGACCCACATGCCCGTGTGGCCCACACGGTCTAAATCAGTCTAGCCCGTATGTCGCACACGGCCATCACACAGTCGTGTCTTGCGTGCATGGTCTGGCCTCGTCGATCACATGCCTGTGTTATAGTACACGGCCCACCATACGGGCGACCACATGCCATTGTGGCATCGACAGTGGGGTTTTTGACTGTCGATGAAACTTTATTTTCTGCGTTTTCGGGTACACACCTGGTATCCATTTGATACGAAACCACTTTTGAGCCTCCAGAAACCTAAAAATTGTCATAACCACACTTAACTTCAGCAACATCTACTAATCCTTTAACGAAAAAAATCCATGAACGAAAACTCACAACACCAACAATGTAACCGTGAACTTACCAGTAGCGAAAAGAAATCTTTAATGCTTAAATCACAGCAGGAACACCTACAACTTCTTGATCTTCGCCTAATCCAAGAGAACCAAACACAGAACCCCCTTTTAGAAACTATCTATGAATCAATAAGATATATGAAAATCCGTTATTTACCGAACTAGCTCATACAAACAATGAACAAAAAGGAACCAATTTGGAAAAATCGAGAAAAAAGTGAGAGACAAGGAAAAATCGACAGTGATGAGAAGCAAAATGTTAGATGGGAATTTTGGAAAAAGAGAAAGAAAATTTCAAAAAGAAATAAAAATAAATTAAAAATATTTCGATAACTTCTTCATCCCACAAATCTCTCTCCCACTAACCCCCTGACTCAGAATTCCAACTGCACTGAAACACTTGCGCTAAACCGAGCAAAATAAATACCCATGCTTGCGCAGGGATTCAAACACAGGACCTCCAACACACCAACACCTTACCACTTGAACCACTAGACTCATTCTGATATAGTTTTATAAATAATTTAATATAAGCCCGTTGAACAAGTATAAGGCTTAAGTCAAATAAAATACCAAAATTTGCCAAATGCAAGGCTTAAACTTGGGACCTCCCATACACACCCAGAACACTTAACCATTGAAGCAGATACATAGTTTTGTGTCAAATATTTATAGATATAGAAACAAATATTTTGGGACATTACAACTCTACCCCCTAAAATAAAATTTCAGCCTCGAAATTTACCTGATTAGAATAAATGAGGATACTGCTGACGTATCACATCCTCAGGCTCCCACGTGGCCTCCTCAGTGCTATGATTCTGCCACAGCACTTCACTAATGGGATAGTCTTCTTTCGAAGAACCTTTACGTCGTGATTCAGAATTTAAACCGGCTCCTCCTCGAAGGTCAAATTTGGCCTAACCTCAATATCCTTCACAGGGACAATATGAGTAGGATCAGTATGGTAACGCCTCAACATCGAAATGTGAAAAACATCGTGGATGCGGTCCAACTCTGGAGGTAACTCCAATTGATAAGCGACCGATCCCAATCGCTTCAGAATTCTGTAAGGCCCAATAAACTTAGGGCTCAACTTGTCCTTACGACAGAACCTCAGAACCTTCTTATATGGAGAGACCTTAAGAAACACAAAATCCCCCCCGAATACTCAATCTCACGCTTCTTCAGATCTGCATATGATTTCTGTCTATCAGAAGCCACTTTCAAGCGATCCCAAATCAGTCGTACTTTATCCTAAGTCTTAGAAATTAACTCACGACCCAAGACTCGACGTTTACCCAACTCAGTCTAACACAATGGAGTATGCCAGTTACGACTATACAGAGCCTCGTGAGGTGCCATCTGAATACACTACTGGAAACTATTATTGTAGGCGAACTCGGCTAACGACAGATAATCCTCCTCACTGCCTCGAAAATCGATAACACAACTCCTCAACATATCTTCCAATATCTGAATTACCCTCTCAAATTGACCATCGGTCTGAGGATGGAACGTAGTACTGAAGTCTAATATCGAACCTAGAGCCCTATGTCACTTTTTCTAGAACCGAGATGGGAAGCGAGGATCCCTATCAAAAATGATTGAGACCGGTACCCCATGTAGTGTTACTATCTCAGAGATGTAGGGCTTCGCCAACTTCTGAAGAGAATAGTCGGTCCTAACTAGAATGAAGTGCGCAAACTTGGTCAATCGATCTACTATGGGTGTTAGAGGCAACCCACTAACGAAGTCCATCGATACTCACTCCCACTTTCATAACAGAATCTTAACCAGCTGTAGTAAACCCCAAGGTAACTAATGCTCAACCTTAACCTACTGGCATGTTAGACATTGTGCCACAAAATTAGTAACCTCCTATTTCAATCTCGGCCACCAATATAGTTCCCGAAAATCTCTATACATCTTATTCCCACCATGATGCATAGCATAAGGGCTACTATGCGCCTCCCTCAGAATAGACTGCCTCAAGTCAGTATCATTCGGTATACAAATCCTACCACAGAAACAAAATACCCCATCATTATTTAGCCCAAAGTCTGTAGTGCTGCCACTCTCAATCTGACGGAACCGAAGACCCAAAGATTCGTCCTCTAACTGCCTATCCTGAATCTGTTCTGTTTGAGTCAGTTTAACCTGCATCTCAGCCAACAAACTTCCATCGTAAAAAAAACTAAGTCGAGCGAACATCGCTCCCAATTTAGTCATCGCCCTACGGCTCAACGTATCGGCCACCACATTGGCCTTTCCAGGATGGTACTCAATAGTACAATCATAGTCCTTAAGCAGCTTAATCCATCGACGCTATCTAAGATTCAACTCCTTCTGAGTCAGGAGGTACTTGAGGCTTTTGTGATTAGTGTAGATAATACACCTCTCACCGTATAGATAGTGTCTCCAAATTTTCAACTCAAAGACCACTACAGCCAACTCAAGATTATGCGTCGAATAGTTCACCTCATGCATCTTGAGCTGACGAGATGCATATGCTACCACCTCACCATCTTGTATTAGAACACAAACCAAGCCCACATGTGACGCATTGCTATATATTACAAATTCCTTGTCCAATTCAGGCTGTATCAAAACAGGAACCTGAGTCAGAATAGACTTGAGTTTCTCAAAACTCTCTTACTGTGCATCAGTCTAGACAAATGGCACACCCTTACGCAGGAGCTTAGTTAAGGGTGCTGCAATCAGTGAGAAACCTTCCACGAACCACCGATAATAACCTGCCAGACCCAGAAAACTACTGATCTTAGACACATTCTTCGACTGTTTCCAATCCAGTACAGCCTTAATCTTCTTAGGATCAACTTGGATCCCCTCAGTAGACACCACGTACCCAGAAAAATGACTTCACGAAGCTAGAACTTAGACTTACTGAATTTAGCGTAGAGTTGCTTCTCACGCAGAATCTGAAGCACTACTCTAAGATGTTCATCATGCTCATCTTCGGTCTTAGAGTAAACCAGAATATCGTCGATAAAAACTATGATGAACTGATCCAAATACGGTTAGAACACTCGATTCATCAAATCCATAAATACGACTGGTGCATTCGTCAACCCGAAGGAACTCGTAATGCCCATAACGAGTCCTAAAAGTAGTCTTATGAATATCCACATCCTTAACTCTGAGCTGATGGTACCTAGAACGAATATCTATCTTAGAAAATACTGAAGCCCCTTGGAATTGATCAAATAAGTCGTTGATCCTCAGAAGCGGATACTTGTTCTTAATAGTCAACTTGTTCAACTACCGATAATCTATACACATCTTCATGGTTCCATTCTTCTTCTTAACAAATAGTTCGGGTGCTCCCCACGAAGACATACTGGGACGAATGAAACCACGGTCTAATAACTCCTACAGTTGAGCCTTAAGCTCTGTAAGCTCTTTTAGTGCCATTCGATAAGGAGCGATAGATACCGGAGCAGTACCAGGAAGAAGCTCAATCCCAAATTCCACTTCCTAATTCGGAGGTAAACCTGGGAGCTCCTCAAGAAAGATATCCAAAAAATCCTTTATAGCTTTGATGTCCTTTACAGTAGAGTTCCCAGAAACAAAAACACTAACATAGGCCAAGAATGCCTCACATCCCTTACGAACCATTTTCTCAGCCACCAGTGCAGAGATCACATTAGCCAAATAATTATAATTTTCTTTAATCATAACTACCTCATTATCCTCATTGGTTCTCAAGACAACCTTCTTAGTCGCACAGTCCAGATTGACACAGTGCTTGACCAACCAGTCCATACCCAGAATCAGGTCGAACTCCCTAAACGGAAGCTCCATCATATTAACCAAAAATATCGACCCTTGAACCTTTAGCGGAACATCTCTATACAGTTTGTTAACCCAAACCGATTACCATAGTGGACTCAATATAGTCACCTCACTAGAAGTACTCTCAACCAAAGTCCCTAAGTTTCTAGACACAGTGCTAGCTACATAGAAATATGTGGAACATATGTCTATCAAAGCAAAGTAAGGTACATCATGAATTAAGAAGTATCAATAATGACGTCTGGAGCATCTCTGTCCTCACGGTGATGAGCAGCAAAAACAAAAGCAAGCTGCTTCGCCTCAGTCTGTCTAACACCTCTGCCTAGTGCTATCTGTCTACGGCCCATATCTTTACCACCTCTAGCCTGACCACGGCCCCTTGGTGGCTGCTGAACTACCCTCTATGGCTGCACAGTACCAGAACCCGAAGCTTGCATTTGATCGACCCTCAGCGAACACTCTCGAATGCGGTGCTTTATCAACCCACACTTCAGACACGCTCCAGTCCTCCTTCAACACTCGCCCTGATGGTGTCTACCACAGTCTCCACACAGTTACAATCCAGTAGGAGCAACAGAGGGCCCAAATCTAACCTGCCCATCAGTCTTGGCCTCTTTTTAGGCCTTTGTACCGAACTCGAAGGCTCTAAATCCCTCTTGTTCTTACCCCTCGCACGATATCTGTTTTGGCACTCAGCGCGCTTAACCTCTTTGGCGATATTTTCATTCTCTACAAGAATAGAAAACTCGCTCTCCCTCTGCGGAGCTATCAATACCCTCAGATTATCCCTGAGACCGTCCTCAAAACGGATACATCTCTCATATTCAGTCACCATCATACCTCGCGCATAACAGCTCAGTCTTAGAAATTCAGCCTCATACTCGGCCACAATCGGTCACCTTGCGTGAGGTTTAAGAACTCACGTCTCCTAGCATCAACATTATTAGCTCCTACATATTTATTATGAAACGTAGTCTTAAAGAACTCCCAAGTTAGATGGTTAGGCTGAGTACCCTCTTTAACAGTCAGCCACCACTGATAAGCCTCATCGCGAAGCAAGGAGACCGCACCCTTCAATTTCTATTTAGGGGTACAGGCTAAATCATCCATTATCCTCTTAGTCACTTCTATCCAGTATTCAACCACGTTAGGGGTGACTCCAGTGACACCCCTAAAAAGTTCAGCTCTATTGGATCGAATTTGTTCCGTAATCGACCCTCGACCCATAGATCTAGCGTTGAGCCCAACGACCATATCTAGTATCCTCAGAATAGCTTGGGATAGTGCGTCGTCCCTAGCTGAACGACTCTGAGACCCAGTCTCAGTAGCAGGTGACACGGGTGTCTTACTCGTGTCTAGATTTAGCATGCTACCCAGAGAAGAGGACTTAGCTCGAGCTCCTCTATGGCCCCTACCATTGCCTCGAGTACCATGTCTACGGATACCTCGTGTGCTCATGTCTATTAGGATTTATCTGTATTATGAATTTTATGAATTAGTTACAGTTTCAGTATTTATTAACAGATGTTTTATGTAAGCAGTATGATATATTCGAAGTTTGTTTTTTCGTAAATACAGTTTTTATCAGTTTTAGTTTCACTACAATTTCAGTATACACTAACTAGAGTGTTTCAGAACAGACTATTTATCATAATAGTTTATCAGAATACTTACAAGATCGGCGTCGGAGACTCGGTGTACCAAATTCCTAGTCAAATCATTTGAAAACCAATTTTTTAAAAAACTAAATTTTAGAACCCAAAATCTACAGCCGAGTTTTGTAACTCGACTTTGATACCACTAAATGTAACACCTCATACCCGGCCTAGATGTTATGGCCGATTCTGACGAAGTCACATGGAATGGGATTTGAAAGTGAATTTATCAAGTTAAAACTGTTTCCGTTTATTATCTTCTATTAATCTCTCGTTGATTTCAAAATCATTTTCTCGTTAATCTGACTTGTTTAAAAACTTATTCTATAGCGAAAACTTTTAAAATCGTGATATTTAAAGAAAACCATTCGCGTTTAGGAAAATATTATTTTTATTTAAACCGAGTTTTCATTGAGCTTTGCAGTTTAAAACTCTGTAAAAACCCCAAAACAAAAGCAAACAGTCCAAAAGTCCAAATTACTTTAAAAATACTCCAAAATAAACATGAATTAAAAACGTTAAATGGAATTAAATCAGCTCAACAGTCTTATGGTCACCGTTGAGTCCTCCGTCACACTGATCCGTCTAAGTCCGGGTATTACCTGTACGGATAAAACAGAGAGGGGTGAGTTTACGTACACTTAGTGTGTAATCCCCATAGAAGATATGCATATTGTCAAACACAACAAATAGTCAAATGCAGTCTGGGCTTAAGCCCATTTTTGTTTCAGTAGCAGTTCGGACCTTAGCCCATTTCAGTTTCAGTAATAGATATGCATTAAGGCCTAAGCCCATCTCAGTAACAATATCAGATATACATTAATCAGTAAACAGAGTCCTTACCATCTCCGTCTATCCCTACACTCCATGTGGGGTTTAAAACACCCACCCATCCTTACACTCCAAATAGTACCGAATGCGGCACATAATCAGTAAATTGCAGCTAAGCTGTCAGATAGTAGGCTTAAGAGCCTTTCAGTACACTTCCTCCAAATATTAACATCCCAACCCAATACAATGCAACATACAATATATGACATGCTAACACATGAATATCAGTTATACATACAGTTTAATATTCATTCATACAATCATCATGCTCAGTACATACATCATACATACAGTTCACGCATTTAAGGGTCTAAGTAGTGCTTACCGACCCTATAGTAGGTTCACAGTTGACTTGGGCGACCTGTGAAACCTTAGAATACATTTCAGTTAAATGGGCTCACATGCCTATGTGGCCTGCCCGTGTGGACCCACACGCCCGTGTGGTCCATACGACTCAATTTGGCCTTGGTTGTGTAGATCACATGGCCTGGCCTAGAATCCTACACGCCCATGTGGACTATCCGTGTGGACCCACATGCCCGTGTGGCCCACACGGCCCAAATCAGTCTAGGCCGTGTGTCGCATACAACCTACTTGGCCATCACGCGGTCGTGTCTTGCGCGTACGGCCTGGCCTCGTCGATCACTCGCCCGGATGGCGTCGACAGTAAGGTTTTTGACTTTCGTCGAAATCCTATTTTCTGTATTTTCGGGTACACACCTGGTATCGATTTGATGCGAAATCACTCTCAAGCCTCTAGAAACCTAAAAATTATCATAACAACACTTAACTTCAGCAGCATCTACGAATCCTTTAACGAAAAAATTCCATGAACGGAAACTCACAACACCAACAATGTAACCATGAAATTACCTGTAGCGAAAAGAAATCTTTAATGCTCAAATCACAGCAGGAACACCCACTACTTCTTGATCTTCGCCTAATCCAAGAGAACCAAGCACAGAACTCTCTTTTAGAAACTATCCATGAATCAAGAAGATAAATGAAAATCCGTTACTTACCAAACTAGCGCACACAAACGTTGAACAAAAAGGAACCAATTTGGAAAAACTAAAAAAAGAGGGAGAGACTAGGAAAAATCAGCAGTGAAGGAGAAGCAAAACGTCATATGGAAATTTTGGAAGGAGAGAGAGAAAATTTCAAAAAGAAATAAAAATAAATTAAAAATATTTTGATAACTTTCTCATTCTACAAATCTCTCTCTCATTAATCCTTCAACTTAGAATTCCAACTACACTGAAACACTTGCGCTAAACCTAGCAAAATAAATACCCATGCTTGCGTAGGGTTCGAACACAAGACCTCCAACACACCAACACCTTATCACTTGAACCAACAGGATCATTCTGAACAAGTATAATGCTTAAGTCAAATAAAATACCAAAATTTGCCAAATGCAAGGCTTGAACTTGGGACCTCCCACACACACCCAAAACACTTAACCACTAAAGCAAATACATAATTTTATGTCAAATATTTACAAATACAAAAACAAATATTTTGGGACGTTACAGAAACAATAGTGTCACTGTTGGGACTGATTTCTCATTTGACACTACCAGTGGTAACTTTACAAAATTTAATGTTGGGTTGAATTTCACCCATTCTGATCTCATTACTTCCTTGACATTGTAAGTGCTTTCACTGAAGCAGGAGCTAGGGTTGATTATTTATGTTTCACATGAAATTTGTGTTGAATTGCTTTATATGATCTTCTGGTCATTTATTGATTCATAATCATTGAAAGTTGCCTAGAAATATCTTCATTTTTTTTCGGTTGTGCACTAATTGCATTATTGCATTATTCTACTTGTTATGCTTTTGGTTTTGATGAGGTAGTTTTGTTGATTAACTATAGGAATGATAAAAGGCGACACTCTTAATGCTTCCTACTACCACATAGTTAGCCCATTGACTAACATAGTGGTTGGTGTGAAGTTGAGCCATAGCTTTCTAAGAAATGAGAATACTCTCATAATTGGTACGCAACATGCTATTGACCTATTAACGAAGGTAAAGGTTTGTTTGAATAACTATGGCAGAGCAAATGCTCTGATCCAACATGAATGGCACCCAAAATTACTTATCACAATATTTAGAGAGGCATCGGAGTAATTGAAAAAAGTGCTAAAGTTAGGTTGGCCTTGACACTTAAACCCTAGGAAAAGGCAAGACTGTTTTTATTCTGTCATATAGAAGGCATGCCTTAACTTTAATTGGTTGAGGACTTGGAAAAAAATAATTTAATTGTAAAAATAATGTTATTGGCAAACTGAAATTAATAATTTACTTTGTTGAACAAGTGCTATTTACATCCAATTAGTTCAACTTGTTTACTTCTTTCAATCACTAATCTAGTAGACAGACATGGGATTTGGTCATTTATTTGCTTAATTTCATATGAACTTAAAAAGATCAGCATTTTATTTAAACCATTTTTTATTAAGCATAATAGTTTTTTTTAATACAATTGAAATGAATTAACACCCTAGCAATTGGTATTTGGCATTTTGTTGGTTTGTTGTTTCAAATTGTGTCACATCTTTAGGTACAAAGCCATAAAAATATTTTATACAAATTCATAAATTAGGCCACTTCTTCTTTAAGTACAAAAATAAAGTTCCCACACTTGATTTAGTAACAATAGTATATGCTAACTGCTAATACTATCATTATTTTTTCACAAACAATATATAATAAGCCTAATTTATAAAGGAAATTTGAACTTTAAAACCTTAAGCTATTAAGACAGATAACAATTGTTTGGCCGAACTTAGATTATCACTCAAATGCATATCAAGAATGCCCACCGTTATCAATCTTGTTATTGTGTAGAATGATCAAACAATACTACGTTGGGTTGTTTTTATTTATGACGGTTAATATTCTAACTTAATAATTGGTTACTATTATATATTTAATTTGATGCATTTATTTATAAATAAAGCATTGTAATATATGCAAAAATAATGTAAAATAGATATAAAATAAACTCAATTAAACAATGAATAAATAAAAGATTCTCAAATGTATGTTTGTTTCATTTAAAACTATTTTTATGAAATATTGTTAAAAAATATATCAAATACTAAAAAATATTAATTTTCTCAAAAAAAAAATTTATTTTCCAAAAACTATTTTCAGTCAAATAAGTGAAAGATTTTTCAAAAGATCACGGTAGTTACAACATAGAAGCAAAATTCTTAAAGAAGCAAACATATTACTGATAAAAAAATATTATAAAAAGAGAATCCTACTTTTCAAGATAAAAGCTATACGTAAAAAAAAAAAAAAAAAAAAAAAAAAAAAGACGACTTTTTTCGAAATGAAAGTTGTAAGTTGAAAAAAAAATTATGACAGATAAGAGGCCAAATAATCAATTATTAAATTTAGAAAAATTTATTGGCAAAATAAGTCAACTTTTTGAAAATTTAGAAAAATAGGTCGTTTTTGAATAGAGAGTGTGAAAGCGCATCTAGCTGGGCACGCTTTTTGTACAGTTGGCAGGAAAGCTCACCTAACTGGACACGTTTTCCCTTTAAGTTGTAAATTTTTTCTTTTTTTTTTTTAATATAACTAGTTCCTCTGGTCAGATTGTTAAATATTAATAGTTTTATCCTTAAATTTTAGGTTCGATTTCTCTTTCACTCACATTAATATTTTTTTTATTTCATGTTGTTTTAAAAAAAATTAATTAATACTTTTAACATATAAACTTTCTTAAAAATTTCATTCTTGAGATCTAAGTTCAATTCCCTTTTTTTAAATATATTTGTAAATTTTATTTCATGTTGTTTCAAGCTTTTTTTAATTAATAAATATATTTTTTTCAATTTTTTTATTTTAATTCATCTTTTTAATTGTAACTCTTTTATTCATAAAATCAAATAATAAATATACAAATATATAATAAAAATATATATTACATATATCATTATGTTAAAAATATTTGAAATTAAAAACTCCTTTATATATAATATAAACATCAACTAATTTTTTTTATATATAATATTTATATGTCAAATATTTATTTTCTACATGTATATTGTGGGTATGGTAATTTCTAATATTATAAAATAAAAAAATTTATTTTAAATATAATTATTATTTTTATATGTAAAATATTTAAAATGTCATTGTTTTTATCTACATTATGGGTATGATATTTCAAATATTTTTATAAGTGAAATATTTAAATTAGTTATTTCAAATATCATTATGTTTATATTTGAAAATTTTTAAATACACATACAAAAATATATAATACTAAAATTTACTACACTCATAATATGGATTGAGAAATAAATATCACACATATAAAAATTAAAATAATTTTTTTTGAAAACAATGTATTTATTAATTAAAAATAAAAAAGCTTGAAACAACATAAAATAAAAATTACAAATATATTTAGAAAAGGGGAATTGAACTTAGGTCTCAAGAATGAAATTATTATATTTAACCATTTAACTAAGAAAGTTGATATATTAAAAATACTAATTTAAAATAATAAAAAAACTTAAAACAACATGAAATAAAAAATACTAATGTGAGTGAGAGAGAAATTGAACTTGGTACTAAAGGATAAAACTATTAGCATTTAACTATTTGAAACGCCCCAAAAATATGAGTTTTTGATTTTCAAGTTGTTGTGTGATTTGGTTTGGTTTAGTGGTTAAGTGCTTAGTGTATCTACTTAAGGTTTGGTGTTCAAGTCTTCATATGTGTAGGAAATATTTTACTTTATTTCTTGGTGGAGTAGTTTAGATCAAGTTTAAACTCTAAAGGTCCGTTTGTTTATATATAAAAGGTTTTACGGAAAATATTTTCTGCATTTTCCTATTACAGGTCAACGTAAAATAAGTCATTTTTCTTGTAAAATAAGTCATTTTTCTTATAAAATGATTTACCCTTTTGAAAAATGTAAGTTATTTTTCGGAAAAGAGCTCATCTATAGATAATTTTATTTTTATATAAATATTAACTTAAATCAAACTTAATATTATTATATTGATAATAAATATTAATTTTATTTTTAAAAATATTTAAAAATATTAAAATATTATGTTTTTCAATATTATTAAACATACACATTTAATTAATTATATTTAGTCATATAATAAATTATTAATATAATAAATATAATTTATTATTTTAATAAATTATTTAATATTTTAATTTTATTTTAATAATAAATATTTATTACAATTATAAACATATTAATAATAAATGTTTTGTAGTATAAAGGTTAAAATATGTCATAAATCTATTTACACTTCATAGATTTGCAATTTAGTCTTTGTATTTTTATTTTTAAGAATTTAGTTCTTTTACTTTTCAATTTTGAAAATTAAGTCCAATTGTTAATATCGTTAAATTTTTTTGTCAATTTTATTGATATCAAATTTTTAAATAAAAAATATTCACTTGGTAGTCATGTAATTAAAAAATGACGTTGCAATGAACCTGAATTTAACATAATATTTTTAATATATGCAAAAACAATGTAAAATATAAAATTATAGATAAAAATAAATTCAATTAAACAATAATAAAAAAAATCTCAAATGTATATTTGTTTTATTGAAAACAACTTTTATGCAATAATTTTAAGAAATCTACCAAACAACAGAAAATATTTTACACAGAATCATCCAAACACTAGAAAATATTAACTTTTCTAGACTAAGTAAATTATTTTCCATAAATCATTTTCCAGAAATCATTTTTAGTGAAACAAACGAAGTCTAAGAAATAAATATGATTAGTTGGGGACAAGATTTGTATCTTTTTGAAAATAAAATAGTTATTTTATCCTTTATTTTTCTCTCTCCCTCAATTTTTCCCACGTTCAATTGTGGGGTTGTAACATCCCAAAATTGGGCCTAGGAGAATTGAGCCCAATGGGCTTTAGGCGTAGTAGCGTTTGGATTTTTTTAGAGAATAAGAGATCGGCTTAAATGCAAGTTAGACCTATTGGATAAGTGATTTTGGAAGGTTAGAGGGCTTCTATGAAGTCCCGGGATCAAATATTGGCTTTGGGGAAATTTTGGTTTTAGATGAAAAAAACCCCGTGGCAGATAGGCCTAAGAATAAAATATGGAGGAAAATGACACAAGTGGAGTGTGTGGTGTAGTGGCAAAGTGACGCCACATAAGAGACAAGGGAGTGACGCCACAAGGAAGGAAGGAGGTCCAAGGTTCAAGTCTTGGCTTTTGCATTTTGGTTTCTTTTTGCTTGGACCTTAGAATTTGGCCCATAGTTTATATTTAGTTGCGCATGGTCTAAGACACAAGTGGAGCTTGTGGTAAAGTGGCTAGCAGCGTGGATTATGTTGCAAGGGAGCCTGGGTTCGAATCTCATGAAAAGCAAGGGAGTATTTATTTTATGGATTGACTGGCAAGAGTTTTAGTTGAATTTAAACTCTCATCGAGGAAGGGATCCCACATCTGGAAAGACACAAAGAATGAAGGTGAAGAGCTAGCTATATAAGGAGCATCCTAGAAGGAGAGTAAACACATCTTGGAGGGCATTTGGGCACAAGAGTGGTCGAGCGCCTGGATTAGCCTCGAGTCCTATCGGTGTGTAACTCTCTACTTAGTTGTAGGCGGCAAAATGCCGAAATGCTGGGATTACGGCATTAGTAGCCACATGAGCGTGCGAGCACACGTGTGGGGCTTCGGCGTGATAGTTGAGGCCATCGTTAGTATTCTCGTGGGTTGGGTCGCTTGGGCCTCGATGGGCCGGTGGGCCCAATGGGCCCGTGGGCCCATATGAGTAAATTGCATGATTGGTTAGTATATGTTGAACTAGACTAGGTGGAACTTATATACGTGGCTAGATTTGTGCTAGGTGGGCCACACGAGCATGTGGGGTAGATGGGCCAAAATCGGGTTTTAGGCCCAATCGTCCTCGATCTGACCAGAAAATGGTAGCCGAGTCGCTAGTGGCGACATTAGGCCTTCGGTAAGGCCATTGCAGGTGTGAATTTACGAAAATACCCTTGGTGGGTAAATTACGAAAAATACCCTTAGTAGGTAAAATTACGGTTATACCCTTAGAGGTTGATTAGCATGATTATGTTGTTTAGTTCGCCGATTGTAGGGAAGGCTTGATCTCGCATATCTCGGGTTGTGGCTAGTGCTCGAAACGTGTTAAGGAAGGGGGATCTAGTGCGTTGATCTTGATCTACGGGATTTGATAGTCGCATTAGGAACCAGGTGTGTAAACTAACACACTTCTTGCTTTGTATATGTTTGATAAACTGATTGATTGGTAAAACCGAAACAGTATGGTTGAGTGATATGATACCCTATGGGGTATGTGCACGGATTCAGGTAAGTCCGTTTCATTATAAGTACTATTATTGATACATGATGTCATGATTTATGATGTATGTGCTATGAGATGCAACATTAAACATGTTTGCATGATTTGAATACTATACATGAGTTGGTATGATGATGGGTGATATGAGAGGAGGGGAAGTGATATTCGTGTTCGACGGACACCGGTGGTTTGGTACCACATTGTGACTACTGATCGCCGAGAGGTTTGGCACCTTCGAGGTTTGGCACCTCATAGCGTCTTGTCCCGTGGCTTAGCACCACAATGGGGTTGGCCCCACGATTTACATTATGGGATTGACGCCAAATGATTTGGTATCACACGATGGGTTGGCCCCATCACTTGATTCGTGACTTCGGTCACCAAAGTGATTTGGTATCACATTTGTGTCTTTGGGACACCAGTGGGTTTGGCACCACAAGTATTGACGGATATTGTGACTTTAAGTCACCGGTGGTTTGGCACCACCACCAAGGTTTTGGTACCACACTGGTAGAAAAGGTGTTTGGAAGGCTAGGTGGGTGCATATCGTAACTTGTGCATGTTAAACTTTTTTATGATTGGTGTATGATGTTTTACTAAAGCGGGAAAAAGAGCTACGCGACCGAGTCTTGGTGACTCACCTTTTTCCTTTAACATTTTCAGGTGATGCGTAAAGATGGACCGGGTTTGGAGAGGACACAAGGTGGCCCATGCAGAAGAAGATATTTGGATTATTTTAAGCATTTTTAATATTGAGTATTTTGTTTTAAGTATGGGTTGTAATAAGGGCCTTACTATTATTTTGGTATTATTTTAATTATGGCTTGATTAAACTGAACCACTATGTGAAGAGGATTTTATCTTAGCAACCTGCTTATTCAAAATAGTATTTAATAAAGTTTAAATTCAGACAATTTTATAACACTAAGGTTTTTCATATTACTTTAAATGGACAAGGTTTTCAAAAGTTAACAACTTTCATGATTATTCTAAGTCAAAAAGATTTTCAACCATCTTTCCGCAGTGACATAACCAGATCCGGTCAAGGCTCGTGGGCCGGGTTTGGGGGTGTTACAGTTTGGTATCAGAGCCCGGTTCAAAACTCGGCTTTGAGGGTTTTGGGTCCAAAAACATTTTTTTATGGGCTTTTCAAAGATTTGGGCTTTCATAAAATTTTTTTCGTGTTATTACGCATGGCACTGTATCTCAGACCCATGATCCACTGTAAGTAACTCTACTTGATGAATTGATTTATATATGAAGATTATAGGTTTTTAATGGGCTCGTAGATTAGAATATTAGGCTATTGGACCCAGGACTAGTCTACCCAAACATATGCATAAGACTTAAAGACTATTGAACAAACCTATGAAGTAAGTCGCGAGTTAAGGTGTGTGGCAACTTTGTGTGCGCATGTCGAGGATTGGTATTCGATAAGAGCTTGGTATTTAAGTAGTCCTAGTGACTCACCTCCTCTTTACTCGAATCCTGCAGTGCGTAGCTACTGTTCACCTTAACCAAGAAGACTTGTTCATAAAGCTAAACCAAGTATTAAAACCCGAAAGGGATTAGCCTTCTTGTTTTAAAACCCTTAGTTTTAAAATTTTCAAATTTACCTCTTTGGTTTGTAAACCCTAAATCTAATTTTGAAAGACGTTTTCTCGATTTACCAAAATTTCCAAAATGCCCCTAGTGGTAAAATTACAAAAATGCCCTTATATTGTAAAATTACGGTACTACCCTCAACTTCATTAAAATGATTTTACTTTGCAAAATACCAAAATCTCGAAATTTCAAAATGTTAAGATACTCTGCATATGGGAAATTACAAAAATACCCTGTGTTGAAAATTACTAAAATGCCCCTGACTTTCAAGATTTTCGGTTTAACTCCAATTTTAATAAAATTTCCCTACTTTGCAAAAGTATACAAAAATGCTATTTTCAAGATACCCTGATTTGAAAATTTACAAAATTACCCCTGATGAACAAAATTACCAAAATGCCCTTGGTTTCTCAATTTTCATAATTCCCTCGATTTTTACTAAAATGTTCTTACATTATGAAAATATCAAAAACTTCTGTTTTACAAATATCGAGATATCCTAATTTGAGAAATTTACGAAAATGCCCTTAACGTCCCCAATTACTTAAATAACCCCGATTTCTGAAATTTTTGCAACACATCTGGTTTGAAAAACAAATTTTTCAAGATGACCCCTGAGATTTTGTAAACTTTGAAATATCTTTAATTTGAAAACTATTTTCAAATTTACCACAGAGTTATTACCAAATACCCCATATAGAAAAATGACTAATTACCCCTGGGTTGGGAATGCTCAAGAAAGTGACATGGATGAATGAATGTGTCTTTAGTGCAGTATGTGAATGTTTGAATTAGAACAGAGAACTTGAGATGAAACTTTGATTGCTCGAAAGAACGACTTCCAGAAACTTCTGTTCATAAATTTTGCTCGTGGATAAAACAGTGGAACCAAATTTCTAATGCATAAAACTTTTAATCAGATTAAATCGCAACGCTAGATATGAGTTCTAGGGGACGTGGTTGTCACGGACGTGGTCAAGGTGGAATCACAGCTTTATTAAGATCAGAGTGCGCAGCAAGAGCATAGTATGGTAGGTTAGAATGTGCGACTGTTAGTTAGTTGGAAATTTCAAGGACGAAATTTCTTTAAGGAGGGTAGATTTGTAACATCCCAAAATTGGGCCTAGGAGAATTGAGCCCAATGGGCTTTAGGCGTAGTAGCATTTGGATTTTTTTAGAGAATAAGAGATCGGCTCAACTGCAAGTTAGACCTATTGGATAAGTGATTTTGGAAGGTTAGAGGGCTTCTATGAAGTCCCGGGATCAAATATTGGCTTTGGGGAAATTTTGGTTTTAGATGAAAAAAACCCCGTGGCAGATAGGCCTTAAGAATAAAATATGGAGGAAAATGACACAAGTGGAGTGTGTGGTGTAGTGGCAAACTGACGCCACATAAGAGACAAGGGAGTGACGCCACAAGGAAGGAAGGAGGTCCAAGGTTCAAGTCTTGGCTTTTGCATTTTGGTTTCTTTTTGCTTGGACCTTAGAATTTGGCCCATAGTTTATATTTAGTTGCGCATGGTCTAGGATACAAGTGGAGCTTGTGGTAAAGTGGCTAGCAGCGTGGATTATGTTGCAAGGGAGCACAGGTTCGAATCTCATGAAAAGCAAGGGAGTATTTATTTTATGATTGGACTGAATGAGAGTTTTAGTTGAATTTAAACTCTCTCGAGGAAGGGATCCCACATCGGAAAGATACAAAGAATGAAAGTGAAGAGCTAGCTATATAAGGAGCATCCTAGAAGGAGAGTAAACACATCTTGGAGGGCGTTTGGGCACAAGAGTTGTCGGAGCGCGGATTAGCCCCAGAGTCCTATCGGTGTGTAACTCTCTACTCTAGTTGTAGAAGCGGCAAAATGCCAAAATGCCTTACCACGCATTAGTAGCCACATGAACGTGCGAGCGCACGTGTGGGGCTTCGACGCGATAGTTGAGGCCATCAGTAGTATTCTCGTGGGTTGGGGCTGCTTGGGCCTCGATGGGCCGAAGTGGGCCCAATGGGCCCGTGGGCCCATATGAGTAAATTGCATGATTGGTTAGTATATGTTGAACTAGACTAGGTGGAACTTATATACGTGGCTAGATTTGTGCTAGGTGGGCCACACGAGCATGTGGGGCCGGATGGGCCGAAATCGGGTTTTAGGCCCAATCGTCCGGTACGACCGGAAATGGTAGCTGAGTCGCTAGTGGCAACATTAGGCCTTCGGTAAGGCCATTGCAGGTGTGAATTTACGAAAATACCCTTGGTGGGTAAATTACGAAAAATACCCTTAGTAGGTAAAATTACGGTTATACCCTTAGAGGTTGATTAGCATGATTATGTTGTTTAGTTCTGGCCGATTGTAGGGGAAGGCTTGATCTCGCATATCTCGGGTTGTGGCTAGTGCTCGAAACGTGTTAAGGAAGGGGGATCTAGTGCGTTGATCTTGATCTACGGGATTTGATAGTCGCATTAGGAACCGGTGTAAAACTAACACACTTCTTGCTTTGTATATGTTTGATAAACCGATTGATTGGTAAAACCAAAACAAGTATGGTTGAGTGATATGATACCCTATGGGGTATGTGCACGGATTCGTAAGTCCGTTTCATTATGAGTCTTGTTATTGATACATGATGTCATGATTTATGATGTATGTGCTATGAGATGCAACGTTAAACATGTTTGCATGATTTGAATACTATACATGAGTTGGTATGATGATGGGTGATATGAGAGGAGGGGGAAGTGATATTCGTGTCGACGGACACCGGTGGTTTTGGTACCACATTGTGACTACGATCGCCAGAGGTTTGGCACCTCCGGAGGTTTGGCACCTCATAGCGTCTCGTCCATGGCTTAGCACCACGATGGGTTGGCCCCACGATTTACATTATGGGATTGACGCCGGTGATTTGGTATCACACGATGGGTTGGCCCCATCACTTGATTCGTGACTTCGGTCACGGTGATTTGGTATCACATTTGTGTCTTTGGGACACCAAAGTGGTTTGGCACCACAAGTATTGACGGATATTGTGACTTTAAGTCACCGGTGGTTTGGCACCACCGGTGGTTTGGTACCACACGGGGTAGAAAAGGTGTTTGGAAGGCTAGGTGGGTGCATATCGTAACTTGTGCATGCTAAACCTGTTTATGATTGGTGTATGATGTTTTACTAAACCGGGAAAAGGGCTACATGACTGAGTCTTGGTGACTCACCTTTTTCCTTTAACATTTTCAGTGATGCGTAAAGATGGACCTGGTTTGGAGAGGACACAAGGTGGCCCATGCGAGAAGAAGATATTTGGATTATTTTAAGCATTTTTAATATTGAGTATTTTGTTTTAAGTATGGGTTGTAATAAGGGCCTTACTATTATTTTGATATTATTTTAATTATGGCTTGATTAAACTGAACCACTATGTGAAGAGGATTTTATCTTAGCAACCTGCTTATTCAAAATAGTATGTAATAAAGTTTAAATTCAGACAATTTTATAACACTAAGGTTTTTCATATTACTTTAAATGGACAAGGTTTTCAAAAGTTAACAACTTTCATGATTATTCTAAGTCAAAAAGATTTTCAACCATCTTTCCGCAGTGACATAACCAGATCCGGTCAAGGCTCGTGGGTCGGGTTTGGGGGTGTTACAGGGGTAGTTTTTATTTTTATATATTTTTTCTTTTTTCCTTCCTCTATTTGTACATCTGATCTTCTTTCTCCACTCTTTGGTTCTCTTTTATTTTTCTTGGTTGCAAGGATTGTTCTCTTGCCTTCTTGTCAATACTGGTTGAGTTTTTTTGTTTCGGTTGTGGACTTAAATCGCAGAGGTAAGATTCCATCATCTGTTACTATGGTCTTTTGTGGAATTGATGTGAGTAATTGGAAATTTTGGAATTATGGTAGTGTAGTGCAAAATTCGTATTTTTGCAGAATCTTATTAATTTGTTACGTTTTTAGGAGAGGATGAAGAGGGAAGTGGCGTTTCTTCAGTGATTTAAGGGCGCGGGTTGTTGTTGCGTGCTTGAGTAAGCGTTCAGTTTTGTTTTGGGGCTGCGTAGTTTCGTTTGTGGGTGCGTTTAGTAGATTTTGGATGAATCGAGAATGGTGTTATAGGAATGTGTTCGTTTTCATTATTAATTTAAGTGTTGTAATTGTTGTGTTTAGGTTCTAGAAGTTTCGTAAGTGTTTTTGCATCATAATCGAACAACGAAAGGCGAAATTGGGCACTGTTAATATCGCACGGCCGTGTGCGACATATAACCATAACGTCTAGGCTAGATTTGGGTGTTTCACTTTTTAACCAAAGAAACTAATTGTATTAAAAAAGTCCAAAAATTGCAACTTGAAGGGAAAGCGCGTCTGTGTAGAAAGCGCGCCCAGCTGAACGTGCTTTCACACACTCTTTGTAACATCCTAAAAATAGGGGTATGGCGTTTTTGTGTTATTGCATGTGTTGTGCTTGATAAGCTTGTTATTTGGGTGTGTTCGGGGGTCCTGGGGAGGCTCGGGTTCGAGCCCAGGTCCTCGTGAAATTTTGGTTTTGGGCACTTTAGTAAGGTGAGCTAGTGGAGGCAGGACTTAAGCATAATTGGTTGTATTTTGATAACACAAGAAGCAAGGTGGCCTAGTGGGTGGCGTCATAAGGGAGCATGAGGGGGGGGGAGAGTGTTCGAATCCCACATGCTGCAAAGAGGAGTTTATTTTTGTGCTCAAGAGAGGAAGGTAGCTGAGTGGAGGCCAAACTCTGCAGGAGAGAGAGAGAGGACTTAGTCAAAATGTTTGAATAGGTGATGGAGAGTGGATTGAAGAGCAAGTTGATGAGAGAATCAGGGGATTTGAGGGTGAGAGGTAGAGGTTGGCCGAATGTGGGATGTATGGAGAGGAGAAATTCGGCTAGGGGTTGTGTTTTGGGCAAGGGAAATTCGACTTTTGGTGTAGGTAGCAAAACCGAACCTTTTTGTTTGTCTATGCATTTTCTTTTCTTTTGCTTTTCGGGTCAATTTTGGTTCTTTGCAAATTTTGTTGGCCGAATCTTCTCCTACTTTTCTACTCTCTCAACTCATTCATTTCTTTCTCTTTTCCTTTCATTTTGTTTTCTTCTTCTACACTCTTATCTCCTTAGGCCAAATCATTCTTACACCTACCCTTTTGGCTTTTGTTCTTTAATTGATTCTCATTTTGACTCAGCCTCCATAGCCGAATTGTGAACTATCTTATTTTATTGATAGTTGCCGAAACCCCTACTCCTCTTTCCTTCTATTTTTCAAGTGGTTGACTCCATTCTTCCTCACCTTTTGGTTTTTATTACGGTTTGCTTCAAAGCCGAATAGTGGTTCATGCATTTTGCTGTTGTGCCGAATCTCATATTCCCATTTGGCTCATCTCTGATCTAAGGTTGGTGTTGCTCTTCCGCTAGATTCTTATTCTTTTCACTTTCTGTTTCTCTGCTAATAGCCGAAGTTCTCATCCTATTTCTTTTTACTAAAGCCGAATCAATCCATCCCTTCTACCTCAAATCTTTTTGGTTTGTTGGTGTGGGACGAAGTTGTTAGAGGGCTAGCAGACACTCTCGTCGATCTTCTAACGTTTGACTTTTGGGAGTTGGTTGGTAAGTTGGGTTGTGGCTGAATATGGGGTGACGGGGTTTTAATGTTGGGGTTGTTCGTTTTCAAGCCTTAAGGCTCTTATGATTTAAATATTGGATGTGAGTTTAATGGCTAACACTGCTTCTTGATTTCAATGTTGCAAGAGACGACGGGTTTAAATCAAGGAAACGTTTAGACAATCTTCCATTGCAGTGAATCTCTTGGATTGTTGGTAAGTGATGTAGATTGTTAATCAATCTCAATTCATGGATGAAGTTATATTAAGGTGTTAGACTAACTGTTAATTGATTTCATCCTTAGGTGCCTCGGAAAGTAGCGTATCACCCATTCCATAGCAGGTGTGTAATCTCACACCCACTTCAATGGTTGCTTGTGATGATCTGTGAAACGGCCAAAAGCCAAAAAGTCAAAAATGGTGACTACTCGAGCGTGCGAACGCTCGTAGTGGTAAATCGAGATACGAATTGTGACGATAAGTCGTTGAGAGTGTCACGAACACTCTCGCGATACCGAGGCTATAACGGGCCTAATCGGGCTAAATGGGCCTAACGGGCTAACCGGCCTACTTGGGAAAAATTACTGGATTTGTAACAAATGATAGGCCTGGATGTGAATTCTGCAAATTTGATTCCGAAATCATGCGTTTTGGGCCACACGAGGTGTGGGCCCGTTTGGGCCTAAAATGGATTTTAAGCCCAATAGTTCCGTAAAGACCCAAAAAGGTCCTAAGTCGCTCGAGGCGACAGTAGGCCTTTGGAAAGGCCATTAAAGGTGAAATTACTAAAATACTCTTGGAGGGTAAATTACCGAAATACCCCTAGGTTGCGAAATTACTAAAATACCCTCGATGGGTTGAATGACCGTTTTACCCTCAGTGTTGTCAAGTAACGATTGTATGTTTACATTACACTTGTATATGTTGATATGTATATTGCATTTTATCATGTTGCATGGGGCGGGTTAAAGATTGAAGAGCAGTGTAGCCTGGTGGCATAGCCACAATATATTTGTATATATACATAATTATGACTCTGGTGGCTCAACCACAAAAATTGTGATTAGCAGCTTGTCTGCAATATTGGTGTAATTGGCGGGGTGGGTTGACTTGATCCCCAGAGGTGTGATTGGCTGGTACGAGGGTGTGTTGGTTGGATTGGGTTGGGCTGCACTACTTCATTTGCACTACCATGATTATAGGGCTTAGGCCCAGATTGATGTCTTATGGGCTCGGGCCCAGTTAATGTCATTTAGGGGATTATACACTAAGTTCTCGTAACTCACCCCTTTTCTTTAACCTCGCAGGTAATCCCCGGCAATAGAGGATTTGGAGCCGTGGAGAACTCAGTGGTGGCCATACAACGGAGATTTCTCTCAAACTTTAGTAAATTCAGTTTTTACTTTATCTTTAAGATTATTTATTTTGGGTTGATATTTTGTAATAAGGCCATTGGTATTTTTCTTTTAACCTTTCAATTATAACTGTTAAACTTATAAAAACGGGGTTTTCTTAAAACATTAACAATCGCTTTCTAAAATATCACATTACCGCAAATATTCAAAATCAATTTTCATAACAAAGGCAGTTTTCAAGTTAATTACAACTTTTCTAAAATGGACACTGAATAAACCGGGTTTTTAATAAACAACCAACGTAACTCGGAGTTTTCAAAAGAGATGCAAACATTTTCAACGAACACTTAGTTTTTAAACAACCCTTCTATGTGACATGTTAGATCCGGTCATAACGTCTAGGCCAGGTTTGGGGTGTTACACTCTTTCCAAAAACAACCTATTTCCTTAAATTTTTAAAAAGTCAACCTATTTGGCCAATAAACTTTTTTTCTTTTGGCAGATATGGCTAATTTAGCCTAGATAATACATAAATAATTATTGCTAGGAATGAAAAAATTAAAACTAATTGAACTCCGTGTGTTGGTATGACGGTCAGTGTGTTCACTGCCCTTAGTATGACTAGGGTTCGAGTCATACTAGTCATGTTGCTATTAGCACTTTGCTCTCTTTTTATAATTCACCAAAAAATAAAAATTTAAAACTAATTATTAGATAAGATATTAAATTGTGATTTTAATAGATAATAATCATGTTAAAAATAGTTTATATTATATGATATTTATGATTTTTGAAACACAAAGGATAATAAATGGTAAGATAATTTCCCTAAAAAAAAAGTAAATGATAAGAAAAAAAAAATTAGTCCTGGAAATGTAAAAGAATAAATATCTAAATTGAAATATTTATATATCTAATTTAACTTAAGAATAAACATTTAAATTAAAATTAATATATATATATTTAGATTCTCAAATTAAGATATATAGGATAAATACTTTATTTAAATTTTGTATTAAATTTTCAACTCTAAGAAAGTTTTTGTTTTTAATGATGTGTAATTTAAATAGCCTATCCACCTATCATTCAATTTTCAAACACCCAATCCAAGTAAATATAATATTTTAGTATTACAAAAGAATGTAAATATAATATATTACATTACTTTTTTTTTCAAGTTTAAGAGTTTAAAAACATCTTAATTTAAAAAAAAATATTAAGTTTATGTTTTTTTTTCACTCAATTGAGTATTTAAAAATTTAAAATGCATAAAAAAAGCTTTCAAACATTAAAAAAAAGCAATTAAGCCACTATTTTTCTGCACTCAATTGGGTATTTGAATTGCTAAAATGCATCAAAAGGCTCTTTGGCCGTTAACTTTAACAGTGGATAGTTAAAATTAACCGCCCCTAATTTTTTTAAGTTAAATCTACTAGGTGTTATAACCACGACATGACATATGACAAAAAATGATAAAAAAAATAAATATTAATAAAAGTTATAAAAGTTATTAAATTTTAGTAAAAAAAATTTAAATTTTATTAAAAACTATAAAAATCATTAATTTTAAAAATTATAAAATATATAAATATATAGAAAGTGCATAAAATTTTATAAAGTCGTAAGAAAATTATAAAAAATGTAAAGAAATATAAAATTCGTAAAAGAATTATAAAAATTATTATTCCAAAAGAAGCATTTTATAAATTTTCTATAACTTTTATTGATTTTTATTTTGTCATTTTTCGCCACATGTCATGCTGTGTTGCGACATGTGATGGTTTTAACTGAAAAAAAAACTAGAGATCATTTACTTTAACGGCTAATAGTTAAAGTTAATAGTTAAATTTTTTGATGTATTTTATAAAATTTTACAATTTTTTTATATTTTTTACTATTTTTATAATTTTTAATAAATTTTTAATATTTTTTAAAACATTTTATTTTTATTTTTTATAAATTTTTTGCTACACGTCATGCCGTGATTGTGACACGGGATGACTTTAATTGAAAAAAATTAGGGGCAATTAACTTTAATGACCAAAGGGCTTTTTTAATGCATTTTGATAATTCAAGTACACAACTGAGTGCAAAAAAAAAGGTTTAATTGCTTTTTTTGAAAAATTTTGAGAGCCTTTTTGATGCATTTTGAAAGTTTAAGTACTCAATTGATGGCAAAGAAAAAAAAAAGAGTTTAATTGCTTTTTTTTTTTTTTTTAAAATTGAAGGCTTTTGACACTCTTAGACCTTTTCTTAAAATTGCTAAAGAATTTTATTTTTCAATTTTATAAATTTTTAATGAAAAATAGGACTAAACGCGTATAACTATAAGGAAAATGCAAATACTCATTCAAATATAAAAATGTCTACTTTCCTTTCTTTCGACCGATTTGAATCGAATGAATGGGTTGGATTAGTTCCGATCCCACCAAACTGTAAAAGCCCAAATATAATCAAGGTTTGAAATCCCATTTTAAGAAGAGAGTATTATCTGCTTGAATCAAGTCATCATTGTTGTAAACAGAAAGCAAGGGCGAAATACGTTGGTGTTCAATCATTAGAACAGAGAAACCACCTTGATACGTAAATCCCCTTCATGCCTTCATTCCTATCGCAAAAATGGAAAGCTCAGGCAATCCCAAAAATCTTCTTCTTAAATTGATGTCGACTTGATAGCCAAAAGAAAGGATTCAAGTGGCAACGACTCTTCTTGACCAAACCATGTAAGAATCAAAGGAAATTAAGGGCATTTGCAAAAAAGTTTGAACTGCTAAACATCACAGGAAGCTTGGCTCAAAGGAAATTCCAAAGCTTGCAATGCTACACTTCTTTTTTCTTAAGGAAGCTTTAGGCGACCTTCCCATTTTAGCTTATCCCAAAAGCTATGAACTAACTGGTTGGTTGTTTCATGTGTTGTTTTAAGTAAATTTTTAGGGGTACTCTCGTACCTGTTAGATTTTCAATCATATATGCTTTAATGGGCCTTCTATTGCATCTAAAATTTAGCTCAATAACACTAAATTAAATTCATTATTAAATAAAACGCGGTTACAATTAAAGTTTTTAGAATTAAATTGATGGTTATTTATAGATAAAATTAAAATTCTAAAGCACATATTGTATTTGGCGTTGATGCAAGCATACTGTTATGTACTCTGCAATATTGTGACATAGTGAAAGTGCACTTTCATTGCACATGTTTTTTAATAAAAAGTTTGCGTACTATATTAAACTTTTTTATATAGTTCGGGTGTTATTATGCAATTAAGTTTCTTAAATATAGTAAGTAGAATTTTCTATCCTTTATGCTTTAGGCCCACTTTCTTGGTTCTTGCTGATTTCTGTGGTGTGGGGCTGTGGCCACTTGCAAGCATCATTCGACCTAAGAGCCCAGTTTTCAAATCACTGAGATTGTATTTTATTTTAAGTAGGTGGTTCACAAACCCTAGTAAGTGCAGTTCATGTTGATGACTGTCTCTTAGCTCAACACACACATCCATGCTCTCTAAATTTTACAATCCTTAAGTGTTCTTAATTATTGTTAATTAATGGTTTTGCAAGTTGTCAATATATATGGGGTGATTATGGAGCCATGTCCAGTTGAGACATAAATTATGTCTTTTCTCTTCCACTTTGTCTTATTCATTCGACACAAATATGCATACACCCAACAAGGCAAAAAGTACATGGTAAGCTTGCAGCACACAGTCTATTGATTCTTTTTCCTCATTTTTTTTTTCATTACAACCCAATAGAGACTGAAAGTTGCCGATTTGAAATATTACATCTCAAGCAAACCATAAATCTTAAAAAGTATAGATAATACTTGAAAATTTAAATTACATGGACTCAAAAAGATTTGGCATGCATATTGATGGTAGGAAAACTGTCCAACACTACTAGAATATGCAAATTATTGAGGCATCCTAACCTTATATTAGCTTCCTCACATGGACATATTAATAGCAACTTTTACCAGACAAATAAGGCTTACTGGCCCAGTGATTGGATAGGATTTTTTTTTTTCTGTATGACCATTTCTCACCTTTCCAACACCAAAACTAGGAAAGATAGACAGTAAATTCATGTAGGTTTCATGTCCTCAAACAGTGTTGCCCATAATGTATTATCGTTTTAGTCCCCACCTGCCTTTTCCTTGTAGATGTCACCATGAACTTTTGGTCTCCTGTGTGTCATTGCAACATCAACTGGACCAGATGTTATTGGGCTCCTATAACTGAACACCAACTTCTCCTGCAATTTCCGATCTAGGGGCCCGGAAAATTTTAAGCTTCTAGGAGGGACCAGCAATTTCTCGGGCCCTCTATAATCCAAGGGACCAGATTTTGCTATTTCCCTGGTTCTCACCATTGGATGCTCTATCTTCAGCTCCTTGTTATCACTCTTGCACCTCCTTGACAATGCTTCTCTCCACTTATCGCTATAAGAAACCGGTTCCGGCAGTGGCTTCGTCGCATTATTCTCATGGTGAACCAACTTGTTGACATACTTGTTGAAGCACTTTCTGGTTTTGTTGATTGCCAAAATGAGCTTGGACAGGCTATTAGGGGCTTCTCTAACTTCCTTCCTAGCAAGCTTGAGAATCTCCAGCCTATGCTTGGCAACTGAAATATCCATGCTCTGAAGAAACTCATGGTTGAAGTATGCTAAGTCCTCCTTTTGGAGCTCATTCCCAGAAAAGGCAAGGCCATACTTATAGACAAGTGACGGCTCAAGGGAGGTTTTAGATAACCAGGAATACCAGTCCATGGCGCTGGTGGTTGGCTTATGCCATGGGATGCTCACAAAATTGGAAGTTTTTAGTGTGTTATAAGATATAGTTGCATGTGAGTGGTCCAATACAAGCCTTCAAGTGGTCATAAAAGATTAAGTAAATGTGGTGGTTGAGTGTAGTGATATCGTTTCTTTCATCTCTAATTGAAATTTGGACGGTGGTTGAAAAATTGAGAGGGACACCAATTGAAAATCTGGAATATGAGTCTACGGACTTATGCACCTTCGTGTTTCTACTGCAAGGCATTTCCATTGGGCATCACTATCATTAACTTTTGTCCTCCTTTTCCGTCTGCACCATGGGTGCACGTGCTAGCCATATCCCCTGCGATATCTTCAAAATGATATACAAAATGCGTATCACTTCGATTATAGCCTTATAGGAAATAGTTCATTTCGTTACCATTTCATTATTATACATGCGAAACTATTTTTTTGAAATCGACTTTTTTTTTTAAAGAATGAAAATGAGTCGTCATCAATTATTTTTTATGGGGTGTGATCGGGCCACCTTATGATTGATTGTTTTAATAAGCGATTTGATTTATTAAAACAACGATTTTTGGTCTACAAATTTCGAGAAACAGGTTCGGGAGTCAGTTACGCACGAGGAAGGATTAACATCCTCGTAACGCCCAAAATTGGTACCTAATTGATGAATTAATATCTTAATGCCGAAAGTTGAAAACTCGAAAAAAATTTAAAATACGATCCCTCTTTGTATAAATGTTAATTTTACTTAAAAACTACCTGAATAAATTGAAACAAACGTTAAAAACCATCTCGTATCGAGATAACAAAATATCACATCCCGTAAGCTAGGACATCGACACCTTGAACCTTTGAGAATAAGCTTGCCTTTATTTTTATTTGAAATCTTATGTATTTTAATTTAAAAAGGATATTCGGTTATTTAAGTTCAACAAGAAAATCGAAACCCCGTAAGTTAGGGTACGATTTCTCGTATCTCTCAAATATGAAACATCACCTTATTTTTTAAAATTCCTTTTTACGTATTTGGGTAAAAATTAATAATAACATACAATAAATGATAAAATATTATAATAATAATGATGAAATTACAAAGATGAATACAATATTAATAATCAGGTCGCGATAAATAAATAAAGCAATGAAACGAAAAACACATGATTAAAATAATAGCAAACATGATATGAAAAGGTTTAAAAATAAATGGAACAATGCAACAGCGAAAGTAATAATAATAATAAAAAAAATGGGTAATTAAAAGATTGCAAATAGTCCATATTTTTAAGTATAAAAAGATAAAGAATTAATAATAAATAAATAACTAAACAAAAATAAATAAATAAATAAATAAGGAATTTGTGGAAAATGTTGAAATTAACAGGCCAGGGATTAAATCAGAATAAAAATGAAATTAAAAGTAAAAATTATGTTAAAATAGATAAATAAAGACTAAAATATCAGGCGCGAAAACTAGCGAGGACCAAATGAGGAAATAACCCAATCCTATGGACACACGTCCCTTCTCTAGGAGACCAGTGAGTCAGAGACTAAATTGAAACGCGCGAAAAAATCAGTGGCCAAATTTAAAAATACAAAGAAGGTAAAAAAGGACTAAACTGAAGCGCATCGCAAAAGTTAAAAGGCTGATTGTGCAAATATACCAAAAGTTGAAAACGCGCAAATCCTCTAGAGCGGGTCGGATCGGCGTGCGGGTCAAGGGCGAAACGACGCCGTTGTAGGGCTATTGTAGCCAGCCCTAAACGACGTCGTTTAATGAGCCTATAATTTTTTTTTTAAAAAAATTCCATTATCTTCCAACCTTTTTTTTAAAAAAAAAAAAAAACTAGAAACTCTCTCAAACTCTCTCCCCTTCTCCAAGCTCCAGCCATCAGGTTCGGCGAGGCCCACGGCTGTCACCGGTCTTCGGTGACGGACTGCGACGCTCCCGGTGGCAGAAAAACACTAAAATAGCCCCTTTTTAGCCTTTTGACCCTCCCAAATCCAGATCTAGCATTATTTTTTTAAAAGAAATAGTCAAAATAGCAGAAATCCCTAGAGAACCTTTTGTTTTTCTAGGTTTCAAAAACCCCTTCATCCGAAAAATGTCATCTTTCATCGTAGATGACGGTCCTTAGCCACTCACGGTAGCAAAGCGTGAAGAACCAGGTAGGTTTTCAACCCCTTTTTTATTTTTATTTTATTTTTTTATAAAATAAATTCGTAAAAAATAAAAGAAAAAAAATCACCTTTAGGATTTTTGATTTTGTTTTTGATTAATCTTGTGTGTAGCCAAAAATTACAATCTATTGTCATGGTCTTTATAGCCAATATTACACTGTTTGGTTACTGTTTAGCCTATTGTTGCTTGCTGTTTCTTTCTCTACTTATGTGGTCCTTTTTCTTTCTCCTTTCCTTGCAGATGGCGGAGTCAACGGAGAGGAGAGGCAGACCTTTGGCTATTTTGGTGAAATGAAGGCAGAAAGGGTGTGTCAGGCCTCGGGACGAGGCGTGGGTGACGTGGCTTTGGAGAAACAGCACAGGGGGCTCTAGGGTTTTTGTTTTACTGAAAATGTTAAACATTTTGGGCCATTGGGCTTGTATTTCTTTGGGTTAGGTTTTTTTTTTTTTTGCATTTTGGGCTTGTAAAAATTTGGACTTGGACTGTTTAATTTTAGTTTTATATTTTGTCTTGGTTTTATTTATTTGGTCTTGAGCCCGGACAAAAATGGCCCATTACAGCCGCCCCTCTTTGCTCATTATCGTGTAACGAGAATGGAGCAAAGACTTTAAAAGGACTAATTTTACCTGGTCTTACCGAATCTTGACTTCTTTGGTGTTTCTCTTCTTCAAGTAGCTTCATTCCATCCCACTACATCTTTAGGGGTATAGGAATTAGCGCTTCGATCTACTTCACTGTAACTTCAGGGAGATTAGTCTTGTAGCTTTAATCTGCTCCACTGCAACTTCAAGCAGATGTGACTCGTTTCTTCAATCTTCTTCACTGTGACTTCAAGAGTAAGATCTGTGGTTTCAATCTGCTCCACTGTAACTTTAGAGAGATAAGATTTGTAATTTGTGGCTTTAATCTGTTCCACTACAATTTCAGGGAAATAATATTAGCTATCTTCAATCTACTCCACTGCAACTTCAGGGAGATAAGATCTGTAACTTCAACATGCTTCACTGCAACTTCAGGGAGGTCAGATTTGTAATTTGTAGCCTTAATCTATTCCACTGCAACTTCAGGGAAATAAGATTCACTATCTTCAGTCCGCTCCACTGCAACTTCAGGGAGATAAGATTTGTAATTTGTAGCTTTATTCTGTCCCATTGCAACTTCAGGGAAATAAGATTCGCTATCTTTAATCTACTCCACTGCAACTTTAGGGAGGTCAGATTTGTAATTTGTAGCCTTAATCTGTTCCACTGCAACTTCAGGGAAATAAGATTCGCTATATTTAGTCTACGCCACTGCAACTTCAGGGAGATAAGACTTGTGGCTTTAATCTGCTCTATTGGAAATTCAGGGAGATAAGATTTGGCACGATGACTTCAATCTATCCCATTGTAACTTTAGGGAGATAAGGTTTATAGCTTTAATCTGCTCTACTGCAATTTCAGTTAGATACGATTTGCTATCTTCGATCTACTCCACTGTAACTTCAGGGAGATAAGATCTATAATTTTAACTTGTTCCATTGCAACTTTAGAGAGATAAGGTTTATGTCTTTAATCTGCTCCACTGCAATTTCAGGGAGAAAAGATTTGCCACGATAATTTCAATCCATCCCGCTGCAACTTCAGGGGTATAGGATTTATGGTTTCACTGATCTGTTACACCGTCCTCTGGGGAACATGACTTGTAGAATCCATTTCATTAGCCTATATTTATGCCAAGTAATTAGGATGTTATGATCATAATGAATCCAATACTCCTAACTAGATGTGTATGAAGGATGTTTGCATGAAAGCAGAATGTCATTATTTTTCTAGAATGATCCTCTTTTAATGCTTAGGTTGACATTGCTCATTGTTCATCAAGGTTCTATCACTGACGAATTACCCTGTCTTCTTGTTCAACTGGTATCTTTGAAAGAAAACCTGAAGAAATAATCAAAATTTAAACTATTCATTCCTAAACATTTCCAACCTTTAGATTTGGTTAGTTCTGACTGGTGTTTCTGTTTTAGGTCCTTGTACTATTTAAAACCTTTCAGAGCAATATGCAAAAATCCTTTTACTTGAATATTATTTGTCTATTAATCGTCATTTCAATAAAAATGCTTGAAAAAGATCGTAACAATGGACAAGGTTGAAATTTATTGGGAGCAAAGCTCGAAATGAATAGATTAATCGAAATCACAAATTTGCTTAAATATAAAGTGAATAAGATGAAAACAGGTGCCCCAGATATCGTAGTATGAGCTTTTCCGCACAAACTCCTCGAGGACCCTTTGAACTTGATATGTGCTTAGAAGACCTAGAACACTTTGTTGATGCCCCAAGATGTAGCATCCCCCCTTCTTGTTAATTCAGAGAGGACAAGACTACCACATGCCCCGTCTTTGATCAAAATTTGAATTGCCCTTTCTTAGGTTTTCAACTCAAAACCCCTTTGGTCTCAAGGTGCCTTTTGCGAGTTTTCACCTTGGTCTCTTCTCTCTTTTTTTTCTTCTTTTTTTCAAGTGAAGTATTTTTTGACTAAATCCGAATTCATAGGATTAGGCAGGTTTTTTCCATCCATCTCAGTAAAAATTAATGCTCCTCTAGAAAAGGCCTTCTTTACAACAAAAGGTCCTTCCCAGTTTGACATCCACTTTCCTCTGAAATCTTTTTGTATGGGCAGGATCTTTTTCAATACCATGTCTCCCTCATGGAATTCTCTAGGACGAACCTTTTTGTTATAAGCTCGCATCATTCTTTTTTGGTACATCTGACCATGACTGATAGCTTTCAACCTCTTTTCTTCGATCAAATTTAGCTGATCATATCGGGATTGGATCCATTCTGTTTCATCCAGCTTCAATTCTGAAAAAACTCAGAGGGAAGGAATCTCGACTTCAATGGGGAAAACTACCTCCATTCTATAAACCAAAGAGAAAGGCGTCGCCCCGGTGGAGGTTCTGACAGACGTTCGATAGGCATAGAGGGCAAATGAAAACTTCTCATGCCAATCTTTATAAGTCTCAGTCATTTTCCCCTCAATCTTCTTAATGTTCTTATTGGTTGCCTCCACCACACCATTCATTTTTGGACGATATGGTGATGAGTTGTGGTGTTTGATTTTGAACTGATTGCAGACTTCTGATATCGTGCTGTTATTTAAATTTAGTACATTGCCAGATATGATCCTTTCTGGCATTCCATATCGACATATAATCTCTTTCTTTAAGAATTTACTGACTTCCGACTTCGTGACATTGGCATATGAAGCGACTTCTGCCCATTTTGTAAAGTAATCGATGACCATGAAGATGAATCGATGTCCGTTAGAAGTTTTAGGTGAGATTGGTCCAATGACATCCATGCCCCACATAGAGAAGGGCCACGGAGAAGTCATAACATGAAGAGGTAAGGGAAGTACATGAATTTTATCTCCATAAATTTGACACTTATGGTATTTCTTGGCATAACTGATGCAATCTCCTTCCATGGTGGACCAATAATACCCGAATCTCATGATTTGTCTGGCCATTGTAAAACCATTGGCATGTGTTCCGCAGACACCCTCATGGACTTCTTCCAAGATTTTTTTAGCCTCGACAACATATACACATCTTAGTAGCACCCGATCCTTTCTCCTTTTATATAGGATCTCCCCATCTAAGATAAAGTCACTGGCTAGTCTTCTCAACGTCCTTTTATTGTTCTCAGTTGCTTGGTCAGGGTATTCATGATTCTTCACATATCGCAATATATCGTGGTACCAAGGGTGATAATCCTTTTCTTCTTCTTCTTCGATGTTGTAACAATGAGCCGGAGTCTCATAAATACTCATCTGGATAGGTTTTACATCCTCTTGTTTGTTCACTTTGACCATTGAAGCCAAGATAGCCAAAGCGTCAGCCATGTGATTTTCTTCTTGTGGAAGGCAGCAGAAGGTGATGTCATCAAATTCTTTAATTAATTCAAGAACCAGCCTTCAATAATCGATTAACTTGAGATCTCTTTCTCCCATTCTCCCTTGAGTTGATAAATCACTAATGCAGAATCCCTATATACCTCTAGCACTTTGATCTTACATTCTATGGTTGCACGGATACCCATGATGCATGCTTCGTATTCTGCCATATTGTTCGTGCAATTAAAATCTAATTTACTAGGGAATGGATGATGATCTCCGTTTGGGGATACCAAGACTACCCCATTTCCATTACCCATAGCGTTTGAGGCTCTATCGAAGTTTAGCTTCTAAAGATGACCTTCTTGAGAGTCTTCTTCAGTAGTTGCAACATACATTAGATCTTCATTTAGGAAATCAAAGTTCAAAGGCTCGTAATCTTCTAGAGCTCTATAGGCTTGAAAATCTACTATAGCTCTCCCATTTTATAGCCTTCTGATTCACATAGACTATATCAAATTCTAGAGATGAGCCAAGTTGTATGGTATAGCATATACTATCTCAGTCTTCGGGTTGTCTAGATCAAAGCACAACAGAGCTTCTTAATTGGCGAATATCTTGTCTCATATTCAGTGAATTTCTTACTGAGATAGTATATCGCTATTTTTTTTCCTTCTGGACTTATCATGTTGACCAAGCACGCATCCTATGGAATTCACGAATCTTGTCAAATCTGATGCTCGTGACTTGTCCAAGCCGGGAGGGCGTCAGCACAAGGGTATTGGACACGTAATGTTTAACCTTGTCAAAAGTTTTCTGACATTCCTCATCTACACACCTGGATTATGTTTCTTAAGGAGATGAAATATGAGGTCGCATTTCTCGGTTAATTGTGAAATGAACCTAGCGATGTAATTTAATCTCCATAAGAAACCCTGGACCTTCTTTTGAGTGTGCGGCAGAGGTAACTCCTGTATAGCCTTGACTTTGTCCAAGTCAATCTCAATCCCCTTTTCACTAACTACAAACCCTAGCAATTCACCCGACTTGCCCCCAAAGGTACATTTTACTGGATTGAACTTTAGCTGAAATTTTCTCAACCTCAAGAACAATTTCCTCAGGACTTGTATATGCTCCTTTTCTGTTCGAGACTTTGCAATCATATCGTCGACATAAACCTCAATTTCTTTCTACATCATATCATGAAACAAAGTTACCATGTGATGGTCTCAAAACTAACTAAAAATTTGACAAAGGTAAGCGCACCTATCGAACAGTAGTATAGCTATGGTGAGTCTGGAGTATCGTATCCACAAGAACTAAAAGTACTAGTAATAACTATCTTTCTATTATTTAGCCTAATAATTAAGGGAATTTATTTTTAATTTAAAACTAACTAATTAACTATGAACGCGACAGAGAGTGAAGAAAGTAATCAAATAAACCAATGAATTAAGACAATACCCAAGGAAGAATCCACCTAGGCTTCACTTATTATTCTGACTTTGAATTAAATGATTTATTCACTTGCCTTGATCCGTAGAAATCCCTAAATTATGTTAATATCTCTTTTGAGACTAAAAACAACTGACTCTAGGTTGATTAATTGAAATTCTTTCCAATTAAAACCCCTATCATCAAATTAACTCGATATATGGATTCCCTTATTAGATTTGACTCTAATTCGAAAAATTTATGTCATCCTATTTCTAAGGTTGCAATCAACTCCGCTTAATTATGCTAGATCTTCTTTTAAACAGGTACTTTTGCTCCACTGAATAAGCACATTAAACTTGAATTAATATCTTAAAAATATTAAAGTAAGGGTTAAGAACACATAATTAAGAACAAGAACAAGTATTTATCATGTAATTCAGATAATTAAATAATAAGATTCATCATAGGTTTCATCCTCCCTAGGTATTTAGGGAGTTTAGTTCATAACGTAAAAGGAAAACATCTTAGAATCAAGAAAACAACAAGACATAAAGAACCCAAAAACTTCTAAGGAACTTGATGGTGATCTTCAATTTTGGAGTGAATCTGCTTTCGAGACGAATCTGACGGCTTCCATCGAGTAATTTCTTCGTTTTACTCTACGTGCTCCCTTAGATCTTCTTCTGGTGTGTATTTATAGACTTTAGAATGCCCAAAAACCCTAAAAATTAGCTTTTTCCATGTGAAAATGAAGCAGGGTGCAACAGGGACACAGGCGTGTGATCAGCCCGTGTGAGAAGGCCTAGGCCATGTGCAAGTTTGCATGGCTCTCGATCGACACAAGCTAGAACACGGGGGTGTGTCCAGCCTGTGTGGTTCACACGGGCATGTGCTCAGCCCGTGTGGTACAGGCTTGACCATGTGGTTCCTTGAGATGGCCTGTTTTATCTAATTTTGGCCCGTTTTCTGTTCCTTTCGCTTCCCTATGCTCTCCTAAGTATAGAAACATGAATTTAAAGGATTAGGAGCATCGAATTCATAAAATTGTATAATAAAACATCCAAAAACACGCTAAGCGTGGGATTAAAAAATGTGTTACTTTTATTTTTTATCAAATATCTAGCACACTTAAGCGTTTGCTTGTCCTCAAGCAAAATCCTCAACTCATAATTTAAAATAAACTTTCTCAATTCATAATTCTCATCAATAATGTCTTATCATAAATCATGAATAATCACACTTTGATAATTTAACTAAAAGAGCACTAAAGATTCAAATAATCCAAGCCACACATTTTTATAATATGAAAACATAGGTGTTTCCCCTTATCTAAATAATTTCCTTTAATTCAAAACCGACAAGATTCAACATCTTCATTAAAGATTCGCTCAAATCACTCAAAGTATTTAAGGTTAAAAAATTAAGCACTCAAAAGTCAAACATGAAAAGTTATTACCATAGGCTTGCATGAAAATAAAATCTCCACCACTATAAAATGAGATGATACATAAATCAAAAGGTCTTAAAAAGGGTTGTAATGGGGCTTGGGTTAAAGGTGTGGATAAAGGCTGAAAAAGAAGGTTAGAATCGAGATTGAATTGACAAATTACCTACTAGAAAAATGAACTAATATTGAAAAATGACATCAATCAAATTTAAAGAAAATCACGAGGTTATTCTCAGAAAATAAAATTAATTACTTAAGCTCAAACTTGAAGGACTAGGAATAATCAACATAAATGAATATATATATTTTCACTTCTTTTTTTTAGAACAATAAAAAAGAATTTAACAACTGAAACAAAAGAACATAGTTAGACAACTAACCAAATCAAATCTCGACAAAAAGGAAGTTAATAAAATAGGGACAACAAAAGAATGAGTTTTGGGTTAATATTAATGGGTGAGCCAAGAAACAGTTTATCAGGCTCAAAGGGGTTCACTAGGGGTTAATTATGAAGGGAGGCTTTAAATAGAATAAGTGGGTTAAAACCTTGGTGCCTTTATCATCTCAGTATATCAAATCAAAGGTGTGGTCTCGGCATGTATAATCGAAACAAGTTTTAGAATAACAAATCAATAATTGACACACTCATAACCAACAATAAAGTGAGCAAGAAAAGTGTATGCTCTAAAGGCTCAAAATCCCACAAAAAATTATGGTTTTTGATGTCAACCTTGCAAATTTCAAACTTCAAGGTAATATTTAAATTTAGGGTTAACAACCTAATAAATTTTAATTCTAAAAATAGACTTATCATGCTTGATTCTCTAATGTCTTAAAGTTTAAACAATCAACGCACAATTACCTATGACTTAATCCAAAATATATCAATAAAAATCATAAATCAATAAAAATTTCATGCTAATAATAATATGAGAAAATCAATTAAGAATAAGACATAATTAAGGGTTTTTTTGATAATAGTATAATTAACCTCCCCACACTTAAGATGTACATTGTCCTCAATGTGCCAAAATAGATAATAACAATAGAATGAGAATATCATAAGAGACGGAGAGAATTGAAACTTCTTGAATTTTTGGATGAAATCTGTGAAATAGTGAAAGTGGAATTGTAAATATAGCTGAGTGAAGTGCATGATTCTGAGCAACTATTAAGAAAATAAACACAACTGTGGAAGAAGATTAAGGGATTACTCGATTAGGAACAATTATAAAAACTAAAATAAAGTTCAAAAGATAAAAAAAAATAAATAAAATAGATAGACTCAAAGGTCCTCATCGTTAGATGCGTTGTGAGTCATCGGTGCTGAAGATGAAATATAGAAATGGTGGCAGATCTACTGTAATGTGGCCTCGAGACTGTCGAATCACTGAAACCACTGCTGCTCAAAGCGAGTTAGATGCTCAGATATGTCTGTCAAAGTAGGAGCAAAAGAAAGAGGTCGGTGACTCGGAGGTAGAGGATGAGGTGGATCCTCGTGAAAGAGAGGAACATCATCAATGATGTTCTCAGAATCATTCTGATCATCAGAACGAGAAAATCGATACTTGAAAGGATCAAATCCACGATGCCGCTCAATCATCCTCATGTGTAGCATGATGGAGATTCCCTGAGGGGACCTATGGCCAACAAGTGTGAGTGTGGAGGACTGTTCTGGTGTGTTGATGAGACCGAAGTCTCGAGCGAGGTGAGTCACGTAAGGGCCTAGGTAGAAGGGGCCCTTTCTATGGCAGTCAGTCTGACGGCAGAAGGATAAACCGATGAAGTGCGCCAGATCCAATATATAGCCATGTGCCATGCTCCATAGAAAATAGGCGTCATGAGTGGTGACGACTCCGGTGCTCTTTCTCTGTCATGTCAAAGTATGAGCTAAAAGGGCGTGAATATACCGTAGAGCTGGAGAGAGAGAAGTCGCCTTCGAGCGACTAGCGTCATAGTTTGTCAGGCCGCCCGTGAGGTTAGTCCAACAATGCGAGGGCGAGCGATGAATATGGCGATGGAGCTGAAGAAAGTGTGAGTGTGGCGGGCTATTCTGGTGTGTTGAGGAGACCGAAGTGTCGAGCGAGGTGAGTCACGTAAGGGCCTAGGCAGAAGGGGTCCTTCCTGTGGCGGTCAGTCTGATGGCAGAAGGATAAACTGATGAAGTGCGCCAGATCCAATACATAGCCATGTGCCATGCTCTATAGAAAATAGGTGTCATGAGTGGTGACGACTCCGGTGCTCTTTCTCTGTCATGTCAAAGTATGAGCTAAAAGGGCGTGAATATACCGTAGAGCTGGAGAGAAAGAAGTCGCCTTCGAGCGACTAGCATCATAGTTTGTCAGGCCGCCCGTGAGGTCAGTCCAACAATGCGAGGGCGAGTGATGAATATGGCGATGGAGCTGAAGAAAGTGTGAGTGTGGCGGACTGTTCTGGTGTGTTGAGGAGACCGAAGTGTCGAGCGAGGTGAGTCACGTAAGGGCCTAGGCAGAAGGAACCCTTCTTGTGACGGTCAGTCTGATGGCAGAAAGATAAACCGATGAAGTACGCCAGATCCAATATATAGCCATGTGCCATGCTCCATAGAAAATAGGCGTCATGAGTGGTAATGACTCCGATGCTCTTTCTCTGTCATGTCAAAGTATGAGCTAAAAGGGCGTGAATATACCGTAGAGCTGGAGAGAGAGAAGTCGCCTTCGAGTGACTAGCGTCATAGTTTGTCAGGCTGCCCGTGAGGTCAGTCCAACAATGCGAGGGCGAGTGATGAATATGACGATGGAGCTGAAGAAAGTGTGAGTGTGGCGGACTGTTCTGGTGTGTTGAGGAGACCGAAGTGTCGAGCGAGGTGAGTCACATAAGGGCATAGGCAGAAGGGGCCCTTCCTGTGGTGGTCAGTCTGATGGCAGAAGGATAAACCGATGAAGTGCACCAGATCCAATATATAGCCATGTGCCATGCTCCATAGAAAATAGGCATCATGAGTGGTGACGACTCCGGTGCTCTTTCTCTGTCATGTCAAAGTATGAGCTAAAAGGGCGTGAATATACCGTAAAGCTGGAGAGAGAGAAGTCACCTTCGAGCGACTAACGTCATAGTTTGTCAGGCCACCCATGAGGTCAGTCCAACAATGCAAGGGTGAGTGATGAATATGGCGGTGGAGCTGAAGAAAGTCCTCGGTGCACACGAACTCCTCTGTGTAGAGTCCCAAAGCAGCACCGAATTCTAGGACACTCATATGAGCACCAAACCACCAAGGCGAAAAGTGATGGTGCCTGGCTCATCATGGACCGACATGACATGCTGAAGGTGAAATGATAAACCGTAAAAGTAACATATTTTAAGCCCACATTTAATATGCTTTTGGATGATTTATCCCTTGATTTATGTAAAAAGGTGCTCTTAATCCGTTCTTTTCATGTCCTATACCCAGGAAAGCACCCGAGGATGAAAAAAACATAATACGGGCCCAAAACGGAGTAAATGGGCCATATCATGAATTCGACACGGCCTGGTCCAGCGACCACACGGCCGTACCACGCCAAACATCTAGAACACGACCTCTCTCCCGATTCACACGGTCGTGCCTCAAGTTAGAAATCCGAAGATGGCTGGAGTCGATCCACACGAACGTGCTACATGGCCGTGCCTCTGTTGTCAGAATGAGCAATTTCAGTCGGAAAAGGATACTTAGGGAGAAAAAATCGCATTCCAAGAGTCTATATATATCCCCTAAGGACCACCTTTGAAAAGGCGTCAAGGCTAGGCCAAGGAGCCAAGCCGAGAAGGTCAGAGTTAGGGAATAACGCGAAGATAGCCAGTTGATTCATCCCAAGAAGCCGAAATTATACTCAAGACGGCGGAATTCTTCTTCAACTCCTTCATGGGGTTTTAGGGTTTTCTTATGTTTTGTTTTATCTTTTCTCTTGTGATGTTCTTTTTTTTTTATTATGAACTAAAACCTTCAGATACCTGAAGAGGATGAAACCTCGATGAATCTTTTTATTTGATTTTTAAGTTATATGATAATTACTTAGTTTGTTCTTAATTATGTTGCTTAATCCACATCTAATGTGCCTAGGTGGAGGAAGAATAGACCCTGCCTAAGAGTAGATCTAACATAATTAAGCGGAGTTGATCGAACGCCTAGAGATAGGGTTACGAGATTTTGCTGGATTAGGGTGAAACCTAATATGGGAGTCCATTGATCGATTTACTACTATCCTAGGGGGTTATTATAAGCGAACGAGAGTTCCACTAATTAACCTAGGGTTAGACGTTATTCGCCTTGAGAGAGAGTTTAATGTAACACCCCAAACCCGGCCCATACATCACGACCGAATTTAGAATGCCACTGCGGAAAATGTTTGAAAAGATAATTTACTTAAGAGTGAAAACATAAAAAAGTTGTTGTCGTTTGTAAAACATTATATATTTAAAATGCCAAGTAAAAGTTTGATTGTTACAAAAATATCCGGGTTTAAAACTTTAGTATATATTTTAAGATATAAGTTGCTGAATATAAAATCATTTCCAAATAGTAATTTAATCGTCAAACCAACCAAAACATAATAATAAGCTTCAACTACGTTAAGTGGCCCTTATTACATCAAATAATTATTCAAAATACTTAAAATATAAAGTGCATAAAATAAATAAAAATATCTTCTGCATGGCCACCTTGCATCTTCTCCAACCCGGTCCAAGCATCACGTATCACCTGCGATGTTTGGTAAAAATTTGGGTGAGTCACACAGACTCAGTGTGTAATTAGTCCACAGATTTCCACCCACGTGAGTTTAGCCCACAACCACATTAAACCACATTTCAGATCATAAGGCAAGATATCCACATAATTCCACATATTGGGCTTGGCCCATTTCCATACCAATGCACATACCACACATGTTTATGCAAAATGCACCCAACCCAGCCTAGGGTCCATCCTCTACACACCCCCCGTATCCAGCCACCACACACCAGGGGATTACTAAATCACCCTCCAACTGCTACACACCAATTTGGCAATTACTGCCGTCCACGATGTAGCTCGTAGCTAACATCAACCATGATGAGGCACATAGCCACTCATCAAACCACGATATGGCACAAAGCCTATATCAACCACGATGAGGCACAGAGCCATTCATCAAGCCACGTGAAATTAATCACAGTTAGTCCACAACGCCACCTCAGTCACCACCAATCCACGATGTAGCTCATGGCTAACATCAAACCACGTACATAAATGTACACCCGTACCTTCGTTCATATTCATATCCCATCCCATGCACATGCAACATATAATAATGTCATGATAAATAATGCATGTACATGTTATTCAGCATACAAACATATTCTTATTGGCATATTCACACTTATACACATTAATAACCATATTTCCATCAGATTTGATACTGACCTGATTATCGACATACCCCTTTAAGGGTATCCATTTCATAATTGCCACTGCACATATTAGCATACACATAACACATGCAAACATAATCATAAACCCGGAAAACGGTGGGTTAATCACACACCTGATAACTTGAAGCACTATGCTCTCGATTTCGATGCTATCACTAAGTGAAACTACAGCTATCTGCCTATAACCCTGCCCTGCTGCTGGCCCACACCCCGGTGGCCAATCTCGCACTGCAGAGACTGATCTCCTCTTGAACTTAGGGATAGGAGCTACCCCTTTACCTTCTTGACTGGTATTTTCCTCCATCAATAATACTTAAATCAAAACTGATTAATACAAGATCTTAAACGAATAGAAACTAAATCTTGACAATCTTACCAAAAATGGATCAGAATCCCGAAAGCTCCTGCTTACTCTTGTCGATTTGCCCTAAATACTCATAGTCAGAATTGGCTAATTTTAATAGATAAAAATGGCCTAAGGCCGAATACCATGAACCACTTACCGTGCTTCCCCTATATCCCGATTCACCACTTATCAATGGAGTTGTCGAAATCCCTGAGTGAAACTACATTAGAATCGACTTTAAGCATATATCTTAGGAAAATGGCCCTTGGCCGAATATCATAGTTGCTTACCACAAGCCTCCAAATCCCGAAAGATCACCTATGTTAGGCTGTACCTCCCCCCTACAATCGGCCTTAACACACTTCAAAGAATCATAAGGCCATTCGGCCATGACATAAATCCCAAAACAAGGAGGAGTTGTCGTAACATTACCTTAATGATAGATCCCTTCGGCTTTACAAAGAATCGGCCCACACTAAGATTGAGATTCGGCTTCAAGGTAGAGATGATGTTTCGGCACTTTAATGGTGAAGAGAAAAAGAGCAGAGAATGGGGCTATAAGGTTCGGCTATGGCTTTCAAAAGAAGATGGAACACTCGGCTAAAGTTCTAAATGACAAAAAGTTATTCGGCTAAAGTGATCAAAGTTCTGGCTAAAGTTCTAAATGACAAAAAGTCATTCGGCCATTCAAGAAAAAGACTAGAATTGGGGTTGAAAGAAAGGAAAGAAGAAGAAGAGAGAGTGGGAAGAAATTCGGCAAAACACAAAGATGAAAAAGAGAGAATTTAGCACACACAAAGACTAAATTTCGGCACACACTACCTCCTCTTCAAAATCGAAAATAATCATCAAGAGAGTCCCTTGGCCGGCCACTACACCTCCTCTTATCAAATCCCAAATTTCTCTCCTATTTTTCCTCCATGCTACCCATTCAAAATAAATTGAATTGATCAACACTTATCCCTTACCTTATAGCCGAATTTTAAAAGAAAAACCAAGCCTTATCTCATCCTTTTGGAAGTCCAAATGCCGTCCATCACTTCTCCCCTCCTTGACGCAAAAACAAATGCCCACAATGAAATTTCTGCAGCTCGAACCTCCTCCCTTCTGAAGCCCCCCTTTGACGCAATCTTCACAGCACCCTAGATGGCGTCCCTTGCCACTCTACCACATGGTTCCTTGTGTCCTAAACTCTCCACAATTTTTCTTAAGGCCTCCTCAGCCTAGCTCCCCCTACTAAACTTAAAATCCAACAATTTCTTAAGGCATTCTTCTACATCCTAGGGTTCCTAAGACTCCTCAAACACATCCAAGCACACACTATGCCCACTATCACTTGAATTATGCAGTAACCGCATAACCCCTAAATCCCGGATGTTACAGTTCTACCCTCCTTAAAAATAATTTCGTCCTCGAAATTACTTGGATAAACTAAGCAAAGGTACTGCTACTCCCTGAACTTCTAAAGGCTCTTACTTACGAAGTTTATCTACTACCACTGACTGTCTTAAAGAACTAAATACGGTCACCTTCCTAGATACGATCTTCAAGTTCACAATCAAGATTCCGAACATTTCACTAATAATGTAAAAATGAGCTAACCCCATAGCACTCAAAACAATAAGGGGTATTCCAGGAACAAGGAACGTACCCGCTATTACATCTGACACATCTTCCTCCTCGCGACGGCCGACTGCCTAAACCAATCTTGGTTGTTTAAACCACAACCTTCAAAGACTCTGCTTGGTGCTCCACGACCTCGGCCGGAACCATTTCCTCCATGGTTCGGATTACGACTCCTCGTCGCCTTAGGACAATTCCTAACCAAATGAGCCTTAGATCCACACCAAAAACATTCCTTACTATTTCCCCAACACTTTCCTGCATGAGCTCTTCCACACCGAGCATATGAACGACTTCGATTCTCAGCAACTGATACAGGTGCACGTACAGAATTCTCGATCCTTGGTCTTTTCTGAAAATCTCCAGACGATACTGACGGTCCAAAACTCCTCTTGTTCCAATTCCTATCTTTTTCTCGATTTTGTCTCTTAGTCCTTTTAACTTCTTCAGCTATCCGAGCTTTCTCCACTAGAATAGCAAAGTCTCTTTCTCTTTGCGGAGCAATCAACACTCGTAGCTCATCCCTCAACCCATCCTCGAATCGAACACACCTTTCATAATCAGTAGCCACGATCCCCTTGGCGTACTGACTTAACCGCACAAATTTCGCTTCATACTCTGCTACCGACTTACTTCCTTGTACCATATTTAGAAACGCCTTCCTTTGCGAGTCTAAGTAACTGGCTCTAACATACTTCCCTTCAAACTTAACCTTAAAATACTCCCAATCCAATCGATCTGTAGGGGCACCTTGTCTGACAGTGAGCCACCACCGATAGGCCTCGTCCCGAAGTAGCGAAACAGCACCTTTCAGCTTTTCCTTCGCCGTGCAGTCCAAATCATCCATAATCCTTTTGACCGCTTCTAAACAATACTCCGCTACATTCGGAGCTACCCCGGACACTCCTCTAAAAACCTCAGCTCCGTTCGACCTAAGTCTTTCCGACACTGACTTCCGAGCTCCACTTCCCATACTAGCTCTTGCTACATGTTCTAGCACTTGCAGCACAGCCTGCGACACTGCGTCATCTCCTCCCATCTGATCTTGATCCTCCGCGCCCACTGCTGGCGACGGTACATCGTTTTCTGACCCATGGCCAGACCCTACTGGTTACGATACAGTCATTCGACCACGTCCTCTAGAACTCATATCTAACATCGCGATTTAATTTGATTAAAAAGTTTTATGCATTAGTATTTTGTTCCACTGATCATCCGCGAACAAATTTTATGAAGAGAAGTTTCAGAAGTAGCTCTTTTGATCAATCAAAGTTTCAGCTCAAGTTCACTATTCTAATTCAGAGAGTCACATTCACATTCATCAACAACATTCACACTCTACTTTGGGCACTTTTGTCTATTCCCAACCCAGGGGTAATTTCGTCATTGGTCCTATAGGTGTATTTTAGTAATAAATCAGGGTCAACTCGAAAATATTTTCAAATCAAAGGCATTCCAAAATTTTCAGAACTCAGGGTTATTTTGAAAATTTTCCCATATCAAAGGTATTGCAGCAATTTCAAAAATCTGGTTATTTCGGTAACTTTGTAAGTCAGGGGTAATTTAGTAAATTTTCCAAATCAAGGTATCTTAATATTTCACAAAATAAGGTTTTTGGCATTTTATAAAGTAAGGAAATCTTAGTAATGATCGAGGATTGTATGGTAATTTTATAAACCAAGGGTATTTTAGAAATTTTACAACCAGGGGTATTTGAGTAATTTTGTAAATCGGGAATATTTCGGAGAAATGTTTTCCAAAATCTAACTTAGTGTTTACGAATTAAAAAGGATGATTCGGTGATTTTAAAAACTAAGGTTTTTATAAAATAGTATGGCTAGTCCCTTTCGGGTTTTAGTTATCGAGTTTAGCCTGTGAATGAGTCCTCTTGGTTAGGGTGAACCGTAGCTACGCATCAGGTAGGATTCGAGTAAAGAGGAGGTGAGTCACTAGGACCACTTAAGTACCAAGCTCTTACCGAATCCACTCCTAGACATGCGCACAACTGTTGCCACACCCTAACTCGGCGACTTAGTCACAGGTTTGTTTGGTTGTACTTAAGTCTTATGAATTCTGTGTTGGAGTAGACTAGTCCTAGGGTTCAATAGCCCTAATCTACTAATCTACGATCCCTTAATGCCAACATAGTTCACATATTCAAATCACTTCAGTAGTCAGAAGTACTTACCCGGTAGATTTCGGGCCGGAGATACAGGTGCCATGCCAGAATAACTTGAAAAATTTCATAAAAGCCTATATTTTTGAAAAGCCCATCTCTGAGAAATGTTTTTGGGCCCAAAACCCTCAAAGCTGAGTTTTGAACCGGGCTCTGATATCAAACTGTAATACCCCAAACCCGGCCCATACATCACGACCGAATTTAGAATGCCACTGCGGAAAACGTTTGAAAAGATAATTTACTTAAGAGTGAAAACATAAAAAAGTTGTTGTCGTTTGTAAAACATTATATATTTAAAATGCCAAGTAAAAGTTTGATTGTTACAAAAATATCCGGGTTTAAAGCTTTAGTATATATTTTAAGATATAAGTTGCTGAATATAAAATCATTTCCAAATAGTAATTTAATCGTCAAACCAACTAAAACATAATAATAAGCTTCAACTACGTTAAGTGACCCTTATTACATCAAATAATTATTCAAAATACTTAAAATATAAAGTGCATAAAATAAATAAAAATATCTTCTGCATGGCCACCTTGCATCTTCTCCAACCCGGTCCAAGCATCATGTATCACCTGCGATGTTTGGTAAAAATTTGGGTGAGTCACACAGACTCAGTGTGTAATTAGTCCACAGATTTCCACCCACGTGAGCTTAGCCCACAACCACATTAAACCACATTTCAGATCATAAGGCAAGATATCCACATAATTCTACATATTGGGCTTGGCCCATTTCCATACCAATGCACATACCACACAGGTTTATGCAAAATGCACCCAACCCAGCCTAGGGTCCATCCTCTACACACCCCCGTATCCAGCCACCACACACCAGGGGATTACTAAATCACCCTCCAACCGCTACACACCAATTTGGCAATTACTACCGTCTACGATGTAGCTCGTAGTTAACATCAACCACGATGAGGCACATAGCCACTCATCAAACCACGATATGGCACAAAGCCTATATCAACCACGATGAGGCAAAGAGCCATTCATCAAGCCACGTGAAATTAATCACAGTAAGTCCACAACGCGATCTCAGTCAGCGCCAATCCACGATGTAGCTCATGGCTAACATCAAACCACGTACATAAATGTACACCCGTACCTTCGTTCATATTCATATCCCATCCCATGCACATGCAACATATAATAATGTCATGATAAATAATGCATGTACATGTTATTCAGCATACAAACATATTCTTATTGGCATATTCACACATATACACATTAATAACCATATTTCCATCAGATTTGATACTGACCTGATTATCGACATACCCCTTTAAGGGTATCCATTTCATAATTGCCATTGCACATATTAGCATACACATAACACATGCAAACATAATCATAAACCCAGAAAACGGTGGGTTAATCACACCTGATAACTTGAAGCACTACGCTCTCGATTTCGATGCTATCACTAAGCGAAACTACAGCTATCTGCCTATAACCCTGCCCTGCTGCTGGCCCACACCCGGTGGCCAATCTCGCACTGCAGAGACTGATCTCCTCTTGAACTTAGGGATAGGAGCTACCCCTTTACCTTCTTGACTGGTATTCGCCTCCATCAACAATACTTAAATTAAAACTGATTAATATAAATCTTGACAACCTTACCAAAAATGGATCAGAATCCCGAAAGCTCCTGCTTACTCTTGTCGATTTGCCCCTAAATACTCATAGTCAGAATTGGCTAATTTTAATAGATAAAAATGGCCTAAGGCCAAATACCATGAACCACTTACCTTGCTTCCCCTATATGATTCACCACTTATCAATGGAGTTGTCGAAATCCCTGAGTGAAACTACATTAGAATTGACTTTAAGCATATATCTTAGGAAAATGGCCCTTGGCCGAATATCATAGTTGCTTACCACAAGCCTCCAAATCCCGAAAGATCACCTACGTTAGGCTGCACCTCCCCCCTACAATCGACCTTAACACTCTTCAAAGAATCATAGGGCCATTCGGCCATGACATAAATCCCAAAACAAAGAGGAGTTGCCGCAACCTTACCTTAATGATAGATCCCTTTGGCTTTACAAAGAATCGGCCCGCATTAAGATTGAGATTCGGCTTCAAAGTAGAGATGGTGTTTTGGCACTTTAATGGTGAAGAGAAAAAGAGCAGAGAATATGGCTATAAGGTTCGGCTATGGCTCTCAAAAGAAGATGGAACACTCGGCTATCAAAAGAAAAGAAGAGAGTTTGAGAAAGAGATGTGAATTCGGCCAAGAGAGCAAATAGATCAAAGTGCTCAAAGTTCCGGCTAAAGTTCTAAATGACAAAGAGTCATTCGGCCATTCAAGAAAAAGACTAGAATTGGGTTTGAAAGAAAGGAAAGAAGAAGAAGAGAGAGTGGGAAGAAATTTGGCAAAACACAAAGATGAAAAAGAGAGAATTTAGCACACACAAAGACTAAATTTCAGCACACACTGCCACCTCTTCAAAATCGAAAATAATCACCAAGAGAGTCCCTTGGCCAGCCACTACACCTCCTCTTATCAAATCCCAAATTTCTCTCCTATTTTTCCTCCATGCTACCCATTCAAAATAAATTGAATTGATCAACACTTATCCCTTACCTTATAGCCGAATTTTAAAAGAAAAACCAAGCCTTATCTCATCCTTTTGGAAGTCCAAATGCCATCCATCACTTCTCCCCTCCTTGACGCAAAAACAAATGCCCACAATGAAATTTCTGCAGCTCGAACCTCCTCCCTTCTGAAGCCCCTTTGACGCAATCTTCACAGCACCTTAGGTGGCGTCCCTTGCCACTCTACCACATGGTTCCTTGTGTCCTAAACTCTCCACAATTTTCTTAAGGCCTCCTCAGCCTAGCTCCCCCTACTAAACTTAAAATCCAACAATTTCTTAAGGCATTCTTCTACATCCTAGGGTTCCTAAGACTCCTCAAACACATCCAAGCACACACTAAGCCCACTATCACTTGAACTATGCACTAACCGCATAACCCCTAAATCCTGGATGTTACTTTTAGTATAGGTTAGGGAGTCTTACGGATCAAACTAAGTAAAAGAAATCATATAATTTAGGATTAGATAACAAGTGAAGTCTAGGTGGATTCTTCCTAAGGGTATCGTCGTAATCAACTGAGTTTTCCTTCAAAGTTATTTTCCTATTCGTCCTTTTTGTCTTTGTGTCCTTAGTTTAGTCTTCGTCAAAAGCAATTTCACTCTATTTTTAAGGCTAAATAATAAAAAGAAAGCTAGTATTAGCACTTTTAGTTCCTTTGGGTTCGATATTTGGTCTTGCCTAAGCTATACTACTGTTTGATAGGTACACTTGCCTTTAATCGTTGTTAGAGTTAATTTTCGGGTTTTGATCATTCTTTTATTTTAAAACTCTAATTTACAACGATCATGAAACGTCGAGAAAAAATCCAAGGAAAGCTCCATATACTTGGGCTCGACGATACTAAAGAAACGGTCCCATGAGGCTGTGATGATGAAAGCGTGAACCTCATCAGTAAGGTGGACCTGCTCCAATGTGGCCCAGTCGGTGCATCGGCCCAAACTTAGGGGTCATACGCGAAAGAGATGAAATAAGTCCTCCGGTGGGTCTGCAAAAAATCTGAGGTAAGGATGGCGAACTGCAGCGGAGGCACTAGAGGAGGTCGTGCCAGGACCCTTCCACTTTTTCGAGGCGGGGACGACGACCTTAGTCTTGCCACGAGTATTCGTCATAATGACTTTGCATTAAAGCAATCAAATAAATGAATGAATCAATATATAAATGCATATGAAAAAGAACGAAAAATCTAAGTGAAGTTCAACAATTGGACTAAGAGAGAAATTGACTTGGAACATAATAAAACTAATAATCAGAAAGTTACTATCAAACAAAAACCTAGTAAGAATAAATTAAACTTATAATGATCAATAATAAAAATGAAGAACTAAGACTAGCAAGAATAAAAATAAAAATAAAATAAAATCAGCTAAAACAATCTACATGCATAATACTGTTTAATGAAAAATAAAATAAAATCAAATTAAATCCAATCAAATCAAAAAGTAAAAATGACCACAACTCAAGAAGAAACATAAAATCAACAGTAAAGAAATTGAATAAATGATAAACCGTAATATGTTCATATTTTAATCCCACATTTAGCATACTTTTGGATGATTTATCCCCTGAATTGTGGAATTTGGTGCATTAATCCTTTAATTTCATGTTTTATACTTAGGAGAGCACCGGAGGATGAAAAGAACGAGAAACGGGCCTAAAACGGAGTAAATGGGCCAAAATACGAAATCGGCATGGCCTGGGCCCAAGACCACACGGCCGTGTCTCTTTAACAGACCCGACCACGACCTGGCCACGATTCACAAGGGCGTGTGCCATGGGCGTGTCCCTGACGTGGCCTATTTTAATTCTATTCGGAATAGGGTACTGAGAGGCAAAGAAAGCCATTCCAAAAGCCTATATAAACACCCTAAAGGCCAACCTTCAAGGGGCGTGCAGTTAGGCCGAAGAGCCAAGCCAGAGAGGCCAGAATTGTGGAATTTACTCGAAGAAAGCCAGTTGATTCATCTCAAGAAGCTGGAGTTATACTCAAGACAGAGGATCTTCCCTTCAATTTCCTTCAGAGGGTTTTAGGGTTTTTCTTATGTTTTGTTTTATATTTTCTTCTGAGATGTATTCTTTTATTATTATGAACTAAACCCCTCAAATACCTGAGGGGGATGAAACTTAAGACGGATCTTGTTATTGTTTTCTGAACTATATGATAAATACTTGATTTGTTCTTAATTATATGTTCTTAGTTCTTGTTTTGATATTTCAGGATATTGATTCAAGTATTGATGTGTTTAGGCAGAGGTGGAATAGACTCTGTCTAAGAGTAGATCTAGCATAGTTAAGCGGAGTTGATCGCAACCCTAGAGATAAAATGACAGAAATCTACCGGATTAGGGTCAAACCTAATATGGGAGTCCAAAGATCGAGTTAATGCAATCCTAGGGTTTTAATTAGAAAGAGATTTCAATTAATCAACCTAGGGTTAGACGTTAGTAGCCTCGAGAGAGGTATTAATATAAATTAGGTAATCCTACGGATCAAGTCACGTGAATAAATCATCTGGTTTAGAGTTAAATAACAAGTGAAGTCTAGGTGGATTATTCCTCAGTTATTGTCTTAATAAATTGGTTTTTCACACAAGTATTTTCCCAAATTCGTTCTCTTTGTCTTTGCATCTTTAGCTTAATAGTTAGTTAATTTTAGATTAATTAATAATTCCTTTAATTCTTAGGCTAAATAATAAAAAGAAAGTTAGTATTAGTACTTTTGGTTCCTTTGGATTCAACAATCCGGTCTTGCCACCAAACTATACTATTTTCGATAAGTGCACTTGCGTTAATCATTGTTACAGTTAGTTTCTAGGCTCGGTCATTCTTTATATAAATTTTTAAGACTCTGACACACGATCAAGTTTTTGGCGCCGTTGCCAGGGAACTAAAATATTAAGAACGCTCAATTTTTATTACTTTAGCCATTTTTATTTTTGCAATTTACTTTTATTTTTATTTTTCTTTTAACTTTGCTAATTTTCCTTCTTTTATTTGTTCTTAGCAGGAACCTCTAGTTTATGACTAGAAGGAAGCTGACAGGACACCTAATTTACGACAGTGATATTGAAGGTATTGTTCGGAGAAATTGTAAAGAAATATGGCCAAGCTTAAACTACATAGAAGAAGAGTAAGAAGTCGAAACCAATACTACCGAAGAGATGGCTGAGAATAATCCGCTACCTCCAGAGGTGGCCGAAAATCATGCTCCTCGAACTATGTATGATTATGCTAAACCTAATTTAACAGGAACTGAGTCAAGTATTGTTAGACCTGCTATTGCTGCAAATAATTTTGAACTGAAACCTAACACAATTCAGATGGTACAACAATTTGTTCAGTTTGATGGTTTGCAGGATGAAGATCCAAATAACCACTTGGCAAATTCCTAGAATTTTGTGATACTTTCAGAATAAATGGCATTTCTGATGATGCCATCGGTCTTCGGTTATTTCCCTTTTCTCTGAGGAATAAAGCCAAACAGTGGTTGAATTCTCTTCCACGAGGGTCAATCACTACATGGGATCAAATGACCAAAAAATTTCTGTTAAAATATTTTCCGCCGACCAAAACGGCCAAGTTTAGGAATGATATCTCTTCTTTTCTGTAGATGGATCTAGAAACACTATATGATGCATGGGAGAGATACAAGGACTTGTTGAGAAGGTGCCCATACTATGGATTACCCTTGTCGCTACAGGTCCAAACTTTTTACAATGGTGTGAACCCCTCAACAAGACAATTGATTGATTCAGCCGGCGGCGGAACACTGAATAACAAAACACCTGAGGCTACCTACGAATTCTTTAAAGAGATGTCACTGAATAACTATCAATGGCAAGTCACAAGGACAAGGCCAACAAAAGTAGCCAGTGTTTTCAACCTCGACGCAGTAACCATGCTATCAAACCAGGTAGAACTTTTAAATAAAAAGATTGATGGTTTATGTGGTTCTTCATAGGTACATCCAGCTATGCAGTGCGAGATGAATGGAGGAGGGATGAACAACACAGGCTATCCACTTTACAACCCGAGTGCTGAGAACGAGCAAGCTCATTATATGGGTAACAATTTTAAACGTCAAAATAACCCTTATAGTAATACTTATAATCCAGGTTGGAGGAACCACCCCAATTTTTTATGGGGTGGTCAAGGAAATCAGAGACAAAAACCCCTTCCAAACTTACAACAATAGCCCTACCCACAGGAAAAGAAGCCGAACCTTGAGGAGATACTGACAAAATTCATCGCGGTGTCAGAAACTCGTTTCTAAAACACCGAGACAACACTTAAAAATCAATAAGCATCGATTTAAGGGATCGAGAACCAATTAGGGCAACTTGCTAAGCTAATCTCTGAAAGACCACAAGGAAGCCTGCCAAGCAACACTGAGACTAACCCAAGGGAGCAACTTCAAGCCATAACCGCTAATCATTGTTTTATGCGATGTCAATGTTTTAAAATTTATATAAAGAATGATCAAACCTAGAAACTAACTATGACAATGATTTGAGGCAAGTGCACCTATCGAACAATAGTATAGTTAAGGCAAGACCGAAATGTCGAACCCAAAGGAACCAAAAGTACTAATACTAACTCTCTTCTTATTATCGAGCCTAAAAATTAAGGGAACTATTTATCTAAACTAAAATTAACTAACTACTAAACTAAAGATTCTAAGACAAAGAAGAATGAAATTGGGAAAATAACTTTGAAGAAAAACCAATTGATTAAGACGACACCAAGGAAGAATCCACCCAGACTTCACTTGTTATCTAACTCTGAACCAGACGATTTATTCATTTGACTTGATTCATAAGATTCCCTAAGTTACATGAATCCCTCTCTCGAGGTGACTAGTGTCTAACCCTAGGTTGATTAATTGAAATCCCTTTCTAATTAAAACCCCTAGAATCGCATTAACTCGGTCTATGGACTCCCATATTAGGTTTCACCCTAATCTGGCAAAATCTCGTCACCCTATCTCTAGGCGTACGATCAACTCTGCTTAATTATGCTAGATCTGCTCTTAGGTAGGGACTTTTGCTCCTCCACCTAAGCACATCATACTTGAATTAATATCCCAGAAATATCAAAACAAGAATTAAGAACAAGTCAAATATTTATCATATAGTTCAGCAAACGATAACAAGATTCATCTTAGGTTTCATCCCCCTCAAGTATCTGAGGGTTTAGTTCATAATGATAATAAAAGAATATATCTCAAAAGAAAAGATAAAACAAAACATAAGAAATCCCTAAAACCCCCTAAAGGAATTGAAAGAGAGATCCCCCGTCTTGAGTATAATTCCAGCTTCTTGAGATGAATCAACTGGCTATCTTCAAGTAATTCTCCACAAATATGCCCTCTTTGGCCTAGTTGGATGCCCCCTGACTAAAGCCCTGGGTTCCCCCCTGACTAAAGCCCTAACAGAAGGCTTCTGCCGAACTCCCTCTTCAAGTTGCCCCTTTGGGTGTTTATATAGACTTTGAGATGCATTCCTTGGCCCTTAAGTATCCTAATTCAAGTAGAATTCCTACTAGGATGTTTGAATAGGCTTTGGAATGTGTTTCTTTGCCTCCAAGTATCCTATTTCGAGTAAAACTCCTCTTGGCCGCGACAGGGACACGCCCACGGCACACGCCCGAGTAAGTCGTGGCCAAGCCGTGTTCGAGGCTGTTGAATGAGGCACGGCTGTGTGGTCTTGGGCCCAGGCTGTGTATGTAACACCCCAAACCCGGTCAACACATCACGACCGAATCTGGTATGTTACAGAGTGAAAACCGTTTGAAAACACAAGTTGCCGGAAAAATTTTATGAGAACCCTTTAATCGCTCTAGTGTTTGGAAAACTTGGTAATAGGTGATGTTAAGATTAGATTTATGGTTATCTTAATCCTTGTAAAGAAACATACGTTTGAAAGTCATTTGTGAATACTAACTTTAGAAAAACATTTGATTCTTATAAAAGACTGAGTGTGATGAGTACAATCGAGTTGAAACCATTTGCTTTTGTAATTTATTGAAAGATTTATGTTATATAAAAAAAATGTTCAAGTTACCCTTCTTATTATTTTATGAACTTTGATATCCGATGGTAACGTTTGAAAACTCGAAGAGGTATAGTTTTGAAAATATTGCTTTTTACCGGTTAATTTAACAAGTCATCATATCTAACATGCGTTTAGTTTAATCAAAATAAAAACAAATCATAAAACCTGAAATAATAAAACTTAGCGGCCTTACTACAATCCCAAAACCAAAATTTAAAGGAAATAAATAATACCGAAAATATAGTTTAAAGTTAAACCACTAGGATGCATGGCCACCTCGAGTCCTCCCCGGCTCCATATCCGCGATCTAAGCCTCATCTACAAAATATAAGGGAAGGGGTGAGTCACCAAGACTCAGTGTATAAATCCCCAACCCGAGTATTCAAGCACTTACACAAATCATCAGTAAAACATGCAGATTATGCAACCCATAACCTACCCATCCAATCTCCTTTAACTACCCCGTCTGGTCAAAACCACTGGTGGTTAAAACCACTGGTGACCAAAGTCACAATTATCGGTGTGGTCAAAACCACTGATGGCCGTAGTCACAAATCAAGTGATGGGGCCAACCCATTGTGTGGTCAAAACCACTGATGACAATCCCTTAATATATCATGTGGGGCCAACCCACTGTGGTACCAACCACTGGGACGAGTCACAATAAGCCATGTGTGGTCAAAACCACTGGTGACCGTAGTCATAGATATCAATCGTGTGGTCAAAACCACTGGTGGTCAAAACCACTGGGACTTAGTCACAAATCATATTAATAGTGTGGTCAAAACCACTGGTGACCGTAGTCACAAATCAACTGATGGGGCCAACCCATCTTGTGGTGAAAACCACTGGTGACAGTCCAAATATATCCTCCCCCTTCTCTCATCAATCCCATCATCATCATGCTCATATTATACGCATCATAAACTCATATATCATGCATTTATGTATAACATAGCATTTAACAGCACATGATGGCATATACAAACATACATCGTAGATCACGTAATAGGGGACTTACCCGGAATCCAAGCTTATGCCACAAGATAAAGTCGCTAACACAAAGGTCATACAGTAACACAATAAGCATCGTTAAACTAATAAAGTGTGTAAGAGTTTACACACCTGGCTAATCACAGATCTAAGTGAAAATCCTGAAACTACTCGAATCTAGCGAAATCCTGAAGCGTTGTTTCCCTACTACAATCGGCCAATGTTAGTTAGTAACTAAAAATCCTATTCGGCCCAAATAGCAAATCCCGAAGGATATGACGCCCAAGTATAGCACTCACCTTAAAGCCGATTTGGTTTCCAACCAAATCCCGAAACTCTACGATGTTTCTCCCTTGCAATCGGCCACACACCAAGTCGACGACTAAATCTCGAAGATCCTCTGAATTCGCTACACTCCTCTCTACAATCAGCCAACCCACCACACCTTTGATTCAAAAGTCATTTGGCTTAGGCTTAATAATAGTGTACCTTGACTCAATTGAAATACAGATCTAAAGTATGTCCCTACTAACCTTAAGAGAATTCGGCAATAACCAAAAGAGGAGATGATTCGGCAATTGGCTACAGTTCCTCTAGATGAGTCGGCTTGAATCAAGAGAGACGAAAATAATTTGGGAAGGGAAATTCGGCTTTGAGAACCAACGCAGAGATGGGTTTCGGCACTTTAAGGTGATGAAGATAAATCGCACCAAGAGGAAGGAAGTACACCAAGAGTATTCAGCCAAGAAGAGAACTACACCAAGGGTTCAGCTTTTGAAAGTGATACAGTTGAAGGAAGAAGGTAAAATGGACAAGAAGGGATTCGGAAAAGAGAAAGAATATCTTTCGGCACGAGAGTCTTTGAAGAAGAAAGATGTCGACAGACGAAAGGGGTATTGGTTTCGGCTTAGAACAAAATAACAAAAAGAAGAATAAGAAGGGAATAAGGTGATTTCGACAAAGGAGAGACTAACCAAGAGTGAATCGAAACAGAAGAGGGAGAGAATGGCTATCAAATTCGGCTCCTAGCAAAACTTGCAAAAGAAAGATTCGGCCAATAACAAGGGTTGCCGAAAAAGAAAGGAAGCAAGGTAAGTGATGGTTCGGCTTTGACACACAACAAAAAAAAAAAAAAAGGAAAACCTCTCATCACTAGCCGAAATACCCACTCAATCCCCCACACATTCGGCCACCACCAAAGGCTTCCAAAACCGATTGCACCTTCTCCCTAGAGTTCAAATTTGGCCAAGCTCCTTTCAAATGAGTTTGAAAATTATCAAATTCCTATATTTGCTCCCCTCCATCAATTCAAAACTGTTTGAACTGGTCAAACTCCTTAAATTTCTCTTCTCTATCCATTCGAAAGAGTCCCACCTGAGCACCCTTCCTTAGCTTGTGGCGTCAAATATAGATGAGCAGAAGGGATTTCTACAGCTCGAGCCCAGGTCCCCCTTGTTCCCTGTGGCGTCACCTTCCTTGGTGCTTAAGTGGCGCCTCCTTGCCACTTTTCCACTTGATTCCTTGTGCCAAAATTCCCCAATAAAATATCTTAACCCCTATTCCCCTTAGCTCCACTTCCTTCAATGCTCAACAAAGTTCTTAGCCCTAACTCAGGCCTAACTTAGGGTTATACCTAGACCCCAAAACACGATAAATAACCATAATAGACAATTCATCACATGCAACACAAGCAAGATGCAGAGACCCCGATTAAGGATGTTGCAGTTCTACCCCCTTAAAAATAATTTCAGCCTCGAAATTACCTGACCAGAAGAGTTGTGGGTGTTGCTGCCGCATCACATCCTCCGGTTCCCACGTAGCTTTCTCCGTGCCATGGTTCCGCCATAATACCTTCACCAGGGGTACTGACTTCCTACGCAGAACTTTGACATCCCGGTCCAAAATCTGTACAGGTTCTTCCTCGAAAGACAATTCAGGACTCACCTCTATCTCTTCAACTGGTACAACATGTGACGGATCTGATCGATAGCGCCTAAGCATTGAAACATAAAAGATGTCGTGAATCTGACTCAATTCTGCTGGTAGCTCGAGCTGATAAACTACCGGTCCCACTCGCTTCAACACAGTATAAGGCCCGATAAATCTAGGGCTTAGCTTGCCCTTCCGACCAAATCTCAACACCTTTTTCCAAGGCGATACCTTTAGAAAAACCTTATCACCCACTGCATACTCAATATCCCTGCGCTTAAAATCAGCGTAAGATTTTTGCCTGTCCGAGCTTCCTTAAGACAAGCCCGAATCACCTTAACTTTATCTTCTATTTCTGCCACCAACTCTGGACCCAACATCTGTCGTTCACCCAGTTCTGTCCAACACGTAGGAGTACGACATTTCCGTCCATATAGCGCCTCATAAGGTGCCATCTGTATACTCGCTTGATAACTATTGTTATAAGCGAACTCCGCCAAAGGTAGATACTCCTCCCAACTACCGCTGAAATCCAGAACACAGCCCCTTAACATATCTTCCAGAATTTGGATTACCCTCTCAGACTGTCCATCAGACTGCGGATGAAAAGCCGTGCTAAAATCCAACCTAGTACCCAAAGCCTGATGTAAGGCTTTCCAAAACCTCGTCGTGAACCTGGGATCCCTGTTCGAGATAATGGACACTGGCACCCCATGCAACCGTACTATCTCTGCCATGTACAACTTGGCTAATTTCTGAAGCGAATAATCAACCCTCACTGGTATGAAATGAGCCGATTTAGTCAAACGATCCACTATTACGCATATTGAATCCTTCTTGCTAGGCGTAAGGGGAAGCCCACTGACAAAATCCATCGTAATCCTTTTCCACTTCCACTGTGGGATCTTTACCAGCTGCAACAGCCCTGATGGCAACTGATGCTCACCTTTAACCTGCTGGCACGTCAAATACTTGCCTACAAACTCAGTTACTTCACGCTTAAGATCTGGCCACCAGAACTGCTCCCTCAAATCACGATACATCTTACTGCCTCCAGGATGCATAGCGTATGGGCTGCTATGAGCTTCCTGAAGAATTCGCTGTCTCAACTCGATGTCCTTAGGCATACATACCTTCCCATGAAAACACAGTACTCCATCACTATCCAAGCTGTAACCTTCGGACTCACCACTCTGCACTTGAAATCTTCGAGCACTCAAAACCTTATCTGTCAGCTGCCTCTCCTTAACTTGATCAGTCCACGATGGCTTAACTTGCAATTCCGCCAAAAGACTCCCATCATCATAAAGATGAAGGTGAGCAAACATTACTCGTAAGTCCGTTACCACCTTACGGCTCAACGCATCGGCTACTTCGGATGATACTTAATCGAACAGTCAGTCCTTCAGCAATTCGATCCACCTTCGCTGCCTCAAATTTAAATCCTTCTGAGTCAAGAGGTACTTCAGACTCTTATGATCCGTATACACTATCGACTTCTCCCCATACAGGTAATGCCTCCAAATCTTCAAGGCAAAGACCACTGCAGCCAATTCTAAGTCGTGAGTCAGATAGTTACCCTCATGAGGCCTCAACTGCCTAGATGCATACGCTGCCACTTTTCCGTCTTGCATCAACATACACCTAGCCGATATGTGATGATGCATCACAATAAATGATGAATTCCTTTCTGCCTCTCAGTGAATCAAGACTGAGCTTGATCGAAATTTGCTTCAACTTGTCGAACTCTCTTGCTGTTTCTTAGTCCACACAAACGGGACCCCTTTTCTCAATAACTTAGTCAACAGCGTTGCGATTAACGAAAAACCTTCCACGAACCTCCTATAGTATCCTGCCAAACCCAGAAAACTTCGAATCTCTGCAACCGACTTAGGTGGTTTCCAATCCAATACCGCCTCAATCTTACGAGGATCCACCCTAATTCACTCAGCTGATACAACATGACCCAAGAAAGTTACCTCCTTAAGCCATGACTCACATTTACTGAATTTGGCGTATAACTGCTTTTCCCTTAGAACCTGCAGAACCACTCGAAGATACGCATCATATTCCTCTTCCGATTTTGAGTACACCAAAATGTCGTCTATAAACACTACGACAAATTGGTCTAGATACGGCTAAAACACCCGATTCATCATGTCCATGAATGCTGCTGAAGCGTTGGTCAAACCAAAAGGCATTACCAGAAACTCGTAGTGCCCATACTGAGTACAGAATGTCGTCTTATGAATATCAGCCTCCTTCACTTTGAGCTGATGATACCCCGACCTAAGGTCAATCTTAGAGAAAACCGATGCACCCTTGAGTTGATCAAACAAGTCGTCAATCCTGGGCAACGGATACTTGTTCTTGATTGTCAACTTGTTCAACTAGCGATAGTCTATACACATTCGCATCGTACCATCGTTCTTCTTCACAAAAAGCACTGGAGCTCCCCAGGGTGATACACTCGGTCGGATGAAACCTCTGTCCAACAACTCCTGAATCTGAGCCTTTAACTCCACTAATTCCTTCGGCGCCATCCTATATGGAGCAATAGATACTGGCGCAGTTCCGGGTAACAAGTCTATACCAAACTTAACCTCACGATCAGGAGGTATACCCGGAAGTTCCTCTGGAAAAACATCCGCAAATTCCCCTACGATTCAGACATTCTTCACAGCTGTATCCTTAGCCTCTAAAGCACAAACATGCACCAAAAATGCTTCACAACCCTTCCTAACCATTTTCTCAGCCTTCAGTGCAGAGACCACATTAGATGGGTAATCTCTCCTATTACCTATCATTACCACCTCATCACCTTCCACTGTCTTCAACACCATGCGCTTAGCTGCGCAATCTAAACTAGCTTGATACTTAACGAGTCAATCCATCCCGAGAATCAGATCAAACTCCCCAAACAGCAGTTCCATCAGGTCAACCAGAAACACGACCCCTTGAAGTTCTAGGGGTACATCCCTATACAGTGTGCCTACTTCTACAGAGTGACCTAGAGGGCTTATCAGAGTCATCTTCCTAGAAGTAACCTCAGAGTCTAAGTTCATAGATTCCACTATGCTACTAGCAACATATGAGTGCGTCGAACCAACATCAATTATAGCATTATAAGGTACTCCAAAAATTAAAAACGTACCGGTTATGATGTCCGGTGCGTCACTCTTCTCTCGACGCCTCGCAGCGTAGACCAACCCTGGCTGTCTCGCCTCTCACCACCACACCTCTCCGCGCGGTGCTCCACGTCCTCTACCGAGCCATTACCTCCCTACACGAACCTCGGCCTCTCTGTGGTCGCGATTATCCTTCTATATCACACGATCCTCGATTCTCGGTCGCCTTTGCCGTCCTCTCGTGGACAATCCCTCACTCGATGCCCCATCGATCCACACTCAAAGCAACCTCTGTTCCCAGTCCAGCATTCCCCTGTGTGAGACTTTCCACACCGAGCACATCGTGGCGGCCACTGAGTATTAGTAGCAGTAGGCCTAGCAGCTTGATTCGGCCCACTGTATCTAGCTCTCTTTTGCTGATTCCCAGAAAACCCAGATGGTCCAGAACTCCTTTTGTTCCAACCTCTATCCTGGTTCCGCCTTACAGACTATCTTACCCCTTCAGCCACCTTAGCTTTCTCCACCAGAACGGCAAACTCCCGTTCTTGTTGTGGGGCTATTATCATCCTTAGCTCATCCCTCAGCCCATCCTCGAATCTAACACAGCACTCGTCCTCTGTACTCACCATACCCCGAGCATACCGACTCAACCGGAGAAATTCAGCCTCATACTCCGCCACAGTCTTATTACCCTGAACCAAGTTCAAGAACGCCCTGCGCTGCGTATCAACATAGCTAGCCCCTATGTACTTCCTCTGATAAGCTACTCTAAAGAATTCCCAAGTGAGATCGTCCGCCATCGCTCCATCCCTAACTGTGAGCCACCACTGATATGACTCATCTCGCAGCAGAGATAATATGCCCTTCAGCTTTTCCTCAGCTGAAAAATCTAGGTCGTCCATGATACATTCTGTTGCCTCTAACCAGTATTCCGCCGTACTAGGTTCCACCCCAGATACACCTCTAAATACCTCTGCACCATTAGCCTTGAGTCGCTCGGTCACAGATTTCCGAGCTCCAGTTCCAACTCCTCGCACTTCGCAACCTCTCCAAAGACTTCGCGGCCTGACTGCGACATCGCATTATTACCACCGTCGATCTCGATACTCTACGCCCACAGCTGGCGGCGGTGGTACCTCATTTTCCGACCCATGTCCGGACCCTACTGGTTTCGAGACCGTCATCCTACCCCTACCTCGTCCACGAGTGTTACGCCCACGTCCACATGCACTCATATCTATCGGTATATTCAAGCTAATTAAAAGTTTTATGCGTTAGACTTTTATTCCACTGTCTATTAAAGCTCAGTCTTATGAAAATTTAGTAAGGGGTTATTTCGCGAGTACACATCACCCTATGGTTTATGTCTCTGAAGTAGTTCCTACTACTACTCAGTCATGCCATCATCATATCCGTATAATCATACCATCACAAGAAATAGTTCGGGGTACTTACCTGGGCGGATTGGTGCCAGGGACTCGGTGCCATGCTTTCACCACTGTACTTTTCCCATAAAAGCCTTTTATAACCTATTTTAAAACATTTTCGGGCCTCGGGCCCATAGCCGAGCTGTTGAAACTGGCTCTGATACCAAAATTGTAACACCCCAAACCGGGTCAACACATCACGACCGAATCTGGTATGTTACTGAGTGAAAATCGTTTGAAAACACAAGTTGCCGGAAAAATTTTATGAAAACCCTTTAATCGCTCTAGTGTTTGGAAAACTTGGTAATAGGTGATATTAAGATTAGATTTATGGTTATCCTAATCCTTGTAAAGAAACATACGTTAAAAAAGTCATTTGTGAATACTAACTTTAGAAAAACATTTGATTCTTATAAAAGACTGAGTGTGATGAGTACAATCGAGTTGAAACCATTTTGCTTTTGTAATTGATTGAAAGATTTATGTTATATAAAAAAAATGTTCAAGTTACCCTTCTTATTATTTTATGAACTTTGTTAGCCGATGGTAACGTTTGAAAACTCGAAGAGGTATAGTTTTGAAAACATTACTTTTTACCGGTTAATTTAACAAGTCATCATATCCAACATGCGTTTAGTTTAATCAAAATAAAAACAAATCATAAAACCCGAAATAATAAAACTTAGCGGACTTATTACAATCCCAAAACCAAAATTTAAAGGAAATAAATAATACCAAAAATATAGTTTAAAGTTAAACCACTAGGATGCATGGCCACCTCGAGTCCTCCCCGGCTCCATATCCGCAATCTAAGCCTCATCTGCAAAATATAAGGGAAAGGGTGAGTCACCAAGACTCAGTGTATAAATCTCCAACCCGAGTATTCAAGCACTTACACAAATCATCAGTAAAACATGCAGATTATGCAACCCATAACCTAGCCATCCAATCTCCTTTAACTACCCCGTGTGGTCAAAACCATTGGTGGTGAAAACCACTGGTGACCGAAGTTACAATTATCGGTGTGGTCAAAACCACTGATGACCATAGTCACAAATCAAGTGATGGGGCCAACCCATCGTGTGGTCAAAACCACTGATGACAATCCCTTAACATATTGTGTGGGGCCAACCCACTGTGGTACCAAACCACTGGGACGAGTCACAATAAGCCATGTGTGGTCAAAACCACTGGTGACCGTAGTCACAGATATCAATCGTGTGGTCAAAACCACTGGTGGTCAAAACCACTGGGACTTAGTCACAAATCATATTAATAGTGTGGTCAAAACCACTGGTGACCGTAGTCACAAATCAACTGATGGGCCCAACCCTCTTGTGGTCAAAACCACTGGTGACATTCCAAATATATCCTCCCCCTTCTCTCATCAATCCCATCATCATCATGCTCATATCATACGCATCATAAACTCATATATCATGCATTTATGTATAACATAGCATTTAACAGCACATGATGGCATATACAAACATACAACGTAGATCACGTAATAGGGGACTTACCCGGAATCCAAGCTTATGCCACAAGACAAAGTCGCTAACACAAAGGTCATACAGTAACACAATAAGCATCGTTAAACTAATAAAGTGTGTAAGAGTTTACACACCTGGCTAATCGCAGATCTAAGTAAAAATCCTGAAACTACTCGAATCTAGCGAAATCCCGAAGCGTTGTTCCCCTCCTACAATCGACCAATGTTAGTTAGTAACTAAAAAGCCTATTTGGCCCAAATAGTAAATCTCGAAGGATATGACGCCCAAGTATAGCACTCACCTTAAAGCCGATTTGGTTTCCAACCAAATCCCGAAACTCTACGATGTTTCTCCCTTGCAATCGACCACACACCAAGTCGACGACTAAATCTCGAAGATCCTCTAAATTTGCTACACTCCTCTCTACAATCAGCCAACCCACCACACCTTTGATTCAAAAGTCATTCGGCTTAGGCTTAATAATAGTGTACCTTGACTCAATTGAAATACAGATCTAGAATATGTCCCTACTAACCTTAAGAGAATTCGGCAATAACCAAAAGAGGAGATGATTCTACAATTGGCTACAGTTCCTCTAGATGAGTCAGCTTGAAGCAAGAGAGACGAAAAGAATTTGGGAAGGGAAATTCGGCTTTGAGAACCAATGCAGAGATGGGTTTCGGCACTTTAAGATGATGAAGAGAAATCGCTCCAAGAGGAAGGAAGTACACCAAAAGTATTCGGCCAAGAAGAGAACTACACCAAGGGTTCGCTTTTGAAAGTGATACAGTTGAAGGAAGAAGGTAAAATAGACAAGAAGGGATTCAGCAAAGAGAAAGAAAATCTTTCGGCACAAGAGTCTTGGAAGAAGAACGATGTCGACAGACGAAAGGGGTGTTGGTTTCGGCTTAGAACAAAATAGCAAAAAGAAGAATAAGAAGGGAACAATGTGATTTCGGCAAAGGAGAGACTAACCAAGAGTGAACCGAAACAGAAGAGGGAGAGAATGGCTATCAAATTCGGCTCCTAGCAAAACTTGCAAAAGAAAGATTCGGCCAATAACAAGGGTTGCCGAAAAAGAAAGGAAGCAAGGTAAGTGATGGTTCGGCTTTAACACACAACGAAAAAAAAAAAAGGAAAAACCTCTCCTCACTAGCCGAAATACTCGCTCAATCCCCCACACATTCGGCCCCCACCAAACGCTTCCAAAACCGATTGCACCTTCTCCCTAGAGTTTAAATTCGGCCAAGCTCCTTTCAAATGAGTTTGAAAATTTTCAAATTCCTATATTTGCTCCCCTCCATCAATTCAAAACTGTTTTAACTGGTCAAACTCCTTAAATTTCTCTTCTCCATCCATTCGAAAGAGTCCCACCTGAGCACTCTTCCTTAGCTTGTGGCGTCAAAAATAGATGAGCAGAAGGGATTTCTGCAGCTCGAACCCAGGTCCCCCTTGCTCCCTGTGGCGTCACCTTCCATGGTGCTTAAGTGGCGCCTCCTTGCAACTTTTCCACTTGATTCCTTGTGCCAAACTTCCCCAATAAAATCTCTTAACCCCTATTCCCCTTAGCTCTACTTCCTTCAATGCTCAACAAAGTTCTTAGCCCTAACTCAGGCCTAACTTAGGGTTATACCTAGACCCCAAAACACGATAAATAACCATAATAGACAATTCATCACATGCAACACAAGCAAGATGCAGAGACCCCGATTAAGGATGTTACAGTGTAGATTTCGTGATATGGCCCATTTCCTCCATTTTTGGCCCGTTTTCTGTTCTTTTTGTCATCCGGTGCTCTTCTGAGTATAAAACATGAAAACAAAGGATTAAGAGCACCAAATTACACAATTCAAGGCTTAAATCATCCAAAAACGTGCTAAATGTGGGATTAAAATATGTTACTTTTACGGTTTATCAAATACCCCCACACTTAAGCTTTTGCTTGTCCTCAAGCAAAATTCTCAACTCACAATTAAAATGAACTTCCTTGATTCATAATACTTATCAATAATGTTTCATCATAATTTAAAGATAATTCATACATGGATAATTCAACTCAAAGAGTCCTAAAGATTCAAACAATCTAGGTCATACATTTGTAGCATAAAACATAGGTGTTTCCCCTTATTTAAATAATTACTTTTAATTCAAAATTGACAAGAATTGACATCCTCACTAAAGATTCACTCAAATCACTCGAAGTGTTTAAGGTTCATAATTAGGCACTCAAAAGTCAAACATGAAGAGTTAATCCCATAGGCTTGCATGAAAATCAAATCTCCACCACTATAATATGAGATGATACACAAATCAAAAGGTCTTTAACAGGGTTATAACGAGGTTTGGGTTAAAGGTGTGGATAAAGGCTGAATTAGAGGGTTAATCGAGATTGACTTGACAAATTACGTAACTAGAGATATCAAACTGGTAATAATTACATAAATTGAAAACTTGTACTGCTAATAATACTACTCTAATATGAGCTTCTTCTTCAATAATTGGAATTTAACGTATAAGCTCACCTAATCACAAAACTAATAGTGAATATTCTTCGATTTTTTTAAGAACAAGTCAAGGGATGAATTTACGACCGAAATAAAATAATTAGGTAACCGATCAAATCAAATCTCGATATAAGGGTAGTCCAAAAGAATGGTGATAACAAATACAAAGGGTTTTGGGGGAGTATTAGTGGGTAAGTTAATGAAATGGGTTGTTAGGATCAAACGGGGTTCACTAGGCATTAATTGTGAAGGTGGCCTTTTTAGTGGAGTGAGTGGGTTAAAACCTAGGTGCCTTTATCATCTCTGTATATCAAATCAAATGTGTGGTCTCGACATGTGTAATCGATGCAAGTTCTAGAATAACAAATCAATGTTGACACACTCATAATAAAAAGTGAGCACGAAGGAATGTATGCTCTAAAAGGGTCAAGATCTCACAAAAATTATGGGTATTTGATATCAACCTCTTAAATTTCAAACTTCAAGGTAATAATTAGATTCAGGTAGACAACCTAACAAAATTTTTAATTTTCTTAAAAATAAACTTATCATGCTTGATTTCTCTAGTATCCTTCAAATTTAATCATCAATACACAATTATCAATGACTTACTCTAAAACATATCAATAAAAATCATAAATCAAAGGAATTTTCATTCTAATCATAATATGATAAAATTACTTAAGAACAAGGCATAATTCAAGGATTTTCAAATAATACTATAGTTAACCCCCCCACACTTAAGATGTACATTGCCCTCAATGTAAAAAGGTAGATAATGATCATATAGTAAGAAAATCAAAAGAGAGGGAGAGAAGTGGAACTTCCTGAATTTTGGATGAAGAGAAACGTAGGGAGTGCCTCGAGCCGTTTGACTTGAATCCTCAAAGTAGCCGGTCTGATTTTATTGTATCCTAAGCTAAATCTAAATGCCATGGAGAAAAAGAAGAAAGTAATAACAATAAAAATAAGAATAAAAGTAAATAACGAAAAATGAAAGAAGAAAGATAATGGGAAAAAAGAAAGGAAGAAGGGGGTTTAAATAGAGATGCATCCCACGCCTGTGTTCCTTCCTGTGGTGCCTATACGGCCATGACCACGGCCGTGTGCAAGGCCGTGTGGGTATGGAAACCTACACCTAAATACTAAAAGAAATAAAATGAAACTAATTAGTAGAGTTAGTGCTCGGGTTACCTCCCGAGAAGCGCTCGTTTATAGTCTTAAGCTAGACTTTCCTCTCATTTGCATATTCATGGTGGTTTGAGGAGTTGGAAGTCCTTCCTCATGCTATCAATCCTATTATCACGGTGAAATTCAAGTGGAGTAGCATTTACTTTAAAGGTACCGATTGTAGGATTACTTACCTCGACTATTCCGTATGGGAAAATGATAAATCGTAAAAGTAACATATTTTAAGCCCACATTTTATATGCTTTTGGATGATTTATCCCTTGATTTGTGTAAAAAGGTGCTTTTAATCCTTTCTTTTCATATCTTATACCCAGGAAAGCACCCGAGGATAAAAAGAACCTAAAACGGAGCAAATGGGCCTTTTCATGAAATCGACAAGGCCTGGACTAAGGACCACACGGTCGTGCCGAGCCAGTCATCAAGAATACGGCCTGATCTCGACTCATACGGCCGTGCTTCATTAAAGAACTCCGAACACAGTCAGGGCTCGATTTGCACGGGCGTGTGACATGGCTATGCCTCTGTCGCTAGAAAGAGCAATTTCAGTCAGAAAAGGATACTTAGGGAGAAAGAATCATATTACAGGAGCCTATATATATCCCATAAGGACCACCTTTCAAAAGGCGTCAAAGCTAGGCCAAGGAGCCAAGCCTAGATGGTCAGAACTAAGGAATAACGCGAAGATAGCCAGTTGATCCATCCCAAGAAGCCAGAATTATACTCAAGACAGCGGAATTCTCCTTTAATTCCTTCAGGGAGTTTTAGGATTTTCTTATATTTTTTTTTATCTTTTCTCTTGCGATGTTTTGTTTATTCATTATGAACTAAACCCTTCAGATACCTGAAGGGGGATGAAACCTAGACAGATTTTATTATTTGATTTTTAGGTTATATGATAAATTACTTAGTTTGTTCTTAATTATGTTGATTAATCCAAATCTAATGTACTTAGGTAGAGGAGGAATAGACCCTGCCTAAGAGAAGATCTAACATAATTAAGTGGAGTTGATCAGGCGCCTAGAGATAGGGTTACGAGATTTTGTCGGATTAGGGTGAAACCTAATATGGGAATCCATTGATGGATTTACTGCTTTTCTAGGGGGTTATTATAAGCCTGATCTCGACTCACACGGCCGTGTTTCATTAAAGAACTCCGAACACAGTCAGGGCTCGATTTGCACGGGCGTGTGACATGGCCATGCCTCTGTCGCTGGAAAGAGCAATTTCAGTCTGAAAAGGATACTTAGGGAGAAAGAATCATATTACAAGAGCCTATATATATCCCATAAGTACCACCTTTCAAAAGGCGTCAAAGCTAGGCCAAGGAGCCAAGCCTAGAAGGTCAGAACTAAGGAATAACGCGAAGATAGCCAGTTAATCCATCCCAAGAAGTCGGAATTATACTCAAGACGGCGGAATTCTCCTTTAATTCCTTCAGGGGGTTTTAGGATTTTCTTATGTTTTTTTTTCTTTTCTCTGGCGATGTTTTGTTTATTCATTATGAACTAAACCCTTCAGATACCTGAAGGGGGATGAAACCTAGACAGATTTTATTATTTGATTTTTAAGTTATATGATAAATTACGTAGTTTGTTCTTAATTATGTTGCTTAATCCAAATCTAATGTACTAAGGTAGAGGAGGAATAGACCCTGCCTAAGAGAAGATCTAACATAATTAAGCGGAGTTGATCAGGCGCCTAGAGATAGGGTTACGAGATTTTGTCGGATTAGGGTGAAACCTAATATGGGAATCCATTGATCGATTTACTGCTTTCCTAGGGGGTTATTATAAGCAAAAGGGAGTTCCACTAATTAACCTAGGATTAGACGTTATTCGCTTCGAGAGAGGGTTTAACATAGGTTAGGGAGTCTTACGGATCAAGCTAAGTAAAAGAAATCATATAATTTAAGGTTTAATTAATAAGTGAAGTCTAGGTGGATTCTTCCTGAGGGTATCGTCGCAATCAACTGAGTTTTTCTTCAAAGTTATTTACCTATTCGTCTTTTTGTCTTTGTGTCCTTAGTTTAGTCTTCGTCAAAAACAACTTCACTCTAATTTTAAGGCTAAATAATAAAAAGAACGTTAGTATTAGTACTTTTAGTTCCTTTGGGTTCGATATCCGGTCTTGCCTAAGCTATACTACTGTTCGATAGGTACACTTGCCTTAATATCGTTGTCAGAGTTAGTTTCCAAGTTTGATCATTCTCTTATAAATATTTAAAACTCTGATTTTACAGCGATCAAGTTTTTGGCGCCGTTGCCGGGGAACTAAAATATTAAGAAGGCTCTATTTTTATTACTTTAGCTATTATTTTATTCGTAATTTATTTCTTTTGTTTTCTTAGGTTAAATTTTAATTTTTCTAATTTTAATTTCTATTTTTTTTTAATTTCTTTCTCTTTTCTAGGTACCTCTAGTTTATGACTAGAAGGAATCCGAGAGGACCTTTTGTAACATCCTGGATTATAGCCTATGCATTAATATTAAGTTATATGAAATAACATGCTTGTGTGTGTTGTGAATGTGCATTATGAATTTTGTGAACCTTAGTGCGTAGGTGAACACTTTAGAAATTACTCGATTTTAAAGTTTAAAAGGGGGAACTAAGGCAAGGTGGTCTTAAGAAAAGTTATAGAGGAAATATGACACACAAACAGGCTTGGAAAAGTGGCTAGGAGGTGCCACTTAAGGCTCTGGAAATGACGCCATACAGTGCAAGGGGGACTTGTGTTCGAGTCGCGTGGGAAGCAAAATTTTAAGGCTTTAATTTTTAGCATGTGACGTCAATGAGAGGGAGTAGGGGGGACAGCACATGGCTAAATTTTAGGAGTTTTTATCCCTTTTAGTTTTTAAGGATAAAAGATGATAAATGAGGGATTATTCTTTAATTTTAAAATAAAGAGATAAAGAGGAAAATAAGGGAGAAGTGATGGCCAAGTAAGAGACTTTAAGTTTAGTAATTTCGGCTAAGCTAGGAAAGGGAATAGCCGAATTTCATTGAACAAATCAGCCTCCCTTTTCGTTTACTCTTTTTCTCTCCCAAAGTTTTTCTTTTCTTCTTCTTTCACTCTAGCTGAAAACTACCTCTTCCTAAACGATCACCATTACCGAAACTCCTAAGCCTCATACTCCTCTCTTTTTGTTTTTGTGAAGCCGAATCTCTTAAGAGATCATCAAAAGCCGAAACCAAGTTCCTTTAGCCATAGCCGAATTCTCTGTGGATTCAAGTGAAGGTGCAGTCGATTTCAATATTGAGGGTAAGATCAATTATTATTCGGTTCTCAATCCTTTCTCTTTTAGCCGAAATATGAGATCTAATCGTTATTGTTGTTCTTTGGCCGAAACTATAGAAAAGGTTTCGGGTTTTGCCTACCGTCGACTACAAGGGAGGATCTTTCGGGACTTTCTTCGGGATTTCAAAGATCTAAGGTAAGAACTTAGGTATAATCGGCCAAGGCCCTATTTTAGTACTTAGATCTATTTCTTAATTATTCAAAAGCCGGAAGCTAACCTGTTATGTGATCTAGTGTGGGCCGATTGCAAGGAGGAGATATCTTTGAGTCTCAGGATTTGATTAGCAATCAAATTGGCAGCAGGTAATGGGGTTTTGTCACAAGTGATCCTTCGGGATTTGATTGAATAGCCAAATAGGCTTTTACTAAAGGTACTAAGTGTGGCCGAATGTAGGAAGTTAAGGATCTAAAGCACTAGATCGGGTTTTCGGGATTTCCATAAAGCGTTAAGTATATCAGGTGTGTACCCTACCCTAAGTTTTAATATGTTTATGGCTATGTTTTAAATTGAATATGTTAATAAGATTGTGAAAATATGGCTAAGGTACCATACAATGGTACAAAGTACTCAGGTACGTTTCCTACTCCTACTAGGATTATGAATATATGTTATATATAATATGTGAAAAGTGATAAGAATGTGAATTAAGGCATGATGTGCATGATATGTATGATATGGGGCATTCGGGTTATATGAAAAAGGGGAAGTGAATGTGGTGACTTCGGTCACATTATCTGAATGTGGTGACTTCGGTCACATTATCTGAATGTGGTGTCACATGACACAAGTATTATCTGGTGGCTATGCCACGAAAATTATAAGGGCGATGAGCATGTCGTCTGCAGCGGCAGCCTTCGATGGTGTGTAGCGGATGGAGGGTTGACTTAGTAGTCCCCATGGTGTGCAGGATGGTACGGGTGACGTGTAGCGGATGGCATATAGGTTTGGGTTCGGGTTGCACCATTTTTTTTTCCTATCTGTTATATGAATATGCATGTGATATGATAATGTATGCCTGAGCTATTAAATTTTAGTGTTGGTTACACATTGAGTCTGTTTGACTCACCCCGTTGAGAACTTTTTTCTTCCGGTGTGACGATCGGTGATGGGCCGGTCAGAAGCTTAGGGTGGCCATGCGAAGCCCAGAAATTTAATTTATTCGGACTTTTTATTTTATGTACTTTGAATTTAATTTTGGGTTTTATTTCGATGTAATAAGGCCATAGTTGAACTATTCTATTGTTTTTATTATGTTTATGAATTTTTATCAATTAAAGTTTAAGTAAATTCATTTTTAAACGAACTCTAAACGTTTTATCACGTAATATAAAGGGATTTCAATTTAATATAAAATTGCTTTCAACTCGAGCCCAACCCAAAATAAATTTTCTTTCAAAACACACAGTTTTTCCAAAGCAACAAAAGAATTTTTGAACCGGTTTACATTGAGGAACATACCAGATCCCATCAAGGCTCGTAGGCCGGGTTTGGGGTGTTTCACCTTTGGTATACGATAGTGATATCGAAGCAACCGTTTGTAAGAATCGCAGGGAAACCAAGCGAGCCCTAGATTACATAGAAAGAGAGGAAGAAAACAGATCTAATCCTACTGAAGGGATGGGCGAAAGCAACCCACCACTACGCGATGTGGGATATCACAATGCTCCACGTACAATGTTTGATTATGCGAAACCGCATTTAATAGGAGCAGAATCTAGTATTGTTAGGCCTACTATATCTGCTAACAATTTTGAATTAAAGTCTAACACAATACAAATGATTCAACAGTTTGTTCAATTTGATGGTTTGCATGCATATAGCTAACTTTTTAGAGTTCTGTGATACCTTCAAAATAAATGGCATTTCTGATGATGCCATTCGTATTTGGTAATTCCCTTTTTCATTGAGGAATAAAGCCAAATAGTGGTTAAACTCGTTACAGCGAGGGTCAATCACTACATGGGAACAAATGACCGAAAAGTTTTTGATGAAATATTTTCCACCAGCCAAAACGGTCAAATTACGTAACGATATCTCTTCCTATGTGCAGATGGATTTAGAGACACTATACGACGCATGGGAAAGGTTCAAAGATCTCTTGAGGAGGTGCCCACACCGTGGTTTACCCCTGTGGCTGCAAGTACAAACCTTCTACAACGGAATAAACCCCTCAACGAGGCAACTGATAGATTCAGCCGCCAGTGGAACGCTGAACAACAAAACTCCTGAAGCAGCCTACGAGTTCATTGAGGAGATGTCATTAAACAATTACCAGTGGCAAGCTTCGAGGACCAAGCCAACAAAATCGGCAGGAGTTTTCAATGTCGACCCATGACCATGCTATTAACGCAGCTAGAGATTATGAAAAAAAAAGCTTGATAGTTTGTGTTCTTCACAGATACATCCAGTTATGCAGTGCGACGCTAGTGGAACTGTGGAGAATCTTGAGTACCCACCCTACCAACCAGGAGCAGAAGATGAACAGATGAACTATATAGGTAATAATTTCCAATTTAATAATAATCCTTATAGTAACACTTACAATCCAGGTTGGAGTAACCACCCAAATGCTTCATGGGGAGGACGAGGCAATCAAGGAAATCAAAGGCAATAACCCCCAAACTTCCGAAATCAGCCCTATCCACAAGATAAGAAGCCGACCATCGAGGAACACATCCAAGAAGCTGACAGAACAATCAAAAGCAACGACAGTTGAATTGATGAAATTCTAAGTCAGTCAAGGAAATCACTAAAGTAGTCGAACAACTTGCAAAGTCAATGTCAGAACGACAGCAAGGACGCCTACCAAGTAACACCGAAATTAACCCTAAGGAACAAATTCAAGCCATCACAGTCCAGGGTAGCAAGGAGTTAGATACACCCAACCCAACTCCAGAAAGTAAGGTAGGCAAAGGTACAACAGAGGTAGTACAAGAAAAGCCAAAGCCGATAGTCAAAGAGTACAAACCTCGCATACCTTATCCTGCAGCATTAGAAAGAGACGATTCAGAGGAGCAGTTCGGTAAGTTTCTTAAACTTTTAAAGAAATTACATATTAACTTATCTCTTCTGGAAGCTCTTTTTCAGATGCCAGACTCGAGGAAATTTTTAAGACAGCTCTTAACCAACAAACGCAAAATAGACGAAGAGCACCATGTGGAATTAATCGCAACATGCTTAGCAATGTTACAAAATAGACTACCATAGAAGCAAAAAGATCCAGGGAGTTTTACAATTCCATGTTTAATTGGTAGTTTAAATATTGATAATGCGTTAGCTGATTTAGGGGCAAGCATAAATGTTATGCCTTATACATTGTTTAAGCGACTAGGTCTAGGGAAGCCAAAACAAACTAAGATGAGTATTCAATTAGCTGATAAAACTGTTAGAATTCCTAGAGGCATTATTGAAGATGTTCTCGTAAAAATCGATAAATTTGTTTTCCCAGTAGACTTTGTTGTTTTAGACATGGATGAGGATAATTCAATTCTCTTAATTTTAGGAAGACATTTTCTAGCAACTGCCATGACTAAAATTGATGTTGCCACAGGTGAGCTCATACTTTGTGTAGGTGACAACTCAATTAGTCTTCAGGCCCTCGACTCAGCTAGGTCTTCAAAGAATCCAGGTGAGAAAGAAAATTCTTTTGATAGTCATTTAATTACACCCTCTTTTCAGGAACCTCCAAAATAGGAAACAATTGAGCCGAATCCTCAGTACAGTGCCAACAAAGAAATAACTCACAAAGAACAAAGGACCCAAATCGATGACCTAGATGAATGGAAAAAGCACTTCAAGGAAAAACTAGGGTTACACAAGGAAGAATAGAAAACACAGGTCAAAGAAGAGCCGGATTCACACACTGTGAAACCAGAGGAACCACCAGAAGAGCTCGTGGGGACATCAAATCACTATAAAATAGGAGACCAGGTTCTATTAGATAAAACCGAGCCGCACATCACTACAACAAACTTGAAGGAAAAGGGAGAACTTCTTCTTAAGGTACATGATATCTTCCCACAAGGAATAGTCGAGGAAAGCAATCCTACATTTGGCACTTTCAAGGTAAACACTTCTCGACTTCAATTTTGTCATAAAACTAAAACTGTAGACATGAGGGAAGATATTCAAACTTTTAAACCTCCCTAAAATTTTCAAACACGAGAAAAGTCTAGCTTATGACTATAAACCAGCGCTTCTCGGGAGGCAACCCGAGTACTAACCCTATTTCTTTTTGCATTATTTTACATTTTCTTTTCTCTTTTCTTTTCCTTTTTAACTAACCAAAAGTGCAGGATTACAGACCATACGGCCTTACAAACAGCCGTGTTCGTAGCCGTATGGACCACCAAAACTGCCACACTGACAGGGCAGAGGCTGTGCAGTCAGCCCAACCACAACCTCCAACGTCACAGATCCAACCACTCTCGACACGGGCACCGACAGATATGGCACGACCGTGGCACCAATCGTGTGAGGCTCCTACTTCCATACCACGGACAGAAGATGCCCATGCCAAAAATCGTGTGAAATTACTGAGGTTACTGACTTATCGAGCACGGGTAAGACACGCCCGTGTCAGATGACCGTGCCAATAGAAAAACATCACGAGCATGGGCGTAGAAGGATCAAGCACGGGCATAGGGTGACAACACCCTCTATAACATGACCGTGTGAGGAGGCTGTGTAATTCGACACACCCTGGGACCACGACCGTGGGGGAGCAGAACATATGAACATCTATTTAAACCCCTCACCTCTTCACCTTCCCTCCATTTGATTTTCACTCTTATTTTTGTTTCTGATTTTCATTATCTCAAATTCTTTACTCTAGATCCTTGTGCACACCGACAACATGCCGAAGAAATGAAGAAAGCTAGGCATAGGCCCCTTGACAAAGAACGATCAACATGAGTTCATGCTGGTAGCTTCGTCTCAACACCAAGCCAAGGACCTATGAGACCATTTATCTTTTGTTTCACATTTATCTTTTCCTTTATTTTCCTTCTTTTTAATTATCTTATGCTTAATTTAATTTAATTTATTTTAGTTTCTTAGTGTTAGGTTCTAAAGGCTGCTTGGGAATCACGCCACTTCTGCCACCGCCAGCACCTCCGTCATCTTAGAAGTCACACCCACCTCGCGAACCACCTACCAATAAGGATTCTCAAGCCCCTCTATCTCCTAGCCTTAGTCTATTTTCCTTCTTAGTCTCTTTCTCTTTATCTTTCTTGTCTTTATTTATATATTTAGCTTATTTTTATTAGGTCTTAATAAAGCCTGGCTACTTCTCAAAACGCTACCCAATTTCTTCATCTAGCGCAGGAATGTTATCCCGACTGACCATCACCGCCACCAAAGACACTCATTCGGGAAAACATCCACAACTCAAGGAGTAATTCTTCCCCCTTCTCTTTTGATTTATCTTTAAAATGTCATTATCTATCTTTGTACATTGAGGGCAATGTACATCTTAAGTGTGGGGGGGTGAATATTTAGTCCAAGAAAATGCCTAACTTTAACCTTGTTTTAAAGTAATTTTCTCATATTACTAATTAAAATGAAATTTCTGATGATTTATGATTTTTATTGATATGTTTTGGAATAAGTCATAGTTAATTGTGCATTGATGATTAAATTTGAAGAATACTAGGGAATCAAGCATGATAATTCTAATTTTCTAAAAATAAATTTTAGGTTGTCAACCGGAATTTGAATGTTATCTTGAAATTTGATATTTACAAGGTTGATGTCAAAAACACCCATAATTTTTGTAAGAATTTGAGCCTTATAGAGCATACATTCTCTTTCATGTTCAGTCTTTGATTATGAGTGTGTCGACCATGAACTGTTATTCTAGAACTTGCCTCAATTATACATGTCAAGACCACAGTTATGATTTGATATACCGAGATGATAAAGGCACTTAGGTTTTAACCTACTTACTCCACTAAATAGCCTACCCTTATAATTAACCCTTAGTGAACCCTATTGAGCCTAACAACCCTTTTTATTGACTTACCCGCTAATTTTAACCCAAAACCCTTTGTATTTGTTACCACCCTTTATTTCGACTATCCCTTAATCGAGATTTGATTTGAGCCAGTTATCTAAGATTATTATTCTGGTAGTTAAATTTATCTTGTATTTAGTTTGTTCGTAAAAAAAAAAATTTAAGTCTTCAATATTAGTAGTATGGAAAGTGAGCTTACACAATCAAAGACTAATTCCCAAAAGAAAAAGCTCATATTAGTAGGATTCTTATTATTTTCAGTTGATGTAATTATTATCTTAGAAATTTTTAGGTAGGTAACTTACCAATTCAATCTCGATTCTAACCTTCTAATTTCAGCCTTTATCCATACCCCTAACCTAAGCCCCGTTACAACCCTGACAAGACCTTTTGATCTGTTATCATCTCATTTTACAGTGGTGGAGATTTGATTTTCAGGCTAGCCTATGACTTTTCATGTTCGACTATTGAGTGCTTAATTTTGACCCTTAAACACTTTTTGAGTGATTTGAGTGAATCTTTTGTGAGGATATCAATCCGTGTCGGTTTTGAATTAAAGGTAATTATTTAGCTGAAGGGAAACATCTATGTTTTCATGCTACAAATGTATGACTTATATTGTTTGAATTTTTAGGAATCTTTGAGTTGAATTATCCATGTATAAATTATCTATGAATTAGGATAAGGCATTGTTGATAGGAATTATGAATCATGGAAAGTTCGTTTCAATTGTAAGTTGAGAATTTTGCTTGAGGACAAGCAAAAGCTTAAGTGTGGGGGTATTTGATAAACCGTAAAAGTAACATATTTTAAGCCCACATTTAATATGCTTTTGGATGATTTATCCCTTGATTCGTGTAAAAAGGTGCTTTTAATCCTTTCTTTTCATATCTTATACCTAGGAAAGCACCCAAGGATGAAAAGAACACAAAACAGACGAAAAACGGAGCAAATGGGCCTTTTCACGAAATTGACACGGCCTGGACTAAGGACCACACGGACGTACAGAGCCAGTCATCAAAAACACGGCCTGATCTTGACTTACACAGCCGTGCTTCATTAAAGAACTCCGAACACGGTCAGGGCTCGATTTGCACGGGCGTGTGACATGGCCGTGCCTCTGTCGCTGGAAAGAGCAATTTCAGTCGGAAAAAGATACTTAGGGAGAAAGAATCGCATTACAAGAGCCTGTATATATCCCCTAAGTACCACCTTTGAAAAGGCGTCAAAGCTAGGCCAAGGAGCCAAGCCGAGAAGGTCAGAACTAGGGACTAACGCGAAGATAGCCAGTTGATCCATCACAAGAAGCCGGAATTATACTCAAGACGGCGGAATTCTCCTTCAATTCCTTCAGGGGGTTTTAGGATTTTCTTATGTTTTGTTTTATCTTTTCTCTTGCGATGTTTTGTTTATTCATTATGAACTAAACCCTTTAGATACCTGAAGGGGGATGAAACCTAGACAGATTTTGTTATTTGATTTTTAAGTTATATGATAAATTACTTAGTTTGTTCTTAATTATGTTGCTTAATCCAAATCTAATGTACTTAGGTAGAGGAGGAATAGACCCTGCCTAAGAGAAGATCTAACATAATTAAGCGGAGTTGATCGGGTGCCTAGAGATAGGGTTACGAGATTTTGCCGGATTAGGGTGAAACCTAATATGGGAATCCATTGATCGATTTACTGCTTTCCTAGGGAGTTATTATAAGCGAAAGAGAGTTCCACTAATTAACCTAGGATTAGACGTTATTCGCTTCGAGAGAGGGTTTAACATAGGTTAGAGAGTCTGACGGATCAAGCTAAGTAAAAGAAATAATATAATTTAACGGTTAATTAATAAGTGAAGTCTAGGTGGATTCTTCTTGAGGGTATCGTCGCAATCAACTGAGTTTTTCTTCAAAGTTATTTTCCTATTCGTCTTTTTGTCTTTGTGTCCTTAGTTTAGTCTTCGTCAAAAGCAAATTCACTCTAATTTTAAGGCTAAATAATAAAAAGAAGGTTAGTATTAGTACTTTTAGTTCCTTTGGGTTCGATATCCAGTCTTGCCTAAGCTATACTACTGTTCGATAGCTACACTTGCCTTAATATCATTGTCAGAGTTAGTTTCCAGGTTTTATCATTCTCTTATAAATATTTAAAACTCTGATTTTACAGCGATCAGAAAACATTGAGTACCCTAAAAGAGATTTCTTTGTTTGTATTAGGGTCTGGAGGAGGTATTCGAGGTTCTGCTCTATCTAACAGTACCTGATCTCCGATCTTGAATTTGTTTGTTCCTTAGAGTGGCTTTGGTTCTGATTTGTGTATTCCTAATTACTCCTTGAAGTGTGTCTTCCACTCGTCTAGTTCATCGATCTGAAGCCTTCGTTCCTCATGGGTTATTTCCTTGTTGGCATGAGGTCTAGGATCTGGCTCAGTTGTGTAGTTCCGTGGTGCTTCCTGAAAAGAAGGTTTTATCGAATGGTTATTAATAGAATTAATTTTCTCACCTTGATTACTCGATGTCCTAGCTGAGTCGAGAGCTTGAAGACTGATTGATTCGTTGCTTACACAAAGTATGAGTTCATCTGCACTGACATCAACTTTAGTCCTGGCAGTCGCTAAAAAGGGCCTTTCTAAAATTAGGGGGATACTATTGTCCTCATCCAAGTCTAAAATGACAAAGTCTATCGGGGATACGAATTTATCAATTTTCACTAGCAAAGTCTATCGGGGATACGAATTTATCAATTTTCACTAGCACGTCTTCAATTATACTCCTGGGAATTCAAAAGTTTTATCAGCTAATTGAGTGTTCATCCTAGTTTGTTTAAACAATTTATAAGGCATGACATTTATGCTTGCCCCTAAATCAGCTAAAGCATTATCAATAGATAAACCACCAATTAAACATGGAATTGTAAAACTCCCTGACCTTTTAATTTCTGTGGTAGTTTATTTTGCAACATTGCTGAGCACACTGCATTTAGTTCCACATGTGATGCTTCGTCTATCTTTTGTTTGTTCGTCAATAGCTCCCTTAAGAATTTCCTAGAATCTGGCATCTGCGAAAGAGCTTCAAGTAACGGTAAGTTGATATGTAATTTCTTTAAAAGTTTAAGAAACTTACCAAACTGTTCCTCTGTGTCGTCTCTCTTTATTGCTTCGGGATATGGTATGCGAGGTTTATACTCTTTGATTATCGGTTTTGGCTTGTTATTGACCTCAACCATATCTTCTTCTATCGCATTCTTTTGCTTTGAATTAAGCAAGCTCGTCTAACCCTTCATTTTTTTGAGCTATTATGGCTTGAATTTGCTCTCTTGGGTTAGTTTCAGTGTTGCTTGGTAGTCTTCCTTGTGGTCTCTCGGAGATCTGCTTAGCAAGTTGCCCGATTTGATCCTTGAACTCTTGTGTTAATGCCTCAAGTTTTGCTTCTATCTTTTGGAAACATGTTTCTGTATTTTGAGACAGTATTTCTGAGGTTGCTATGAAGTTTTTTAGCATCTCTTCAAGGTTTGACTTCTTTTCCTGTGGGTAGGGCTGTTGTTGGAAGTTTTGGGATGGTTGTTGCCTTTGATTTCTTTGACTGCCCCATGAGAAATTGGGGTGGTTCTTCCAACCTGGATTATAAGTATTACTATAAAGGTTATTGTTAAATCGAAAATTGTTACCCATATAGTTCATCTGTTCGCTTTCCATGCCCTATCCGTAGGGTGGGTACTCAGGATTCGCCACTTCTTCATTTGTTTTGCACTGCATAACTGGATGTGCCTGCGAAGAACCATATAAAGCATCAATTTTTTTATGTAGCAACTCTACCTGATTTGATAGCGCGGTTATTGCGTTGAGGTTGAAAGCTCTGGCTACTTTAGTTGGCCTTGTCCTTGTAACTTGCCACTGATAGTTATTAAGTGACATCTCCTCTATAAACTTGTAGGCCGCTTCAAGAGTTTTGTTATTCAGAGTTCCGCCGATAGCTAAATCAATTAGTTGCCTTGTTGAAGGGTTCACACCATTGTAAAAAGTTTAGACCTGCAGCCACAAAGGTAATCCGTGGTGTAGGCCCCTCCTCAACAAGTCTTTGTATCTCTCTCATGCATCATAAAGTGTCTCTGAATCCATCTGCACAAAAAAAAGAGATATCTTTCCTCAATTTGGCCGTTTTGGCCGATGAAAAATATTTTAATAAAAATATTTCGGTCATTTGGTCCCATGTAGTGATTGACCCTCGTGGAAGAGAATGCAACCACTATTTGGCTTTATTCTTCAAAGAAAATGGAAATAACTGAAGACGGATGGCCTCATCAGAAACGCCATTTATCTTGAAGGTATCGCAGAATTCTAGAAAATTCGCTAAGTGTGTGTTAGGATCCTCATCCTGCAAACCATCAAACTGAACAAACTGTTGTATCATCTGTATAGTGTTAGGTTTCAGTTCAAAATTATTTGCATCAATATTAGGCCTAACAATACTAGACTCAGTTCCTGTTAAACTAGGTTTAGCATAATCATACATAGTTCTAGGAGCATGATTTTCGGCCATCTCTGGAGGTGGCGGATGATTTTCAGCCATCTCTTTTGTAATATTTATTTCAGCTTCTTGCTCTTCTTCTATGTAGTTTAAGCTTCGCCTTATCTATCTGCAATTTTTGCGAACAGTACCTTCAATATCACTGTCGTAAAGTAGGGGTCCTGTCGGGTTCCTTCTAGTCATAAACTAGAGGTACCTGAAAGGAACAAAAGAAATAAAATTAGCAACGTTAAAAATAAAAGTGAATTACAGAAAATAAAAATGGCTAAAGTAATAAAAATTAAGCGTTCTTAATATTTCAGTTCCCGGGCAACGGGGCAAAAAATTGATCATTGTTTTATGCGATGTCAAAGTCTTAAAATTTATATAAAGAATGATCAAACCTGGAAACTAACTATGAGAATGATTTCAGGCAAGCGCACCTATCGAACAATAGTATAGTTAAGGCAAGACCGGAATGTCGAACCCAAAGGAACCAAAAGTACTAATACTAACTCTCTTTTTATTATCTAGCCTAAGAATTAAGGGCATTATTTATCTAAACTAAAATTAACTAAGTACTAAACTAAAGATTCTAAGACAAAGAAGAATGAAATTGGGAAAATAACTTTGAAGAAAAACCAATTGATTAAGACGACACCCAAGGAATAATCCACCTAGACTTCACTTGTTATCTAACTCTGAACCAGATGATTTATTAATTTGACTTGATCCGTAAGATTCCCTAAGTTGTATTAATCCCTTTCTCGAGGAAAATAACGTCTAACCCTAGGTTGATTAATTGAAATCTCTTTCTAATTAAAACCCCTAGAATCGCATTAACTCGATCTATGGACTCCCATATTAGGTTTCACCCTAATCCGGCAAAATCTCATCACCCTATCTCTAGGCGTGCGATCAACTCTGCTTAATTATGCTAGATCTACTCTTAGGCAGGGACTTTTGCTCCTCCACCTAAGCACATCACACTTGAATTAATATCCCAGAAATATCAAAACAAGAATTAAGAACCCATAATTAGGAACAAGTCAAATATTTATCATATAGTTTAGCAAACGATAGCAAGATTCATCTTAGGTTTCATCCCCCTCAGGTATATGAGGGTTTAGTTCATAATGATAATAAAAGAATACATCTCAAAAGAAAAGATAAAACAAAACATAAGAAATCCTTAAAACCCCCTGAGGGAATTAAAGGAGAGATCCTCCGTCTTGAGTATAATTCCGACTTCTTGAGATGAATCAACTGGCTATCTTCGAGTAATTCACCACAAATTTGCCCTCCTTGTTTTCATCCCCTTCAGGTATCAGAACGGTTTAGTTTATAATAAATAAAAAGAGCGTCGCAAGAGAAAAGATAAAACAAAACATAAGAAAACCCTAAAACCCCTAAAGGAATTGAAGGAGAATTCTGCCGTCTTGAGTATAATTCTGGCTTCTTGGGATGAATCAACTGGCTATCTTCGCGTTATTCCCTAACTCTGACCTTCTCGGCTTGGTTCCTTGGCCTAGCTTTGACGCCTTTTCAAAGGTGGTTCTTAGGGGATATAAATAGGCTCTTGGAATGCGATTCTTTCTCTCTAAGTATCCTTTTTTGACTGAAATTGCTCATTCTGACGACAGAGGCACAACCATGTAGCACGCCCGTATGGATCGACTCTAGGCCATGTTTGGATTTCTAACTTGAGGTACAGCCGTGTGAATCGGGAGAGAGGCCGTGTTCTAGATGTTTGGCATGACACGGCCGTGTGGTCGCTGGCCAGGCCGTGTCGAGTTCATGATATGGCCCATTTACTCTGTTTTGGGCCTATTTTATGTTCTTTTCATCCTCGGGTGCTTTCCTGGGTATAAGACATGAAAAGAAAGGATCAAGAGGACCTTTTTACATAAATCAAGGGATAAATCATCCAAAAGCATATTAAATGTGGGCTTAAAATATGTTACTTTTACGATTTATCAAATACCCCCACACTTAAGCTTTTGGTTGCCCTCAAGCAAAATTCTCAACTTACAATTAAAACGAACTTTCCATGATTCAAAATTCCTATCAACAATGCCTTATCCTAATTCATAGATAATTTATACATGGATAATTTAACTCAAAGAGTCCTGAAGATTCAAACAAGATAAGTCATATTTTTATAGCACGGAAACATAGGTGTTCCCCTTTATCTAAATAATTACCTTTAATTCAAAACCTACAAGGATTGACATCCTCACAAAAGATTCACTCAAATCACTTGAAAAGTGTTTAAGGGTCAAAATTAAGCACTCATAAGTCGAACCTAAAAAGTTAATCCCATAGGCTTGCTTGAAAATCAAATCTCAATGAAATGATAAACAGATCAAAAGGTCTTTGTTAGGGTTGTAACGGGGCTAGGTTTAAAGGTGTGGATAAAGGCTGAAATTAGAAGGTTAGAATCGAGACTGAATTGATAAGTTACCTACCTTAAAAATTTCTAAGATAACAATTACATAAACTGAAAATAATAATCCTACTAATACGAGCTTTTCTTTTGAAAATAGTCTTTGATTGTGTAAGCTCACTTTTCATAAAACTAATTACTGAATATACTTTTGATTGAATTTTTTTTAAGAACAAATAAGCAAGAATACAAGATAATTTCAACTATCAGAATAATATACTTATGTAACTGAGGAAATCAAATCTCGATTAAGGGGTAGTCAAAGAAGAGGTTGATAACAAATACAAATGAGTTTTTTTTTGGTTAATATTAGTAGGTGAGTCAATAAAATAGACTTAGATTGTGTAAGCTCACTTTTTATACTTATTAATGCTGAATATACTTCAATTTTTTTTTAAAGAACAAACTAAAAAAATACAAGGTAATTTTAACTATCAGAATAATATACCTATGTAACTGATCAAATCAAATCTCGATTAAGGGGTAGTCAAAGGAAAGGGTGGTAACAAATACAAAGGGTCTTTGGGTTAATATTAGTAGGTGAGTCAATAAAAAGGGTTTGTTAGGATCAACGGGGTTCACTAGGGGTCAATTGTAAGGGTAGGCTATTTAGTGGAATTAGTGGGTTAAAACCTAGGTGCCTTTATCATCTCGGTATATCAAATCATAACTGTGGTCTTGACATGTATAATCAAGGCAAGTTCTAGAATAACAGTTCATAGTTGACACACTCATAATCAAGAAGTGAGCATGAAAAGGAATGTATGCTCTATAAGGCTCAAGATCTCACAAAAATTATGGTTGTTTTGACATCAACCTTGTAAATCTCAAACTTCAAAGTAACATTCAAATTCAGGTTAGCAACCTAAAATTTTAATTTTTAGAAAATTAGACTTATCATGCTTGATTCCCTAGTATTCTTCAAATTTAATCATCAATGCACAATTAACTATGACTTATTCAAAAGCATATCAATAAAAATCACAAATCGTCAGAAATTTCATCTTAATTAGTAATATGAGAAAATTTCTTTAAAACAAGATTAAATTCAGGGATTTGAGAATCATGCAAAAAGTTAGGCATTTTTATCCCCAGGGTTTGAGAATAATGCAGAAAGTTAGATATTTTCTCAAAATAATTATTCACCCCCCACACTTAAGATGTACATTGCCCTTAATGTACAAACATAGATAACAATATTTAAGGGGTAAATCAAAAGAGAAGGGGAAGGAATTACTCCCTGAATTGTGGATGTTTTCCTGGAGGAGTGTCTTCGGTGGTGGTGATGGTCAGTCTGGATGACGAACCTGCGCTAGATGAAGAAATTGGGTAGCGCCTTGAGAAGTAGCTAGGATTTATTAAGACCTAATAAAAACAAACTGAATATAAAATTAAAGAAAAATAAACTAAAGGGAAGGAGAGTAATAAGAAAACTAAAATGAAAAGAAAATATTAGTGGACTGTGAAGTCCTTATTGAAGGATAGTTCGCAAGGTGAGTGTGACTTCTAAGGCTGGGGAGGTGCTGGCAGTGGCGGAATTGAAGAGGTTATCGTGGTGGTCGGCGTGATTCCCAAGCAGCCTGGCGAACCTGTCAGTAAGAAACTAAATTAAATGAAAATAAATTAAACATAAGATTATTAAAGAAAAGGAGAATGAAAGGAAAGATAAATGGAAAATAAAAACTAATTGGTCTCAAAGATCCTTGGCTTGGTGTTGAGACGAAGTTGACGGCATGAACTCATGTTGATCGTTCTTTGTTAAGGATTCTATGCTTAGCTTCCTCCGCTTCTTTGGCATGGTGTTGGCTTGCTCAAGGATCTAGAGTCTTAATAAGTGAAGAATCTGAGATGGAAGAGAGTGAGAAGCAAAGAAAATAAGGATGAAATCAGATGGACGGAAGGGGAAGAGTTGAGGGGTTTAAATAGAGGTTCAATTTTGGTGCTTTCCCACGGCCGTGGTCCTAGGGTGTGTCATTTACACGGCTTCCTCACACGATCGTGTTATAGAGGGTGTTGTCACCCTCTGCCCGTGTTTTAATCCCTCCATGCCCGTGCTTGTGAAGTTTTCTTTTGGCACGATCGTTCTGCACAGGCGTGTCTTACCCATGCTTGATAAGTCAGTAGCTTTTCACGGTTTTGGGCACGGCCATGCCCTTTCTGTCGGTGCCCGTGGGAAGGGTGGTTGGATCCGTGACGTTGGGGGTGGTTGGACTGAATTGCACAGCCTCTGCCCTGTCAGGGTGGTGGTTCAGGTGGTCCACACGGCCACAGATACGGCCGTGTGTAAGGCCGTGTGGACTGGAATTCTGCACTTTTGGTTAGTTAAAAGGGAGAAGAAAAAGAAAAAGAAAATAAAATGTAAACAAAAATACAAAAAGAAATAGGGTTAGTACTCAAGTTGCCTCCCGAGAAGCGCTTGTTTATAGTCTTAAGCTAGACTTTTCCTCATATTTTGAAAATTTTTAGGGAGGTTTAAAGGTTTGAATATCTTCCCTCATGCTTACAGTTTTATTTTCATTATATTCTTTAGGTCGAATAGCATTTATTTTAAAATTTCCAAAAATAGGATTGCTTACCTCGAATGTTCCGTGGGGAAGAACGTTGATTACCTTAAAAAGGATTTCTTTGTTTGTGTCAGGGCCCGGAGGGAATAGTTGTGGGTTTGCTTTGGCTGACAATAACTGATCTCTGACTTTGGACTTGTCTATCTTGTAGAGTGGTTTTGATTCTGTTTCCTGTATCCCTAATTTCTCCTTAAAGTGTGTTTTCCACTCGTCTAAGTCGTTGATTTGAATCCTTTGCTCCTCGTGAGTTGTTTTTTTGTTGGTACTGAACTGAAGATCAAGTTCAATCGTGCCTCTTTTTGGTGGTTCCTCTGATTTCACTTCGTGTGGTTCGGGTTCTTCCTTGACCTGTGTCTCCCGCTCATCTAATTTGTCAACCTTAAGGCTTTGTTCCTCGTGTGCTTCTTTAACTTGGTGTTCATGTTTCGGCTCAGGTTTTTGTTTTTTTTTATTTTTCCTGCGATGAAGGTTGAACAAATTGGTTATTATCTGTATTGACTTTCTTACCTTCATCGATTGTTGCCCTGGCCGAGTCATGTAACAACCCAAACCCAGCCCAAACATTATGGCCGAATCTAGTTTGTTACAGGGAAAAACATTTTTGAAAGAAAACCTTTTTAAGTCGATTTAAGTTTGTCAAAAACTTTTCATTTGATTGTCTTATGAAAACTCTACTTAGTGTTTATTGGAAATCAAATTAAGCCAAGTTATTATAAAATTTCGAAGGTGCCCGATGGCACGATAAAATACTTTTCGATTGAATTTGGAAAACATGTGATTTTAAATGCAATATGGATAACATAGTTTAAAACAAAGTATCCAACATATGAAAAATAACAAACATAAAGTATCAGGAGGCCTTATTACATCCAAAACGAAATTTAACCGACAATAAAACAAAATAACGAAGTTTAAAGTTTAATTAATTCAAAACCACTGCATGGCCACCTCGAGTCCACCCGGCTCCACAACCGCGATCTACGTGTCACCTGAAAAATGTAAAGGAGAAGGTGAGTCACCAAGACTCAGTATGTAACCCTTCCCCCGGATTTAAACAATTTCATACACAGCATATAAACAATCATCATGTACTAAGTCATGCACCCAACCTAGCCAACCGAACGCCTTGTCTACCCCGTGTGGTACCAAACCACTGGTAGTGCCAAACCACTGGTGACGTATAGTCACAGATGTGATGCCAAATCACTGGAGGTGCCAAACCTCTGGTGTCCGTAGACACAAACGATTGATGGGGCCAACCCATCGTGTGATGCCAAATCACTGGCGTCAATCCCTTATGATAATCTGTGGGGCCAACCCACTGTGGTGCTAAGCCACTAGGACGAGACGCGATGAGGTACCAAACCTCTGGTGACCGTAGTCACAGTGTGTTACCAAAACACTGGTGCCCGTCGGCACGAATATACTGCCCCCTCCACTCATCAATCCCACATCAAACATTTATATCACATAATTCATGCTACCATATACTTAATCACATGTACAGGTTTTATCATCAGCCATATGCAACGTGTATTAAACATACCATGCTTCCCAAAAGCATCTTAAAATATTTCATAATCAACAAGGACTTACCTGGTTCCTTGCTTATACCATTCATGGTATTAGTCCCGAATCTACACAGATCCGGTTAGCACACACAACAGTTTAGTACATTTAATTAATTATAAGTGTGTATGTACACACCTGATGTCGACGATAGTCCTAAACCCGAATAGAGAAATCGGCCACACAAGCTTTTCTTTGTCCCTTTTCACTTTTGGCTACTAATCACAGCACTCGAAGTACAAATCAAAGTCGACGTTAGAGAATGGCCTAGATCGCTTGTTCCACAAATCCCGGGAATCCTTATGGACCGATTGGAGTCGAGTCTAGAGAGGGTTACCCTCACTTGATATTCGGTCAAGGTACTTTTAAAAAGAAGAAAGAATTCGGCACTCTCAACTGGGGGTATTCGGCTATTATGAAGAGAAAACAATGGAAAGAAAACTAATGGAGAGGAAGGGCTGATAAGAGTTTCGGCTAGAGGTGTTTGAGAGAATAGAAAAATGAAAGAAAAAAAAATAAGAAGGAAAAGGTTTTAGAAATTTCGGCTAAGCAAAAATGGAAAAAGAAAAACAAGGTGGTCAATTGGTGTTTTTATAGGCATTCGACACCCCCCCTTTTGAGCTTGCCGTCCACTTCTCCTTTGAAGTGTTTTAAAAATTCATTCACTACCTAAAATAATTCTAGGCTACTCATTTGAAGCAATTCAAATTGAATTTGAATACTTAAAATAATAATCAAATAATAATTCCATTTAATCCTATTTGTTTATCACCTCTTCAAGATAACAATAAAATAAGTTAATGTTTATCCACCTCACTCCAGCCGAATTTGAGAGTCCAAATTGAATCCATTCACGCCAGCAGCATAAAAAAAAATAAAACAATAAAAACTCAAAGTGCAGCCCCTGGGGTTCGAACCAGCGTCCCCAAGCAGCAGCAGCACCTTTAAGCGCCCCAACCAACTCTTCCCTTTGGCCTTTCATGTTAAATAACCCCCACATTTAATTATGAGGCCTTCTAACGTGAGCCGAGCACCGCATATAAAAAAAATTTAAACACAAACCTCTGCTTCAGCTACTCGAACCTAGGACCAGCTAGATCCCTTGCTGCATGATGCGCCCCAAGCCACTCCACCAACCTGACTTTCTTGTCCGAATTCCTCACTAAATATTTTTAAGGCCTTCCTAAGCCACTCCAACGCCCAAAACAAAAATAAAATGCCACTTGCAGCCATCGTGCCTCGAACCCAGGCCCTTGCTGGCGTTACTTCCAGCCCTTAAGTGGCGCATGGGAGCCACTTTGCCAAGGCCTTTCTTGTGCCATAGTTCGCCCAAATTTTTATTTAAGCCCTATCTCACCTAGCTCCCCCATTTTTGGTACTAAAAAAAAATATTAACACTAGGTCAGGCCTAACTCGGGTTTAATTCTAGACCTTAGAACACGCCAAATAAATCGTAATATTTATTCTTCAAACACGCATATGGAAAATTAACTAAATTAAAAACAACCCCTAATTTAGGGTGTTACATTTCAAGAGCTTGAAGACTGATTGATTCGTCACCTACATGGAGTATGAGTTCTCCTATGGCAACATCAATTTTAGTCTTGGCAGTTGCTAGAAAAGGTCTTCCTAGAATTAAGAGAATTGAATTTTCCTCATCTATTTCTAAAACAACAAAATCTACTGGGAAAACAAATTTGTCGATCTTTATGAGAACATCTTCAATAATGCCCCTAGGAATTCTAACAGTTTTATCAGCTAATTGAATACTCATCCTAGTTTGTTTGGGCTTCCCTAGACCTCGTCGTTTAAACAGTGCATAAGGCATGACATTTATGCTTGCCCCTAAGTCAGCCAACGCATTATCAATAGTTAAACTACCAATTAAACATGGAATTGTAAAGCTCCCTTGATCTTTTAATTTCTGTGGTAGTTTATTTTGTAGGATTGCTGAGCACTTTGCGTTGAGTTCAATGTGTGACTCTTCGTATAATTTGCGTTTGTTTGTCAAGAGCTGTCTTAAAAATTTCCTCGAGTCTGGCATTTGAAAAAGGGCTTCAAGAAGAGGTAAGTTAATGTGTAATTTCTTTAAAAGTTTAAGAAACTTACCAAACTGTTCCTCTGAATCATCTCTTTTTAATGCTTCGGGATAAGATATGTGAGGTTTGTATTCCTTGATTACCGGCTTTGACTTTCTTGTGCTACCTCTGTTATACCTTCGTCTACCTTACTTTTTGGAATTGGTTTTGGTTCATCTAACTCCTTGCTCTCCTGAGCTATGATGGCTTGGATTTGCTCCTTTGGATTAATCTTGGTGTTACTTGGTAGACGTCCTTGCGGTCGTTCTGACATGAGCCGTGTGAGTTGTTCGATTGCATTAGTTACTTCTTTGACCGATATAGCAATTTCACTCATTCGGCTCTCGTTGCTTTTAATTGTTCTATCAATATTTTGTGGGCGTTCTTCTATGTTTGCCGATTTTTTTAGTTCCTCCTCGTAGGTTAGTCTCTTTTCTTGTGGATAGGGTTGATTTTGGAAGTTTGAGGAAGTTGTTGCCTTTGATTTCCTTGATTTCCTTGACTTCCCCATGAAAAATTTGGGTGGTTCCTCCAACCTGGATTGTAAGTGTTACTATAAGGATTATTATTGGCTCGAAAATTATTACCTATATAGTTCATCTGTTCGCTCTCTGCTTCCGGTTGGTAGGGTGGGTACTCAGGATTCGCCACTGTTTCACTTGTGTTGCACTTCATGACTGGATGTGCCTGCGAAGAACACAAATTGTCAAGCTTTTTATTCATCATCTCAAGCTGCGTTGATAGCATGGTCATGGCATCGACGTTGAAGACTCCTACCGACTTCGTTGGTTTGGTCCTTGAAGCTTGCCACTGATAATTGTTTAATGACATCTCCTCAATGAACTCGTAGGCTGTTTCTGGAGCTTTGTTGTTCAGAGTTCCACCGGCGGCTGAATCAATCAGTTGCCTCGTTGAGGGGTTTACACTGTTGTAGCATGTTTGGACTTGTAGCCATAAGGGTAAGCCATGGTGTGGGCATCTCTTCAAGAGATCTTTGAATCTTTCCCATGCATCATATAGTGTTTCTAAATCCATCTGCACAAAAGAAGAGATATCATTCCTCAATTTGGTCATTTTGGCCGGTCGAAAATATTTCATTAAAAACTTTTCGATCATCTGATCCCATGTAGTGATTGACCCTCGTTGTAACGAGTTTAACCACTGTTTAGCTTTATTTCTCAACGAAAAAGGGAATAACTGAAGACGTATGACATCATCAAAAACGCCGTTTATTTTGAAGGTATCACAGAACTCTAAAAAGTTAGCTATATGCATGTTTGGATCTTTGTCCTGCAAACCATCAAATTGAACAAACTATTGAATCATTTGTATTGTGTTTGGTTTTAATTCAAAATTATTAGCTGCTATAGTAGGCCTAACAATACTCGATTATGCTCCTGTTAAATGCGGTTTCGTATAATCAAATATTGTACGTGGAGTGTTAGTTCCCCCATATCGTGTGGTAGTGGGTTATTCTCAGCCATCCCTTCAGTAGGATTGGATTTGTCTTCTTCCTCTCTTTCTGTGTAATTTATGGCTCGCCTGGTTTCCCGACGATTCCTTCGAGCGGTAGCTTCAATATCACTTTCGTATACTAAAGGTCCTCTCGGGTTCCTTCTAGTCATAAACTAGAGGTACCTGGAAAGAAAAGAAAGAAAGAAAGAAAAATTAGCAAAATTTTAAAAATTAAACTAAAAATAAAATAATGGCTAAAGTAATAAAAAGAGAGTTTTCTTAATATTTTAGTTCCCCGGCAACGACGCCAAAAACTTGATCGCAGTAAATCAGAGTTTTAAAGTAAAAGAATGATCAAAACCCGAAAACTAACTCTGACAATGATTAAAGGCAAGTGTACCTATCGAACAATAGTATAGCTTAGGCAAGACCATATATCAAACCCAAAGGAACTAAAAGTACTAATACTAGCTTTTTTTTATTATTTAGCCTTAAAAATAGAGTGAAATTGCTTTTGACGAAGACTAAACTAAGGACACAAAGATAAAAAGGACGAATAGGAAAATAACTTTGAAGGAAAACTCAGTTGATTACGACGATACCCTTAGGAAGAATCCACCTAGACTTCACTTGTTATCTAACTCTAAATTATTTGATTTCTTTTACTTAGTTTGATCCGTAAGACTCCCTAACCTATATTAAACCCTCTCTCGAGGCGAATAACATCTAACCCTAGGTTAATTATTGGAACTCTCGTTCGCTTAAAAAACCCCTAGGATAGCAGTAAATCGATCAATGGACTCCCATATTAGGTTTCACCCTAATCCAGCAAAATCTCGTAACCCTATCTCTAGGTGTTCGATCAATTCCGCTTAATTATGTTAGATCTACTCTTATGCAGGGTCTATTCCTCCTCCACCTAGGCATATTAGATTTGGATTAAGCAACATAATTAATAACAAACAAAGTAATTATCATATAACTTAAAAATCAAATAAAAAGATTCATCTAGGTTTCATCCCCTTCAGGTATCTGAAGGGTTTAGTTCATAATAAATAAAAAGAACATTGCAAGAGAAAAGATAAACAAAACATAAGAAAACCCTAAAACCCCATGAAGGAATTGAAGGAGAATTCCGACGTCTTGAGTATAATTCCGGCTTCTTGGGATGAATCAACTGGCTATCTTCGCATTATTCCTTGGCCTAGCTTTAACGCCTCTTCAAAGGTGGTACTTAGGGGATATATATATGCTCTTGGAATGCGATTCTTTCTCCCTAAGTATCCTTTTTTGACTGAAATTGCTCATTCTGACGACAGAGGCACGTCCATGTAGCATGCCCGTGTGAATCGGGAGAGAGGTCGTGTTCTAAATGTTTGGCGTGGCACAGCCGTGTGGTCGCTGGGCCAGGCCGTGTCAAATTCATGATATGGCCCATTTACTTCGTTTTATGTTCTTTTTATCCTCGGGTGCTTTCCTGGGTATAAGACATGAAAAGAAATGATTAAGAGCACCTTTTTACATAAATCAAGGGATAAATAATCCAAAAGCATATTAAATATGGGCTTAACTTTTATGGTTTATCACAAAGCCCTAGGTTCCTCCTGACTAAAGCCCTGGCAGAATGCTTCTGCCGAACTCCCTCTTCAAGATGCCCCCTTGGGTGTTTATATAGAATTTGAGATGCCTTCCTTGGCCCCTAAGTATCCTAATTCAAGTAAAATTCCTACTAGGGTGTTTGAATAGGCTTTGGAATGCGTTTCTTTGCCTCCAAGTATCCTATTCCGAGTAAAACTCCTCTTGGCCGTGGCAGGGACACACCCATGGCACACCCCCGTGTAAGTCGCGGCCAGGCCGTGTTCGAGGCTGTTAAATGAGGCACGACCGTGTGGTCTTGGGCCCAAGCCGTGTGGATTTCGTGATATGGCCCATTTAATCCGTTTTGGGCCCATTTTCCATTCTTTTTGTCACCAGTGCTCTTCTGAGTATAAAACATGAAAACAAAGGATTAAGAGCACCAAATTACACAATTTAAGGCTTAAATCATCCAAAAGCGTGTTAAATGTGGGATTAAAATATGTTACTTTTACAGTTTATAAACCACTTATGATAGTGAAAGGTTAGATGAAACAAAATTTAGGCAAGAGACTGTGGTAGAAGAAGGTAAAGTTGAGGTGAACCATGATAAGCAAAAACTGGTAATTAAAGAGTACCAACCTCGTATACCTTATCCTGATGCGATGAAGAAGGACAACACAGACGAACAATTCGGTAAATTCCTTAAACTCCTAAAGAAATTACATATTAACTTACTGTTTCTTGAAGCTCTTTCGCAGATGCCGGTTTCAAGGAAATTTTTTAAAGAGCTTTTGACAAACAAACGGAAGTTAGACGAGGAGTCGTATGTGGAATTAAATGTAGTGTGGTTAGCAATGTTGCAAAATAAGCTTCCACGAAAATTAAAAGATCCAGGGAGTTTTACAATTCCATCCTTAATTGGTAGTTTATCTGTTGATAATGCTTTAGCTGATTTAGGGGCAAGCATCAATGTCATGCCTTATAAAATGTTTAAACAACTAGGTCTAGGGAAACCCAAACAAACTAGGATGAGCATTCAATTAGCTGATAAAAGTATTAGAATTCCTAGGGGTATAATCGAAGATGTTCTCGTAAAAATTGATAAATTCGTATTCCCAGTAGACTTCGTCGTTTTAGACATGGACGAGGACAATAGTATCCCCTTAATCTTAGGAGGACCCTTTTTAGCAACTGCCAGGACTAAAATTGATGTTGGCGCAGGTGAACTCATACTTTGTTTAGGTGACGAATCAATCAGTCTTCAGGCTCTCGACTCAGCTAGGACATCACGTAGTCAAGGTGAGAAAATTAATTTTATTAATGACCATTTGGTTAAAACTCTTTTTCAAGAAGCACCACGGAATTACACAACTGAGCCTGATCACTGAAATCAGAGCTTTAAAATTTATAAAAGAACGATCGAACCTGGAAACTAACTCTGACAATGATTAAAGGCAAGTGTACCTATCGAATAGTAGTATAGTTTAGGCAAGACCGGATATCAAACCCAAAGGAACCAAAAGTACTAATACTAATTTTCTTTTTATTATTTAGTCTTAAAAATAAAGTGAAGTTGTTTTAATCTAAATTAACAACGACTAAGCTAAGGACACAGACAAAAAAGAACGAATTGGGAAATAACTAGAAGAAAAACTCAATTGATCACGATGATACCCTCAAGAAGAATCCACCTAGACTTCACTTATTATCTAACCTTGAATCATATGATTTATTTACTTAGCTTGATCCGTAGGACTCCCTAACCTATGCTAAACCCTCTCTCGAGGCGAATAACGTCTAACGCTAGGTTAATTAGTGGAACTCTCGTTCTCTTATAATAACCCCCTAGAATAGCAGTAAATTGATCTATGGATTCCCATATTAGGTTTCACCCTAATCCGACAAAATCTCGTAACCCTATCTCTTGGCGTTCGATCAACTCCGCTTAATTACGCTAGATCTACTCTTAAGCAGGGTCTATTCCTCCTCCACCTAAGCACATCAGATTTGGATTAAGCATGCATAATTAAGAACAACCTAAGTATTTATCATATAATTCAAAAAATCAAATAACAAGATTCATCTAGGTTTCATCCCCTTCAGGAATCTGAGGGGTTTAGTTCATAACTAAGAAAGGAAACATCTCAAGAGAAAAGATAAAAAAAACATAAGAAATCCCTAAAACTCCCTGAAGGAATTGAAGGAGAATTCCGCCGCCTCGAGTATAACTCCGGCTTCTTGGGATGGATAAACTGACTAACTTCAAGCGATTCTTACAATTCTGACCTTTCCGGCTTGGCTTCTTGGCCTAGCTTGACTCCCCCTCAAAGGTGGCACTTAGGGGCTATATATAGGCTCTTTGAAATGCGATTCTTTCTCCCTAAGTATCCTTTTCCGACTGAAATTGCTCATTCCAGCGACAGAGGCACGGCCATGGCATACGCCTGTGTGGCTCGACTTCATACCGTGTTTGGATTTCTACTTTGAGGCACGACCGTGTAAATCAAGGGAGAGACCGTGTTCTAGATGCTCAACGAGGTACGGCCGTGTGGTCTTTGGGCTAGGCCGTGTCTATTTCGTGATATGGCCCATTTACTCCGTTTTGGGCCCGTTTTACGTTCTTTTCATCCTCGGGTGCTTTCTTGAGTATAAGACATGAAAAGAAAGGATGAAAAGCACCTATTTACATAAATCAAGGGATAAATCATCCAAGAGCATACTAAATGTGGGCTTAAAATATGTTACTTTTACGGTTTATCAAATACCCCCACACTTAAGCTTTTGCTTGTCCTCAAGCAAAATTCTCAACTTACAATTAAAGCGAACTTTCCATGATTCATAATTCCTATCAACAATGACTTATCCTAATTATTAGATAATTTATACATGGATAATTCAATTCAAAGAGTCCTAAAGATTCAAACAAGATAAGTCATACATTTGTAGCATGAAAACGTAGGTGTCTCCCCTTATCTGAACAATTACCTTTAATTCAAAACTGACAAGGATTGATATCCTCACAAAAGATTCACTCAAATCACTCGAAAAGTGTTTAAGGGTCAAAATTAAGCACTCATAAGTCAAACCTGAAAAGTTAATCCTATAGGTTTGCCTGAAAATCAAATCTCCACCATTGTAAAATGAGATGATAGACTGATCAAAAGGTCTTTGTTAGGGTTGTAACGGGGCTAGGGTTAAAGGTGTGGATAAAGGCTAAAATTAGAAGGTTAGAATCGAGACTGAATTGATAAGTTACCTTCTTAAAAATTCCTGAGATAATAATTACATCACCTAAAAATAATAATAAACCTACTAATACGAGCTTTCTGTAATTTGACTTTAACTTGTATAAGCTCACTCTTCATAATACTAATACTAACTATACTTTGATTTTTTTTAAGAACAAACTAAATAAAGACAATTTCAACTTATAATAAAAACTTAATCAAATCATATCTCGATTAAAGGGTAGTCAAAAGGAAGGGTGATAACAAATACAAAGGGTTTTGGTTTATTATTAGTGGGTGAGTCAATAAAAGGGTTGTTAGGCTCAACGGGGTTCACTAGGGGTTAATTGTGAGGGTAGATTTTTTTAGTGGTGTAAGTGGGTTAAAACCTAAATGCCTTTATCATCTCTGTGTATCAAATCATAACTGTGGTCTTGACATGTATATTCAAGGCAAGTTCTAGAATAACAGTTCATGGTTGACACACTCATAATTAATAAAGTGAGCACGAAAAAGAGGAGATGCTCTATAAGGCTCAAAGTCACACAAAAATTATGGGTTTTTTTTTTTTGACATCAACCTTGTAGATCTCAAACTTCAAAGTAATATTCAAACTTAGGTCAATAACCTAAAATTTTAAATTTTTAAAAATTAGGCTTATCATGCTTGATTCTCTAGTATTCTTTAAGTTTTAATCATCAATGCACAACTAGCTATGACTTATTCAAAAACATATCAATAAATCATAAACCATCAAAAATTTCATCTTAATTAGTAATATGAGAAAATTACTTTCAAACAAGATTAAGTTCAGGGATTTGAGAACAATGCAGAAAGTTAGGCATTTTCTTAGAATAACTATTCACCCCCCCACACTTAAGATGTACATTGCCCTCAATGTAAAAAGATAGATAATGAAATTAATATGCAACATTTAAAAGAGAGGGGAGAAGGTGGCACTCCCTGAATTAATGGATGATGTCCTTGGCGGACGGTAGATGTCGTTTGTCTGATGACTTGTGTAGTGGTTTATTGCTCCTAGTGATGTTTTTGAAACTGCTAAGTCATCAATTAGAAGTCTTTTGGGCGTAATTAAATAGATGTTAAATACTCAAAAGTTAGATGTTGATGAGAATCATAAAGAATTGTCAATGAATGAGGAAAATGTTCAAACTTAAGATAAATTAAATTAACGAGAAAATAAATAAAAATAAAAACTTAAAAATAAGAAAAGAAAATCTAGATAAAGAGACTCAAAGGTCCTCATCGTCGGCCGGGTCCTGCGGTGGTTCTGCTGATGAGATATGGAGATGCTGGTATATCTGTTGAAGTGTAGTCTCTATCCCATCAAGACGTCAAGAATTTTCAGTAAAATACAACTCGAACTGGTCGATTCGTGCAGAGATGTCTGCTAATGAGGGTGCTATATGGGCTGGCCGCTGGCTCTGACTTGGTGCCTCTTGTGATGGTGGACATCATCAGTAATGTCCTCGGGCTCCCCTTCGTCTGTGTGTGCCACTATTCGGTACTGAGGGGGGTTGGCCCTTCGGCTTTGTTGAATCGTTCTCATATGTAGCACCGTCTGAATGCCGTGAGGTGCCATTTACCTAACAGTGTGAGGGAAGTGGTCTGGGCCTCAGTGTGGAGGAGGCCAAAGTATCGAGCCAACCTTGTGATGTACGGCCAATAGTTGAAGGATAATACAGGTGCGGCTGGATTTGGGGAGAAAGGATGTTGAAAACTGATTTTAGGTTTAGGGTTTGGGGGAGGGACGGTTAAATTTTATATATAAGGGAGGGGCACGGTCCACCGCCACGCCTATGTGAATTTTAAATCGCCCGTGCTTTTCATGATTTCCAGAATTTGGGCGCGTTCAGGATTCTTGGCGCGGCCGTGGGTAAATTATCACACCTGTGTTCGATAAGTCAGTATGTTGGCGCGGTAGGTAGCACGGGCGTGTATAGCCCGTGTGTAGCAAGTCAGTATCTTCGCACGGTCGTTAGGCACGACCGTGTTTGTCCCGTGCTTAACCTCGTACGGTTAGTTAGCACGGGAGTGGTATGCCTGTGGTGTGTAAGTCAGTAGCTTCACACGGTTATGAAGCACAGACGTGTGATGCCCGTACTCGATAAGTCAGTGACCTCGCACAGTTAGGTAGCACAGGCGTGGTCTGGTACCGTAGCTCGTGTTAATGAAAGAAAATTTTCCTGTTTGGGCACGGTTCTTGGCAAGCTCGTGGTTTGTCCCCTGTCTTGCACACAGGCATTGACACGCCCGTGTTCAAGGCCGTGTTTAAAAACCTGCACTTCTATTGGACTATTTTAGTGTGGTGTTAGAAAAAATGGAAATAAAATGTTAGCGGGTTAGTGCTCGGGTTGCCTTCCGAAAAGCGCTTGTTTATAGTCTTAAGCTAGACTTTCCCTGTTTTCGGTTCTAAAAGAAGGTTCATGGAGTAGAAGCTCCTCTCTCATATCTCCAAAATCTGCACCATTATAAATGTTGAGTCGGTGACCATTTACCTTGAATGTGCCCTTAGTGGGATGAGTTACCTCGATAGTGCCATATGGAAAAATTGTTTTGATCATGAATGGGCCTGACCATCTTGATTTCAGCTTTCTTGGGAATAGTTTAAGCCTTGAGTTATATAGTAGGACCAAGTCCCCTTCTTCGAATTGTTTTGATCTCTTGAGACGAGCATCGTGGCGTCGGTTTGTTACTTCCTTGTATAGTTTTAAGTTCTAGTAGGCTTCCGTTCTCCATTCATCCAGCTCGTTTATCTGCATCATTCTTTTCTTTCCTGCAATTTTGAGGTCAGAATTCAAGAATTTTATTGCCCAAAAAGCTTTGTGTTCTAATTCGAATGGTAGATGACAGCTTTTCCCGTATACAAGTTTGTATGGGGATGTCCCTAGAGGTGTTTTAAATGCTGTTCTATAGGCCCATAAAGCATCATCTACTTTAACTGCCCAATCTTTTCTATTTGATTCAACCGTTTTTTCTAGAATACGCTTAAGTTATCGGTTTGCTACCTCAACTTGCCCACTAGTTTGAGGGTGATATGGGGTGGCTGTCCTGTGCTATACTGCATATTTCTTTAGAGCTTTTTCAAATTGAGTATTACAGAAATGAGTACCCCTATTACTAATGATGGCTCTTGGTGTGCCAAATCGGGAAAATAGTTTCTTGAGAAATTTAACTACTACCCTGGCATCATTGGTAGGTAAAGCTTCTGCTTCTACCCATTTTGACATGTAATCAACTGCTACTAGGATGTACTTGTTCCCAAAAGAACTAGGGAATGGTCCTATAAAATCAATACCCCATACATCAAATATTTCACATGACAACATATATGTTTGAGGCATTCATCACGTTTAGAAATATTACCTATTCTTTGGCATCTATCACACGAGGTAACATACCTGTTGGCATCTTTAAATAGAATGGGCCAATAAAAACCTGATTCGAGTATTTTGTGTGCTGTCTTAATACCACTGTAGTGTCCTCCTGAAGGTCCTGAATGGCAATGTTCCATGATTTTTTTTGCTTCTGCCTTTGTAACGCATCTTCGAATTACCTGATCTGCACATATGCGGAAAAGAAAGGGGTCTTCCCAAAAATAATTTTTCACATCAGCAAAGAATCACTTCTTTTGGTGATGTGTTAATTTTTTTGGCAAGATGTTAGCTACTAAATAATTCGCAATATTTGCAAACCATGGTACCTCAAAATGCGTTATAGAGAAGAGTTGTTCTTCGGGGAACGAATCATTTATTTCACTTTTATCGAGCTCTTTGGTGTGTGGATTTTCGAGTCTAGAAAGGTGATCTGCTGCAAGATTCTCAGCTCCCTTCTTATCTTGTATTTCCAAGTCAAATTCCTGTAAGAGTAAAATCCATCATATGAGTCTGGGTTTTGCATCAGGTTTGTTTAAAAGATAACGAAGAGCAGAATGGTCAGTGTAAATGACAACTTTAGACAATATTAGATACTGTCTATATTTATCAAAAGCAAAAACTACAGCTAGCAATTCTTTCTCTGTGGTGGTGTAGTTTTCTTGTGCGGGTGTTAATGTTCTGCTAACATAGTAAATTGGTTGAAAATGATGTCTCTTCGTTGTCCCAAAACTGCACCCACTGCAAAATCACTTTCATCACACATTAGTTCAAAGGGTAAGTTCCAATTAGGTGCAATTATAATCGGAGCATTTATTAATTTATCTTTTAGGATATTAAAAGCATCTAAACATTCTTGATTGGAATTGAAAGGAACATCTTTTTCTAGTAATTTTTTCAAGGGCTTAGCTATTTTAGAAAAATCTTTAATAAATCTCCTATATAACCCTGCATGTCCTAAAAAGCTTCTAATAGCCTTAACAGAACTAGGGGGAGGTAGTTTTTCTATGGTTTCAACCTTTGGTTTATCTACCTCAATCCCTTTACTAGAAATCTTATGTACTAACACAATCCCTTCTCTAACCATAAAATGACATTTTTCCCAATTCAAAACAAGGTTTGTTTCCTCACATCTCATTAGAACTCGTTTTAAAATTTTAAGGCAAAGATGGAAAGAGTTACCGAATACTGAGAAATCATCCATAAATACCTCCATGATGTCTTCCACAAGTTCGTCAAAGATTGCCAACATACACCGCTGAAAAGTAGTAGGAGCATTACATAACCCGAAAGGCATTCTACGATAAGCAAACGTACCGTATGGGCATGTAAATGTCGTCTTCTCTTTGTCTTTCTAGCATTTGATCTATGAAAGGCAGAGGGAAGTGATCTTTTCTGGTGACATCATTTAGTTTCCTATAGTCTATACAGACTCTCCAGCCTGTAACTATTCTTGTGGGAATTAACTCATTCTTTTCATTGGGTACCACTGTCATCCCTCCTTTCTTTGGAACTACCTGTACAGGACTTACCCAAGTGCTATCAGAAATAGGATAAATTATTCTTGCATCTAGAAGTTTAATTACCTCGGATTTAACCACTTCTTTCATGTTGAGGTTTAACCGTCTCTGGGGTTGCACACACGGTTTGTATTCTTCTTCCATTAGAATTTTGTGTGTGCAGAACGATGGGTTTATACCCTTGATGTCAGCGATTTTCCAGGCTATAGCTTTTTTATGTTCTCTTAATACCTTTACCAACTCTTCTTTTTCCTTTGGTTCTAGTTCTGAAGAGATAATTACCGGTAGCGTAGAATTGTCCCCGAAGAATGCGTATTCTAAGTGTTTTGGCAACCGTTTTAATTCCAATTTGGGTGGCTCATCGATGGAGGATTTATGCTCTATTTCGTCATTGTTTTCAATGCTTTCTTCTTTTATTTTTCTGAATAACAATGTATTCAGATTCAACTCATCGCCTTCATCTTCTTCCCCCTCTTCTTGAGTCAGGCACAGTTCCATCGTGTCGTCATTTATGATTTTCTGTAATGAATTTTGAATGATATGATCAGTAGTATCAACAAAATAACAGGAATCATCTTGATCTTTAGAATATCGCATGGCATCATAAATTTGAAAAATAATTTCTTCATCGCCTATCCTTAATGCAAGTTTACCGTCACCTACATTAATAACGGCTCTAGCAGTAGCCAAAATAGGGCGCCCCAAAATTAAGGGAACATTAATGTCTTCATCCATGTCTAACACAACGAAATCGACAGGAAAAATGAATTTATCAATTTTCACCAAGATATCTTCAATAACTCCTCTAGGATATTTAATGGATCTATCTGCTAACTGAATACTCATCCTAGTGGGTTTTGGTTCCCCTAGATCTAGTTGTTTAAACATTTTATAAGGCATTAAATTAATACTGGAGCCTAGATCAGCTAGTGCTTTTTTAATATTTAAGCTACCAATTAAACAAGGGATAGTAAAACTTCCTGGGTCTTTTAATTTGGTTGGTAGCTTATTTTGGAGGACAGCTGAGCACTCCTCATTAAGTTCTACCGTCGACACTTCTTCAAGCTTCCTTTTATTCGTCAGGAGTTCCTTTAAGAATTTTGCATACTTCGGCATCTGTGAAATGGCTTCAACAAAAGGTAAGTTAATATGTATTTGTTTAAAAAGTTTAAGAAACTTACCGTATTAGGCATCTAATCGTTCCTTTTGTAACTTTGCTGGATATAGGATTGTTGGTTTACTTTCTTTAAGTACTGGATTTACATCCTCAACTCCCTCATCTCTTGTTTTGTTATTTTCGTGTGGGATTTGTTTCGTTGGTTCGACTAATCCCTTTCCACTTCTTAATGTAACTGCTTTTACCTGTTCTGCCCCTTTAGAAAAAATTTCTGCCTGTATTTCACAAATCATCCCAGTAAGTAGTCCAATCGACTTAGTGATTCCTTCGAATGACTCAGTAAAATTTTCAACTGATGCTCGTTGATCTTTAAGTGTTTTCTCTGTTACTTGCAAACGTTTTTTTGTATCTGTCGTGAATTTTGTCAGCATCGCTTCGATGGTTGATTTTTTCTCTTGTGGATAGTGCTGATTTTGGAAGTTTTGAGGAGGTTGTTGCCTTTGATTTCCTTGGCCTTCCTATGAAAAATTTGGGTGGTTCCTCCAACCTGGATTGTAAGTATTACTATATGGATTATTATTGGATCTGAAATTATTACCTATATAGTTCATCTGTTCACTCTCTGCGTTTGGTTGGTAGGGTAGGTACTCAGAATTCGCCACAGTTCCACTTGCGTCGCACTGCATTACTGGATGTACCTACGAAGAACACAAACTGTCAATCTTTTTAGTCATCATCTCCATCTATGTTGATAGCATGTTTATTGTGTCTATGTTGAAAGCTCCGGCTGATTTCATTGGTTTCGTCCTTGTAACTTACCACTGATAATTATTCAGTGACATCTCTTCAATGAACTCGTACGCTGCTTTTGGAATTTTATTATTCAACGTTCCACCGGCGGCTAAATCGATTAGTTGCCTTGTTGAGGGGTTTACACCGTTATAGAATGTTTGGAGTTGTAGCCACAAGGGTAAACCATGGTGTGGACACCTTCTCAAGAGATCCTTGTATCTCTCCCATACGTCGTATAATGTCTCTAAATCCATCTGCATAAAAGAAGAGATATCATTCCGTAATTTGGCCGTTTTGGCCGGTGGGAAATATTTTAACAAAATTTTTTGGTCATTTTTTCCCATGTAGTGATTGACCCTCGTGGTAACGAGTTTAACCATTGTTAGGCTTTATTCCTTAATGAAAAGGGGAATAATCGAAAACGTATGGAATCATCAGAAACGCCATTTATTTTGAAGGTATCACAGAGCTCTAAGAAGTTAGCTATATGAGTATTTGGGTTTTCGTCCTGCAAACCATCAAATTGAACAAACTGTTGAATCAGTTGTATTGTGTTAGGCTTTAATTCAATTTTATTAGCGGCTATAGCAGGCCTAACAATACTTGATTCTACTCTTGTTAAATGCGGTTTAGCATAATCAAACATGGTACATGGAGCGTTGCGTTCCCCCACATCGTGTGGTGGTGGATTAGTTTCGTCCATCCCTTCAGTAGGATTAGATCTGTCTTCTTCCTCTCTTTCTGTATAGCTTAGGGCTCGCCTAATTTCTTGGTGATTCCTACGAGCGGTTGCTTCAATATCACTGTCGTATACTAAAGGTCCTCTCGGGTTCCTTCTAGTCATAAACTAGAGGTACCTGGAAAGAAAAGAAAGAAAGAAAAGTTAGAAAAATTAAAAATTAAACTAAAAACAAAATAAATTGCTGAAAATAGAAATAATGGCTAAAGTAATAAAAATAGAGTTTTCTTAATATTTTAGTTCCCTGGCAACGGTGCCAAAAACTTGATCGCTGAAATCAGAGCTTTAAAATTTATAAAAGAACGATCGAACCTGGAAACTAACTCTAACAACGATTAAAGGCAAGTGTACCTATCGAACAGTAGTATAGTTTAGGCAAGACCGGGTATCGAACCCAAAGGAACCAAAAATACTAATACTAACTTTCTTTTTATTATTTAGCCTTAAAAATAAAGTGAAGTTGTTTTAATCTAAATTGACAACGACTAAGCTAAGGACACAGACAAAAAGAACGAATTGGGAAATAACTAGAAGAAAAACTCAATTGATCACGATGATACCCTCTGGAAGAATCCACCTAGACTTCACTTATTATCTAACCTTGAATCATATGATTTATTTACTTAGCTTGATCCGTAGGACTCCCTAACCTATGCTAAACCCTCTCTCGAGGCGAATAACGTCTAACGCTAGGTTAATTAGTAGAACTCTCGTTCTCTTATAATAACCCCCTAGAATAGCAGTAAATCAATCTATGGATTCCCATATTAGGTTTCACCCTAATCTGGCAAAATCTCGTAAACCTATCTCTAGGCGTTCGATCAACTCCGCTTAATTACGCTAGATCTACTCTTAAGCAGGATCTATTCCTCCTCCACCTAAGCACGTCAGATTTGGATTAAGCATGCATAATTAAGAACAACCTAAGTATTTATCATATAATTCAAAAAATCAAATAACAAGATTCATCTAGGTTTCATCCCCTTCAGGTATCTGAGGGGTTTAGTTCATAACTAAGAAAGAAAACATCTCAAGAGAAAAGATAAAACAAAACATAAGAAATCCCTAAAACTCCGTGAAGGAATTGAAGGAGAATTCCCCTGCTTCGAGTATAACTCCGGCTTCTTGGGATGGATCAACTGACTAACTTCAAGTGATTCCCACAATTCTGACCTTTTTGGCTTGGCTTCTTGGCCTAGCTTGACTCCCCCTCAAAGGTGGCACTTAGGGGCTATATATAGGCTTTTTGGAATGCGATTCTTTCTCCCTAAGTATCCTTTTTCGACTGAAATAGCTCATTCCAGTGACAGAGGCACGGCCATGGCACATGCCCGTGTGGCTCGACTTCATGCCGTGTTTGAATTTTTAATTTGCGGCACGGCCGTGTAAATCGGGGGAGAGACCATGTTCTAGATTCTCAACGAGGCACGGCCGTGTGGTCTTTGGGCCAGGCCGTGTCGATTTCGTGATATGGCCCATTTACTCCATTTTGGGCCCGTTTTACGTTCTTTTAATCCCCAGGTGCTTTCCTGGGTATAAGACATGAAAAGAAATGATTAAAAGTACCTTTTTACATAAATCAAGGGATAAATCATCCAAAAGCATACTAAATGTGGGCTTAAAATATGTTACTTTTACGGTTTATCAGAGCCAAATCCTAAACCTCATACCAACAATGAAATAACTCATGAGGAACGACAGTTTCAAATCGATGAACTAGATGAGTCGAAGCCACGCATTAAAGAGAAACCAAGAAAACACGAAGCAAAATCAACACCATTCCATGGGACAAACAAATTTAAAGTCGGAGATCAGGTATTATTAGATAAGACAGACCCTCGAATATCTCCTTCCAACCTTAATGAAGAAACCTCTTTTAAGGTAATCAATGTTTTCCCATATGGAACAGTCGTGGTAAGTAATCCTACATTCGGTAATTTTAAAGTAAATGCTACTCGACTCGAACCATACACCCATAATAGAACTGATAGCATGAGAGAGGATGTTCAACTCTTCAAACCACCCTGATTATGCGAATGAGAGGTAAGGCTAGCTTAAGACTTTAAACGAGCGCTTCTTGGGAGAAGAAGAAAGAACCGATGGCAGCGATGGTAGGGGTCAGGAGTGCGACAGTTGACGGGTCAGTGGTGGCTGGTGTAGGCATGGAGTGGTGGTTGGGTGGTGTTTGGGCGGTGGTTTTGAAGAGAAAAAAATGGAAAAGAGGGAAAAAAGAAGAGAGAAAAGGGGAAGAAAATGGAGGTGGGGGTTTCAATTTAGGGAAGAAGGGAAAAAGAGAAAGGAGGTGGGAAGACGGTGGCTGGAAGTGTAAAAATTAGGGTTTGGGGGGAGTTTTAGAGGAAGAAGGAAGAAGAAGGAAAAGAAAAATAGGGATTTATAGGTGACACAGTCGTGTAACGGCTCGTGTTGGGCCACACAACTGTGTCACACGCCCGTGTGGTCTATGCCCAACTCGTGTTCGTCGCGAAATTTAGAAGCCCAGTATTCACACGGCCTTGGACACTCCCAGATGTCCAGGCCGTGTGGTCTACACGGTTGCGTTGCACGGCTGTGTGTGAAGTCATTCGCTTCTCCCACGCCCGTTTGACCTCACACATGGCCATGTATATTGCCCGTGGAGCCCCCTGACTTGTTTTAAATTTTAAAATTTGAAAAATTAGGCTCTAGTTTTCACAAAGCCTAGGACATGCCCGTGTATCCAGGACGTGTGATGGGCTCGAAACTTACTAATATTTCGAAAAAGGCAAGCGCACCTATCGAACAGTAGTATAGTTATGGTGAGTCTGGAATATCGTATCCTCAAGGACTAAAATTACTAGTAATAACTATTTTTTATTATCTAGTCTAGGAATTAAGGAGATTTATTTTTAATCTAAAATTTACTAACTAATTTAACTAACTAAATGACTATGAACGTGACCGAGAGTGAATTGGGAAAATACTTTTAGACAACTTATATGAGATAGGCAATACCTAAGGAAGGATCCACCTATACTTCACTTATTACTTTTGATCCATATGATTTATTCACTTGACTTAATCCGTAGAAATCCCTGATTTGTGTTAATATCTCTTTCAAGACTAAAAACAACTGACTCTAGGTTGATTAATTGAAATCTCTTTCTAATTAAAACCCTTATTATCGCATTAACTCGATCTATGGATCCGCTTATTAGATTTGACTCTATTCTGGCATATATATGTCGCCCTATTTCTAGGGTTGCAATCAACTCCGCTTAATTGTGTTGATCTACTCTTAAACAAGGACTTTTGCTCCACTAAATAAGCACATTCGACTTGAATCAATAGCTTGAATTATCAAAATAAGAATAAGAACTCAAAATTAAGTATAAGAGCAAGTATTTATCTTATAAATCAAATAATCATAAGATCTGTCTTAAGTTTCATCTCCTCAGGTTTAGGGAATTTAGTTCATACTGATAGAGTGAAACATCTTAAAATAAGGAAAACAACAAAACATAAGAAAACCCAAAAACTTCTCAAGAACTTGATGGGAGATCTTCAATCTTAATGGAGATCCTTTTCCTAAGTTATCCTCGACGACTATCTTGGAGTATTTTCTGCCTTCTACTCGGCGTCTACTTGATGTCCTATCGAGCTCTTCTTTAGGTTGCCCCCTATGGTGTTTATATAGGCTTTTGAAATGCCTTTCTTGACCCACAAGTAACCTTTTCTGAATAGAATTAAACCAGGGGTCAACAGGGACACGATCGTGTGACACGCCCGTGTTGGACTCCTTCGATTTTGCTCATAACACACAACCATGTGATCTGCCCGTATGCTACATTCTAGGCTGTGCTTGATCCTGCTTGTAACACACGGCTGTGTTCAATTGGTCTAGGCCGTGTTGATTTCCTAGGTAGGCCTATTTTGCCCCTTTTTGGCCCGTTTCTTGTTCTTTTCGACTCCCGAAGCTCTCCTGAGTGTAAAACATGAAATTAAAGGATTAGGAGCATTGAATTCATTAAATCTAATGAAAATTCATCCAAAAGTAAGCCAAGCATGGGGTTAAAAAATGTGAAAATTATGGTTTATCAAATATCTTCACACTTAAGTCTTTGCTTGTCCTCAAGCAAAATCCTCAACTCAATTAAAATTAACTCCCTCAATTCATAATCCTCATCAATAATGTTTCATCATAATTCATAGATAATTCATACATTGATAATTTAACTAAAAGATTCCTAAAGATTCAAACAATCTAAGTCATAAATTTTTATAGCATGAAAATATAGGTGTTTCCCCTTACCTAAATAATTACCTCTGATTCAAAACCAACAAGAATTTAAATCCTCACTAAGGATTCACTCAAATCACTCAAAGTGTTTAAGGTCCAAATGAAGAACTAAAAAGTCAAACATGAAAAGTTAATCCCATAGGCTTGCATGAAAATAAAATCTCCACCACTATAAAATGAGATGATACACAAATAAAAAGGTCTTTAAAGGGTTGTAATGAGGCTTGGGTTAAAGGTGTGGATAAAGGCTGAATTAGAGGGTTAGAATCGAGATCAAATTGATAATTTACTTAACTAGACAAATAACTAATACTGAATAAATAATTGATTGAAAAGATCTTCTTCTAAAGATGTGAAATTAATTGCTTAAGCTCAACAATATCGAACTAATAATAGATAAATTTCCAACTTTTTTTTAAGAACAAGTACATACAATAATAAGATAAATTTAACAACTAAAACAAAGAAAATAGTTACGCAACTGCTCAAATCAAATCTCGACATAAGGGGAGTCAAAGGATGAGAAGTAAAATTTGGTTTTGGGTTAATATTAATGGGTGAGTCAAGAAATGGTTTATTAGGCTAGAAAGGGTTTACTAGGGGTTAATTATGAGGGTAGACTTTTTATGGAGTAAGTGGGTTAAATCCTAGGTGCCTTTATTATCTTAGTATATCAAGTAAAAAATGTGGTCTTGACATGTATAATCGAAGTAAGTTCTAGAATAAAAAATCAATGCTGACACACTCATAATTAATAAAGTGAGCAAGAAATGTATATGCTCTTAAAGGCTCAAAATCTCACAAAATTATGGTTTTTGATGTCAATCTTGTAAATTTCAAGCTTCGAGATAATACTTAAATTTAGGGAAACAATCTAATAAATTTTTACTTATGAAACTAGACTTTATCATGCTTGATTCTCTAATGTCTTAAAGTTTAAACCATCAGTGCACAATTATCTATGACTTAATCCAAAAAATATCAATAAAAATCATAAATCAATAGAAGTTTCATTCTAATAGTAATATGAGAAAATTACTTAAGAACAAGGCATAATTCAGTATTGTTGACACCTCCCTACACTTAAGATGTACATTGTCCTCAATGTACAAAAATAGCTATCGATAATATAGAAAATTATAAGATAGGGAGAAAAGTGAACTTCCTGAATTTTGGATGGAGTCAAGGAAAAGAAATGATAAGTTGGGCATAGATGAAGGTGGAGGTGGATACTGCGGTGGTGGTGTGGTCATTCATCAACAGCCTATTGAACCTAAATTAAAGAAATCAAAATATAATAATATAAATTTAAGACAAGAAAGATAAAGGGAAAGAATTTAAAAATGAAAATAAAAGAAAAAGAAAAAATAAATGGACTCAAAGGTCCTTGTCCTGTCGAGTAAATGAAGCGGCCGGCATGAACTTATGTAGATTGGTTTCGCACGGGGAGACCGTGCTAGGGTCTTTTCGCTTCTTCGTCATGGGGATGGTGGTGTAAAAAAAGAAAGAAGGAAATGGGGAAAGGAAAATGAAAGGAATAAGATAATAGAAAAAGAAAGGGGTGTGGTGGTTAAGGTTTGGGAGAAGAAGAATTTGGGGAGAAAGTGAGAAGAAGGGGGTTTTAAATAGGAATCAGGGACCTGGTTGCTACCCATGCCCGTGTGCCACGGGCGTGTTAGGTCACACGGTCATATTGCACGACTATGTGCTACTTCATTCATTTCTCCTACGGCCGTGTAAAGGTTTCCATGCCCATGTGGTTTGATAAGTATCGACTGCGGCCCAGAGGCACGGGCGTGTCGCACGCCCGTGTTGTTTTCTCACTGTCGACCACGGCCATGCTATTAGTCGGAGCCCGTGTCATGGGGAAAATTTTTATCCTGTTTCCGCACGATCTCTGCCACGCCTATGTACCTATTTGTAATGTCTGCACGGCCACAGCTATGCCCGTGTGCAAGGCCGTATGGATAGAGAAACCTACACTTAATCAATTTGGTTAGTTGTTAGTTAAGTGCTAAAAATCAAAATTATCTACGTTAGTAGGGTTAGTTCTCGGGTTGCCTCCTGAGAAGCGCTCGTTTAAAGTCTTAAGCTAGACTTACCTCTCATTCGCATACTCATGGCGATTTGAGGATTTGATACTTCTCTCTCCTATTATCGGTTCTATTATCAATATAATGTTTGAGTCGGGTAGTGTTTACCTTGAAAGTGCAAAATGTAGGATTAGTTACCTCGATTGTTCCGTATGGGAAGACATTCAGTACCATGAAAGGGGTCTCTTCATTTGTATTAAGGTCCAAAGTAGCGATTCGAGGGTCTTTCTTATCCAACAATACTTGATCCCCGATCGAAAATTGGGCTGTCCCATACTTAAGTTTGACATGGACTTGTTTTGGTTCATCGTGTTTTTCTGTTTTTCCTTGACATGTGTCTTCCACTCGTCTAGTTCATGGATCTGAAGCCTTCGGTCCTCATGAGTTATTTCTTTGTTGGCACGAGGTCTAGGATATGGCTCAGTTGTGTTATGTTCTCACCTTTATTACTTGATGTCCTAGCCGAGTCAAAAGCCTGAACAGTGATCGTTTCGTCACCTACACGAAGTGTTAGTTCACCTATACCAAAATCAATTTTAGTTTTAGCAGTTGCTAAAAAGGTCTTCCTAAAACATTATTGTCCTCATCCATGTCTAAAACAACAAAGTCTACTGGGAATACAAATTTATCAATTTTTACTAGTACATCTTCGATTATACCCCTAGGAACTCTAATGGTTTTATCAGCTAATTGAATGCTTATCCTAGTTTGTTTGGGTTTCCCAAGACCTAATTGTTTAAACAATTTATAATAGATAAACCACCAATTAAACAAGGAATTATAAAACTCCATGGATCTTTTAACTTTCGTGGTAGTTTATTTTGTAAAATTGCTGAGCACACTGCATTTAGCTCCACATGCGGCACATCATCTAACTTCCGGTTGTTTGTCAAAAGCTCTTTTAAAAATTTCCTTGAATTGGGCATCTGCGAAAGAGCTTCAAGAAACGGTAAGTTAATAGGTAATTTTTTAAAAAAGTTTAAGAAATTTACCGAATTGTTCATCTGTGCGGTCTTTCTTTGTCGCATTGGGATATGGCACGCGAGGTTGGTATTCTGTACTTACCAGTTTTTGTTTATCATGGCTTACCTCAACCTTACCTTCCTCTACCATATTCTCTTGCCTCAATTTTGGTTCATCTAACCCTTTACTATTGTGAGCGGTAACGGCATGAAGTTGCTCCTTTAGGTTTGTTTCAGTGCTGCCTGGCAAGTTGCCTTATGGCCGTTTAGATATGAGCTTAGCAAGTGGCCCTAATTGGTTCTTGAGCCCTTGAATCGATGCTTCCTGATTTTTGAGTGCTATTTCAGTGTTTTGGAAACGGGTTTCTGACACCGCGATAAATTTTGTTAGCATCTCCTCAAGGTTCAGATTTTTCTCTTGTGGGTAAGGTTGCTTTTGAAAGCCTAGAGGGGGTTGTTTCTCTAATTTCCTTGGCCACCCCATGAGAAATTTGGGTAGTTCCTCCAACCTGGATTGTAAGTGTTACTATAAGGGTTATTTTGAGGTCTAGAATTTTTACCCATATAGCTCATCTGTTCGCTTTCTATGTCATAGTTGTAGGATGGATATTTTGTATTATTCATTCCTCCTCCATTCGTATCGCACTGCATCATTGGATGTACCTGCGAAGAACCACACAAACGATCAATTTTCTTACTTAAAAGTTCTACCTGATTTGATAGCATGGTTACTGCGTCGATGTTGAAAACACTAGCGGCTTTTGTTGGCTTTGTCATCTCCTCTATAAACTCATAAGCCGCTTCAGGGTTCCACCGGTGGCTGAATCAATCAACTGCCCAGTTGAGGGGTTCACACCATTGTAAAAGGTTTGAATCTGTAGCCACAAAGGTAACCCATGGTGAGGGCATCTCCTTAATAGATCCTTATATCTCTCCCATGTATCGTAGAGTATTTCTAGATCCATCTGTACAAAAGAAGAAATATCATTCCTCAACTTAGCCATTTTAGCCGGCGGAAAATATTTTAACAAAAAGTTTTCGGTCATTTGATCCTATGTAGTGATTGATCCTCGTGGTAACGAGTTCAACTATTTTGCTTTGTTTCTCAATGAGAAGGGAAACAACTGAAGGGAATGGCATCATCAGAAATGCCATTAATTTTGAAAGTGTCGCAGAATTCCAGAAAATTTGCCAAGTGATTGTTTGGATCCTCATCCTGCAAACCATCAATTTGAACAAATTGCTGAATCATCTGTATAGTGTTAGGTTTCAGTTCAGAATTATTTGCAGCAATAGTAGGTCTAACAATACTTGATTTAGTTCCTATTAGATTAGGTTTAACATAATCATACATAGTACGAGGAAGAGAATTTTGATTCACCAGATTTGCGGCAACCATAGGAGGTAGCGGATTATTATCAGCCATCTCTTCGGTAGTATTGGGTTCGCCTTCTTGCTCTTCTTCTATGTATTGTAGGCTTCGCCTTATTTCTCTTTGGTTTTTGTGAACTGTACTTTCAATTTCACTGTAAAAAAGTAATGATCCTGATGGGTTCCTTCTATTCATAAACTAAAAGTTCCTGCCAGAAGCAAAGGAAAGGAAAAGTTAGTAATCTAAAAAAAAAATTGCAAATAAAAAAAATAAGAATGGCTAAAGTAATAAAAATTTAGTGTTCCTAATATCTTAGTCCCCAACAACGGCGCCAAAAACTTGACTGGCTCGAAACTAAATAATATTTTGACAAAGGCAAGCGCACCTATCGAACAGTAGTATAGTTACGGTAAGTCCGGAATATTGTATCCTCAAGGACTAAAATTACTAGTAATAACTATCTTTTTATTATCTAGCCTAGTAATTAAGGAGATTTATTTTTAATCTAAAATTTACTAACTAATTTAACTAACTAAATGACTATGAACGTGACAGAGAGTGAATTGGGAAAATGCTTTTAGACAAATTATATGAGATAGGCAATACCTAAGGAAGAATCCACCTAGACTTCACTTAATTACTTTTGATCCATATGATTTATTCACTTGACTTAATCCGTAAAAATCCCTAATTTATGTTAATATCTCTTTCAAGACTAAAAACAACTGACTCTAGGTTGATTAATTGAAATCTCTTTCTAATTAAAACCCCTATTGTCACATTAACTCGATCTATGGATCCCTTTATTAGATTTGACTCTAATCCGGCAGATTTATGTCGCCCTCTTTCTAGGGTTGCAATCAACTCCGCTTAATTGTGTTGATCTACTCTTAAACAGGGACTTTTACTCCACTGAATAAGCACATTTGACTTGAATTAATAACTTGAATTATCAAAACAAGAATAAGAACTCACAATTAAGAATAAGAACAAGTATTTATCTTATAAATCAAATAATAATAAGATCTGTCTTAGGTTTCATCCCCTTAGGTATTTAGGGAATTTAGTTCATACTGATATAGGGAAACATCTTAAAACAAGGAAAACAACAAAACATAAGAAAACCCAAAAAATTCTCAAGAACTTGATGGGAGATCTTTAGTCTTGATGCAGATCCTTTTCCTAAGCTGTCCCCGACGGCTGCCTTGGAGTATTTTCTGCCTTCTACTCGACGTCCTATCGACCTCTTCTTTAAGTTTCCCCCTAGGGTGTTTATATAGGCTTTTGAAATGCCTTTCTTGACCCATAAGTAACCTTTTTCGAATAGAATTAAACCAGGGGTCGGTAGGGACACACCCGTGTTGGACTCCTTCGATTCTACTCCTATCACACGGCCGTGTGATCTGCCCGTGTGCGATGTTCTAGGCTGTGTTTGATCCTGCTCGTAACACACTACCGTGTTCAATTGGTCCAAGTCATGTTGATTTCCTAGGTAAGCCCATTTTGCCCCTTTTTGGCCCATTTCTTGTTCTTTTCAACTCCCTAAGCTCTCCTGAGTGTAAAACATGAAATTAAAGGATTAAGAGCATTGAATTCATCAAATCTAATGAAAATACATCCAAAAGTAAGCCAAGCATAGGGTTAAAATATGTGTAAATTATGGTTTATCAACGTGTGGTCCACACGGCCATCTCGCACGCCTGTGTGGACTATATTTAGGCCATGTCTCTGTCGATTTTTGGGGTTTTTAAGCTCCAAGATCCACACGACCATGGACACGCCCGTGTGTCCAGGCCTTGTGGGTTTTAAAACACATTAATATCATACAATATAATTAGTAAATTGGGCATGTTAATGCTCGGGTTGCCTCCTGAGAAGTGCTTATTTAGAGTCTAAGCTCGACTTACCTTGTTTTCACTCAGTTACGGCTGTTTGCAGAGTCAAAACTCCTCTTTCTTGCTATCAATTCTATTATCAACATACGGTTTGAGTCGAGTAGTATTTACCTTAAAAGTGTCGAAATTAGAATGAGTTACCTCGACTGTCCCGTATGGAAAGACATTGAGTACTGTAAAAGGAGTTGCTCCGTTTGCGTTAAGCTCTGAAGTGGTTATTCGAGGATTGGTTTCATCTAACAGTACCTGGTCCCCAACCTTGAAGTGATTCGTTCCCTCCATAAGCTCATTATGGAGTTGCTTCGATTTTGCTTCGTGTATTCTTGGTTTCTCTTTGCCATATGTCCTCCATTTGTCTAGTTCATCGATCTGAAGCCTTCGTTCCTCATGAGCCGTTTTGTGTTCGTCGCTGATAAACTGTAATATATACATATTTTAATCCCACATTTGGCATACTTTTGGATGATTTATCTCTTAAAGATGCTCCTAATCCTCTAATTTCATGTTTTATACTTAGAAGAGCATAGGAGGATGAAAAGAAAAAAAACGAGCCACAAACGGAGAAAATGGGCCAAAGTAAGATATCCACACGGCCTGGAGTTCACCACATGACCGTGCCACTTTAACACACTTGAACACGGTTCTAGGCTCGATTCACATGGGCGTGTGCCAGGGGCGCGACCCTACCGTGACCTATTTTAATTCCACTCAAAAAAGGATACTTAGAGGCAAAGAAAGATATTCCGAAAGCCTAGATAAACACCCTAGAAGGCAACTTAAAAGGGGGTGTTCGAGAGTTCGATAGAAAGCCTCTGTCAGGGTTTTTGACAGGAGCAAAGCTAGAGAGAGCTGAAATTAGGGAATTACTCGAAGCAAGCCAGTTGATCCATCTCAGAAGCCGAAATCACACTCAAGACTAAGGATCTTCCCTTCAATTTCTTTCAGGGGGTTTTAGGGTTTTTCTTTATGTTTTGTTATTTAATTTCTTCTGAGATGTATTCTTTTATAAACATGAACTAAACCCCTAAAATACTTGAGAGGGATGAAACCTAAGACGGATCTTGTTATTGTTTTCTGAACTGTATGATAAATACTTGATTTGTTCTTAATTATGTGTTCTTAATTCTTGTGTTAATATTTCAGGATATTAATTCAAGTAATGATGTGCTTATTCAGAGGAGCAAAAGTTCCTGTTCAAGAGTAGATCTAGCATAGTTAAGCGGAGTTGATCGCACTCCTAGAAATAGGACGACAAAAATCTACCAAATTACGGTCAAACCTAATATAGGAGTCTATAGATCGAGTTAATGCAACACTAGGGGTTTTAATTAGAAAGAGATTTCAATTAATCAACCTAGGGTTAGACGTTAGTAGCCTCGAAAGAGGTATTAATATAAATTAGGGAATCCTATGGATCAAGTCAAGTGAATAAATCGTCTAGTTCAGAGTTAAATAACAAGTGAAGTCTAGGTGGATTCTTCCTCGGCTATTGTCTTAATCAATTGGTTTCTTCAAAAGTATTTTCCTAATTCATTCTCTGTGCCTTGGCATCCTTAGATTAGGAGTTAGTTAGATAACATCAATCCCTTTTATTTTAGGCTAAATAATAGAAAGAAAGTTAGTACTAGTACTTTTGGTTCCCTTGGGTTCGACATTCCGGTCTTGCCACTAAGCTATACTACTGTTCGATAGGTGCGCTTGCCTTAATCGTGGTGATAGTTAGTTTTTAGGCTCGATCATTCTTTTTATAAATATTAAAGCTTTCAGATCACCATCAAGTTTTTGGCGCCGTTGCCGGGGAACTGAAATATTAGGAACACTTAATTTTTATTACTTTAGCCATTTTTCTTTTATTTATTTATTTACATCTAATTTTTATTTTTAGTTTTCTGATCTCTGTTTTATTTTGCTTCTGATAGGTTTTTCTAGTTTATGACTAGAAGGAACCCGTCAGGACCCTTAATTTTTGACAGCGATACAGAAGGTACCATTCGCAGAATCCGCAGAGAAATAAGGCGAAGCCTACAATACATAGAAGAAGAGCAAGAGGGTGAAACCAATACTATCGAAGAGATGGCTGACAACAATCCGTTACCCCCTGTGGTTATCGCAAATCCAGTGAATCAAAATCCTGCTCCTCGTACTATGTATGATTATGCTAAATCTAATTATACAGGAACTGGGTCAAGTATTGTTAGACCTGCTATTGCTGCAAATAATTTTGAATTGAAACCTAATACTATATAGATGATTCAACAATTTGTTCAGTTTGATGGTTTGCAGGATGAGGATCCAAATAATCACTTGGCAAATTTCCTAGAAATTTGTGACACCTTTAAAATAAATGGTGTTTCTGATAATGCCATTTCTCTTCGGTTGTTTCCCTTTTCGTTGAGGAAAAAAGCTAAACAGTGGTTGAACTCGTTACCACGAGGATCAATCACTACATGGGATCAGATGACCGAAAATTTTTTGTTAAAATATTTTTCGCCAGCTAAAATGGCTAAGTTGAGGAATGATATCTCTTCTTTTGTGCAGATGGATTTAGAGACACTTTACGATGCATAGGAGAGATACAATGATTTATTGAGAAGGTGCCCTCACCATGGGTTACCCTTGTGGCTACAGGTTCAAACCTTTTACGACGGTGTGAACCCCTCAACCAGGCAGTTGATCGATTCAGCCGTTGGTGGAACCTTGATACGTTGATGCCAGGTGCCAGATTAACTTACTGTTTCTTGAAGCTCTTTCGTAGATGCCAAATTCAAGGAAATTTTTAAAAGAGCTTTTGACAAACAAATGAAGGTTAGATGATACGTTGCATGTGGAGCTAAATGCAGTGTGCTCAGCAATTTTGCAAAATAAACTACCACAAAAATTAAAAGACCCAGGGAGTTTTACAATTCCATGTTTAATTGGTAGTTTATCTGTTAATAATGCTTTAGCAGATTTAGGGGCAAGCATCAATGTTATTCCTTATAAAATGTTTAAACAGCTAAGTCTAGGGAAACCCAAACAAACTAGGATGAGCATTCAATTAGCTGATAAAACTATTAGAATTCCTAGGGGTATAATTGAAGATGTACTAGTACAGATTGACAAATTCATATTCCCAGTAGACTTTTTCGTTTTAGACATGGATGAGGACAATAATATTCCTTTAATTTTAGGAAGACCCTTTTTAGCAACTGCTAGAACTAAAATTGATGTTGGTACAGGTGAACTTATACTTCGCGTAGGTGACGAAACAATTACTCTTTAGGCTCTTGACTCGTCTAGGACATCAAGTAGTCCAGGTGAAAACATCAACTCTACTAATGACCACTTGGTTCCACCTTCTTTACAGGAAACACCATGAAACTACACAACTGAGCCAAATCCTAGACCTCATGCCAACAAGGAAATAATTCATGAGGAACGAAGGCTTCAGATCGATGAACTAGACGAGTGGAAGACACATTTCAAGGAGAAATTAGGAACACACAAAGCAGAACCAAAGCAAAACCATGTCAAACTTAAGGATGAGCCAAACCAATTTAAGATCGGAGATCAGGTATTGTTAGAAAAAACAGACCCTCGGATCGCCACTTCAGACCTTGATACAAACGAAGAAATCCCTTTTGAGGTACTGAATATCTTCCCATATGGGACAGTAGAGGTAACTAATCCTAAGTTCGGCACTTTTAAGGTAAACCCTACTTGACTCGAACCATATAGTAATAATAGAACTGATAGCAGGGGTGAGGAGTTTCAACTCCTCAAACCACCATGAATGTGCGAATGAGATGTAAGTCTAGCTTAAGACTTTAAACGAGCGCTTCTCGGGAGGCAACCCGAGCACTAACCCTATTAATTTCTATATTTTTATTTTTATTTTTTACTTTTTGCACCTAACTACAAACTAACCAAATTAACTAAACATAGGTTTCCTTACCACACGGCCTTACACACGAGCGTGGCCGTGGCCGTGGCCGTGTGGACACCATGGATTTACACACGGTATGGTAGAGATCGTACGAACTAAGGACAAAAAATCTCCAAACCACGAGCGGCGATAAAATGCCACGGCCGTGCGATACGATTGTGGTTGATACTGATTTATCAACATGGGTGTGATGACCACTACACAGGCGTGGGAGAAACGAACGAAGCACAACACGGCTGTGCGATACGGCCGTATGACCCAACACACCCATGGTACACGGGCGTGGGAGGCAACCAGATTTTTATTCTCTATTTAAAACCTCCTTTCTTCTCACTTACTTCCCAAGTTCTTCCTCTTCCAAACCCTAACTGTCACATTTCTTCCTCTTTCTTTCATCTTCCCCCTTTCATTTTCCTTTTTCCCTTTTTCCTCACTCTTTCTATACACCACCATTACCATGTCGAAGAAGCGAAAGGAGCCTAGCATGGTCTCCCCGTGCATAATTACTCTTCATAAGTTCATGCTGGCAGCTTCATTCACCCAACAACACAAGGATCGTTAAAGCCGTTCATTTTTTCTTTTTATTTTCTCTTCTCCTTTATTTTCCTTCCCTTTTTGTTTCTTGTGCTTAATTTATATTATTATATTTTAATTTCTATCATTTAGGTTCAAAAGGCTGTTAGGGAATCACCACACCACGACCATAGCAGTCACCCCCATATCGTGAACCATTTAACCGTAACGACTTTAAAGTCCATTGATCTTTTCTTTTAATTTTCTTTTAATTTTTACACTCTTTCTCTTTCTTTTTCTTGTCTTTAAATACGTAATTAGTATATTTTGAATTATCCTTATTATTTCATGGCTATTTCTTCACGAGTTACCCAATTTCTTCATCTAGTGCAGTGATTGTTGGCGGCCACCATACCACCACCAGAGACGCCTCCTCCAACTTATCTTACACCTCCGAATCAAGTTTCTACACTTCCAACTCAAGGAATCCATCCAAAATTCAGGAAGTTTCACTTCTCCCTTTCTCTTTTAATATAATTAATCTCTAGAATATCTATCTTTGTATATTGAGGGCAATGTACATCTTAAGTGTGGGGGGTGAATTTTAAGACCTAACTTTTTTCATTATTCTCAAATCCCTGAATTTTGTTGAACAAATTCTAATTGATTTATGATTTTTATTGATATGTCTTGAATTAAAACATAGGTAGCTGTGCATTGATTGTTTAAACTTGAAGGCTTTAGAGAATCAAGCATGATGAGTTGATTTTTGAAAATTAAAAATTTGCTAGGTTGTTTCCCCAAATTTAGGTTTTATCTTGAAGTTTGAAATTCACAGGGTTGACATCAAAAACCATAAATTTTGTGAGATCTTGAGCCTTTAGAGCATACATTCTTTCGTTCTCACTTTTATTGTTGTTGCTTTGAGTGAGTTAATATTGATCTGTTATTCTAGAACTTGCTTCGATTATACATGTCGACACCATATTTTTGACTTGATATACTGAGATGATAAAGGCACCTAGGATTTAACCCACTTATTTCCCAAAAGGCCTACCTCCATAATAGACCCTTAGTGAACCCCATTGAGCCTAACAATCCATTCATTGATTTACCCTTAATATTAACCCCCCAAGACTTACTTTTTCTGATTCATTAAGAATTTTTCCTATTAACCTTTTTATCGAGATTTGATTTGAGAAGTTGTCTAACTATGTTTTCCATTTCAAGTTGTTAAATTCTTATACCTGATTTGTTCTTAAAAAATACTAATATCTTGAAAGTATATCCATTATTAGTTCTATTTTATGAGCTTAAATAGTAGATCTTACATCTTTAGAAGCAGCTCGTATTATTAAGTCCATTTTTTTCTAGTTCGGTAATTGATCAATTCAATCTCGATTCTAACCTCCTCTTTCAGCCTGTGACCATACCCCCTATCTAAGCCACGTTACAACCCTTTCTAAAGACCTTTTGATCGATGTATCATCTCAATTTATAGTGGTGGAGATTTGATTTTCATGCAAGCCTATGGTAATAACTTTTTATGTTGACTATTGAGTGCTTAATTTCTTATCCCTTAAACACTTCGGGTGATTTGAGTGAATCCTTATTGAGGACGTTAACTCTGTGATATTTTGAATCAAAGGTGATTACTTAGATAAGGGGGAATACCTATGTTTTCATGAATAAAATACTCAACTTGGATTGTTTGAAACTCTGATGTTCTTTTAGTTGAATTCTCGATGTATGATTACCTATGGATTATTTCGAAACATCACTGATAGGAATTATAAATTGAGAAGAATGAATTTTAATTGTGAGTTGAGGATTTAGCTTGAGGACAAGAAAATGCTTAAGTGTGGGGGTATTTGATAAACCGTAATATATACATATTTTAATCCCATATTTGGCATACTTTTGGATGATTTATCTCTTGAATTGTGGAATTTGATGCTGCTAATCCTCTAATTTCATGTTTTATACTTAGGAGAGCATAGGAGGATGAAAAGAACGAAAAACGGGCCAAAAACGGAGAAAATGGGCCAAAGTAAGAAATCCATATGGCATGGAGTTCGCCACACAGCCGTGCCACTTTAGCAGACTCGAACACGGTCCTGGGCTCGATTCACACGGGCGTATGCCACGGGCCTGTCCCTGTCGTGACTTGCTTTAATTCCACTCGAAAATGGATACTTAGAGGCAAAGAAAGACATTCTAAAAGCCTATATAAACACCCTGGAGGGCAACCTAAAAAGGGGTGTTTGAGAGTTCAACAAAGGCCTCGGTCAGGGCGTTTGACAGGAGCGAAGCGAGAGATAGCTGAAATTAGGAAATTACTACAAGAAAGCCAGTTGATCCACCTTAGAAGCCGAAATCACGCTCAAGACTAAGGATCTTCCCTTCAATTTCCTTAAGGGGTTCTAGGGTTTTTCTTTATGTTTTGTTATTTAATTTCTTCTGAGATGCATTCTTTTATAAACATGAACTAAACCCCTCAAATACCTGAGAGGGATGAAACCTAAGATAGATCTTATTATTGTTTTCTGAACTGTATGATAAATACTTGATTTGTTCTTAATTATGTGTCTTAATTCTTGTGTTAATATTTTAGGATATTGATTCAAGTATTGATGTGCTTATTCAGAGGAGCAAAAGTCCTTGTTTAAGAGTAGATCTAGCATAGTTAAGCGAAGCTGATCGCACTCCTAGAAATAGGACGACGAAAATCTGCTGGATTAGGGTCAAACCTAATATGGGAGTCTATAGATCGAGTTAATGCAATACTAGGGGTTTTAATTAGAAAGAGACTTCAATTAATCAACCTAGGGTTAGACATTAGTAGCCTCAAAAGAGGTATTAATATAAATTAGGGAATCCTACGGATCAAGTTAAGTGAATAAATCGTCTAGTTTAGAGTTAAATAACAAGTGAAGTCTAGGTGGATTCTTCCTTGGGTATTGTCTTAATCAATTTGTTTTCTCAAAAGTATTTTCCTAATTCATTCTCTTTGTCTTGGCATCCTTAGATTAGGAATTAGTTAGATAACATCAATCCCTTTTATTTTAGGCTAAATAATAGAAAGAAAGTCAGTACTAGTATTTTTGGTTCCCTTGGGTTCGACATTTCGGTCTTGTCACTAAGCTATACTACTGTTCGATAGGTGTGCTTGCCTTAATCGTGGCGATATTTAGTTTTTAGGCTCAATCATTCTTTTTATAAATATTAAAGCTTTTAGACCACCATCAGTCGCATAAGATAGAATGTGGCTCTATCACTTTCTTTCTAGGGATTTCCTGCAAAGAAGTTTGAGCCACAACGTTACTCACATTAACAGAACTCGTAAAATTATCTCAATTACTAGATATCCTAATAGAATCACGAACTTGGAGTTTAATCATGTCATCAACTACACGAAGTGTCAACTCACCTGTGCCAACATCAATGATAGTTCTAGCAGTAGTTAAAAAGGGTCGTCCTAAGATTAAAGGTGTGTCAATATCCTTATCCATGTCTAGAACAACAAAGTCAACTGGGAATATAAATTTATCGATTTTTACAAGCCTCAACAATTCCCCTAGGAAATCTAATAGTTTTATCTGCTAGTTGAATGCTCATCCTAGTTTGTTTAGGTTTCCCAAGACTTAGTTGCTTAAACATTTTATAGGGCATGACGTTAATACTCGCCCCTAAATCAGCCAAGGCATTGCTAACATCTAAACTACCAATTAAACAAGGAAGAGTAAAACTCCCTGGATCCTTTAATTTGTTGGGTAGTTTATTCTGTAAAATGGATGAACAGACTGCATTTAGCTCCACGTGCGACGCATCATCTAACTTCCATTTGTTTACTAAAAGCTTCTTTAAAAATTTAACTGAGTTAGGCATCTACGGAAGAGCTTTAATAAACGGTAAGTTAATATGTAACTTTTTTAAGAGTTTAAGAAATTTACAAATTGCTCATTGGTATGGTATTTCTTTGTCGCGTTAGAATATGGCATACGAGGTTTATGCTCTTTACTTACCGGTTTTTGTGCACTGTGACTTACCTCAACCTTACCATCACTTACCACAGGTTCTTGCCTTAGTTCTGGTTTAGGTTTTACTAACCCTTCTTCGTCGCATACAGTGATGGCATGGAGTTTCTCCCTTGGGTTAGGTTCGGTATTACTCGGGAAACTACCTTGTGGTCGTTCTAAGATCAACTTGGCAAGCTGACCTATTTGGTTCTCGAGCCCTTGAATCGACGCTTGCTAATTTTTAAGTGTTGTTTTGGTGTTTTAAAAATGAGTTTCTGACACTGAAACGAATTTTGTTACCATCAATCTTTTTTTTTAAGAGCTCTATCCAGTTTGATAACATGGTGACAAGGTCGAGGTTGAAAACACCGGTGGCTTTTGTCGGCTTTGTTCTCATGACTTGCCACTGATTGTTATTCAGTGACATCTCCTCTATAAACTGATAAGCCACTTCAGGTGTTTTGTTATTTAGAGTACCACCGACGACTGCATCGATTAGTTGCCTAGTTAAGGGGTTCAAACTGTTGTAAAAGGTTTGAACCTATAGTTGTAAAGGTAACCCATGGTGAGGGCACCTTCTTAATAAGTCTTTATACCTCTGTCATGCATCGTAAGGAGTTTCTAAATCCATCTGCATAAAAGAAGAGATATCATTCCTCAACTTTGTCGTTAAAAATATTTTAATAAAAATTTCTCAATCATCTATTCCAAGTTGTGATAGAACCTCATGGTAACGAGTTCAACCACTGTTTAGCTTCATTCCTCAATGAAAAAAGGAATAACCGAAGGTGAATGTCATCATCAGAAACGCCATTAATTTTGAAAGTTTCGTAGAATTCTAAAAAGTTAGCCAAATGAGTATTTGGGTCCTCATCCTGCAAACCATCAAACTGAACAAACTGTTGAATCATTTGAATAGTGTTACGTTTCAGTTCAAAATTATTTGCAGCATTAGCATGTCTAACAATGCTCGATTTAGCCCCAGTTAAATTGGGCTTAGAATAACCATACATAGTACGATGAGCATGATTTTGATTCACCAGATTTGTGACAACCACAGGAGGTAGCGGATTGTTATCATCCATCTCCTCGGTAATATGGATATCATCCTCTTGCTCTTCCTCTATATACTGTAGACTTCACCTTATTTCTCTATAGTTTCTGTGAGCTGTACTTTCAATCTCACTGTCAAAAAGTAATGGTCCTGACGAATTCCTTCTAGTCATAAACTAAAAAAAATTCCTGCCAGAAGTAAATAAAAGAAAAATTAGTAAATTAAAATAAAAACACAAATAAATTGCAACAAATAAAAATGGCTAAAGTAATAAAAATTAAGCATTCCTAATATCTTAGTTGATAAACTATAACATCTCGATTTTGGCCCTAGTCAAAATAGTGGTACGAGACCACAAATCCAAGGTTTATGTATGAGTTTTGAGGTTTATGATATGCATGCATGCTTGTGTGAAAGTTTCATGAAGCAATTTTGTGAAATTGTGGTTGAATTGTCCAAAAGGACTAAATTGCAAAAGTTGCAAAATGTGAGATTATGATTTCATTTGAGTTGATTATGGATGAGTTGAATGAGTGCATGTTGTGTATGATATAAGGGTGAGAAGGGCTTAGCAAATAGCTTTGTACTTGTCCATATGGAAAGACACACGGGCGTGTGTCTAGACCATGTGTGACACACGGTCAGCCCACGAACGTGTGACTTGGCCTTGTGTCCCCTGCATGTTAACATTTCAAGTCAGATTAGACCATGGACTAGCCACACAGGCGTGTGTATAGGCCGTGTGGGTTTAATCAGTGTTGGTCACGGGCTAGCCACACGGGCGTGTGACTAGGGTTTAACACCGTGTAGATGTAGTCAGGATTCACCACGGTTGTGAATCTTGGGCGTGTGGGTCTATACACGAGAGTGTCTCTTCTTGCACGGGTGTGTTAGTCCTGTACAAAAGAGAAAATTTTAAGGTTCGAAAAAGTTTCGGAATAGTCTCGAGAGACCTCGTGTGTATGAGTGAGGCCTCGTAAGTCGAGAATGAGGTTGTGGAGGTGACTAAAGAGAGTAGTCACGATGAGCCTAAGTGGCAATCAAGTGGTTTTTATTACCGGAATGCCTCGGGCCCGGTTCTGGCGTAGGGGGTGTCATATAAATCGTAATATATACATATTTTAATCCCACATTTGGCATACTTTTGGATGATTTATCCCCTGAATTATTGAATTTGATGCTCCTAATCCTTTAGTTACATGTTTTATACTTAGGAGAGCATAGGAGGATGAAAAGAACGAGAAACGGGCCAAAAAACGGAGAAAATAGGCCAAAATAAGAAATCCACATGGCTTGGAGTTCGCCACACGGTCGTGCCACTTTAGCAGACTCGAACACGGCCCAGGGCTTGATTTGCACGGGCGTGCCACATGGGCGTGTCCCTACCGTGACCTATTTTAATTCCACTCAGAAAAGGATACTTAGAGGCAAAAACAGGCATCCCAAAAGCTTATATAAACACCTTAGAGGGCAACTTAAAGCGAGGTGTTCGAGAGTTTGACAGAAGGCCTCTATCAGGGCTTTTGACAAGAGTAAAGCTAGAGAGAACTGAAATTAGGGAATTACTCGAAGCAAGCCAGTTGATCCATCTCAGAAGCCAGAATCACGCTCAAGACTGAGGATCTTCCCTTCAATTTACTTCAGGGGGTTTTAGGGTTTTTCTTTATGTTTTGTTATTTAATTTCTTCTGAGATGTGTTCTTTTATAAACATGAAATAAACCCCTCAAATACCTGAGGGGATGAAACCTAAGACGGATCTTGTTATTGTTTCCTAAACTATATGATAAATACTTGATTTGTTCTTAATTATGTGTTCTTAATTCTTACTTTAATATTTCAGGATATTGATTCAAGTAATGATGTGCTTATTCAGAGGAGCAAAAGTCCCTATTTAAGAGTAGATCTAGCATAGTTAAGCGGAGTTGGTCGCACTCCTAGAGATAGGACGATGAAAATCTGCCGGATTAGGGTCAAACCTAATATGGGAGTCCATAGGTCGAGTTAATGCAACACTGGGGGTTTTATTTAGAACGAGATTTCAATTAATCAACCTACGGTTAGACATTAGTAGCCTCGAAAGAGTTATTAATATAAATTAGGGAATCCTACGGATCAAGTCAAGTGAATAAATTGTCTGGTTCAGAGTTAAATAACAAGTGACGTCTAGGTGGATTCTTCCTCGGGTATTGTCTTAATCAACTGATTTTCCCAAAAGTATTTTCCCAACTCATTCTCTGTGTCTTAGCATCCTTAGTTTAGTAATTAGTTAGATAAATACCAATCCCCTTTATTTTAGGCTAGATAATAAAAAGAAAGTTAGTACTAGTACTTTTGGTTCCTTTGGGTTCGACATTCCTGTCTTGTCACTAAACTATTCTACTGTTCGATAGGTACGCTTGCCTCAATCGTGGTGATAGTTAGTTTCTAGGCTCGATCATTCATTATATAAATATTAATACTTTCAGACACGATCATTAGTCCCTAGCAACGACGCCAAAAACTTGATGGTCTCAAAACTAACTAAAAATTTGACAAAGGCAAGCGCACGTATCAAACAATAGTATAGCTATGGTGAGTCCGGAATATTGTATCCACAAGAATTAAAAGTACTAGTAATAACTATCTTTCTATTATTTAGCCTAATAATTAAGGGAATTTGTTTTTATTTAAAACTAACTAATTAACTATGAACGCGACAGAGAGTGAATAAAGTAATTGAATAAACCAATGAATTAAGACAATACCCAAGGAAGAATCCACCTAGACTTCACTTATTATTCTGACTCTGAATTAAACGATTTATTCACTTGCCTTGATCCATAGAAATCCCTAAATTATGTTAATATCTCTTTTGAGACTAAAAACAACTGACCCTAGGTTGATTAATTGAAATCTCTTTCTAATTAAAACCCCTATCGTCGCATTAACTCGATCTATGGATTCCCTTATTAGATTTGACTCTAATCCGGTAATTTTATGTCATCCTATTTCTAGGGTTGCAATTAACTTCGCTTAATTAGCTAGATATTCTCTTAAACATGGCCTTTTGCTCCACTGAATAAGCATATTAAACTTGAATTAATATCTTGAAAATATTAAAGCAAGGGTTAAGAACACATAATTAAGAACAAGAACAAGTATTTATCATGTAATTCAGATAATTAAATAATAAGATTCATCATAGATTTCATCCTTCCTAAGTATTTAGGGAGTTTAGTTCATAACGTAAAAGGAAAACATCTCAGAATCAAGAAAACAACAAGACATAAAGAACCCCAAAACTTCTAAGGAACTTGATGGCGATCTTTAATCTTGGAGTGAATCTGCTTCCGAGACGAATCTGACGGCTTCCTTTGAGTAATTTCTTCGTTCTACTCTGCGTGCTCCCTTAGGTGTTCTTATGGTGTGTATTTATAAACTTCAGAATGCCTAAAAACCTTAAAAATTAGCTTTTTCCGCGTAAAAATGAAATAGGGTGCGACAGAGACACGGTCGTGTGATCAACCCGTATAAGAAGGCACAGGTCGTGTACAAGTTTGCATGGCTCTCGATCGACATGGGCTGGAACATGGGTGTGTGTCCAGCCCGCGTGGTTCACACAGATATGTGCTCAGCCCGTGTGGTACGGGCTTGGCCGTGTGGATCCTTGAGATGGCCCATTTTATCTTATTTTGGCCTGTTCTCTATTCCATTCACTTCCCTATGCTCTCCTAAAGAAACATGAATTTAAAGGATTAGGAGAATTGAATTCATAAAATTGTATAATAAAACATCCAAAAACACGTTAAGTTTGGGATTAAAAAATGTGTTACTTTTATGGTTTATCACCATGGCTCTTTGATACATTGCTGATAAACCGTAATTATAACATATTTTAATCCCACATTTAGTATGCTTTTGGATGATTTATCCCTTGATTTATGTAAAAAGGTGCTTTTAATCCTTTCTTTTCATGTCTTATACCCAGGAAAGCACCCGAGGATGAAAAAAACATTAAACGGGCCCAAACGGAGTAATTGGACCTTAGCATAGAATCGACACGGCCTGGCCCAAATCCCACACGGTTGTGCCTCGCCGATTACCTAGAGCATGGCCTGACCCCTGACTTACACGGCCGTGCCTCAAAGTAGAAATTCAAACACGGCTTGAAGTCGATCCACACAGGCGTGTGCCATGGTCGTGCCCCTATCGCTGGAATGAGTAATTTCAGTAGGAAAAGGATACTTAGGGAGAAAGAATCGTATTCCAAAGAGCCTATATATATCTCCTAAGTGCCACCCTTGAGGGGGCGTCGAGCTAGGCCAAGAAGCTAAGCCAGAAAGGTCAGAATTGTGGGAACCGCTCGATGTTATCCAGTTGATCCATCCCAAGAAGTCGGAATTATACTCAAGACGGCAGAATTCTCTTTCAATTCCTTCAGGGAGTTTTAGGGATTTGTTATGTTTTGTTTTATCTTTTCTCTTGAGATGTTTTCTTTATTCATTATGAACTAAACCCCTCAGATACCTGAATCTTGTTGTTTGATTTTTGAGTTATATGATAAATACTTAGTTTGTTCTTAATTATGCATGCTTAATCCAAATCTGATGTGCTTAGATGGAGGAGGAATTGACCCTGCTTAAATGTAGATCTAACGAAATTAAGCAGAGTTGATCGAACGTCTAGAGATAGGGTTACGAGATTTTACCGAATTAGGGTGAAACCTAATATGGGAATCCATAGATCGATTTACTGCTATTTTAGGGGGTTATTATAAGAGAACAAGAGTTCCACTAATTAACCTAGGGTTAGACGTTATTCGCCTCGAGAGAGGGTTTAATATACGTTAAGGAGTCCTACGGATCAAGCTAAGTAAATAAATCATATGATTCAGGGTTAGATAACATGTGAAGTCTAGGTGAATTCTTCCTGAGGGTATCGTCGTGATCAATTGAGTTTTTCTTCAAGTTATTTTCCAATTCGTTCTTTTTATCTTAGTTATTAGCTTAGTTGTCGTTAACTTAGATTAAAACAACTGCACCTTATTTTTAAGGCTAAATAATAAAAAGAAAGTTAGTATTAATACTTTTAGTTCCTTTGGGTTCGACAATCCGGTCTTGCCTAAGATATACTACTGTTTGATAGGTACACTTGCTTTTAATCGTAGTCAGAGTTAGTTTCCAGGTTCGAACATTCTTTTATAAATTTTAAAGCTCTGATTTCAGCGATCAGTTGCTCCCTCATTTTTCAGTCCAAATGGCATCACCTTATAGCAAAATGTTCCCCACAAGGTTACGAATATGGTCTTCTCCATGTCTTTAGGATGCGTCTTCATTTAGTTGTATCCCGAGAAACCATCTATGAATGAAAATAGTGAATAACCTACCTTTTGTATTTTGGGCTGGCTTTGTTCAAATCCTTGTAGTCTATGCACATTCGTACTTTCCTATCTTTTTTAGGGACGGGGATGATATTAGCTACCCATTCTAAGTATTTAACAACTTGTGAGAAACCAACATTGAATTGCTTCTTGACCTCCTCTTCTATTTTTGGAAAAACGTTGGGCCTCATCCTTTGGAGCTTCTGTTGAACTAGTTTACACTCTTCCTTTATAGGGAGCCGGTGTATGACGATATCAGTACTTAACCCGGGCATGTCTTGATATGACCATGCGAAGTGATCGCTGTAAATCAGAGCTTTAAAATTTATAAAAGAATGATCGAACCTGAAAACTAACTCTGACAACAATTAAAGGCAAGTGTACCTATCGAACAGTAGTATAGCTTAGGCAAGACCAGATATCGAACCCAAAGGAACTAAAAGTACTAAGACTAACTTTTTTTTTATTATTTAGCCTTAAAAATATAGTGAAGTTGCTTTAAACTATATTGACGAAGACTAAACTAAGGACACAAAGACAAAAAAAGGACGAAGAGGAAAATAACTTTGAAGGAAAACTCAGTTGATTACGACGATACTCTCAGGAAGAATCCACCTAGAATTCACTTGTTATCTGACCCTAAATTATATGATTTCTTTACTTAGCTTGATCCGTAAGACTCCCTAACCTATATTAAACCCTCTCTCGAGGCGAATAACATCTAACCCTAGGATAATTAGTGGAACTCTCGTTTGTTTATAATAACCCCCAAGGATAGCAGTAAATTGATCAATGAACTCCCATATTAGGTTTCACCCTAATCCGGTAAAATCTCGTAACCCTATCTCTAGGCGTTCGATCAACTCCGCTTAATTATGTTAGATCTATTCTTAGGCAGGGTCTATTTCTCCTCCACCTAAGCACATTAGATTTGGATTAAGCAACATAATTAAGAACAAACTAAGAAATTATCATTTAACTTAGAAATCAAATAACAAAATTCATCTAGGTTTCATCCCCATCAGGTATCTGAAGGGTTTAGTTCATAATGAATAAAAAGAACATCACAAGGGAAAAGATAAAACAAAACATAAGAAAACCCGAAAACCCCCTGAAGGAATTGAAGGAGAATTCCGCCGTCTTGAGTATAATTCCGGCTTCTTGGGATGGATCAACTGGCTATCCTTGCGTTATTCCCTAACTCTGACCTTCTCGGCTTGGCTCCTTGGCCTAGCTTTGACACCTTTTCAAAGGTGGTACTTAGGGGATATATATAGGCTCTTGGAATGCGAATCTTTCTCCCTAAGTATCCTTTCTTGACTAAAATTGCTCATTCTGACGATAGAGGCACGGCCATGGAACACACCCGTGTGAATCGAGACTAGACCGTGTTCAGATTTCTAACTTGAGGCACAGTCGTGTGAGGCAAAGTTGAGGCCGTGCTCTATGTGTTCGTCGAGGCACAGCCATGTGGATTTTGGGCCAGGCCCTGTCGATTTCTTGCTAAGCCCCATTTACTCTGTTTTGGTCCCGTTTTGTGTTCTTTTCATCCTCGCTGGGTATAAGACATGAAAGAAAGGATTAAAAGCACCTTTTTATATAAATCAAGGGATAAATCATCCAAAATTAAGCTAAATGTGGGATTAAAATATTTTACTTTTACAGTTTATCAAATACCCCCACACTTAAGCTTTTGCTTGTCCTCAAGCAAAATTCTCAACTTACAATTAAAACGATCTTTCCATGATTCATAATTCCTATCAACAATGCCTTATCCTAATTCATAGATAATTTATACATAGATAGTTCAATTCAAAGATTCCTAAAGATTCAAACAAGATAAGTCATACATTTGTAGCACGAAAACATAGGTGTTTCCCTTCATCTAAATAATTTCCTTTAATTCAAAACCTACAAGGATTGACATACTCACAAAAGATTCACTCAAATCATTCAAAGTGTTTAAGGGTCAAAATTAAGCACTCATTAAGTCGAACCTGAAAAGTTAATCCCATAGGCTTGCCTGAAAATCAAATCTCCACCACTGTAAAATGAGATGATACACAAATCAAAAGGTCTTTAACAGGGTTATAATGGGGCTAGGGTTAAAGGTGTGGATAAAGGCTGACTTAGAGGGTTAGAATCGAGATTGACTTTATAAGTTACCTACTTAAAATTTTCTAAGATAATAATTACATCAACTAAAAATAATAATCCTACTAATACAAGCTTTTCTTTTGAAAATAGACTTAGATTGTGTAAGCTCACTTTTTATACTTACTAATGCTGAATATACTTCGATTTTTTTTTAAGAACAAACTAAAGAAATACAAGGTAATTTTAACTATCAGAATAATATACCTATGTAACTGATCAAATCAAATCTCGATTAAGGGGTAGTCAAAGGAAAGGGTGATAACAAATACAAAGGGTCTTTGGCTTAGTATTAGTAGGTGATCAATAAAAAGGGTTTGTTAGGATCAACGAGGTTCACTAGGAGTCAATTGTAAGGGTAGGCTATTTAGTGGAATTAGTGGGTAAAAACCTAGGTGCCTTTATCATCTCGGTATATCAAATCATAATTGTGGTCTTGACATGTATAATCAAGGCAAGTTCTAGAATAACAGTTCATAGTTGACACACTCATAATCAAGAAGTGAGCATGAAAAGGAATGTATGCTCTATAAGGCTCAAGATCTCACAAAAATTATGGTTGTTTTGACATCAACCTTGTAAATCTCAAACTTCAAAGTAACATTCAAATTCAGGTTAACAACCTAAAATTTTAATTTTTAGAAAATTAGACTTATCATGCTTGATTGCCTAGTATTCTTCAAATTTAATCATCAATGCACAATTAACTATGACTTATTCAAAATCATATCAATAAAAATCACAAATCATCAGAAATTTCATCTTAATTAGTAATATTAGAAAATTTCTTTAAAACAAGATTAAATTCAGGGATTTGAGAATCATGCAAAAAGTTAGGCATTTTTATCCTCAGGGTTTGAGAATAATGCAGAAAGTTAGGTATTTTCTCAAAATAATTATTCACCCCCCACACTTAAGATGTACATTGCCCTTAATGTACAAACATAGATAATAATATTTAAGGGGTAAATCAAAAGAGAAGGGGAAGGAATTATTCCCTGAATTGTGGATGCTTTCCTGGAGGAGTGTCTTTGGTGGCGGTGATGGTCAGTCTGGATGATGAACCTGCGCTAGATGAAGAAATTGGGTAGCACCTTGAAAAGTAGCCAGGATTTATTAAGACCTAATAAAAACAAACTAAATATAAAATTAAAGAAAAATAAACTAAAGGGAAGGAGACTAAGAAGAAAACTAAAATGAAAAGAAAATATTAGTGGATTGTGAAGTCCTTATTGAAGGATGGTTCGCAAGGTGGGTGTGGCTTCTAAGGCTGGGGACATGCTGGCGGTGGCGGAAGTGAAGAGGTTATTGTGGTGGTCGGCGTGATTCCCAAGCAGCCTGGCGAACCTGTCACTAAGAAACTAAATTAAATGAAAATAAATTAAACATAAGATTATTAAAAAAAAGGAGAAATAAAGGAAAGAGGAATGGAAAATAAAAACTAATTGGTCTCAAAGACCCTTGGCTTGGTGTTGAGACGAAGCTGCCGGCAGGAACTCATGTTGATCGGTCTTTGTTAAGGAGCCTATGCTCAGCTTCTTCCGCTTCTTCGACATGATTTTGTGTTGCTCAAGGGTGTTAGAGATTTATAAAGTGCACAATCTGAGAGGGAGGAGAGTGAAAAGCAAAGAAAATAAGGATGAAATCAGGTGGTGGGAAGGGGAAGAAACGTAGGGTTTAAATAAAGGTTTAAATCTGGTGCTTCCCCACGGCCGTGGTCCTAGGGGGTGTCGATGTACACGGCCGCCTCGCACGGCCATGTTATCCAGTGTGTTTGCCACCCCATGCTCGTGCTGCATCACCCACGCCCATGTTTGTCAAATCAGTGGCTTCGTACGGTTTGTAGGCACGGGCGTGTTCTTCCCGTGGTGTGGAAGTCAGTAGCTTCACACGGTTGATGGGCATGGCCGTGCCCATGTGTCGGTGCCCGTGGGGAGGGTGGTTGGATCCGTGACGTTGGGGGGTGGTTGGTCTGAATTGCACGGCCTCTGCCCTGTCACTGTGGCGGTTCCGGTGGTCCACACGACCACGGACACGGCCATGTGTAAGGCCGTGTGGCCTGGATAACTGTACTTCTGATTAGTTTAAAAAGAAAAAATAAAAAGGAAAATAAAGTAAAATGAAAATAAATGCAAAATAAGTGAGGTTAGTACTCGGGTTACCTCCCGAGAAGCCCTCGTTTATAGTCTTCAGCTAGACTTTCCTTGTGTTTGAAAAATTCAGGGAGGTTTGAAGGTTTGAATATCTTCCCTCATGCTTACAATTTTATTTTCATTGTTTTTTTAGGTCGAATAGCATTTATTTTAAAATTGCCAAAAATAGGATTGCTTACCTCGACTGTTTCGTGTGGAAGAACATTGATTACCTTAAAAAGGATTTCTTTGTTTGTGTCAGGGTCTGGAGGGAATGGTCGTGGGTCTGCTTTGGCTGACAATACCTGGTCTGTGACTTTGGACTTGTCTATCTCGTAGAGTGGTTTTGATTCTATTTCCTGTATCCCTAATTTCTCCTTAAAGTGTGTTTTCCACTCGTCTAAGTCATTTATTTGAATCCTTTCCTCCTCGTGAGTTGTTTCTTTGTTGGTACTGAACTGAAGATCAGGTTTAATCGCGCCCTTTTTCGGTGGTTCCTTTGATTTTACTTTGTGTGGTTCAGGTTCTTCTTTGACCTGTGTCTCCCGCTCATCTAATTTATCGACCCTAAGGCTTTGTTCCTCGTGTGCTTCTTTAGCTTGGGGTTCATGTTTCAGCTCAGGTTTTTGTCCTTTTGATTTTTCCTACGATGAAAGTTGAACAAATTGGTTATCATCTCTATTGACTTTCTTACCTTCATCGATTGTTGCCCTGGCCGAGTCAAGAGCTCGAAGACTGATTGATTCGTCACCTACACGAAGTATGAGTTCTCCTGTGGCAACATCAATTTTAGTCTTGGCAGTTGCTAGAAAATGTCTTCCTAAAATTAAGGGAATTGAATTATCCTCATCCATGTCTAAAACAACAAAATCTACTAGGAAAACAAATTTATTGATTTTTACGAGAACATCTTCAATAATGCCCCTAGGAATTCTAACAGTTTTATCAGCTAATTGAATACTCATCCTAGTTTGTTTGGGCTTCCCTAGACCTAGTCGTTTAAACAATGTATAAGGCATGACATTTATGCTTGCCCCTAAATCAGCTAACGCATTATCAATAGTTAAATTACCAATTAAACATGGAATTGTAAAACTCCCTGGATCTTTTAATTTCTGTGGTAGTCTATTTTGTAGGATTGCTGAGCACTTTGCGTTGAGTTCAATGCGTGGCTCTTCGTCTAATTTGCGTTTGTTTGTCAAGAGCTGTCTTAAAAATTTCCTCGAGTCTGGCATCTAAAAAAGAGCTTCATGAAGAGGTAAGTTAATGTGTAATTTCTTTAAAAGTTTAAGAAACTTACCGAACTATTCCTCTGAATCATCTATTTTTAGTGCTTTGGGATAAGGTATGCGAGGTTTGTATTCCTTGATTACTGGTTTTGACTTTTCTTATGCTACCTCTGTTATACCTTCGTCTACCTTACTTTCTGGAATTGGTTTGGGTTCATCTAACTCCTCGCTGTCCTGAGCTGTGATGGCTTGAATTTGCTCCTTTGGATTAATCTTGGTGTTACTTGGTAGACGTCCTTACTGTCATTCTGACATGAGCCGTGTGAGTTGTTCGACTGCATTAGTTACTTCCTTGACCGACTTAGCAATTTCAGTCATTCGGCTCTCGTTGCTTTTAATTGTTCTATCAATATCTTGTAGGTGTTCTTCTGTGTTTGCCGATTTTTTTAGCTCCTCCTCATAGGTTGGTTTCTTTTCTTGTGGATAGGGTTGATTTCGGAAGTTTTGAGGAGGTTGTTGCCTTTGGTTACCTTGGTTGCCTTGACCTCCCCATGAAAAATTTGGGTGGTTCCTCCAACCTGGATTGTAAGTGTTACTATAAGGATTATTATCGGATCGAAAATTATTACCTATATAGTTCATTTGTTCCCTCTCTACTTCCGGCTGGTAGGGTGGGTACTCAGGATTCGCCACGGTTCCACTTGCGTCGCACTTTATGATTGGATGTGCCTGCGAAGAACACAAACTATCAAGCTTTTTATTCATTGTTTCAAGCTGCGTTGATAGCATAGTCATGGCATCGACGTTGAAGACTCCTGCCGATTTTGTCAGTTTGGTCCTTGAAGCTTGCCACTGATAATTGTTTAATGACATCTCCTCAATGAACTCGTAGGCTGCTTCTGGAGTTTTTTTATTCAGGGTTCCACCGGCTGCTGAATCAATCAGTTGTCTCCTTGAGGGGTTGACACCGTTATAGAATGTTTGGACTTGTAGACACAATGGTAAGCCATGGTGTGGGCACATTCTCAAGAGATCTTTGAATCTCTTTAACGCATCGTATAGTGTTTCTAAATCTATCTGCAGAAAAGAAGAGATATCATTCTGTAATTTGGCCGTTTTAGCCGGTGGAAAATATTTCATTAAAAAATTTTCGGTCATTTGATCCCATATGGTGATTGACCTGCGTTGTAACGAGTTTAACCACTTTTTAGCTTTATTTCTCAATGAAAAAGGAAATAACTGAAGACGTATGGCATCATCAGAAACACCATTTATTTTCAAAGTATCACAGAATTCTAAAAAGTTAGCTATATGCATGTTTGGATGTTCGTCCTGCAAACCATCAAATTGAACAAACTTTTGAATCATTTGTATTGTGTTAGGCTTTAATACAAAATTATTAGCAGCTATAGTAGGCCTAACAATACTTGATTCTGCTCCTGTTAAATGCAGTTTCGCATAATCAAACATTGTACATGGAGTGTTGCGTTCCCCCACATCGTGTGGTGGTGGATTATTCTCGTCCATCCTTTTAGTAGGATTGGATCTGTCTTCTTCCTCCCTTTCTGTGTAATTTAAGGATCGTCTGGTTTCTCGGCGATTCCTGCGAGCGGTTGCTTCAATATCACTATCGTATACCAAAGGTCCTCTTGGGTTCCTTCTAGTCATAAACTAGAGGTACCTGGAAAGAAAAGAAAAAGAAAAATTAGCAAGATTAAAAATTAACCTAAAAATAAAAATAAATTGCTGGAAAAAAAATAATGGCTAAAGTAATAAAAATAGAGTTTTCTTAATATTTTAGTTCCCCGGCAACGGCGCCAAAAACTTGATCGCTGTAAATCAGAGCTTTAAAATTTATAAAAGAATGATCGAACCTGAAAACTAACTCTGAAAATGATTAAAGGCAAGTGTACCTATCGAACAATAGTATAGCTTAGGCAAGACCGGATATCGAACCCAAAGGAACTAAGAGTACTAATACTACCTTTCTTTTTATTATTTAGCCTTAAAAATATAGTGAAGTTGCTTTAAACTAAATTTACGAAGACTAAACTAAGGACACAAAGACAAAAAAAGGGCGAAGAGGAAAATAACTTTGAAGGAAAACTCAGTTGATTACGACGATACCCTCAGGAAGAATCCACCTAGAATTCACTTGTTATCTGACCCTAAATTATATGATTTCTTTACTTAGCTTGATCCGTAAGACTCCCTAACCTATATTAAACCCTCTCTCGAGGCGAATAATGTCTAACCCTAGGTTAATTAGTGGAACTCTCGTTTGCTTATGATAACCCCCTAGGATAGCAGTAAAGAAATAAAATATTGAACTCCCGATCAATGGACTCCCATATTAGGTTTCACCCTAGTCCAGCAAAATCTCGTAACCCTATCTCTAGGCGTTCGATCAACTCCGCTTAATTATTTTAGATATACTCTTAGGCAGGGTCTATTCCTCCTCCACCTAAGCACATTAGATTTGGATTAAGCAACATAATTAAGAACAAACTAAGAAATTATCATATAACTTAGAAATAAAATAACAAAATTCATCTAGGTTTCATCCCTTTCAGGTATCTGAAGGGTTTAGTTCATAATGAATAAAAAGAACATCACAAAGGAAAAGATAAAACAAAACATAAGAAAACCCTAAAACCCCCTGAAGGAATTGAAGGAGAATTTCGCCGTATTGAGTATAATTCGGGCTTCTTGGGATGGATCAACTAGCTATCCTCGCGTTATTCTCTAACTCTGACCTTCTCGGCTTGGCTCCTTGGCCTAGCTTTGATGCCTTTTCAAAGGTGGTACTTAGGGGATATATATAGGCTCTTGGAATGTGAATCTTTCTCCCTAAGTATCCTTTTTGGACTAAAATTGCTCATTCTGATGACAGAGGCACAGCCATGGCACACGCCCGTGTGAATCGACACCAGACTGTGTTCGAATTTCTAACTTGAGACACGGTCGTGTGAGGCGGAGTTGAGGCCGTGCTCTAGGTGTTTGTCGAGGCACGGCCGTGTGGATTTCGGGCCAGGCCGTGTCGATTTCTTGCTAAGGCCCATTTACTCCGTTTTGGGCCCGTTTTGTGTTCTTTTCATCCTCGGGTGCTTTCTTGGGTATCAGACATGAAAAGAAAGGATTAAAAGCACATTTTTATATAAATCAAGTGTTAAATCATCCAAAATTAAGCTAAATGTGGGATTAAAATATGTTACTTTTATGGTTTATCATGAAGACATCCTTGAATTCTTGGAGTAACTTAATGAGGTCTTGTTTTGTCTCTACGGTAATGCAAGCTCCAATCTCCACTTACTCTTTGTAAGGCAGGATTTGTTTCTCATCTTGTTCTACCATCATCAACAAATCAGGAGATAGGTTATAGTCTCAATCATCTTTAAAATCTTGAGAATCCTCCATACACATATCTTGTTCAAAAGGAGACTTTGGGTCTGTAGCAACGTCACTCATATTATTGTTATCTGGAGACCTGTTATAGGTATGAAGGAAAATCCAAAGAACAAAAGAATCTAAGAATAATTATTTGTATGGTATGATTATGAATGAAATGGAAAGAATAAAAGAATATTTACTCAAGATGATATGCAAAGATGCATTTTATTGAAATAAAGATGTTGGACAAAAGCCTATTTCACAAAAGGATTCTTATTACTCCTAAGCTTAGAGCAATAAGCGTGTTTTGAACATTACTCTGAGTTAGCTCTAAAAACTACATGAATCTCTTCCGCAGCCCAATTGTTCAGAACACTTCGAGGTACATAGGGGTAGATGCTCGATAAAATTTCTCCCTCAATTCCTTCTTCGGATATGGAGTTTATGTTCAGATTTCCCAACATTTCTGCTACGGTTTCTTTTATTGACATCTTCTGTTCAGGGTGAATAGTTCCCCCTGACACAAAAGTTCTGGATATATGAAGAAATGTCATTGGTTCCCACTTGACCTCTTCCCCACTCAGTCTCACTTTTCTTCTTTCTTGTTTCTTCTCCAGCTGTCTCTTTTTTTGCCTCGCATCTGGCTCGTATCTTAAGCCAAAGAGGTCTCGTTTGTCCATTAGCATGGGTGTCTCGACCCTCCCTTGGAGGTATTTCTCGAGTCCCCTTCCAGGTAAGGCTCTTGTCCCAACCGTCAGCTGTAAGCCGATCCTCGTAGTTTTGGATATTTTGTGCACCAGGACCATGTTTCCTTCAATGATGAAAGTTGCATTCACAAATTCCAAAGGTCGAAAGGAACATTCTATCGCTTCATCGTCTGCCCCTATGTATGGCGCTTCACTGGTTACAAATGCAATAATGTCTTCTTCTGTGTTTATTATTATCAGTCGACCCTCAGTTACCAACTTTAGCTTTTGGTGCAGTGATGACGGCACTGCCCCAGCTGAGTAAATCCAAGGCCTCCCCAAGAAGCAACTATAAGAAGTCTTGATGTCCATCACCAAGAAATCTACCTCATACGTGTTTGGACCAATAAGAAACGGTATCTCAATCCTTCTCATTACCCTCCTTTCTGTACCATCGATTGCTCTCACTATTTTTTGGCATGTCTTCATGTGGGAGCTATCCACTGGTAATTTGTTTAGCGTGGATAGAGGCAAGACGTTCAGTGCAGATCCATTATTAATTAACACCCCTGGCAATGTATATCCTTTGCAACGGATGTGCAGAGCCTTTGTAGTCCCATGCCCCCTGGCTGTATTTCATCATCATTAAAGAAGTTGAAGTTGTCGGGACTTATATTGTTAACTAGGTGGTCCAACTGGTTTACAGAGATATCATTAGCGACATAAGTTTCATTCAGCACCTTCATCAACGCGTTACGATGAGTCTCTGAGCTCAAGAGTAAGGCTAGTACTGATATGCAAGCTGGTTGTTTATGTAGCTATTCTACAATGTTGTACTCGCCATGCTTTAAAAATTTCAGGAATTCCCTAGCCTCGTTCTCAGTTACTAGTTGGTTAACTAGTGATTCAAGCCTAGCCGTCTTTTCCTTCTTATAGTCAATTGCTAGGGTCTTTCCTTTAACGGGCTCAGTTCTTGTACTTGCAGGGTCATAACGCTTCCAACTATGTGTGTAGAAACCCACATCTTGGCCCTCTTCTGAAGCGCTAGCTAGGTTCTTGTTACATTACAGTCATAATTCCATGGAACCCTTATGTTGTCATTGTAGGGAAAGGCTACAGGTTTCTGGATTATGATCTATGGTGCAATTTGTACTCCGGCTTCATTGCTTCTTGGTCGTGAAATAATAACCATTGGGTGGTTAACTTTATAGATCTTCTATATGACCGCTCTTCTGAGGCGCACACATCTTCTCCTTCCAAGCCTGTGGCATATTCAAATAATTCTAGCCCTTTATTATCCATCAGATTTTGCATTAGGACCCTGAATTCAACGCACTCCTAGATCTCATGACCTTCTTCAGCATGGAACCCACAGTAGTTCCTCATCCTTTTGGGTCTCTCTTTTGAATCCTGTTTGATTAATCCTCTTTCTACCATTTTCTTCCAAACCCATTTCAGTGGGGTTTTCAGTTCCGCTATATTCATCTTAGGTCTCTTCCCTCCACTCTCAATTATTGCATTTACCCCTTTATCAGAATGACTAGGTAACATATTTCTTGCCATATTAGATCTCAATGGATCATCGAACTTCACAATGCCCATCTTGATGAACTTTCCAATCAACTTTTTAAAAGTGTTGCAGTTCTCGATTGAGTCTCCCGTGATTCTCGCGTGGTACTCGCATTGAGCATTCGCGTCATACCATTTGAAGAATGGAGGTTGCATAGGTTTTCGGTAGAAAGGGGATACCACGTCTGCATCAAACAAATTCTGATACAGCTCCCTATATGTCATCGGGATAGGTCTGAATTTGAGTCTTTCTATGTTTGACCTTGAATTAGATTCTTGCCTTGGGGGTCCTGATGGCTGGTAGTTATGGCTCTTGGCTTGCCTACAGTGACTGGTTTGGAATACCCTTTTTTATATAGGCTTACGTTATTCACTTCATGTTTCTTCTTCCTTGGGGCAGATCTTTTGGAGTTTTCCCCTGCGTCTATCTTCTCGCTTTTCACTGTATTTTCAATCATTTCGTCGGACATTACTAGATCTGAGAAGTTGTTGGTACCGCTTCCCAACATGTGGTTAATGAACGGGGATTTTAAAGTATTGATGAAAAGTATTGTGGTTTTTTTCTCCAGAAGAGGTGGCTGGATTTGCGTTGCCACCTTTCTCCATCTCTGGGCATATTGCTTGAAGCTCTCACTTTGCTTCTTCTCCATGTTGTGCAACATGATTCTGTTGGGTGTCATGTCCATCACATGACTATATTGCTGCATAAAAGCTTGTGCTAAGTCTATCTATGAATTGATTTTGGCACGACTCAGTTAGTTGTACCATTTAGCTACTGACCCGATCAGACTATCCTGAAAGCTGTGGATTAACAGTTAATTATTATTAACGTATCCTATCATCTTTCAACAGAACATAGTGATATGAGCTTTAGGACAACTAGTCCCATTATACTTTTCAAACTCTTGAGTTTTGAACTTTGGTGGGAACACTAAATCGGGGACCAAACTCAGATCCTTAGCATCAACTCTGCAGTGGTAGTCAACATTTTCCATTACCCTAAATTTTTCTTATAACCATCTGCACCGATCTTTAAGTTTGCTTTGGCAGTTCCACTCTTGCTTTTTCCATTTCTTCCATATCATCTAGTTCAGGAACAATAGGATTGGCTGGATTATCCCCCGGATTGGAACCTAAGCCTGTTTGGTACTTCATCGACGCCGAGTTACCGACCTGATATTGTTGGGGTCTGATAGTAATGGGTAACCTTCATGGGTACGCCTCTAGCTCTGCCTGGGAGTTTGTCGGGGTAAAACCTGAGGGGTAAATAGGATCATCATTATCATTCCTTGAGTTGACCACAGTGCTCTTCCCCGTTTCAAGTCCTCTAGCTATCAACTGCATCAATTGGCTTATCATACTTCTTTGGGATTCATGTATCTGATCCCTCATATTCTGTTGTACTTTTGCTAACTGTTCTTGTAGTTGCATTTGCAACTGTTCTTACATGTCTTTTTGAATCTGTTCTAGCCTTTCCAATCTTTGGTCCATTACTTTGGTTTTGGCGCGAGTATTGTAACGATATTACGTTGGTAAACTCTTGTTGATTTCTAGGTTAGCTGTCATAATTTTGATTAATTAGGGTCTTTTTGTGAAATTTAATGCATATGTTACAATGTAATGCAAATGCATGGAATGAATGCAAAAAGAGGCATTGACTCTGATTCAATTCTATAGAACAACTTTATTAGAAAAAATATTTCTTTACATAAAACGGATTACATATATGACTTTGCCCTAATACTCAAAGTTTTAACCTTCCGAAGAAGCCAAGCTAACTCTCGACCCCAATCCAATTCTGATTCATACTTCAAGCTTAGCATGTGAGCCTGAACTGCTAGTGTTTGTAAATGATCGGCCACCTTTCGTATTTGATCCACAACATCACCCATGATATGGTCTTTATCCTTGACCTGACCTTGAGAATGGTGGAGCTGCTCTTTCAAATGCTCATTGTTTGCTTCAAGGAGTTTAACTCGGAGTTCATAATTTTGTAATGCGGTTTTGAGCTTTTCTATTTTTCCTTTCATCTCTTCAATCTTGTTTAGGCCCACTTTTAGCTCAATTGTGGAGTTGCGACTATGATACTGATGAAGTGACTATTCTAGCTTTTCTACCTAGGCTTTTAATCCGATCTTTTCACTTCGACTTTCTGACAAACTCCTTTCTAGAGCCTCTTCTTGAACCTGAGCATATTGGAACTTCCTTTCCCATCGATCGGCTTTAATCTTTTCTTCTTTGATCTCTTGCCGCCATTATTCTGATGTTTTTCCTAGCCCGGCAGTCCTCATCTACAAGCGCAACTTTTTATAATCTGTTTTTAGATTGTCCAAGTCTTCCTCAGCCTTATTCTTTCCTTTTCTCAATTTCTTGGCTTCTAACTTTTGGACATCAACTTCTAACCCTAGTTGCATCTTTTTTTCCTCCAATTGTTCTATCTTCTTTTCTAGCTCCCAATTCCTCTTTTCAAAATCTTGCTTGATGATCTCTAGCTCAGATGGAATCACTTGCAGGTGTTCTTCTAATGGCCGAGTACTTTCTTGACTTGGCACAGGGATATTGTCATTGACTCTTTGTCCCCACCACCAACCATATTCGAGGGTTGTCAAGGGACTTGTAGCAAATCTTTTCATCATACGGGTTTGGTTCTAGGCATTTGATATTTCTCAAACCTTTTTCTTGTAATTATCACCCTTATACAAAAACTCATACTGAGCCAACCCTTGCGTTGCTGGTATGAACTGCCTCAGTTTAAACTGCCTTAACACAAGTAGAAGAGCATATCCAATAGCTCTCCATATCCGAAGTAGATGGACCCAGTTGAAGTCTCCGCACCGGTACAAAATCTCATCAGGGATCATCCAAGGAACTCTCCATTCAACGTCTTCGTCTTGGAGATTTTAGAGAATCACCATCCATTTTTCTTCCGAAATAGTTCTCGCCTCGGTGTAGCCACTAATTCTTTCAAAGGAGAGTAGTTCTCGGAGAATACTTGATAAGAAACTTTTTCTACCCTCCAAAAGTGGCTATGAAACCATGCTAAAAAGAGTTGCGCACACTCGATGAACCTATCTTCACCCGCTCTCCGGCATGCATTCAAAGATTTGAAAGTTTTGGCCAAGATTGCCGGGACGAGTGTGACCCTTTTATCGAGCCTGTTCTAAAATTGCCTCATCTACGTGCCCTAGTACTTTGGAGAAGATTACTAGCCCATAGATACTCAAGATGAAGATTTTGACCCTTTTTTTTGTGTGTTCAGATGTGCCAAAATTAGATATCGACCCACTCTCCTTTTTGCTAGATCCGGGCCGCGACCTATTGTTCACTCATCCCCGTGATGCTCATTAGTTTTTTTAGGATGGTCGGGACATTCGAGGCTCTAGAGTAAGCTTTGTTTGCTTGAATCCTCGGGCATCAAAGCAAATTTGTATACTCCTCCATAGTAGGTACCAAATCTATCTACCCAAAGGTAAAGTAGCTTTAGACAGGATTCTAAAATTGAACCAGAGCTCGAAACAAGTGCTTGTCCACTTTAATATCGAGTAGATAAGGCAAGTTACCATAATTACAATAGCTACTTGATTTTGTTGTTAATCGTTATTTTTCAGAGTTTTAAATTTATAAATGAGAATGATCGAACCTGGAAACTAACTCTGACAACGACTTAAGGCAAGTGCATCGAACAGTTGTATAGCTTAGGCAAGACCGGATTGTCGAACCCAAAGGAACTAAAAGTACTAATACTAACTTTCTTTTTATTATCTAGCCTAAAATAAGTGAAATTGTTGTTTAATCTAATTTTAATTAACTACTAAGCTAAAGACGCAAAGACAAAAAGAATGAATTGGGAAAATACTATTAGAAAAACTCAGTTGATTAAGACGATACCCTTAGGAAGAATCCACCTAGACTTCACTTGTTATCTAACACTGAACCAGACGATGTATTCACTTGACTTGATCAGTAAGATCCCCTAATTTATATTAAACCCTCTCTCGAGGCGAATAACGTCTAACCCTAGGTTGATTAATTGAAATCTCTTTCTAATTAAAACCCCTAGAATCGCATTAACTCAATCTATGGACTCCCATATTAGGTTTCGCCCTAATCTGGCAAAATCTCGTCACCTTATCTCTAGGTGTGTGATCAACTTCGCTTAATTATGCTAGATCTACTCTTAGGCAGGGACTTTTGCTCCTCCACCTAAGCACATCATACTTGAATCAATATCCGGGAAATACCAACACAAGAATGAAGAACACATAACTAAGAACAAATCAAGTATTTATCATATAGTTCAGAAAAAATAACAAGATCCGTCTTAGGTTTCATCCCCTTCAAGTATCTGAAAGGTTTAGTTTATAACCATAAAAGAAAACATCTTAGAAGAAAAGATAAAACAAAACATAAGAAATCCCTAAAACCCCTTGAAGGAATTGAAGGAGAGATCCTCCGTCTTGAGTAGAATTCCGGCTTCTTGAGATGGATCAACTGGCTATTTTCGAGTGTTTCCCACAAATCTGACCTTTTCGGCTTGGCTCCTTGGCCTAGCTAACCGCCCCCTTTCAGGTTATACTTAGGGGGTTTATATAGGCTTTTGAGATAGGTTTTTTTTCCCCTAAGTATCCAAATTCGAATGAAATTGCTCTTCTCCACGACAGGGATACGACCATGGCACACGTCCGTATGAATCGTGGCCAGGCCATGTTCAGACTTTTAATGAGGCACGGCCGTGTGGTCTTTGGGCCAGGCCGTGTCGATTTTTCTTTTGGCCAAATTTGGTCCATTTTAAGCCCGTTTCTCGTCCTTTTCATCCTCCGATGCTTTCCCGAGTATAAAACATGAAAAGAAAGGATTAAGAGCACCTTTTTACATAAATCAAGGGATAAATCATCCAAAAATATGCTAAATATGGGATTAAAATATTTTACTTTTACGGTTTATCACATACCCCCACACTTAAGCTTTTGCTTGTCCTCAAGCAAAATTCTCAACTTACAATGAAAATGAACTTTTCTTAATTCAATATTCCTATCGACAATGTCTCATCATAATTCATAGACAATTTATACATGGATAATTTAATTCAAAGAGTCCTAAAGATTCAAACAATATAAGTCATACATTTGTATCACGAAAGCATAGGTGTCTCCCTTTATCTGAATAATTACCTTTTAATTCAAAACCGACAAGGATTGACATCCTCACAAAAGATTCACTCAAATCACTCGAAGTGTTTAAGGTTCAGGAAAAGGGCACTCATAAGTCGAACCTGAAAAGTTAATTTCATAGGCTTGCCTGAAAATCAAATCTCCACCACTGTAAAATGAGATGATACACAAATCAAAAGGTCTTTACAGGGTTGTAACGGGGCTAGGTTAAGGGTATGGATATAGGTTGAATTAGCAGGTTAGAATCGAGATGGACCTAATAAATTACCTAACTAGAAAAATGAACTAGTCTTAAATAATTACATCAATTGAAAACTAATAATATGAGCTTTTTCTTCAAGATTTGAAATTTATAAATATAAGCTCAGCTAAAACTAATAATGAATATACTTCGAAGATTTTTTTTAAGAACAAATCAAATAATAATAGGAAAGAACTTTTACAACTGAAATATAGAACATACTTAGGTAATTGCTCAAAATCAAATCTCGAAAAAAAAGGGTAATCAAGAAATGGTGATAACAAATACAAAGGGTTTTGGATTAAAATGGGTGAGTCAATAAAAAGGGTTGTTAGGATTAAACGGGGTTCACTAGGGGTTAATTATGAAGGTAGGCCTTTTAGTTGTGTAAATGGGTTAAATCCTAAGTGCCTTTATCATCTCTGTATATCAAATCAAAGGTGTGGTCTCAACCTGTATAATCGAGGCAAGTTCTAGAATAACAGTTCAATGTTGACACACTCATAATCAAAAAGTGAGCATGAAAAAGGATATATGCTCTATAAGGCTCAAAATCTCACAAAACAATATGGGTATTTGATGTCAACCTCGTAAAATTCAAACTTCAAAGTAATATTCAGATTCAGGTTAACAACCTAGCAAAAATTTTAATTCTTAAAATTAGACTTATCATGCTTGATTCTCTACTATTCTTCAAGTTTAAATCATCAATGCACAATTAACTATGGCTTACTCAAAAACATATCAATAAAAATCATAAATCATCAGAAATTTCATTCTAATTATAATGTGAGAAACTTACTGCAAGACAAGGCATAATTCAGGTATTTGAGAATAATGCAGAAAGTTAGGCATTTTCTCGAAATAATTATTCACCCCCCACACACTTAAGATGTATAGTGCCCTCAATGTACAAAGATAGATATGCAATTTAAGATAGAGAGAGAGGTGAAACTTCCTGAATTTGGATGGTTTCCTGGAGTTGGAAATCAATAGGGGTGGTTTCTGCTACCGAGCTCTGCGCTAGATGAAGAAATTGGGGAGCTCGTAGAGAATTAGCCAGGAGTTATTAAGAAACATTTAAAATAAACTAAACATATAAATAAAGACAAGAAAGATAAAGAGAAAGAAAACAAAAATGTAATTAAACTAAGGCTAACAGATAAAGGGGTTTGAGAATCTTTATTGGTAGATGGTTCGCAAGGTGGGTGTGACTTCTAAGGCTGTGGAGGTGCTGGCGGTGGCGGAAGTGGCATGATTCCCAAGCATCCTTTAGAACCTGACACTAAGAAACTAAAATAAAATAAACTAAATTAAGCATAAGATAGATAAAGAGAAGGAAAATGGAGGAAAAGATAAAAGTGAAACAAAAGATAAATGGTCTCAAAGGCCCTTGGCTTATCGAATGAATGAAGCGGGCAGCATGAACTTATGTATATCGGTCTCCCTGAGGGAGACTGTGCTTGGATCCTTCCGCTTCTTCGACATTGAGTTTATGGGCATCGGAATTTGGGGGAGGTTTAAAGAGGGGAAATATAGAAGGGGAGGATTCTTGAAAAACAGTATAGAAGAAGGGGATGGGAAGTGGTTGAGAAGAGGGAGGGAGGGTTGGTTTATATAGAATTCCAAACCTGGTACATCCCCACGCCCATGTACCATAGGCGTGTTAATTCATATGGCCATGTCGCACAGCCGTGGTGAGCCTTGTTCGTTTCTCTTACGCCTGTTTTTTAATTTGCCACGCTCGTTTGTGATAAGTCAATGTCATCCACGGCAACGTCGCACGGCCGTGAGATTTTTTCGGTGCCCGTAAGGTGGTCGTTGGAGTCCATGACTTGAAGATTTGATTCTTTCTGACTTGTAGCTCTTCTGCCATTGTTAGTACGAAGATTCTTGAGGTCCACACGGCCACTGCCACGGTCGTGTACACGGCCGTGTGGCCTGGAAATCTGCAATTTTTGTTAACTTAAAGTTAGGTGCTAAAAAAGAAAGAATAAATCAGAATAATTAAAAATTAAAATGTAAAAGTTAACTGGGTTAATACTCGGGTTGCCTCCCGAGAAGTGCTCGTTTATAGTCTTAAGCTAGACTCTCCTCGTTTTTGTAAAAACCAGGGTGGTTTAAAAGTTTGAATATCTTCCCTCATGCTATCAGTTCTATTTTCTTGATAAAGTTTAAGTCGAGAAGCGTTTACCTTAAAAGTGCCGAATATAGGATTGCTTACCTCGACTGTTCCGTATGGGAAAATATTGTGTACCTCAAGAGGGATTTCTTTGTTCCTGTTCAGGTCTGGTGTGGTGATGTGAGGATCTGCTTTATCTAATAGTACCTGGTCTCCTATTTAGAAGTGGTTTGTTATTCTTATGAGCTCTTTTGGAGGCTCCTTCGGTTTTACTTTGTGTGGTTCCGGTTTTTCTTTGAATTGTGTTTTCCACTCTTCTAGTTTGTCGACACTAAGGCTTCATTCCTTATGTAATTCTTCTTTGTTGGCATAAGGTCCATGATTCGGCTCAGGTTTGTAATCTCGTAGTGTTTCCTGTGGTGAAAGTTGAACAACTTGGTTATTTACTTTCTCACCTTCATTAATTGTTGTCCTGGCCGAATCAAGAGCTTGTAAACTGATCGATTCGTCACCTACACGAAGGATGAGTTCTCCTGTACTAACATCAATTTTTGTTCTAGCAGTTGCTAAAAAGGGTCTTCCTAAAATTAGGGGAATTGAATTATCCTCATCCATGTCTAATACAACAAAATCTACTGGGAAAACGAATTTATCAATTTTTACAGGAACATCTTCGATAATACCCCTAGGAATTCTAACAGTTTCATCAGCTAATTGAATGCTCATCCTAGTTTGTTTGGGTTTCCTAGACCTAATTGTTTAAACATTTTATAAGGCATGACATTTATACTTGCCCCTAAATCAGCTAAGACATTATCAATAGTTAAACTACCAATTAAGCATGGAATTGTAAAACTCCTTGGATCTTTTAGCTTTCGCGGTAGTCTACTCTGTAACATTGCTGAGCATATTGCGTTTAATTCAACATGTGGCTCCTCGTTTAACTTCCGTTTGTTCGTTAAGAGTTGTTTTAAAAGCTTCCTCGAATCTAGCATCTGTGAAAGAGCTTCAAGAAGAGGTAAGTTGATATGAAATTTCTTTAAAAGTTTAAGAATCTTACCGAACTGTTCCTCTGTATCGTCTCTCTTCATTACTTCGGGCTAAGGAATACGAGGTTGGTACTTTTTGATTACCGATTTTGGCTTTTCCTGTGTTACCTCAACTTTACCTTTCTCTACCTCGTTTTCTTGTATTGGATTGGGTTCATCTAACCCTATACTATTATGAACTGTGATGGCTTGGATTTGCTCATTTGGGTTAATCTCAGTGTTGCTTGGTAGACGCCCTTGCGGTCATTCGGCAATTATCTTTGCAAGTTGTCCAACTGTCTTAGTAAGCTCCCTAACTTGGCTTTTGATCCCTTGGATTGATGCCTGTTGATTCTTAAGGGTGGTCTCAGTGTCTTGGAGACGGTTATCTGTGGCTGCCATGAATTTTGTCAGCATCTCTTCGAGGTTTGGCCTCTTTTCCTGTGGATAGGGCTGATGTTGGAAATTTTGAGGAGGTGTTGTCTTTGATTTCCTTGATTTCCTTGACCTCCCCATGAAAAATTCGGGTGGTTCCTCCAACCTGGATTATAAGTATTACTATAAGTGTTATTATTAGATCTGAAATTATTACCTATATAGTTCATCTGTTCGCTTTCTGTGCCCGGTTGGTAGGGTGGGTAATCAGGATTCGCCACAGTTCCACTTGTGTCGCACTGCATTACTCGATGTACCTACGAAGAACACAAACTATCAAGCTTTTTATTCATCATCTCTACCTGTGTTGATAGCATGGTCACTGCGTTGAGGTTGAAAACTCCGGCTGGTTTTTTTGGTTTTGTCATTGTAACTTGCCACTGATAGTTATTCAGTCACATCTCTTCTATAAACTCGTAGGCTGCTTCAGGAGTTTTATTGTTTAGGGTTCCACCGGCGACTAAGTCAATTAGTTGCCTTGTTGAGGGGTTTACACCATTATAGAAAGTTTGGACTTGGAGCCACAAGGGTAAACCATGGTACAAACACCTTCTTAAGAGATCCTTATATCTCTCCCATGCGTCGTATAATGTCTCTAAACCCATCTGCACAAAAGAAAAGATATCATTCCGTAATTTGGCTGTTTTGGCCGGTGGGAAATATTTTAATCAAAATTTTTCGGTTATCTGATCCCATGTAGTGATTGACCCTCATGGTAGCGAGTTTAACCACTGTTTGGCTTTATTCCTTAATGAAAAGAGAAATAACCGAAGACGTATGGCATTATCAGAAACGCCATTTATTTTGAAGGTATCACAGAACTCTAAAAAATTAGCTATATGAGTATTTGGGTCTTCGTCCTGTAAACCATCAAATTGAACAAATTGTTGAATCATTTGTATAGTGTTAGGCTTTAATTCAAAATTATTAGCAGCTATAGCAAGCCTAACAATGCTTGATTCTACTCCTGTTAAATGCGGTTTAGCATAATCATACATAGTACGCAGAGCATTATTTCCTGCCACATCTTGTGGTGGTGGATTGTTCTCGTCTATCCCTTTAGTAGGATTGGATCTGCTTTCTCGCTCTTCTTCTGTGTAATTTAGGGCTCGCCTAATTTCTCTGTGATTCTTGCGAGTGGTAGCTTCAATATCACTGTCGTATACTAGTGGTCCTCTCGGGTTCCTTCTAGTCATAAACTAGAGGTACCTGTTAAGAAAAGAAAGAAAGAAAATTTAGCAAAGTTAAAAACAAAACAAAAAAATAAAAATAAAAGTGAATTGCGAAAAATAAAAATAAAAATAAGAAGAGTGGCTAAAGTAATAAAAATAGAGTTTTCTTAATATTTTAGTTCCCCGGCAACGGCGCCAAAAACTTGATCGTTATTTTTCAGAGTTTTAAATTTATAAATGAGAATGATCGAACCTGGAAACTAACTCTGACAATAACTTAAGGCAAGTGCACCTATCGAACAGTAGTATAGCTCAGGCAAGACCAGATTATCAAACCCAAAGGAACTAAAAGTACTAATACTAACTTTCTTTTTAGTATCTAGCCTAAAATAAGTGAAGTTGTTGTTTAATCTAATTTTAATTAACTACTAAGCTAAAGACGCAAAGACAAAAAGAATGAATTGGGGAAATACTGTTGGAAAAACTCAATTGATTAAGACGATACCCTTAGGAAGAATCCACCTAGACTTCACTTGTTATCTAACACTGAACCAGACGATGTATTCACTTGACTTGATCCGTAAGATTCCTTAATTTATATTAAACCCTCTCTCGAGGCGAATAACGTCTAACCCTAGGTTTGATTAATTGAAATCTCTTTCTAATTAAAACCCCTAGAATCGTATTAACTCGACTTATGGACTCCTATATTAGGTTTCACCCTAATCCAGCAAAATCTCGTCACCCTATCTCTAGGCGTGCGATCAACTCCGCTTAATTATGCTAGATCTACTCTTAAGCAGGGACTTTTGCTCATCCACCTAAGCACATCATACTTGAATCAATATCCCGAAAATATCAACACAAGAATTAAGAACACATAATTAAGAACAAATCAAGTATTTATCATATAGTTCAGAAAACAATAACAAGATCCGTCTTAGGTTTCATCCCCTTCAGGTATCTGAAGGGTTTAGTTCATAACCATAAAAGAAAACATCTCAGAAGAAAAGATAAAACAAAACATAAGAAATCCCTAAAACCTCCTGAAGGAATTGAAGGAGAGATCCTCCGTCTTGAGTAGAATTCTGGCTTTTTGAGATGGATCAACTGGCTATCTTCGAGTGTTTCCCACAAATCTGACCTTTTCAGCTCGGCTCATAGGCCTAGCTAACCGCCCTCTTTCAGGTTATACTTAGGGGGTTTATATAGGCTTTTCAGATAGGTTTCTTTGCCCCTAAGTATCCAAATCCGAATGAAATTGCTCTTCTTCATGACAGGGACACGGCCATGGCACACGCCCGTGTGAATCGTGGCCAGGCCGTGTTTAGACTTTTAATGAGGCACGATCGTGTGGTCTTTGGGCCAGGCAATGTCGATTTTTCTCTTGGCCCAATTTGGTCTGTTTTAAGCCGGTTTCTCGTTCTTTTCATCCTCCGGTGCTTTCCTGAGTATAAAACATGAAATGAAATGATTAAAAGCACCTTTTTACATAAATCAAGGGATAAATCATCCAAAAATATGCTAAATGTGGGATTAAAATATGCTACTTTTACGGTTTATCAGTTGTCGCATTGATCCCATATCTCTTTCAACTTTTGAAGATTGTTCTAAGTCACACTGATACGAGTGAAATCCCACAATTCTGACACGTACCCTTTCCTCAGACTATCACCCTTCTTTAGTTTCATTTTCTCGGACCATATTCAGAAAGCCGCATTATCTTCCACTGTATCACAAAAACCGTTCTCCATGGAAAGCTCTCTATTTAGTAACTAAATGTGAATCAACACCTTTTTTATGATGAAATGCCATGCAATCACAGTCAAAACAAAACAAAATAAGTCAGTACATTGCATACCAAGCTAAAATTTAAAGCAAGCAAGAAATAATAAATAAAACGCCTATTTGGGTGACCACTAGGGGTTCGGTGCGATTCTACCTATGGTAGGCTCTTAGGGCTCATTATATGCGGTTCGGTTCTAAAGTAAGGGTACCTGAACTAGTAGATTCCTCGATTCTCACCCATTATAGGCTCATACGGACCGAGTTCAGTTCAGAGGAATACATTTCCCTATGGCTATACGGAGATGAAAATCTCACGAAGACATAGGTACGGATGTATCCCGAAAGCGATCCACTATCCTATACGAAGGTGAAGACCTCAGGAAGGAATAGTTTCTCACTCCCACTTAAAAGGGTATAACTACTAGTTATGTAATGCAATATGCGAAAACATATCAAGAGACTTGAACCAATAAAGCAACTATATCATTATGTAACACCACAAAAAATGAAGGATGAAATGTAATGAAACGATCGTAAAATTAAATCAAATTATCAATTTTCGACGAAAAGAAAAGAAGTAATCAACTCGTGGCTTGACTTTCTTATTTTTTCCCCAGCGAAATCACCAAGTTGTCGAAACCATTTTTTTGAAATCGAATTTTTATTTTAAAAAAATGAAAATGGGAGTCGCCACCAATACTTTTTTATGGGATGTGATCGGGTCACCTTGTGATTGATCATTTTAATAAGCGATTTGATTTATTAAAAAACGATTTTTGGTCTACAAACTTCGAGAAATAGGTTCCAAAGTCGGTTACGCACAAGGAATGATTAGCACCCTCGTAGCGCCCAAAATTGGTACCTAATTGATTAATTAATGCCTTAATGCCGAAAGTTGAAAACTCGAAAAGCATTTAAAATATGATCCCTGTTTGTATTAATGTTAATTTTACTTAAAAACCGCTTGAATAAATTGAAATAAACGTTAAAGACCATTTCATCTCAAGATAACAAAATGTCGGTTCTCGTAAGTTAGGGTACGGTTTCTTGTATCTATCAAATATGAAACATCGCCTTATTTTTGAAAATTTCTTTTTACGTATTAGGGTAAAAATTAATAATAACATACAATAGATGATAAAATATTATAATAATAATGATGAAATTACAAAGATGAATACAATATTAATAATCAAGTCGCTATAAATAAATAAATAAGGCAATGAAACGAAAAACGCATGATTAAAATAATAACAAACATGATATGAAAAGGTTTAAAAATGAATGGAACAATGCAACAATAACACTAAAGTAATAAAAAAATAAAAAAAAATGAGTACTTAAAAGATTGCAAATAGTCCATATTTTTAAGTATAAAAAGATAAAGAATTAATAATAAATAAATAACTAAACAATAAAAATAAATAAATAAATAAATAAGGAACTTTCGGAAAAGGTTGAAATTAACATGCCAGGGATTAAATCAGAATAAAAATGAAATTAAAAGTAAAAATTATGTTAAAATAGATAAATAAAGACTAAAATATAAGGCGCGAAAACCAGTGAGGACCAAATGAAGAAATAACCCAATCCTCTGGACACGCGTCCCTTCTCCAGGAGATCAACGAGTCAGGGACTAAATTGAAACGCATGAAAAAATCAATGGCCAAATTTTAAAAAATAAAAAAGGTAAAAGAGGACTAAACTGAAGCACCCGTAAAAGCGGAAGGGCTGATCACGCAAATATACCAAAAGTTGAAAACACACAGATCCTCTGGAGCGGGTTGGATCGACGTGCGGGTCAAGGGCGAAACAACGCCGTTTTAGGGCTATTGTAGCTAGCCCTAAATGAAGTCCTTTAATGAGCCCATAAAAGTCAATTTTTTTTTAAAAAAATTCCATTCTCTTCCAACCTTTTCAAAAAAAAAAAAAAAAAAACTAAAAACTCTCTCAAACTCTCTCCCCTTCTCCAAGCTCCGGCTATCAGGTCCGGCGAGGCCCACGGCAGTCATCTGTCTCCGGCGACGGACTCCGCCATTCTCGATGGCTGAAAAATGCTAAAATAAGGTTATTTTTAACCTTTCGACCCTCCCAAATCCAGATTTAGGGTTATTTTTTAAAAGAAATCGTCAAAATAGCAGAAATCCCTAGAGGTTTCAAAAACCCCTTCATCTGAAAAATGTCATCTTTCATCAGAGATTACGGTCCTCAGCCACTCACGGTAGCAAAGCGTGAAGAACCAGGTAGGTTTTCAACCCCTTTTTTATTTCTATTTTATATTTTTTTATAAAATAAATTCGTAAAAATTAAAAGAAAAAAAATCACCTTTAGGATTTTTGAATTCTGTTTTTGATTAATCTTGTGTGTAGCCAAAAATTACAATCTATTGTCATGGCCTTTATAGCCAATATTACATTGTTTGGTTACTGTTTAACCTACTGTTGCTTGTTGTTTCTTTCTCTACTTCCGTGGTCCTTTTTCTTTCTCATTTCTTGCAGATGGCGGAGTCAACAGAGAGGAGAGGTAGACCTTTGGCTATTTTGGTGAAATGGCGGCAGAAAGGGTGTGTCAAGCCTCGGGATGAGGCGTGGGCGGCGTGGCCGAGGAGAAACGGCACGAGGGGCTCTAGGGTTTTTGTTTTACTGAAAATGTTTAAACATTTTGGGCCATTGGGCTTGTATTTCTTTGGGTTAGGGTTTTTTTTTTTTTTGCATTTTGGGCTTGTAAAAATTTGGACTTGGGCTGTTTAATTCTAGTTTTATATTTTATTTTGGTTTTATTTATTTGGTCTTGGGCCCGGGCAAAAATGGCCCATTACAATACACTCTTTAAATTGATTACAGTAAGATTAATTTTGATGAAATTAAAAAATAATGATAATAATGGAATTAATTATTATAACGGTGAGATTGAATATTATAAAAGTGAGATTATAATCAGTGGTGGATATATATTTAGATTCAATCCCAATGACAACAATGAGATGAAAATAAAAAAAGACCATTAAGGACATTCTACTAAAATTTATTTATAATGAACATTTTCGATTATCTAATGTTTATGAAATTATTAAAAATATATATTAGATTATAATTTCATCAATAAAATAAATGTTATATATAATATTTTCTTTTTCTTTTTATTATGATATAATTATTTATGATTTATTTAAATAACGAAGTATCATATTTTCTGTATTCATAAAAATATTTTAATTTTATAATAATTTTAAATTATTTATGTGTCAAATTTAAACTTCACAATATTAAAAGTTAATGGTATAATTTTATCAATAATTATTATTGGTATAGTGGTAAAGAACTCGTTTATAAATTCATTAAATATGTGACTAACAAGTGTTGAGCGTAGTGGTAAGGTGCATTGCACTCCCATAAAAAAATACAAGTTTGAACTTTAGAGACGATATTTTTATCGAAAAATGAATAAATAAGTTAACAATCCATGTATGTATGTCAAGAAAAATATTTATTTTTCTCTTAAAATTCCCTTAAATTTTCATGTTTATAATTATCTATTTATTCATTTAATTAATTAATTAATTAATTAATTAAAGGTATGAAATTATTTGATTTATTATCAAATAACGAAAAGAGTAATCATAAAAAGAGAGAAAAGGAAAGGGTGAGAATGGAATTTCAACTGCTAAACGAAGTTTTAAATTTCTAGTGCACCTTGAAGCAACAGTAGGAAAAATGACTTGTGGTGCGGTGGAAATCTCCCACCATTGGAGTGTGTTGTGATTGCACAATTAACCATGCAAATCTCATCGAATGCAAGTTGGGTGGAATCCAAATACAGCCTTAACCATGTTAATATGGTTCCTTGCCTATTACATTTTGGAGTTAAGCTTATGGGATTAGCTAAAGGGTTTAACGTGGGCTGACTTCTGCCCCTTTCTTTACATAAAATGGTAGGGAATGGCTGCTTAAACATGGCCCCCTTCCGGCCATAACTATCAACCAACCTTTCTCCTTTTGATGGCCCTAGCTATCTGAGAACATGTTAAAATCTGCGGAGAAACAAAAGCATTAATGGTATTAGGATTGATTGTTGCTTTGAAACCTAGCCTTGAAAGTTATGTGGTTTTATTGCACCATTTAACCTCAAGTTAGATGGTGCATATGAACCACTAAACACCATTGATTAAGTGTATGTATAATGGAGCACCAACAAAAATGGTGACACTGAAGTATGTTTTTAATTCTAATAATCTACAGACAATGCTTAGCCAATTGTCAAGAGTTAAATCATATATGTTTCTCTCTATATGTGGTAGAAACATTAATTTAGTATGGATTTGGGTGACAGTGAAAAAGTCAGGGAGGTGTTATAATTCAGTGATTTTACCATATTTTTGGTTGAAATCATTTTTTCATTGACTGGAAATCACAATGGATTTGAGTTCACGTTTACAGATAAAGCACTAATTAAAAATATTTTATTTAATATATTATTTTATTAAATTTAAAAAATATTACAAACTAAAATTTCGTTCATTTTGTATTTTTACTATTGTAACCATATGAAGGACCTAAGTTTAAATATGTATTCTATTTTGAAGGTTCTAAATACTTATACGATTTTCAAAACAATTCACTATTTCAACTAACCGGTTATGAAAATTCTACTTCAATAACTTATCCACATCTTAGTGTCACGGGCTGCGCAAAGAAATCCACCACCAAGACACACTCTAATTTTCCCTCTTGTTTATTGGAGGTTATTCGACCCGACAGAATTAATTTATTGCTTGAAAGAGACTAAAAGCTCATCTACTTGGATATTGGTTAAATTGTAAATATGTTATTTTATAAAGGTAATTATTATAAATCCTAAAGGATAAACATGTATAGAATTTAAATCCCTTAGAACTCTGTTATTACAGATGAAAACTAATATAAGCTATTAATGTAATTCAATCTATGTTGTTGCATCTGGGATCTCAACTATAAATAGAGCCCTCCCCTTCATTTGTAATAATTTCATTCTTGAGTTGAAGAATATATTGAGAGCACTTGCTCACACACTTGGCATATTTTTGCTTTCCTTTGGCTTTTCTATTTTTCATTACTCTTCATTTCGAGTTTGCTTCCACTTGTTCCGGTGTCTTAGAGAATTTTTAGTAAAAATTACTTTGCGAGAGTTAGATTGACTTAAATAAATTTGAACACAAGAAATCAACTAATGCCGCGTAGATTGTAAGATAAAAGTTCTATCCCTATGACACTAAAGGTGAGATCTTTGTGAGTGTAAGCAAGCTTTCAAGAGATTTTTAAACTTTAACCTTGAGTTCGTTTTTCATTTTTAAATAAAATTACTAGAGAAATTATTATTAGAATAGAATTGACAAATTCTAAAACTAAATCTAAATTAAATTTATACCTAATGAAAATCAATAATATTTAATGTAATGTTGATTAATTCTTAACTAATCAATTGAAAGAATAAATCTCAAAATAAAAATAAAAAAGTTCATTTTATTATTAAGAAAAATAATAAACACAAAATTTTAAATGATAATGAGAGTTGAAACTTACCCATGCTAAGATAAGCAACTGGTAGCAAGTGACTAATGGAGAGAAGACAACAATGGAGCAATCGAAAAACGAGCGGTAGAGAAGGACGGAAGGAACATTCAATTGAGCGGGCGGGGGAGCAGGACACATCCAAACTCATGTTTCCACGAACTTGAGCGATAAGAGGATACTCCATTATAGTTACTTCTTGAGAAAGATGTAAGACTTCAAATCTCAATCTCAATAAATTGACAACTATTACAACATAATTAGGTAATGTGTCTTGGTAGTTAGCTAGAAGGTTGTAGCACAACTAAAGTTTTTATTTCTAGTGAAATCTAAGGATATTGATGCAAGTTTCAATGCCTAATTTCATATTCATAGATGTGATGAGCTCATACTACCTCAAGGCCCAACAATAATGTCGAAGGCCAATCAAATCAAATCAAGATTCGATCAAAGACAATATGAGAGGATGAATCTTTTCGAGGAAACGAGTAATAATATATACACAGAATGAGTGAAATTTATTAAAGTCAATTCAACCAAGCTACCAATTTTTAAAATGAAAAGATTAGTCAACTTGCGATGAATTTTTGGATGGGATCCATGCATTTATGGGCTTAGATGTCCGCATAACGTTTGAAGATCTATTTCTTAGCTTCAAAACCCATTTTGAATCACTCAATTTTGAGTTTGGGAGCTCAAGTTATGACCATTTTATTGAAGACTGTCCGAAAAGAATTTCTAGATGAGATTATGACGACAATTACGAGTTCCGGGCTTTTAATTCGAGTTTAAAGCATATTGGGTTCGATTTTTAGGCTTAATTTTTATTATATATGAGTCCAATATTGTATTTATTAGGTTTTATTATTTTATTTATTCCAAATTTTGGATATTGTTTAAATATTTTAAGATATTTAGGAGTTTTTGTTTTAGTATACTTTTGAGTTTTATTTGAATGTACTTAGCTAGTCTATATAAAGGTTTCTTCATTGTTCATTAAGCAGACCATTGTTTTCATTAATAAAGATTTTAACTCTAGGAGTTTGTTTCTTTGAACAAGATTTTTTTTTTCTTATGATTTTTAGAAGTAGTTTTCTTCTCAATTTTCTTCAAGGAAAAATGGAATTTCATTATTCACCCTTCAATTTGTCAAGAATTATTTCTTGAAGGGTTGATGAGAGCCATTAATTGAGTTTGTTGATATTTATATCTCAAAGGGTTCAATTGGACACTTATCTTTCTATCCATTATATCAATCGGTTTATTCAATCCATCTTCCACTTTTAAATTTCTTTTATTTATTTATTTATTATTTTGAATATTTATTCTTAATTCTTGATTTCTTATTTTAGTGTGTTCATTTTCTTTAATTTCTAAATTTGTTTATTTCTCATTTTAGGTCATATGCAAATATTTCTTTTTTTAGTCGAACAACTTGATCCAAATATTTACACGTTTGAGGTTTTCTTTGTATTCTTATAAATTGATTTCCAACAAACAACCTCAAAACAACTTTTGTTTTCTTTTTACCCAAAAAGTTTTTCAGAAAAAATATTTTTCAATGGGTAAATGTTTTACAAATGATCTAAAATTTTACAAACTTATTCTTGACACTCTCTTAGAATATAGAAAAATATTTCCCACGAAAAAAAATTAAAAAAGTGCAAAAATAGAAAAATATGAAAAAAAAAAAATGGGGTTGAATTTTGTGCCAAAATTCTCCAGATCAGATCTACACTATTTGAGGATACTTCGGTTAAAATTTTGTGATTTTTGAAAATCGGGAACACCTCAAGTTGTTTTCAGTTGGGTAGTTTATTTTCTTTGATTCTAGCATTAGATTTTTCTTTTGTTTTTAGCTTTTCTTATTCTATTACACATTCCAACACATGTTTGCTTCTTGTGTTAATAAGTACAAAAAAAAATTGCTTCTCCTTTCTTCGCTTAACTTACTTCCTTTGGAGTTGAGTATTTCTTTGGCTTCCTAGAGCCTTAAGTCAACTTTGTTAGAGAGTGATCCCACATCTTTTTTAATATTATTAAGTTTGATTACTCTTTAAAAGTTACAAGCAAGAAAATCTTAATTCCTTTTCTTTATCTCTTAAAGTTGTTTTTTTTTTATTGCGAGTGTATAACAACAAGGTTTAATTTAATTTTTTGAGTGTTTTTTATTTCAACATCTAATAATGGTACTCAAACATAGTATGTAAGAGGTTTTGGAACCTCCTACTAATGGGGATGATTTGCTTGAGTCCCATTGCCTTGTAGTGCAGCAACCCTTAGCATTCAAGTAAGGGACGATTTTGACAAAGTGCAAAGGACTAACATCTTTCACTTGAGATGCTTAATTCAAGGAAAGTTGTGTTCTCTTATTGTTGATAGTGGTAGTTGTGCCAACGTGGTGAGTAGTTTTTTAGTGGATAATTTATCTTTACTTTGTCAAAATTATCCTAAGCCATTTCACTTACTGATGTCCATGAAATCAACTAAAAATACTACAAAGACAAGTGCACCTATCGATAAATAGTACAGCTTCGGTGAGCAAAGATATCGTTCCCACGAGGACTAAAAGGACTAGCAATTCCCATCTTTCTATTATTTAACCGAAAATTGAAGTGATTTAATTAAACTAAAATTAACTAATTAATTAACTAAGAACTCAACAAATAACAAATCAGGAAAATAATCGAAACTCAACAAATAACAAATCAAGAAAATAATCAAATAATAACCAAGAAGCGAAATGATACCCAGGAAAGAATCCACCTAGTCTGTATCTGTCATTATCAATCTGAATTAAACAATTTATTCACTTAATATGTTGATCCATAGAAATCCCTAAATTATGCTAATATCTCTCTTCAAGACTAAGAGCAACTGACTCTATATTGATTAATTTAAATTTCTTTATAATTAAAACTCCTATTATTGCATTAACTCAATCTATGGATTCCCCTATTAGATTTGACTCTAATCTGATAGATTTATGTAGTCCTATTTCTAGGATTGCATATAACTCCATTCAATTATACTAGATCTACTATTAGACATGGTCTATTCCTCCTCTGAATTAAGCACATCAAACATGAATTAATAATTCGGAAATATTAAATCAAGAATTAAGCACGCATAATTGACAACAAGATTCAAGTGTTTATTGTGTAAAAAAGAAATCAAAAGACAGATTTCATCATAGGGTTCATCTCCCCTAGGTATTTAGAAAATTAGTTCACAATCGCGAATAAAAACATCTCAAAGCCAGTATAACCACAAGAAATAGAAAAGCTCGTAATAAAATTCAAAGAAATTAAAAGGAGATCTTCAATCTTGATAGAAATCTTCTTCAGAGTCGACTTCAATGGCGTTTTCCAAGTTGTTTTCTTCGAAATATTCTTTGACGACCCTCTCTTCTCTTCTTATATTTGGTATATATAGGTATTAAAATGCCCGAAAAACCTAAAAATTGTGTTTTCCACTTATTTGGAGTACAAATCGTGAAGTCTACATGGTCTAGCACATGGTCATGTGGCAGTCTGTGTGGCTCACACAGCCGTGTGTCTAGCCCGTGTAGGAAGGCCCAGCCCGTGTGGCTATTGAAATATGCTCAAACTGTCTAATTTTCGCTCGTTTTGCTCTCAAATGATCTCTGGAGTATAGGAACATGAATTTAAAGGATTAAGAGCATAAAATTCACCATTTTGCATTGACTAATCATACAAAAACACATTAATAATAGGATTAAAACATGTTACTTTTGGCACTTATCACTTACGATGGCTTAACAAAGGTTCAGAAGTTAAGGTAGTTAAACAGTCCTTAATTGCATTCAAAATTGGAAATTCTTCTGACGAGGTTTGGTGTGATGTAGTCCCCATACATGCCACCCATTTGCTTCTTAGAAGACCATGGCAATATGATTGTGACATGGTACACCATGACAAATTGAATCCTTAGTCCCTTGTGTTCAAAGGAAAGAAGTACGCTTTAGCCCCTCTGGAGCCTAAACATGTGTATAAGGACCAACTAAAAATAATGAAATTCTGTAAGGAGTTAAGGAGAAAGAAAAAAAATTAAAAGATACCTTGAGTGATAAAAGTCTTGATGGTCCAATTTTAGTGAGTGAAAATACATATGAGGTAAGATTGGAGAGTTCGCAAGTGGGAAAAGAAAATGAAAACGAGGAATGATTATGTTTTAACTAACCATAGCTCGAATTTGTTCAGTGGTGTTTCTTTGTTATAAGATTTTAAAGATCTATTGATGGATTTCCAATTACATTACTAAACCGTTGATAGAAAATTTTACTTGTGGGAAAGATAGATTAAACATCGATAAATCTTCACAAGTGTTAGAAGGTAAAAAAAGTAAAGATACATTGAAAATTGAAACATATAAACATACCTTAAATATTTTTGATAAATATGCAATTGATTATAAAGCTATGAATAAACATACTCAAATAAAATATAACATAGTGTTTTTACTAAAATAGCTCATTTTTAATTATTTTATCTTGAATAAATACTGATTTCATTTATTTCAAATCATGCATTAAATTTGGGAAGCATTCATTACATAGTAGACCTAACCCACATTAAAAACCTACAACCACTAGGCACTAACTAAGAAATAAATGAAGACTTTAGAAAAACCAGTAACCTTTTTTCTTGTGTAGAGAGACTTAACAATTAAAGAGACAAAACTCTACTTGGAAAAACTTAAATTTGGGACGCATTCATTACATAGAAGACCTGACCCACCTTAAAAACCTACAACAACTAGGCACTAACTAAGAAATAAATGAAGACTTTAGAAAAACCACTAACCTTTTTTCTTGTGTAGAGAGACTTAACAATTAAAGAGACAAAACTCTACTTGGAAAAACTTACCGACCTACTATTATCTCTTTAAAAGCCATCCGTTCAATTTATTATCTATTTCTTTCATTCTTTTTTCCTTTTTACTCTCCAAAGACTGTCATCTTTGTCAAAGACGTGATACCATAGAGAATTGGAGGGAGAAACTTTTTTGCTTGACTTAGTTGATTTCGTGAAAACAAAGAAGTGGTTTATGATTATTATTATTTAGATCTGGATAATTTGGCCCCAAATTGCAAAAATTCAATTTAACTCGTTTTTAATTGATTTATGCCATGCAATGTGCGAAAATATATCAAGAGAAATTCGAACCAATAAAGAAGACATACTAAATCATTATGTAACCCGAGATAAAAAAGACATTATTTACCACTAAAATAGAACGTGAAGGATGAAATACAAAGAAGGGATTGTCAATTTAAACCGAATTATCAATTTTCAACAAAAATACCAAAAAGTAATCAACTCGCAACTTGACTCTCTTATTTGTCCCCAGCGGAGTCGCCAAACTGTTGAAACCTTTTTTGGAAATCTACTTTTATTTTAAAAAATTAAAATAGAGTCGCCATCGATCCTTTTTATTAGGTGTAATCGAGTCACCTCAAAATTTAATTATCTTAGTAAAAGATTAGATTTTACTAAAACGATAATTTTTATCCTACGAAATTCAAGAATATGGGTTCGAGAGTCGGTTACGTATGAGTAAGGATCAACACCCTCATAATGCTCAAAATTGGTACCTAATTGGTTACTTGATGTTTTGATGTCGAAAATTAAAAATTCGAAGAAAATATAAAATACGATCCCTCTTTGCATGATGTTTTTTTATTATTAAAATATCGCTTAACTAAATTAATTTTCACAAAAAGGCCTTATTTCAAGTTAACCGAGAAGAAAAGATCATGCCCCGTAAGTTAGGACACGATGCTTTAAATCCTCGAAAACAAGAATAATCACCATTTGATCATTACTTAAATCTCGTTTTTTATTTTTTTTAAAATGGATATTCAATTACTTCAGTTTTAGAAAGAGGCCATACTCTGTAAGTTAGAAGCACGGCTCCTCTAATTCCAAAAAATAATGAATATTGCCTCGGTTTCCAAATCTTTCCTATTCATTAGGTAAAACGAATGCAACTTTTTAAAATAATATGCTTTTTAATTTGCCTAGGTCTAGTAATAAAATGGATGAATACACTACAACAAAAAAGACCTATAGCGACAGTTATGGGGCGACACTTTCGTAAGTGTTGGGATAGACTGGCCAACATACGCTTTAGCCAACTCTTTTATAAGGGTTGGGATATACATGCCTAAGGCAACGCTTAAATAAGAGTTGGCTTTGTCTAGTCCTAAGACGACAGTTTTGGGGCGACACTTTCCTAAGTGTTGGGATAGACTTGCCAACATACGCTTTAGCCAACTCTTTGTACAAGGGGTTGTGATATGTATGCCTAAGGCAACGCTTGAGTAAGAGTTGGCTTTTGTGTAGTCCTAAGACGACAGTTTTGGGGCGACACTTTTCTAAGTGTTGGTATAGACTACACTTTTGCCAACTCTTTGTATAAGAGTTGGGATATGTATGCCTAAGGCAACACTTGAATAAAAGTTGGCTTTTGTGTAGTCCTAAGATGACACTTTTGTGGTGACACTTTCCTAAGTGTTGGGATAGACTATGCTGTGGCCAACTCTTTGTATAAGGGTTGGGATATGTATACCTAAGGCAACGCTTGAATAAGAGTTGGCTTTTGTGTAGTCCTAAGACAACAGTTTTGGGGCGACACTTTCTTAAGTGTTGGGATAGATGTGTCAATATAAGCTCTAGCCAACTCTTTGTATAAAGGTTGAGATATGCATGCTTAATGCAACGTTTAAATAAGAGTTGGACTTGTCCAGTCCTAAGATGATATTTTCCTAAATGCTGTGGGATAGACTTGCCGGCATATGCTTTGGTCAACTTTTTGTATAAGGGTTGGGATATGCATGCTTAAGGCAACGCTTAAATATGAGTCGGCTTTGTCCAACACCATGCCTACAATTTTGGGCCGACACTTTCATAAATGTTATAATTAAAATACTATTATTTAAAATAATTTTAAAGTTTTTTGGGTATATATATGACTGATTGTTTTTTAATTTATATATTAAATAATTTCTTATATAATTGTAAAAGTGATAATATTAATTTTAAAATTTTGAATTAATTATCATTATAGTTTAGGGCTTATAGTTTAGGAGTTAGGGTATATGGTTGAGGAGTTACTATGTTAAAGTTTAGGGATTGTGGTTTATGGTTTAAGGTTTGTGGTTTATGGTTTATGGTTTAATGGTTAAGGGTTTATGGATTTAGGGATTAAGGGAAGTTATGGGTCAATGTTTTATGATTTAGGGTTTCAGAATTAGGGTTAGGAGTTTAGGGTTTAGATTAATTAGTGTTTTTTAAATTATATATTAAATAATTTATTATATAATTGTAAAAGAGATAATTTTATTTTTAATATATTAAAATTATGACTATAGTTTAAATTATTCAATAGATAATAGATAAACTTTATATATATTAAATGGTACTTTAGGATTTAAAGTTTACTTGAGATTTGTTAAATGATGAAATTTTATACAATCAATTAATACTTTTATATTTAAAAATATTTAATCTAGTCTATTTGATATATTTAAATATTAGATTTAAAAAAATTGATAAAAAAAGAGTAACAGAATGATATTGATAGATAACTATCTATGTTGGGTAGGACCAAATTATAACAAATTAAAATGAAATACAAAAACTAAAATCATTCAACATCGAACATTTGAAGCTAAGTTGAATAAGCTTTCTTTGTCTTTTGTGGTGTTAAGAAGTAGTATTCATTTATCTCAAAGCTAAGTTGGTAATTTGATTTACTATACAACAAGTTGACAAACTTGGATCTGTAAAATGCAAAATTTTATATGAATTAACTGCTATTTTGATTTCATCATCTCTGGCAAATAGGTTCTTGTTTTAACGTCCACAACTGGCACTCTGAAGATAGAGTGGAATTTTAGCAATTTAATATATAAAAATTAATTTACCATTTTTTTAATAGAAGGAATAAAATGTAATTTAACTTTTAATACAAGAACTTTCATGATATTTTTACTAATATTTCATTGGTTAAATGAATGCATTGTTATCTATGTTATAGTTGACGTTGTAGCAGCAATTAGAATAATGTAAGTTTTAGTGTGTTTATGCGTATTTTCTCTCTGATTTAAGGGTTATGAATTAAAATATATATTTTATAACAAATAATAATTTTAATTACACATAAATTTAATTCAATAGAAAAATAATATAAAATTAAAATTAAAAAATACTCATTTTTAATGAATAATGATATTTAAAATACATGTATGTAAATTTATCTTGTATTAAAATTTCTAATTTCTAAATGTTTCTTTATCCAAATAAAATTATGTGTAATAAACTTTTTTTCTTTAGAAATTGGCCGACCCACTCCCTATCTCTTCACACATCCCCGTCGCCAAACAATCCTTCCGCCACCAGTCTGCCCCGGCATCCTCTTTCTCTCCCCCTTATTTGATCTGGTTGGCTCAATTCCTTTCCTCCTCCAGCGGCTGACCCAAGCCCTCTCTCGGCTCCAAGTTTTCGGCAGCACCGAAAATTAAACGTCGTAGTTTTTTAAAACTCTAAAAAACTTATCTTGAATAGTGATTCAGTGTTTGGATTTTGAGTTATCTGCTCTCTGGCTCTACTGTTGCTATATTTGATTTTCTCTCTTTCATCCTATGGCTTGTTGCTCTGTCTCATCGATTTTTTTTTAAAAATGTATCAGTTTACGGAAATGGGGGGCCATCTTTGCCGCTATTTTTCGTTACACTGCTATTTGTTGCCGCGACCAACTGCTATTGATATTTTCACCCTTGAAAGTAATGAACCATATGATAAATATAACATTAAATATAAAATTTTTCATGTTTTATGTATATATTTCGTTTGAAATGACCCATTCGGTGAATGGAAATTTGTTTAGAATGTTTAATGGTTAGTGATTTGTACGTATTGATTGGAAGCGACTACGAAAATTGTGGGTTTTGTAAAAAATTCTGACATGCTTGATTCATTGAGTCATTTTTGTTCGAAAGTGATGCTCATGGTTGTTTCTTTCTTATTCAATGATTTATCCTCTGTAATCTATAATTTAATCTTCTAATCCTGATTTTCTCTAAACTTGTATTGTTTTTCATCTTTTTTTCTACTGATTTATTGTATATATGGACCGTCAGGTATCTTTGTTTTCTTCTGACATTGTTGGATTGTTTCTTTTCCCAGTTTACACGAAGAGATGCAATCACTTTTGTTGGGCTTCCACACACAATCTTTCTTCTGTAGGTAGCTTCTCTTCCATTCTCTACTTGTTTCTTTCCTTTCTCCATCTATTTATCAATTTAACATCGAAACTTTGATGCAATCATAAATGTATTTTGGATGTTATATATATTTGTAGTTATGTGAATAATGTTTAACAATTTTTATATGTTTGAAAGTTAATGTTTAAATTTTTTGTTGCTGGTCTCTGATGATGATTCTGCTTCTATCCAATTTTCTTCTTGTTTTTACTTTGTAAGTACTCCCTTTGTTTTTTTTTAATCTCTTTTCATCCGGTGTTTGCTTTGCACTTCTAAAACAATAATTTCATCTTTTTTTTTTGCTTCTAATCGGGTGGCAATGAATGAGACGGTTGCTAATGTTTCAAAGCATAAAACTCAGGTGCAGCAGAGAGGTGGGTAGGTAGGTTAAAAACCAGAGCATTCCTAGGCAATTACAAGATAATATATTTCTAGCTTTGATAAGAGAAAGACAAGTCTTACTCCATAAAATTCTTGTTTGCAATATGTTTTTGTTTGGGTTTTATAGATATCTTTGTTCTTTTGATCTCATCTCTGTAAAATGAATCCCAAAGTTTTCTTTACATAACTAGGTTTTCTTGAGATTTAGGGTAAATGGTTTCTTAGAAAACCAAAAAGAATTAAATCAAATTATTTTACAGACATAGTGGAATTTTTATATTAAATATACTTTACTTATCAACAATATTAAGTTGAAACCTTTTTGGCTCTTACAAGGGACTATTATTTTTACTTAAGATATCCATCATTATATGATATATTAAGATTTTGCTGGGACCAAATTTGATTCTAATGCATTACAAGTAATAAAAAATAATTTCTCCAAAATTAATTAACTCATGCGTGTTAAGTTTTTCGAAAATTAATATGATATTGAAGGCTCGATTCAAAATGTGACGAGACCTTTTTAACTTAGTGGTATATTTTATGTATATTATCTAAATCTTTGGATTTTTCTAATTATATATTTTCTATAAAAGTTAATTGTTTATGCGCGATTTATATGATTTTATATAGTAATATGAGAAAAGGATTGTATGAAATAGTGATGTCACGTTATCTGTATCCTTTTTCAATAATTTAACGTCATATCAAGATTTTTATCTTAAAAAAATCAAGTCAAAATGAAATATTAAATTAAAGTAATATCTTTGTTTCATAAAATCATTTATCTATAAATATGAAATATGATATGCAAATGTCCTTATGATTAAATTGAGAGAGATTACCCCGAGGAAGCTTAATTGTTGCTTGATTTTTGTTGGGGAGGTATGAATGTTTTCTCTCTCTATATAATTGTTGCTTTGTTGGTTATTTATTATATAATTTTATAAGCATACCTACGTACTTAACTTACAATCTATCTCCCCTTCTTAATTTGCATTGAGCTTGCCTCATATAAAGCTTTTTTGAGTATGATGAATATCCACAATGTGATCATTATGTTGTAACTTAATAATTTTAGTTTTAATTTGAACAAGAACGAGGTTTTGAAGTGCAAATATTTAGTGTAATTGATATTTTTAATGCACAATGAATTGCCCAAAAGAAACAGAGCACTTAGATGAAGATGACATTCATATTATATTAACATCTATGTATGTTCATTTTTATATTTGAAGACATTTTGGGTTATAGGTATTATCAAATTATATGCTGTTTGAAGATATCTGGCACTGTATTAATTTTAATCTGCAGTTCGTGTAAGAATTAAACATAATAATATCTATCTTTTGCAGATTACTCCTAAAATGTTTTGATATTCTGAACATTCTCTTGTATTTGAACATGGGTAAGGCACGGTGCAGATAGAGCTGAAATTTACAGTTTCGCATTCTCTTCAAATGCCCAATGGTTAGCAGTTTCCTTTTCCTTCCATTAATAGTGAGAATTTCTTTGTTATTTATGGAGTATTTGATTTTTGGATTGGATGAGAGAGTCTTGAAAACTGCTTTGCTTGATGATCGACTAGTATGGCACTCAAATAGTGACTGTGGACCTGAAATCAATAGATTTATACTACTTTTAAAGCATATGTCACTTGTTTTACATTCTTTCTTTCGCTTTTTTGTTATGTTTTTGTTAGTTATTTTCGATTGCTTTTAAATGATAAGTGCTATTTTTTTCGGGATATTTATATAGTTTCTAATCGCCATATCTTCCTGCTTTTGATTGTTCCCATATCCACTTTGGAATTGTGAAATTATGAATGACTACCCAAAATAAATACCATATAATTTAATTACTTGATTAAATCAAATTACTTTATATATATGCATGACACCTTGAAAATTATGCAAAATGATGTGCTAATACTTTGAAGTCATGCGTTCATATACTTTGGACAATCAAATGTATTAAATCAATGCCCCAAGGGTGATTTACAAGTCGGTTGACATGAAAACTTATGTGCTTTATAGCTTTGATAGTTTGCTCGTTATTATGTAATAAGATGATTTCTAAACATGGTATTGAAATTGATTTCATAGTTTTATTGCAAAGAGAGGCAGGAGAAAAGAGGATTCAGGGAGTTTCGAAGGCTAAAGTTATATAGAAAAACGCACTTGCTTCAATTATCTATAAGGTGATGATTGCTCTTTTTTCCTATTGTAAAATACACTTACTTTTATAGTTTGAGAATAATTAATTTAAAAAAATCAAAGTAAAAATTTGTGTATGGTACAAGAGAATAACAAATAGATATTAAGCAATGAAAATAATTGTGTATAGTACAAGAGAATAACAAATAGATATGCTGCTGATCTTTTAATATTTGGTGACATAACCGTTTTCATCATTGTCCTCTTTGCTTGTACCAAACATGAAAGCTTTGATGCTGCTGTAGTAAAAAAAGTATAAGAAAAAAAATTGCAAAGATGTAAGAGTTGTTCACATTTACAAGTGGACACTGCCACCTGCTTTGGCTGCTTTGTGATTCCATGTTGTTTTGGAGACGACAATATGTGGGTGGTTTTTCCTCTCTTTTTTTCAATGATATTTGTGATTGGATCTAGATTACTGATTATTTGTTCTTGCATTCTCTTACATGGGCTGCAGTAGGAAGGAGAAGCAAAATTACCTCTAAAACAAACAATGTGTCATGTTCAAACTTTTGAACAGATACAAGGTAGTTTATTTGGGCTTGTTTTTTTGTTTTGTTTTTGGGCTTGATTTGGTACTTTTTGTTTGTCTATTTTTTTGGGTTATTATTGGGTTTTTGGCCATGCTTTTAAAAAAAATGCAATACTTATCTGATAAAATTATAAAAGCCAATCTCTTTACTTTGAACTTGTCGTCCAAACCCTAAAAGGTAAAAGAACAGGTAAGTAAATAAAGAAGCAACCCCTGCTCCAAATTTTTCCCGGTTGAAAATTCATATTTTCCCGGTTTTTCCTCCTCAAAACCCATGTCTTTTAGATGCTCTGCTGTGTCTTTCATCTTAACCATTACCACTTTGTTCTCTAGGAAAATGATTGGCAAAGGCGCAGATTAAAAGGTATAAGATTCTCTTCGAGGGTTCTTCGACGAGTTCGAACACCTTTGAGAGTGTCACACCGATAGTCAAACCACGGAGATGAAACTCCAACTCGATCGAAGAAGCAAGCGATGCAACTCCTGCTGGTACCTCCATATATTGGAGTCTCACTTATTATTTCTCTGGTTTTAAACTAGTTTATTACCATCTACTACTATTTATTCTCTCTGGTACTTATTCTTTTTCACTCCAAAAGGTGTACGATTTTTCTTTTTTTCTTTTAATTTCCTTCATAGATTCCTCTTCGTTACTATTTTGTTACCTTTTTTTTTATTTGTTACCATTTTATCACTTTCTTGTTCTTTTTTTTCTATTTTGTTACCTTTTTGCCACTGCTCTTATTTTTTTTTTCTTTTGTTACTGCTCTTTGAAATTTAGAGGTGTAGGTTGAGCCAAATTTGGACTGAGCATATATACTTATTTCATATTAATATATTTTATTAATTAGAGTTCACTTTTTTTTTAGCTATGAAATTATTTGTTATATGAACAAATAGAAAGAGTTTTTGTTGTTGTTCAAAAAAAAAAATTCAGTTTTCTGATTAAAAATTTAAGCAAGATTTCGAAATTAAGTTGACTTAAAAAGGCTTCCAATTGAAGACTCCTATTAATAAATTTGCTCACCTCTTATTATTTGATTTTCTTTTCTGTTTCAAACTTTGTTTTGTTTTTATTTTGATTTCAGATTTCTAAATCCTCATTGTAATTTAATTTCGATTTTCCTTTGATCGCAAAAATATCTTTCTAAATTTCATTGACTGCTGATAAATATATTTAAATATATTTGGGTGTTCTTGTTGTTTTGTATCGATATTCTCTTTTTCTTTTTGATGTTTTCAATTTTAACTTTTATACATCCTAGCAATATATAGGAAGCAAAAGAGAATTAAATGAAAATTGGGGAAGTGTTTATGGTTTTTGGGAAATGTTATATATATATATGTAAGTAGAAGAGAAATGAGTTTTGTCGTGTATGAGATATTGTTTAGGACAGAATAACCATTTTGTGTTTGGAATTGGGGGGGGAGATTGAGTCATGAAAATGGACAAATTGGGTTTCAGAGATTGACTAATTTCACAGTGCTAGTGTTTTTGTGTTTGTTAAGTGTAGCTAAACATGTCGAGCAAATACAAACAATTCAAGCCGAACAAGTAGTTCGAGAGAAAACTCTACTCGAGGAAGCAGAATCTCGATTTAAGACGGAGGCGGCAGAGAGCGAAAGCTCGTTTGATAGCGAGAGTAGAAGAAAGATTTATGAAATTGACCGAAATTCGAGAGGCAAAGTTCATGAATATGATGGATGCTCGTGAGAAAAAGTATAAAGCTCTCATCAATGAGTGTATGGCAAAGGGAATGTCAAGTAAGTTCAAGGTTTTTCATAGAAAGCATATTAAGATCACTATTTTATAACTAGATTGTCAACAAGTTTGTTAATGGTTTAATAGACATTGGCTCTTGTAATTGAATGCTAGGTTCTTATTTGGTGTCTTCATTGCTTGCTCAACTACTAATTACTGGATGTATTGATGAAAATTCTTTGTTTAGCTTCAATTTATGGTTCTTTGGTTACTATTAATAGTCTTCCCATGTGTTCATGTTGTTTCTCATTTAACTCATATAAATAGAAAATGTACATTGCTATTTTTGCAGTTGAATTTCAGAGTAGCGGACTCGATGATAAAGACTTCAGTTCGGATGATGATGAATGACGATTACTGCATATTATGTATTTTATATATATATCTTATAGTGGTTGATGAATGCAGTTGTCCCATAATTTTTTGGTGTCATGGGAATCAACTTGGCAACATATGTTTGCAACGTGTTGATTGCTTCTGTTAGGATTTTGTATAATTTTTTGATATCATGGGAATCAAGTTGACAACATGTTTGCAACGTGTTGACTGTTTCTACTAGGATTTTGTATAATTTTTTGATGTCATGTGAAATAGGTTGACAACATGTTCGTAACTTGTTGACTACTTCTATTAGGATTTTGTATATAAATTACTAATTTAATGATAATTTTGTATTTATATGATCATTTTTATGTTAATTAATTGCTCAATTACTATTGACTAAACTTTTCCAAACTCAATTCATACAAATTTGCTCATATTTCACTAAAATAGGCTCTTAAAAATCGGCAAAATATCGTAAAAAACATTGGACATGAGACAAATATCTATTCCAACCTTTTTAAGTCGGGTTTCTTCCAACTTTTTTCATTGCCTTGGAAAATGTCTATCCTAACCTTTTAGGGTTGCGATGGCGGTACTATCGACATTTTTAACGTTGTCTTAGACACATCAATACCAACGTTTTCTAAAAGTTGTCTTAGACAAGATTTTTACCAACCTTTTTTTATTCCAACTTTTACAAAAGGTTGCCTTAGATATGGTCTATACCAACCTAATTAAAGTTGCCTTAGACGATTCTATCCCAATTATTTTTAAAAGTCGCCTTAGACAAGGTTTATCCCAACCTTTTTTAAGGGTTGCCTTAGGCTGGTTTATCCCAACCTTTTTCAAGGGTTGCTTTAGGATGGTCTATCCCAACCTTTTTTAAGGGTTGCCTTAGGATGGTCTATCCCAACTTTTTTTAAGGGTTGCCTTAGGCTAGTCTATAGTAACCTTTTCCAAAAGGTTGGACTTGACTAGGTCTTTCCCAACCTTTTTTAAAGGTCGCCATTGACCAAACTTTTCACAACCCTTCAATAAGGGTCGGCAAACATGTTGACTTATTGCGACGCTTTTTCAAAAGCGTCGCAATGCCTATACCAACCCCACTATATACAACCATTTTCGAAGCGTCGGACGAAGCGTCGCAAAACCTATGGCAACCTTTTTTGCGTCGTCTTATGTCAAAAAAACTGTCGCTATAGGACCTTTTTGTTGTAGTGATATGTTTTGTCATGATACACGACATGGATATTAGCAAAATAAAGTAACATAGTAACGGGTAAAAAAAAATGAAATGATAATATTAAAATGATAGGTAAATAAATAAATGAACAAATAAAAAATAAAAGCTAAAATAAAAATGCTATGCTAGTGAATAATAATAATGCAACTATAATGATGGCAAAAACGCCAATTTATAGTAATAATAGTGATAATCATGTTATAATTACTATCATAATATTAATATGAATAATAAAATAGTAATAATGATAAATAAAATACATAAAAAAGGAAATATAAATAACATAAATTTTAAATGTTAAAATAAAAGATATAATAAATAAAGAGGCAAAATTAAATAAGTGATGGATTAAATTGAAATTTAAACGAAGCTTGAAGCATGAATTGTGAAATAAACGAAGAAAAGGGAAACAAAGGATTAAATTGACAGCATAACAAAATTTAAATTATGAATTGCCAGAAAACAGAACATAAAGGACTAAATTAAAAGAAAATAGAAAATATAGGGACTCAGAGGGCAATTACCCCAACCCTATTTACATGTGTCATTCCCAGAAAGATCATCAATGGGTTAGGGGGACCAAATTGCACAAGAGTAAAATAAAAGGATGAAAATAAAAGTAAAAATAATAAGATGTAGGATGAAATTGAAAAATAGAAAAAAGCGGAAGGCTAAAGCAGCAATTAGACCCCTTTTCAAGAAACATGTGAATCTTGATGGTGCTCGGGTCGGGTCATTGGATCGCGTCAAAACGACGCCATTTCAGGTGTCCATTTCCAAAAATGGTCCATGGACCAAAATGAAAATAAAATTAAGTTAAATTGTAAAATAAAAAAATTAAAAACTAAAGCAGGACTACAACAAGACACACTTAAAAGCAGAAGGACCTGGGCAACAAATTATCCCCCTTTTAAAAACTCGCGGATCTAAAGGGGTGTTGGGTCAGGTTGGCAGATCATGCCCAAAACGACGCCGTTTTGGGGTCTGAAAGTTAAGCTCAAAACGACACCGTTTTATAAGGATATATAAACCAAAAAATAATTAAAAAATCATTTGTATCCAGCCTCAAAAAAAAATTTCTTCTTGTTTTTTATTCTCTGAAGTCATCTCATTATCCGGCCATGGGGCCGCCACAAGTCCGCCATGGCCACCGGTTATCGGCGACGGCGGTTGTCACCTCTGGTGGCCAGAGTTGCAAAAAAAGTCCAATTTTTGTCCTTATCTTTTGGGGAATTCGGATCTGGGGTCAAAATCCCTAGGTCCTGTCAAACTTCGAAAAAAAAGGCTTTCGGTTCTAGTCGTCCTCTTCCGTGGCCTTAGGTGAATCCCCGAGGATTCGACATTCTCTCAGACTAGGGGAGGCATCGACAACGACAGCAACGGTAAAAAACTTGTTTATTTAATTTTTTTTTGTATATGCGTGATTTTAAAAAATTAAATAGAAAATACCTTCTGTTTTCTTTAATCTTTTTTATTGCAAAATCTCGATTTTTTTTATTTCTCTCCGTAAAAGATTACATGCCATTTCTATGGCTTTTATAGTCATATGTTACAAAATACTTTATCTTTTCTTTGCTTTTTCTGCCATTTCTACTTTCTGCTCTCTGTCCCTTTTTCTTTGCAGGTATTTGTGGCAAGGTCAACAGCATTGGGGAGCCACGCCTTGCTATTTTGGTGAAAGGAGGGAGAAAGGCCTCGGACAATGCATTGGCTGACGTGGCGAGGGAGCGGCTCCGAAGCTGCTAAGGTTTTTGTTATTTTTTTAGGGTTTTGGGCTTGGGTTGTGTAACACCCCAAAAATCTTTTATATATTTATTCTCTTATATTTGTGACACAATGTCTACTTGCTTTGTGGTTATGTGTTTTGGGAGTATCTGAGAGGTCCCAAGTTCAAGCATTAGCTTGGGAAAATTTTTGTTTTTAAATGAATAAACCCCTATCCCTAATCAGTAGGCTTATAAATAAATGTTGGTAAAACATGTCAGAATGGGCCTACTGGTCTGGTGGATAAGTGGTGTAACACCCAAATCTCGGCCTAGAAGTTAGGCCCGAATCTGACATGTCACATTGAAGTGTTTTTCGAAAACCATGTTTTCATTGAAAACCCTTATTGTTTAAAAGCTTAAGTAAAATCCTAGTTACGTTAGTTTTATCCCCATTTTTTTTTGAGTTGCGGAAGCCAATTTTGAAAGTAATTGATTTACGAAAAGATTAAATCGTAAAACCATTTAAAAAAAATGTTGCGAAAACGTAGTGTTGTTTTAAAACAGTTAACATTTCGGAAAGCCCACTATAACATCATTTGGGTCACAACCCATAACAGAATCAATTGGGCCTAGCCCAAACCAATAAAAGATCTCTTAACAGATATGCAAATAGAGTGTGCAGCCCAACCCAAACCTAATAATCCATCCGCTATACACCACCCGTACCAGCCCAACACACCTGTGGGGATTTCTACAATCAACCCTCCATCCGCTACACACCTCGATGGCAGTCACGCTGCTCATCGCAGAATTTGTGGCGAAGCCACCAGAATAACAGAATATACGTGGCATAGCCACTATACCAAATGTGGCAGAGCCACCAGAATATGTGACAGAGCCACCAGATTACACTTCCCCGATCATCAATATCCCAACCCCATGCAGAATGTCATGTATGCAAAGCACATATAAAAAATGATGTATAAAATAAATTACCATCAAAACCAGTTATCCAGAATACACAATCATACTAATCACAGTCAAATCGGTCATATCATAGCACAAGCCAATCATTTACCTACAAGGGCAAATCAGTCATTTTACCTTGTAAGGGTATTTCGGTAATCCGACCCTTCAGGGGTAGTTCGGTAATTCTACTCATAACTAATTCCTGTATGTATTGCATCTCAAATATAATCAATCATACAATTAACACATACAACGCTAGTACTACCACGAGGGTACAACGGTCATTTTGTCATTTAGGGGTACAACGGTAATTTCGCCCATTGGGGTATTTCAGTAATTTCACAAACCAAGGTATTTCGGTAATTTTGCAAACTGGGGGTATCTCGATAATTTTGTAAATCGGGGGCATTTCAATAATTTGTAAATCAATGGTATTTTAGTAATTTTGTAAACCAAGGGTACTTCGGTAATTTCACAAATTAGGGGTATTTCGGTAATTTTTGTAATCCAAGGATATTTTGGTAAATTTTTAAACCAAGGGTATTTCAGTAATTTTGTAAATACAAGGGTATTTCGGTAATTTTATAAATCAAAGGTATTTCGGTAATTTTGTCAACCCCTCAGAAGGTCTACAGTCGTCTCAAGCGACTCAAGTATTCTAAACAGAGATAATGATGCGAATGGGCCTAAGGCTCATTCTTGGCCCAAATGAGCCCACACGCTCGTGTGGCCCATTTAGCCCAAATCTAGCCACAGATATGAGATTCACATAGTCTAATCCAACATCTACTACAAAATCATACAACTTATTCATATAGGCCAAGTGGGCCCAATTCGGCCCATCGTGGCCCAAACAGCATCAACCCACAAGAATACTCATGGTGGCCTCGACTATCGTGTCGAAGCTCCCACACGTGCGCTCACACGCTCGTGTGGCTACCATCGCCGTGTGACCGGTATTTCGACATTTGCAGCTAGCTAGAGTAGGGCGAAATGCACACCTGATAGGAGTCTGAAGCTAATCCGCGCTCCGAATGCTCCTATGCCCAACGCCAACCAAGTATGTTTCCTCTCCTCCTAGACAGCTCCATTTATAGCCAGCTTTTCACCTTCACTCTTGCTAGCTTTTCGATGTGGGATCCCTTCTTCAAGAGAGTTTAAATCCAACACAAACTCTAGCTGTCCAATCTGCAAAATAAATACTCCCTTCCTTGTCATGAGATTCGAACCCAGGCTCTCCCATCAGCCAATTCACGGTACTTGCCACTAAGCCACCAACTCCTCTTGTGTCTAAAATCATGTGCAGCTAAATATAAATCTATGGGCCAAAGTCCAAGTTCACTTAAAAATAAATCAAAATGAAATGCCAGCGCCAAGGCTTGAACCTTGGACCCCCTTGCTTCCTTGTGGTGTCACTCCCTTGTCTCCCATGTGGCGCCATTTGCCACTAGACCACAACTCCTTTTGTGTCATTTTCCTTCATATTTTATTTTTAAAGCCTACCTAATAACTTCCAGGGTTTTATTCACCTAAAACCAAAATTTTCCTAAAGCCTAAATTTGATCTCGGGACTTCATAGAAGTCCCCCAACCTTCCAAAATTACTCACCTAATAGGTCCAACTTGTATTAGTGCCGTTCTCTTGTTCACGAAAGTTTTAAACGCTTCCACGCCCAAGGCCCAATGACCCAATTCTACTAGGCCCAAATTCGGGTTGTTACAAGTGGAGTGTTATTATGCTAGAGGTCTTGGGTTTGAACTGTTGCTGGAGTATTATTTTTGCTAAGTGGTGTCGTGTAGTGTTTAAAGTCAACTGAAATGCCGAAGTGGTAGAGGTGAAGTAGGAAGTGTGGAGAGAAAATTAAGGGATGTGGATAGTAGGAGTGGTTGCACGGTTTTAGGAGAAATTTGAGGGATTGAGTGATCAGTTTTTTCCCAAATTTCCTCAAAGTTTCTGACGTTTTTCTCTCTCCCTCCCTTGCTTCATCTTTTCTTTTATATACTTTTCCGTTCCTTATCTCTACCCCTTGCCGAAATTCTACCTTTCCTTATCCTTTCTTCTCGTTTTTTTCTTTGATTTCCCTTATTTCTCCCTTTTTGCTCCTGAGTGCGTTTCGTTCTTCTCTTTTGTGCAAACGTTAGCCACTCGTGCGATAAATGGTAAGTTGTTGACATTTTTTTGATTGAGTATTTTTGTAAACTAACTATGGGGTTCTGGCAGCAGCATATCGTGTGGATTGAGGCTCCCTTCATACTATGTCTTAGCAAGTCGATTGGAAACCTTGCAGTAAGTGTTCATTGCTTTTTAGAGGAGTCCGCTGGTTTCGGGATTTTTTATTTTTTTTTTGTAAAGAAAGATTGATTGTGGTGTTGGATTGGTCAATTGTAGGTATTGAAGTGCTCAGGAAGGCTTAGGTATCAAAAACACTACATGTGTGTGATTACTACATTGAAAACGGTAATCGATGAAAAGCCAAAAAGTGAGACTGTCGACACCACAAGGACGTGTGGCTGCCGGTGTGGTAGGCCGTGTAATCGGACATGGGCGTGTGATCGACGAGGCTAGCCATGTGCGATTCATGAGCTGGGCCGTGTGGGCCCCACACGAGTGAACCATACGGGCATGTGAGATTATTGGGCCAGGCTGTGTGATCCACACGATTATGGCCATTTTGGGCCTTGTGGGCCACTGGGCGTATGGGCCCACATGGGAAAATTATATGAGGTTGTGGGCCTATTTTCACTGCTTTAACTGGTAATGTTGCACGAGACACCCGAGTCAGCTGTGGTCCTACTGCAGGGTCGACAAGATTACCTAGATCCCTAATTGACTAACTGACTGTTATGTCCATTTACTTTATATATATACATGTACTACTGTATTGTGGGCATGCTGTTAAAATTGTACTGAATACATATATGATACCATGATTTGGCATGACATGATTGTATGATGCATTGCATGGGGATGTGTTTATATGGATCGGAGGAAGTGTACTGAAAGGCTTCGAGCCTAACTTACTAGCAGCTCAGCTATAAACTACTATCTAGTGCTGCAACCGATACTACTTGGAGTGTAGGGATGGGTGGGTTGATCCCCACATGGAGTGTAGGGTTGGACGAAGATGGAATGTAAAGGCTGGCTGGGTAAGACTTGTATACTGCATATTGTGATACTGTACTGATTACTAATACTGTAATGGGTCAAGGCCCAAATGCATGACTGCCTCTGTACTAAGATAGGCTAAAGCCCAAACTGATATTGTCACTGATTCTGAATTGGGCTTAGGCCCAGACTGTGATTGTCTTCTGTCTGTCTGTTTGTGCCATTTGGGATTACACACTGAGTTTTCGTAAACTCACCCTTCTATTTTAACTGTACAGGTAATCCCTAAACATAGGCGGATCAGTGCTGCGGAGGACTTAGCAGTGGCCACATGACCTATTTTGTTCTATTTTGGTACTTAATTATAATTTTAATTTTATTTGGGGTATTTTACTGTAATAATGACCTTTTTGGATTTTCATGGTTAATTTGAGATTTCTATTATTTTGATTTGCAACTGCTAGTAGTAGGGTTAATCAAGTTTTCAAAATGAATCAATCATTTTAACAAAATACACTCAAATACACAAACTGATTTAAAAAGCTTCCGCGATAAGTGACGTTTTAAAATTAATATCGTTTTGAAAGAGAATACTTTTTTGATAATGAACTACGTTTTGAAAATGAACAACACATCCTAGAATTAACATAAGATTTTGTAATGAGGCTGATTCAGAAAGAGGTTTTTAGACAACTCATTTATTTCCAAAACACTGCCATGTGACATCGCCATGATTAGGCCATAATGTCTAGGCCGTGTTTGGGGTGTTACATTTAGTGGTATCAGAGCCAGGTTGCAAAACTCGACTGTGGATTTGGGTTTTAAGATTTGATTTTCTAAGAAATATTTTCTAATGATTTGAAATGTTTTTACCGAACATGTGGTACACTGAGTCTCTGGTGTCGACCCTGTAAGTTCTCTAAAATTGTTATGTGTTTTAAATTGAAACTGATACAAAACTGAAACTACTATAGGTAGTATACTACACAGAAAACACTATAAGTTAGTGTATACTGAGAAATTAAGAAGAATTGAAAACTATAGTGAGACTGCGAATTACGAAAATGAACTTCAAAATTACTGATAATGTTCTGCATAAAACATTTGTTAATAAAATACTGAGATTATAAACTGATGCATAAAATGTTAATACAAATAAACACGCTTAGATAATGAGCACGAGAGGTACTCACGGACGGGGTACAAGAGGTAGTGGTAGAGGCTGTAGAGGGGCCCGAGTTGGGTCCTCATCTTCTGGTAACCTGCCTAATTTTGATACAAGTGAGACGCCGGCTTCACCTGTGACTGAGATTGGGTCTCATGATCGAGCAGTAGGGCACGACGCACTGTCTCAAGCCATGTTAAGGATTCTGAAGAGGGTCGCTAGGGCCAATACTGGAGCTAGAGGTTGAGGGTCGGTTACGGAACGGATCCAGTCCAATAGAGCCGAGATTTTTAAGGGTATTTCTGGAGTTGCCCCTAATGTGGCTGAGTACTGGATATAGGCCACAAAGAGGATTATAGACGACCTAGACTGCACCTCTGAGTAGAAATTAAAGGGTGATGTATCGCTGATACGAGATGAGGCATATTAGTGGTGGCTCACTGGAGGGCACTTAGCCCGATCGACTGACCTGGGAGCTCTTTAAGACTGCTTTCTAGGGGAAGTATGTGGTTCCGATTATGTGCATGCCCGTAGGAGAGAGTTCCTGAATCTGACTCAGGGGGATAAATCAGTGGTCGAGTACGAGGCCGAATTTCTACGACTGAGTCGCTACGCGCGAAGAATGGTGGCGACTGAGTACGAGCGATGTGTTGCTTCGAGGATCGCCTTAGAAATAATCTGAAGGTTCTGATAGCTCCACAAAGGGAGCGAGGCTTTGCTACACTGGTTGATAAGGAGAAGATCGCAGAAGAAGTGAAGCACACTGAGCGCCAAAATAGAGAGAGAGGTAGGAATAAGAGGGATTCGGAGCTCTTGAGTTCCATTCAGAGGCCTAAGAAAAATGCTAGTGTTGATGGGCCGACCAGAGTTGGGGATTCTATTGCTGCTACTGGACATCTTCCGTGTACTGACTATGGTAGACGCCATTAGGGCGAGTGTTGGAAAAAGGACTAGAGGATGCTTGAGGTGTGGTTCTTTGGAGCACTGTATTAGAGATTGTCTGTAGAGGTCTGATCAGATGCAAGCTTCTGGCATGGGTACTGCGCCACCACCGAGTATAGTTCAATAGCCACCGAGAGGCCGTGGTCAAGCCAGAGGTGGGAATGGTCTGGGCTATGGCTAGAGAGCACTGGGCAGAGGTGCTGGTCATACTGAGGTTAGGCAGCCAGCTCTAGTTTATGCTGCACGTCGCCGAGAGGATGGAGATGCTTCGAACATCATTATGGGTACGTTCTTTATTTATAATGTACCTTATACTGTACTAATAGATATGGGATCCACTCACTCCTATACAGCTTGTATCGTATCTGAAAACTTAGGTATCTTGGTTAAAAGCACTACGAGTGAGATGACTTTGCTGAGTCCGCTGGTACAATCATTAAGGGTAAATAAGTTGTTTAGAGACGTTCCTTTAGAGATCCAAGGAGCTATTTTTCTTAATGATCTAATGGAACTACCTTTTGGGGAGTTTGATTTAATACTGGGAATGGATTGGTTGGTCAAGCACCGAGTGAGCTTAGATTGTGCCACAAAAAGGGTTGTACTGAGAATTGAGGATGACAGTGAGGTGGTCGTAATTGGAGAATGTCGAAACTACTTATCGAATGTGATTTCTACATTGTGGGCCGAAAAGTTGGTTTGTAAGGGATGTGAGGCTTATCTGGCCTACATCAATGTGTCAGATTTTGGGGATTCTTCAATTAAGGATATAAAGGGCGATTTAGGAATTTCTGGATGTTTTTCATGAGGAGCTGCTTAGGTTACCTCCGTATCGTGAAGTAGAGTTTGGGATTGAGATCCTTCCTGGTACAACTCCGGTGTCCATCGCCCCTTATAGGATGGCACCGAAGGAGCTTGTAGAGCTTAAGGCTCAAATTCAAGAGTTATTGGATCGTGGGTTCATCCGCCCTAGTGTGTCACCGTGGGGAGCACCAGTTCTGTTCATGAAAAAGAAGGATGGATCCATGCATATGTGCATTGACTACCAACAATTGAACAAGCTGACCATCAAGAATAAGTACCCCTACCGAGGATAGACGATGTGTTTGACCAGTTTCGAGGGGCTTTGATTTTTTCTAAGATTGACCTCCTATCAGGATATCATCAGTTGAGGGTTAAGGAGACTGATATGCACAAGACATCATTTAGGACTCGATATGGTCATTACGAGTTCCTAGTGATGCCATTTGGACTGACGAATGCACCAGCAGCTTTTATGGATCTGATAAACCGAGTGTTTCAACCCTATTTGGATCAGTTCATAGTGGAATTTATTGACGACATACTGGTGTATTTGAAGACTGAGGATGAGCACGATGAACATCTGATAAACCATAATTTATACATATTATGACCTTACACTTGGCTTATTTTTGGATGAATATTCATTAGATTTGATGAATTCGATGTTCTTAATCTCTTAAATTCATGTTTTACACTCAGGAGGGCTTAGGGAGTTGAAAAGAATGAGAAACGGGCCAAAAAGGAATAAAATGGGCCTACCATAGAAATCAACACAGCCTGGACTTTCGCATACGGGTAGACCACACAGCAGTATGTGATGAGTAGAATCAAGCACGGCCTAAGTTATTGAACAATAGCGTGTCCCCGCCGAACCCAAGTCCAATTTTATTTAGAAAATGTTACTTGTAGGCCAAGAAAGGCGCTCCAAAGCCTATAAAAACACCCCACGTCTGTGTATCGCCGTCCGTCGGTTCACCCTTCATTCACTTTTGCTTCGTGCTTTCATTTTTATTTATTTATTCTATTCTTTGTTCTTATTATTATTTTTTTTCCTCATTATGATTTATATTTTTATCTCTAATTTCTTAGTTCTTTTGAGTGTTTATTTTGATTTTATTCCATTACTAAGTTTAACGATTATTTTGATACCAACTCTTAGTGCTCTTGTTAATCTGCTTAATTTTATTTTAGTTTTTCCTTTTCAAGTTCCATTGCTAATGCTATTAAGCCTACCTTAAATTTGTACTGTTAAATTTCAGTATTTGATTTTAGCATTACTTGATAATCTAATTCACTATTATAGGATTATAGGATTATACTACTTAGGACTACCAAGATAGTACATTTTTGGCTGGCAATGATAAATACATTTTTGGCTGGCAATGATACTTTATTTATTGAAAATCTTTTGTATTTTCAGGTACGTACTGACTCCTCCACATGGGAAAAAGATTGCTGTCCCCGTTTCAAAAAAGCGGAAGGGACCTGGAGCTACCTCCACGAGTGCATTTGTCGAAGTGCGCCATCCCTTTCTACACTTTCCCCTAGGACCTTAGGAGAAACTTTTCTAGATACTTCGAGCAAGACCCCTCGGCGTGGGGAGATGTATCGATTGGGCCGCCTTAGAGCAGGTCTAACTAGCTGACGCAGTCCGAGCCCTATTGACTACCGACCCATGGGGGCAATGTTTCGAGATTGTCGAGCCAACCTATATAGAGCTTACTTTGGAGCTCCGTTCCAGCTTCCACCTTCAGGCGGCATGAAAAATTTCGACGACCCAGGCACAGTCCAGTTCCGTCTAGGAGGCCTAGTACGAGAGTTGAGTATCCCAGAGTTTGAGGTCGCTTGGGGACTTTACACCGAGGAATTCATGGAGGACGACAACTTCGAGAACCTTCATCGCCATATCCACTACTCCCCTTCTTCCTGCTAGAGAGATTTAGTCCCTACCTCGGCTACCTATGACCCTAATCGCTCCAAGGCATCAGTTCTCTCCCCATCCTTGAGGTACTTACACGCCATCCTGGCTCATACTGACGGGTAGGTGAGAGAGCACTGGCATCGTCAACACTCACGATGCCTACTTTTTATGGTGCATGGCGCATGGGCACATGTTTGATTTAGCTTACTTCATCGCCCTTGCCATTAGGCATCAGACGGAGCAACATAGGATAGGAATCCTCTCTATTGGCCCATATGTGACACGCCTAGCTCGCTACTTTGGCCTCTTCAACACCGCAGCTTAGTCCTCCTCACTAACGCTCATTGGGCAGATGTCCCCACAAGCTATTGCGGCAATGCTTCATATGAGGATGATTGAGTGTCGTCATGGGTTTGATCCTCCTCAGTACCGTCTATCGAGGGCCAACGATCAGAACGACCTAGAGGACATTACTGATGATGTCCCTTTACATCACGAGGAGCCACTTTTTGCGCCGCCACCGCCTCACCGACCAACTCATGCGGTTACTTCACTGAATGACATCTCTGAGTGCCTCACTCGTTTCGAGTAGTACTGCACTCAACAATTTAATGACAATGCTCGAAGATTTGACGGCATCGAGGCGACTCTACAACAGATTTGTCAGCATTTTCACATATCACCACCACACCCATCTCGCGACCCATCTGCCGATAAGGACCTTTGAGTCCATTTATTTTTTCGTTTTATTTTCATTTAATTTTTAAACTCTTTCTCTTTATATTTCTTTTCTTCAATTTATATTACAATATTTTAATTTCTTTATATCTATGGCTGTTTATTATCGGGTAACTATAACGAAATCCATTATTAAAACTCCCTAAAATGTTACTGATGATTCCTCAGTTTCAAAAGGTTCAATGTGCTATTAAGGAATGAACAAACTACTGGAGTATTCTCCCTCACCTTCACCTCTCCCTAGTTCATCATGCTTCTTATTGGATCCATTTCTACAATTTTCACTTTCTAATGATTTCATCCATAATTCAGGAAGTTTCACCTCCTTCCCTCTCTTATAATTTTCTGCTTACATTAGTATTATTTATCTTTGTACATTGAGGACAATGTATATCTTAAGTGTGGGGAGGTTAAGTATAGTATTATTAGAAAAATCCTTGAATTATGTCTTAAGTAATTTTCTCATATTACTATTAGAATGAAACTTTTAGTGATTTATGATTTTTATTGATATGTTTTGGAGTAAGTCATAGGTAATTATGCATTGATGGGTTAAACTTTAAGACATTAGAGAATCAAGCATGATAAGTCCATTTTCAGAATTACAATTTTTTTAGGTTGTTTCCCTAAATTTAAATATTATTTTGAAGCTTGAAATTTGCAAGGTTGACATCAAAAACCATAAATTTGTGAGATTTTGAGCCTTTTAGAGCATATATTTTTCTTGCTCACTTTATTGATTATGAGTGTGTCAATATTGATTTGTTATTCTAGAACTTGCTTCGATTATGCATGTCAAGACCACAACCTTGATTTGATATACTGAGATGATAAAGGCTCCTAGATTTTAACCCACTTACCCCAAAAAGCCTACCTTCATAACTAACCTCTAGTGAGCCCTTTTGATCCTAAAAAACTGTTTCTTGATACAGCTTTAATATTAACAAAAAATCATTCTTTTTGATTCATTAAGAATTTTCCCTACTGTATTAACCCCCTTTTTTTGTCAAGATTTGATTTGATCAGTTGCCTAACTATGTTCTCTTTTTCAGTGTTAAATTCTTTCTTATTACTTGTTCTTGTTCTTAAAAAAAAGTTAGAAATTTATTCATTATTAGTTTCATGAGATTAAACGATTAATTTCACATCTTTAGAAAAAGCTCATGTTATTAGTGATAAGTTTTCAATGATGTAATTATTCAGTATTAGTTCACTTTTTCTAGTTAGGTAAATTGTCAATTCAACCTCGATTCTAACCCTCTAATTCAGCTTTATCCACACTTCTAAACCAAGCCTCATTACAACCCTTTTTAAGACCTTTTGATTTGTGTATCATATCATTTCATAGTGGTAGAGATTTGATTTTCATGCAAGCTTATGGTAATAACTCCTTATGTTTAACTTTTGAGTGCTTAATTTGAACCTTAAATACTTTGAGTGATTTGAGTGAATCTTTAGTGAGGATGTCAATTCTTGTCGGTTTTGGATCAAAAGTAATTATTTAGATAAGGGGAAACACCTATTTTTTCGTGCTACAAAAATTTGTGACTTCAATTGTTTGAATATTTAAGGACTCTTTTTAGTTAAAATTATCAATTTATAAATTATCTATGAATTATGATGAGACATTATTGATTAGAATGATGAATTGAGGAAGTTAATTTTAATTGTGAGTTGAGGATTTTGCTTGAGGACAAGCAAAGGCTTAAGTGTGGGGATATTTGATAAACCATAATTTATACATATTTTGACCCCATGCTTGGCTTATTTTTGGATGAATTTTCATTAGATTTGATGAATTTGATGTTCCTAATCCCTTAAATTCATGTTTTACACTCAGGAGAGCTTAGGGAGTCTACCGTAGAAATTAACACGACCTGGACTGTCGCACACAGGCAGACCACACAGTCGTGTGTGACAAGCAGAATCGAGCACGGCTTAAGTTATCGAACACGGTCATGTCCCCGTCGAACCCAAGTCTAATTTTATTCGGAAAAGGTTACTTGTAGGCTAAGAAAGGCGTTCCAAAGCCTATATAAACACCCCAAGGGAGAACCTGAAAGAGGACGTGGAGTAGAAAGCAGAAAATACTCGAAGACAACCATTAGGAGCAGCTTGGAAGAAGGATCTCCATCAAAATTGAAGATCTCCTATCAATTTCTCTTGAAGTTTTTGGGTTTTCTTATGTTTTGTAGTTTTCCTTATTTTAAGATGTTTCTCTTTATCAGTATGAACTAAATCCCTTAAATACCTGATGGGATGAAACCTAAGATAGATCTTATTGCTATTTGATTTATAAGATAAATACTTGTTCTTATTCTTAATTTTGAGTTCTTATTCTTGTTTTAATAATTTAGATTATTGATTCAAGTCGAATGTGCTTATTCAGAGGAGCAAAAGTCCCTGTTTAAAAGTAAATCGACATGATTAAGCGGAGTTGAATACAATCCTAGACATAGGACGACGTAAATCTGCGGATTAGAGTCAAACCTAATAAGGGAATCCGTAAATCGAGTTAATGCGACAGTAGGGGTTTTAATTAGAAAGAAATTTCAATTAATAATTTCAATTAATAATTTCAATTAATCAACCTAGAGTTAGTTGTTCTTAGTCTCGATGGAGATATTAACATAAATCAGGGATTTCTACGGATTAAGTCAAGTGAATAAATCGTATGAATCAGAAGTAATAAGTGAAGTCTAGGTGGATTCTTCCTTGGGTATTGCCTCTTTCATCAAGTTGTCTAAAAGTATTTTCCCAGTTCATTCTCTGTTGTGCTTTTAATTAATTTTAGTTTAAAAGAAATCACTCCAAATCTTAGGCTAGATAATAGGAAGATAGTAATTACTAGTACTCTTGGTCCTTGTGGATACAATTTTACCGGTCATACTGATAAACCGCAATATGAACATAGTTTAGATCCCACATTTAGCATACTTTTGGATGATTTAAGCCTTGAATTGTGTAATTTGGTGCTCTTAATCCTTTGTTTTCATGTTTTATACTCAGAAGAGCACCAACGGATGAAAAGAAAGAGAAACGGGCCCAAAACGGAGTAAATGGGCCATATCATGAAATCGACACGGCCTGGGCCCAAGATCACACGGCCGTGCCTCCTTAATAGTCTCGAACACGGCCTGACCACGATTCACATGGGCGTGTACCATAGGCATGTCCCTGCCGTGAGAAAGAAGAGTTTCACTCGAATTAAGGTACTTAGAGGCAAAGAAAGCCATTCCAAAAGCCTATATAAACACCCTAGAGGCCAACCTTCAGGAGGCGTCCAGCTAGGCCAAGGAGTCGAGCCAAAGAGAACAGAATTGTGGAATGTACTCGAAGAAAGCCAGTTGATTCATCTCAAGAAGCCGGAGCTATACTCAAGACAGAGGATCTCTCCTTCAATTCCTTCAGGGGGTTATAGGGTTTTCTTATGTTTTGTTTTATCTTTTCTTCTGAGATGTATTCTTTTGTCATTATGAACTAAACCCTCAGATACCTGAGGGGGATGAAACATAAGTCGGATCTTGTTATCGTTTGTTGAACTATATGATAAATACTTGATTTGTTCTTAACTATGTGTTCTTAATTCTTATTTTTGTATTTCTGGGATATTGATTCAAGTATTGATGTGCTTAGGTGGTGGAGTAAAAGTCCCTACCTAAGAGTAGATCTAGCATAGTTAAGTGGAGTTGCTTGCGTGCCTAGAAATAGGGTGATGAAAATCTGCCAGATTAGGGTCAAACCTAATATAGGAGACCATAGATCGAGTTAATGTAATTCTAGGGGTTTTAATTAGAAAGAAATTTCAATTAAAGAGGTATTAATATAAATTAGGGAATCCTATGGATCAAAAATCGATTTGTTTTTCCCAAAGTTATTTTCCCCAATTCATTCTCTTTGTCTTCGCATCTTTAGCTTAGTTGTTAGTTAATTTTAGATTAGATAACAATTCGCTTAATTCTTAGGCTAGATAATAAAAAGAAAGTTAGTATTAGTACTTTTAGTTCCTTTGGGTTCGACAATCTGGTCTTGCCACAGCTATACTACTGTCTGATAGGTGCACTTGCCTCAATTGTTGTCACAGTTAGTTTTTAGGCTCGATCATTCTTTATATAAAGTTTTAAGATTCTGATAATAACGATCAAGTTTTTGGCGCCGTTGCCGGGGAACTGAAATATTTAGAACGTTTAATTTTTATTACTTTAACCATATTATAGTTATTTTATTTTTACTTTTCTAAATTTTCTTCTATTCTTCTGGCAGGTACCTCTAGTTTATGACTAGAAGGAGCCCGACAGGACCCCTAATTTACGACAGTGATATTGAAGGTACTGTTCACAGAAATCGTAGAGAAATAAGGCGAAGCTTAAACTACATAGAATAAGAGCAAGAAGTCGAAATCAATACCACCGAAGAGATGGCTGAGAATAATCCGCTACCTCTAGAGGAGGCCGAACATCATGCTCCAGGAACTATGTATGATTATGCTAAACCTAATTTAACAGGAACTGAGTCAAGTATTGTTAGGCCTACTATTGCTGCAAATAATTTTGAACTGAAACCTAACACTATACAAATGATACAACAGTTTGTTCAGTTTGATGGTTTACAGGATGAGGATCCTAACACACACTTAGCAGATTTTCTAGAATTCTGTGATACCTTCAAAATAAATGGCATTTCTGATGATGCCATCCGTCTTAGGTTATTTCCCTTTTCTTTGAGAAATAAAGCCAAACAGTGGTTGCATTCTCTTCCACGAGGATTAATCACTACATGGGATCAGATGACCGAAAAATTTTTGTTGAAATATTTTTCGCCGGCCAAAACGGCCAAGTTGAGAAACAATATCTCTTCTTTTGTGCAGATGGATTTAGAGACACTTTACGATGCATGGGAGATATACAAAGATCTATTGAGAAGGTGCCCACACCATGGATTACCCTTGTGGCTACAGGTCCAAACTTTCTACAACGGTGTGAACCCCTCAACGAGGCAATTGATCGATTCAGCCACCGGTGGAACCCTGAACAACAAAACTCCTGAAGTAACCTACAGGTTTATAGAGGAGATGTTACTGAATAATTATCAGTGGCAAGTTACAAGGAGAAGGCCAACAAAAGCAGCCAAAGTTTTCAACCTCGACTCAGTAGCCATGCTATCAAACTAGGTAGAACTGTTAAATAAAAAGATTGACGGTGTTTGTGACTCTTTGCAGGTACATCCAGTCATGCAGTGTTATACAAATAGAAGAAGGATGAACAACACAGACTATCCACCTTACAACCCGAGCGCTAAAAGCGAGCAAATGAACTATATGGGTAACAATTTTCGATCTCAAAATAACCTTTATAGTAATACTTATAATTTAGGTTGGAGGAACCAGCCCAATTTTTCATGGGGTGGTCAAGGAAATTAAAGACAACAACCTCCTCCAAACTTCCAACAACAGCCCTACCCACAGGAAAAGAAGTCGAACCTTGAGGAGATGCTGATGAAATTCATCACGATGACAGAAACTCGTCTTCAGAACACCGAAACAACACTTAAAAATCAACAAGCATCGATTAAAGGGATAGAAAACCAGTTAGGGCAACTCGCTAAGCTGATCTCCGAATGACCACAAGGTAGCTTGCTAAGTAACTCTGAGCCTAACACAAAGGAGCAACTTCAAGCCATAACAGCTCAAAATAGTGAAGGGTTAGTAGAATCTGAACCTAAGCCAAGGCAAGAATTTGTGGTAAGTAAAGGTAAGATCGAGGCAAGTCATGAGAAGCAAAAACCAGTAATTAAGGAGTACCAACCTCCTATACCTTATCCTGATGCGATAAAGGACAACACAGATGAACAATTCAGTAAAATTTTTAAACTTTTAAAGAAATTATATGTTAACTTGCCACTTATTGAAGCTGTTTCACAGATGTGAGATTCAAGGAAATTTTTCAAAGATCTTTTAACAAACAAGCGGAAGTTAGATGAAGAATCGCACGTGGAACTAAACGTAGTATGCTCAGCGATGTTACAAAACAAACTACCACGAAAATTAAAAGATCCAGGGAGTTTTACAATTCCATGCTTAATTGGTAGTTTATCTATTGATAATGCTTTAGCTGATTTAGGGGCAAGCATCAATGTTATGCCTTATAAATTGTTTAAACAACTAGGTCTAGGGAAGCCCAAACAAACTAGGATGAGCATTCAATTAGCTGATAAAACTATTAGAATTACTAGGGGTATAATTGAATATATTATCGTGAAAACTAATAAATTCGTATTCCCAGTAGACTTTGTCGTTTTAGACATGGATGAGGACAATAGTATCCCCTTAATTCTAGGGAGGCCCTTTTTAGCAACTGCCAGGACTAAAATTGATGTTAGCGCAGGTGAACTCATACTTTGTGTAGGTGACGAATCAAGCAGCCTTCAAGCTCTCGACTCGGCTAGGACATCGAGTAATCAAGGTGAGAATTTAAATTCTATTAACAACCATTCAGTTAAACCTTCTTTTTAGGAAGCACCACGAAACTACACAGCTGAGCCAGATCTTAGACCTCATGCCAACAAAGAAATAACTCATGAGGAACAAAGGCTTCAGATCGATGAACTAGACGAGTGAAAGACACACTTCAAAGAGAGATTAGGGTTACACGAAGCAGAACCAAAGCCACTCCAAGCGACAAACAAATTCAAAATCGAAGATCAGGTACTGTTAGATAAAACAGACCCTCGAATACCTCCTTCTGACTCTAATACAAATAAAGAAATCTCTTTTAGGGTACTCAATGTTTTCCCATACGGAACAGTCGAGGTAAGTAATCCTATTTTCAGTACCTTTAAAGTAAATGCTACTCGACTTGAACTTCACCATGATAGTAGAACTGATAACATAAGAGAGGATGTACAACTCTTTAAACTACCCTGATTATGCGAATGAGAGGTAAGTCTAGCTTAAGACTATAAACAAGCGCTTTTTGAGAGGTAACCCGAGTACTAACCCTATTAATTTTACATTTTTATTCTTTCTTTTATTTTTCCTTTTTAGCACTTAACTATAAACTAACCAAGTGCAGATTTCCACGCCACACAACCTTTCACACGGCCGTATAGATATTACGGATGTACGTACTGACATGGCAGAGATAGTATGACACAGGGCAAAAAATATCTTCAAGCCACGGCCTTCAACTGAACACCACGGCCGTGCGATGCGGCCGTGGCCGACACTGTTTTACCAAACACGAGCGTGGCGACCCACCCATGGGCATGGGAGAAACGAATGAAGCATAACACAGCCGTGCGACACAGCCGTATGACTCAACACACCCACGTTACCAGACATCAAAATTTTATTTAAACCACCCCCTTCCTCGTCTCACCTAACCCCATTCTTCAGGTCTTCCCCCCTTCCATATTTTTCTTCCTTATCCCTTAGCTAAACTCTTGATCTCCACAATAGCCATGTCGAAGAAGCAGAAGGATTCAAGAACAGTCTCCCTGTTGGAGACCGATCAACATAAGTTCATGCTGGCCGCTTCATCCACTCGACAAGCCAAGGGTCTTTAAAGCCATTTAGCTTTTATTTTTCTTTTCTCGTTTTCTTTATTTTTCGTATCTCTACTTCTCTTCAACTAAATTTAGTTTATCTTATTTTAGTTTCTTAGTTTTAGGTTCTAAAGGTTGCTTGGGAATCACCACACCACGACCATAGCCACTATACCACAACCTTAGAAATCACACCCACCTCGCGAACCATTTAACAATAAGGACTCTTCGGTCCATTAATCTTTTCTTTTAATTTTTTTTACTTTCTATTTTCTTTCTCTTTATCTTTCTTGTCTTTAAATATATATTTAGTATATTTTGAATTATTCTTATTATTTCCTGGCTAATTCTTCACAAGCTTTCCAATTTATTCATCTAGCGCAGAGATCGTTGGCGGCCACCATACCACGACACTCCCAACTCAAGGAAGCCATCCAAATTCAGGAAGTTTAACCTCTCCCTATCTCTTACATTTCATATACATTTTTGTACATTGAGGGCAATGTACATCTTAAGTGTGAGGGGTGAATATTTATTTTGAGAAAATGCCTAACTGTTTGCATCATTCTCTAAACATGCCTAACTTTTTTCATTATTCTCAAATCCCTGAATGATATCTTGTCTGTAAGTATTTTTCTCATATTACTAATTAGAATGGAATTCCCTGTGATTCATGATTTTTTATTGATATGTTTTGGATTAAGTCATTGATAATTATACAGTGATTATTTAAACTTTAGGAGACTAGAGAATCAAGCATGATGATTCTATTTTCAAAATTAAAATTTTGTTAGGTTGTCTACCTGAATCTAATTATTACCTGGAAGTTTGAAATTTACAAGATTGATATCAAAAACCCATAATTTTTGTTACATTCTTTCGTGCTCACTTTTTATTATGAGTGTGTCAGCATTGATTTGTTATTCTAGAACTTGCTTCAATTATACATATCGAGACCACACCTTTGATTTGATATACAGAGATGATAAAGGCACTTAGGATTTAACCCACTTACTCCACTAAAAGCCTACCTTCACAATTAACCCCTAGTGAACCCCTTTGATCTTAACAACCCTTTTCATTGACTCACCTGCTAATATTAACCCCAAAACCCTTTGTATTTGTCATCACCATTCCATTTGACCACCCTAATATTGAGATTTGATTTGATCAGTTGCCTAACTATGATATTTATTTTAATAGTTATATTCATTCTTTATTAGGTACTTGATTTGTTCTTAAAAAAAATTCAAAGTATATTCATTATTAGTTTTATGAGCTTATGCAAGTAAATTCCAAATCTTGAAAAAGAAGCTCGTATTATTATTATAAATTCTCAGTTGATGTAATTATTTAGGATTAGTTCATTTTTCTAGTTAGGTAAATTGTCAATTCAATATCGATTCTAACCCTCTAATTCAGCCTTTATCCATACCTTTAACCTAAGCCCCGTTACAACCCTTTTTAAAAGACCTTTTAATCTGTGTATCATCTCATTTTACAGTGGTGGAAATTTGATTTTCAGGCAAGCCTATGGGATTAACTTTTCATGTTCAACTTTTGAGTGCTTAACTTTGAACCTTAAACACTTTGAGTGATTTGAGTGAATCTTTAGTGAGGATGTCAACCCTTGTCGATTTCAACTCAGAGGTAATTATTTAGGTAAGGGGAGACACCTAATGTTTTCAGGCTATAAATGTATGACTTTGATTGTTTGAATCTTTAGGACCCTTCTATTTAAATTATCAATGTATGAATTATCTTTGAATTATGAGGAAACATTATTAATGAATATTATAAATCAGGGAAGTTTATTTTAATTGTGAGTTGAGAATTTTGTCTGAGGACAAGAAAAAGCTTAAGTTTGGGGGTATTTGATAAACCGCAATATCAACATTTTTAAGATCCCACATTTAGCATACTTTTGGATAATTTAAGCCTTGAATTGTGTAATTTGGTGCTCTTAATCCTTTATTTTCATGTTTCATACTCATAAGAGCACCGGAGGATGAAAAGAATAACAGGCCCAAAATGAAGTACATGAGCCATATCACGAAATCAACATGGCCTGGGCCCAAGACCACACGGCCGTGCCTCCTTAATAGTCTCGAACACGTCCTGGCCATGATTCACACGGGCGTGTGCCATGGGCGTGTCCCTGCCGTGAGAAAGAAGAGTTTCACTCGGATTAGGGTACTTAGAGGCAAAGAAAGCCATTCCAAAAGCCTATATAAACACCCTAGTGGCCAACCTTCAGGAGGCGTCCAGCTAGGCCAAGGAGCCGAGCCAGAGAGCCCAGAATTGTGGAATTCACTTGAAGAAAGCAAGTTGGTTCATCTCAAGAAGCCAGAGCTATACTCAAGATAGAGAATCTCTCCTTCAATTCCTTCAGGGGGTTTTAAGGTTTTCTTATGTTTTGTTTTATCTTTTTTTCTGAGATGTATTCTTTTGTCATTATGAACTAAACCCTCAGATACCTGAGGGGGATGAAACCTAATACGGATCTTGTTATCGTTTTCTGAACTATATGATAAAAACTTGATTTGTTCTTAACTATGTGTTCTTAATTCTTGTTTTGGTATTTCTGGGATATTGATTCAAGTATTGATGTGCTTAGGTGGTGAAGCAAAAGTCCCTGCCTAAGAGTAGATCTAGCATAGTTAAGCAGAGTTGCTCCCGTGCCTAGAAATAGGGTGACGAAAATCTACCGGATTAGAGTCAAACCTAATATGGGATTTCATAAATCGAGTTAATGCAATTCTAGGGGTTTTAATTAGAAAGAAATTTCAATTAATAAACCTAGGGTTAGACGTTAGTTGCCTTGAAAGAGGTATTAATATAAATTAGGAAATCCTACGGATCAAGTCAAGTGAATAAATTGACTGGTTTAGAGTTAGATAACAAGTGAAGTCTAGGTGGATTCTTCCTCGGGTATTGTCTTAATCGATTGGTTTTTCCCAAAGTTTTTTTCCCCAATTCATTCTCTTTGTCTTCGCATCAGCTTAGTTGTTAGTTAATTTTAGATTAGATAACAAATCGCTTAATTCTTAGGCTAGATAATAAAAAGAAAGTTAGTATTAGTACTTTTGGTTCCTTTGGGTTTGACAATCCGGTCTTGCCACAGCTATACTACTGTTCGATAGGTGCACTTGCCTCAATCGTTGTCACAGTTAGTTTTTAGGCTCGATCATTCTTTATATAAATTTTTAAGACTCTGACAATAACGATCACTTACAATAACTATACTATTAAATGATAGATTCGCTTGCCTTTATTGTGATCGTAGTTAGTTAGAGAAACATCAACATCTCAGGGTGGTTTTACAAATTCTGCGAGAGAAGCAACTGTACGTCAAGTTCAGTAAGTATGAGTTCTAGTTACGTGAAGTAATGTTTATGGGACATGTGGTGTCTGCTAAGGGGATTAGAGTCGATCCTTAAAAGATTGAGGCTGTCTTGGATCTGAAGCAGCCTAAGACTGTAAATGAGATCTGCAGTTTTCTAGGACTGGCGGGATATTATTGATTTTTTGTAGAGGGGTTTTCACTAATCGTCGTACCCTTGACTAAGTTGCTACGTAAGGGTTTGCCATTTAACTGGACTGACGCGCAGCAAGAGAGCTTTGAGAAGCTCAAAACTGTCTACAGTGATGTATCACATATCGGTTTAGGATGTGTGTTAATGCAAGAGGGTAAGGTGGTAGCGTATGCGTCTCATCAGCTTAAGACTCATGAGGCAAATTATCCGACGAATGACTTGGAATTGGCTGCGATGGTATTTGCAATAAAAATATGGAGGCATTACCTTTATGGTGAGAAGTGTATCATTTACACTGACCACAAGAACCTCAAGTACCTCGTCTCTCAAAAGGAGTTGAACCTTAGGCTGCATAGGTGGATTGAGCTACTTAAGGACTACGACTGTACAATTGAATACCATCCTGGTAAGGCCAATGTGGTGGCCGATTCATTGAGCCGTAAGGCTGTGACTGATCTGAGGGCGATGTTTGCTTGTCTCAATTTATTTGATGATGGTAGTCTGTTGGTCGAACTTCAAGCTAAACCTACGTGGATAGAGCAAATTAAGAGTAAACAGATGCAGGACGAGTCTTTGGGTCTTCACTTTCGACAGATTGAGAGTGATAATACTGTGGATTTTGGACTGAATAGTAAAGGGGTACTCTATTTTCATAGGAGAATCTGTGTATCAAATGATACCGAGTTGAGGCAGTCTCTACTGAGAGAGGCGCATAGTAGCCCTTATGCTATGCATCCTGGCGGAAACAAGATGTACCGAGACCTTCGTGAGTTATATTGGTGGTCAGGTCTTAAGCGTAAGGATACAAACTTTGTGGGTAAATGTCTTACATGTCAGCAAGTTAAGGTTGAGCATCAGTTACCTTCAGGGTTGCTTCAGCCAGTTAAGATTCCACTAAGAAGGATTTAGTATGGGTCATCGTGGATCGATTGACCAAGTCCACCCATTTCATACCAGTTTGTACTGACTACTCTCTGCAGAAGCTGGCTGAACTGTATGTGTCTGAAATAGTAAGATTGCATGGGGTACCTGTTTTGATAATATCTGATAGAGATCCTCGCTTCACGTCTCGATTTTGGAAGAAGCTACATGAAGCTCTAGGTACAAAGTTGGACTTCAGTACTACATTCCATCTTCAAACAAATTGTCAATCTGAGAGGGTGATTTAAATATTGGAGGACATGTTGAGAAGTTGTGTGATTTACTTTCGAGGTAGTTGGGAGGATTACCTGCCACTAGTAGAGTTTACTTATAACAAAAGCTATCAATTTAGCATTTAGATGGCACCGTACGAGGCATTATATGGTTGTAGGTGTCACACACCTTCATGTTGGATTGAGTTGGGCAAGCGGCATGTTCTAGGCCCTGAACTAGTTTATGATACCGAGGATAAAGTTAGACTGATTTGAGACCGACTGAAAGCGATAGCTGATAAGCAGAAGTCCTACGTAGACTTGAAGCGACGTGAAATTGAGTGTTCTATGGGAGACTTTATTTTCCTTAAGGTCTCGCCATGGAAGAAGGTACTGAGATTTGGTCGTAAGGGCAAGTTGAGCCCTAGATTTATTGGGCCTTATCGTATTGTGAAGCGTGTAGGACCAATTACCTACCAATTAGAGTTACCTCCAGAGCTAGATCAGATTCATGATGTATTCCACGTCTCAATGTTGAGGCGCTACCGCTTTGATCCAGCGCATATTTTTCCAGTGGAGGAGATCGAGGTTAGACCAGATCTGACTTTCGAGAAGGAGCCAGTTCAGATATTGGATTGCGATATAAAGATTCTGAAGAGAAAATCCATCCCACTGGTTAAGATTCTTTGGCGTAATCATAGATCTAAGGAGGCCACGTGGGATTATGAGGATGCGATGCGATAGCAGTATCCTCATTTATTTTGATCAAGTAAAATTTTGAGGCCGAAATTTTCTTTTAGGCGATAGAGTTGTAACGCCCAAAAATCTCTTATATATTTATTCTCATATGTTTGTGACACAATCTCTATCTGCTTCAGTGGTTATGTATTTTGGGAGTGTTTGAAAGGTCCCAAGTTCAAGCATTAGCTTGGGCAAATTTTTGTTTTTAAATGAATAAACCCCTATCCTTAATTAGTAGGATTATAAATAAAGGTTGGTAAAACATGTCAGAATGGGCCTACTGGTCTGGTGGATAAGTAGAGTGTTATTATGCTAGAGGTCTTGGGTTCGAGCTGTTGCTGTAGTATTTTTTTTGCTAAGTGGTACCGTGTAGTGTTTGAACTCAACTGAAATGCCGAAGTGGTAGAAGTGTAGTGGGAAGTGTGGAGAGAAAATTAAGGGATATAGATAGTAGGAGTGGTTGCACGGTTTTATGAGAAATTGGAAGGATTGAGTGATCGGTTTTTTCCCAAATTTCCTCAAAGTTTCTGACGTTTTGCTTTCTCCCTCCCTTGCTTCATCTTTTCTTTTACATACTTTTCCATTCTTCATCTCTACCTACTGCCGAAGCACTTCCTTTCCATATCATTTGTTCTTGCTTTTCTTCTTTAGTTTCCCTTATTTCTCCCCTTTTGCTCTTGAGTGTGTTTCGTTCTTCTCTGTTGTGCAAACGTTAGCCACTCGTACAGTAAGTGGTAAGTTGTTGACATTGTTTTGATTGAGTAATTTTCGGGAAACTAACATGGGGTTCTGGCAGTAGCATATCATGTGGATTGAGGCATAGCAAGTCGATTGGAAACCTTGCAGTAACTGTTCAGTACTTTTCAGAGGAGTCCGTTGGTTTCGGGATTTGTGTTTTTTTTTTTTGTAAAGAAAGATTGATTGTGGTGTTGGATTGGTCAATTGTAGGTATTGAAGTGCTCAGAAGGGCTTAGGTTATCGAAAACACTACAAGTGTGTGATTACTATACTGAAAACGGTAATCGGTGAAAAATCAAAAAGTGAGACTGTCGACACCACACGGGCATGTGGCCGTCCGTGTGATCAGACACAGGGGTGTGATCGACGAGGCTGGCCATATGCGATTTATGGGTCGGGCCGAATTGGGCCGTGTGGGCCCTACAGGCGTGTGGGATTATTGGGCCAGGCCGTGTGATTATATCCCCATATGGAATGTAGGGTTGGACGGAGATAGAGTGTAAAGGCTGGTTGGATAGGACTTGTATACTGCATATTGTTATCTTTCAGCATCGATTCTCGATCAGTAATGGCGAAGCCCAAATGCATGATCGCCTCTCAGATACTAAGATGGGCTAAAGCCCAAACTAATACTGTCTCTGATTCTAAATTGGGCTTAGGCCCAGACTGTGATTGTCTTCTGTCTCTCTATTTGTGCCATTTGGGATTACACACTGAGTTTTCGTAAACTCACCCTTCTGTTTTAACTATAGAGGTAATACCCAAACATAGGCGGATCGATGCGGCGGAGGACTCAGCGTTGGCCACATGAACCGTTTCGTTCTATTTTAGTACTTACTTATAATTTTGATTTTATTTAGGGTTTTTTACTATAATAATGGCCTTTTTAAATTTTCATGGTTAATTTGAGATTTCAATTATTTTAATTTACAACTGCTAGTAGTAAGGTTAATCGAGTTTTCAAAGCGAATCAAACGTTTTAACAAAATACACTCAAATACACAAACTGACTTAAAAAGCTTCTGCAATAAGTGACGTTTTGAAAATTAATATCGTTTTGAAAGAGAATACTTTTGTGATAATGAACTACGTTTTGAAAATGAACGACGCATCCTAGAATTAACGTAAGATTTTGTAGTGAGGCTGATTCGAATAGAGGTTTTTAAGACAACTCATTTATTTCCAAAACACTGCCATGTGACATCGCCAAGATTTGGCCATAACATCTAGGCCAAGTTTGGGGTGTTATAGGTTGATTGGGCTTTTAGGGTTTTGTATTGGTTTGGGCTTGTAATTTGGGTTTTATTTATTTTGTTTTTACTTTGTCTTTATTTGGGTTTATGTATTGGGCTGGACAAAATTGGGTTACTACAGTATCCATGTGGCAACCCTCGTTTATGTCATGTTAGCAATAAATTAATTTTTAAAAGCATAAAAATATTAAAAATATATATTTTTATAATTTTTACACTCTTTTCAATATTTTTTAAAATAGTTTTATATAATTTTTTAAATTTTTAAAAATTTTAAAATAATTAATTACTGAGATGACATCCTGACAAAGTTTTATCTGTAGGCTGAGATTTGTGTAACTTTTATTTCCTGTCACCAATATTTTCTTTTAACACGTGAAATTTAGAGGACTGCTAAAAGACTTTTATTGATATGAATGTACCTCTTCTTCATCTTCTATATCCTTATTATCTTTGGAGCTTTCGTTTTTTTTTCCAGTACAAGACCTATTCTGCTGCAATCACTACAGGAAAATAGGGCTTTAGTGGCATTTTTAGTGGTGTTTGAACATAAAATGCCGTAAAGCTTATACATTAGCGGCATTTGTAAGAAAACGCCGCAAAAAGTTTAGCAATAGTGGCTTTTTTGGTCCTAACGCCACTACAAAATGGGCAATAGCAGCGTTTTTGGTACAAACGCCGCTAAGAAATGAGCAATAGCGGTTATTTTGGTCCAAACGCCGCTAAGAAATGAGCAGTAGCGGCGTTTTTGGTCTAAACACCGCTAAAAAATGAGCAATAGCGGCCTTTTGGTCCAAACGCCTCTAAAAAATGAGCAATAGCAGCATTTTTGGTCCAAATGCCGCTAAAAGTTGAGCAATAGTGCCATTTTCGTGTAGGGTAACTAACACTCGTTTCGATTTGATTCGATTTAATTTTCATATTTTTTTCTTATTTTTTGTTTTGAATTCGATTTTATTATGATATTTGAAACTGACTTTATAAAAAATATAAACTACACTATTCACTTAGCTATGAGAAAGTTTCATTTTAGTTAATTATGAAAAGTTACAAATTGATAACTAAACTATTTAGAAGTTTTCATTTAAGTTACCAAGCTGTTAAAATCGATGCCATATGGCTTTCTCTAAACCCCTAAACACTAAATCCTAAAATATAAACCCTAAAATCTAAAACTCCAAAAAAAATCATATGGATATTGATGTGTGTATATATATAGCTATTAATGTAAAAGTTTATATTTATAATAAATTGTGGAAGTAGTACTTAATATTGATTAAATTTATTTTTGGGTTTAGGGTTTAAGATTTATGGTTTTATGGTTTATGGTTTAATGTTTAGTATTTTAAGTTTATGGTTTAGGGTTTGTTATTTTGGGTATAGGGTTTAGTGTGGTTTAGGGTTTATGGTTGTAGGGTTTTAGGGTTTAGGGTTTGGTTTAATTTTTTACAATTAATTTCATACACAATTATAAAATTTTACACATTAGATATATTTTCTGAAACAAAACAAACTTAGTTTAAAGAAATTTAAGAAATAATTAAAATATTAAAATTTATTATTAACAAAAACGCCGCAAAAAAAATTTACTTTAGCTTAAACGGCGTCGTTTTAAGTTGCGTCTTTAGTGGCATTAGCAGCACTTTTTGAAAAACGCCGTTATAGATTGAGAATTAGTGACGCTTTTTAAAAAATGCCGCAAAAAATTAAGCAAAATGACGCCGTTGTATTTTTGCGCTTTAGTGGCATTAGCGGTGCTTTTTTGAAAACGCCGTTATAGATTGAGAATTAGCGGCGCTTTATAAAAAATGCCGCAAAAAACTAAGCAAAATGACGCCGTTTTATTTTTACGCTTTAGTGGTATTAGCGGCGCTAGTACAAAAACGCCGCAATTGATCAAGAATTAGCGGCGCTTTTTTGAAAAACGTCGCAAAAAAGTTTAATTAAAACGATGTTGTTCTGTTTTGCGATTTAGTGACGTCATTTTATTTATCAAAACGACGTCATTTTTGTTTCATCCATTTTATCCCCAAATATCGAAACCCCTGATTTCCCATATACCCTGAATTTTCCCCAAGTTAACCCTAAACCCAAAACTGCTTAAGTTTTCCCCCAAATTTCTTCGAAATTTTTTCCAAATCATTTCATTTCTTCCCCAGTTTCTTTTCCCCAATTTCCCCTAACTGATCGAAATCCCTAACTATTTTCATTTCATAGCCATTCTATTTTGCCCCAATTCTCATCATCGTTCTCTAGATTTTCCCCAATTGTCATCGCCGTTCTCTTCGTTGAAACCAAAAATTTTTTTGCAAGTTTTCATTCTATTCTATTTTTTAAATCCTTTTTCCAAATTCTGGAAATGAAATGGCCATATTTCTTCTGCAGATTGTTCTACCCTAGTTTCTTCTGTAGATTATTCTACATTAGTTTCTTTTGCAGATTGTTCTTTGTTAGTTTTTTGGCAAGTTTATTTTTTGCCCATATTAGTCTCTAGATTCCGTTAGGTATATATATAAAATTTTATTGTAGATATCTTTTTTTATAAAATTTGGGAAGTCCTTGATTTTGGTAAATATTGCTTTGGCTTGATCATTAGTCAAACAAAACCTTCACGTGGGAAATGAAAACGATGACGACTCTTTGGCAAAGAAAACGAGGCCACTGTCGTGTTTTTCCCACCCAAAGACTAATCAAACCTTACTCTTTTCTTTTTCCTGCATCTAATTCCTTAATTTGATCTTCTATCAATCATATGTTGAAGGAAAAACGATGGCAAACTGTCCCGCCGTTCATGGTGGCTACCCCTCCGATTATGTTGCTATTTCCATAGCCATCTTCGCTGTGATTCTATACCTTCTTTTGAATATTTATTAAGAGCCCTAGTTTTTATATCTCATAAAAATTTCATATCGCAGTCAAAGTTCATTCTTTTTTATCTTTAGATGGGTAGTTTTGCTGTCATCATCTATTCGATGTTATGCCTTAGTGGGATTATTTTATTTTTGAAATTATGCCTTTTTCTTTTTCTACAAACTTATTGTGAGGTCAAGTTTCCCGTTTTTGATACACAAAGTTCCAAGTGCAAGAGGCAGTGCCTTTTGGATTCCAGTCATTCAAGTTGTTGCCAGCTTCAGCTTCGTGTTATTGCTTGTGGTAAAGCAATATAGACTTCAATTTCGTTGTGGTAAGTTTATTTTCTATATCTTTTTTTTTAAATTCTGGAAATGAAATGGCCATATTTCTTCTGCAGATTGTTCTACCCTAGTTTCTTCTGTAGATTGTTCTACCTTAGTTTCTTCTGCAGATTGTTCTGTGTTAGTTTGTTGGTAAGTTTATTTTTTGCCCATATTAGTCTCTGGATTCCGTTAGGTATAGATATAAAAATTTTTATATCTCTTTTGTCACAAAATTAGTAGTTTTGTTTACAAAAATCTTATGTTGCTGATTAGTAGTTTTGACCAGTTCTCTTTTTTCAGAGTAGGAGAAATCATTACAGCTTATTGGCATTCTTGGCGTTGTCCTGGTATGTTATTTCACCTGATTTAAACTGTTCTAGCCAAAGTCTGTCTTTGATATTGATTTCCTTGTTTGTCAAAGTTGAAACTAACTTCGGCATTTTGGATCTTTTGAATGTTGTGTTTTAAAAGACAATAAAAAGGTTTTAGTCAAATTTGAACTCAATGCAATCATTAAGACCCGGGTCTTAGTGTGAAATATTATCTGGTTTACCATAATAAAATTGATTCATTATATAATAGCCATCAGTGATTCACTCCAAATAGCCACAGTTAAACCAGAAATAAGGAACTATGTTTCCTGAGTCCCATGTAGATGTATATATATGATTTTCACGGAAATAATGGTTTGATATCTGATTGCCATGTATTTAAATGCCCCCTTTTATATTGAGTGGATTCCTTTGATGCCTAAAGTGGTATCGATCCACTGTAGAGGATAAGTTGTCTTTTGCTCCTTGCACGTACTAATAGGACATTGAACTGTTGCTTTTAGTTGAGGCTTAGTGTTGAACCTCCTTGGTTATATGTTGAAGAGAATATTTTAGCAGTTAAGTTGAATTTGGCCCTCCAGTAATGGTGATTTTCTAATGCTTCTTCATTGCTGGCTTATGACTCCACCAAACCGTTTACCGGCAGGTTAATTCATGATGATGTTGGGAAATATTTGCTATTGCATATATTCATACATAAATGATGCCTTTATATATACTCCGATTGTGCCCTTGCCCATACATTTCAACAACTAAAATAGAGGTGGGCAGTAAACGAAGAATAATCCCTGACCCATACATTGCTCATCATTGAAATAAACCAATGCATTGCTCATCATATCTAATCAACCTATTAACAAATACATCAAATCATGCCTTCTCTCTCTATATAGCTTAAAATTTTTATATTAATGTATATATTTCCAGATTTAAAATCAAATTACCTCAAAAGCTAATAAATGTTACCTAATCTAATCAATTTATAATGGTAAAAATGTTGTCCAGCTATTTATGTTATAGTAAAGTACATTTTGATCTTTGTACATTTAAAACCAACACATTAGAAAATTGAGTAAAATGATCTCTTGTTTTTTCTTTAAATAAATTGATCTTAATTTAAACTCATATATTTCAAAAAATATTTTTTTTCAAACAGTTTTCAAATATTAAATTTGATACATTAGTTCAAATCTATATAAATATAAAGTTTTTTAATTGTATTTCTCGCATTCTTATTATGGGAAAATAGTTACTAAACATGTTTTCATATTTTCATTATTAAAAATAAATTTTTATTTCTATTTATCATTTCAAGTTTTTAAAAATAAAAATTATTTTCTGAAAATAAAACAAGAATATGAAAATAGCAAATAGTAAATAGTAAATGTTTTCAAAAACTAAATAGAGCCTAAGGCTTTGTTTAGCTTTATTCCTTAAATCAGTGTTTCAAGTTAAATTAACTTTTTGATTTATAAACAATGCTAAATAATCAATTTTTCAAGTTAAATTGGATTTTGGGGTTGAACCAAAAAGTTAAAATTTCCAATTTTTTAATTTTCAAAAGTTTATTTAAATGTCAAATTATAGTTTTGCTCTTTAGTACATTGGTACTATTTTTTTTTTTCATAAGCAATATTAAAAAAAAATGATATATGTCTCTTTTTTTAATACATAATATATATTAATAATTTACTATGCCTCTACAGAATACTAGCCAACCCCCTAACTTTACTTCTGGAGTTTAAAAATTCTACCGAAAGTGTACCAAATATTTTAGTAACCCTAATATGTTATATGGACTAACATAACGTATATAATTTACATAACGTACATTGATAAACCGTAAAAGTAACATATTTTAATCCCACATTTAAACTGATCATCTAAAACACGGCCTTACCCCGATTCACACGGCCGTGCCTCATTAAAGAAGTCTGAGCACGGCCTGACCACGATCCACACGGGCGTGTGCCATGGCCGTGTCCCTGTCGCTGGAAAGAGCAATTTCAGTCAGAAAAGGATACTTAGGGAGGAAGAAACCTATTTCGAGAGCCTATATAAACCCCCTAAGTGTCAGCTGAAAAGGGGGCAGTTAGCTAGGCCAAGAAGCCAAGCCGAAAAGGTCAGATTTGTGGGAATCACTCGAAGATAGCCAGTTGATCCATCTCAAGAAGTCGGAATTCTACTCAAGACGGCAGATCTCTCCTTCAATTCCTTCAGGGAGTTTTAGGGATTTCTTATGTTTTGTTTTATCTTTTCTCTTGAAATGTTTTCCTATTTCGTTATGAACTAAATCCTTCAGGTACCTGAAGGAGATGAAACCTATGATGGATCTTGTTGTTGTTTTTCTGAATTATATGATAAATACTTAGTTTGTTCTTAATTATGTAAGCTTAATCCAAATTTGATGTGCTTAGGTGGAGGAGAAATAGACCCTGCCTACGAGTAGATCTAGCATAATTAAGCGGAGTTGATCGCATGCCTAGAGATAGGGTGACGAGATTTTGCCGAATTAGGGTAAAACCTAATATGGGAGTCCATAGATCGATTTATTGCTATTCTAAGGGGTTATTAAGAGAGAAAGAGATTTCCATTAATTAACTTAGGGTTAGACGTTATTCACCTTGAGAGAGGGTTTAATATACGTTAGGGAGTCTTACGGATCAAACTAAGTGAGTAAATCGTATGGTTCAGGGTTAAATAACAAGTGAAGTCTAGGTGGATTCTTCCTGAGGGTATCGTCTTAATCAACTGAGTTTTTCCTAAAGTTATTTCCCAATTCATCCTTTTTGTCTTTGTGTCTTTAGCTTAGTAGTTAATTTAGATTAGATTAAATCAACTTCACTTTATTTTAGGCTAAATAATAAAAAGAAAGTTAGATTAGTACTTTTAGTTTCTTTGGGTTCGATAATCCTGTCTTGCCTAAGCTATATTACTGTTCGATAGGTACACTTGCCTTTAATCATTGTCAGAGTTAGTTTCCAGGTTCGATCATTCTCTTTATAAATTTTAAGACTCTAATTCGTAGCGATCAGGTTTTTGGCGCCATTGCCGGGGAACTAAAATATTAAGAAAGCTCTACTTTTATTACTTTAGCCATTATTTTCTTTATTTTTCGCAATTTACTTTTATTCTTATTCTAGGTTAAATTTTAATTTTGCTAAATTTTCTTTCTTTCTTTTCTTAACAGGTACCTCTAATTTATGACTAGAAGGAACCCAAGAGGACCTTTAGTATACAACATGATATATAAGCTACCGCTCGAAGGAATCGTCGAGAAATTAGGCGAGCCCTAAATTACATAGAAGACGAGCGAGAATCCAATCCTACTGAAGGGATGGACGAGAATAATCCACAACCACATGATGTGGCAGAAAACAATGCTCCACGTACTATGTTTGATTATGCTAAACCGCATTTAACAGAGAGAGCGAGAATCCGAGTATTATTGTTAGCCCGCTTATAGTCGCTAATAATTTTGAATTAAAGCCTAACACAATACAAATGATTCAACAATTTGTTCAATTTGATGGTTTGCAGGACGAAGATCCAAATACTCATATAGCTAATTTCTTAGAGTTCTGTGATACCTTCAAAATAAATGGTGTTTCTGATGATGCCATATGTCTTCGGTTATTTCCCTTTTCATTAAGGAATAAAGCCAAACAGTGGTTAAACTCGTTACCACGTGGGTCAATCACTACATGGGACCAAATGACCGAAATTTTTTTATTAAAATATTTCCCACCAGCCAAGACGACCAAATTATGGAATGATATCTCTTCTTTTGTGCAGATGGATTTAGAGACATTATACAACGCATGGGACAGATACAAGGATCTCTTGAGAAGGTGTCCACACCATGGCTTACCCTTGTGGCTTCAAGTCCAAACTTTTTATAACGGTGTAAACCCCTCAACGAGACAATTAATTGATTCAGCCACCGGTGGAACTCTGAATAATAAAACTCCTGAAGCAGCTTACGAGTTCATTGAAGAGATGTCACTGAATAACTATCAGTGGCAGGTTACAAGGACGAAACCGACAAAATCAGCCAGAGTTTTCAACCTCGATACAGTAACCATGCTATCAACACAGATGGAATTGATGAATAAAAAGCTTGATAGTTTGTGTTCTTCACAGGTACATCCAGTCATACAGTGTGACGCAAGTGGAACTGTGGCGAATCCTGAGTACCCACCCTACCAACCAGGAGTAGAAAGCGAACAGATGAACTATATAGGTAACAATTTTAGATCCAATAATAACCTTTATAGTAACTCTTATAATCCAGGTTGGGGGAACCACCCAAATTTTTCATGGGGAGGACAAGGAAATCAAAGACAACAACCCCCTCAAAACTTCCAAAATCAGCCTCATCCACAAGAAAAGAAGCCAAATCTCGAAGAGATGTTGACAAAATTCATGGCAGCTACAGAAAACCGCTTCCAAGATACTGAGAAAACACTTAAAAGCACCGAGAACCGAGTCGAGGAAGTTACTAAGTCAGTAAGGGAAGTCACTAAGGTAGTCGAACAACTTGCAAAGTTAATGTCCAAACGACCGCAAGGATGTCTACCAAGTAACACTGAGATTAACCCAAAAGAGCAAATTCAAGCCATCACAGCTCATGAGAGTAAAAGGTTAGATGAACCCAATCCAATACAAGAAAACAAGGTAGACGAAGGTAAAGTAGAGGTAACACAAGAAAAGTCGAAACCGGTAATCAAAGAGTACCAACCTCGCATACCTTATCCTGAAGCGATGAAAAGAGACGATTCAAAGGAATAGTTCGGTAAGTTTCTTAAACTTCTAAAGAAATTACATATTAACTTACCTCTTCTTGAAGCTCTTTTTCAGATGCCAGACTCGAGGAAAGTTTTAAGATAGCCCTTGACAAACAACGCAAATTAGACGAAAAGCACCATGTGGAATTGAACGCAGCGTGCTCAGCAATTCTACAAAATAGACTACCACGGAAGCAAAAAGATCCAATGAGTTTTACAATTCTATGTTTAATTGGTAGTTTAACTGTTGATAATGCGTTAGCTGATTTAGGGGCAAGTAAAAATGTCATGCCTTATACATTGTTTAAACGACTAGGTCTAGGAAAACCTAAACAAACTAGGATGAGTATTCAATTAGCTGATAAAACTGTTAGAATTCCTAGGGGCATTATCGAAGATGTTCTTGTCAAAATCGATAAATTCGTCTTTCCAGTAGATTTTGTTGTTTTAGACATGGATGAGGATAACTCAATTCCCTTATTTTTTAGGAAGGCCATTCTTAGTAACTGCCAGAACTAAAATTGATGTTGATGCAAGCGAACTTATACTTTGTGTAGGCGAGAAAACGGTCACTCTTCAAGCCCTCGACTCAGCTAGAACATCAAGCAACAAAGGTGAAAATGTGAATTCTTTCGATAACCATTCAGTTAACCCTTCTTTCAAGGAAGCATCACAAAAGGACACAATTGAACCCAATCCTAAACCCTGTAAAGAAATAACTCCTAGAGATCGAAGGATTCAGACCGATGATCGAGACAAGTGGAAAACACACTTCAAGGAAAAACTAGGGATACACGAAGAATAACCAGAACCACACGAAGTAAAGCCGAAGGAGCCCCCAGAAGAGCTCATAGGGACATCTAACTACTTCAAAATAGGAGATCAAGTACTGATAGATAAAGTAGATCCTCACATCAACACACCGAACAAGAACATGAATGAAGAAACTCCTCTTAAGGTACACAATATCTTCCCACACGGAACAGATGAGGTAAGCAATCCAACATTCGGCACTTTTAAGGTAAACGCTTCTCGACTTAAACTTTATCAAGAAAATAGAACTGTAAACATAAGGGAAGATATTCAAACCTTCAAACCTCCCTAATTTCTTAAAAATACAAGACAAGTCTAGCTTAAGACTATAAACGAGTGCTTCTCGGGAGGCAACCCGAGTACTAACATCATTAACCTTTTGTTTTTCATTTTCTTTTACTCTTTCTTTTATCTAACTTTAAAAATAACCAAGGGTGCAGATTTCCAGGACACACGGCCTTGCACACAGTGGTGGCCGAAACCGTGTGTACCTCAAGAATCTCGGTACTAACATGGCAGGATGGTACAAGTCAGATTCAACCGAATTTCGAAGTCACGGACTCAACCACTCCCCCACGAGTACCGACAAAGTAGCACGGCCGTGCTCCACGACCGTGTGAAGCTACTGACTTGCCAACCACGGTCAGAACACGCCCGTCCAGTCCAACCGTGCCAACATACTGACTTATCACCAACGGCCGTGGCAAACTGCAAACGGGTGTGGAAGAGCCAACACACCCAAACACATGGCCGTGCGAGGCAGCCGTGTGAATCGATATGCCCTCGGACCACGGGCGTGTATGTGTACCAGAATTGAACTCTATTTAAATCCAACCTCCCTCCCCCATCCGCCCCCTCTACTTTCCACCCCTTCTCTTCCTCCCTCTTCTCAGATTTCTCTCTAACAAAGTCTCTATCACTCTTGAGCCACACCAAAGCCATGACGAAGAAGCGAAAGAAGCCTAGCATAGTCCCCTTGAGGGAGACCCCAACACATAAGTTCATGCCGGCCGCTTCATCCAATCAACAAGCCCAGGGTCTTTGAGACCATTTAGTTTCTATTTCTCGTTTCTCTTTTGTTTCAATTTTCTTCCCTTTGACAATCTTATGCTTACTTTAGTTTAACTTTGTTTAGTTTTGTAGTGTCAGGTTCGAAAGGTTGCTAGGGAATCATGCCACTTCCGCTACCGTCAGCACCTCCCCAGCCTTAGAGGTCACACCCACCTTGCGAACCATCCAACAATAAGGACTCTTCGGTCCATTTATCTTTAATTTTCATTTTGTTTACATTTTTGTTTCCTCTCTCTTTATCTTTCTTATCTTTAATTATATATTTAGTTTATTTTAATTAGGTCTTAATAATTCCTGGCTACTTCTCAGTGCGCTACCCAATTTCTTCATCTAGCGTAGGGTCGTCATCCAGACCGACCTCCCCATCCTCCTTTCACTTCCGCCTCAAGGAATCCATCCAGAATTCAGGGAGTATTCTTTCTCCTTCTCTTTTGATTTATCCCTTAAATGTTATTATCTATCTTTGTACATTGAGGGCAATATACATCTTAAGTGTGGGGGGTGAATAGTTATTTCGAGAAAATGCCTAACTTTCTGCATTATTCTCAAACCCTAAGGATAAAAATACCTAACTTTTTTCATTATTCTCAAATCCCTGAATTTAGTCTTGTTCTTAAGTAACTTCCTCATATTACTAATTAGGATGAAATTTCTGATGATTTATGATTTTTATTGACATGTTTGATCGCTGTAAAATCAGAGTTTTAAATATTTATAAAAGAATGATCAAACCTGGAGACTAACTCTGACAAGGATTAAAGGCAAGTGTACCTATCAAACAGTAGTATAGCTTCGGCAAGACCGGTTATCGAACCCAAAGGAACTAAAAGTACTAATACTAACTTTCTTTTTATTATTTAGCCTTAAAATTAGAGTGAAATTGCTTTTGACGAAGACTAAACTAAGCACACAAAGATAAAAAGACGAATAGGAAAATAACTTTGAAGAGAAACTCAGTTGATTGCGACGATACCCTCAGGAAGAATCCACCTAGACTTCACTTATTATTTAACCCTAAATTATATGATTTCTTTTACTTAGCTTGATTCGTAAAACTCCCTAACCTATATTAAACCCTCTCTCGAGGCGAATAACGTCTAACCCTAAGTTAATTAGTGGAACTCTCGGTCGCTTATAATAACCCCCTAGGATAGCAGTAAATCGATCAATGGACTCCCATATTAGGTTTCACCCTAATCTGGCAAAATCTCGTAACCCTATCTCTAGGCGTTCGATCAACTCCGCTTAATTATGTTAGATCTACTCTTAGGCAGGGTCTATTCCTCCTCCACCTAAGCACATTAGATTTGAATTAAGCAACATAATTAAGAACAAACTAAGTAATTATCATATAACTTAAAAATCAAATAAAAAGATTCATCTAGGTTTCATCCCCTTCAGGTATCTGAGGGGTTTAGTTCATAATGAATAAACAAAACATCGCAAGAGAAAAGATAAAACAAAATATAAGAAAACCCTAAAACTCCCTGAAGGAATTGAAGGAGAATTCCGCCGTCTTGAGTATAATTCTGGCTTCTTAGGATGGATCAACTGGCTATCTTCGCGTTATTCCCTAGTTTTGACCTTCTCTGCTTGGCTCTTTGGCCTAGCTTTGACGCACTGTCAAAGGTGGTACTTGGGGGATATTTATAGGCTCTTGGAATGCGAGTCTTTCTCCCCAAGTATCCTTTTCCGACTGAAATTGCTCATTCTGACGACAGAGGCATGGCCATGTAGCACGCCCGTGTGGCTCGACTCCAGGCCGTGTTCGTATTTCTAACTTGAGGCACGGCCGTGTGAATCGGGAAAGAGATCGTGTTCTAGATATTAGGCGTGGCACGGCTATGTGGCTTGAAGTCCAGGCCGTGTTGATTTCATGAATTGGCCCACTTGGCCCGTTTTAAGCCCGTTTTATTTTCTTTTCATCCTTTGGTGCTTTCCTGAGTATAAGACATGAAAAGAAAGGATTAAGAGCACCTTTTTACACAAATCAAGGGATAAATCATCCAAAAGCATATTAAATGTGGGCTTAAAATATGTTACTTTTACGGTTTATCAATGTTTTAGAGTAAGTCATTGATAATTGTGCATTGATGATTAAATTTGAAGAATACTAAAGAATCAAGCATGATAAGTCTATTTTCCAAAAATTGGAATTTTTTTAGTTTGTTAACCTAAATTTGAAGATTACTTGAAATTTGAAATCTATAAGGTTGATGTCAAAAAACACCCATAATTTTTTGTGAGATTTTGAGCCTTATAGAGCATACATTCTTTTCCATGCTCACTTTATTGATTATAAGTGTGTCAACTATGAACTGTTATTCTAGAACTTGCCTTGATTATACATGTCAAGACCACAGTTATGATTTGATATACCGAGATGATAAAGGAACCTAGGTTTTAACCCACTTTCTCCACTAAAAGCCTACCTTCATAAATAACCCCTAGTGAACCCCGTTTGTAACATCCTGAATTTATGGGCCTGTGCATTTTGTGTAATGTATGCTTTAATATGTTAAATTGAGAATTAGAAGTTCAGTTGGGCTCAAGAATGGGCTGAGGTCTTGACTAAAACTCTATGTAGACACTCTAGCACTTTAAAAGTAGTCATTTGTGTTTTAAATGACAAATTGGGCTTGTGGCCCAAAGCAAGGTGGAGTCACAAAGGAAAAAATGGGGTGGCATTATTAATGGATGGTGAGGGCCCAAATTTTGGCTACTTGGAGCCCAAGTTATAGGGTCAAATTCGGCACTTAAGAGGGGGCTATAAGGGACGGCACAAGGCTATTATTTAGGGATTTATTTTATGTTTAAAATAGGTGGATAATTGAAGCTGATAAGGGAGAGAGGAGTTGGAGCAAGTTAAGCCTCTTTTGGATGGATTAATAGATTAGGATAAGGAAAAAAAAATAGGAGCTATCCTTGGAAGATTGGTGTTAGCCGAAATTTTAAAGAGTTGGAAGGGGGAAGGGCATTCGGTTTTGGCTTAAGGTGGTTGTGCCGAAATTTGCAAGCCATCATACTCAGTTATTCTTTTTCTTCCTCCTATTTCCTCCCTTTGAAAAGAAAACGCCATTCTCCTCTCCCATCTTTTCTTTTCTTTCTTCCTATAGCCGAAACCTCTCATTCAATTCTCCTAAAAGCTGAAATTACACCCTCATTCCCTTCCATAGCTGAAATCTCCAAAGGATTCAGCCTCTTTTCCCGAAGTCTCACCATAGCCGAATCATCATTCCAAGGTCGGTAAGATCTCTGACAATTCCCTCTCTGCTATCTCTTTTCTTTCTCATCCTTATTATGAACCGAATCACTTCCTTCATGTCTTGATGGTTGTTCTTATCTTCTCACTCTTCATTCCTAGAAGCCAAATTCTCTCTGGGGTATCTGCTTGTGCCGAATGGCTATAAGGAAACTAATCTTAAGTTTTTCTTTTATTTGCGGCATTCCGAGATTTGAAGAGGAGTCAATCGCATAGATCCCTAAGTTAAAGTTCAGTAACACACGAATCGTGTTACTTTCGGGATTTCAAGGGGAGCCCAAATCTTCTTGTTCTTCCGGCTTTTGAGCAAGGTTTTAGACTAAGGGTTGTAGATCCAGATAGTAAGGATATTGACTAAGGGTGTAAAACTACGCGATATCAGGTGTGTAACACTTCCACACCATTTAGATTGCCTGTTAAAATTATGTTTATTAATCTGAAATATTCTGTAAGATGCCGAAATTCTGGCATAACGGTTGAAACCCAAGGAGGGTAAAAGCGAATCACCAGGTTAGTGATCTCTGTCATTCCTAAGTGAATGTTCCTGTTAAGATGACATATGTGATAAGTATGTTAATTTCTGTGATTGTATGGGGTTGGGTTTGATGAAAGGGGAAGTGTTCTGTTGTAGCGGCTTTTGTCGTGACCTGTTGTAGCGGCATTTGCCGTGACCTATTGTAGTGGCGTATGCCATGACCTGTTGTAGTGGCTTATGCCATGACCTGGTGACTATGTCACAACTTTGACAATGAGCAGCTAACTGCAGCATGACTGCCATCGATGGTGTGTAGCGGTGTGGGTTGATTGTAGAAATCCCCAATGGTGTGACTGGCAGGTAAGGGTGGTGTGACTGGGCTTTGCATATATTTTTTTGTATATATTATATTCCATTATATGTTCTGTGGGGTTAAGGCCCAGATCACACTGAGTCTCGCGACTCACCCTATTATTTAATATCTTTCAGGTAGCACCTAGTGCATCAGACTGGGCTGGAGAGGAGCGCAAGGTGGCCATGAGAGAGAGTCATTTGATCCAGCAGAAGATTTTATTTAGAAGTTTTATTTTTAATTAATGGGTTTTAAATGTCTTTGTAATAAGGCCTTGGGCCATTAGCTTTATTTTATTCCGATTTTATTTTGGGCTTTTACTATTATTAGACGTTTAAATTTTTCCTTTAATTAAGTTGAGGCATGTAACAAATTCAGTTTTTATTTACCAAGGCATTTTATAAAATTTACTTCTTATATGAATTATTAAATTATTAAGTTTACCGGTATAAATGTTTAAACCTGATAAATTATTTTCCAAAATGCGACATGTTTTATAAAATCTTTTTAGTGACATACCAGATCCAATTGTAGTGCTTGGGCCGGGTTTGGGGTGTTACACCGTTGATCCTAACAACCCTTTTTATTGACTCAACCGCTAATATTAACCCAAAACCCCTTTGTTTTTGTTATCACCATTCTATTTGACGACCCTTATGTCAAGATTTGATTTGATCTGTTGCCTAGCTATGATCTTTATTTTAATAGATTCATTCATTATTATGTAATATTTAGTTTGTTCTTAAAATAATAATAATAATAATATTTTTGAAGTATATTCAGTATTAGTATTATGAAAAAGAGCTTATATAGTCAAAGTCCATTCATCAAAAGAAAAAGCTAGTATTATTAGTATTATAAATTTTCAATTGATGTAATTATCTTAGATCAGTCTCTAGATTGGTAACTTGTCAATTCAATCTCGATTCTAACCCTCTAATTCAGCCTATATCCTAGCCCCGTTACAACCTTGAAAAAGACCTTTTGATCTGTTTATCATCTCATTTTACAATGGTGGAGATTTGATTTTAAGGCAAGCCTATGGGATTAACTTTTCAGGTTCGACTTATGAGTGATCTTTTAACTTTGAACCTTAAACACTTCTTTAGTAATTTGAATGAATCTTTTGCAAGGATGTCAATTGTTGTAGGTTTTGAATTAAAGGCAATTATTTAGATGAAGGGAGACACCTATGTTTTTGTGATACAAATACATGACTTATCTTGTTTGAATCTTCAGGAATATTTTGAATTATCCATGTATAAATTATCTATGAATTATGATAAGACATTGTTGATAGGAATTATAAATTATGGAAAGTTCGTTTTAATTGTAAGTTGAGAATTTTGCTTGAGGACAAGCAAAAGCTTAAGTGTGGGGGTATTTGATAAACCGTAAAAGTAATATATTTTAATCCCACATTTAATATGCTTTTGGATGAATTATCCCTCGATTTATGTAAAAAAATTGCTTTTAATACTTTCTTTTCATGTCTTATACTCAGGAAAGCACTTGAGGAAAAAAAGAACGAGAAACGGGCCCAAAACGGAGTAAACTGGGCCAAGAAAGAAATCGACGCGGCCTGGACTTAAACCCACAAGGCCGTGCCTCACCGATCATCTAGAACAGGGCCTTACCCCAATTCACACGGCCGTGCCTCATTAAAGAAGTCCGAGCATGGCCTGACCACGATCCACAAGGGCGTGTGCCATGGCCGTGTCCATGTCACTGGAAAGAGCAATTTTAGTCGAAAAAGGATACTTAAGGAGGAAGAAACCTATTTCGAGAGTCTATATAAACTCCCTAAGTGTCAACTGAAAGGGGGGCGGTTAGCTAGGCCAAGGAGCCAAGCCGAAAAGGTCAGATTTGTGGGAATCACTCAAAGGTAGCCAGTTGATCCATCTCAAGAAGCCGGAATTCCACTCAAGACGGCGGATCTCTCCTTTAATTCCTTCAGGGAGTTTTAAGGATTTCTTATGTTTTGTTTTATCTCTTCTCTTGAGATGTTTTCTTATTTCGTTATGAACTAAATCCTTCAGATACCTGAAGGGGATGAAACCTATGATGGATCTTGTTATTGTTTTTCTGAATTATATGATAAATACTTAGTTTGTTCTTAATTATGTAAGCTTAATCCAAATTTGATGTGCTTAGGTGGAGGAGGAATAGACCCTGCCTAAGAGTAGATCTAGCATAATTAAGCGGAGTTGATCGCATGCCTATAGATAGGGTGACGAGATTTTGCCGGATTAGGGTGAAACCTAATATGGGAGTCCATAGATCGATTTACTGCTATTCTAGAGGCTTATTAAGAGAGAAAGAGATTTCCATTAATTAACCTAGGGTTAGACGTTATTCCCCTCGAGAGAGGGTTTAATATACATTAGGGAGTCTTACGGAGCAAACTAAGTGAGTAAATCGTATGGTTCAGGGTTAAATAACAAGTGAAGTCTAGGTGGATTCTTCCTGAGGGTATCGTCTTAATCAACTGAGTTTTTCCTAAAGTTATTTCCCAATTCATCCTTTTTGTCTTTGTGTCTTTAGCTTAGTAGTTAATTTAGATTAGATTAAATCAACTTCATTTTATTCTAGGCTAAATAATAAAAAGAAAGTTAGTGTTAGTACTTTTAGTTCCTTCGGGTTCGATAATCCGGTCTTGCCTAAGCTATACTACTGTTCGATACGTACACTTGCCTTTAATCGTTGTCAGAGTTAGTTTCCAGGTTCGATCATTCTCTTTATAAATTTTAAGACTCTGATTCATAGCGATCATACATAAAGATATATCATATCGTAACTTACATAACTTACATAGTTTACACCCATTATATACTTGAAACTTGATATGTATTATCTATTTTAGTACAATGACATGATTTAAATCAATTGAGAACATTTAAGTAACCGTAATTTATTGTCAACTTTAGACTTCAAGAACTACGAAATGGATAAGAGTTGGATGAAATTGTCAAGGGTAAGCAACGACTATCAAAATGGAGTACAAACTTTTCTAAATTTTTCATTTCAAAATGCAAGCCAAGAGAATATGATTCTTTTCCCATTTAAGGAGTGTGGCAACATCAATTGGCATTTTCATAAAGTTGTCTACGAACATCTAATTGTTGATGGCTTTATTCGGGGGTATAAAAAATGGATTTTCCATGGAGAGTGTACACCTAGTAGAACCTCTTCAATGATTAATCCGGCTTATCCTCATAGTGCTTACCATCAATCTGTTAGAGAAGATGACATGGAAGGTATGTTGCGGGATTCATTTAATATGCACAGTCATGGTTTGCAATCGTTTCCACCTGACTTTATTGCATCCGATGATTGTAATATTGGTGGAAATGCTTCTACTGAAACGGGAAGAAGTGTACGTAATAAAGAGCCAAATCGAGAAGCGGCAAAGTTCTACAAGTTACTTAATGAAATGAATGAAGAACTTTACGAGGGATTAAAATATTCAAAAATTTCCTTCTGCATTCGCCTATATCACTTAAAATGTTTGGGAGGGTGGACTGGAAACTCTTTTATAATGCTATAAGAGTTTTTGAGAGAGATGTTTTCATTTGCAAAAATCCCTCATTCATGCAAAGTTATGCAGAAACTGATAAAAGATTTAGGCCTTGGGTACGAGAAAATTCATAGTTGCCCAAATGACTGCATGTTGTATTGGGGTGATCGGAAAAACCAACACTCTTGTCATGTTTGTAATAACTCTCGTTGGATGAATAGGAATACAAAAGATGTGAATGAGATGAAGGTGAGGCACAGTCAATAAATAAGCCAGTAAATATTTTGCAATATTTTTCACTAATAACAAGTCTTCAAAAGCTTTTCATGTCATCAAAGACAACCGAGTCTATGAGGTGGCATCATGATCAATGAACCAGTGATGGATTATTAAGGCATCCTGTGGATTCTTTAGGTTGGAAATCATTTGACAGTAAATTTCCAAGCTTTGTAATTGATCCTAGGAATGTGAGGCTTGGGCTAGCATCTGATGGGTTTAATCCTTATAAAATCATAAGTACTTAGTACAGTACTTGGCTTGTAGTGTTTGTTCCTTACAATTTGCCTCCGTGGATTTGCATGAAACAATCTTCTTTTATCTTATCTATGATTATCCCTAGAGAGAAAGGTCCCGAAAATGATATTGACATTTATATGCAGCCACTTATTGAAGAGTTGAAACAGTTATGGGTGGGTGTTGAAACATATGATGTCTTGAGAAAGGAGAACTTTTTTTACGTGCTGCTTTGTTGTGGATTATTAATGATTTCTCGACTTATGGCAATTTATCTGGTTGGAGTACCAAAAGACGTTATGCTTGTCCTTGTTGTGCGGCGCAAACATGTTCGAAGTGGTTATATAATGGGAAGAAGTTCTCCTATATAGGGCATCGTCGGTGGTTAGATGGAAATCATATATTTAGATTTCAGAGGACTCTATTTGATGGTACTGAAGAGTTCAGAGAAGCTCCAGAGCAGACCATTGGATCTGAAATCTTGTTCATGCTAAAAGATATCAATTTCAGTTATGGGAAGATGAATCAACCACACAACACGCAAGCAAAGCGAAGACTGAGGGAGGCGTATGTTGGCGATGTTGATGAGCAGATTGATGATGAATCTGATGAAGAGGATGATCTTAATAAGGCAGACTTCTGGAAAAAAAAAAGAAGTATTTTTTTATAGTTGCCTTATTGGGAGCATCACATTTTGCGACACAATCTTGATGTTATGCATATTGAGAAGAATATTTGTGAGAACATCATTGGGACAATTCTGAATGTCGATGGAAAATCGAAAGACAATCTTCAGAGTCAATGTAACGCCCCAAACTCGGTCAACACACCACGACCGAATCTGGTATGTTACGGAGTGAAAACAGTTTGAAAACACAAGTGTATTGGGAAATTTTCAAGAAAACTCTTTTTGTCGTTTAAAAGGTTAGTAATCCCAGGTTAAAATGATACTGGAATTGATTCATAGTTGTTTGAAACTTGGAGAAAACCCATATTTGAAAATCCCTTTTGCTAATACCAATTTTAGAAAACATTTGATACTTGTTTAAAAAAACTGAGCGCGACGAGTATAATCAAGTTAAAAACCATTTGCCTTTGAGGTTGTTTGAAAATTTGAGTTGTAAAAACATCCAAGTTACCTTTCTTATTATTATGTGAACTTTGTTACCCGATGGTAACACTTGAAAAACCCGAAGATATATAGATTTGAAAAAAAACATTACTTTTTACCGGTTAATTTAGCAAGTCATTACTTTCAACATGTATAGTATAATCAAAATAAAAGTAAGTTATAAAAACCAAAATAGTAAAACTTAGCGGCCTTATTACAAGCCCAAAACCAAATTTAAAAGAAAGAAATAAAACTAAAAATGTAGTTTAAAGTTAAACCAACTAGGATGCATGGCCACCTCGAGTCCTCTTCAGCTCCATATCCGCGACCTATGCCTCATCTGCAAAATGTAAGGGAAGGGGTGAGTCACCAAGACTCAGTGTATAAATCCCCAACCTGATAATTCAACCACTTACACAGATCATCAGTAAAACATGCAGATTATGCAACCCATAACCTAGCCATCCAATCTCCTTTAACTACCCCGTGTGGTCAAAACCACTGGTGGTCAAAACCACTGGTGACCGAAGTCACAAATATATCGGTGTGGTCAAAACCACTGGTGACCGTAGTCACAAATATCAAGTGATGGGGCCAACCCATCGTGTGGTCAAAACCACTAATGACAATCCCATAATATATCATGTGGGGCCAACCCACTGTGGTACCAAACCACTGGGACGAGTCACAACATCCAAGTGTGGTCAAAACCACTGGTGACCGTAGTCACAAATATCACTAGTGTGGTCAAAACCACTGGTGGTCAAAGCCACTGGGACTTAGTCACAAATCACATCAATAGTGTGGTCAAAACCACTGGTGACCGTAGTCACAAATCAACTGATGGGGCCAACCCATCTTGTAGTCAAAACCACTGGTGACAGTCCAAATAAATCATCCCCCTCCTCTCATCAATCCCATCGTCATCGTGCTCATATCATACGTGTCATAATATCATGTATCATGCACTTAAGGCATAGCATAGCATTTAACAAATCACGATGATGTATAACAAAAATCACATAACAGGGGACTTACCCGGAATCTAAGCTCATGCCCTCAAGGCAAGTCACTAATACCAATGGCTATACAGTAACATAATAAGCATCATTATACTAATAAAGTGTGTAAGCGTTTACACACCTGGCTATTCGTAAATCTAAGCGAATCCCGAAACTACGCAAACTAATGAGATCCCGAACGTTGCTCCCTCCTACAATCGGCCAACATTAGTTAGTAATCCAAAAGCCCATTCGGCTTCATTAGAAATCCCGAAGGATATATTGTCCAATATAGCACTCACCTTAAAGCCGACTTTGTTTCCAACCAAATCCCGAAACCAAGTGATGATTTCCCTTACAATCGGCTAAACCTTAATACACACAAATGGTTAGTCTTCGGCTTTTGAACGATTGCGAAAGAGATCACGAAATGAGAACATCCTTACCTAGATCGACCACCAAATCCTGAAGGCTCACTGTATTCGGCTATAGCCCTCCCTGCATTCGGTTTTAACATTCCATTTAGAGGCCAGAGGCCATTCGACCATAACATGAAACCCAAAACCACATGAGTTGTCGCACACTTACCTTAATGACAAGTTCAGCTACCAAGCACCAACGTTCGGCACCTCTAAATGATGTTTAGGGGTTTCGGCTACCACACCAACTAAGGGATCTTAATCTACAACGGATGGAGAATAAAAGAAAACATAATAAAAGGGATTTCGGCTTTGCCCAAAGCAACTGAGAAAGAGAAAATAAAGAATCTATACTCACCAGAAGAATTCGGCTATGAGTCCAAATGAGATGAAAGAAGAGAATGAAGCTAAGAATATTCGGCCACAACAAGAGAATCAAAATTCGGCTTAAGTGATGGTTTGATTCGGGAAAGATGGTGGAAAGAAGAGAAGTGGAAGGAGATAGATTCGCAATGGGTTTGAGAGAAAAGAAAGAAACGAGCATGAAAAGAAAAATGGAGGAGAAGATGTGTGGGTAAGGTTTCGGCTTGAACAAAATAGGAAGAAGAGAAGATGATCAATGATGGTTTCGGTCTTGAACAAAATGAGAAGAAGAAGAAGAAGAAGTGAGCAAAAGATGAATTCGACAATAGGCTAACCAAAGAGAACCAACAAGAAAAAGGGGGAAATGGCTACCAAATTCGGCTCTTCAAAGAAAATGCACAAAAGGTTCGGCTAATCACCAGAGCTACCGAAAAAAAAAAGGTAGCAAAGGTAAATGATTGTTCGGCTTTGACACAAAACAAAAAAGGAAAGACCCTCTCCTCACTAGCCGAAATACTCACTTAATCCCCCACAACATTCGGCCACCACAAAAGGCTTCCAAAACCGATAGCACACTTCCCAAATCACCCTACCAAATCGGCTGAACATCCCCTTTCCTAGAGTTCAAATTCGGCCAAGCTCCTTTCAAATGAGTTTGAAAATTATCAAATTCCTATATTTGCTCCCCTCCATCAATTCAAAACTGTTTGAACTGGTCAAACTCCTCAAACTTCTCTTCTCCATCCATTCGAAAGAGTCCCACCTGAGCACTCCTCTCCCTACCTGTGGCGTCAAAAATAATTGAGCAGGAAGGGATTTCTGCAGCTTGAACCCAGGTCCTCCTTGCTCCCTGTGGCGTCACCTTCCTTGCCTTCAGTGGCGTCTCTTTGCCACTTTTCCACTTGATTTCTTGTGTCATAAACCTCCCATTAATTCTTTTAACACCTTACTCACCTAGCTCCCTCTTCCCAAGCATTAAAACAAAATTTTTCAGTCCTTACTCAGGCCTAACCCAAGGTTATAACTAGACCCCAGGACATGATAAATTAACATTATAAGCAATTCCTCACATGCAACACAAGTAAAATGTAGAACCCCGATTTAAGGATGTTACAGTCAACTTGATCTAGTTGACATGAGAATTCGGCGTGAACTTCATCCCCACGTACTTCTGAATAGGAAATATAGGTTCCCACCTTCAATTTTTGCAATGTCGAAGAAAGAAAAAAAAGTTTTCTGCACGGTGTTGAAGGATATAAAGGTCCCAGATGCGTATGCATCAAATATATCTCGATGTGTGAGTCTTAAAGATTGAAGACTAATAAACCATAATTTACACATATTTTAACCCCATGCTTAGCCTAATTTTGGATGATTTTCTATTGAATTTGATGAATTCGATGCTCCTAATCTCTTAATTTCATATTTTATACTCAGGAGAGCTTAGGAAGTTGAAAAAAACGAGAAATGAGCTAAAAAGGGGCAAAATGGGACTACCTAGGGAATTAACACGGCCTGGACCATTGGACACGGCCGTGTGTTTCGAGTAAGGATCAACCACGGCCTGGGATATCAACCACGAGCGTGTTGTCCCTGCCGAAATAAAGATGAATTCTATTCGAAATAGGGTACTTGTGGGCTAAGAAAGGCATCTCGAAGCCTATATAAACGCCCTAGGGGGCAACCTAAAAGGGAGGTTGACAGGACGTCGAATAAACACCGAGTAGAAGGAGAAAGCACTCCAAGACAGCCATCGGGAACAACTTAGGAGAAGGATCTCCATCAAAATGAAGGATCTCCCATCAAGTTCTTTAGAAGTTTTTTGGGTTTTCTTATGTTTTGTTGTTTTTCCTCTTTTATGATGTTTCCCTCTTTTAGTATGAACTAAATTCCCCAAATACCTTAGGGGATGAAACCTAATACAAATCTTATTATTATTTGATTTATGAGATAAATACTTGTGCTTATTCTTAATTGTGAGTTCTTATTCTTCTTTTAATAATTCAGGTTATTGATTCAAGCTGAATGTGCTTATTCAGTGGAGCAAAAGTCCCTGTTTAAGAGTAGATCAACACAATTAAGCGGAGTTGATTGCAACCTTAGAAATAGGGCGACGAAAATCTGCCGGATTAGGGTCAAACCTAATAAGGGAATCCATAGATCGAGTTAATGCGATAATAGGGGTTTTAATTAGAAAGAGATTTCAATTAATCAACCTAGAGACAGTTATTAGTAGCCTCGAAAGAGGTATTAATTTAATTTAGAGATTCCTACGGATTAAGCCAAGTGAATAAACTGCATGAATTAAAAGTAATAAGTGAAGTCTAGGTGGATTCTTCCTTAGGTATTGCCGATCTCATATAAGTTGTCCAAAAGTATTTTTCCCAATTTTCTCTCTGTCGCTTTCATAGTTAATTAAATTAGTTAGTTAATTTTAAATTAAAAATAAATTCCCTTAATTATTATGCTAGATAATAAAAAGATAGTTAATACTAGTACTCTTGGTCCTTGAGGATACGATATTCCAGACTCACCACAACTATACTACTGTTCGATAGGTGCGCTTGACTTTTTCGAAATAATAGTTAGTTTCGAGCTCTATCAAGTTTTTGGCGCTGTTGCCGGGGACTAAGATATTAGGAACGCTAAATTTTTATTACTTTAGCCATTCTTATTTTTAGTTACTGATAAACCGTAATTATAACATATTTTAATCCCACATTTAGTATGCTTTTGGATGATTTATTCCTCGGTTTACATAAAAAGGTGCTTTTAATCCTTTCTTTTCATGTATTATATCCAAGAAAGCACTCGAGGATGAAAAGAACATAAAACGGGCCCAAAACGGTGTAAATGGGCCATATCACGAAATCGACACGGCCTGAACTAAACCCCACACGGCTGTGCCTCATTGATCATTTAGAACACGGCCTGACGCTCGATTTACACGGCCGTGCCTCATTAAAGAAGTCCGAGCACGACCTGACCATGATTCACACGGGCGTGTGCCATGTCCCTGTTGCTGGAAAGAGCAATTACATTCGGGAAAGGATGCTTGGAGGCAAAGAAACACATTCCAAAGCCTATTCAAACACCCTAGTAGGAATACTGCTCAGATTAGGATACTTAGGGACCAAGTAAGGCATCTCAAAGCCTATATAAACAACCAAGGGGGCAACTTACAAAGGGGAGTTCGGTAGAAGCCGAAACCGGCGTGGAGCTAGGGCAAGGAGCCAAGCCGGAAAGGTCAGAATTGTGGGAATCACTCGAAGTTAGCCAATTGATCCATCCCAAGAAGCCGAAATTATACTCAAGATGGCGGAATTCTCCTTCAATTCCTTCAGGGAGTTTTAGGGATTTCTTATGTTTTGTTTTATCTTTTCTCTTGAGATGTTTTCTTATTTAATTATGAACTAAACCCCTCAGATACCTGAAGAGGATGAAACCTAGATGAATCTTGTTATTTGATTTCTGAATTATATGATAAATACTTAGTTTGTTCTTAATTATACATGCTTAATCCAAATCTAATGTGCTTAGGTGGAGGAGGAATAGACCCTACTTAAGAGTAGATGTTGCGTAATTAAGCAGAGTTGATCGAACGCCTAGATATAGAGTTACGAGATTTTGCCAGATTAGGGTGAAACCTAATATGGGAATCCATAGATCGATTTACTACTATTCTAGGGGGTTATTATAAGAGAACGAGAGTTCCACTAATTAACCTAGGGTTAGACGTTATTCGCCTCGAGAGAGGGTTTAATATACATTAGGGAGTCCTACGGATCAAGCTAAGTAAATAAATCATATGATTCAGGGTTATATAACAAGTGAAGTCTAGGTGGATTCTTCCTGAGGGTATCGTCGTGATCAATTGAGTCTTTCTTCAAGTTATTTCCCAATTCGCTCTTTTTTTCTTTGTCCTTAGCTTAGTCGGCATTAATTTAGATTAAAACAACTTCACTTTATTTTTAAGGCTAAATAATAAAAAGAAAGTTAGTATTAATACTCTTAGTTCCTTTGGGTTCGACAATCCAGCCTTGCCAAAGCTATACTACTGTTTGATAGGTACACTTGCCTTTAATCGTTGTCAGAGTTAGTTTCCAGGTTCGATCATTCTTTTATAAATTTTAAAACTCTGAGTTCAGCGATCAAGTTTTTGGCGCCGTTGCCGGGGAACTAAAATATTAAGAAAGCTCTATTTTTATTACTTTAGCAATTTTTTATTGCAATTTATTTTTTTATTATTAGTTTAATTTTTTACTTTTTTAATTTTTCTTTTATTTGCTTTGACAGGTAATTTTAGTTTATAGAGGAGATGGCACTAAATAACTATCAGTGGCAAGTTATGAGGACAACGCCAACAAAAGCCGACAGTGTCTTCATCCTCGACGTGGTCACTAGGTTATCTAACCAGCTAGAGATGATGAATAAAAAGATGGATGGTTTATATAGTCTCTCGCAGGTACACCCAGCAATGTAATATGATTCGAATCTAGGAGGCGTGGTGAATCCTGATTACCCACCTTACGGATATGGCATGGAAAACGAACAAGTTCACTATACGGGTAACTATTTTAGACCTCAAAATATTTTTTTAGTGACACTTATAATGCAGGTTGGAGTTACCATCCCAATTTCTCATGGGATGATCAAAATAGCCAAAGACTGGAACTTCCTCCAAACCTTCAACAACCACCTCACCAACAGGAAGAGGAGTCGCACCTTGAAGAGATGCTGACAAAAGTCATGGTAGCCACAGAAAACCGCTTCCAATATACTGAGAAAACACTTAAAAGCAACGAGACCCGAGTCGGGGAACTCACTAAATCAGTCAAGGAAGTCACTAATGCAATCGAACAACTCGCAAAGCTAATATCAAAAATACCACAAGGAAGCTTGCCAAGTAATACTAAAACTAAAGAGCAAAATCAAGCCATTTATGATAGTGAAGGGTTAGACGAACCAAACCCTAGGGAAGAACCTGTGGTAAGGGAAGGTAAGGTTAAGGTGTGCCATGATTTACCAAAACCGGTAATTACAGAGTACCAACCTCGTGTGCCATATCCCGATGCAATAAAGAAAGACCACATAGAGGAAGAATCCGATGAACTCACACTTCATGAAGACGACGAAACAATCACTCTTCAAGCTCTTGACTCAGCTAGGACATCAAGTAATAAAGGTACGAATGTTAATTCTATTGATAATTATTTGGTTCAACCTTCTTTACAGGAAGCATTGCGAAATCACTTAGCTGAGCTAGATCTTAGATCTCGTGCTAATAAAGAAGAAATACCTAAGGAACAAAGCCTTAGGGTTAACAAACTAAAAGAGGAGGAAACACAAATCAAAGAGGAACAAGAACCGCACGAAGTGAAACCGAAGGAGACCCCAAATGAGCTGATAGGAACAACAAATCACTTCAAAATAGGGGATCAGGTATTGTTGAATAAGGAAGACCCTTGAATCACCAATTCAGACCTCAAGGCAAACGAAGAAATCACTTTTGAGGTACTTAATGTCTTCCTATACGGCAAAGTCGAGGTAAGCAATCCTAAATTCAACATTTTTGAGGTAAACATTACTCGACTTAAACTCTATATCCATAACCGAATTGATCGCATGAAAAAGGATTTTCACCTCCTCAAACCACCTTGACCATACAAATAAGAGGTAAAGTCTAGCTTAAGACTATAAACGAGCGCTTCTCGGGAGGCAACCCGAGGACTAACCCTACTAATTAGTTTCGACGCAGGTTTCCATACCCACACGGCCTTGCACACGGACGTGGCCGTGGCCGTGGCCGTGTGAGCACCACGGGTCGGCACAAGGGCGTGGACCATATCATTATGTAATTTTTATTTTTATTTTTTATTTTTTACCCTTATTTTCATTTGTTATTTTCATTTTTATTTTTATTGTTTATGCTTTTATTTTTATCATTTTCTTTTTAGTATTTATGTCATTTAGATTTAGCTTAGGACATAATAAAATTCGACCAGCTGCTTCGAGGATTCAATTTCAAATGCTTCCACCTCCTCCAACATATTTTCCACCTCCTCCAAGGATCTCATCCATAATTCAGGAAGTTTCACTTCTCTCCCTATCTTATGATTTTATGATTATTTTGATATTATCTATCTTTGTACATTGAGGGCAATGTACATCTTAAGTGTGGGGGGGTGAATAATTATTTTGAGAAAATGCCTAACTTTCTTCATTATTCTCAAACCCTGAGGATAAAAATGCCTAACTTTTTGCATGATTCTCAAATCCCTAAATTTAATCTTGTTCTTAAGTAATTTTCTCAAATTACTAATTAAGATGAAATTTCTGATGGTTTACGATTTTTATTGATATGTTTTTGAATAAGTCATAGTTAATTGTGTATTGATGATTAAATTTGAAGAATACTACGGAATCAAGCATGATATGTCTAATTTTCAAAAAAAAATTAAAATTTTAGGTTGTTAACCTGAATTTGAATGTTATCTTGAAGTTTGAAATTTATAAGGTTGATGTCAAAAACACTCATAATTTTTGTGAGATTTTGAGCCTTATAGAGCATCAATTCTTTTTTATGCTCATTTTTTGATTATGAGTGTGTCAACTATGAATTGTTATTCTAGAACTTGCCTTGATTATACATTTCGAGACCACAGTTATGATTTGATATACAGAGATGATAAAGGCACTTAGGTTTTAACCCACTTACTCCACTAAAAAGCCTACCTTCACAATTAACCCATAGTGAACCCCGTTGAGCCTATTAACACCCCAAACCCGGCCCAAACACCACGACCGGATCTGGTATGTCACTAAGAAAATTTTGGAAAAACATGTCGTATTTTCAGAAAATATTTTTCTAAAGTTTATCTTCTTATTTGAAAGAAATTTAATAGTTGATAGTTTAAATAAAATATGCCTTTATAAATTAAAAACCCAAATTTAAATACATGCATTAGTTCAATAAGAATTTAAATAACTAAAAGTGTTTAAAGCCCAAAATAAAACAAAACATAAACTAGTGGCCCATGGCCTTATTACAACGAGATTTAAAATCCATTAATTAAAAATATAAAGTATTAACTTGAGTCTTTTTGCTGGATCCAGATGTTCTTTTGCATGGCCACCTTGCGTTCCTCTACAGCGCGGTCCGAAGCACTAGGTATCACCTGAAAGGTTAATTAATAGGGTGAGTCGCGAGACTCAGTGTGCAACCCTCATGCACCACTATATTTTGGCCTTAGGCCCATAAAATGATTTAATAATTTCATTTATATAAAAAAATAACAAATAATATGCAAGGCCCAACCCGTTGCCTAGGTTTCCATCCGCTACATGCCCTGCATCACCATTCACACCATTGGGGATTTCTACAATCGACCCACACCGCTACACACCAAGATGGCAGTCATGCTGCTCATCAACATATTATGGCCGAAGCCCTTATAACAGATCACAGCATTAGCCGCTACAACATATAACAGATCACAATATAAACTGCTACACATATAACGAATAACTTCCTCCTTTCATCAACCCAACCCATGCAATCATAAAATCAATATACTTTTATCATATAAAGTCAAAACATTCACTGACCTAGTGATTTGCTTCACCCTTTTCGGGTTTCCAACATTAAGTCGAGATATCGGTATTTATCACATCATATAAACTTATGAACATACATTAATAATCAGATCTAGATGGTGGAGAAGTATTACACACCTGATATCGCGAAATGTACAATCCTTAGTTGATATCCAAATCTACTACCCTCAGTGTAAGCTTTGCTCAAAAGCCGGAAAATCACACGAAGATTTAGCCCTTCAATATTCAGCCAAGGCTAATAAAATCTCAATTTACACGTTAACTACAAATAGATTTCTTACCTAATTTATCGAATCCCGAAAGTCTTTAAGAGAACGTCACCTTCCAACCTACATTCGGCCATGCCCAAAATATTAAACCAATCCCAATTAACATTCGGCCCAAAGAGGAAAGAACAAGAAAGTGGCCATCTGGCTGAACCTACCACTACCTACCTTCGGCTTTTCCACAAATCGACACTACAGATCTCAGCAAGAAAGGATTCGGCTTCAAACAAGAGAGTAAAATTGACAGGGCCTTAGAAAACTGATTCGGATTAGAAACTTGATAAAATAGAATTGAAGAAATTACAAAGGAGCAAAATCCTGAAACTTACTAGATTAAAGAGGAGTATTCAACTATGGTGCACCTTTGGGAAAATCAGCCTTGAAGATTCGGTTATAGGAGAAGGAAAATATGAACAAAAGAGAATTCGGCTTTTAGAGAAAATACTGAGGAGAGGAGAAAATATCTAGGGAGTTTCGGTTTTGAATAGAAATTAAAACAAATGGAAGAAGAGAATTTCGGCTAGGTGAGGAAGAAGAGAGAAAAATTCAAAGAAAGGATGATCACTTGGCTTATATAAATTTCGGCAATACAATCCCCCTCCCAGAGTTGGATTTTCGGCCAACTCTGCTGTCATCTGATAGCTTTTATCCCATCTATTATCTTAATCCCTTAGCTCCTCAAAAATAGCCCTAATCTTTCTCTTCATTATCTTTCTATTATCAGCAATTTATCATTAAAATAAAAGAATTAAATCCCCTAAATTTTAGCAAGTGTGCCGTCCACCTAACTCTCTTGGGCTGCCGAATTTTTGACCCAATCTTTTGGGCTCCAAGCGGCCAAATTTGGGCCCTTCCCAAGTGCTTGTGACGCCACTTTAAGCTCCCCCTCTACTGTGCCCCTAGCTACTGGGCCACAAGCCCAATATATCAATTAAATTACCCAAAACACTATTTTTAAACCCTAAGGTGACTAATCCAAATATTTTAATCAAGGCCTCAGTTCAACCTCAAATTCTTAAATTACAAATTAATCAAGTACCACATATAAATGCACAGGCCTATATTTAGGATATTACAATTTTACCCCCCTTTAAATAAATTTTGTCCTCGAAATTTACCTGATCAAAAGAGATGGGGATACTGCTGTCGCATAACATCCTCTAGCTCCCACGTCACCTCTTTTGCACCGTGATTTCATCATAGAACTTTGACCAAAGGAACGGACTTCCTTCTCAACACCTTTATATCTCAATCCAAAATTTGTACTGGTTCCTCCTCAAAAGATAAATCTGGCCTTACTTCAATTTTTTCCACTGGCACTATGTGCGATGGATCAGATCGATAACGTCTCAGCATCGAGACATGGAACACGTCATGTATCTGCTCCAGCTCTGAAGGCAACTCCAAACGATAAGCCACTGGCCCCACACGTTCTAACACCCTATAAGGCCCAATAAACCGAGGACTTAGCTTGCCCTTTCGTCCAAATCTCATTACTTTCTTCCACGACGATACCTTCAAGAAGACTTGGTCTCCTACTGCAAATTCCACCTCCTTCCACTTTAGATCCGCATAAGATTTGTGCCGATCAGACGCTTCCTTCAATTGAGCCCGTATTAACTTAACTTTTTCCTCCGTTTCCGAAACTAGTTCAGGACCCAATACCTGACATTCACCCAACTCCGTCTAACAAGTTGGAGTACGACATCTCCTTCCATATAAGGCTTCATACGGCACCATTTGAATACTAGCTTGATAGCTACTATTGTACGCGAATTCAGCCAAGGGTAAATACTCCTCCCAACTACCTCTAAAATCGATGATGCAACCCCTTAGCATATCCTCCAAGATCTGAATTACCCTCTCAGACTGACCATCAGACTGTGGGTGAAAAGCTGTACTGAAGTCTAACTTTGTTCCCATTGCCTGATGAAGAGCCTTCCAAAATCGTGACGTGAACCTAGGGTTCCTATCCGATATGATTGACACTGGTACACCATGTAATCTTACACCCTCCGCCGCGTACAACTTAGCCAACCTTTGTAGAGAGTAGCCGGCCCAATCCAGGTATGAAGTGAGCGGAACTTCACACCGATCCACAATTACCCAAATTGAATCTTTCTTGGTGGGTGTAAGGGGTAACCCACTAACAAAATCCATTGTGATTCTCTCCCATTTCCATTGGGGAATCTTTATCGGCTGCAACAATCCGGAAGGCAACTGGTGTTCAGTTTTGACTTGCTGACACATCAAACACTTCCCCACATATTCCGTAACTTCTTGCTTCAAACCCAACCACCAGAACTGGTCTCGCAAATCCCAATACATCTTCACTCCTCCAGGATGTATAGCATAGGGGCTACTATGCGATTCCCGAAGAATCATCTGCCTTAGCTCCTCATCTTTTGGCATACAAACCTTCCCACGGAAACACAAAACTCAATCATTGTTCAGACTATAGTCCTCTACTTTACCCTCCTGCACTTGTCGGATTCGAGTACTTAAGACATCATCCAAAAGTTGTTTCTCCTTGATTAGACTTGTCCACATAGGTCTTACTTGTAGCTCAGCCACCAAACTACCATCCTCATACAAACTAAGATGAGCGAACATTGCCCTTAGGTCTGCTATCACCTTCCTACTCAACGCATCTGACACCACATTGGCCTTGCCGGGATGGTATTCAATCGAGCAATCATAGTCCTTCAAGAGCTCGATCCACCTATGTTGTCGTAAATTTAACTACTTCTGAGTAAGGAGATACTTCAAACTTTTATGGTCGGTGTAAATTACCAACTTCTCCCTGTACAGGTAATGTCTCCAAATCTTCAGAGCAAACACTACCGCCGCCAATTCCAGATCATGCGTAGGGTAGTTCAACTCATGCGGTCTCAACTGTCGAGACGCGTATGCCACAACTTTTCCATCTTGCATCAAGACACACCCTAACCTGTGTGATGCATCACAATAAACGGTAAATTCTTTTCCGCTCTCTGTTGAATTAACACCTGGTGCTTCCGTCGAATTCTCTTCAGCCTCTCAAAGCTCTCCTGTTGTTTATCAGTCCACACAAAAGATACTCCCTTCCTTAACAACTTAGTTAATAGTGTCGCTATTGAAGAGAACCTCTCAATGAACCTTCGATAATATCCTGCTAATCCTAACAAACTTCGAATTTCCGCTACAGACTTCGACAATTTCCAATTTAACACAGTTTTGATTTTCTGAGGGTCTACCCTAATCCCCTCTGCGGAAACCACATGCCCTAGAAAAGTCACCTCCTTCAACCAGAACTCACACTTACTGAATTTTGCGTATAGCTGTTTTTCCCTCAGAATTTGCAACACCACTCGAAGTTGTGCATCATGCTCCTCCACAGACTTGGAATAAACCAATATATCGTCGATAAATACTACGACGAACCGATCCAGGTATGGCTGAAACACCCGGTTCATCATATCCATAAATGCTGCTGGTGCGTTCATCAAACCGAACGGCATTACCAAAAACTCATAATGACCGTAGCGTGTTCGAAATGCCGTCTTATGAATGTCTCCTTCCTTCACCTTTAACTGATGATATCCCAACCTTAAATCAATCTTAGAAAAGACAGAAGCTCATTTGAGCTGGTCGAACAAATCGTCAATTCTCGGTAATGGGTACTAATTCTTAATCGTCAACTTATTCAGTTGACGATAGTCTATGCATATACGCATGGATCCGTTCTTCTTCTTCACGAATAGGACCGGCGCTCCCCATGGAGACACACTTGGTCGGATGAATCCTCGATCTGATAGCTCCTGAATCTGAGCTTTGAGCTCCACCAGCTCCTTCGGCGCCATTCGATAAGGGGCAATAGATACCGGAGCCGTACCCGGGAGTAGTTTTATTCCAAACTCCACTTCCCAATCCAGGGGTAATCTTAGCAATTCCTCCGGAAAGACATCTGCAAAATCCTTGATGGTTCGAATCCCATCGACAGTCACCTCTTTAACATCCAAAGTACTAATAAAAGCCAAATAGGCGTTACATCCTTTCCGAATCATCTTAACAGCTTTCAAGGCCGACACTACGTTGGACAAATAGTTCCTTCTTTCTCCTAACACAACCACCTCCCCGCCTTCCGGGGTACTTAACACCATGCGCTTAGACCCACAATCCAACTTAGCATGATGCTTTGACAACCAATCCATTCCTAGGATAAGATCGAACTCTCCAAATGGCAATTCCATTAAGTCTTCCGGAAATACTACCCCTTGAGTTTCTAAAGGTACATCCTTAAACAACTTGTCTACTACCCTAGATTGTCCTAGGGGACTAACCACAGTCATCTTCCTAGTAGTTGTTTCAGGATCTATACTTATGGTCTCAGATATGGAACATGCCACATAGGAGTGGGTTGACCCAATATCAATCAAAGCAAGAAAAGGGCTGTCAGCTATAAGAAACGTACCGGTTATGACATCTGGTGCGTCACTATCCTCCTGTCGATGAACTGCATAAACTAGACCCGGTTGCCTTGCATCTACATTACCTGCACCTCTACCAGGTGCCCCACGACCTCGACCAGCCCCATTTCCTCCTCTACCTGTACCACGACCCCTTGGTCCAGGCTGATCGCCTCTCCTAACCTGGTCAGGAATGCTTTCCTTTGTGCATCAATATAGCTAGCCCCGACATACTTCTCCTGGAATGTCTCCTTAAAGAAATCCCAGTCAATCAGGTCCGCAGCAGTACTTTCTTTCACCGTGAGCCACCAATGGTAGGCCTCGTCTCGGAGAAGAGACACGACCCCTTTCACCTTTTCCTCTATCGTGAAGTCCAAGCCATCCATTATACGCTCAGTCGCTTCCATCCAATACTCAGCGGTGTTAGGGGCTACACCAAAAACACCCCTAAACACTTCTGCCCCATTGGCCTTAAGCCGCTCTGACACAGATTTCCGGGCTCCAGTGCCCATGCCTACTCCAGCAACTCTCTCCAGGACTCGCAACATCGCCTAGGATACAGCATCATCTCCGGTCGCCTGATCCCGTAACTCTCCCTCCACACCGGCGGATCTCGCGATTCGTTACGACCCATGGCGGACCTTCGCTCGAGACAAGGTCATCCTACCCCTACCGCGTCCACGCGGCAGACGTCCTCGACCCCTCGTACTCATTCTTCCGATTTGTATTTTTCTGATTAAGAATTTTATGAATCATTATTTCTTTCCACTGATTTATCGTGAACAGTCTTATGATTAATAGTTTTTAAATAGTTCTTTCGAATTCATACACAATACAGTCTCAAGTTCATTCATTCAATCATCAACATTCATGAACTCGCGTTCATTACAGAAAAGTAGTGTTGTTGTTGCTGTTGTTGTTGTTTTCACTACCCAGGGGTATTTTTGTAATTTTATCTTACAGGGGTATTTTTGTAATTTTTCAAAATAAGGTCCTTAGTGATTTTGTGAAATAAGGGTATTTTGGTAATTCTTCAATTTCGAGGGTATTTCGATAATTTTACACTCCGAGGGTATTTCAAAAATTTTAAAATCCGGGGGTATTTTGATAATTTAGAAATTTAGGGGTATTTCGGTAATTTTAAAATTTGGGGGTATTTCGGTATTTTTGTAAAACAAGGGTAGTTTGGTAATTTTTTTCAAACTTTGATTTTTTTTTAACGGGGGTACTCTTAGTAAAATCTAGTTTCATGGTCCGGATTATTCTTGTAAACGTGAGATCTTCGGGTAAATTTTCGAAACACAGGTATTTTATAAGTTCATGGCTGGTTGGAAGTTTTCACAAATCAAACGTATTTTGAAAATTTTGCAAATCTTGAAAAAAAATTTCCCAAACTAGGGTGGCTGGTCCCTTTCGAGTTTTAGTTATAAGGTTTAGCCCATCATCAAGCCCTCATAACTAGGGTGAATAGTCACTACGCACCAGGTAGGATTCCAGTGGAGAGGAGGTGAGTCGCTAGGACTGCTTAAGTACCAAGCTCTCCCCGAATCCACTCCTGAACATGCGTATGCCCATTGCCACACCCTAACTCGGCTAAGGTGAGCAATCCTACGCACTGCAGTAGGATTCCAAATGAGAGGAGGTGAGAGTCACTAGGATCAAGCTTAAATACCGTGCTCTTCCGGATCCTTCCTAGACATGCGTATGATGATGCTTACCACACCCGAGTCTTGCGGCTCGTTAACGGGTTTGTTTAGTGAAATTAAGTTTTATGACATTTTAAGAAGTGGTTTGAACTAAGCCCGAGTCCATCAAGTTCTAAATCTAACTAATCTACATCCCACTAGGCCCATTAAGCCCACATATACAAAGATCATACAATGGTTCGTAGTACTTACAGCGGACTTGGGCCTGAGACGCAGGTGCCATGCCGAGCTAACAGATCTGTTATTACTTAAAAACATCTATATTTCAAAAGCCCATTTTAGAAAACGTTTTGAGCCCAAAAACCCTAGAGCCAAGTTTTGAATCGGGCTCTGATACCAATTTGTAACACCCCAAACCCGGCCCAAACACCACGACCGGATCTGGTATGTCACAAAGAAAATTTTGGAAAAAACATGTCGTATTTTCAAAAAATATTTTTCTAAAGTTTATCTTCTTATTCGAAAGAATTTTAATAGTTGATAGTTTAAATAAAATATGCCTTTATAAATTAAAAACCCAAATTTAAATACATGCATTAGTTCAATAAGAATTTAAATAACTAAAAGTGTTTAAAGCCCAAAATAAAACAAAACATAAACTAGTGGCCCATGGCCTTATTACAACGAGATTTAAAATCCATTAATTAAAAATATAAAGTATTAACTTGAGTCTTTTTGCTGGATCCAGATGTTCTTTTGCATGGCCACCTTGTGTTCCTCTCCAGCCCGATCCGAAGCACTAGGTATCACCTGAAAGGTTAATTAATAGGGTGAGTCGCGAGACTCAGTGTGCAACCCTCATGCACCACTAGATTTTGGCCTTAGGCCCATAAAACAGATTAATAATTTCATTTATAAAAAAATAACAAATAATATACAAGGCCCAACCCGTTTGCCTAGGTTTCCATCCGCTACACACCCCCGTACCAACCATTCACACCATTGGGGATTTCTACAATCGACCCACACCGCTACACGCCAAGATGGCAGTCACGCTGCTCATCAACATATTATGGCCGAAGCCCTTATAACATATCACGGCATTAGCCGCTACAACATATAACAGATCACGGTATAAATCGCTACACATATATCGAATAACTTCCTATTTTCATAAACCCAGCCCATGCAATCATAAAATCAATATACCTTTATCATATAAAGTCAAAACATTCACTGACCTGGTGATTTGCTTCACCCTTTTCGGGTTTCCAACATTAAGCCGAGATATCGGCATTTATCACATCATATAAACTTATGAACATACATTAATAATCAGATCTAGATGGTGGAGAAGTATTACACACCTGATATCGCGAAATCTACTATCCTTAGTTGATATCCAAATCTACTACCCTCAGTGTAAGCCTTGCTCAAAAGCCGAAAAATCACACAAAGATTTAGCCCTTCAATATTCGGCCAAGGTTAATAAAATCTCAATTTACACGTTAACTACTAATAGATCTCTTACCTAATTTGTCGAATCCCGAAAGTCCTTAAGAAAACGTCACCTTCCTACCTACATTCGGCCAAGCCCAAAATATTAAAACAATCCCAATTAACATTCGGCCCAAAGAGGAAAGAACAAGAAAGTGGCCATCTGGCCGAACCTACTACTACCTACCTTCGGCTTTTCCACAAATCGACACTACAGATCTCAGCAAGAAAGGATTCGGCTTCAAACAAGAGAGTAAAATCGACAGGGCCTTAGAAAACTGATTCAGATTAGAAACTTGATAAAAGAGAATTGAAGAAATTGCAAAGGAGAAAATCCCGAAACTTACTAGATTAAAAGGGAGTATTCAACTATGGTGCACCTTCGGGAAAATTAGCCTTGAAGATTCGGTTATAGGAGAAGGAAAATATGAACAAAAGAGAATTCAGCTTTTAGAGAAAATACTGAGGAGAGGAGAAAATATCTAGGGAGTTTCGGTTTTGAAAAGAAATTAAAACAAATGGAAGAAGAGAATTTTGGCTAGGTGAGGAAGAAGAGAGAAAAATTGAAAGAAAGGATGATCACTTGGCTTATATAGATTTCGGCAATACAATCCCCCTCCCAGAGTTGGATTTTTGGCCAACTCTGCTGTCATCTGATAGCTTTTATCCCACCTATTATCTTAATCCCTTAGCTCCTCAAAAATAGCCCTAATCTTTCCCTTCATTATCTTTCTATTATCAGCACTTTATCATTAAAATAAAAGAATTAAATCCCCTAAATTTTAGCAAGTGTGCCGTCCACCAAACTCTCCTGGGCTGCCGAATTTTTGACCCAATCTTTTACGCTCCAAGCGGCCAAATTTGGGCTCTTCCCAAGTGCTTGTGACGCCACTTTAAGCTCCCCTTCTACTGTACCCCTAGCTACTGGGCCACAAGCCCAATATATCAATTAAATTACCCAAAACACTATTTTTAAACCCTAAGGTGACTAATCCAAATATTTTAATCAAGGCCTCAGTTCAACCTCAAATTCTTAAATTACAAATTAATCAAGTACCACATATAAATGCACAGGCCTATATTTAGGATATTACAGCCTAACAACCCCTTTATTGACTCACCCACTAATATTAACCCAAAACCCTTTGTATTTGTTATTACCATCCTTCTAATTACCCTCTTTCTCGAGATTTGATTTTGAGCAGTTATTTAACTATGATTTAGATTTAAGTTGTTATAGTTTGTTCTTAAAAAAAACGAAGTTTATTCATTATTAGTTCAATGTTAAAAGAGCTTATGCATGTAAATTTCAAAATCTTGAAGAAAAGCTCGTATTATTAGTTTTCAATTAATGTAATTATTTAAGATTAGTTCATTTTTCTAGTTAGGTAATTTATCAATTCAATCTCAATTCTAACCCTCTAATTCAGCCTTTATCCACACCTTTAACCCTAGCCCCGTTACAACCTTGACAAAGACCTTTTGATCTATGTATCATCTCATTTTTCAGTGGTGGAGATTTGATTTTCAGGCAAGCCTATGGGATTAACTTTTCAGGTTCGACTTATGAGTGATCCTTTGACTTTGAACCTTAAACACTTCTTGAGTGATTTGAGTGAATCTTTTGTGAGGATGTCAAATCCTTGTAGGTTTTAAATTAAAGTTAATTATTCAGATAAAGGGAGACACCTATGTTTTTGCAATACAAATACATTACTTATCTTGTTTGAATCTTTAGGACTATTTGAGTTGAATTATCCATGTATAAATTATCTCTGAATTATTATGAAACATTGTTGATAGAAAGTATGGATCATGGAAAGTTTGTTTTAATTGTAAGCTGAGAATTTTGCTTGAGGACAAGCAAAAGCTTAAGTGTGGGGGTATTTGATAAACCGTAATTATAACATATTTTAATCCCACATTTAGTATGCTTTTGGATGATTTATTCCTCGATTTATGTAAAAAGGTGCTTTTAATCCTTTCTTTTCATGTCTTATACCTAGGAAAGCACCCGAGGATGAAAAGAACATAAAACGGGCCCAAAACAGAGTAAATGGGCCATATCACGAAATCGACATGGCCTGAACTAAAGCCCACACGGCCGTGATCATTGATCATCTAGAACACGGTCTGACCCCCAATTTACACGGTCGTGCCTCATTAAAGAAGTCCGAGCACGACCTAACCACGATTCACATGGGCGTGTGCCATGGCCGTGTACCTATTGCTGGAAAGAGCAATTACATTCGGGAAAGGATACTTGGAGGCAAAGAAAAACATTCCAAAGCCTATTCAAACACCCTAGTAGGAATACTACTCAGATTAGGATACTTAGGGACCAAGTAAGGTATCTCAAAGCCTATATAAACAACCAAGGGGGCAACCTGCAAAGGGGAGTTTGGCAGAAGCCGAAACCAGCGTGGAGCTAGGCGAAGGAGCCAAGCCGAAAAGGTCAGAATTGTGGGAATCACTCGAAGTTAGCCAGTTTATCCATCCCAATAAGCCGGAATTATACTCAAGACAATGGAATTCTCCTTCAATTCCTTCAGGGAGTTTTAGGGATTTCTTATGTTTTGTTTTATCTTTTCTCTTGAGATGTTTTCTTATTTAGTTATGAACTAAACCCCTCAGATACCTGAAGGGGATGAAACCTAGATGAATCTTGTTATTTGATTTATGAATTATATGATAAATACTTAGTTTGTTCTTAATTATGCATGCTTAATCCAAATCTGATGTGCTTAGGTGGAGGAGGAATAGACCCTGCTTAAGAGTAGATCTAGTGTAATTAAGCAGAGTTGATCGAACGCCTAGAGATAGGGTTACGAGATTTGTCGGATTAGGGTGAAACCTAATATGGGAATCCATATATCGATTTACTACTATTCTAGGGGGTTATTATAAGAGAACGAGAGTTCCACTAATTAACCTAGGTTAGACGTTATTCGCCTCGAAAGAGGGTTTAATATACGTTAGGGAGTCCTACGGATCAAGCTAAGTAAATAAATCATATGATTCAGGGTTAGATAACAAATGAAGTCTAGGTGGATTCTTCCTGAGGGTATCGTCGTGATCAATTGAGTCTTTCTTCAAGTTATTTCCCAATTCGCTCTTTTTGTCTTTGTCCTTAGCTTAGTCATCATTAATTTAGATTAAAACAACTTCACTTTATTTTTACGGCTAAATAATAAAAAGAAAGTTAGTATTAGTACTTTTAGTTCCTTTGGGTTTGACAATCCGGTCATGTCTAAGCTATACTACTGTTCGATAGGTACACTTGCCTTTAATCGTTGTCAGAGTTAGTTTCCAGGTTCGATCATCCTTTTATAAATTTTAAAACTCTGATTTCAGCGATCAGTTACTAATTTTTTCTTTTCTTTTCTTTTGACAGGTAATTCTAGTTTATGACTAGAAAGAACCCGTTAGGACCCTTGATTTTTGATAGTGATATAGAAGGTATCATTCGCAAAAATCAAAGAGAAATAAGGCGAAGCTTACAGTACATAAAAGAAGAGCACGAGGACGATACCAACACTACCGAAGAGTTGGCTGATAATAATCCGCTACCTCCTGTGGTTGCCATAAACTCAGTGAATCAAAATCCTGCTCCTCGTACTATGTATGATTATGCTAAACCTAATTTAACGGGAACTGAGTCAAGTATTGTTAGACCTGCTATCGCTGCAAATAATTTTGAACTGAAACCTAACACTATTCAGATGATTCAACAGTTTGTTCAGTTTGATGGTTTGCAGGATGAGGATCCCAACAATCACTTAGCAAATTTCCTAGAATTCTGTGATACTTTCAAAATAAATGGCGTTTCTAATGATTCCACTCACCTTCGGTTATTTCCCTTTTCATTGAAAAACAAAGCTAAACTGTGGTTGAACTCGTTACCACGATGATCAATCACTACATGGGAACAAATGAGCGAAAAATTTGTGTTAAAATATTTTCCGCCGGCTAAAACGGCCAAGTTGAGGAATGATATCTCTTCTTTTGTGCAGATGGATTTAGAGGCTCTTTACAATGCATGGGAGAGATACAAGGATCTACTAAGGAGGTGCCTTTACAATGGGTTACCCTTGTGGCTATAGGTTCAAACCTTTTATAACAGTGTAAACCCCTCAACTAGGCAGTTGATTGATTCAACCGCCGGCGGTACCCTAAACAACAAAACACCTAAGGCTGCCTACGAATTCATTGAAGAGATGTCACTGAATAACTATTAGTGGCAAGTTACAAGGACAAGGCCAACAAAAGCTGCCGGTGTTTTCAATCTTGATGTAGTAACCATGTTATCAAATCAGGTAGAACTTCTTAGTAAAAAAATTGATGGTTTGTGTGGTTCTTCGCAGGTGATGCAGTGCGATACGAATGGAGGCGGAATGAGCAATACAGAATATCCATCCTACAATACTGGCATAGAAAGCGAATAGATGAACTATATGGGTAACAATTCTAGACCTCAAAATAACCCTTATAGTAACACATACAATCCAGGTTGGAGGAACCACCCTAACTTCTCATGGGGTAGCCAAGGGAATCAAAGACAACAAGCCCTCCCAAACTTTTAACAGCAACCCTACCCACAAGAGAAGAAGCCGAACCTTGAAAAGATGCTGAAAAAATTTATTGCGGTGTCCGAAACTCATTTCCAAAACACCGAAACAACACTTAAAAATCAACCAGCATTGATTCAAGGGATCGACAACCAATTAGGACAGCTTGCTAAACTGATCTCTGAACGGCCACAAGGTAGCTTGCCAAGCAACACTGAAACAAACCCAAAAGAGCAACTTCATGCTGTTATCGCTCATGATAGTGAAAGGTTAGATGAACCAAAATTGAGGCAAGAGAATGTGATCGAGGAAGGTAAGGTTGAGGTAAGCCATGATAAACCAAAATCAGTAATTGCAGAGTACCAACCTCGTGTGCCATACCCCAATGCAATGAAGAAAGACCGCACAAATGAAAAATTCGGTAAATTTCTTAAACTTCTAAAGAAATTACATATTAACTTACCATTTCTTGAAGCTCTTTCACAGATGCCAGATTCAAGGAAATTTTTAAAAGAGCTTTTGACAAACAAACGGAGGCTAAACAATACATCGCATGTAGAGCTAAATGCAGTTTGCTCAGCAATTTTGCAAAATAAACTACCACGAAAATTAAAAGATCCAGGGAGTTTTACAATTCCGTGCTTAACTGGTAGTTTATCTATTGGATAATGCTTTAGCTGATTTAGGGGCAAGCATAAATATCATGCATTATAAAATGTTTAAACAGCTAGGCCTAGGGAAACCCAAACAAACTAGGATGAGCATTCAATTAGCTGATAAAACTATTAGAATTCCTAGGGGTGTAATTGAAGATGTACTAGTGAAAACTGATAAATTTATATTCCCGGTAGACTTTGTCGTTTTAGACATGGATGACGATAACAATATTCCTTTAATTTTAGGAAGACCCTTTTTAGCAACTGCTAGAACTAAAATTGACGTTGGTACAGGTGAACTCATACTTTGTGTAGGTGACGAGACGATCACTCTTCATGCTCTTGACTCGGCTAGGACATCAAGCAATAAAGGTGAGAACATAAATTCTATTAATGACCATTCGGTTCAACCTTCTTTTCAGGAACCACCACGAAATTACACAACTGAGCCATATCCTAGACCTTGTGCCAACAAAGAAATAACTCACGAAGAATGAAGGCTTCAGATCGATGAACTAGACGGGTGGAAGACACATTTCAAAGAGAAACCAAGAAAACACGATGAATCGAATCAAGTTCATGAGCCAAACCAATTTCAGATCGGGGATCAGGTATTGTTAGATAAGACAGACCCTCGAATTGCCACCTCAGACCTGAATACAAACGAAGAAATCCTTCTTAAGGTACTCAATGTCTTTCCATACGAAACATTCGAGGTAACTAATCCTAAGTTTGACACTTTTAAGGTAAACACTACTCGACTCAAACTATATAATGATCATAGAACTGATAGCAGGGGAGAGGAGTTTCAACTCCTCAAACCACCATGATTATGCGAATGAGAGGTAAGTCTAGCTTAAGACTTTAAACGAGCACTTCGCAGGAGGCAACCCGAGCACTAACTTCCCTAATGTCATATTTTCGATTTTTAGCACCTAACTTACAACTAACCAAATTAATAAAATGCAGGTTTCTCTATCCACACGACCTTGGACATGGGCGTGGCTGTGGCCGTGTGGGCACTACAAAAAGATACATGGGCGTGGTAGAGACCGTGCGAACCAAGGACAGAAATTTTCCCCAAACCACAGGTGTCGATACAATGCCACAGTCATGCGATACGGCCGTGGTCTACACTGAGAAATCTACATGGGCAGGCAATACGCCCGTGCTTTTAGGCCGTAGCCGACATTGATTAACCAACATGGGCGTGGAAACATCTACACAAGCGTGGGAAAAATGAACAAAGCACCATGCGATCATGCATTACGGCCGTGTGACCTAACATGCCCATGGCACACGGGCCTGGGAAGGCACCAGATCCATGTTTCTTATTTAAAACTCCCATTTTCTCACCTTCTCCCCAAAATTCTTTTTCAACCACCATACCCCTCTACCATTCTATTAACTATATCCTTCCATTTTCCTTTCCCTTTTCCCCCATTCTTTCTATACACCACCATTCCCATGTCGAAGAAACGAAAGGACCCTAGCATAGTCTCCCCGTATGAGACCGATCTACATGAGTTCATGCCGGCCGCTTCATGTATCCGACGGGCCTAGGACATTTAAGTCCATTTAAATTTTCTTTTTATTTTCTCTTCTCCTTTATTTTCCTTCCCTTTATCTTTCTTGTCTTTAATTTATATTATTATACTTTGATTTCTTTGATTTAGGTTCAGAAGGCTGCTTGGGAATCACCACACCGCGACCCAAGTAACCACCGCTACATTCATCTATGCCTGAATTACCATTTCTTTTCCTTGACTCCATCCAAAATTCAGGAAGTTCACTTCTCTCCCTATCTTATGATTTTATATTGTTAATATCTATCTTTGTACATTAAGGACAATGTAAATCTTAAGTGCGGGGAGGTTATTGATTTCATTACCAGAAAATCCCTGAATTATGTCTTTTTATTAAAGTAATTTTCTCATATTTACTATTAGAATGAAACTTCTATTGATTTATGATTTTCATTAATATGTTTTGGATTAAGTCATAGATAATTGTGCATTGATGGTTTAAACTTTAAGATGTTAGAGAATCAAGCATGATAAGTCTATTTTAAGAATTAAATTTTTTTTAGGTTGTTTCCCTAATCTTAAATGTTACTTTGAAATTTGCAAGGTTGACATCAAAAACCATAATTTTTGTGAGTCTTTGAGCCTTTTAGAGCATATATTTTTCTTGCTCACTTTATTGATTATGCGTGTGTCAACATTGATCTGTTATTCTAGAACTTGCTTCGATTATACATGTCGAGACCACATTTTTTATTTGATATGCCGAGATGATAAAGGCACCTAGGTTTTAACCCACTTACCCACCAGAAAGCTGACCTCTATAATTAACCCCTAGTGAACACTTTTTAGCCTAATAAATCGTTTTTCTTGACTCACCCATTAATATTAACTCAAAACCAAAATTTTTACTTTTACTAATCTTTTAACGTCCCTTTTTATTGAGATTTGATTTGAGCAGTTACCTAACTATGTTCTCTATTTCCGTTGTTAAATTCTTTCTTATTATTGGATGTTATTATTCTTAAAAAAAAGTTGAAAGTATATTCATCATTAGTTCTATGTTTTATGAGCTTAAACAGTTAAATTCACATCTTTAGAAAAATCTCGTGTTATAAATGTAATTTTCCATTATTAGTTCATTGTTTCTAGTTACGTAATTTGTCAAGTCAATCTCGATTCTAACTTCCTAATTCAGCCTATATCCACACCTTTAACCCGAGCCCCATTGATCGTTGTTTTCGTGATGTCAAAGTCTTAAAATTTATAAAAAGAATTATCAAACTTGGAAAGTAACTATGACAATGATTTGAGGCAAGCGTACCTATCGAACAATAGTATAGTTAAGGCAAGACTGGAATGTCAAACCTAAAGGAACCAAAAGTAGTAATACTAACTCTCTTTCTATTATCTAGCCTAAGAATTAAAGTGACTTTTTATCTAATCTAAAACTAATTAACAACTAATCTAAAGACTCTAAGACAAAGAAGAATGAAATTAGGAAAATAACTTGAGGAAAAACTAATTGATTAAAACGACAACCAAGGAAGAATCCACCTAGACTTCACTTGTTATCTAATTCTGAACCAGATGATTTATTCACTTGACTTGATCCATAAGATTCCCTAAGTTATATTAATCCCTCTCTCAAAGCGACCAACGTCTAACCCTAGGTTGATTAATTGAAATCTCTTTCTAATTAAAACCCCTAGAATCGCATTAACTCGTTCTATGGACTCCCATATTAGGTTTCACCCTAATCCGGAAAAATCTCATCACCCTATCTCTAGGCACGAGATCAACTCCGCTTAACTATGCTACGTCTACTCTTAGGCAGGGACTTTTGCTCCTCCACCTAAGCACATCACACTTGAATTAATATCCTGGAAATATCAACACAATAATTAAGAACACATAACTAAGAACAAGTCAAATATTTATCATATAGTTCAGCAAACAATAGCAAGATTCATCTTAGGTTTCATCCCCCTCAGGTATCTGAAGGTTTAGTTCATAACAATAAAATAAAACATCTCAGAAGAAAAGATAAAAAAAAACATAAGAAATCCCTAAAACCCCCGGAAGGAATTGAAGGAGAGATCCTCCATCTTGAGTATAATTCCGGCTTCTTGAGATGGATCAACTGGCCCTCTTCGAGTAAATCTCCACAAATCTGCTTTCTTTAGCCTAGTCGGACGCCCCCTGACTAAAGCATTGGGTCCCTCTTTTTTGGTCATACTTAGGGTGTTTATATAGGCCCCTCAGTATCCAAATCCGAGTGAAACTCTTCTTTCCTGCGACAGGGACACGCCCATGGCACACGCCCGTGTAAGTCGTGGCTAGGCCGTGTTTGAACCTATTGAATGGGGCACGACCGTGTGATCTTGGGCCTAGGCCGTGTGGATTTCGTGATATGGTCCATTTACTCTGTTTTGGGCCCGTTATCCGTTCTTTTCGTCCTCCGATGCTCTCCTGAGTATAAAACATGAAAACAAAGGATTAAGAGCACCAAATTACATAATTCAGGGCTTAAATCATCCAAAAGCATGCTAAATGTGGGCTTAAAATATGTTACTTTTACGATTTATCACCCATTACAACCCTTTAAAGACCTTTTGATTTGTGTATCATCTCATTTTCTAGTGGTGGAGATTTGATTTCCATGCAAGCTTATGGTATTAACTTTTCATGTTTGACTTTTGAGTGCTTAATTTGAACCTTAAACACTTTTGAATGATTTGAGTGAATCCTTATTGAGGATGTCAATCCTTGTCGGTTTTGAATCAGAGGTAATTATTTAGGTAAGGGGAAACACCTATGTTTTCGTGCTATAAAATATATGACTTTGATTGTTTGAATCTTTAGGACTCTTTTGGTTAAATTATCAATGTATTAATTATCTATGAATTATGATGAAACATTATTGATGATAATTATGAATTAAGGAAGTTAATTTTAATTGTGAGTTGAGAATTTTGCTTCAGGACAAGCAAAGGTTTAAGTGTGGGGATATTTGATAAACCATAATTTACACATATTTTAACCCCATGCTTAGCCTAATTTTGGATGATTTTCCATTGAATTTGATGAATTTGGTGCTCCTAATCTCTTAATTTCATGTTTTATACTCAGGAGAGCTTAGGAAGTCAAAAAGGATGAGAAACGAGCAAAAAAGGGGCAAAATGGGCCTACCTAGGGAAACAACACGGCCTGGACCATTGGACATGGCCGTGTGTTTCGAGTAAGGATCAACCACGGCCTGGGATATACCACGGGTGTGTCACACGGGTGTGTCCCTCCTGAAATAAAGATGAATTCTATTCGGAATAAGGTACTTGTGGGCCAAGAAACGTATCTCAAAGCTTATATAAAAAAACTAGGGGGCAACCTAAAAGGGAGGTTGACAGAACGTCGAATAGACGCTGAGTAGAAGGAGAAAACACTCTAAGACAGCCATTGGGAACAACTTAGGAGAAGGATCTCCATCAAAACGGAGGATCTCCCATCAAGTTCTTTAGAAGTTTTTAGGTTTTCTTATGTTTGTTGTTTTTCCTCTTTTACTATGTTTCCCTTTTTTAGTATGAACTAAATTCCCCAAATACCTAAGGGGATGAAACCTAAGACGAATCTTATTATTATTTCATTTATGAGATAAATACTTGTGCTTATTCTTAATTGTGAGTTCTTATTCTTGTTTTAATAAATCAGGTTATTGATTCAAGTCGAATGTGCTTATTCAATGGAGCAAAAGTCCCTGTTTAAGAGTAGATCAACACAATTAAGCAGAGTTGATTGCAACCCTAGAAATAGGGCGACAAAAATCTGTCGGATTAGGGTCAAACCTAATAAGGGAATCCATAGATCGAGTTAATGAGACGATAGGGGTTTTAACTAGAAAGAGATTTCAATTAATCAACCTAGATTCAGTTGTTAGTAGCCTCAAAAGAGGTATTAATATAATTTAGGGATTCCTGCGGATTAAGCCAAGTGAATAAATCGCATAAATCAAAAAAAATAAGTGAAGTCTAGGTGGATTCTTCCTTAGGTTTTGCCGATCTCATATAAGTTGTCCAAAAGTATTTTTCCCAATTTACTCTCTGTCGCTTTCATAGTTAATTAAAAATTAGTTAGTTAATTTTAGATTAAAAATAAATTCCCTTAATTATTAGGCTAGATAATAAAAAGATAGTTAATACTAGTACTCTTGGTCCTTGAGGATACGATATTCCGGACTCACCACAGCTATACTATTGTTCGATAGGTGCGCTTGCCTTTGTCGAAATAATAGTTAGTTTCGACCTCCATCAAAGATTGTATTCCCTAAAATCACACGATTATCACATCTTGATGCAATATTTACTCCCAGTTTATTTACGGTGTTGTATGTCAAAAAAGGTGACGTCTTGTATAATTGAACTATCTAATATAATGAAAGCTATTTGTGGCAAATTTTTGAATGTTGAAGAACTTGGAAAGTACAAGATCGAGCCGCCTTGACTTTATGCAAATTGGAGAAGATCTTTCCCCTTCTTTCTTCACTATTATTGTAATAGCCCGGTTTAGACCCTAATCGAAACAGTAGTTTCGAGACCGCAAATCCGAGGTCAGAATGGTAATTTAATATTATTTTTTGTCTGAATAGTATGTGATATAGTCTGTGTGAAAATTTTGTATGGTAATTTTCTCGACTGTGTGCCGAATTAAGATAAAGGACTTAATCGCGTAAAGAGTAAAAGCTATGTGCTGAATTATAAGTACTTAAATGTTGTTGGCTTTTTAAGGTGGAGGCCTTATGTTGTTATTAAGCCATTAATAAAGATAGTGGATGGAAAATGACAAATTAGCCTTAATAAATATTTGTTTTATATGTTTAATGAAAGGGCAAATGAGTAAAATGTTAAATATGGTAATAATAATAAAGCAAAAGCAAAATGGTGCTCATCTTTGTTTCTATCAACCAAAAATTTGTAAAGAAAGGAAGGGTTAGGAGCTTTAAAGGTTTCGGCACATTGAGTCCTTAATTGAAGGTAAGTTTTGTTTCAGTTTTTGATAATTTCTACGTTTTTGTAATCGTTGCTTAGTAGCTAACCCATGTCATAATTTTATGAATTGATGATGTTTTTGTGATGTGCCATTGATGAGTATGTGAGCTTTGTGATGAGTGTTGGTGTTAAATGAAAGATATGTGTTTAATGAACATGTTTTGTTCTTAGAGTTTTGATGAATTTAGCTAATTAGGGCTAAATTGAGAAAATAGCATTTTGAAGGATTAAAATGTGAAATAAATAAAGTGTGAGGGTTTGTATGAACACAAGCAAAATTCGACTAAGCTTGTGTTAGGTGAAATTTTGTGAATTTGATGATTTTGTGAATTAGGGACTAAAGTGTCGAAATGTGAAAATATGAGGGCTATTTTGTAAAATACTCTAAATGTGTGTGTGTGCACTAAATTGAATGAGTTTGTGATTGAATGGATTGAATTTGAATGTGTATAGACCAAGAGAGTAGAGGTTTGGATCGAGATCAAGACAAAAAGAAAGTGCTCAATTAATCGACCGTTTCGGTATTTTGACATCCGAGGTAAGTTCGAATATAATACATGTTCTTAAGATATGTTTTAGTATTATGAAATGAATGTGTATATGTGTATAAAATCGAGATGCTATGTGCAAGATTTAGTTAAGTGTGCGAAATTGAAATCGAAACAGAAATGAATAGCACTGTGTGTGCGATGTTATGAAAGCTTCGGCTTATAGATTTGGCACTGTGTGTGCGTTACCAAGATAAGTCGGTTGAAAGATTAGGCACTAAGTGTGCAATGAAGAATATGTACCGACCATGTATATGGCACTAAGTGTGCAATTAAATTGAAAGAATATCAGAGGATGATCGACTTGTAATATCTAGCATTGAGTAGCTTGGAAACTGAATAACTATGTGTTAGCTAAGGTATGTATTAAACCTTTGTGGTTGATTAGTTTATAGATAAATCTATGAATGGATGAATGAATAATTTTAGCTATGGATGATTTGGTATGTTTAAGAGAGAATTGATCTACGTGATGGTTGGTTTAGTATAATGTTTTATGTTACGAACTTACTAAGCTTTATAAAGCTTACTGTGTGATTTGTTTCTCTGCTTTGCAGTGTCAGTAAAGCTAGCTCGGATTTGGGAGTCGTCAGCATCTCAATCACACTATCGGCATTCTGTTTTGGTACCTTTGGAAAGATGTACATAGTTGAAATATGGCATGTATAGGCTAGTTGTTTTGAATCATATTTGAGATGTGTAAATAGCCATGTGATATGGCTAGCTAAATGTTGGTAATGTGCATGAGTGAATATGGTATTCGGTGCATATTTTGATATGGCATGATGGTAAGTAATTAGCATATGAATAGTGAGTTCAATGATGAATTAATGCCTTAGTGGTTTAGTGAAGTTATGGATAATTTATATCTAGACTTACATGTAATTTGGTTGTATAAAATGGCATGCTTAGAAATGAAATTATATGGGATGATATGATGATTGTTGGACATCAAAATTGGTTGCAAATTGTGTGTATAAAGATGCTCAAATGTGCTTATAGGTATGACCCTAGTGGGTGGCATTTTGGCCTTGAAAATGGCCTATAATGTCACATGGTCGTGGCACACGGGCGTGCCTAGAGACCGTGGGCTAAGTATATAGCTAGCATAAGAGTACACGGCCTTGGCACACGGACGTGTTTGCTTCCTAGTAGCCGTGTGATTTTTGACAGGATCGACCACGGCCAAAGTACACGGGTGTGCTTGGTGGCTGTGGAGCAAATGTCAGTTTCGACCACGGGGAGGACATACGGGTGTGTCTAGTAGCCGTGGGAGGCACACGGCCTACCCCTACGGGCGTGTATCCCCTAAAACCTAGAAAAGTTTTAAATTTTTGAGAAGTTTCTGTATGTACTTCGGTTTAGTCCCGACCCCTCTCTAGCATGTGTTTAAGGTCTTATACACCTTATAAGGGACTAATTGTTTATGTTTGATGTATTATGATGATGATTGACTTTGTGTCGTAATTGGGTTGTAAATAATCCTATTGTCCGGTAATGCGTCTTAACCCTATTCCGGCGACGGTTTCTGGTTAGGGGTGTTACAATTATGGTGCACTTGATAATCCATCTCCCTTACGAAGCAAAACTTGGTGGACCGATTTTCTATCGGTGGATGTATCCTATAGAGAGGTGCTAATTTATTTGTAAAGTTTTTTATTCATTGATGAATATACCTTGAGTTCAAATTGAAGTCTTATTGTCGTAATAAGCATTATCCAAAATGATCATTAACTGAAGGATACTTGGCATAGAAGTGTATGACTTTATGTTCTATATATTTAGAAGATGTTGAAACAAGATTGAATAGACCAAGTAGAAATGCTGGGCTCACTAATCATAACTTGGTCGAAACTTATTTATTTCAAAGTTATGGGGAACCAATTGGTAAAGTTGAAATTGCAGAATTAGATGATATATCTTGGGTACAAGCACACCGATATGTTCTTTTTCACCACGATTCGATTGAACCATTACGCAAGTAAGTCTTAGAATTTGATAAATATTCATCTTTTTTATTTGTTTATCTTCTAACCAAGTAATCCACTTTTTAACATAGCGAGTACAAACAAATCTTGAGATCTCGTTCACGCTCCCGAAGATTACAACATTGAGAGATTAATAAGTTATTCACAGAATCTTTTCATGAATGGTTAAGCCAAATGGTATGCAACTGAAGCTTTCAATGACAAATAATGTTTTCTCATAACATTTATAATTACTCAATTTACTTCCGATTCAATAGGTTTGGAGTGTAACAGTCTGGTTTGTACCCTAGTCGGAACAGTGGTTTCAGGACCACAAATCCGAGTCTGTATAATATTTTAAAATTATTTTCTGTGCCTATGATACGTGACTAAGCATGTGTTAAATTTCCGTAAGTTAATTTGCCCGTCTGAGTGTTTAATTGGTGATAAGGATTGAATTGGATAAAAGGTAACAATGGCTTTCTATTTAATTAATGATTAAATCAATGTGGCTTTTAAATGTTAAGGATTTAAGTGGCAATATAGCCACTATTATAGTAAGTGGACAGCAAAGGTCATAAATAACCTTGTAACTATGTGTTATGCATTATGCCAATGTCACGAAATCGATAATTAGCAAATTCTTGAAGAAAGAGATCATATGTCGATATGGAATGCCAGAAAGGATCATATTTGATAACGTATTGAATTTGAACAACAATACGATGTCAGAAGTCTGCAGTCAATTCAAGATCAAACATCACAACTCCTCACCATATCGCCCAAAAATGAATGGTGCAGTTGAGGCAGCCAATAAGAACATTAAGAAGATCGTGGGGAAAATGACAGAGACTTATAAAGATTGGCATGAGAAGTTACCATTTGCCCTTTATGCTTATCGAACGTCTGTCAAAACTTCCATCGGGGCAATACATTTCTCATTGGTTTATTGAATGGAGGCAGTCTTGCCCATTGAAGTTGAGATTCCTTCTCTCAGAGCTTTATCAGAGTTAAAGTTAGATGAAGCAGAATGGATCCAATCTCGATATAACCAGTTGAACTTGATCGAAGAGAAGAGGCTAAAAGCTATCCGTCATGGTCAGATGTACCAAAAACGGATGATGCGAGCTTAAGACAAAAAAGTTCACCCAAGAAAATTCCATGAGGGGTGTCGAAACCTTTTTTTGAAGTCGACTTTTATTTTCAAAAACGAAAATAGGAGTCGCCACCAATCTTTTTTTATGAGGTGTGATCAGGTCACCTCGTAATTTGATCAATTTAATAAGAGGTTTGATTTATTAAAACAATATCTTTCAGTCTATAAAAATCCAGAAAATGAGTTCGGGAGTCGGTTACGCACGAGAAAGGATTAGCACCCTCGTAACGCCCAAAATTGATACCTAATTGATTAATTCTTGTCTTAGTGTCAAATTTTCAAAAATTTGGAAATAGTTTTAAAATACGATCCCTCTTTGCATTAATGTTAATTTTACCCAAAAATTGCTTGAATAAATCGAAAAGTATGCTAAAGGCCCTCTCATCTCGTGGCAACAAAATGTCACATCCTGTAAGTTGGGACACGACACTTCGAATCCTTGAGAATAAGTTTGCCTTTGTTTTTTTTATTTGAAATCTCATGTATTTTAATTTTAAAAGGATATTTGGTTATTTAAGTTGACAAGAAAATTGAAACCTTGTAAGTTAGGGTATGATTTCTCGAATCCCCCAAATATGAAACATTACCTTATTTTGAAAATTTCCGTTTTGTGTATTTGGGCAAGAATTAATGTAATATTGAAAATGATATATGAATAAAATGTTACGCTAATGAATGATAACAATATAAATGTACTAATAAGAAATTCATTATACATATCACTTTAATACCAATATTAACAATCAAAGAAAAAATAAAATAAATAAATCATAAAATAAATAATAACAATGATAACAATAATAATACTAATAACAAAATATGCACATGAAATGACAATACCAATTTTTAAATATAATAATTACAAAGAAATAAATAAATAAATATAGAGGAAAAAATATATAAAATATTGAAAATAAAGGACTTAATTAAAATATAAATGAAATTATGGGCGCAATTTGTAATAAAATACATAAATAGATAGTAGTAATAATAATAATAGATCTAATAATAAATATAGTAGAAGAAAAACAGAAAAAAAAATGTATAAATATAAATAAATAAATACAAATAAAAATAAAAATAAAAGATTGAAAGTGAGGGACTAAATCAGAATCTAAGCAAAATTTAAAGTAAAAATCATAATAAAATAAATAGATTAAGTAATAAAATAAAGTAAAGGACTAAAATCAAATGCGCAAAAACAAGCAGGGACTAAATAAGAAATTAAACCCATCCTCAGGACACATGTCCTTTCCTCTGCAGATCAACGAACTGGGGACTAAATTGAAGCACAAAAAATTCAGTGGCCAAATTTAAAAAATCCAAAAAAGGTAACAAATGACTAAATTGAAGCGCATTGAAAAAGTGAAAGGGCTGATTGTGCAAATATGCCCTTTCTCAAAAACACGTAGATCCCACGGGTTAAATGGGTTGGGTAATCGAGTCAGCCCAAAACAAAGTCGATTTGGGGCTTTCTAAACTAGCCAAAAACGATGCTGTTTAGCACCCTTATTTAAACAAAAAAAAAGTCATTTCCTCTTTCAAAATAAAAAAAAAAACAAACTAAAAACCCTATTTAAACCATCTTTTGGCGCCACCGTCCACCGTGGCCGAAAAAAATCACTGAATCCCTTTTTTTAAAAAAAAAACCTTTAAAACTTAGATCTAGGATGTATTTTGAAATAAAAAAACAACAGAAAGGAAAAAGAAAGAGGCAAATCGCGAAGGAAAACCTTCGTCTTCATTGCATTTCCGACCGTCATCGGAACCCAAATGGGTTCTATGACGTTTGGATTGCCGGAGGTTCTCAACGACTATGGAAGATGAACTGAAGGTAAAATTTTTTATTATTTATTTATATATTTGTTTCAAATAAAAATAAAAATAAATAAAAGAGGCACCTTTTGAAACTTTCGTTCTTTTAATTGATTTCTCTGTTTTTTTTTTTTTGTTTGATTGCCTCTAAATACAATCTGGTTTTTGTGGTTTTATAGCCAATTACAAAAAAAATTTTGCTACTGTTTGCTTTTTGTTTCTACTACAGTTTCTCTGCTCTTGTTTTGTGCTCTTGTTTTCCTTCTTTTTTGCAGGTGCTGGCGTCAACGGAGAAGTCCTTGCTATTCTGGTGCAAGGCGGCCAAAGGTGCCAGGCCTTGGGACGAGGCGCAGGCAGGGCGATCGAGGGAGGAGTGCGGCGCACATAGGGATAGGGTTTCCTGTTTTGCTGAAAATGGTTAATTATTATAGGCTATTGGGCTTGTAATTTTTTTGGGTTAGGGTTTTTTTTTTTTTTTTTGCATTTTGGGCTTGTAAAATTTGGATTTTGACTGTTTAATGTTATTTTTATTTTTGGTTTTTTTTGTTTTGGGCCCGGGCAAAAATGGCCTATTATAACTGCCCCTCTTTGCTCATTGTCGTGTAACACGAATGGAGTGAAGACTTTAAAAGGGCCAATTTTGCCTGGTCTTACCGAATCTTGACTTCTTTGGTGCTTCCCTTTTTCAAATAGCCTTAATCTATCCCATTGCAACTTCAGGGGTATAGGAATTGTTGCTTCAATCTGCTCCACTACAACTTCAGGGAGATAAGATTAGTAGCTTTAGTATGCTCTACCACAACTTCAGGTAAATAAGATTTGTTATCTTTAATATGCTCCACTACAACTTCAGGGAGATAAGACTCGTAACTTCAATCTGGCCCACTGCAACTTTAGGGAGATAAGGTTTATACCTTTAATCTGCTCTACTGCAACTTTAGAGAGATAAGATTTGCTATCTTCAGTCTGCTCCATTGCAACTTCAGGGAGATAAGACTTGTATCTTTAATCTGCTTCACTGTAACTTCAGGGAGATCCGATTTGTAATTTGTAGCCTTAATCTGTTCCACTGCAACTTCAAGGAAATAAGATTCGCTATCTTTAGTCTACTCCACTGCAATTTCGGAGAGATAAGACTCGTAACTTCAACCTGCCCCACTGAAACTTCAGAGGGATAAGGTTTATAGCTTTAATCTGCTCTAGTGCAGCTTTAGAGAGATAATATTTGCTATCGTCGATCTGGTCCACTGCAACTTCAGGGAGATAAGACTCGTAACTTCAACTTGCCTCCCTACAACTTCAGGGAGATAGGATTTGTGGTTTCACTAATCTGTTGCACCGTTCTCTGGGGAACATGACCTATAGAATCCATTTCATGGGCCTATATTTATGTCAAGCGATTAGGATGTTATGATCAGAATGTTTCGAATGCTCCTAACTAGATGTGTATGAATGATGTTTGCCTAAATGCATAATGTCATTTTTTTCCGAGAATGATCCCCTTTTAATGCTTAGGTTGACATTGCTCATTGTTCACCAAGGTTCTATCATTGACGTATTACCCTGCCTTCTTGTTAATCTGGTATCTTTGACAGAGAACCCGAAGAAATAATCACAATTTAGATTATTCTTCCCCCAATATTTTCAACTCTTAAGTTTGGTTAGTTCTGAATAGTGGTCCTATTTTCAGATCCTTGTACTATTTAGAAAACCTTTTAGAGCAATATGCAGAAATCTTTTTACTTGAATATTATTAGTCCATTAATCGTTATTTCAATGTAAAAATGCTTGAAAAAAGATTGTAATAATGGACAAAATAGAAATTTATTGGAAGCAAGGCTCGAAATGAATGGATTAATCAAAGATAGTAGACATTGCTGAAATACAAAATGAATAAAATGAAAATAGGTGCCCCAGATATCATAGCATGAGCTTCCTCGCACTAACTTCTCGAGGACCCTTTTGGAGTTGATATGTGTTTCGGGGATCCAAAATGCTTTGTTGATGCCCCAAGACGTAGTATCTCTCCTCCTTGTTCATTCAGGGATAACAAGATTACCACATGCCCCATCTTTGATCAAAATTGGAATTGCCTTTTTCCTAGGTTTTCAATTCAAAACCTCTTTGGTCTCAAGACGCCCTTTGGTTTTTGCCTCGGCCTCTCCCCCCCTTTTTTTAAGTGAAATATCTTTTGACTGAATCTAAATTCACAGGGTTGGGCAAATCTCTGCTATCCATCTCGGTCAAAATTAAAGATCCTCCAGAAAAGGCCTTCTTTGCCACATAAGGTCATTCCCAATTTGGCATCCGTTTCCCTTTGAAATCTTTTTATATAGGTAGGATCTTTTTCAATACTAGGTCCCCCTCATGGAATTCTCTGGGGCAAGCCTTTTTGTTGTAAGCTCGTATAATTCATTTTTGGTACATTTGATCATGATGGACGGCTTTCAACCTCTTCTCTTCAATCAAGTTTAGCTGATCATATTGGGATTGGATCCATTCTACTTCATCCAACTTCAATTCTGCTAACTTCAGGTGTGACTGCCTCCATTCTATAAACTAAAGAGAAAAGCGTTGCCCTGGTGGAAGTCCTGACAGACGTTCGATAAGCATATAGAGCAAATGGTAACTTCTCACGCCAATCTTTATAGGTCTCAGTCATTTTCCCCCACGATCTTCTTGATATTCTTATTGGCTGCCTCCACCGAACCATTCATTTTTAGGTGATATGGTGATGAGTTGGGGTGTTTGATCTTGAATTTACTACAGACCTCCGCTATTGTACTGTTTTTCATGTTCAATGCATTTTTAGAGAATATCTAATAAGCCATAAAAGTAACATGTTTTTAATCCCATTCTTGATGCATTTTTGGATGATTTATTATGTTAATTAGTGGATTTGATACTCCTAATCCTTTAAATTCATGTTTCTATACTTAAGTGAGCATAAGGGAGTGGAAGGAGTGAAAAACGTGCTAAAATCAGGCAAAAAGAGTTGTTTCCAAGATCCACACGGCCTAGGCAATTCCACACGGGTTGGCCATACGCCCATGTGCCAGCCCGTGTTGATTTTGCACCCTGCTTCCCTGTTACATGGAAAAACCCAAGTTTTAGGGTATTTGAGCATTCTAAAGTTTATAAATACATATTAGAAGAAGATTTAATAGAGGATACAGAGCTAAACGAAGAAAAGACTCGAAGAACGCCAACGGATTCAACTCAGAAGTAGGATCTCTTTCAAGACTGAAGATCTCCATTCAATTTCCCTCGAAGTTTTTGGGTTTCTTTATGTTTTGTTGCTTTCCTAATTTTGAGATGTTTTCCCCCAAAAGTATGAACTAAATTCCCTAGATACCTAGGAAGGATGAAACCTAACACGGATCTTATTATTTGATTTTTCTGAATTACATAATAAATATTTGTTCTTGATCTCAATTATGTGTTCTTATTTCATGGTTTAATATTTTAGGATATTAATTCGTGATTGATGTGCTTAATTCAGTGGAGCAAAAGTCTCTGTTTAAGAGTAGATCTAGCATAATTGAGTGGAGTTGCATGCAATCCTAGAAATAGGACGACAAAAATTACCGAATTAGAGTCAAATCTAATAAGCGAATCCATAGATCGAGTTAATGTGACAATAGGGGCTTTAATTAGAAAGAGATTTCAATTAATCAACCTAGAGTCAGTTATTTTTACTCTCAAAAGGGATGTTAATATAATTTAGGTATTTCTACGGATCAAGGCAAGTGAATAAATCGTTTAAAATCAGATTTAGAAAGAAGTGAAGTCTAGGCAGATTCTTTCCTGGATATTGTCTCTCTTATCGGTTTTCTTCAACTATTTTCCTACTTTATTCTCTGTTTCGTCTTAGTAATTATGTGAGTTAAGATTAGGTTAAAATAAATCCCTTCAATGTATTCAGCTAGATAATAAAAAGATAGTAACTACTAGTACTTTTAGTCCTCGTGGATACGATATTCCCAACTCACCATAGCTATACTACCATTTGAAGGTGCACTTGCCTTTGTCGTATTTTAGTTAGTTCGTGACATCATCAAGTTTTTGGCGCCATTGCCGGGGACTAAAATATTAGGAACACTTAATTTTTATTACTTTAGCCATTTTTTTATTTTTTTTGCAATTTATTTTTGTTTTTATTTTAATTTACCAACTTTTCTTTTATTTGCTTCTGGTAGGTTCCTTTAGTTTATGACTAGAAGAAACCCATCAAGACCTCTAGTATTCGACAGTGAGATCAAATGTACAGCTCAAAGAAACCATAGAGAAGTGAGGCAGAGTCGACAAAGTACAATAGAAGAGTAAGAGTAAGAGGACGTTGTTATTAATGCTGTAAATCTTGTAAATTTGAATCCTGCTCCTCGTACTATGTACGATTACGCCAAGCCCAATTTAACTGGCACTGAATCTAGTATTGTTAGACCTGCTGTTGCGGCAAATAATTTTGAATTGAAACCTAACATTATTCAAATGATTCAATAGTTTGTTCAGTTTGATGGTTTGTAGGATGAAGACCCAAATACTCATTTGGCTAATTTCTTGGAATTCTGAGACACTTTTAAAATTAATGGCATTTCTGGTGATGCCATTCGCCTTTAGTTGTTTCCATTTTCATTAAGGAATAAGGCTAAACAGTGGTTGAACTCCCTACCACGAGGTTCTATCACTACATGGGAGCAATTGATCGAGAAATTTTTGTTAAAGTATTTTCCACCGGCTAAGACAGCCAAGTTAAGGAATGATATCTCTTCCTTCGTACAGATGGATTTGCAAACCCTATATGATGCATTAGAGAGGCATAAGGACTTGTTGAGAAGGTGCCCTCACCATGGGTTACTTTTATGGCTACAGGTTCAAACTTTTTACAATGGTTTGAACCCCTCAACTAGGCAATTGATTGATGCATCTACCGGTGGTACTTTGAATAATAAAACACCAATTTAGGATTATGAGTTTATAGAAGGGATGTCACTGAATAATTATCAGTGGCAAGTTATGAGGACAAAGCCAATAAAGCAGCCGGTGTTTTTAATGTTGATGCAGTCACCATGTTATAGAACCAGGTAGAACTCTTGAATAAAAAGATTGATGGTTTATATGGATCTACTTAAACACCCCAAACCCGGCCCACGAGCCTCGACCGGATCTGGCATGCTCCTGGAGTAAAACACTTTCAAAGCTTGTTTGTTAATTTGGAAAATTTGATCATTTTGAAGAGAAATCGATTTGTGTTGTGATTAAATCAAAAACGTTGTCTTTATTGGAGTCCGTATTTTATTAAAACATTATCTTCGTAATTGAAAACCATAAGTTATAAGATATGGCCGAATTTCAACCCATTTGAATTTATTTTAAGAAAACTGTTTAACATATGGTTTAAAATTAATCGTTCCATAACAGAAATTTAAAAATGAAAGCATAAAATAGTTAATAATAATGGCCTTATTACATCAAGCAAAACCAAAATAAATCCAAAATACTTAAATATAAAATTCAAAATAAAATAAATGTTTGAAATGAGCATGGCCACCACTAAGTTCTGCCGACCCGGTCCATTTCTTCGAGTGTCACTGAAAAGATATCCCACAACGGGGTGAGTCAAACAGACTCAGTGTGTAACAGCCAACACAAAGTCCCAAAAGATTTAGGCATATCAAATCATACATACATAACAAATATAAATAATGATGCAATCCCGAACCCAAGCCTAGATATCCATCCTTTACACATCACCCGTACTTGCCATCACACCGTGGGGATTACTAAATCGACTCTCCATCCGCTACACACCATCGAAGGCAGTCACTGCAGTCGACATGCACATCGCCCTTATAAATTGTGGCATAGCCACCAGATAATATGACAAAGTCACCAGATAATAATACGTGACATAAGTCACCACATTCAGATTATGTGACATGAGTCACCAGATATTGTGGTAAAAAACCACCAGATCACTTCCCCTTTTCATATTCACCCATATGCCCCATGTGTCATGCAAACATGCATAAATCATGCCATATTCCTTATTTCATATTCATATTCGTTACAAATTCACATATGTGTTATAACAGATATTCATAACATTATTAACATAGTAGCGATGAGGTTAACGTGCACGATACTGCACCATTGAGTGGTACCTTTTGCCATATTTTCCATATTTCTATTAACACGTATATTAAATTAATACCATAAATCAATTAAGAATCAGTGTGGGGCTACACATCTGGTTACTAACGTTTTCACTGAATCCCGGAAAGGTCTACCGAACAAGTTGTGCTCCTCCCTAAACAGTTAAAGTTAGAATCGGCCACTCAATAATCACTAAATATGGCCTTGGCCGAATGTTCATGCCCTCTTACCTTGTGGATCTAAATCCGAAATCGCTATCTCATTAATGGAGATGTCGAAATACCTACATGATCTATGTTAAATCTGATTCCAACATTTGAATAAATGGCCTTCTACTAAACCACACTTTTACTTACCTTGGATAACCAAATCCCGAATGATCTCCCTAGAAGTCGGCTACACTAGAAATCTGAAAGATCCTTCATAGTTTCGCCAAGAACATTAATGGGATTAGTGCCTTGATTTTCGACAGCGATTAGAAAGAAAAGAACAAGAGTTCGGCCAAGAGAGATCCTTACCAAGAGAGTGACCAAAACGCAAATCGATCACTACCTTCAAGAAATCAACAAGAGAGCTTGCAGAAGAAATCGATTCAAAGAGTGACAATGAAGTGAATCTTTCGGCTTTAGGATTTACTGAACAATCGGCTAGGGGTTACCTTAAGTGGTCGTCTTTGAGTGAATTTGAAAAAGAAGAAGAGAAGGTTGATGATGGGGATTCGGCCTCAACAAGAATGAAAAGGAAGAGTATGGGACTTAGGGAGAATCAGCAATGATGAGTTTTGAGAGAGGGATATTCGGCCTTTGATGAAAAGAAAAAGAGAATGTAATTTGAGGAGTTTCGGCTTAGGAAAGTGAGTAACAAAAAGGAAGAAAAGAAAAAGAACACAAGTAGATTTCTTTGGGATTTTCGGCACACATGAAAAAGATGAGAAGAGAAGTAATTTCGGCACATCTATCTTGCTATCATCCAACCGAAAATGTCATCCTCCTATGCCCCATATTCGGCCAACTCCTCTTCCCTTATCAACTCCTTCTTTTTCTCCCTTTTTTTCTCTTCTTTACCCATTCAAAAATAATTTAAATGAGTCCATCAATATCCTTTCACCTTAGCCGAATTTTAAAAGAAATTAACCACATCTAAAGCTCATCCCCTTGGTGTCCCATTGCCGTCCACCTCTGTCTCTCCTTGCTGCAAAATAAAACTCCCCTTTTGCTTCCCTTGCTGCTCGAACCTGAGCCCTTTTACACTGATTATGGCGTCACCTCCTAAGGCTTTAAGTGGCGCCTCCTTGCCACTTTAACAAGCCCATTTTTATGTCCAATTTCCCCTACTAATTTTCTTAAGGCCTATCAAGCTTGGCTCTACTTCGAGACTTAAAATCTGATGTTTTCTAAGGCATTCTCCTACCTTCTAAAGTTCTCAAAATTTATAAAACACATTCACAACACACATAGGCATGCTACTTCATACAATTAAGCAATAATGCACAAGCCCAAATTCCCGGATATTACATCTACGCAGGTACATTCGGTGATGTAATTCGACGCAAATGGATGAGGGAACCATGCAGAAAATTAATCCTACAACCTTAGCACAGAAGACGAACAAGTCAACTATATGGGTAATAATTTTAGACCTCAAAATAATCCCTATAGTAACACTTATAATGGAGGTTGGAGGAACCATCCCAACTTCTCTTAGGGTGGTCAAGGAAATCAAAGACTACAACCCCCTCCAACCTTTCAACAACCACCTTACCAGCAAGAAAAGAAGCCGAAGCTTGAGAAGATGTTGACGAATTTTATTTCGGTGTCAGAAACTCACTTCCAAAACACCGAAGCAACACTCAAAAATCAACAAGCGTCGATTCAAGGGCTTGAGAATCAAATCGGTCAATTGGCAAAGATGATTTCAGAATGACCACAAGGTAGCTTGCCGAGTAATACTGAAACTAACCCAGGGGAGCAACTTCATACGATCACTGTTCGAGGTGAAGAAGGGTTTGCTGAATCTAAAGCTGAACCGAGGTAAGAAACTGTGGTAAGAAATGGTAAGGTTGAGGTAAGCCAAAATAAGCAAGATTCAGTCGGTAAGGAATATAAACCTCGTGTGCCATATCCAAATGCGACAAGGAAAAACCACACAAACGAACAATTCGGTAAATTCCTTAAACTGTTGAAAAAATTACATATTAACTTACCGTTTATTGAAGCTATTTCGTAGATGCCAAATTCTGTTAAATTTTTAAATGAGCTTTTATCAAATAAGCGGAAGTTAGATGATTCGTCGCAAGTGGAGCTAAACGTAGTTTGCTCAGCCATTTTGCAGAATAAACTACCTAATAAGTTGAAAGATCTAGGGAGTTTTACTATTCCTTGCTTAATTGGTAGTTTAAATGTTAACAAAGCTTTGGCTGATTTAGGGGCAAGTATTAATGTCATGCCCTATAAAATGTTTAAACAAATAGGTCTTGGGAAACCCAAACAAACTAGGATGAGCATTCAATGACAGATAAAACTATTAGATTTCCTAAGGGTATTGTTGAGGATGTTCTTGTAAAAATTGATAAATTTATATTCCCAGTTGACTTTGTTGTTCTAGACATGGATGAAGACAGCGATGTACCTTTAATTTTGGGACGACCCTTTTTAGCAACTGTTAGAACTATCATAGATGTTGGTACAGGTGAATTGATACTTTGTGTAGGTGGTGACACGATTAAACTCCAAGCTCATGATTCTGTTAAAATATCTAGTGATCAACATGGTATTACGAGTTCTTTTAATGTGAGTAGCCTTGTAGCTCAACCTTCTTTGTAGGAAATTCCTTGAAAAAAGGTGATAGAGCCACAATTCAGCTCAAGTAACAAAAATAGAACAACTCATGAAGAACGAAGGCTGCAGATCAATGAAGTAGACGAATGCCAGACACATGTCAAGGAGAAACCAAAAATACACGATGCAAAATCGAAACAAAGCCATAACGAACATAAGGATGGAACAAGTCAATTTAAGATTGGGGATCAGGTATTATTAAATGAAAAGGACCCTCGAATAGCCACTTCAGAGCTTATTCCAAACAGAGCAACTTCTCTTACGGTACTGAATGTTTTCCCATACGGTACAGTCGAGGTAAATCACTCTAAATTTGGCACTTTTAAGGTAAATATTACTCGGCTCAAACCATATGTTAATAATAGAATTGATAGCAAGAAAGAGGAGTCTCGACTCCGTGAACCACCGTGACCGTGCGAATATGAGGTAAGTCGAGCTTAGACCTTAAATAAGCGCTTCTCCGGAGGCAACCCGAGCATTAACTGTCCTAATTTACTAATTTTATCATATGATATTTTCAAAATTAATTATTTAAAAAAAATTTTTAAAACCCATAGAGCCTGGACACACGGGCGTGTCCTTGGCCGTGTGAATCCTTTGACTTAGTTTTAAAATTTGAATAAAATCAACAGATAGTTACATGACCTAGAAACATGGCCATGTAACCCACACGGCCTGGACACACGGGCATGTCCTTAGCCGTGTGAAGCAAGAGACTTAATTTTTCCAAAAATCGACAGAGACACGGGCTAAAATATTCCACACGGGCGTGTGACACGACCGTGTATACCACACGGCCTAGACACAAAGGCGTGTTCTAGGCTTTGTAAAAACTGGAGCTTAATTTTTCAATTTTAAAACAAGTCAGAGAGTTGCACAGGCAATGCACACGACCGTGTGTGCGTTCACACGGGCGTGTGGGAGGCCACACGGGCTTAGGGGAAGCGAAGGTGATTGCACATGGTCGTGCGACCTGGACGCACGGGCGTGTCCGAGGCTGTGTGAAAACTGGGTTTAAATTTTTAACGCACACGGGCATGTGGGATCTCACATGGGTGTGGAGAAGCGAAAGGAAACACACACGGCCTGGCAACATGGCCGTGTGACCCACACGGGCGTGTCTTAGGCTGTGTGAAACTTGAAGCTAATTTTTTTAAAGTCAGAAAGTTACACGGGCAAGGCACACGACCTTGTGGGAGACACGGCTGAGCCACACGGGCGTGTGGGATCTCACATGGGCGTGGGAGAAGCGAAGGAAAACACACATGGTCTGGTACATGGCCGTGTAACCCACACTGCTTGGACACACGTGTGTCCATGGCCATGTGAAAATTGGGTTAATCACCCCATTTTTATTTTATTTTATTTTTTATTTTTTTATATTTTATTTTATTTATTATTCTTACACTTATATTTTTAATTAATTTTAATTTTTTTTGCTATTTCTATTTTTTTAATATTTTTTTACTATTATTATTACAATTACCTTTAAGTTTATTGGTATCATTGAGTTTATTATTATTATTATTATTATTCGTTTTATTTTTTATCTTTCTTTTTAATTTTGTTTTTAGTTGTTTTATTATTTTATTATTATTATTTTCTTCAACTTATTTTCATTATTATCTTTTGAACTATATATGGTTGTTTCTAATCGAGTTATAACCCCTTAATCTTCTTTGTTATTTGTGTTTATTTTCTTATTAGTTTTCTCAGAATCAAGTGTTACATTTGTATTTGACTACAATTCCGCTTTTTACTGTTTGAGGATTTCATCCAATATTCAGGGCGGTTTCAGCTTTCTCTCTCTTATGATATTTTGTTTATACTGTGATTATATATGTTTTTACATTGAGGGCAATGTACATGTTAAGTGTGGGGAGGTTATCAATATAATTATTAGAAAATCCCTGAATTATGTCTTGTGTTTAAGTAATTTTCTCATACTACTATTAGAATGACTTTTTATCGATTTGTGATTTTTGTTGATGTGTTTTGGATTAAATTCATAAATATTTGTGCATTGGTTGTTTTAAACTTTAAGACATGAGAGAATCAAGCATGACAAGTTTATTTTCAGAATTAAAAAATTTTAGGTTGTTTCCCTGAATTGATGTATTATCTTGAAGTTTTAAATTTACAAGTTTGACATAAAAAAATCATAATTTTTTGTGAGATTTTGAGCCTTTAGAGCATACGCTTTTCTTGCTCAATTTATTATTGGTTATGAGCGTGTCAATTTGATTTGTTATTCTAGAACTTGCTTTGATTATGCATGTTGAGACCACACCTTGGAGTTGATATATTGATATGATAAAGGCACTTAGGTTTTAACCCACTTATTCCATAAAAACCCTACCTACATAATTAACCCTTAGTAAACCCCTTCGAGCCAAACACACCGTTTTTTGATTTACCCATTAATGATAACCCATAACTCATTTTTTGTTCATTGAGAAATTTTCCCATTTTATTGACTCCATTTTTATCGAGATTTGATTTGGTTAATTGCCTGATCTCTTGATTAAGTTGCTGATTAAGCCTCTTGATTAAGTTGCTAAATTATTTCTTCTTATTTACATATAAAAAAAAGAAGAAGAAAAAAATACATATATAGTTATTTAGTTCTTTGTTATTTGAGCTTGAACAGTGAAATTCATATTTTGAGGAGAAGCTCGTGTTATTCTTGAATAGTTTTGATTGATGTAATTATTTGTAATTCAGCATTTGTTCTTTTTCTAGTTTGGTAATTTATCAATTCAATCTCGATTCCAACCTTCTTTTTTAGCCTTTCTCCACACCTTTAACCTAAGCCCCATTACAACCTTATAAAGACCTTTTGATTTGTGTATTATCTCATTTTATAGTGGTGGAGATTTGATTTTTATGCAAGCCTATGGTAATGACTTTTCATGTTTAACTGTTAAGTACCTAATTTTTGAACCTTAAACACTTTGAGTGATTTGAGTAAATCTTTAGTGAGGATGTCAATTCTTGTTGATTTTGAATTAAAGGTAATTACCTAGATAAAGGGAAATACCTATGTTTTCATGATTTAAAAATGCTCAACTTAGATATTTGAATCATTAATGCTCTTTTAGTTTAATTATAAATGTATGATTATTTGTGAAATATGACAAAACATTATTGATGAGAATTACAAGTTGAGAAAGATTAATTTTAATTGTGAGTTGAAATTTTTCTTGAGGACAAGCAAACGCTTGAGTGTGGGGATATTTGATAAGCCATAAAAGTAACATGTTTTTAATCTCATTCTCGATGCGTTTTTGGATGATTTATTATGTGAATTAGTGAATTTGATACTCCTAATCCTTTAAATTCATGTTTCTGTACTTAGGTGAGCATAAGGGAGAGAAAGGAGCAAAAAACAAGCCAAAATCGGGCAAAAAGAGCTATTTCCAGGATCCACACGGCCTGGGCAATTCCACACGAGCTGGCCACATGCCTGTGTGCCAGCCCGTGTTGATTTCGCACCCTGCTTCCCTGTTACACTAAAAAATCCAATTTATAGGGTTTTTGAGCATTCTAAAGTTTATAAATAGATATTAGAAGAAGACCTAAAGGAGGATACAGAGCTGAACGAAGAAAAGACTCGAAGAACGCCAATTGATTCAACTCAGAAGTAGGATCTCCTTCAAGACTGAATATCTCCATTCAATTTCTCTTGAAGTTTTTGGGTTTCTTTATGTTTTGTTGTTTTCCTAATTTTGAGATGTTTTCCCCCAAAATTATGAACTAAATTCCCTAGATACCTAGGGAGGATGAAACCTAACACAGATCTTATTGTTTGATTTTTCTGAATTACATGATAAATATTTGTTCTTGATCTTAATTATGTGTTCTTATTTCATGTTTTAATATTTTCAGGATATTAATTCGTGATTGATGTGCTTAATTTAATGGAGCAAAAGTCTCTGTTTAAGAGTCGATCTGGCATAATTGAGTGGAGTTGCATGCAATCCTAGAAATAAGATGACATAAATCTACTGGATTAGAGTCAAATCTAATAAGGGAATCCATAGATTAAGTTAATGCGACAATAGGGGTTTTAATTAGAAAAAGATTTCAATTAATCAACCTAGAGTCAGTTATTTTTACTTTCGAAAGGGATATTAATATAATTTAGGGATTTCTATGGATCAAGGTAAGTGAATAAATCGTTTAATTCAGATTTAGAATAATAAGTGAAATCTAGGTGAACTCTTTCCTGGGTATTGTCTCTCTCATCGGTTTTCTTCAAATATTTTCCTACTTTATTCTCTATTTCGTCTTAGTAATTAGGTTAGTTAAGATTAGGTTAAAATAAATCCCTTCAATTGATTCGGTTAGATAATAAAAAGATAGTAACTACTAGTACTTTTAGTCCTCGTGGATACGATATTCTCGATTCACCATAGCTATACTACCATTCGATAGGTGCACTTGCCTTTGTCGTATTTTAGTTAGTTCGTGACATCATCATGATCCTTTCTGGGATTCCATACCGACATATGATTTCTTTTTTCAAGAATTTGCTAACTGCTGACTTCGTGACATTGGTGTAAGAAGTGACTTCTACCCATTTGGTGAAGTTATTGATGACCACAAAGATGAATCGATGCCCATTAGAAGCTTTTGGTGATATCGGCCCAATGACATCCATGCCCCACATAGAGAAAGGTCATGGAGAAGTCATGACATGAAGAGGTGAAGGAGGCACATGAATTTTGTCTCCATAAATTTGGCACTTATGACATCTCTTGGCATAATTAATACAATCCCTTCCATGGTGGACCAATAATACCCGAATCTCAAAATTTGCCTGACCATTGTACAACCATTGGCATGTGTTCCGTAGACACCCTCGTGGGCTTCTTCCAAGATTTTCTTAGCCTCGATAGCTTCTACACATCTTAGTAGCACCTGATCCTTTCTTCTTTTATATAGGATCTCCTCATCTAAGACATAGTCATTGGCCAGTCTTCTCAACGTCCTTTTATCATCCTCAGTTGCTTGGTCAGGGTATTCACGATTATTCACATATCGCAGTATATCGTGTTACTAAGGGTGATCATCCTTTTCTTCTTCCTCCTCGATGTTGTAACAATGAGCCAGATCATGGAAGCCATAGCAGCCACGGAAAATAAATAAATGTATATATATAAATAAATAAATAAATACAAAGAAAAAAATAAAAGATTGAAAGTGAGGGACTAAATCAGAATCTAACCAAAATTTAAATTAAAAATCATAATAAAATAAATAGATTAAGTAATAAAATAAAGTAAAGGGCTAAAGTCAAATGCGCAAGAACAAGCGGGGACTAAATAATAAATTAACCCCATCACCAGGACACGTGTCCTTTCCTCTACAGATCAACAAATTGGGGACTAAACTGAAGCACACAAAAAATCAGTGGCCAAATTTAAAAATCCAAAAAGGTAAAAAAAAAAAAAGACTAAATTGAAGCACATCGCAAAAGCGGAAAGGCTGATTGCGCAAATATACCCTTTCTCAAAAACACGCGGATCCCAAGGGTTAATGGGTTGGGTGATCGGGTCGGCCCCAAAAAGACTAGCCCAAAACGGTGTCATTTAGCACCCCTATTTAAACCAAAAAAATTCAGAAAAAAAAGTCATTTCTTCCTTCAAAATAATAAAAAAATTAAAAATCCGCTCTCTTTTCTCTAAAAGCCTCCTTACGTCTGGTCTAGGCTTCGGTCCCCGGACCACCGTGGCGGCCGTTAGTCACCAGCGACGGCATCGCCGTCCATAGTGGCCGGAAAAATCACCGAATCCCCTTTTTAAAAAAAAACTTTAAAACCTAGATCTAGGATGTATGTTGGAATAAAAAAACAACAAAAAGGAAAAAGAAAGAGGCAAATCGCGAACCTTCGTCTTCGTTACATTTTCGACCCTCATCGGAACCCGAATGGGTTCTATAAAGTTTGGATTGCCGGAGGTTCTCGACGACGACGAAAGATGAACCGAAAGTAAAATTTTTATTATTTATTTATATATTTGTTTCAAATAAAAATAAAAAAAATAAAAGAGGCACCTTTTGAGACTTTCGTTCTTTTGATTGATTTCTTTGATTCTTTTTTTTATTGTTTGATTGCCTCTCAATACAATCTGGCTTTTGTGGCTTTATAACCGATTACAAAAAAAAAAAAATTTGCTACTGTTTGCATTTTGTTTCTGCTACAGTTTCTCTGCTCTTGTTTTGTGCTCTACTTTCCCTTCTTTTTTGTAAGTGCTGGGGTGAACGGAGAAATCCTTGCTATTCTGGTGCAAGGCGGGGCGACTGAGGGAGGAGTGTGGCGCACATGGGGCTAGGATTTCCTGTTCTGCTGAAAATGTTTAAGTGTTGTGGGCTATTAGGCTTGTAATTTTTTTGGGTTAGGGTTTTGGGCTTGTAAAATTTGGATTTGGACTGTTTAATGTTATTTTTATTTTTGGTTTGTTGTTTTTTGGTTTTGGGCCTGGGCAAAAATGGCCCATTACAAGGGGGAATTGGTATTGAAAAAGATCTTACCCATACAAAAAGACTTTAGAGGAAAATGGATACTGAATTGGAAAGGATCTTATGTGGTAAAGAAAGCTTTTCTAGAGGAGCATTGATTGTCACCGAAATGGATGGAAAAAACTTGCCCAATCCCGTGAATTCGGATTCAGTTAAGAAATATTTTATCTAAAAAAAGGGGGAGAGGCCAAGGCGAAAAATCAAAAAGGGTGCCTTAAGACCAAATGTGTTTTGAGTTTAAAACTCGGGAAAGGTCACCTCAAATTTGGATCGAAGATTGAGCATGTGGTAGTCATGTCTTCTCAGAAGGAGAAACGTTGCATCTTGGGGCATCAACAAAGTACTCCAAACCTCTCAGACATCAAAATAGTCCTCATGAAGTTTGTACAGAGAAGCTCATGTTGCTATATTTAGGGCACCTAATTTCATTTTACTCACTTTGTGTTTTAGCAATGTTCGCTATCTTGATTAATCTTTTCATTTTGAGTTTTGCTCCCAATAAATTCCAATCTTGTCCGTTGATATGACCTTTTTCAAGCATCTTTACATTGAAATAATGATTAATGGACTAACAATATTCAAGCAAAAGGATTTCTGCGTATTGCTCTAAAAGGTTTCTAAATAGTACGAGGACTTGAAACAGAACCACTAGTTAGAACTAGCCAAATCTAAGGGTTGGAAATATTTGGAACGAACAGTCTAAATTGTGATTACTTATTAGGGTTTTCTGTCAAAGGTACCAGATCTGAACAAGAAGGTAAGGTAACACATCAGTGATAGAACCTTGACGAACAACGAGCAATGTCAACCTAAGAACTAAAAAAGGGATCATTCTCAAAAATGACATTTTGCATTCATACAAATATCATTCATATACATCTAGTTAGGAGTATTTGATTCATTCTGATCATAACATCCTAATCACTTGGGATAAATATAGGCCTAGGAAATGGATTCTACAGGTCATATTCCCCAGAGAACGATGTAACAGATCAATGAAATCACAAATCCTATACCCCTGAAGTTGCAGTGGGTCAGATTGAAGTCACCATTACGAATCTTATCTCCTTGAAGTTGCAGTAAAGCAGATTAAAGCTACAAATCTTATCTCCCTGAAGTTACGGTAGAGCATATTGAAGCTACAAATCCTACACCCCTGAAGTTGCGGTTGGAGAGATTGAATTTACCATAGAGAATCTTATCTCCCTGAAGTTGTAGTGGAGCATATTGAAGCTAAAAATCTCATCTCCCTGAAGTTGCAGTGGAGCAGATTGAAACGACAAATCCTATACCTCTAAAGTTGCAATGGGTCGGATAAAATCTACCATAACGAGTCTTATTTCCCTAAAGTTATAGTGGAGCAAGATGAAGCTACATCTCCTATACCCCTAAAGTTGTAGTGGGTCGGAATAAAAATACAACAACAAATCTTACCTCCTTGAAGTTGCAATGGAGCAAGATTTTGCCTTCCTAAAGTTGCAGTGAAGCAAATACAATGAAGTAGAGTAACCAATGAAAGAGTGGGTTACTTGAAAAAGGAAAGCACTAGAGAAGGCGAGATTCAGCGGGACCAGACAGAATTGGTCCTCTTTTAAGATCTTTGCTCCTTTCCTATTACACAATAACGAGAAAAGATGGGCAGCTATAAAGGCCCAAATCCATCCGACCCAATAAACAAAACAAATAATAATAACAATAACAATAATAATAATAATAATAATAATAAAAGTCCAGTCCATCATACAAGCCCAAACCAAGGCCCAAATATATTACCCAATCTAACAAAACCCTAAAAGCCTAATATTACATCAACCCAAGTCCAAAACCCTAAATACTAATAGAAACCCTATTAGTTTCGGTGTCGTTCCTTCGTCACGTCAGCGGACACGCTGCCTGAGGCAAAGCGCAGCTCCTTAGCCCCGTTGACCTCTACCACCACCACTTGCAAAGGAAAAAAAGAAACGTGACAAAGGACAGAGATAGCAGAAACAACGAAAAAAGAAAAGAAAAATATATATGTAATCAGCTATAAAAGCCTAATGAACAGATTGTATTTTTACAGACAGAGAAATACAAAAAAAATATAATAAGATTTTGAAATAGAAAGAACAAAGAAAACAAAACAAAGGTAGTTTATTTTTCCTTCTTATTTTTTTAAAAAAGAGCATAAAAATAAAAAAATAAAAGATATTTTTACCTGTTGTTTCACCTTCTGCCTCTGTCAGAGGCCGTCTCCAACCCCCAAATACCTCAGAACCCATTAGTATAACACCCCTAACCCGTATCCGTCGTTGGTTAGGGTTAAAGGTGTTAACGAATAGATCAAAAAATTTTATAGATATTTCATACAACTATTCATCAATCGCAATCAAAGTGTCCCTTATATTAGTCAACGAGACCTTGATCATGCTTTAGACTAGGGCCGGGACCAAACCGAACACATACAAAAATTCATGAAAATTTAAAACTTTTTCAAAATTGTTAAGGTCACATGCCCATTTGACCAGGCCGTGTGCCTCCCACGGCTACTGGACACACCCATGTGCCCTAGTCGTGCTAAATCAGAGCATGTATACTGACTTATTCACACGGCTACTAGGCACGTCCGTGTGCCATGGCCGTGCACACTTGGGCTGGCTACTGACTTATCCACATGGCTATTTGTCACACCCGTGTCATGGTCATGTAGTATTAGGCTAGTCAATGACTTAATCACACGGCTACTAGGCACGCCTGTGTTCCATGGCTGTGTAGGAAAAATAAGCCACTTGCAAGGCCAAAATGCCACCCACGCAAGGGTCAATCCCTACAAGCAATTTACCAATTCATTTCATGCACATTTGGCAACCAAAAACATATCAAATTAATCATCAAATCTCCTTATACAATTAAGATTCCAATCATGCCAATTTGTACAACTAAAACACATATGCATTCAAGCATGATTGATCATGTATGTCAGAGTCTTAAAAATTTATAAAAAGAATGATCGAGCCTAGAAACTAACTGTGACCATGATTTGAGGCAAGTGCACCTATCGAACAGAATTATAGCTGTGGCAAGACCGAATTGTCGAACCTAAAGGAACCAAAAGTACTAATAGTAACTTTCTTTTTATTATCTAGCCTAAGAATTAAAGGAATTTGTTATCTAATCTAAGATTAACTATCAACTAAGCTAAAGATGCAAAGACAAAGAGAAGGAATTGGGGAAAATAACTTTGGGAAAAACCAATTGATTAAGACAATACCCAAGGAAGAATCCACCTAGACTTCCCTTGTTATCTAACTCTGAACCAGACGATTTATTCATTTGACTTGATCCGTAGGATTCCCTAATTTATATTAATACCTCTTTCGATGCTACTATCCCTAGGTTGATTAATTGAAATCTCTTTCTAATTAAAACCCCTAGAATTACATTAACTCGATCTGTGGACTCCCATATTAGGTTTGACCCTAATCCGGTAGATTTTCGTCACCCTATTTCTAGGCACGCGACCAACTCCGCTTAACTATGCTAGATGTACTCTTACGCAGGGACTTTTGCTCCACCATCTAAGCACATCACTACTTGGATCAATATCCTAAAATATCAAAATAAGAATTAAGAACATATAGTTAAGAACAAATCAAGTATTTATCATATAGTTCAGAAAACAATAACAAGATTCGTCTTAGGTTTCATCCCCCTCAAGTATCTGAGGGTTTAGTTCATAATAATAAAAGAATACATCTCAAAAGAAAATATAAAACAAAACATAAGAAAACCCTAAAACCCCCTGAAGGAATTGAAGGAGAGGTCCTCCGTCTTGAATATAACTCCAGCTCCTTGAGATGAATCAACTGGCTTTCTTCGAGTGAATCCCACAATTCTGGCCTCTCTGGCTTAGCTCCTTGGCCTAGCTGGACGCCCCCTGAAGGTTGGCCTCTAGGGTGCTTATATAGGCTTTTGGAATGGCTTTCTTTGCCTCCAAGTACCCTAATCCGAATGAAACTCTTCTTTCTTATGGCAGGGACACGCCCATGGCACACGCCCGTGTGAATCGTAGCCAGGCCGTATTCAAGTTTGCTAATAAGGCAAGGCCGTGTAGTCTTGGGCCCAGGCCGTGTCGATTTCATGATATGGCCCATTTACTCCGTTTTAGGCCTGTTTCTCATTCTTTTCATCCTCTAGTGCTTTCCTAAGTATAAAACACAAAAATAAAGGATTAAGAGCACCAAATTCCACAATTCAAGGCTTAAATCATCCAAAAGTGTGCTAAATATGGGATTAAAATATGTTTATATTATGGTTTATCAAATACCCCCACACTTAAGCATTTGCTTATCCTCAAGCAAAATTATCAACTCACAATTAAAACGAACTTCCCTTGATTCATAATATTCAAATAATGTTTCATCATAATTCAAAGGTAATTCATACATTGATAATTTAAATAGAAGGGTCCTAAAGATTCAAACAATCAAAGTTATACAGTTATAGCCCGAAAACGTTAGGTGTTTCCCCTTACCTAAATAAATACCTCTTATTCAAAATCGACAAGAATTGACATCCTCACTAAAGATTCACTCAAATCACTTTAAGTGTTTAAGGTTCAAAATTAAGCACTCAAAAGTCGAACATGAAAAGATAATCCCATAGGCTTGCCTGAAAATTAAATCTCCACCACTGTAAAATGAGATGATCCACAGATAAAAAGGTCTTTAAAAAGGGTTGTAATGGGGCTTAAGTTAAAGGTGTGGATAAAGGCTGAATTAGAGGGTTAGAATCGAGATTGAATTGACAATTTACGTAACTAGAAAAATGAACTAATCCTAAATAATTACATCAATTGAAGACTTCATTACTAATGAAACAAGCTTCTTCTTCAAGATGTGGGAGTTTTAAGCGTATAAGGTCAATTACATAGAACAAATACTGAATATACTTCATTTTTTTTAAGAACAAATCACAACAAAAATAAGGAAGAACCTTAACAACTAAAATATAGAACATAGTTAGAAAACTATTCAAAATCAAATCTCGACAAAAAGGGTGGTCAAAAGGAATAGTGATAACAAATACATCAACGAAAAGGGTTGTTAGATCAAAAGGGTTTACTATGGGTTAATTATGAGGGTAGGCTTTTAGTGGAATAAGTGGGTTAAATCCTAAGTGCCTTTATCATCTCTGTGTATCAAATCAAAGGTGTGGTCTCGACATGTATAATTGAAGCAAGTTCTAGAATAACAAATCAATGTTGACACATTCATAATCAATAAAGTGAGCAAGAAAAAGAATATATGCTCTAAAAGGTTCAAAATCTTACAAAAATTATGGGTTTTTGATGTCAACCTCGTAAATTTCAAACTTCAAAGTAATATTCAAATTCAGGTAGACAACCTAGAAAAGTTTTCTATTTCTGAAAAACAGACTTATCATGCTTGGTTCTCTAGTATCTTAAAGTTTAAATCATCATTGCACAATTATCAATGACTTATTCTAAAACATATCAATAAAAATAATGAATCAACAAGAATTTCATTCTAGTTAGTGATATGAGAAAATTACTTTAAGACATGATATCATTCAGGGATCTGAGAATAATGCAAAAAGTTAGGCACTTTTTCTAAATAATTTTCACCCCCCACTCTTAAGATGTACATTGCCCTCAATGTAAAAAGATAGATTATGATCATATAGTAAGAAAATCAAAAGAGAGGTAGAGAAGTGAAACTTCCTGAATTTTGAATGGAGTTAATGAAGAGAAACGTAGGGACTGCCTCAAGCCATTTGAACTTGAATCCTCAAAGTAGTCGGTCTGATTTTTATTATATCCTAAGCTAAATCTAAATGCCATGGAGAATAAGAAGAAAGTAATAAAAATAAAAATAAGAATAAAAGTAAATAACAAAAAATGAAAGAAGAAATATAACAGTTAAAGGAAAGGAAGAAGGGCGTTTAAATAAGGATGCATCCCACACCTATGTTCCATCCTGTGGTGCCCACATGGCCGTGTGCAAGGCCGTGTAGGTATGAAAACCTGCTCCTAAAAGTCCGGTTAGTTCTTAGGTAGATTCTAAAATTTGAGAATATAAAAATTAATGGGGTTAGTGCTCGAGTTGCCTCCAGAGAAGCGCTCATTTAAAGTCTTAAGCTAGACTTACCTGTTATTCGCACAATCATGGTGGTTTGAGGAGGTGGAAATCCTTTCTCATGCGATCAATTCAGTTATTGATATAAAGTTTAATTCAAGTAGTGTTTACCTTAAAAGTTCCGAATTTAGGACTAGTTACCTCTACTGTTCCATCTGGGAAGATTTTGAGTACCTGATCTCCTATCTTAAGCTGCGTTGTCCCATCATTAATTTTGTCGTGAAGTTGCCTCGTTTTTGCTTCGTGTGTTTTTAGTTTCTCTTTGAAGTGTGTCTTCCACTTGTCTAGTTCATCGATCCAAAGCCTTCGTTCCTCATGAATTTCTTCTTTATCGACACGAGGTCTAGGATCTGGCATTTGCGAAAGAGCTTCAAGAAACGGCAAGTTAATATGTAACTTCTTTAAAGGTTTAAGAAATTTACCAAATTGTTCCTCTGTGTGGTCTTTCTTTATCGTGTTGGGGTATGGCACACAAGCTTGGTACTCTGTAATTACCGAGTTTGGTAAATCATGGCTTACCTAAACTTTACCTTCACTTACCACTAACCTTTCACTGTCATGAGCTGTTATGGCTTGAATTTGCTCTTTTGGGTTAGTTTCAGTGTTGCTTGGCAAGCTTTCTTGTGGTTGTTCTGAAATCAACTTAGCAAGCTGACCTTGGCCTAGCTGGACGCCCCCTGAAAGTTGGCCTTTAGGGTGCTTATATAGGCTTTTGGAATGGCTTTCTTTGCCTCCAAGTACCCTAATCCAAATGAAACTCTTCTTTCTCACGGCAGGGACACGCCCATGGAACATGCCTATGTGAATCATAGCCAGGCCGTGTTCAAGTCTGTTAATGAGGCACGGTCGTGTGGTCTTGGGCCTAGGCCGTGTCGATTTCATGATATGGCCTATTTACTCCGTTTTAGGCTTGTAACACCCCAAACCCGGCCCAAATACTACGACCGAATTTGGTGTGCCACAGAGAAAGTACTTTTGAAAATCCCTTTAAACCGAGTTAATTTTTTTGATAAAAGATAGTGTCCGAGTTTAAAAGCAGGTTGTGTGTATAAAAATCATACTTAGGTTTATTTTGAAAATAATCATCAAGTCGATTATTCTGATTCAGTGTCTTGATGGCACATTAAAACATTTCACGATTTAATTTTAGAGGAAACATGTGCATTTAATTTAATATTAATAAAAAAATAGTTTTAAACAAATTCATCCAAAACAAAAATAATAAAAATATATCTAGGAGGCCTTATTACAAAATAAACCAACATTTAAAATAAATAAAATAAAATCCAAGTTCGTCTAATAAAATTCCACTGCATGGCCACCTCGAGTCCCTCCGGCTCCATCTCCGCGATCTACTCATCTGCAAAATGTTAAGGGAAGGGGTGAGTCACCAAGACTCAGTGTGTAATCCCCCACCCGGTAAGGTAACTCATACACAAGTCATTAATAAACATGCACATGCAACCCAACCTAACCATCCATACTCCTTTTCTACCCCGTGTGGTCAAAACCACTGGTGGTCAAAACCACTGATGACTTAGAGTCACAAATCAGATGATGGGGCCAACCCATCGTGTGGTCAAAACCACTGATGACCATAGGTCACAATATATCAAATGTGGTCAAAACCACTGGTGGTACCAAACCACTGGGACTTAGTCGCAATAATCAATCGTTGTGGTCAAAACCACTGATGACCATAGGTCACAATAATCTGATGGGGCCAACCCATCTTGTGGTCAAAACCACTGACGACAGTCCATAATTCATCCCCCTCCTCTCATCAATCCCACCATCACATGCTTACATATCAATATCACATACCATGCAATTAACAGCATATGATGGCATGCAAAACATATATCAATAGATCACGTACAGGGGACTTACCCGGAATCCATGTTTAAGCCCACAAGCATATCATAGATCACTACCAAAATTTATACACAAGGCAATAATATAGCAAATTTATTAATAAAGTGTGTAAAGAGTTTACACACCTGTTTACCAGCAAATCCCGAATATACTAGCGAAATCTCGAGATGTTGTTTCCTCCTACAATCAGTCAACACATGAATTGTTTTAGATTTATTGGCCAATTGGCTAAACTAGAGATCCCGAAGGATTAGTTGTACCAGAAGTATGGCCTTTGGCCGAATGTGGCTTATCCACTTACCAATTCACCAAATTCCCGTATTTGTCACTTGTCCTGTCGAGATTCCTACCAAAACACTTGTTAATAATTAGCTTGCACACCTATACATAACCAAAGCCTATAGCCGAATGTTACTTACCACCTTACCTTAGAAGAATGAATTCCGAAAGCTTCCCTTAATGACTATGGCTTCCCTCTTACTAATGATTGAGAAAGAATCCCGAAAAGAAACTTGTGCTCCCTTGATATTTGGCCAAAATAACTCTAATGGAGGAGGAAAGATTTCGGCAAGAAGGGGATGTAGAGATTCGGCTAATTCAAGGTTGAAGGCTGGAATTTTAAGAAGAGAAAGGGGTAGGTTCGGCTAATAGGAATTAGAAAAAAGAGAAAGAAAAGATGTAGGGAAAGTGGTGGTGGTTTCGGCTTAGTGGAAGAAAAAGAAGTTGGAATTTTGAATAATTTAGGTAATGCAATAAGGGGAAATTCGGTAGCAGCAAATTGGAGAGAAAGAAAAGAATTTTTAAAACAAAATTTGGCCCCTCAATCTAGGAGATAAAACCGAATGTGAATGGCCTTAATGAATCCTTCATTCGGCCAACTTCTCCCCCTTTGCTTTGATAATTTCAATTTTAATTATCAAAGATAATGCATGGTTTATCTCCCAAGAATTCAAAAGCAAATAAACCACTAATACTCCCCACTTCCAAATTAATATGAGCCAAAAATATAGCTCTCCTTATCACTTCTTTAATCAATAAAGATAAAAAAATAATAATAAAACCCCACTCCTTCACCCAAATAACAACAAGGTCCATTGTTAACAAATTAGGTCCCACGTCATGTGCCATGATCCTCTCTCCGTAACGCCAAAAAAATAAAAACTCCATCACTTTGCTTCCTTGGTTCAAACCAAGACCCCACTCTGACCTCCTCCTTAAGCACCTGGACCAACTCTCCCAATTGACTTTCATGTCAACTTACCCCACCATTTAATTTTAAAGCCTTCTTACTAAAGCCCGAAAGATCGCATATAAAAATTAAAACGCAAAACTCCGCTCCAGCTACTCGAACCTAGGACCAACTAGGTCCCTTGCTGCAAGATGCGCCCCAAAGCCAACTCTTCCAGCCCGACTTTCATGCCATAAAGCCCCCATATTTATTTATAAGACCTCCCTGGGCCGTTTACCCCAAAAATTAAAAAAACAAAACGCTGCTTCAGCAGCTCGAACCTGCACCTATCAACCTCCAAGCCTTTAAGTGGCACACGGTAGCCACTTAGCCAACCCAACTTTCATGTCAATACCTTGCCCCCAAAGTTCTTTAAAGCCTTCTTACTCGGCCCCCTTCTTTTTAGCGTCAACAAGCCAAAAATAAAACTCATCCCCCTTGTACCTCCCAAGACTCGAACCTCCTCCCTTGCAACACCCTTAGACGCACCAAGCCAATTGTGCCAGTTAGTTCCTTGTGTCACACTTTTCCCAAATTTTTACTTAACCCCTATCTCACCTAGCTTCCTCCTTTTAGATACTTAAAAAGAAATTTTTAATACTGAGTTAGGCCTAGCTCGGGTTATTTTTAGACCCTTAAATATGTCAAATAAATCCTAGAATTTAACTCTTCAAGCACACACATGGGAAAGTATTTAAAATAATTAAATTTTTAAACAACCCCTAGTTCAGGATGTTACAATTCTACCCCCCTTAAAATAATTTCGTCCTCGAAATTACTTACTATCGTCTAATCGTGTATCCTTAACTCATCACACTACGCCATCAAGCACACTCTGATCTTAAAGATCTATCATACTTTCTAGAAACATTCCCTACGTTCATAATCCAAGTTTCATACACTTTACTAGCAACTTAAGAATGAACTATCGTGACCATAACCAAGACAATTGAGGGTATTCCAAAAATAAGAGACTTACCCGTTGTCATGTCTGGCACATCTTCCTCCTCGCGACGGCCAACTGCATAAACCAACCTTGGTTGCCTCGCTTCTGCATCTGCAGCACATCGACCACGCCTGCTAACATTATCATTATCTCTAGTTTGCACCTCGACCCTCTGTGGTGGTCCTCATTTCTAACACCCGAGCACGGTTCGACCTCGGTTGATTCTTAGCTAACTTTCGAGGACAATCCCTTACACGGTGATCGAACGATCCACACTCAAAGCACCTCGATTACCACTCCAACACTCCCCGCGTGAGGCTTGCCACACCGAGCATATTGTGGCGACCATCGAAAGAAAGCTTTGTGGCTCTTTCTGATTCCCCAACTCTAGCCCTCTTCTCCACATTACCGCCTGATCCAGGCAATCCAAAGCCTCTCTTCTGTTTATCCTTTTCGTGATTCTGTCTTATGGACTCCTTGATCCCTTCGGCTACCTTAGCCTTTTCCACTAGGACTGAAAATTCACGCTCCTGCTGTGGAGCAATCAGCAACCTTAAATCATCTCTAAGCCCGTCCTCAAAGGGACACAACGCCCATGCTCTGTTGACACAATTCCCCGAGCATAACGGCTCAGCCTCAAGAATTCCGCTTCATACTCAGACACAGACTTATTTCCTTGTACCAACCCCAGAAAGGCTTTCCTCTGAGCATCAGTGTAGCTGGTGCCCACATACTTCTTCTGGAAAGCAACTCTAAAGTAATTCCACGTAAGATCATCCGCCGCGGCCCCATCTCGAACAGTGAGCCACCACTGATATGCTTCATCCTTCAGAAGTGACACTGCTCCTTTCAACTTCTCCTCATTTGTCAGGTCAAGATCGTCCATGATCCTTTCCGTTGACTCCAACCCGATTTCTCACGCACTAGGTGCCACTCCCGACACACCCGGAACACCTCAGCTCCGTTAGACCGAATTCGCTCGGGAACAGATTTCCGAGCTCCCAAATCTCCACTAGCCCCAGCCACCAACTCCAGGACTCGCAAAACAGCTTGCGATACAGCCTCACCACCGGTCTGATCCTGCTCCTCAGCTCTAAAAGTTGGAGGTGGTGGTGGCGGTGGTACTTCATTCTCAGAACCCTGACCCGACCTGACCGGTTCTGACACGGTCATCCTACCCCTACCGCGTCCACGACGTCCACGTCCTCTAGAGCTCATTCTAACTAACGCGCTTTTAATCTGATTAAGAAAATTTTATGGATTAGTACTTAGTTCCACTTGGTTATTCGCGAAGAAATTTTATGAAAAGTTTAATAGGGATTCTTTCGATCAAACAATGTTTTAAGTCTTCTACCCTAGTTCACACAGAAGGGCACATCCATTCCCTAATACCTTTCATACCTACTCACTCTTCGGACATTTACTCATCTGTTATCCTGTGGGTATTTTCGTCTTTTTCCTACAGGGGTATTTTCGTAATCAATCAGAGGAATTTTAAAACCCTTAATAAATCAAGTCACTTTGGAATTTCCCCAAAACTGGAGGGTATTTCTAAAAATTTTTCAAATTAAAGATACAGCAGAATTTTGGGACCCAGGGGTATTTTGGTAATTTTAGCAATCAGGGGTAATTTCGTAAATTTCCAAAATCAGGGCGTTAATTTTGAAATACAAAATTTTTCGGCTACTTTTGCAAAGTAAGAAGATTTTATTGAAATCGAGGTGATCTGAATTTTTTTTTTTAAAACCAAGGGCATTTTCGCAATTTTGCCACTAGAGGCATTTTGGTAATTTTGTAAATCGATTTTTTTTTTTTTGATTTTTGATTTTTTTTTCAAAAATAAATTTTTCCTACTATTTAAAGAGTACTTAAACAATTTTAAAACTAGAGTTTTCATGAAAACATGGCTAATCCCTTTCGGGTTTTATCGTGTTTAGCCTATGACCGAGTCCTCTTGGTTAGGGTGAACCGAAGCTACGCACCAGGTAGGATTCCTGCGAAGAGGAGGTGAGTCACGTGGACTGCTTAAATACCAAGCTCTTCCGGATCCAATCCTAGACATGCGCACTAAGGTTACCACACCCTAACTCGGCGACTTGGTCCTAGGTTGTTTTAATTAGGCTTTTAAAGTCTTATGTCCTTGTTTGGGGTAACTAGTCCTAAAAAGTTCAAAATACTTATCGCTATCTACGTTCCATGCTTCCTACCCTTCTACAAAAAAATAAATCATACAGAAGTTAGGAGTACTTACCTGGGCGGATAGGTGCCGGAGACTCGGTGCCATGCTGTTCGAAAACCCAAAAATAGTTCAAAAAGGCCTACCAAAACATTTTTGGGCCTTGGGCCCCCACAGCCGAGCTTTGAACTGGGCTCTGATACCAATTTGTAACACCCCAAACCCGGCCCAAATACTACGACCGAATTTGGTGTGCCACAGAGAAAGTACTTTTGAAAATCCCTTTAAACCGAGTTAATTTTTTTGATAAAAGATAGTGTCCGAGTTTAAAACAGTTGTGGTGTATAAAAATCATACTTAGGTTTATTTTGAAAATAATCATCAAGTCAGATTGTTACAGATTCAGGTGTGCCGATGGCACATTAAAACATTTCACGATTTAATTTTAGAGGAAACATGTGCATTTAATTTAATATTAATAAAAAAATAGTTTTAAACAAATTCATCCAAAACAAAAATAATAAAAATATATCTAGGAGGCCTTATTACAAAATAAACCAACATTTAAAATAAATAAAATAAAATCCAAGTTCGTCTAATAAAATTCCACTGCATGGCCACCTCGAGTCCCTCCGGCTCCATCTCCGCGATCTACTCATCTGCAAAATGTTAAGGGAAGGGTGAGTCACCAAGACTCGATGTGTAATCCCCACCCTGTAAGGTAACTCATACACAAGTCATTAATAAACATGCACATGCAACCCAACCTAACCATCCATACTCCTTTTCTACCCCGTGTGGTCAAAACCACCGTGGTCAAAACCACTGATGACTTAGAGTCACAAATCAGATGATGGGGCCAACCCATCGTGTGGTCAAAACCACTGATGACCATAGGTCACAATATATCAAATGTGGTCAAAACCACTGGTGGTACCAAACCACTGGGACTTAGTCGCAATAATCAATCATTGTGGTCAAAACCACTGATGACCATAGGTCACAATAATCTGATGGGGCCAACCCATCTTGTGGTCAAAACCACTGACGACAGTCCATAATTCATCCCCCTCCTCTCATCAATCCCACCATCACATGCTTACATATCAATATCACATACCATGCAATTAACAGCATATGATGGCATGCAAAACATATATCAATAGATCACGTACAGGGGACTTACCCGGAATCCATGTTTAAGCCCACAAGCATATCATAGATCACTACCAAAATTTATACACAAGGCAATAATATAGCAAATTTATTAATAAAGTGTGTAAAGAGTTTACACACCTGTTTACCAGCAAATCCCGAATATACTAGCGAAATCCCGAGATGTTGTTTCCCCCTACAATCGGTCAACACATGAATTGTTTTAGATCTATTGGCCAATTGGCTAAACTAGAGATCCCAAAGGATTAGTTGTACCAGAAGTATGGCCTTTGGCCGAATGTGGCTTATCCACTTACCAATTCACTAAATTCCCGTATTTGTCACTTGTCCTGTCGAGATTCCTACCAAAACACTTGTTAATAATTGGCTTGCACACCTATACATAACCAAAGCCTATAGCCGAATGTTACTTACCACCTTACCTTAGGAGAATGAATTCCGAAAGTTTCCCTTAATGACTACGGCTTCCCTCTTACTAATGATTGAGAAAGAATCCCAAAAAGAAACTTGTGCTCCCTTGATATTTGGCCAAAATAACTCTAATGGAGGAGGAAAGATTTCGGCAAGAACGGGATGGAGAGATTCGGCTAATTCAAGGTTGAAGGCTGGAATTTTAAGAAGAGAAAGGGGTAGGTTCGGCTAATAGGAGTTAGAAAAAGGAGAAAGAAAAGATGTAGGGAAAGTGGTGGTGGTTTCGGCCTAGTGGAAGAAAAAGAAGTTGGAATTTTGAATAATTTAGGTAATGCAACAAGGGGAAATTCGGCAGCAGCAAATTGGAGAGAAAGAAAAGAATTTTTAAAACAAAATTTGGCCCCTCAATCTAGGAGATAAAACCGAATGTGAATGGCCTTAATGAATCCTTCATTCGGCCAACTTCTCCTCCCCCCCTTTTGCTGATAATTTCAATTTTAATTATCAAAGATAATGCATGGTTTATCTCCCCAAGAATTCAAAAGCAAATAAACCACTAATACTCCCCACTTCCAAATTAATATGAGCCAAAAATATAGCTCTCCTTATCACTTCTTTAATCAATAAAGATAAAAAAATAAAATAATAAAACCCCCACTCCTTCAGCCAAATAACAACAAGGTCCATTGTTAACAAATTAGGTCCCGCGTGCAGGCCATGATCCTCTCTCCAGAACGCCAAAAAAAAATAAAAACTCCACTGCTGCTTCCTTGGTTCGAAACCAAGACCCCACTACAGCCTCCCTCCTTAAGCACCCAGACCAACTCTCCCAATTGACTTTCATGTCAACTTACCCCACCATTTAATTTTAAAGCCTTCTTACTAAAGCCCAGCATCGCATATAAAAATTAAAACGCAAAACTCCGTTCCAGCTACTTGAACCTAGGACCAACTAGGTCCCTTGCTGCAAGATGCGCCCCAAGCCAACTCTTCCAGCCCGACTTTCATGCCATAAAGCCCCCTTATTTATTTATAAGACCTCCCTGGGCCGTTTACCCCAAAAATTAAAAAAACAAAACATCGCCCAAAGACTCGAACTACGCCTATCAACCTCCAAGCCTTTAAGTGGCACACGGTAGCCACTTAGCCAACCCAACTTTCATGTCAATACCTTGCCCCCAAAGTTCTTTAAAGCCTTCTTACTCGGCCCCCTTCCCTTTAGCGTCAACAAGCCAAAAATAAAACTCATCCCCTTGTTGTACCTCCCAAGACTCGAACCTCCTCCCTTGCAACACCCTTAGACGCACTCAAGCCAATTGTGCGCTTAGTTCCTTGTGTCACACTTTTCCCAAATTTTTACTTAACCCCTATCTCACCTAGCTTCCTCCTTTTAGACACTTAAAAAGAAATCTTTATACTGAGTCCAGGCCTAGCTCGGGTTATTTTTAGACCCTTAAATATGTCAAATAAATCCTAGAATTTAACTCTTCAAGCACACACATGGGAAAGTATTTAAAATAATTAAATTTTCAAACAACCCCTAGTTCAGGATGTTACAAGGCCCGTTTCTCGTTCTTTTCATCCTCTGGTGCTTTCCTAAGTATAAAACATGAAAATAAAGGATTAAGAGCACCAAATTCCATACTTCAAGCTTAAATCATCCATAAGTGTGCTAAATGTGGGATTAAAATATGTTCATATTATGGTTTATCAATGATTCATCCATATTTTCCTCTCATATATCCCCTTCTTTGATCAAACATGCATACTCACATTTCATCCATATACTTACCAATAACTTAACCATTTCATAGTTACCAAGCTATACCAAATCATACACCATATTTCATATTTACTCATGCATATTACCAACACTTATGTAGCCACATCTCGTGGCTAATTATACACTTTTCAACCATAAACCAAAACAACTAGCCTATACATGCCATATTTAGCTATATACATATTTCAAGAGTACCAAAATAAATTTGAGTAGTGTGATGACGATCCTCGACAGTCCTTGAACCTTCAGTAGCTTTGACAATCTATAAAACAGAGCAAACACACACATGGAGTAAGCTTTCAAAAGCTTAGTAAGCCATATACAAATAAACTTAACATATAGGCAATCAAGACGTATAATCAATATGATTTCACTATTAACTCAATTTCATAATCATCATTCTTCTTGGCACATTTACTTAGCCGTGCATCTTTCAATCTTGCATATCACCACATAGTTTATTTTCTCATAGTTTTTCCATCCGTATAACACACTTACATTCTCATATTCAAATACATAATTCAACTAGGTAAGTTTAAGAAAATACTTACCTTCATATACACACAATGTGTACTTATCAAACGTACCTGAAACGGATGTTCAATTCACATATTCATTCATTTCTCAAACTTGCCCGTTGATCAGTTCGGAACTAATAGGATATTCAGAGAGCTTGGAATAGTTGTACAATGTCAACATCCCAAACGTGGTCTTACATGTAATCAGATATTGATGCCACTGTCCCAGACAGGGTCTTACACGAATCAAATACGATGCCAATGTCCCAGACATAGTCTTACACATAAATCTCATATCGATGCCAAAGTCCCAGACGTGGTCTTACACAAAATCTCAAATCAATGCCAACGTCCCAGACGTGGTCTTATATGATATCACATAACAGACACCTGTGTCATGACATATACTATCCTATCTATCCCTAGGTTCAAACAGGACTTCTCGGAAGTTGACACTATGTCAAGTCTATCTCGAATTCATGTATACAACCTCTCATATACATTCATCATTAACTATAGTCATATGAACATACATAATTTGATACAGATACATTTATTTGTAAATCGACTTACCTCAGATTCGGATATTCGTTCGGACTCGGTTATTCGACTACCTTCGCTTTCCCGCGATCTAAGTCCGTTTTCTTCGGTTCTTGATCTATACATATTCAAATTTAACCCTTTTATTCACTAATTCATCCAATTCAATCCAAATTCACAAATTTAAGGCAATTTGCAATTTAGCCCTCTCATTTTCACATTTGGACAATTTAGTCCCTAATTCACAAAATTATAAAATACAGCAAATTTGATTTTATTCATGCTTAGCTGAATACATAATATACTCATATCAATCCATAAATTTCATTTATTTCACAATTTAGTCCTCCAAAATACTATTTTCACAATTTAGCCCTAATTAGCTAAATTCATCAAAAATTCAAGAACAAAACATGTTCATTAAACACATATCTTTCATTTAACGCCAATACTCATCACAAAGCTCACTATTTCATCAATGGCACATCTCTTGAACATCATCAATTCTCAAAATTAAGACCTTGGTTTTGAAGCATTCGAAGCAACGATTACGAAAACGTAGAAATTATCAAAAACCGATTAAAATCATACCTTGAACTGAGCTTAATAATGGCCGAACACCATGAAAACTTAAAACCCTTCCTTTATCTCTATATTCAGTGATGAATGAATAGACATGACCATTTTTAATTCTTTATTTTGTTATAAAATAACTTAATAACCAATTTCCAAATTTAACCTTCAAAACAAAATATATATAACACATATTATATAAGGTCATTATTGACCATTACCATCCACTATCTCTAATATTGGGCTAATTTTCTATTAAGGACTTCATAATATGAAGACATCAACAATTTGATACTTCCACATTTAACCCTCAAATTTTCATTTTATGCGATTAAACCCTTTTCACAAATTAAGCATACGAACGAACAAATTTTCATACGAGACATTCACATATGCTAAATCACATATCATAGGCATGGAAAATAATATTAAAATACTTTACTGACTCAGATTTGTGGTCCCAAAATCACTGTTCCGACTAGGGTCTAAACCAGACTATTACAATTAGTGTTCTGGCAAGGGTTCAATGAATATGGCGAGGCCGAGAGCTTTTTTTTTTTCCTTTTTTAAATTTTTTTGACTTAGATAGGGTCACCTAAACTACGTCATTTCAACGTGGTCATAAACGCCCCAAAATGGTGTCGTTTTAGAGCCGACTCGATGACCCAACCCAGATTCTTTTAGGATCCGCGTGTTTTTAAAAGGGTGGGTCTAATTGCTACTTTGACCCTTCTGCTTTTTTGCTATTTTTCAATTTTGTCTTATAGTTTATTATTTTTACTTCTATTTTTGCCCTTTTATTTTTCTCTTGTGCAATTTAGTCCTCCTAACCCATTGATGATCCCTCTAGGAATGACACGTGTAAATGGGGTTGGGATAATTGACCTTTGAGTCTCTGTATTTTCCATTTTATTCTAATTTAGCCCTTTATGTTCTGTTTTCTTATAATTTAGACTTTAAATTTTGTTATGTTTTCAATCCAATCCTTCATTTCCCCTTTCTTTGTTTATCTCACAATTCATGCTTTAAGTTTCGTTTAAATTTCAATTTAATCCCTCATTTATTTAATTTTGCCTATTTATTTACTATATCTTTTATTTTAACATTTACGTTATTTATATTTCCTTTTTTATTCATTCATTCATTTATTTATGTTTTTATTATTATTGTTAGAATTAAGTGACCCGAATCCTTATTTAAATAAAATACAATGTAAAATAAAATAAAAGAAGAATCCCTATAGAACTACACTTCTTTTATTTTATTTTAAATAAGGTTTTTTAAACCTTATTAAACTCCATCTATTTGATATTGATTAGAATAAGGAGTTTCAATCTTACTACACTCCTATTAGAATATGGCTTTACAAGCCTAAAAATAGACATAGTCTATTCCTCTTGTAATTGATTCGAATTTGACATAGTGAATTTTCTTCTCCTCTGCCCATGGTTTTTTTCGCAATAGGGTTTCCACGTAAAATCTGTGTGTTTTTTATTTTTATTATTTCTCTTTTCTTTGCGAAATATTTGTCATTACCGACATTATATTTTTCACAAATTGGTATCAGAGCTTCCGAGTTTTTCATCTCGATCACGATAATGGCGTCTTTGAAATATGAAATTCTGCTATTGGATCGCAACACCAGATTCGCGTTTTGGCAGATAAAGATGCAGGCAGTTCTTGCACAGATGCATTTAGAGAAAGCCCTACTAGGGGTAGATAAGATGCCTTCGACATTAACGGAGGAAGAGAAGAAGCGCAAGGATCGAAAGGCATCAACACAGTTACATCTGCATTTGTCTACCAAAAGTTTACAGGATGTGATGAAGGAGAAGACTGCCGCAGCATTATGGAAGAGGCTAGAACAAATATGCATGTCGAAAACTCTAACTAGCAAGTTGCATATAAAGCAACGTCTTTATGCTCATCGTTTGGAGGAAGGTGTGTTTATGCACGAACACTTAACAGTGTTTAAAGAAATTCCCTCAAACTTGGAGGCCATGGAGGTTCAGTATGATAAGGAAGATCTAGGGTTGATTCTACATTGTTCGTTGCCCCCGTCTTATTCAACCTTTAGAGACACAATTTTATATAGCCGCGAGTCTCTCACAGTTGATGAGGTTTATGATTCTTTGACCTCGTATGATAAGATGAAGCGTCTTGTGGTTAAAACTGACTCTCAGGGAGAGGGTCTCCTTCTTCGTGGGAGACAAGATCGGAATGCTGATGATGATTGTGGAAGGACACAGGAACGGAATCCTCGCGATAAATCTAAGGGTAGATCGAAGTCTTCAAACAGAGGTAAAACTTGTAACTTCTGCAAGAAAAAAAGGCACATTAAATCTGAGTGCTATAAGCTACAGAACAAGATTAAAAGGGAGGCTGCGAAAACAACCAGAAAATTCCGATGAAGCTGATGTTGTAGAAGACTACAACGATGGTGAACTTCTAGTCTCTTCGGTCAACAATTCTAAAGTGAGCGAGGAGTGGATACTTGATTCGGGCTACACCTTCCACATGTGTCCCAATCGGGATTGGTTTACAAATTACGAAACAGTGTCTGAAGGTGTTGTTTTGATGGGAAATAATGCTTCGTGTAAAATCGCATGTGTTGGAATAATTAAAGTTAAGATGTTTGATGGAGTTGTCAGAATACTTAGTGACGTACAACATGTTCTAGAATTGAAGAGAAATTTAATTTCGTTAAGTACTCTTGATTCAAAATGGTACAAATACACAGCTGAAAGTGGGATTTTGAAGATTTCCAAAGGTTTCCTCGTTGTGATGAAAGGGCAAAGAAAGACTGCCAAGTTATATGTTTTGCAGGGTTCTACCGTCATTGATGATGCAGTTGTCGCTTCCTCTTCCTTGTCAGATGATGATATTACTAAACTTTGGCATTTGCGCCTAGGGCATATGAGTGAGAATGGCATGGCAGAATTGAGCAAAAGAGGACTTCTTGTGTAACACCCCAAACTCGGGCCATGCGGTATGACCGGATCTGATATGTCACATGAAGAAAATGTATAAAGAGTTTATGATTCTTACTAATAAAAGGTGTTATTTGGTTTAAGAAAACGAAATTGATTAGAAATATTTGATAAAAATACTACTAATCTTGAAAGGTTGATGGAAGAATCGATAATTGAACTAGTGATCTTTTTAAAATCGTGATTTTTGAAAATATTGTTGATAATTCGAAGGTAAATTTCTGAGTTAAATTATTTGTAAAAATTTATTATGAAATCCATTTGTTAATCAATTTTGGAAAACCGTTATTTATGAAAATCCCCATTTAAAACAATTCAAGCAAGATAATAAGTACGACTAAGCATAAAGCAAAATAAAATATCCCAGAGGCCTTATTACAACTTTAAAACCCAAAATAGTAAAAGTAGTGAAATAAAGCAGAGAAGTAGTTTACTAATATTTGAAAATATTATTTCCAAAGTATGGCCTCCACCGAGACATCCATGGGCCCAAGTCCTCTTTACGGAGCATTACTTGTAAGGATTAAGAAAGAAATGGGGTGAGTTACAATAACTCAGTGCATAATCCCCTTACCGTCATCCACTGGGCCTGAACCCGTATAGGATCATCTTGGACCAAAGCCCATTTACATAGCAATATATAAATGAAGCAAATGTATGCAACCCAACCCATCCATCCATCACACCCCCGACCAGCCAATCACCCTGTGGGGATCAAGTCAACCCACCTCGCCGCTCACACCAATTTGAAGTCGAGCTGCTATAATATATTATTATTGTGGCCATGCCACTGAAATCATAAGTAAACATAATAATGTACAAATTGTGGCTATGCCACCAGGCTACACTGCTCTCCATACAATTTTTCCCATCCCATGCAATATGTAAAAATGCCACATACATAATAAAATATCCACATGTAAATAACAACCATTTATCTAGTAAATTATTACAATGAATTGGCCCATTATAGCACTTTGATAGTTCGGCCCACTAAGGCATTCTAGCAATTCAGCCCATAGGGGCATTTTGGTAAATCGGCCATAGAGGTATTTTCGTAAATCGGCCCATAGGGGTATTTTCTTAATTTACAAATTTATACTGATTTTAGCAAATTTTAGAAATAATGTCGTTTAAGCCAATTACTCGATTCACGCTATATTACAATTATTAGACTTGTAAACAACAACGATTTATTCATCCAACATAATGGTAAATCATGAATCAACGGGATTTCGGTGTGAGATTACACACCTGATTACGATAAGGACTAAACCTTCTTGATCGTCGGCATCCTTAGTATCGTGAACGACAATGATTTTTCTATTCTCACTAGATGATGGTCCACAACCCAGTGGAAAATCCCGAACCGCTGATACCGCCCTACGTTTGAACTTAGGAGTAGGAATTGCTAATCCACTCCCTTTTTTTCCTCCAATCGCTTTTCCTTTCAAATCGTTACCACTTGCCTCCATTAGAAAAGTCTCGGTTAGAAAATACTATGATGGGTGCAAGTAGTTGTTTAGGGATAGGATTCGGCTTACCACTACTTCCGAAGGATCAACGAATAGAGAAGGACGAGCGATTAGTCCCTAGAATAAACATTTAAACATAATCATCGATCCGTTTTAGCGGAATAACCAAGTATTGAGAGATATCAAGATGAACCTTGAAGAAATACCTTACCTTGACAATAATAGATCCAACTTCCACTGATTGGGCTTATGACTACGGATGAATCGACAAGGATGTGAAATACGGCCACCCACTAGAACACTACGAAAATGAGATGATCACGATATGAGGGAGTAGGAGAGAGAGTGATAATTTTGGTTTATAAACAAAGTGAAACAACTGAATAGTGATGGACACACATTTGGCTAGGGAGAAAAGAAAATGAAAAGAATAAAATAAAGCCACTTACCCGATTCAACCAAGAAAGAAATGTCCAACACGCAAGAATGGAGAAGAGAGGAGATGTTAAAGATTCGGCTAATGAAGAGAAAAGGGCAAGGAAAATTCGGCCAATCAAAGTTGTCAACTAAGAAGAAGAAAAGAGAGGTTGAAGAAATGGTGAAAAAGAAACGAAGAGATGGAGAAAGAGTGCTAGATAGTTTCGGCTAACAAAGGGAAAATGAGTAAAACGAGGTGAGTGTTTCGGCAACCAAGGAAAAAAATGAACAATTTTGGCTTTAGAATTTTGGCAAGCAAAGGGAAAGAATTGGAAAAGAAAACACCAAAAATGCTAAAAAGAAAACAAGCTTTACATGCACCAAAATTTGCAAAATGACTATAGGAAATTCGACACTCCTTTTCTCCCTATCAAAACCATGTACCTCCCACACAATAAGGTTATGGTTGACCAAAAATTTCTATCCCAAGCACCTTCCAAAAATTCGACCAACATATCCCCCTTCGTACTCCTTTCCTTTACTTCTTTCCTTATATTCCCCTTGATCTTCTCCTTACTCTTCTCCCTTGTGTTCTTTCCATCAATAAAAAGTCTACCTTTCCTTCTTTAAAGCTTGGCCGACACTTACCATCTATCACATGGTTAGCACAAAAATTTAAATCCCAAAAGTTGCAATAGATGGGATTCGAACTCCACCCCTTAAGCCCCAATTATGTGGCGCCTCACCACCTTGCTACTAGCTCCTCTTGTGCTAGCTAATTGTATACTTATTTCCTTAAGTCTTGATGCCACTTGCCTTCTCCCCCTTAAGTGCTTAAACACAAAAATTTTGCTAAAGCCCAACTCAACCCCAAGCCTTATTAGGACCCTTAAACATACACAATTAACATTTTTAACTAGCCTATCACATGGTATAATGTAAAAATAAAATCCCGAATTTCAGGATGTTACATCTTGATGGGTAAGGAATTTGCAAACTGAAGTTCTGTGAGCACTACGTTTTTGGGAAGCAAAAGAGAGTTTGATTCACCAGAGGAATCCATAACATGAAGGGAATGTTGGAGTATATTCATTCTGATCTGTGGAGGCCATCAAGAGTGCCTTCGAGAGGTAGAGCTAATTATATGCTAACTTTTATTGATGAATTTTCCATAAAAGTTTGGGCATTCTTCCTGAGGCAGAAAAGTAATGTGTTTTCCGCATTTAAGTCTTGAAAAACTATGATTGAAAAACAGACGGGAAAACAAATAAAATACCTTCGTACAGACAATGGCTTAGAGTTTTATTGTGATGAGTTCAATAAACTGTGCAAGTCAGAAGGGATCGTGATACACTTGACAGTTCATCATACTCCACAGCAAAACGGCATTGCAGAACGAATGAACAAAACGATCATGGAGAAGGTTCGATGTATGTTGTCAAATGCCAACTTACCAAAGTCATTTTGGGCAGAAGCAACCTCTACTGCATGTTTTTTGATCAACCGATCTCCATCCATTGCCATTAAGAAAAAGACTCCACAAGAGGTATGGTCTAGTAAGGCTGCTAATTATTCTGATTTAAAGATCTTTGGATGTCATGCATATGCTCATGTTGATAATGGAAAATTGGAACCGAGATCCATTAAATGTGTTTTTCTTGGTTATAAAGCTGGTGTAAAAGGGTATTAGTTATGGTGTCCTGAAAATAGAAAAGTTGTGATTAGTAGAGATGTTGTTTTTGATGAAACTGCGATGATACCTAACTTATCTCTTAAAGGCTCTTCCAATGAAGAAAATCAAAAACAGGTGGAGCATCAGATTAATACAGAGTTGACTCCTCAAGCCAGTACAAAAATTGAGAATAGAGTTGCTTCTTCACCACAATACTCTATCGCCAAAAATAGAACTAGAAGAGAAATCAAACCTCCAATGAAGTATGCCGAGGCTAATCTAGTTGCTTATGCTTTAAATGTGGCTGAAGATATAGACGCAAACCAAGAGCCATCTAATTATTCTGAGGCGGTTAGCTGTGAAGACTCAGAAAAGTGGATGTTTGCTATGCTAGAGGAGATGGAATCACTCTATAAAAACAGAACATGGGATCTTGTGAAACTTCCTAAAGGTAAAAAGGTTGTTCACTGTAAATGGGTGTTTAAAAAGAAAGAAGGGACTCCAGGAGATGAAGAACCCAGATATAAAGCAAGGCTTGTTGCAAAAGGTTACAGTCAAATTCCAGGAGTAGACTTCACAGATGTGTTCTCCCCAGTTGTAAAGCATAGTTCGATTTGAGCTTTGCTTGGTATTGTGGCGATGCATGATTTGGAGCTTGAGCAGTTAGATGTAAAAACTGCATTTTTACATGGAGAACTTGAGGAAGATATTTACATGCAACAACCAGAGGGTTTTACAGTCTCAGAAAAAAAAGGAATATGTTTGCTTGCCCTTTTACCGTTTGAAACAGTCACCAAGATAGTGGTTCAAGAGGTTTGATTCTTTTATGACTTCTCATGATTTTAAAAGAAGTAATTTTGATAGCTGTGTTTACTTTAAGAAAAACAGTGATGGTTCTTTTGTGTATCTACTTCTTTTATGTTGATAACATATTGATAGCAGCAAAAGATAAATGAGAGATAAGAAAGTTCAAAGCCCAACTAAGTGAAGAATTTGAGATGAAAGATTTGGGACCAACAAAGAAGATACTTGGTATAGAGATTCTTAGAGATAGAAAAGCAAGTAAATTGTACCTAAGTCAGAAGGGGTACATTGAGAAAGTTCTTTGCAGGTTCAATATGTAGAGTGCTAAGCCTGTTAGTACTCCTTTAGCAGCCCATTTCAGACTTTCATCGGCTTTTTCTCCACAATCAGATGATGAGATAGAGTACATGTCACATGTTCCATACACTAGTGCAGTGGGATCTCTCATGTATGCTATGGTTTGTTCACGTCCAAATTTATCATATGTAGTCAGTGCAGTTAGCAGATACATGGCGAATCCTGGTAAAGAACATTGGAAAGCAGTTCAGTGGATTTTAAGATACTTACGAGATACTACTGATGTTTGCTTACAGTTTGGAAAAACTAGATATGGAGTTATTAGTTATGTTGATGCTGATTTTGATGGAGACCTTGATAGAAGAAGATCTCTCACTGGTTATGTCTTTACAATCGGAGGTTGTGCAATCAGATGGAAAGCTACTTTGCAAACTACAGTCACTTTGTCTACCACTGAAGCTAAGTACATGGCGATTACTGAGGCTTGTAAAGAAGCTATTTGGTTGAAGGGACTCTTTAGTGAGCTCAATGAAGACCTTTAAATCAGCACATTATTTTGTGACAGTCAGAGTGCCATCTTCCTTACAAAAGATCAAATGTTTCATGAGAGAACAAAACACATTTATGTTCGGTATCATTTTGTTCGTGATATTATTTCTCGTGGTAATATTGTTTTGAGCAAAATTAGTACTCATGAAAGTCCTGCAGATATGATGACTAAGTCACTTCCTATAACCAAGTTTGAGCATTGCTTAGACTTGGTTGGTGTTCATTGTTGAAGTTAAACCTTTAAGGGGTTTTATGGAAGAGGTGGAGAACTTGTTCGTTGAGAGTTCGCAATGAAGAACTTGTTTATTGAGAATTCGTGTCAAGGTGGAGATTATTAGAATTAAGTGACCCGAACCCTTATTTAAATAAAATACAATGGTAAAATAAAATAAAAGAAGAATCCCTATAGAACTACACTTCTTTTATTTTATTTTAAATAAGGTTTTTTAAACCTTATTAAACTCCATCTATTTGATATTGATTAGAATAAGGAGTTTCAATCTTACTACACTCCTATTAGAATATGGCTTTACAAGCCTATAAATTGACATAGTCTATTCCTCCTATAATTGATTTGAATTTGACATAGTGAATTTTCTTCTCATCTGCTTGTGGTTTTTTTCCCGAAAGGGTTTCCACGTAAAATCTGTGTGTTCTTTATTTTTTTTATTTCTCTTTTCTTTGTGAAATATTTGTCATTACCGACGTTATATTTTTCACAATTATTATCATGATAATAATCATGACATGATTATCGCTATTATTACTATAAATTGATGTATTTTTATTATCATTATAGTTGCATTATTATTATTCGCTAGCATAACATTTTTTTTTATTTTACCTTTTCATTTGTTCTGTTCTCTTTATTCATTTATTTATTATTCTAATATCATCATTTCTTTTCTCTCTTTTTTTTACCCACTACTATTTTACTTTATTTTGCTAATCACAATGCCATCATGTTAATATATATTTATTCATTTTTACACAATGCTCAAATAAATTAAATATATATCGTTTTAAAAGTTGCCTTCGTTTTATTTAACGTATAGAAAATACTTAAAATTGAGGCAATGTTTATTTTTTTGGAATTCGAGAAGTCGTGCTCCTAACTTACGGAGTATGGCATCTTCCTGGAAGTGATGTAATCGAATATCCTATTTAAAATAACGAAAAATAAGATTTAAGTAATGATCAAATGGCAATTATTCTGGTTTTTGAGAATTCGAGACATCGTGTCCTAACTCATAGGGCATGGTCTTTCTTCTCGATTAACTCAAAATAGGGCCTTTTCCATTAAATTTAATTTAGTTAAGCGACATCTTAATCAAATAACATTATGCAAAGAGGGATCGTGTTTTAAAAATTCTCTTCAAATTTTCAATTCTCGACACTGAGACATCAAGTAATCAATTAGGTACAAAATTTGGGCATTATGAGGGTGTTAATCCTTCCTCATACGTAACCAACTCCCGAACCCATCTCCTGGATTTTGTAAGACCGAAAATAATTTTAGTAAATTTAACATTTTATTAAAATGACAAAGTCTTGAGGTGACCCGATCATACCTAATTAAAAAAATATTGGTGGCGACTCCACTTTCATTTTTTTAAATAAAAGTCGATTTTTAAAATGATTTCGACACATAATAATTCCTCAAACTCTTAAATAAAAATAAATAAATACAGTGTTTAAACTTACATCTTCTTACACTCAGTCGATTTGTACAAAAAATTGTTTAATGCTTATAAAGCTATATAAAGCTATGAGTAAACATATTGAAATAAAATATAACATAGTGTTTTTACTAAAAGAGCTTATAATAGATACTGATTTCATTTTTTCAAAGCATGCATTACATTTGGGAAGCACTCATTACATAGAGCATCTAACCCACCTTAAAAACCTACAACCACTAGGTACTGAATAATAAATAAATGAAGACTTTGGAAAAAATCACTAACCTTTTTTGTTGCGTAGAGAGACTTAACACTCAAAAGAGACAAAACTCTACTTTGGAAAACTTAGCGGCCTACCATTATCTCTTTAAAAGCCATCTTTTCAATTTATTCTTTTCTCTTTTTTAGTCCAAAGATTGTCATTTTTGTCAAGCTATTGATGTAAAAAGACATGATAATATAGAGAAGTGGAGCGAGAAACTTTTTTTTGCTTGACTAAGTTGATTTCGTGAAAACAAAAAAGTGGTTTTCTTTTTTTATTTAGCTCTCGATAATTTGGCTCAAAATTACCAAAAAAAAAAAACAGTTTAATTCGTTTTTAACTGGTTTATTCAATTCATAATTCACGATTTATTCGTAGTTTACATCACTTGATAATAATATTACTAGAATATGACACATTAATGTGGTTAAAAAAATTATTTAACAGATATATTTATAGAAAAATTGTTTTAAAAATCAAATGAAGTTTTTGTTGAAATGGTAAATACATTATAAATTATAATATTTTGGGTTTGAGTATCATCAAGCATATTATTTTATATTTTACATGATTTAAAATGACAAAAATATCTCAAAACAATATTTATTAATTTCTAAAAGGTATAATAATTTATTTAGCCCTCCAACTTTACAAAAAAAATCATTTCATCCATCCATTTATTTTTATTAAATGTTGATACTTACACTTTATTATAGAACACCTGCCCATTAGAAGCTTGTCAACAAATGTTACATGCTTTAGTGTTATTGTCACTTCGTCGTTGAGAGATGAAACATATGGGTCTCTGATCTTTATTGTTCAATCAAAGCATATATGAATGTCATGAGAAAAGTAACTCTTCCTATTTGACTTGAGTAATAAAAATCAGCTTCCCTTAGTTGTTGGCTGATTCTCCCATCACACGCATCCAAACTCATGTTTCCACAAACTTGAGCGATAAGAAAATACTCCATTATTGTTGCTTCTTGAGAAAGATGTACGGCTTCGGATCTCAATAAATTGACAACTATTACAAAATAATTAAGTAATGTGTCTTGGTAGTTAGCTAGAAGGTTGTAGCACAACTAAAGTTTTTATTTCTAGTGAAATCTTATAATACTAATGCGAGTCTCAAGACCCAATTTCAGATTCATAGATATGATGAGCCCACATTACCTCAAGGCCCAACAACAATGACAAAGGCCAAGCAAATCAAAACAAATGTCGATCAAAAACAATATGAGAGGATTAATCTTTTCAAGGAAATGAGGAATGATACATTCACAGAATGAGTGAAATTTATTAAAGTCAATTCAACCAAACTATCAATTTTCAAAATGAAAAGATTAGTCAACTTGCGATGAATTTTTGGATGAGAACCACACATTTATGGGTTTAGATGTTTGCATAACGTTTAAAGAGCTTCAAAATGTACTTTCAATCACTTGATTTCGAGTTCGAGAGCTCAAGTTATGACCGTTTTAGTGAAGATTGCGTGAGTATAATTTCTGAATGGGATTATGATGACAATTATAAGTTTCAGGCTTTTAATTTGAATTGTATTTATTAGGTTTTATTATTTTATTATTTATTTATTCCAAATTTTGGATATTACTTAAGTATTTTAAGTTGTTTAGGAGTTCTTATTTCTTAGTCAAACAAGAAAATTTAGTTTAAAACTACTTCTTGTTTATATTAATTTCATAATTTGTTTATTTCTTCTTTCAAGTCAGATCCAAATTTTTTTTGAGAACAATTTGAATATGATCATTTTTTTCGCCTATTCCTTATCATTTGGTATCAAATTTGAGCGTTTTAGGTGCTCTTTATGTTCTTATAAATTGATTTCCAACAAACAAACACAAAACAACCTTTTTTTTGTAACACCCCTTACCTGTATTCTATTCAAAACCGGGTACGATGCGTTACCATACTCAACTCACATGGTTATACAACTTTGGGCTATCAAATTTCATTCCAAATTAAAACTTTTCCATTCACGTATCTAACATCCTTATAATGACCTACGATGCCCTAAACATACTTCCGAAAGGTTTCGGAAATAAATCGGAAACTTTTAAGCACTTAGAAAAAAATTTCTAAATAGGGGCCACACGCCCGTGTGCCCCTGAGACATGCCCGTGCTTCTCACCCGTGGTCGACATTGACTTAATTCACACGGCCAGACACACGCCCGTGTGCCTACCCGTGTGGACAAAAACAAGGCTATTTGCCAAGCTCTTTCATCACCCTAACTCACTCAAGCATAATTCACCCTCCACCATCCATTTATTCATGCATATTCATAACCAAACAACCAAATCATAAACTTTACACAATCATGAATAACCTCATCTTTTTAATGATTAATAGTATTGAGCCATTAACTATGGCCATGTACAAAAGAATTCATCTATAAGGAGCCAATACACACTTGGCCAAAATAATAAAACATTTCACCTAGTCTAGCCCTTATACATGCCATATTCAAAATGCTAATTCTAAATATACCGAGATGAACTGATAGTGTGGGTGACCTTCCAATTATCTTCGTACCCCGACTCGGCTCTTGTCACTATAAAACAAGGGAAAAGAAAATAAGCTTTACACATAGTAAGTTTACATGTAAATAATAAACATCGCAACATATGCTACTCAACAATTAGCATTACATACTAAGCAAGAACAATTCACATTTCATAGTCATGCTTACTCGTTTCATCTCTTACCACATTCCAACCATATCACGAGCATAATGTTCACATTCATTAACAATCATCCCTGCACTCATCATCACAAGGTCACATGGCACGACACATAACAATTCCACAATAAGCCATTCATAGTAATACCAAACACTCGGTGGTTTCGCACTTAGCCCACCATTACCTTTTAACAGGGTGGTATCACATATAGTCCACCAACAAGAATATTTACGGTGGTATCGCACATAGCCCACCAAATATTAATATAAACGATGTTATCGCACACAGTCCATCGTGAATAAGTAATAAGGTGGTATATCACATAGCCCACCAACAAGAATAAATAATAAGGTGGTATCGCACACAACCCACCATTATTTGTTACGGACAATATTCCACATCTACATATCTATTTCAACATTCATACGAAATTTATTCATTTTCTACCCAATCCAATCCATTTAAATCATAAGTGCTCTCAAACATACAGTGCACCAATAAGCAACCACATGTGTATTTAAGATGCATCGTTTACACATAAACTTACCTCAGTGTAAAATGCGTTAATTTTACGGTTTAATCCGAAACCTTGCCTTTTCCCCGGTCAAGGTTAATTTCGTGCTCTTCTTGATTTATAACATCAAAATTTCACTCATTCAATCATTTTATAATCATAATACATCATAACCTCTATTTAGGCAAAAATGACCATTTTGCCCTTATACTAAACAAGCCCAACTGAACATTTGTTCCTCTTACAACAACTTACAAAACCATTTATTTCATGCATTTATTACATAATTTTAATATTTGCGAACAAGTCCTATTTAGGTGTTTCCAGGGCAACACCCTTCACAAAAGTTGTTTCTCATCTCACTAACATTCATTTTATTCCATAAAAACTCAGCTAAAAATATAAACTCTCTCATGGAAAGTCCCTAAACTTTCAATCATTTAACAAGTTAATCCCCTCATTAGCTAGCTTAAGCATTGGGGACTCCAAAAGTACAAAAATCATCAAAAATAATCATCAAAATGACTTACTTGCAAGGCTGATATGTTGCTGAAAATTTGAACTAATTGAATGTCACCAAATTTTGACTAAAATTGATGCTCTTTTATTCATCTTATTTTATTCATTTTTATTCACTTAATGTCACCAAATTTTGACTAAAATTGATGCTCTTGTCCCCTTGCTTCCTATGGCCGGCCAACACACTTATAATGGCCTTATTTCACTTTAAGGACCTCCAATTTCATATTCTATGGCTATTAGACACCTCTACTTTGTATAATGGAACTTTCGCACTTTATGCAATTTAGTCCTTTTTCACAATTAAGCATTCAATTGTTAAAATTAAAGCACCAAAATTCCCATGCATTATTATATACATGTTACAACACATAAAATAATATCAAAGTAATTTTTCTCAACCACGGATTAGTGGTCCCGAGACCACTGTTCCGACTAGCCCCAAAATCGAGCTGTTACATTTTTACCCAAAAGGTTTTTTGAAGAAAATATTTTTCAGTCGGTAAATGTTTTTCAAATTATTTGAAATTTTACATACTGATTCTTGGCGCTCTCTTAGAATATAGAAAAATATTTTCCCAAAAAAAAAGATCGAAAAAGTGCAAAAAAGAAAAATACAAAACCAAAAAAAAAAGAATTAGATTTGGTATAAGATTTGGGTGTTTTAAGTGTTCTTTGTGTTCTAATAAATTGATTTCCAACAAACGACCTCAAAACAATTTTTTTTACCCAAAAATTTTTTCAGAAAAAAATATTTTTCAGTGGGTAAACATTTTTCAAATAATCTAAAAGTTTACATACTGATTCTTGGCATTCTCTTGGAATATAGAAAAATATTTCCCACAAAAAAAAAAGTGATTGGAAAAGTGCAAAAACAGAAAAATACGAAACAAAAAAAGAAAAAAATTGGTTGAATTTTGAGCAATATTTTCAAGATTAGATCTACACTATTTGAGGAGACTCAAATTTAAATTTTGTGATTTTTTAAAATCGAGAACACTTCAAACGAAAAATTCAAGTTGTTTTCCGTTGTTTTAGGTTTTTAGTTGGGTAGTTTATTTTCATTGATTCTAGCATTAGGTTTTCTGTTTTTTTTAGCTTTTCTTATTCTATTATGAATTCTAACACATTTCAGCTTATTGTGTTAATAGGTACGAAAACAATTATCTCTCCTTTCTACGTACAACTTACTTCCTTTGGAGTCGAGTTTTTCTTTGGCTTCTTAGAGCCTTATGTCAACTTTGTTAGAGGGTGATCCCACATCTTTTCAAATATTATTGAGTTTGATTACTCTTTAAAACTTACAAGGGAGAAAATCTTAACATATTTTCTTTGTCTCTTAAAGTTGTTTATTTTTTTTATTGTGAGTGTATAACAGTGACGTTTAATATTCTTTGATCAAATTTACTTTTATTTTTAGTATTTTTTATTTTAGCCTCTAATACAAGTACACATATATAGTATGTATAGGTTTTGGAACCTCCTACTGATGGCGATGATTTTCTTGAGTCTTATTGTCTTGTAGTGCAGTAATCCCGTAACATTCAAGTAGGGGATGATTCTAACAAAGTGCAAAGGGCTAACATTTACTAATATTTATAATACAAAAATGATGGTAAAATAAAATTTACTATTACTCATAACATACTAAAAGATATTTATATTACAAGAAGTATTTATTAATAAACATTATAGCATTGAAAATAAAATTACTTATAGTAAAGAAAAATATACTAATATTTGAAATTTATTTTTAAACTTTTTTGGTCAATAAGAAATTTCAACTTTAAAGATAAAATCATTTGTCGATTAAGTTTTAACTCGATTGACATAGGCATTGTTGTCAATGCAGGAGGATGCGGGTTCGAATGCGCTAAAGCACATTATCCTCTTATTTATGGGTTAGGGAGGGGTAATGGGTAGTTCTAAGCATTGTCTTAAAAAGAGTAGATATAATCTGAACTTATAATGAGATTATTAATGTAACGCCCCGAAAAACTAAGTATTTATCTTTGCATGTTTTTAGCACAACTACATGTTTGCTTCAATGGTTAAGTGATTTGGGTGTGTTTGGGAGTGTCTGAGAAGTCTTGGGTTCAAGCATGGGCTTGTGCAAAAAGTTTTATTTTTAGGGAATAAACCCTTGCCTATTGTTAGTAGGCTTTTAAATAATTATGAGTAAAGCCTATTGGTCTAGGGGGTAAGTGGCGTGTTACCTCTGCCAGAGGACTAAGGTCCGAATCTTGGTGGAGGCAAGGGAGTACTTATTTTGCTACTGTGCTATGGTAGGTGTTGTGGTTTGACTGAAACACTGAAGTGGTTGAGGGGAATTCAAATTGAGTGGTTGAAGGAAGGTGTGATCAGATAGAGAGGTTTGAGGAGAGATTTTAGGAGAAAATCAAGGGATAAGGGGAAAGGGAGTGTTGTGCCAAATTGGGACTGTGGGCACTCAACAATTTCATCCAGAGTGGTATACCCCTCAGTTGGTATACTCCTCGTTTCGGTTTTTTCATATTAGTGTTTTTATCTCTTTTGCTTGAAGCCGAATGTGGTAGGGGTGTTTGCATATTCTTCTGTTACACTTTTGATAACCTTTTCTTTGGCCGAATATACCTTTTCTCTTATTGTCATCTCATCTTCTATCTTTTTCCTACTGTTGGCCGAATACACCCTCTTCCTCTCCTTGCCTTTTCTTGTTTCTTTTCTCAAGTAATTCTTCTAGTGGCCGAATATACCTTCTTTCCTTTTTTATTTTTCTTTTCCCCCTGCTGAAACCTCTTCTCCCCTAAACCGATTCTCTTCTTTCTCTCCCTCAAGTGTTGTGCTGCTGATTTTCAATTTTGATCACTGCCGAAACCATTCCTTTTCCTCTGCCGATTGACTTTACTCCTTTCTTTTTCATAAGTGAGTATGGCACTTGAAGTTTCGGCTTTTGAGTTACTAAAGTGGGGTTTGTTTAACTGTTTTTGACAGCTTTAAATCGAGGGTAAGGGGCTGTGCTAGTGCCAAATCCTTCCACTATTCGGTTCTCTTGCTCTCTTTTGGCAAGTTCTATAAACGAATCATTATTCCCTTTCTTCTTCTGCCTTAAGTGATAATTGATAGCAATTGTATAGCAGTTAAGGAAGGATTCAGGGAACTCCTAATCAATCGCTAGAGACTAAGATTCGTAGGAATCACAGTAGTTCGATTGAAGGTAACGCTACTCTATTCTATGAATGGACTGTTGATTTTGGGTTTCTTGTTAACCGTAAAGTAGGACTGATGGTGGTGTTTGATTGACCAAATGTAGGTTGGTAAGTGCTTGAGTGACTAGTCGTGACAAATCGAAACCAGGTGTGTAAACACTGCCCAAATCACAAACTGGCAAAAGCCAAAAAAAGTATGACAATTGACGCTACACGGGCGTGCGTTCGCTCGTGTGGTAAATCGAATGCATAAAACGTAGGCGTTAGACTGTTGAGGCCACTATGAGCGATATCATGGTTTTTGGCCGTTTTGGGCCACGTTGGGCCTGAATAGGTCGTATAGGCCCAACGGGCTTGTGGGCCCCACAAGGATAAATCACACGAACGTGTGGAGAATATTGGGCCAAGCTATGTAAATTACATGGCCGAGAGCATTTCTGGGCTATGTGGGTCACACGAGCGTGTAGGCCAGCATTATGGGCCTTGGGCCCATTTTCACTGTTTGACTGTTAGGGTTGCACGGGTCGCCCGAGACGACTGTGGACCTACTGATGGGTCGGTAAGTATACCTAGACCCTAAACTGATAAAATGATTGCTATGCCCCTATGGTATAAAATTGACTGTATGCCTTATGTTATGTATGACTGTATATGAGCATGCCATGATATATATATGTTGCATTCATGTATGATATGTTGCATGGGATGGGATTATTATGATTGGAGAAAGTGTACTGTACTGGCAGCCCTACTGCAATTACTGTTTGGTGCCACAACCGGTGCTAATTTTTGGAGTGTAGGGATGGGTAGGTTGATTTTATCCCTACATGGAGTGTTGGGTTGGACGGAGTGGAGTGTAGAGGTTGGTTGGGTAGGATTTCTGATTGCATGCCTAAACTGTTACTGTTACTAAAATGGGCTAAGGCCCACACTTATACTGAAATTGTTATGGGTTAAGGCCCACACTGATACTATTACTATAATGGGCTAAGGCCCCAACTGAACTAAATTGTTATTGAATTGGGCTTAGGCCCAGACTGAACTTGCCTACAGCCTGATTAGCCATTTTGCATATACAGCGTTACACACTGAGTTTTTGTAAACTCACCCCTCTATTTATCTGTACAGATAATCCCCAGTCTTGGGCAGATTGGTGCTGCGAGGGATTCAGAGGTGGCCACACAACCGCATCTATTTTTATATTTGAGTTTATATCCAATAAATTTAATTTGGGTTTTTGTTATGTAATAAGGCCTCTTTAAATTTTAACTTTTAATTTGGGATTTTACTTATTTCAGTTTACATCTGAATAGTAGTAGGACGCGGTTTTTCAAAAGATGATTGTTATTTTCAAAACACCATGTTTTCGAAACATACTATAAAAGCTTCTGCATCAAACATTGTTTTAAAGTATGGTAACAAACTGATATGATCAACGTTTTGTCAAAAACAACTTGAGTTTTAAAATAACAAGAAACCCTAAATTTCTGTTAAGATTCATAAACAAGATTTAATAATAAGCATAGATTTTTTCCAAAGAAGCTATGTTTTTGAAAAACATTTCAATGTGATATCTCCAGATTCGGACATAACATCTGGGCCAGGTTTGGGGTGTTACAATTAAAAAAATCATTTAATATATGTTTAATTTTTTTAGAATATCATTTAAATTTTAATTCATTATCGAACACGATCCACCATATCAAATATGTGGTTAATACCACAAAATAAGTCATCCCGAGTTACCCGACAATTATGACCCGCCACCCTAGGTTGCCCGACAACAACGCGTACTAATATCAATATGTAGTTAAACTGCCAGAACACTTCCTCCATCACATCATTATACCACTCTCAGTGCACATGTCAAAACATATTACATATTAACCAATATCAAATGCATGTATGCCTTACATATTTTTCACGTCATACATACTTTTCAAATTATATTATGCTAACAATTGACATACATAATTCAAATCACATACAGTAGAAAAATGTCAGATTTTATGTTTCAGAGTCTTATTTATATAGTACAAACCCTACGGAGTGGCTAAATTTGAATTTTAATCAAATATGGCCCTAGGTAAAACATTCAAAAAAGGGGCCCACACGACCCAACTAACCCAGTCTATGTGGCCCTGTAACACCCGAAACCCGGCCTAGAAGTTTAGACCGAATCCCAAATGTCACATTGATCACCGAAATGATCATAGGTAATTTTTTACAAAGCAAGTTATCACGTCAAATCGGAACACTTAACCTTTTAACATTCAGAAAGTAAAATTACAGTTAAGTTTAATACTTATTTAACTAAAATGAAATCGCATAACACTTAAAACGGAATTTTACCACAATTTTTATAAAACCTTACATTTCAAAATTGATTAACAAAGTAGTAACCGAAAACCCAAACCGATAATTTATTTTCCACTGAGACTGTTCGAGACCTCGGCACACTGAGTCTAGCATCAGAATTTAGAAAGGGTACCTGAAAAGAAACACTAAGAGAGGGTGAGCTACTCAAGCTCAGTGTGAGTCTGAAACAAGTCTCAGACAGAGATACATAATTCAAAACAGTAGAACAATAGATTTTCAGTTACTCACGGAGTCAGAACGCACACTTGGGACTAATGTCCCAACAGAACTTAACAACCACAGAAAATCAAATTCACTCAAATACTTAGCTCAAATGCTGATCAGACAAACAGATTACAGACAACTAGTCTTACAGTCAGAACACACAGATAGATACAGATGAAATGCAATTAGATAAATATAACTCACCCATCCAGCCAACACACCTCTCCGTCCCCTGATCAGACCTCATAAGAGCTGTTAAAGCTCATCCAACCAATCACTCCAATTAGGACCTTAGAAGGCCCATCCAACCCTACACTCCATATATGTGGACTAAGCCACTCAGATAATAATACGCAGCAGGGCTAGCGTATGTGTTGTATTGTGCAATGCGGTAGACCGCTATACAGGCCAGATCAGATAATGGTACGTAGCAAAGCTGACGTACGTATAGTACAGTGTAATGCGGTAATCTGCTATACAGTCATCTTGAAGTTAAACTGCTAGATCAGATAATAGTGCGCAGCAAAGTCGGCGACGCGTCTGATATAGTGTGATAAATCATCAGACGTATAAGGTGGCGATTAAACGCCACTCAAAAAAGCAGTCTGATCTTTCCTTCTCTTCAAAACCCAACCCAAAATATTTTATGCAAATGCATGAATACATTCAAGCTAACAGAACAAAGACACATTAACAGACAGTCAGTCAGAACAGTTACGTAGCACACTCCTCAAACCAGATTCAAAATCATACATCATACACAACCATCATAGATATCGAATCTTGAACACCCTCACTAAACTTAGTTAAGGGTTAGAGCATACATAAACACATATTTAAGATCATAAATGCATACAAAACCATTATAAGTGTTTTAAGACCACACGCACGTGTGCTCTGGCCGTATGGTATTACCTAGGCCGTGTAGGAGATCAAAAGCTCGTGTGAAGAAGGGCACACAGCCGTGTGACAGAGGCACACGCCCTTGTGAAGAGAGGCACACGACCTTGTGACTGAGGAGTACACCCGTGTGGACTAGGGACATTGCCGTGAGGACAGGCCGTGTAACTCTCTATCTATTTGCACTAAATTTGAATATAGGGCTGACATGACCGTGTGAGGCTCTCATAAGCCCGTGTACCCACCAGACACGGCCGTGTGTCCACAACACACATGCCCGTGTGGAATCCCTAATTCATAAATTAGTCACATGGCCATGTGGCACCAATTCACTCAAACCCTAATCCCTAATCTCACATGCACGTGTGCCGAAGGGACACGACCGTGTGAGAAACGATAAAATCCCCAAGCTGACCACACGGCCGTGTAGCACCCAATTTAGCCCGAAAACCCTAATTCCCAAAAATACACGGCCGTGTGCACTGTTACACGCCCGTGTGGAAATCCCAGTGGCCACAAAACCACCCTAAATTAGCCCTAAAAATGAGCTTTTCCTCCTCCAACACTCCCTAGCCTCCACTAAATCAGACACATACAATCGTAAACCGAATTCAATACGTTCTAATATCAAACGAGGTTACAATTACACCATTATTGAAACCCACATACGAATTTTCCAATCCCACCATATTTCGACTTCCAATTAAACAATTCACAACAAGGTTGAAGAGTTTCGTACCTACACCTGATTCGAAGACGAAGGAGTGAAAGTCTTTGAAGTATCAGCAACAAAATCGTTTCCCAAAAGAACGAAAGAAAAATCAAAGAAAAAGCAAAAAGGAAAAGAAACAGAGAGAAAAATGTCCAGAAAACCAGAATAGAAAGAAAAAAATAAAACTTAAAAAATAAAAATAAATAAATAAATAAATAAATAAAAACTAATTATTATTACTAACTAAAAATAAAACATAATAATAAGGTTCCCCCAAAATGCGCACCCAAGGACTCGAACCTAGAACCTTGAGATTAACTTCACACAACCAAACCACCAAACCAGCAGGCCCATTCTTGTCACTCATACTCAAGACTAACCACAAAAGTACACCTTTTCCTCAGACCCTAACCACTAACACAGAACTTTTTAACCCCCAAAATTCGGGGTGTTATAGGCCCACACGGCCTGTCACAAGGCCGTATAGCGTCGTCAGTCCACTTTTTAGCATCACATCGTTAGCTAATTTTTGGGTTTTCCATTACGCACCTGGTTGTTTTTCGATACCGACATAACAACCACAATTCCAGCACCTAAAAATGACATTTAGAATGAACTAATTTAAGAACGATGCATTAAATTAAGAACGATGCACTAAATCTAAGCCACTAATTCAGCCATAATGATAAACCATAAAAGTAACACATTTTAATCCCACGCTTAGCGTGTTTTTGGATGTTTATTTATAGAATTTGGTGGATTCATTGCTCCTAATCCTTTAAATTCATGTTTTTATACTTAAAGCATAGAGGAGCGAGAGGAATGGAAAACGGGCCAAAACCAAACAAAATAGGCCATATTAAAGATCCACACGGCCAAAGCCTGAACCACACGGGCTGAACACATGTCCGTGTGACTACACGAGCTGGACACTCGCCCGTGTGCCAGCCCGTGTCGATCGAGAGCCATGCAAATTCTCACACAGCCTGGGCCTCCTCACATGGGTTGATCACACGCCTGTGTCCCTGTCGTACCCTACTTTGTTTTCACATAAAAAAAATAATTTTTAGGGTTTCTGAGCCTTCAAAAGTCTATAAATACACATCAGAGGAAAACCTAGAGAGGACGCAGAGTAGATTGCAGAAATTACTCGAAGGAAGCCGTCGGAATCATCTAGAAGGCAGATTCACTCCAAGATTGAAGATCTCCATCAAGTTCTTTAGAAATTTTTGGGTTCTTTATGTCTTGTTGTTTTCTTAATTCTATGATGTTTTCATTTTACGTTATGAACTAAACTCCCAAAATACCTAGGGATGATGAATCCTAGATGAATCTTATTATTCAATAAATCTGAATTACGTGATAAATACTTGTTCTTGTTCTTAATTATGTGTTTTTAATCGTTGTTTTAATGTTTTTAGGAATATTAATTCAAGTTTAATGTGCTTATTTAGTGGAGCAAAAGTCCCTATTTAAGAGAAGATCCAACATAATTAAGCAGAGTTGATTGCAGTCCTAAAAATAGGATGACATAAATCTGCCGGATTAGAGTCAAATCTAATAAGGGAATCCATAGATCAAGTTAATACGACGATAGGGGTTTTAATTAGAAAGAGATTTCAGTTAATCAACCTAGAGTCAGTTGTTTTTAGTCTTGAAAGAGATATTAACATAATTAAGGGATTTCTACGGATCAAGTCAAGTGAATAATCATTTAATTCAGAATCAGAATAATATGTGAAGTCTAGGTGGATTCTTTCTTGGGTATTGTCTTTATTCATTGGTTTATTCGATTATTTTCTTCACTCTCTGTCGTGTTCATAGTTAATTAGTTAGCTAAAATTTAGATTAAAATAAAAACCCATTAATTATTAGGCTGGATAATAAAAAGATAGTTATTACTAGTAATTTTAGTCCTTGAGGATACGATCTTCCGGACTCACCACAACTATACTATTGTTCGATAGGTGCGTTTGCCTTTGTCGAAATATTAGTTAGTTTCGAGCCCATCACACCATCATTACATTTGGCCTTAGCAAAACAAGTCAACCCCTCATCGGAAGCATTAATCAGTTACCCTTGAAGTAACAACATTTTCTATCCACACCTAAACCGCCAGAGGAGAGTTTCGCATGTAACACCCCCTACTCGTATTCGTTGCCAGAATAGGGTATGATGCATTACCAGAGTTTAAACATTTTCAAATAATTTCGAGTCATTTATTATTCATATTCTGAACATAATCATAACGTCCCTCTATTGGGCCTTCGAAGCCCAAAACATACATTAGGAGCCAACCGGGATTAAATTGGGATCATAGGAAATTTTTCGCAAAATCTTAAAATTTTTCTCAACTACAAAGGTCACACGCCTATGTGGTTCGGGGACACGCTTGTGTGGTCAGGCCATGTGGCCAACACGCCCATGTGACTTACATCGCTCCAGGCCATATGGCTTCACATGCCCATGTCCCTAGGCTGTGTAGTTAATTTTTATTTTCGAATTAGGTGCATGATTCATACGGCCATATCACATAATAAATCATTTCATAAGAAATTGCATAACTGAAACCTTTCCACTCTTTCATAAGCTCAATTATATTTTCATTTAAGCATTTACCATTTCAATGCACCTTATAATTAAACATATTACCATTCAACCAGTAATTTGGCACTTGCCTAAACTTCAAGCAACAACATTGGTTAGCGTACTTTAATATTGACAAACTTATTTTCTCGACATGTCTCACTTGAATTTATTACTCATCTTAATATACATAATTTTCCTTGTATCAACGTATCAAAGATAGTCTCATATTTACATGTCATGATACGTATCATTCTCTTGCTGTTTCTTCATAAATATAAATTATTCAATTCATTATGACAATATTTCATGTACCATCATTTTCATGAGTTTAGTGTATATTTATTCCAGTAGCAGTTCATAATCTTGAATATGCATAATTATCAGGCAAGTTTCACATACATGTATTTTTCATGTCATATTTCAATATATCAAATAATTATCATTTCTATGTATTTCAAGTTTAATTCCATGATTTCAAGTACTTACCATTTTCTATATTTATCCCGTTGAATTTCTCAGAATTTCGATGGATTTCCAGTAGTACACTTATAGTGTACAATCTCATTAACCGTCAATTCGTACTATATATTCATAAGTCCTTTGCAAAGAGCACACTCCCGCGAGCCTTATTTCTTACAGCGGGATTACCAGTCCAAGCTAAATCCCCTGTAAGAGAGCACACTCCCGTGAACCTTATTTCTTATAGCGGGATTACCAGCCCAGGCTAAATTCCCTACAATTACAAATACTCTATAGAGCTTTGTCTGGATTACCAATCCAGGCTAAATCCAGACTCACATTTACTTCGGATTACCCGTCCGAGTTAAATCCTTTTCACACATATTCTTCGAGAGGGCTTATATTAGGATCACCCGTCCGGGCTAGATCCTTTTCACACATATTCTTTGGAAGGCTAATACCAGGAGCACTTGTCCGGGCTAGATCCTTTTTGTTGTCAAATTCTTTTCAGTGATCCATTGAATTCCATTCCATCCACACGGGATTTATTTCTCTTTTTATCAAGTATTATCAACATTTCATCTATTATCATACATTAAACATTCAATTCACATTCATGTCACATAAATATACAATTCAAGTGTTCAAGAATTCAATTCAAGTTGCACAAACTTACCTCGTTGCTTGTTCGTGTTTATAATTTCACTAATCCGATGTCTTTTCTTTTCCACGTTCAAGTCTCGTATTTGAGTCATCCAGATCTTTATAAATAACTTTGATCATCATTTTCATTCATTTCATATTCTGATACATTCAATTAATGCTCTAGGCAAAATTACCATTTTGCCCCTAAGCTTTTAATAAATGACGATTTCATCTTTAGGCTCAAAAAAAAAATGAAATTCTTGTAATTTAATCCTTGTTTCAAGCCTAATTATTCTCATATATATATATATTTAATAGCCCGTGAATTCTATGAAATATCAGAATTTTCCATAATTTCAACATTTTTCAATTTAATCCCTAAAACATGTTTTCACCCGATCTTGATCTAAATTAATAATTTCATTAAATTTTGTAATTTAAATAATAAAATAATCCATTTCTTGCAATTTGGTCATTTCTGACTTTTTTACAAAATTGCCCATAAAGTTTGACTTTTATTCAATTTAGTCCCTGAGCCTAAAACATGCAAATTAGCCATGCTAGTTGAATATTCATATATATTTTCCTCCTCCTCCTCTCCATTCCACATCCTTAATATATATAACATGCCAATAAGTAACATTATCTATGATTTCACTATTTACTTATAAATTTATTCAAAGTTGTCCATTTGAGTTATAGTCACTAAATTATTTATATCTTGAGCTACAAAATTCCAATTTAAGATCGCTTGATGTTTTAGAAACTAGACTCAAATATTTTTCTACCATAAAAATTTAAGAATTTATAGTTTAGTCAATAAGTACATTAAAATCTTCAAATTTGACTCTGTTCTGCTGTTTAACGACTTCTACCTTTCTTTACTAAAAATTAATTATCTCTTAGTACGAGATTTGGATGATGTTACCATTTGTTTCTATTAAAAATAGAATCATTAATAATTTAAACATGTAAACTAAAGCCCATAATTATTTTTATCCAATTTTTGATGATTTTCCAAACTCAGAACAGGGGAACCCGAAATCATTCTGACCTTGCCTCACAAAATTTATTATAACTTATAATTTACAATTTCATTACTTACATTGCTTCTTCTATGAAAAACTAGGCTCAATAAAATTTAATTTTATATTTTATTCATCCTATAATTTGATTTCCACAATTTTTGGTGATTTTTCAAAGTTAGGCTACTACTGCTATCCAAAACTGTTTCAGTGCAAGATATTAATTACCATGTTTATAACACCCTTATTTTCTTTCTCTTTCATATTTTATTCATCCTATAATTTGATTTCCACAATTTTTGGTGATTTTTCAAAGTTAGATTACTACTGCTATCCAAAACTGTTTTAGTGCAAGATATTAATTACCATGTTTATAACACCCTTATTTTCTTTCTCTACACTATTTCTCATCACTTTCTCTTATTTTCTCTTCACTGACGTATCAAAAACATAGGACCATATATAAGAAAACTTTACATTAACATCATTTCTGTTCTTTTTCAATAATATCAAACTTAAAAATATATTAAAATCTTGATGTTTTTACCTTGTCATATTGATTTCAATCTTTAACTTGATTTTTTCTCTCTCCTCCAGCTTCTATTTCTTGAATCCAACTTGATAATATAACTCCCCATAGTCTCCTTAACATTTTTCTCTCTTGGTAGCTATGGAAATTCTTTTGATTTCTAGGTGAAAATGGTGAATTTTTTGGTAGAAAGACCAAATTGCAAAGAAAGCAAAACTTTCTTTCTTCTCTTCTCTTCTAACGTGAAATGCATGGAAAGATGATAGAAATTCTTCATCTTTCCTTCCTTATATACTAAATAAATAATAATAATAATAATAATAAAATAATAATAAAATATCTCATTAAAATATTAATAAAATAATATTTATCTAATTAAATAATTATAAAATATCATCAACATCATTATTAACTTCTAGATTTCTCTCTCTTCCAATTGACCATTTTGCCCTTTGTGATCTTTTAAAATTCCATCCTTGAATCATCACATAATTTGGTAAAATTACGATTTAGTCCCTCATAATTCTTTACCTATTCAATTTGGTCCTAATTCATCCATTTTCCTTAGTTTCTAGATCATTCCACCCTTAAAATATTTTCACTATTGGTCCTTCAACTTTTTCATACTTACACTTTAACCCCTCAAGTTTTGAGTATTTACTCTTAGGCAACAAAACTTTTTTCACTTTTACCGTTTAATCATTTCTTGAATTAATATATCATAATATACTTCTCAATGTTGTCATAACTCCAAAATTTCCCTTTTTGTCGCTTTATTTCCTTATTTTACTATATCAAATATAATATCTTACTGTAAAAATTTTCGGCGTATTATATCACATCTCTCGATTCTCACCTAACAAATCATAATAGGAATTAACCCCCAAAAAATTCAATCAAAAACCACAAAGCGACAATACGCATTGCATTCACCCCTCATAACCCATGAAAAGAATTCTTACACCAAAATTTGATACTACAATGGTGAATTTCCAAACACTCAAAACCCAAACCGATAACAATAGATTAACAACCGCTCGGCGTAACCCCAAACAGAAATGGCAAAAGGATAAACAGATTGAAAGAAAAGGAAAATTTTTAGAAAAAAAATAAAATTGAAGAAAACAGAGGAAATCTCTTTCAATAGTCTAACATGAAATCAAAGTTGGAATAGATGGGAAAATGGGGAAATTGGACGTGAGAGAGAATGAGAGAGGGAAAATTTTTTGGGAACTAATTTTCAAAAAAAAAAACACAAAATAAAACCCTATCAAATTTTTATCATTTAAATTTGACTCAAATTCTGATTACATGAGTGGCACGCGTAGGGAATCAAACACAAGACCAAAGGGTAAGCTGAAGCCTTACCATTGAACCAGCAAACTTATTCTATCATTAGTTGAGTGAAAATAATATACAAGTCAGATGTTCAAAGATAGGGGTTGCAACAAAATTACTAAAAATTCAAGAGAATGGATCTGAACACAAGACCTCTCACACACAAACACAATACTTAACAATTAAACCAAATCAATTCATTTAACACAATTTCACAACATTTAACTAAAAATAGCGCAAGATCACTCTCTCAATTCACTAACCTAATTTCTACTAACCCAGTTTTTGGGATCTAACACGGTCAATTTTAGTCCATGTAGTTTTTGAAAGTTGTGGATTTAGTCCCCTTACTTTAATTTGATCAACTTTAGTCCTTGTATTTTTGAATTAGTCAATTGTAGTCTATGACTTTTTGAATTTGTCAATTTTAGTGTTGACCCAAATAGTTGCAGTTAAATCGCTTTGGTAAAATTCAATTACTAGTATTATACCATGCATACAGTTGCAGATTTGGTTCATATTCTCCAATTATATCATTCTAAGTCTCTATACTTTTTGAATTTTAAAATTTCATTCTTGACGAAAGTGACAATAGTTAATCCATTAACTGGATTTTTAGTGAGTAATATGCAGAAATAACAAGTTGATATGACATTATACGTATAATAATATGTTTGGCGCATTAAATTTTAGAAAAAAGCAAAACTTTATGAATTCAACAATTACCGTTTGATGAGAACTAAATTTTAAATTTTAAAAAATACAAAAACTAAAATAACCAAATTAAAATAAATAGATTAAATTTACAACTTTTACAAATTATTTCTTTCCCTACCAATGATTTTTTAAAAGTTGATAATATTAGCAGAAAAGCATCCTCTCAATATCTAAAAAACTATAATGTTATCTTAAGGAAGAAATAATATTTAAATGACATTGAGATTATCTTATAATCTGAAATGTCAACCATTATTGAATTAAGAAGATATTTTTTTGCAATCTTACATCAAACGCAACGTAGGTAAATGTCACTTCAACTTACGTGAATGCCATTTCATGTAAAAGGTAAATATTTAGATCTTCGAAATCAAACAATTAAATGCGTATGTAAATGGTAAACTTGTCATTTTTATTTTTATTTTTTTAATAATTTTATATAACATCAGTATTTTCTTCTTAAATTTTAGTATTTTTATCTTTAAAAAAATTAAATCCAAATTAAAATTCTGAAATTCAAAATAAAATTACTGATGTGGCATAAAACTATTGGAAAGAGATAATATCTTTATTTCATACAATCTTTCTCATATTTCATATCCTTCCCTTCTAAATCAATGCTACACATATTCTCTATCAATGCTTCAAGATTAGTTAAAATGGATAGTCTTTGATTTGTTGAAACCTTATTAACTTCATCCTTACCCTAAATTAAAAAAATATATATATTTGAATAGTCTTTAGATGTTAATTTTTAGAATTATTTTAATAGTTAATTTTTAGAATTATTTTAATATTTTATTTATTTTTTAATACTTGTATTTGTTTAATACAATAAATAAAAGTATACTAGCTATAAAAAAATTTCTATAAAATTTTAAAACTCTAAACTCGTAAATCCTAAAATTATAATATCATAAATCTTTAAATTTTAAACACTAAACCATAAATAATAAATTCCAAAATCTTATCCACCCTTAAACCTTAATCTCAACCCTAACCACTAATCTAACATTTTTATCGAAAACCATAAACCTTAAAAATCTAAATCTACCATTTCATAAACCGTAAACATAGTTAAACAAAAATAATCCATAAACCTTGTGTTAATATTTATTATATAATATTTTTATTTAAGCTTTAATACATTAATATTTCCGCCAAGTTTACCATTCATAGCGAAACACAATTCTGCGTCCTCCATACGTGCCCTCCGATAATTTATATGTCTGCTGAGATTTGTGTAACTTTTATTTCCTTTCATCAATATTTTCTTTTAACACGTGAAATCTGAAAAGTTACTAAAAAAATATTATTGATATGAAAGTACCTCTTCTCCATCTTCCATATCCTCATTATCTTTGGAGTTTTCGTTTTTTTTCTCCATTACAAGCCCTATTCTGCTGCTATCTTCTCCCATAACTCATGACTTTTATTCTCTTTGGTTATATATATTTATTTCTTCTCTATTTCTTTATTTCGAGCAAACAATCTTCCACTCGTTTATGGATACAATGTCACAGTCGGTTTTGCATCACAACTAGTCCAAGAAACCGACTTTCAATTCACTACTTGAAAATTTTGATTTAACAATTATAATGATTTCGGATTTCTCTTTTTACTTTTATTCCTTTTCAAATTTGGTCTATAGTTTCATATTTTCATTTGTAAAATATAAGATACAATACAAGAAGAAGATAGGGAAGAGTAAAGAAAAGATCGTGATGGTGTAATGAAACCATTTCATATAAAAAGGTCGAGAGTTGAAACAAAAATAAAAAGGATAAGTTGATTAATAAGACAATTGCTCAAAGTGACTTTAGGGAACTAGAGAATCAATCCTTTCTCCATCATTTTCCAAAGCATTTAGAGGAGATCTCCTCCTATCAGTTAGTATGACGTGATAGAATATACATTCAGTCCCACTAAATATATAAAAGATAATCATGGACGTGTATAATGGAACTTTATCAATATATTGTTGTTTTACCTAAATAGACTCCTCATTGTTTTGAAAGTACATTCACACGGAGAGTGTTTACACTCAAATACGTACTATTTCAAAAGGAGTCTATGCCCAAATCAATAATGTATTTGGTACTAACACATGTCTCAGCAGTGTTGGGTATAACAAAATTATTTTGAAATTATTCAATATTCAAATTAAAATAAATTTTATAAATATAAAAATTATATATATTTTTATAAACTAATAATTCTATTAAAACTTTTTTAAGAATATTAAAATATCTTTTTAAATTTTAACAAATCGATTTGTGTACACGTGCATTTATTAGGAACCCTTGCTCTTCTTTATAATTGGATGATTAGCAAAGCCATTCTCAAATCAATGACTATGAACTCAGAGTTAGCAAAGCTAGGAAGCTCACTCCTGGTGCCTAGTGTCCAAGAGTTAGCAAAGAACCCATTGAAAGAAGTTCCACGTCGATACGTACGCACTGATGAAGACTCTCCCATCATATCTCGCACAAATCCGTTGCCACAAGTTCCTGTCATAGATATGCAGAAGCTATCTTCCAAACAAGAACTGGAGCAGCTCCATTATGCATGCAAAGAGTGGGGTTTCTTCCAGGTACTTGTTTGTTTGCTCCCAGTCGTAGCTATCTGCAGGCTGAAATTAAGTATCAGGAAAAATACCATTGACTGAGATTTGGCAGCAGGGTATGAGATTTTCGAGTTAGAATTTTAATTTTAAACATGGAACTGTATTGCAGTTAATCAACCATGAAGTGAGCCCTTCATTGGTGGAAAAAATGAAGATGGAGACCCAAGAGTTTTTCAATCTTCCAATGGAGGAGAAAAAGAAGGTTTGGCAAAAACCAGATGAAGTAGAGGGATATGGACAGGCCTTTGTTGTGTCCGAGGAGCAGAAGCTTAACTGGGGAGATATGTTCTATATGATCACCCTTCCAACTTATTTAAGAAAACCTCACTTGTTCCCTAGTCTCCCACTCACCTTCAGGTTCTTTTTCTGCATCTGTCAATGACTAATAGTATCCCTTTTATTGATGGGTAAATAATTTATTGTTCTCTTTTTCTCTCAATATTAATTAATTGCAGAGAAACCTTGGAAGCTTATTCTGTAGAACTGAAACATCTTGCCATGAAACTGTTAGAGGTTATGGGAAAAGCTCTAGGGATGGACCCTAATGACTTGAGAGTGTTGTTTGAGGAAGGGTACCAAGGGATGAGGATGAACTACTATCCCCCATGTCCACAGCCAGAGCTTGCAATTGGTCTCAACTCCCACTCTGATGCCGTTGGCCTCACCATTCTACTCCAGATCAACGACATGGAAGGCCTCCAGATAAGGAAAAATGGGATTTGGGTTCCGATTAAACCACTTCTTAACGCATTTGTGATCAACATTGGAGACATCATGGAGGTAATTATTAATTTATGTCCACCAATTTCTACTCCATAGTAAGCAGCAGATTAATAGGATTGGCTGTACCGAGTTTGCAGATTGTTTCCAATGGGATTTACCGAAGCATTGAGCATCGTGCGACAGTGAACTCAGTTAAAGAAAGGGTTTCAGTTGCTACATTCTACAGCCCCAAATTGGAGGGGGATATGGGTCCAGCACCAAGCCTGATTACCCCACAAACTCCATCACTGTTCAGGAGAATAGGCGTTGCTGATTACTTCAAGGGTCTTTTCTCCCGCAAGCTCCGTGGGAAATCCTATTTGGATGTCTTGAGACTTCAAAACGAGGAAATCAATAAAAATTAACATTAAACCTGGAAAAATTATACGAAAATTAAGAGTTCATATTTCATATAATTATAGATAATTTTATATAGAATGAATTAAAATGTCACTTTATTATGATTTTATAAAAATAAAAACAAAAGTGACGGTTTGTATAATAATTTATTAGTAAGTGCTAATGAAGTTTTGGCATAATTGATAAAAGACAAAATCCCAAACTTTGAAAGTTGAATTTCAAGTACCACCATTCGCAATTGTTATGCATGTATCTCACTTTCATTATGTGTATGTTACATGTGGGACCATTTTGAAAAGAGAAACCTACATAGTATAATGATGGCTTTCTTTATTTTAGTTGTTGAAAATTGTCATACTAGTATCACTATTTTTACGCTATTTTATCCAACTAACTTAAAAAAAAATATTTATATTATTTGAAAAATTATAATGGCAATGACTTGAAATCTACGTTGTTACCACCCTCCGTTATTCTTTAATCATGCTTTAATGATCGATTTGTCTAATAAAAAATGATATTTTTTAGTGTCGATATTGTAATGATCAACATCTATACTTTTTTTTTTTAAATACCCTTAAACAATATGGGTATTCTACGATTTAAAAAGAAAAAGAACAAACATAATATTTTAATAGGTGTCGACGTTGAAGTGGCCAGCACCGGTTCAAAACTTTAGAAAAATGATTTTTTGTTTTGTTTTTTTGGTGCTGGTGTTTAAGTGACGGGCACCGGTTCAAAATAAAAAAAATAGATTGCGGAGGAACAGAGCTGCACTCTAATTGTGTCAATTGGTCCGATGGACTTTGGCGATGACCGACTGCATAGTGGAGTGAAGGAGGCGGCTAAAGCAAATGGAGAAGGAAGAAGAGAAGCAAAGAATGAAAAAAAAAAAAAAAAACAAAACCCATCCATTATTGAGGGAAAAGAGGAGAAGAGAGTAAAGTTCAATAAAAGAGAATCTCTTATAGTTACTAATGAAATAACATCATGGCCCTAATTACTTTATTATTATGAAACTAATCAGAAAAAAACAAAATTATTGAAATAAAAATTAATGATATCATACATGCAAGTATCAAAAGTTTTGAAAAGAATCATTCCTAATCTTATAGTAATAAGAAAGAACCAAAACAATAAAAAGAAAATAAAAGAAAAGAAAAAGAAAACACTTACTTGATTTGATTGTATTCAAATTCAATGCAACCTTTTAAAATATGAGATATTAACTAAAAATAATGAAATTTGGAATTAGACGAGAGCTAACATCTAAGTTTAAATACTTTAAATGCTAAGGGGTTTAAAATGTCTTGAATGAAATTTTTATTTTTAAGAAATATTTAATTGAATGTTAAATATGAATTATTTAATAAAGAATACCATGATTTTTAATAAGTAAAAATAAAATCCCAACGTTTGGTGTTCAATGGGAGCGATTGCATTATTATTATTATTTCAAAATTTATTTGGTGAAACATTAATGTTAAAATTTGTTTGGTGGACCATTAATGTTAAAACTTGTTATTTCTTTGGTAACCGTAAGAACTTTATCTTTTATTGAGCTTTTATCTCATATCTTCTCTCTCCTCAATAGATGGGTTTTAGTTTATTTTTTTATTTTTTATTTTCATTCCTTCCTTCTCTTTTTCTTTCCCCATTTGTCCTAGTCGTCACTTTCACTTCACTATAAAGTTAGTCATCGCCAATGTCCATTGGGCCAACTGACATAATTGGATGTAGCTTTCTTCCTTCTCAATCTTTTTTTTTTTTATTTTGAATCAGTGCCTGCCACTTTAACACCAGCACTAAAAAAATAAAAAAAATCATTTTTTTAAGTTTTAAATCGGTGTTGGCCACTTCAACATCTGCACACAAAAAACAAAAAAAAAATCATTTTTTTAAAGTTTTGAACTGGTGTAAGCCACTTCAACGTTGGTACTTATTAAAATATTATCCTTTTCTTTTTCTTTTTAAATCATAGAATACTCATTTTTTGAAGGTATTTCAAAAAAATACATACGGGTGCTCGGCTATTATAGTGCCAACACAAAAAAAATTATTATTTTTTATTGGACATGACAATCATTAAGGCATAATTAGGGAATGATGGAGGGTGGTGCTGGCACCGTCCGGCACTGTAGATTTCGAGTTATTTTTGTCATAGTTTTTCAAACAGGGTCATTTTTATAAATATTTATTTTTTGAGGTTAGTTGGGTTAAATATCCCCGTTTTTACTTAAACTATAAAAATATCCATTCAACTATGCATTTATTTTTATTTTACCACTTAATTATTAATTTTTTTTTCAATTTAATCACTAAATTAATTATTTTAGTCTTTTTTTCATTAGGTATCATTAAGGGATTAATGAAAAGCTAATATAGGTCTTCTTCTTTTTTTTGACCTAATAATAAATTTAGCTCTCCAATATTTATACATTTTATCAGTTTGATATTAAATCTAAAAATTCAACAAATATAGCCCTCAATGTCTACAAAATTTACCATTTTAATTTAAATTATAAAAATTTAATAAATTTAGCCCTCAACATTTATAAAATTTGTCAATTTAATATTAATTCTAAAAATTTCAAAAAAATAAAAGAAAATTATTTTTTTAAAATCATTTTAATATTTCTTAACGTACCTCCAAAATACATTGAATAAGATGAATATTTAACATCATTCGTATTGTGCTCATTTTATATTAATGTCTCCTGTGTGAATATGGTAAAAAATCAAGTTGGTTTAAATTCAACTATCAAATGTCGTATTTCAGATTAATATCATACTATTTATTTAAATTCCTCTAAAAATTAATTATTTTTAAAGGGTTAAATATAAAATTGGTACTCGAAATTGTTCATATCTATCATATTGGTATCCAAACTTTTTTTTCCGTCCATTAAATCAGTAGCTGAGTCTAACGCTGTTAAGTTCAGGATAGGTGTCAGAATAAGATTGTGACTTGTGGCATAAATGACGTCATGAAGATGTCATAATAAAAAATATTAAAAACTAATAAAAGTATTTTAAAAAATATTTCTTTTCTTTTCTTTCTTTTTCCAGGTGATGATTCTTCTTCCCAATTTTCTTCTTTTTTTCCCTATCTTTTTCCTGGTTAGCTTTCTTCTTCCCAATTTCCTTTTCTCTTCTTTTCTCTGCTAAACACGTTTGGTTTCAATGGCTGATTTCAATTCCTCTCTTTCACCTTCTACTACTTTTGTTGTTGCTTCTTTGTTCAACGTAGGAGGTACTGAGTTTGATTCTTGGACATGGAGGAAGCAAGTTCAAATTTAGGCTACAAATATTTAGATTACCCAATAGACCTAAAATGAAGAACTTGTTATTGAAACTCAGCAGTTAATAAAGTTGGATAGTTGGATTTTTTCTGTTTGTTTCCTGAAAAAATATGAGAAAGAAAAAAAACGGGGTTCTTTTCTTTTTGTTTAAATTGCTTTCTTTTTAGCTTCTAGGTCCTAGATTTATCTCTGTTTTATATTATGAGCCTTGGGTCTGTAAGCCCCAAATTTTGCCCGGGCCCAAAATAAACCAAAAACTTTTATAATCCAATACAAACAGTCCATTTTAGAAACCTAAAATACCTAAACCATCAACCCAAACCCGAATGGCCCAAACAGACTCAAATCTAAACCCAATTACAAACCCAAATCAACCCTAGCCTATGGCCTAATAACCTAAACTTTTTGCAGAAACCCTAGCCCCTCTTCAGCGCCCCTCCCCCACATGCGCCGCAACGATTTTGCCTGCAAACAAGGGAGCAAAGCAACAGCAAAATATAACAGAATCTAGAGTTTGTTTTTTTTTTCCTAAATTCGATTATAAAAAAGCCAAAGCATCACTTGTAAAAGGGGACAATTTTTTTTGAGAGATACAAAAAGCAATACAGAGATTTTTGAATACAAAAAAAGGATTCAAAAAATCATATTTGTAAGATCTTTGTTCTTTTATTTTTTATTTGTTTATTTTTCTTTATTTTGCTTTTCAAATATATATACATATATCTATATTTTTTTTATCTTTTTTATTTTTTTAATTTCTTTAAAATCAGTATGTATACATGTAAATATAACAAAAAAATAAAAAATCTTACCTTTATGACCTTCCTACCGCCGTATACTGTGCGGCATTGAGTGGTGGTGCTTGCGACGACGATGCGTGGCGCGAGAGGTGCCTGAATCCCACCGAGTTCAGCTACGCCTTAGGATCTTTTCAGAAAAAAATTAAAAAGGAACCCCCCCTTTTTTTTAAAACAGCAAATAAATGATTTTTTTTAGGCTAAAAATGATATTTATATACCTGTTAAACAACGCCGTTTTGAGAATCATTTTCGGAGGCCAAAACGACGTCGTTTTGAGCCCCCGACCGGCGACCCGACCCATACCGCCAAGGATCCGCGTGTTTTTGGACTGAGGGTCTATTTGCGCCCTCAGTCCTTCTGCTTTTGAGGCGTGTTTCAATTGAGTCCTTTTTTACTTTTGATTTGGCCTTATAATTTTACTTATTTTTCATTTTAGTCCCGAAAGAACGGTGACGTTTAAATGGCATGGAAATTTTCCCATTTTGGTCCCTCTCTTTTTAAGCGCGTCACAATTCGGCCCTTTTACCTTATTTATTTTCTATTTTTGCCCTAAAACTTTATTTTTGCTTTTAATTTAATCTTTTTAGTCATTATTACTATTTCATTACTAAAATCAATTTAAAATTCCTATTACTATCACTACTACTATTAATTTTTTATTACTATTATGTTATTATTATCATTACTACTATTATAATTATTATTTTAATATTACTACTACTATTTTATTATTATTATTTATAATTAACTTTATAATTATTATTATTATTATTATTACCTCTATTATTTTCTTTATATATATATTATTACTATAATTATGTTTATTATTATTGTATTTATCATTATTATTATTATTGTTATTATTATTATTATTGTTATTATTATTTTTATTATCAACATTATTATTGCTATTTTTATTATTTTCTATTACTTTTATTATTACTAATATTATTTTTATTTTTACTATTTGTTTATTAATATCTTTTATTGTTATTATTATTGTGTTTGTGTTACTATTATATTTTTATCATTTTTTATTATGCTATATAGTGTTTATTTATTTATTAATTCACCATTAGCTTCTATTTTTGCTATTGTTTTCTTTTCTTTTATTTTTTTATTTCGCTTTTATTTTATTGTATTTTATTTTTACCTTTGTTATTGTTATTTGTATTTTTATCACCGTTATTTTGTCATACAAATTAGTATCGTAATTTACTTTACATTTATTTATAAAATCATATCACCTTTTACCTGATTTTCAAAATACGCAAATGCTCTGCATTCTAAGATTCAAAAGAAATCATACCCTAATTTATTGGGTTTCGATTTTTCTCATCGAATCTAAAAGAACCAATTATTCTCTTAAATCAAAGCATATGAGTTAAATAAAAACTTATTCTCAGGAATTCAAAAATGTTGTGTCCTAACTTACTGGATGTGATATTTTGTTATCTCGAGGTAAGAATTTTTAAAAATAAAGGCAGTATTTTGTATTTGGGAATTTCGAGAAATGGTGTCCTAACTTACTGGGTTTCGATTTTTCATTTGACCCAAATAACCGAATATCCTTCTTAAATTTAAATGTACAAGTTTTAAATGGAAAAAGACAAGCTTAGTTTCGAGGATTCGAAATGTCGTATCTTAACTCACTGGGTATGATATTTTATTCCTTTGAAATAAGTGGGTCTCGACATCCAGTTTAAGTTATTTAAGTTTTTTAAAGTGAAGAGGATTGTATTTTAAAATCTTTTCAAATTTTTGACATTAAGACATTAATTAATCAATCGATACCAATTTTGGGTGTTACGAGGGTGCTAATCCTTCCTCGTACGTAATCGACTCCCGAACCTGTTTTCTCGAATTTCTTAGGCCAAAATTATCGTTTTAATAAATCAAAATATTTTGACGATCAATCTCAAGGTGACCTGATCCCACCTCAAAAAGTATTGGTGGCGACTCCATTTTTGTTTTAAAAGTCGACCCCATTTTTACAAAACAAAAAAAAAAAGGTTTCGACAGCTTGGTGACTCCACTGAGGATTGAACATCTAGAGAGTTAAGTCGTAGGATTGATTATTTTTTGTCCTTTTATCAAAAATTAAAATTTGATTTTGATGCTTTCACCGCATGAGTTTATGCTGTTCATATGTCTGTTGTGGTTTGAGTCTCGTAGGATATCCCCACATCATATTACATGACCGTTGTGGTCACACCTTTTAAGTGGAAGTGAGAAACTATGCCTTCGTGAGGTTTTCACCTCCGTATGGGCTAGTGGAATGCTTTTGCGATACATCCGTACCTAGGTCTTCGTGAGGTTTTCACCTCCGCATGGCCATAGGGAAATGTATTCCCCTGAACTGAACTCGATCCATATGAGCCTATAATGGGTGAGGATTGAGGAATCTGCTGGTTCAGGTGCCCTTTCTTTAGAACTAAGCCACATATAGTGATCCTTAAGAGCCAACCCTAGATAGAGCTACGCTGAACCTTAGCGGTTACCCAGATAGATGTTTGACACTTTTTCTATTTGCTTTGGTTGCTATTATTCGATACTAACTTGTTTTGTTTTGGCTAAAAAGGTGTCGATTCCTGTTTGGTTACTAAATTAGAAAGCTTGTCATCGAGAACGAACTTCTTGATAAAATAGAAGACAATGCGGCTGTCCGTATATGGTCAGAGAAAATGCAACTTGAGAAAGGAGATAGTCTAGCCAAGGGATATACGACGGAGTTGTGGGACTTCACTCGTATCAGTGTGACACAAAATGAACTCCAGGAATTAAGAGATATATGGGCCCATTGGGATGATGAGACTAAGCAGCTATTCTATCATAATTATGGCGATCTACCGTACCTGTTTGACATCAAAGTGGACAAACACTTATTTCGAGCTATGACTCAGTTTTGGAACCCCGCATATAACTGTTTCACGTTTGGAAAAGTGGACTTGGTGCCTACTGTGGAAGAATACATAGCCTTGCTTTGTTGTCCAAAGGTTCAAGTCGACAAAGCTTATTCCAGGGCCGCTAATGTACCAACTTTTGTAAAGAAGCTGATGAGTATCACCGGGATGAGTGAATAGTGGGTCACGGATCGAATTCAGCAAAAAGGTGAAGGAATATGCATTCTTTGGGTGAGCTTGAGGGACTTGATTATAGCTGTAACATCCCAATATTGAGCCTACTAGGATTGGGCCCAATGGGCCTTGGGCGTAGGAATGTTTAAAAAATTTTGAGAACAAGAGAACGACATTATTTCAAGTTGGACTTATTAGGAAGGTGATTTTAGAAAGTTACGGGGTTCTATGAAGTTCCGGGTTCAAGTTGGGCCTTAGTAAAATTTTGTGTTTAATCCTATTAAGGAGATATAGTAAGTGGCATCAAGGCTTATGGAAATAAAAGAGTAAATTGCTAGCACAAATGAGCTATTGGTAAAGAGGTTATGGCACCACATGAAGTACCTTGAGGGAAGAGGTTCAAATCCCATTGTGTGCAAATTTTGACTATTATTTTTGCATTCTTTCCTTAAGTGTAGGCCAAGCATGTAAATATGGCAAGGTGGACTTTTTATTTTTGGAAAGATGGCTAAGGAAAATAGGAAATAATGAAAGTGAGGAAAGAAATCAAGAAAAAGGGGAAAGTAAGGGGAACAAGTGGCCTTTTTCAAGGGAATTGTTATGGAAAGTGTTGGTGGCTAATTTTGACCATTTTGGTCATGTATGTGGATGGTTTTGTGTGTTAAGAGGGATAGCCGAATTTTGCTTGGTGTTTTGGTAAAGTTTTAGTGTTGTTTTGGCCAAGATTTCCTTTATGCAACTTTTGTGACATTTTTCTCTTCTCTCCAAATTTCCTTCTTGCCGAATCTTCGAGTGTGCATATTCTCTTCTTTTCTTTCTTCTTGTTGCCAAATGTACACCAACCATTGAGACCAAAATTTGTTCTTTCATCTTTCTTAAAAACCAAGCTAGTCAAACATCTTTCTTCTTATTTCTTTTCTTTTTCACGAAATCCTTCAAGAATCTCTTTTGTCCTAATTCTTTTTCACCATAGCCGAATATCAACATACAGTTTCCTCCAAAACCGAACTTTCATCTTTTCTCTATTTCTTCTTCTCATCCATATTAATATCTATTTCTTGATCAAACGGTAAGTATTCTTCTCAATATTTTATTTTCTTTCTCTTAATGCCGAATCTATGTTTTGGTTCGGGATGGTCATTTTGACCGAAACCATCACCTTATTCTCTCTCAACAAGATCTTTTTCTTCTTCGTAGTGATATAGTAGGAGGCCGAACATCATTCTAGCCTGAAGTCAAATGGAGAAATTGGATCCAATATTAATAAGGTAAGGAGTTCTTATGGATTATTGATATTATTCAATATTCGATTGGTTGCTAACGGAGTAATAATTTGAAATAATCGACTATATGTTTTAGGGATAAATCACTCGATATATTCTACCTTCGGACATAGTGGTAAGTGATTCAAGTGTAAGTGATACGAAATCTTTTGGAAATTCGAGGCTAACTTTTGGTTGGTATTGTTCTAGGTCATCGACGAGTGGTTCGTTAGGAAATCGAAATAGGTGTGTAACCCCGTACCTTCCGTATACATATCTGAAATGGTGTGTAGTCTCACACTTCTCTAAAAGTTTGCATGAAATATTCGGTGAATCGGTCGAAATACCAAAAAAAACCAAAAACCGGCATCCGTGATCACTCGGGCGTGCGTATGATCGTAGTGGTAATTGTATTTTGTAATAAAACAGTTTCAGTTAGAAGTAGTGGCGTGTTTTTGAAAAATCACGAAAAATAGGAGAAAAGGAATTAGAAAGTGAATAAGATATCAAATTAAAGCTTACTGTGTCTATTTTAATATGGAAGAAACAAAGAAGGAAAAGGATTTTTATATTCTGAGATATCTTAATTTTAGTGAGACTGGTTCTGAATGACTTTGTGGTTCCCTGATCTGTCTTGGAAAAATCGTATAAAATGGTACAAAGTGAATTATGGGTTATAATTTATATGTATAGATTCCTTAGCTATTTTTCATTAGAAATAAGTGGGAGCAATAAATGGAAACCGTACAGTGAGATATTGAAAATTTAGGTAAGAGAGATCAGAATCATTGGACAGTGAAACAAGGGAAAATTTAAGGAATAAACTGTACTAAATGGTTAAGCCAAAAATTCTGGAAAAATTGTAGTAAGAAGATATATGAGTCTAGTTTCAAGGAAAATTTATGGATTTAGATTTCAAGATTTCTAACTCAAGTTATAGTCAATTTAGTCAGTACGACACAGATGGACAGTTTTAAATTGTTATGCCCAAATTAGTAGTTAAGTCTGGATTGCGAAATTACCGAATTTCCCTTAGTGGGTAAATTACCGAATTACGAAATTGTCCTTACGGGCCAAATTATGGAAATGCCCCTAAAGGGCCGAAATACAAAATTGCTTATGGGCCAAATGGACATATTGAATAATGGGCCAATCTGATATTTTGCTAAATGGGCCAATCTGATATTTTGTTAAGTGGGCCAATCTGATATTTTACTAAGTGGGCCAATCTGATATTTTGCCAAATGGGCCAATATGATATTTTGCTAAGTGGGCCAATCTGATATTTTGCTAAATGGGCCAAATCTGATATTTTGCTTAATGGGCCTTTTTGATTAATTGAGATAATGGGCCATAATTTTGTAATAAATATCCGAATAAATTACTGTTTTTATATTGTGTTTTGTTATGCATTATATACATGATTTTGCATGGGATGGGATAATATTGAAGAGAAGTTCTGGTGGCTCTGGCACATATTTTGGTGGCTCTGCCACAAATTTGTATAGTGGCAATGCCATGTAAATTCTGTTACTCTGGTGGCTTGTCCACAACTACATTTGCTATAAATGGCTTAATGCCTATGTTGGTGTGTTGGCGGGGTGGGTTGACTGATGATCACCCACAGGTGTGTTGGTTGGTACGGGTGGTGTGTAGCGGATGGATTATTAGGATTGGTTTGGGAATTGCGTTTCATACACATGTTATATTTGATACATTATTATTGTAAATGGGCTTAGGCTCAAAATATTGCTAAATGGGTTCCAGCCCAATGGATAACGGTAAGGGGATTACGCACTGAGTTCTTGTAACTTACCCCCCTTTCTCTTAACCCTTGTAGGTAATGCTTGATGATATGGACTTGGGCTATGGATGACTCGAGGGAAGCCATACTTCAGAAATGGTTTATTTAGACTTAGACTTCTTTCTCGTTTATTTTATTACTTTACTATTTTGGGTTAAATATTGTAATAAGGCCTCTAGACTATTTTATTTTGATTTATGGTTGGGATGTTTTTATTATTTTTCTTAAATTGTTTAAAAAGGGAATTTTCTGAAAACTTAAATAATGGTTTCCAAAATCGAATAACAAATGAATTTTCAAAATAAACTTTTACAAATATTTTTAACTTGGATATTTTCTCTCAAACTATTAACACTATTTTCAAAGGTCACGGTTTTGTAAGATCATTAGTTCAAATTTATCGATTTATCAATCAAATCTTCGAGGTTAGTAGTATTTTATCAAATCAAACTTGTTTTCTTGATTTTAACAAAGCAATATTTTAGTACGAATAAAAAGGGTTTAACATGTTTTGCTCGTGTGACATACCAAATCCGCTCGTAACGCATGGGCCGGGTTTGGGGTGTTACAGTAGCACATCCAGATATAAAAAGAAAAGTTGAAATCTTCGCCTTGAGTATCTATGGTTTGGTAATTTTCCCCAAAGCTTTGAGATATATAGATGAAGCAGTGGCTGACCTATTTGATCGACTTGACAAGGACGTTACGCCGGTACTAGCAATTCTTGCTGAAACATTCAGATCTTTGAGTGCATGTAACACCCTAAACCTGGTCAACACACCACGATCGAATCTGGCATGTTACAGAGTAAAAACGTTTTGAATTAAATCAATTTGGCAGTTTATTTCTACCGAAAACATGAGTTAAAAAGAAACCCATGTAGAGTACTGTTGAAATAGTTTTAGTGTTACATTAAAACCCAGAAAAATCTCTTTTTGTTGGAAAATCCATTTGTTGTTTCGAGTTTTAGAAAACCTTTCGATACTTATCAAAATCCGAGTGGGTTGAGCATAGTTAAGTTAAAAACATTTGTCATGGAAAATTCAAGTTTGAAGATCATCTAAGTTACCTTTGTTAACATCTTGTGATTATTGTTACCCGATGGTAACATTTAAAAATCCCGATATAGAGTATAGTTTTGAAAACATCGATTTAAATCCCAGTTACTTAAGCAAATCAAGTTATTAATCACATGCATAGGATAATTAAAATAAAATCGAGTAATTAAAAACCCAAAATAATACTTAGCGGCCTTATTACAAATCAAAACCAAATTTTAAGAAATAATAACCAAAATCAAAGTATAAAATAGAACTCGAAAATAAGTTGCATGGCCACCTCGAGTCCTCCCCGGCTCCAAATCCGCGATCTATACCTCATATGCAAAATATAAGGAAAGGGGTGAGTCACCGAGACTCAGTGTATAAATCCCCCAACTCGATAGTACAAACACTTACACAAATCATGAGTAAAACATGCAAATCATGCAACCCACCTAACCATCCGAGCTCCTTTATCTACCCCGTGTGGTCAAAACCACTGGTGGTCAAAACCACTGGTGACCGAAGTCACAACACATATAAGTGTGGTCAAAACCACTGGTGACTGTAGTCACAAATTGAGTGATGGGGCCAACCCATCGTGTGGTCAAAACCACTGATGACAATCCCGTAAATCAACATGTGGGGCCAACCCACTGTGGTACCAAACCACTGGGACGAGTGACAATATCCAGATGTGGTCAAAACCACTGATGGTCAAAACCACTGGGACTCAGTCACAAGTAATAGTATCAAAGACGGGGCCAACCCATCGTGTGGTCAAAACCACTGGTGACAGTCCAAATCATTCCTCCTCCTCTCAACAATCCCACCATCATGTCCATATCAATCGTGGCATAATAACATATAATCATGCAAATAACTCATGGTATAGCATTAAACAGTGACATGATAGCATATATCAAGATCTATATAACAGGGGACTTACCCGGCGTCCATGCTCATGCCCATAAGGCATAACTACCGGTTTCAATGGCTATTAACAGTAACACAATAAACATATCATACTAATGAAGTGTGTAAGCGTTACACACCTGACTATTCGTAGATCTAAGTGAAATCCCAAAACTAACGAGATCCCGAACGTTTGCTCTCACCCTTCCTACAATCGGTCAACATTACACTTTTAGAAATACAGACATTAGGCTTAATCACAAAATCTCAAAGATATGTCCCATGAAGGTAGCACCTTACCTTAATGCCGATTTGGTTTCCAACCAAATCCCAAAGCTATGTGATGCACCTCCCTTGCAATTGGCCAAGCACTAGCACATAAAAATGATTAGCCTTCAGCTTTTGAACGAATAAGAAACGGATCCAAACGCTAGAACCCTTACCTAGATCGACAACCAAATCCCGAAGACCCACTGTATTCGGCTACCAAGCACCAACGTTCGACACCCCTAAGTGATGTTAGGGATTTCGGCTACCAATAAAGAACAAGAATAGAGTTTAATATATGTGAATCTATAATAGAAGGGAAGATAGAAGGGAAGTAGGGTTTCGGCATTACCCAAATCGATCAAGAAGAGAAGAAGAAGTCACTTACCAGGAGATTCAGCTATGACTCAAAAAGAAAGAGATAGATTCGGCACTTCAATGGAGACTAGATCACGTGAGAAGAGAAAGAAATAAGGCCAACGATATTCGGCCAAATACTTGAAAGAAGAGAGGAGAGAACTCAACAAGATTTCGGCTTTTGAAGGTGGTAGAGATGAAGAAGAAAAGGGAATGGGAATGAAGGGATTCGGCAAAGGAGAAAGCAAAAGATTTCGGCACAGGGAGATTTGAAAAAAGAAAAGATGAAGTGGAAAGAGTTGCTTTCGGCTTTGAGCAAAATAGGAAGAAAAGAAGTGAACTAAGATAGATTCGGCTAGGTAGGCTAACAATGAGTGAACCGAAAAGAAAAGAAAAGGAGAGAATTGAGTTTCGGCTCTTCAAAGGGAGTTGCAAAATTGGTTCGGCCAAATGCCCAAGTTGCCGAAAGAAAAAAAACAAAATGAGGAGAAAAGCAAGAGGGGTTTCAATTTTGACACTAAACAAAAATAAAGAAGCCTTCTAAGCTAGCCGACTCTAACTAGCTCCCATAGCACATTCGGCCACCCTCCAAAGAACCCAAAACCGATTGCACTTGCCCCAAACACCTTCTCACATTCGGCTGAACTCTTCCCTTCTCAAACTTCTCCTTTTTCTCCACGAAATCCTCTCTTCCACTCATTCAAACTCGTTTGAATGGGTCCACCAGCTAAAATCTCTCTTCTCCACATATTTTAAATCTGTTAACTTAATCCATATCTTCCCAACAGAGTCCCACCTGAGTATTCCACCTTCCCTCCTTTGGCGTGAAAAATAATAAGCAGGAAGGGATTTCTGCAGCTCGAACCCAAGCTCCCCTTCCCTGCATGTGGCGTCACCCTCCTGGCACCTTAGTGGCGCCTCCCTTGCCACTCTGCCACTACTGTTCTTTGTATCATAACCCTCCAATAATTTCTTTTAACCCCTAACTCCCTTAGCTCTCTCTTCTTAAGCATGAAAACAAAAATTTTAGCCATGACTCAGGCCTAACCCGAGGTCATGCCTAGACCCCAAAACATGCTAAACTAGCACAGTAGGCATATCATCATATGCAAACACATACAAAATGTAGAGACCCCGATTTAAGGATGCTACAGTTCTACCCCCTTTAAAAATAATTTTGGCCTCGAAATTACCTGGTCAGAAGAGTTGAGGGTATTGCTGCCGCATCGCATCCTCGGGTTCCCACATGGCCTCCTCCGTACCATGGTTCCACCATAATACTTTCACCAAGGGAACTGACTTCCTACATAGAACCTTGACATCCCGATCCAAAATCTGTACCAGCTCCTCCTCGAAAGACAAATCCGGGCTCACCTCTATCTCCGCAACTGGCACAACATGTGACGGATCTGATCGATAGCGTTTGAGCATCGAAACATGAAAGACGTTGTGAATTTGACCTAACTCTACTGGCAACTCGAGCTGATAAACTACTGGTCTGACTCACTTCAACACCGTATATGGCCTGATAAACCTAGGGCTTAGCTTGCCCTTTCGCCCAACTCTCAACACTTTCTTCCACGGCGATACCTTCAGAAAGACCTTGTCACCCACTGCATACTCTATATCCCTGCACTTAAGATCAGCGTACGACTTCTGCCTATCCGACGCTTCCTTTAGACGAGCCTGAATCACCTTAACCTTATCCTCTATTTCTGCCACCAACTCCGGGCCCAACATCTGCCGTTCACCCAGTTCTGTCCAACACGTAGGAGTACGACATTTCCGTCTATATAGTGCCTCATACGGTGCCATCTGAATACTCGCTTGATAACTGTTGTTATAAGCGAACTCTGCCAATGGCAAATACTCCTCCCAACTACCGCTGAAATCCAAAACGCAACCCCTTAACATATCCTTTAGAATCTGGATTACTCTTTCGGTCACCCCATCGATCATGGGTGAAAAGCCGTCTTTGAAATCAACCTCGTACCCAATGCTCGATGCAAAGCCTTCCGAACCTCGGCGTGAACTCGGATCCCTATCCGAGATAATTGACACCGCACTCCATGCAACCTTACTATCTCTCGCCACATACAACTTGGCTAATTTCTCGAGCGAATAATCAACCCGATCCGTATAAAATGAGCGATTTAGTCGATTTATCCACAATTACCCAAACTGAGTCCTTCTTGCTAGGCGTAAGGGGTAGCCCACTGACAAAATCCATCGTAATCCTTTCCCACTTCCACTGCAAAATCTTTACCGGCTGTAACAATCCTGACGGTAACTAATGCTCAGCCTTGACTTGCTGGTATGTCAAACACTTGCCCACAAACTCAGTTACTTCCCGTTTAAGACCTGGCCACCAGAACTGTTCCCTCAAATCACGATACATCTTACTGCCTCCATGATGCATAGCGTATGGGCTGCTATAAGCTTCCTGAAAAATCTGCTGTCTCAACTCAACGTCCTTTGGCATACATACTTTCCCCTGAAAACACAATACCCTGTCACTACCCAAGTTGTACCCTTCGGATTCACCATTCTGCACTTGCAACCTCCGAGCACTCAAAACCTCATCAACCAGGAGCTGATCAATCCAAGTCGGCTTTACTTGCAATTATGCCAACAGACTCCCGTCGTCATACAGACTAAGGTGAGCAAACATCGCTCTCAGGTCTGCTACCACCTTGCGGCTCAATGCATCAGCTACTACGTTAGCCTTACCCGGATGGTATTCAATCGAGCAGTCGTAGTCCTTTAACAACTCAATCCACCTCCGCTACCTCAAATTTAAATCCTTCTGGGTCAAGAGGTACTTTAGACTCTTGTGATTCGTGTAGACTATCGACTTCTCCCTATACAAGTAATGCCTCCAAATCTTCAAGGCAAAAACCACTGCAGCCAACTCCAAGTCATATGTTGGGTAGTTACCTTCATAAGGCCTCAACTGTCGAGATGCATAAGCGACCACCTTTCCATCTTGCATCAGCACACACCCTAAGCCAGTATGCGATGCATCACAATAGACCGTGAATTCCTTCCCTACCTCAGGCTGAATCAAAACCAGAACTTCAGTCAGAATCTTCTTTAACTTGTCGAAACTCTTTTGCTGCTTTTCCGACCACACAAATGAAACCCCTTTTCTCAACAACTTAGTCAGCAGTGCTGTGATCAAAGAAAAGCCTTCTACAAACCTTCCGTAGTATCCTGCCAAACCTAGAAAACTTCAAATCTCTGCAACTGACTTAGGTGGTTTCCAATCCAACACCGCCTCAATCTTTCGAAGATCCACCCTAATCCCCTCAGTTGATACCACATGACCCAAGAAAGTTACCTCATTAAGCCAGAACTCGCACTTACTAAACTTGGCGAATAACTGCTTCTCTCTCAGAACCTGTAGAACCACCTGAAGATGCGCGTCATGTTTCTCCTCAGATTTCGAGTACACCAAAATATCGTTTATAAACACTACGACGAATTGATCCCAGTACAGCTGAAACACCCGATTCATCATGTCCATGAATGCTGCCGGTGCATTAGTCAACCAGAACGACATCACCAGAAACTCGTAATGCCTATACCGAGTACGAAATGTCGTCTTATGAATATCAGCCTTCTTCACTTTGAGTTGATGATACCCTGACCTAAGATCTATCTTAGAGAAAACCGATGCACCCTTAAGTTGATCAAACAAGTCTTCTGTCCTGGGCAACGGATACTTGTTCTTTATTCGTCAACTTATTCAGCTGGCGATAGTCTATACACATCCGTATTGTCCCGTCTTTCTTCTTAACAAAAAGCACAGGTGCTCCCCAAGGAGATATACTCGGTCGGATGAAACCTCTGTCTAGCAACTCCTGAATTTGAGCCTTTAACTCCACTAATTCTTTTGGCGCCATCCTATATGGGGTAATACACACTGGGGCGGTTTCTAGTAGCAGATCTATACCGAACTCAACTTCACGGTCTAGAGGCACACTTGGAAGTTCCTCTGGAAATACATCAGCAAATTCCCTCACGGTTTAGACACTCTCCACAGCTGAACCCTTGGCTTCCAGAGCACAGACATGCACCATAAATGCATCGCAACCTTTCCTTACCATTTTCTCAGCCTTCAGCGCAGAGACAACATTGGATAGGTAATCTCCCCTATTACCAATCATCACCACCTCTTCACCTTCAACTGTCCTCAACACCATGCGCTTAGCCGCGCAATCCAAACTGGCCTGGTACTTCACTAGCCAACTCATCCCGAGAATCAGATCGAACTCCCCAAACGGCAGTTCCATCAAGTTAGCCAAAAATACGACCCCTTGAAGTTCTAGGGGTACATCCCTATACAGTTTATTTACTACCACAGAGTGACCTAAATGGCTTATTACTGTCATCTCCCTAGAAGAAATCTCAGAGTCTAAGTTCATGGTTCCCACTATACTACTGGCAACATACGAGTGCGTCAAACCAACATCTATCAAAGCAGTATAAGGTAGTCCATAGATTAAGAACGTACCGGTTATGACATCTGGTGCGTCGTCCTCCTCTCGACGCCTCGCTGCGTAGACCAAACCAGGCTGTCTCACTTCTGTACCACCTGCACCTTTATTCGATGCTCCGCGGCCCCTACCAGAACCATTACCTCCCGCCAGCCGCACCACGCCCCCCTCGTGGTCGCCGACCCTCCTCTCCGATCGTGTATGCGATTCTCGATTCCCGATCGCGCACCCTAGCTGACCTCTGTGGACAATCCCTCACTCGATGCCCCATCGATCCACATTCAAAGCATCCCCTATTCCCAATCCAACATTCTTCCGCATGAGATTTCCCACACCGAGCACACCGTGGCGGCCACTAAGTGTTAGCAGTAGTAGGCCTCGCAGCTTGACTCAGCCCACCATATCTAACCATTTTCTGTTGATTCCCGGCAGACCCAGGTGACCTAGAACTCCTTTTATTCCAAACCTTATCCTGGTTCCGTCTTACAGACTGTTTCACTTCCTCAGTAACTTTAGCCTTCTTGACCAAGATCAGAATTTCTCTCTCCCCTCCTGAGCAATCAACATCCGCAGCTCATCTCTCACTCCATCCTCAAATCTGACACAGCGCTCATGCTCTGTGCCCACAATACCCCGTGCATACCAACTCAGCCAAAGGAATTCTGCCTCATATTCTGATATTGTCTTATTTCCCTGAACCAAGTTCAGGAATGCCTTGTGCTGCGCATCGATGTAGCTAGCCCCAATGTATTTCCTCTGATAGGCTGCTCTAAAAAAATCCCAAGTGATGTCGTCAGCCATTGCTCCATCCCTAACCGTGAGCCACCATTGATACGACTCATCCCGGAGAGGAGATACTATACCCTTCATCTTCTCCTCAGCTGAGAAGTCTAGGTCATCCATGATGCGTTCCGTCGCCTCCAACCAATATTCTGCTGTACTAGGTGCCACGCCGGATACACCTCTGAATACCTCTGCACCATTAGCCTTGAGTCGCTCGGACACAGATTTCTGAGCTCCTGCTCTGACACCTGCACTCGCAACCCTTTCTAGCACCCGCAGCATTGCCTGTGACACTGCATCATCACCGCCCATCTAATCCTGAAATTTCGCGCCCACAGCTGGCTGCGATGGTACCTCGTTTTCTGACCCATGTCCAGACCCTACCAGTTCCGACACTGTCATCCTACCCCTACCTCGTCTACGTGTGTTACGTCCACGTCCACGTGCACTCATGATTACTGTACGAATTGATCTGACTACAAGTTTTATGCATTAGATTTTATTCCACTGTTTATTAAAGCACAATCTTATGAAAAGTTTAATATAGAAATTGTTTCCCGAGTTCATACCATCCTACAATTCAAGTCTTTAAAGTATTATCCACTACTATCCAGTCATGCTAACATTATCACAATCATATCATCAATAAGCAACAATTTGGGGTACTTACCGGGGCGGATCGGTGCCGGAGACTCAGTGCCATGCTTTCCCAACCATACTTTTTCTCATAAAGCCCTTTCCACAATCATTTTTAAAATATTTTTGGGCCTCGGGCCCACAGCTGAGCTTTTGAACTTGGCTCTGATACCAAAATTGTAACACCCCAAACCCAGTCAACACACACGACCAGATCTGGCATGTTACAGAGTAAAAACGTTTTGAATTAAATCAATTTGGCAGTTTATTTCTACCGAAAACATGAGTTAAAAAGAAACTCGTGTAGAGTACTGTTGAAATCGTTTTAGTGTTACTTTAAAACCCGAACAAATCTCTTTTTGTTGGAAAATCCATTTGTTGTTTCGAGTTTTGGAAAACCTTTCGATACCTATCAGAATCCGAGTGGGTTGAGCATAGTCAAGTTAAAAACATTTGTCATGGAAAATTCAAGTTTGAAGATCATCTAAGCTACCTTTGTTAACATCTTGTGATTGTTGTTACCAGATGGTAACGTTTAAAAATCCCGATATAGAGTATAGTTTTGAAAACATCGATTGAAATCCCAGTTACTTAAGCAAATCAAGTTATTAATCACATGCATAGGATAATTAAAATAAAATCGAGTAATTAAAAACCCAAAATAATACTTAGCGGCCTTATTACAAATCAAAACCAAATTTTAGGAAATAATAACCAAAATCAAAGTATAAAACAGAACCCGAAAATAAGTTGCATGGCCACCTTGAGTCCTCCCCGGCTCCAAAATCCGCGATCTATGCCTCATTTGCAAAATATAAGGGAAGGGGTGAGTCATCGAGGCTCAGTTTATAAATCCCCCAACCCGATAGTACAAACACTTACACAAATCATGAGTAAAACATGCAGATCATGCAATCCACCTAACCATTCGAGCTCTTTTATCTACCTCGTGTGGTCAAAACCACTGGTGACCGAAGTCACAATACATATAAGTATGGTCAAAACCACTGGTGACCGTAGTCACAAATCGAGTGATGGGGCCAACCCATCGTGTGGTCAAAACCACTGATGACAATCCCGTAAATCAACATGTGGGGCCAACCCACTGTGGTACCAAACCACTGGGACGAGTCACAATATCCATATGTGGTCAAAACCATTGGTGGTCAAAACCACTGGGACTTAGTCACAAATAATAATATCAAAGACGGGGCCAACCCATCGTGTGGTCAAAACCACTGGTGACAGTCCAAATCATTCCTCCTTCTCTCAACAATCCCACCATCATGTCCATATCAATCGTGGCATAATAACATATAATCATGCAAATAACTCATGGCATAGCATTAAACAGTGACATGATAGCATATATCAAGATCCATGTAACAGGGGACTTACCCGGCGTCCACGCTCATGCCCACAAGGCATAACCACCGGTTTCAATGGCTATTAACAGTAACACAATAAACATATCACACTAACGAAGTGTGTAAGCGTTACACACCTGACTATTCGTAGATCTAAGTGAAATCCCAAAACTAACGAGATCCCGAATGTTTGCTCTCACCCTTCCTACAATCGGTCAACACTACACTTTTAAAAATATAGCCATTCGGCTTAATCGCAAAATCCCGAAGATATGTCGCATGAAGGTAGCACCTTACCTTAATGCCGATTTGGTTTCCAACCAAATCCCGAAGCTATGTGATGCACCTCCCTTGCAATCGACCAAGCACTAGCACACAAAAATGATTAGCCTTCGGCTTTTGAACGAATAAGAAATGGATCCAAACGCTAGAACCCTTACCTAGATCGACAATCAAATCTCGAAGACCCACTGTATTCGGCTACCAAGCACCAACGTTTGGCACCCCTAAGTGATGTTAGGGGTTTCGGCTACCAATAAAGAACAAGAATAGAGTTTAATATATGTGAATCTATAATAAAAGGGAAGATAGAAGGGAAGTGGGTTTTCGGCATTACCCAAATCGATCAAGAAGAGAAGAAGAAGTCACTTACCAGGAGATTCGGCTATGACTCAAAAAGAAAGAGATAGATTCGGCACTTCAATGGAGACTAGATCACATGAGAAGAGAAAGAAATAAGGCCAACGATATTCGGCCAAATACTTGAAAGAAGAGAGGAGAGAACTCAACAAGATTTCGGCTTTTGAAGGTGGTAGAGATGAAGAAGAAAAGGGAATGGGAATGAAGGGATTCGGCAAAGGAGAAAGCAAGAGATTTCGGCACAGGGAGATTTGAAAGAAAGAAAAGATGAAGTGGAAAGAGTTACTTTCGGCTTTGAGCAAAATAGGAAGAAAAGAAGTGAACTAAGATGGATTCGGCTAGGTAGGCTAACAATGAGTGAACCGAAAAGAAAAGAAAAGGAGAGAATTGAGTTTCGGCTCTTCAAAGGGAGTTGCAAAATTGGTTCGGCCAAATGCCTAAGTTGCCAAAAGAAAAAAAACAAGATGAGGAGAAAAGCAAGACGGGTTTCGGTTGTGACACTAAACAAAAATAAAGAAGCCTTCTAAGCTAGCCGACTCTAGCTAGCTCCCATAGCACATTCGGCCACCCTCCAAAGAACTCAAAACCGATTGCTCTTGCCCCAAACACCTTCCCACATTCGGCTGAACTCTCCCCTTCTCAAACTCCTCCTTTTTCTCCACGAAATCCTCTCTTCCACTCATTCAAACTCGTTTGAATGAGTCCACCAGCTAAAATCTCTCTTCTCCACATATTTTAAATCTGTTAACTTGATCCATATCTTCCCAACAGAGTCCTACCTGAGTACTCCACCTTCCCTCCTTTGGCTTGAAAAATAATAAGCAGGAAGGGATTTCTGCAGCTCGAACCCAAGCTCTCCTTCCCTGCATGTGGCGTCACCCTCCTGGCACCTTAGTGGCACCTCCCTTGCCACTCTGCCACTAGGTTCTTTGTATCATAACCCTCTAATAATTTCTTTTAACCCCTAACTCCCTTAGCTCCCTCTTCCTAAGCACTAAAACAAAAATTTTAGCCATGACTCAGGTCTAACCCGAGGTCATGCCTAGACCCCAAGACATGCTAAACTAGCACAGTAGGCATATCATCACATGCAAACACATACAAAATGCAGAGACCCCAATTTAAGGATGTTACAGTGCATGTCGGAGGGCAGGTGAAGGTAGATTCATCGGATGCACACAATTATTGTTGGTTTGGTTCCATGGTCATTTCTGGAAGGTTGACAAAGTTTCATACTATAACACCCCTTACTCGAGACTGTTACCAGAGTCGAGCACGAGGCATTACTAGACTTAACTATTATTTCGGGGCATAAAAAAATTGAAAACTGTCCATCTGCGTCATGTTGACTAAATTGACTATAACTTGAGTTACGAAACTCGAAATTTAGATCCGTAATTTTTTTTTAAAACTAGACTCATTTATTTTCTTACTATAATTTTTCCAAAATTTTTCACAAAGCCGATTAGTACAGTTTATTCATTAAAATTTCCCCTGTTTCACTGACCAACAGTTCTGAACTCTCTTAACCTAAATTCAAATATCTCATTGTACAGTTTTCATATGTTGTTCCCACTTGTTTCTATTGAAATTCGGCTAACTAAGGAATTTATACATATAAAGTTTAACTCATAATTCATTTTGTACAATTTTTAATGATTTTCTAAAATCAAAACAGAAGACTTCAAATACCATCTTGACCCTATCTCATTAAAATTCAAATATCACAGAATATAAAACTTACCTACTCTGTTTATTTCATATAAAAATAGACAAAATAAGATTTAATTATATATCTTATTCACTTTCTAATTCCATTTCTCCTATTTTTGGTGATTTTTCAAAATCACGTCACTACTACTAACCAAAAACTGTTTCATTGCAAAATATGGTTAACTAGCTTATAACATCTTTACTCCCTTTCATTTAAACTATATACATTAACCATACTTATATATATACCAAAAACCAAATCAACCAAAACCACAACCAAACATAATCATCAAGCCAAAATATAAATTCCAAGATTAACAAGATGGACAAGCCATGTTCGCATGGCTTACACAAATATATATAACTTCAAAACCAGCAATATCAAAACTAGTCTATACATGCCGCGTAACCAAATCTCTAAGCATTTATTTACCGAAGCGAAAATTGGATAGTGTGATGAGATCTCCTTCAACTTCCAATCCGAGCAAGCCTTTGAAACTCTATAAACATAGGAAAATTACACAAAGTAAGCTTTGAAAACTTTGTAAGCCATAAGCAAATAATTCACTATAGAAACATGTATAATTCAATTCAAATCGGCCAAAATTTAGTTAATCACATACACATATACAATCACTTTTCTCATACAATCCATGTTCCTCGTTAAGTAACTCCACTTACCTTATTTTTTATTCAACAAATAAACCTCATACATTCCTGAATCATTTAACTCAAATACACAGTCAGTCACCAATTCATTCATGGAAATATCATAATCATGCATATATTTCTTCTCATAATTTATATCTAATTCACTTACTCATAATTCACTTACTCATAATTTATATCACCTTTCGTAGCTTCAATACTTACCAAAACTAGGTCTTTGAATTGAAAATTTACTCTTGTCCGTAATACTCGTTGACCGCTTTTGCACACTTAGTGCTCGGTAATTCAATTCGCACACTTAGTGCATAGTGACCGATTTCTCACACTTAGTGCTCGGTATTTTAAATTTGCACACTTAGTGCATAATGACCGATTTCGCACACTTAGTGCTTGGTATTTTAAATTCGCACACTTAGTGCATAATGACCGATTTCGCACACTTAGTGCTCGGTAATTCAATTCGCACACTTAGTGCCTTTCTCAATCCTATTACACATTTATATATCCAATCTCATTAAAATTAAACCTGCACTATAAATATACGAATTAGCTAAAATCAATCTCAATAATCAACATCCCATTCGGGTGTACCAACGGCACATATACATATCTCACATTCGGCTATACTATGCACATATATATAGTTATCACAATCAGCTATTCAATAATATTTATACATACTTCCATTAAATTCACATGTACCACTATAAGAAAAATTCAACTCAATTGCTTAAAACTTACTTATTAGATCAAATACACACGATTCATTATTCCATCACATATGGCTGAATATACTAGTTCAATGCATTATCTTATATATAACCGAACATCCAAAGTTAATTAAACTATCACATGTACTCATATATTCGAATTTAATATAATATCACATATAACCACTTATATACAAATTCAATTCATCATCATATATACGCATACCTTTATGGCCGAACATATAAGGTTAATTAAATCAACTTACTTAGTCAATTTCCACATCCATATGAAGTCTTATAGACATAGACTTGAAAATAAATCACCGGTATTAAACCTGCTAGGCGTAAGCCTGAATCACACAATGGCACTAGGCCTACTAGACCCAAGGTCTGAAATTTATTCACCGGCAATAAGCCTGCTATGCAGGAAGCCCGATTTAAGTTCACCAGCTCAAAGCTTGCTAGGCCCAAATGCCCGAAATATCACAAATACATAATCGATTTAAGGACATAAATCACATATACTAAGTCATAAGCTTTCATCAAAAATTTATACTATCTTTCATATATCTAAACTTACTCAAGTAGTTCCTTGAACATATCAAATATCATCCCTCACATTCGGAAATAGCAAATATAATTATAAACATTTCAATTCAGCATGAATAATTTACATTTAATTAAAATTAAGAACAACCATTTGCTTATAGACTTACCTCGGATATCGGCGAACGTAAAATCAACTATTCGGCTATTTTTGTCTTCCCCCGATTCAAATCTAACTTTCTCTTTTCTTGATCTAATTTGATATAAATGAAACTTATTTAATCAATATTCAATTAAATTCACTCAAAAACACATGAATAAGTAATTTGCACTTTTACCCCATACATTTTATATTTTCACGATTTAGTCACTGTTGCACAAAACACAAAACATTCAAAATTTGCTACTTTATGCTTTAGCCGAATGTTCCTTACACTCATACAAGTCCATACATTTCATTCATTTTGCATTTTGGTCCCTTCAAAAATTTAATTTTGCAATTTAGTCCTAATTACTCAATTTCATCAAAAATCTCATTACAAAACATGTTAATCTAAAGCATATATTTTATATTTCATGAAGTCACAACAAAAATCACAACTAATCGTCAATAACATATCTCCAAATCTTCATCAAATTCTAAAATTAGGGTATGGCTTGATAGTATACTAAGCAACGATCTCAAAAACGTAAAAATTATCAAAAACCTAACAAAATCACTTAGCCAATTAGACCTCCAAAGTTCCGAACCTTAGGTAACTTTTCTTCTTTTATTTCTCTCTTAGTTTCAGCAATGGAAAAAAAATGAACATGCAAGCTCTTTTTTTCATGTTTTATTTAATATATTAACTTTATAATACTTTACTTATTATTATAACTTTTATGTTTAATATATAAAAAAACAAAAAAACAAAAACCACATAATGTAACATTAGTGCCGTCCATCCAATAATTAAAGGGAAATATTGCAACATAAAACCCTCATATTAAAAGAACAACCATTATTCAGCCCATTTGAATTTAACCACTAATTTTTCATTTTATGCGATTAAGCCTTTTTTATTTAATTAAGCACACAAACAATCAAATTTTCATACGAAACTTTCACACATGCTAATTCACATATAATTAACACGAAAAATAATATTTAAATATTTTTCTAACTCGAATTCGTGGTCCTAAAACCATCGTTTCGATTAGGGTCAAAATCAGACTGTTACAACTCTCCCCCTTAGGGATTTTCGTCCTCAAAAATCTTACCAGAAATTAGATTAAGGATTTGCTTCCACACAATACATTTCAAATTTACACATAGCTTCGGATTTCAAATCTCTTTAATCTCACAATTGAAATTCTGATCTGACTTTCGCTGTACATCATCTCTAGCTGAGACTGCTTATAACTGTATTAAATTGTTTTCATTTTCTGCTCAATTTCTTTGACGATATTAATCCCATGGATCATTTTCTCACAAAACTCGATCCTGTAATAACAGAGTTTGGTAACTGCTTATAATAGCAACAGTCTTTCTTAGTTGCTTTGAAACTCTAAAAGACAGTGACAAATAAATATTTCGAGAGTTTGAATTGCGTTTCCTGATTTCAATGCAATCTCATACTCATAGATTACTGTAACTTTCCTCAAAATCCCAATATGAGTTTTAGATGTCAATCTGAAACAATGATAATTGGTACCATGTGTATACTTATCATCTCAGGAACAAATAACTCTATAATCAACACTTTATTTCTATAATCAACACTTTTTTTTTTATAATCAACAAAGTCAGAAATATCACAGTTCACACTCATTCATCAATATCATATCTCGGAATGTCATGCATCATGTTACTCTTGTACGATCAAACTAACTGACACTGTAAGCCACCTATAACAATGGTTATACAGTCTCAGAGCTTCTCGATATAGACACTTTATCCCGAAGCAACAAATAATCATTGATTCCACATTTGAAATTCTGAATCAGAAATCAATTTATGCTGAACCCCCTTTTTAACTTATAACTCACTGACACATTTCTAAATTTCATAACTTCACTAAATAAACATTTATTTAGCCTCTAATTCAGCTAACAACCGTTCATTACTTAATAAGATCAATCACATATTCATCGCTCAAAAAGCACACAAAAGCTTCCCATTCAAAGCATCCGAAACTATAATCATTTTCTTGGATAAGAATCACTTACAGACTCAAAAGTTTTTCGACGATTCAGGCTAACTTTGCTGTACCAAGTTCGGATCTTTCTCTGACATTAAACATTTTAAACTCTTATAGTCATCATATATATCACATAACTCTTTTCATGCATCTTTAACTATATGAAATCACAAGATATCTCTGTACACTTTTTCATTAGAACACACTTCAAACCATTCATTAACATATGACTGAAGATCATAAACTCTTTATTCAACTCAGACGAAACTACAACTGACATTTCGGTTGATAATGTCTTCGCGCAAAAGAAAGCTTCAACATTCGAACTAACTTTAATTTACCAAAACATTTCTCAGATAGAATTGTTCCAATAGATATAATTTTGTATTAAATCTTTAAGAATACAAATTCTTCTTCCATACTATCCTTCAATTCATGCATGTACGTTCAAAATTTATTTCTAGTTCGTAGTTCAATCAAATAATTCAGATCATACTAAACCACTGAATTGGTCTTTTCGAAGAAATCTTTTCTTCTCGTTAAAAGGATAACCCTAGACATATCATTATACAGATTTATCTTAATCTTCTATCATTTTCACTTTTAATAATGTCGAACCTTCACGAGAACTAGAAAAGAGTTTATAATGAAGATGTCTCTTATATTAATCATCGAAACTTTGAATTCTACTGAAATCACCTTAACCAAATAGAAATCATTGGGCCTTACTAGGAATGATGTCTCAACCCTATAATAAATATTATCCCGACTGTTAAGGAAGCATTTGAACACAGAAAAGAATCAAATATGATTTTAGTAGCAACCATTGCAGAGACACAACTTCTATAACTCTGAGGACGGTACCACTGCACTCTCACATTTCAAGCCAGAAGTTATAATCATAATAAACATAGTCATCTCTCTCATATAGAGATCTCTTGCAGATAATCACATGGAATCATAAGAAAACTGAAATAATGAAATTTCAACATATGGAGCTATACAGGATATCTGAAAATTACAACCCGTATAGAATGATATCAATTCCGATGCTATCCCAGAAAATGTCTGGGAAGAACAATGTCACTCATAAATATTGAAATCCCCAGTAACCGAAGCAATATATTCTTCACGTATATTCAACAGAACAATAACCAGTAGAAACAGAATATTAATTTCATACAGATTTTACCGTCGACTTTTATATCCACATAATGGAATAAATTATCAGAGAAAGACATAACAATGTCGAACATAACCCAAACAGATCAACGATGCTTTCGTCTATTAATATGTTTAGCTAATGTTCTCATACGATAAGACTTCCTTTTTGAAATTAAACAGTCACATATACTTCTGAGGAAAAATGTACACATAGAATGCCTAAAAGGAATCATAGTAACTACCCGATTATAACCATTGCATTCAACCATTAATACGATTCAATCATTATTCATCTGTCTAATTCTGTCATCAGAAATTTTCACATTATCCCTTCACTAACAGAAATCAATATAGAAAAGCTTTCAGTTAATACTTTCTTTAAATAACATACCTGGGTAGGTCATTTAATCGGAGTTAACTTCTTCTATAATAGTGACTTTGCATAATCTGAATAGTCTTCAGAACTATCCAATATCTCTTTTAGTACTGTCTTCATTTGCTGATTTGTTCTCTTTTTTGACCACATTACTAATCTTTCAAACACGGACTTCTGTAACTCCACACTCATGAACTTTTTCAATCCAAATCTTACAGATTTCATTATAACATTTTTACTGATAAGGGGGTAAGGGTAGTAACGCCTCAAATTTAATTCGCACATAAATGCACATAACACATACTATCACATATAGCCAGTTTATATCTAATTTCACATTCTCAAAATATTTAATAAACATTTGCTTATAATCACTTTTGTCCTTAGCACATATTTCATAAGCCAAATCAAATCACTAATTCACAATCGAAATTCCCATATAGCATCATAACTCAAATGTCATAACTCATATGCTCATATAATTATAACATTTATCAATAACAAAAAGGTCATACACTTTGATTCATACATTTACGAGTGTCAACTCATCACCAATATATTTTCACTCAAACATTTGAGTACACATTCCATACTATCGGTATTTAGCTCGGTTGGAAAGCATATCTGTCTAATTAAAACAATTTTCGTCAGAGTCGAGAGATATCACACTATCGTAGGTTAAATATGGCATGTATAGCTAGACTCACATACACTATGGTAGTCCTAGAATCGACTAAACCATAGCTATGATACCAACCAAATGTAACACCCCTTACTCGAGACCGTTACCGGAGTCAAGCACGAGGCATTACTAGACTTAACTACTAATTCGGGGCATAAAAAAAATTGAAAACTGTCCATCTGCGTCATGTTGACTAAATTAACTATAACTCGAGTTACGAAACTCGAAATTTAGATTCGTAAATTTTTCTTAAAACTGGACTTATGTATTTTCTTACTATAATTTTTCCAGAATTTTTCCAATAGCCGATTAGTACAGTTTATTCATTAAAGTTTCCCCTGTTTCACTAACCAATGGTTCTGACCTCTCTTAACCTAAATTCAAATATCTCATTGTACAGTTTTCACATATTGTTCCCACTTGTTTCTATTGAAATTAGACTCACTAAGGAATTTATACATATAAATTATAACTCATAATTCATTTTTTACAATTTTTAATGATTTTCTAAAGTCAAAACATAAGACTTCAAATACCATCTTGACCCTATCTCATTAAAATTCAAATATCACAGAAGATAAAACTCCTTTGCCTACTCTGTTTATTTCATATAAAAATAGACACAATAAGCTTTAATTATATATCTTATTCACTTTCTAATTCATTTATCCTATTTTTGGTGATTTTTCAAAATCACGTAACTACTGCTAACCAAAAACTGTTTCATTGCAAAATATGGTTAACTAGCTTATAACATCTTTACCCCCTTTCATTTAAACTCTATACATTAACCATACTTATTTATATACCAAAAACCAAATCAACCAAAACCACAACCAAACATAATCATCAAGCCCAAATGTAAATTCCAATATTAAAAAGATGGACAAGACATTTTCGCATGTCTTATACAAATATATATAACTTCAAAACCAGCAATATCAAAACTAGTCTATACATGCCACGTAACCAAATCTTCAAGCATTTATTTACCGAAGCGAAAATTGGATAGTGTGATGAGATCTCCTTCAACTTCCACCCCGAGCAAGCCTTCGAAACTCTATAAACATAGGAAAATTACACAAAGTAAGCTTTGAAAACTTAGTAAGCCATAAGCAAATAATTCACTATAGAAACATGTATAATTCAATTCAAATAGGCCAAAATTTAGTTAATCACATACACATATACAATCACTTTTCTCATACAATCCATGTTCCTCATTAAGTAACTTCACTTATCTTATTTTTCATTCAACAAATAAACCTCATACATACCTGAATCATTTAACTCAAATACATAGTCAATCACCAATTCATTCATGGAAATATCATAATCATGCATATATTCCTTCTCATAATTTATATCTAATTCACTTACTCATAATTTATATCACAATTCGTAGCTTTAATGCTTACCAAAATTAGGTCTTTGAATTGAAAAATTACTCGTGTCCTTAATACTCGTTGACCGATTTCGCACACTTAGTGCTTGGTAATTCAATTCGCACACTTAGTGCATAAGGACCGATTTCGCACACTTAGTGCTCGGTATTTTAAATTCGCACACTTAGTGCATAATGACCGATTTCACACACTTAGTGCCTTTCTCAATCCTGTTACACATTTATATATCCAATCTCATAAAAATTAAACCTCCACTATAAATATACGAATTAGCTAAAATCAATCTCAATAATCAACATCCCATTCGGGTGTACCAACGGCACATATACATATCTCACATTCGGCTATACTATGCACATATATATAGTTATCACAATCAGCTATATCAATAATATTTATACATACTTCCATTAAATTCACATGTACCACTATAAGAAAAATCCAATTCAACTCAATTGCTTAAAACTTACTTATTATATCAAATACACACGATTCATTATTCCATCACATATGGCCGAATATACTAGTTTAATACATTATCTTATATATAACCAAACATCCAAAGTTAATTAAATTATCACATGTACTCATATATTCGAATTTAATATAATATCACATATAACCACTTATATACAAATTCAATTCATCATCATATATACACATACCTTTATGGCCGAACATATGAGGTTAACTAAATCAACTTGCTTATTCAATTTCCACATCCATATGAAGTCTTATAGACATAGACTTGAAAATAAATCGCCGGTATTAAACCTGCTAGGCGTAAGCCTAAATCACACACCGGCACTAGGCCTACTACACCCAAGGTCTGAAATTTGTTCACCGGCAATAAGCCTGCTAGGCACGAAGCTCGATTTAAGTTCACCAGCTCAAAGCTTGCTAGGCCCAAATGCCCAAAACATCACAAATTCATATTCGATTTAAGGACATAAATCACATATACTAAGTCATAAGCTTTCATTAAAAATTTATACTATCTTTCATATATCTAAACTTACTCAAGTAGTTCCTTGAACATATCAAATACCATCCCTCACATTCGGAAATAGCAAATATAATTATAAACATTTCAACTCAGCATGAATAATTTACATTTAATTAAAATTAAGAACAACCATTTGCTTATAGACTTACCTCGGGTATCGACGAACGTAAAATCAACTTTTCGGCTATTTTTGTCTTTCCCCGATTCAAATCTGACTTTCTCTTTTCTTGATCTAATTTGATATAAATGAAACTTATTTAATCAATATTCAATTAAATTCACTCAAAAACACATGAATAAGTAATTTGCACTTTTACCCCATACATTTTACATTTTCATGATTTAGTCCCTGTTGCACAAAACACAAAACATTCAAAATTTGGCTACTTTATGCTTTAGCCGAATGTTCCTTACACTCATACAAGTCCATACATTTCATTAATTTTGCATTTTAGTCCCTTCAAAAATTTAATTTTGCAATTTAGTCCTAATTACTCAATTTCATCAAAAATCTCATTACAAAACATGTTAATCTAAAGCATATATTTTATATTTCATCAACTAACAACAAAAATCACAACTAATCATCAATAACATATGTCAAAATCTTCATCAAATTCTAAAATTAGGGTATGGGCTTGATAGTATACTAAGCAATGATCTCAAAAATGTAAAAATTATCGAAAACCGAACAAAATCAATTACCTAATTTGATCTCCAAAGTGCCGAACCCTTAGGTAACTTTTCTTCTTTTATTTCTCTCTTAGTTTCGGCAATAGAAAAAAATGAACATGCAAGCTCTTTTTTTCAGGTTTTATTTAATATATTAACTTTATAATACTTTACTTATTATTAAAACTTTTATGTTTAATATATAAAAAAAATCAAAAACCACATAATGTATCCTTAGTGCCGTCCATTAAATAATTAAAGGGAAATATTGCAACATAAAACCCTCATATTAAAAGAACAACCATTATTCAGCCCCTTTGAATTTAACTACTAATTTTTCATTTTATGCGATTAAGCCCTTTTTATTTAATTAAGCACACAAACAATCAAATTTTCATACGAAACTTTCACACATGCTAATTCACATATAATTGACACAGAAAATAATATTTAAATATTTTTCTAACTCGGATTCGTGGTCCTGAAATCATCGTTCCAATTAGGGTCAAAATCGGAGTGTTACTCATACCGGTATTCTCCAAGGATTATTCCCCATTGAAGGAAGTAGCAGCTACACCAATGATGGACGACATATCGGAAGAAAGGTGGATGATGATTTTTGGAAACCTTCAGGAGGAAGATATTGAGTGGAGAGCCCCTTGGATGGTTCCTAACGAAATCCTCTATCGTTGTGGGAATTTTGACTAGGTACCTCTGCCTGGAATTTGGGGAGTCGTTGGATATGCCTCTTCGCTCGTGTTTAGGCATTACATAACAAAGCAGTTTATACCGGTGACACACGGGCTAGCTCGGTATGAATTTTCGTATAAGGGGGATAATTATAAGAAGAAGGTTCGAGAGATTTCTATTACTTGGAATCAGACTCGCCGAATGAAAAAAGTTGCTGTAGGTCCAATGACGACTCTTGAATATGATGCGTGGCGGAGGAGAAGAATCAATGATAATATCCCTAAATCGAGACAAGATGGTGCTCGACCGATGGAGGAATACTTGCAAATAATCCCTTCCGAGTTGAAAATCATAAAACAGGACTTCGAAAATAGAAATTCGAAGTTAGGAAAAAAGATAGAACAACTGGAGGAAGAAAAAATGCATTTGAGGTTAGGTATTGATATCTAGAAATTAGAGGCTGAGAAACTAAGAAAAGGGAAGAGGAAAGCCGAGGAAGATGTGGACAGTTTGAAGATGGAGTACAAAAAGTTGCATTCTTTGACGAGAACTGTTGGGTTGGGTAAAACCTCAGAACAATGGCGTCAAGAAATTCAAGAAGAGAAGGTTAGGGTCGATCAGTGGAAGAAGATTTTTTATGATGCTCAAGCACGAGAGGATACTCTAAAAAAGACTGTGTTTGAGAGCCAAAGCGAAAAGAAGATGTTAAGAGCTCAAGTAGCAGAACTAGAGAAGGCATTGTATCGAAGCCGCAACTTTGCGGTGAAGCTGGAAACAAGCCTAAACAAGAGTGAAGATTTGAAAGAAAATGTAGGAAATCTCGAAACGACGCTGCAAAATAGTGAACTCCAAGTGCAACTATTAGAGGCAGATAACGAGTGATGGGAAGAATAGTTTCAACAATCTCAAGACTAGGTCAGAGAGAGAGATTACGTCATGGGTGAAGCTATGGCTCAGATACGAGAAGTGGCTGATCATTTACAAGCTTTAGCGATTCAGGCTGATGTGTTAAGTGTGAATATGAGCTAGAGCCGGACCGGTGTCGAGAGTTAGCTTGGATTCTTAAGAAAGTTAAAGCTTTGAGCATAAGGGCTAGGCCATATATGTGATTTTGTTTTATGTAAATGATTTGTGTTTTCTTATAAAGTTATTCCAAAAGAAATTGAACCAAAATCGACACCTCTTATTTGTGCATTCATACTATGCATTTACATTACATCGCATCATATGCATTAAATGTCATAAAAGAACTTTATTAACTAGAGATCATATTATAGTTACCTTGGAACATCACTACTACACTCGAAGAAAAACGAAAGCCATGGATCAGAGGTTAAAAAAGTTAGAATAGATGCAGAAAGAGATGTAGGACCAATTGCAAACTCAGATGCAAGAACAGTTGGCTAAGATCCAACAGGATATGAGGGATCAAATGCTAGAATCCCAGAGAAACATGATGAGCCAGATAACACAGTTGTTGGCTGGAGGGCCTGGTAAAGGAAAGAGCCCTATGGTCGATACCAGAGACGATAATGAAGACTCTGCTTATCCTCTAGGTTTTGCCCCGGTAAATATCAAGAGTGTCTGTTAATATCAAGCCCTAGTATCAATCTCGTACCTCAGCACCAGTAAACTTCCCAACAGGCTCGAGCTCTAACCCTGGAGATAATTTGGAAAAACCAATGGTCCTTGACTTCGATGATGCAGTAGAAGGGGAAAAAGTAAGGGCGGAGCTCCCAAAATAGTTCGAAGATCGATGTAAATGGTTGGAGGAGAAGTTCAAAGTATTGGAAAGTGCTGATTACCAATGCGAAGTGGATGCTAAGAAGTTGAGTCTGGTCTCAGATCTGGTATTCCCTTCAAATTTCAAGATGCTAGAGTTTGAAAAATACAACGGAACCAGCTGCCCTGAGGCCTATATTACAATGTTCTGTCGAAGAATGACAGGACATGTCAGCAACGACCAGTTGTTGATTCACTATTTCCAGGATAGTTTGACTAGGGCCGCGGCCAAATGGTACAATCAGTTGAGTCATACTCAAGTCAAATCATGGAAGGAATTAGCACAGACCTTCATGAAGCATTATGGCCATGTGACAGATATAGCACCTGACAGGATCACGTTACAAAACATGGAGAAAAAGTCGGGCGAAAGTTTCAGGAAATATGCCCAGAGGTGGAGGGAAGTCGCTACACAAGTCCAACCACCACTACTGGAAAAAGAAACAACCATGCTCTTCATTAATACCTTGAAAGCACCTTTTATCAATCAAATGTTAGGGAGCGCAACTAAGTGTTTCGCAGACATAGTGATGTCTGGTGAAATGATAGAGAATGCGATAAGGTGTGGAAAAATAGAGGCTGGAGAAAGCACGAGAAGATCAGCTCCGAAGAAAAGAGAAAATAAAATAAGTAATGTAAGCTCGGGTTATTCAAAACCCATTACTGTCAATCATCTGAGAGCGGTAGCCACGGGCCAGTAGGCCTCACCAAGGCAGGAGCCCAACATGAAGCAGAATACCGAGAAGTTCCAGTTTACCCCTATACCAATTACGTATAGGGAGTTGTATAAAAGTTTGTTTGATGCACATGTTGTAGCCCCTTTCTACTTGAAACTGTTGCAACCCCCATATCCTAAGTGGTATGACACAAAGGCTCAGTGTGAATACCATGTGGGAATCGGAGGACATTCGATAGAAAACTACACCTCATTCAAAATGCTAGTCGGAAGGCTTATTAAGGCGGGAGTTGTAAAATTCGACGACGCACCTGGTGTGAGAAATCTGTTACCCAGTCATACGAATAATGGGGTAAACGTGATAGTTGAGAATATGGGGAGGAGAATTAAACTAAATGTTGTTGAAGTAAGAACCCCATTGAGGGAGGTTTAGAAGGAAATGCAGGAAAGAGGGTTAGTCCCGCAAGGGTTAGGGAGCAAATCCCAAGATGCGAGGAACTACTGTGAGTTCCACAATAAGGAGGACCATGAGATCCAACGATGTAGCAAATTCAGAGCCCTAGTGCAAGGGTTAATGGATAACAAAGAGCTGGAGTTTTTTGACTCTACTGAAGGAGAAGATGTGTGCACCGTAGAATGAGGGTCAGTAGAGAAGGTCTTTGAGGTCAATCACCCAATGGTGATCATCATGTGATCGAGAATCAATGAAGCAGGAGCGAGAGTGGCACCTAGAGTTGTAATTCAGAAACCCATGGCTTTTCCTTATAATGATAGCAAGAGGGTACCTTGGGATTATAATTGCAGCGTGACAGTTTCGAGAAAGGAGAGTTCGGCCAGCACACCAAACACAGAAGCCGAACCCATAAAAAGAAAATCCTTTATGACCAGAAAAGGAGAAGAAAAGTCAGAGCCATTGGTTAATGAACCAGTAATGGAAAATAAAGCTAAAGAGTTTTTGAAGTTCCTAAAACACCATGGGTATAGTGTTGTGGAACAATTACACAAGCAGCCAGCACGCATATCGGTACTGGCTTTACTCTTAAACTCAAAGGTGCACTGTAGCGCGCTAATAAAGCTATTGAAGGAAACCTATGTCGCAGATGACATTTCGGTAAACAAGCTAGACCGCCTCATTAGCAACATAAGCGCCAACAACTTCATCTCTTTCAGTGACGATAAAATACCACCAGGGGGCATTGGATCCACCAAAGCTTTGCACATCACCACCCGCTATAAAGGGTATACATTACCGGGGGTACTAATCGACAATGGTTCGGTATTAAAAATTTTACCTCTGTCCACGTTGAATAGATTGCCTGTAGACAGCTCTCATATGAAAACATGCCAAAACATAGTGAGAGCATTTGATGGTACCGAAAGAAAAGTAATGGGAAGGATAGAGATACCTCTTCTGATTGGGCCAAATACATACGAGGTAAACTTCCTAGTGATGGACATTAAGCCTTCCTATAATTGTCTGTTGGGGAGGCCATGGATTCATTCGGCAGGGGCAGTACCATCATCGTTGCATCAGAAGTTAAAGTTGGTGATAGAGGGCTGATTAATAATGATAAACGCAGAGGAGGACATTATCGCATCCGTTGCCAGTGATATGCCATACGTAGAGAGTGATAGCGAAGCAATTGAATGTTCTTTTCGGTCATTAGAACTTGTGAATGCCACTTTCACCACTGAGGGAAGCAAGATCCCCGTGCCCAAAATCTCCGAAGCAACAGAGATGGGCCTACAGTTAACAATGGGAAAAGGAGTATTACCTGGAAGAGGACTTGGGAAATACCTCCATGGACGGGTCAAAGTACCGGTCTTGGCTAGCAAATGGGATCATTTTGGCTTAGGGTATAAGCTAGACGCCAAGCAGAGGAAGAAAGAGCTGGAGAGGAGACAAGAGAGACGAAGGGCATGATTGGATGGGTCAGAGATCAAGTAGGAGCTAATGACCTTTCCCCATATATCCAATACATTCGTGTCAGAAGGAGTTATCCATCTGGGACCGGAGAACACGTATGAAGAAACGGCTGAAGATACGATAAAAATTTTGAGCATCAACACCGTATTTGAAGAGGGACTGAAGGAAGGAAACTTAGCGGGCATTCGCCCCTATGGGCTTGGAAGTGTTTTGAACAACTGGACTGTAGAAGAACTTCCTGTGGTTTTTAGAGCAAATACAGAGTAATGTTCAAAACACGCTTATTGTTTTCTAGCCTAGGAACAATAAGAATCTACTGTGAAATAGGCCCATGTTCAAAACGAATTTATTTCAATAAAATGCATAGAACAATTATTCTTTTATTCCTTTTCATTCCATTCATAATCATACCATACAAATAAGTTATTCTTAGATTCATTGGTTTCTTTGCGTATTCTTTCATACCTACCATAGGTCCCTAGATATCGATGTCATGGGCAACGCTACTATGAACCCAGAACTCCCTTGTGAACGAGACATGTGCTTAGAGGGATCTCAGGATTTTACAGATGACGGAGATTGTAATTTATCCCTGGATTTGTTAAGGATGGTAGAGCGGGAAAAGAAGCTGATTCTAACTCACAAAGAGACAATTGAGAATGTGATTTTGGAAGAAGGGAAAGAGGTGAAAATTGGCACTTACATAAATGAGGAAACAAGGTAGGATCTCTTTAAACTTCTTCAGGAGTTCAAAGATGTCTTCGCATGGTCATATCAAGACATGCCTGGGTTGAGCGCTGATATTGCAGTACATCGTGTCCCCGTAAAAAGAAAATGCAAGCCGGTTCAACAAAAGTTCCAAAGGATGAGACCTGATGTTGCAGTAAAAATAAGAGAAGAGGTCAAGAAGCAATTTGATGCTGGGTTCTTACAAGTGGTGAATTACTCAAAATGGGTAGCCAATGTCGTCCCTGTCCCTAAGAAAGATGGAAAAGTACAGATATGTGTAGATTACAGAGACTTAAACAAGGCCAGCCCAAACGACAACTTTCCACTACCTCACATCGACACTTTGGTGGATAACACAGCAGGTTATTCATTGTTCTCCTTCATGAATGGTTTCTTTAGATACAATCAGATAAAGATGCATCCTGAAGACATGGAAAAGACCACATTCATAACCTTGTGGGGAAATTTTTGTTACAAGATGATGCCATTCGGATTAAAAAATACGGGAGCAACATACCAAAGAGCCATGGTAACCTTATTTCACGACATGACGCACAAGGAGATCGAGGTCTACGTCGACGACATGATCGTGAAATCCCGAACGAAAAAGGAGCACGTACAGATTTTGAGGAAACTGTTCTTGAGGTTGAAGAAATATCAGCTAAAGCTCAATCCAACCAAATGTACTTTCGGGGCTAGGTTAGGAAAACTGCTTGGTTTCGTAGTCAGTGAAAAGAGAATTGAGGTCGACCCGGATCAAGGCTGTACAAGAATTGCCTTCACCTTACACTCAAAAGGAAATTCGAGGTTTTCTAAGAAGACTAAATTATATTGCCCGGTTCATTTTGCAATTGAATGAGAAATGTGACTCCATGTTTTGTCTTCTTAAGAAACACAATCCAGGCATTTGGGACGACGAATGCTAGAAGGCTTTTGACAGAATTAAACAATACTTGTCTAATACTCCAGTCTTAATACCACCCAGTCCTAATAAACTATTGATTCTATATTTGACGGTATTCGATAATTCAATGGGATGTATGCTCGGCCAATATGACGAGACGAGAAAGAAAGAAAAGGCGATATATTACCTCAATAAGAATTTTACTGAGTGTGAAATGAGATACTCACCAGTTGAGAAATTATGTTGCGCCTTGGTTTAGACAACTCGGAGGTTAAGGCAGTACATGTTGTACCATACGACTTGGTTAATCTCGAAACTAGACCCTTTTAAGTACATGATGGAGTCAACCGCTCTGAATGGAAGAATGACCCAATGGAAAATTTTACTCTCTGAATTTGACATAGTCTATGTGAACAAGAAAGCTGTGAAGGGAAGTGCAATAACATATTCTCTAGCCAGCAGAGCTCTAGACAGTTACGAGCCCTTGAACTTTGATTTTCCTAATGAAGATCTGATGTTTATAGCGGCTACTGAGGAAGATACCCTAGAAGATCGTCCTTGGAAACTGAACTTCGATGGAGCGTTAAATGCCATTGGTAACGGAGTTGGGGCAGTCCTGACATCCCCAAATGGAGATCTCCATTCACTTGCAAGTTGGATTTTAACTGCACAAACAATATAGCAGAATACGAAGCATGTATCATGGGAATTCGAGCAGCCATAGACCGCAAAATCAATGTGCTAGAAGTATATGGAGATTCTGCGTTGGTGATTTATCAGCTCAAAGGTGAATGGGAAACGAGAGATCCTAAATTGATCAATTATCAAAGTTAGTTTTAGAGTTAATTGAGTAGTTTGATAATATCACCTTCTTTTATCTCCTGCGTGATGAAAACCAGATGGCTGACGCCTTGGCTACATTAGCTTCTGTGATCAGAGTAAATGAACAGGAAGGTATGAAGCCTATCTAAATGAGTATTTGTGAGGCACCGGCTTACTGCTGTAATATCGACGAAGAGGAGGAGAGAGATGATCATCCTTGGTATCATGATATTTTGTGATATGTGAAGAGTCGTGAATACCCTGATCAAGCAACTGAAAATGATAGGAGAACATTGAGAACACTGGCCAATGACTATGTCTTAGACGGAGAGATCCTGTATAAAAAGAGGAAGGACCAGGTGCTGTTAAGATGCGTTGATGCTGTTGAGGCAAGAAAATCCTGGAAGAAGTCCATGAAGGTGTCCGCGGGAGGCATGCCAATGGGTTTACAATGGCCAGGCAAATCATGAGATTTGGGCATTACTGGTTCACGATGGAAGGAGATTGTATCCGTTACGCCAAGAAGTGCCATAACCGTCAAATTTTTGGAGACAAGATCCATGTGCCTCCTTCACCTCTTCATGTTATGACTTCTCCGTGGCCTTTCTAAATGTGGGGTATGGACGTCATTAGGCCGAATTCTTCGAAGGCTTCTAACGGACATCGATTCATTTTCTTGGTCATCGATTACTTCACCAAATAGGCAGAGGCAGCTTCATATGCCAATGTCACGAAGATGACAGTTAGCAAGTTTTTGAATAGGGAGATCATATGTCGTTATGGTATGCCGGATCGTATCTGACAACACGTTGAACTTGAACAATAGCGCGATAGCGGAAGTCTACAGTCAGTTCAAAATTAAGCACCACAACTCGTCATGATATTGCTTGAAAATGAATGTTGTAGTTGAGGCAGCTAATAAAAATATCAAGAAAATTTTGGGGAAAATGACTGAAACCTACAAGGATTGGCATGAAAAGTTACCGTTTGCCCTTTATGCCTATTGAACATCTCTTAGAACTTCTACCGGGGCAACACCTTTCTCATTGGTTTATGGGATGGAGGTAGTTTTGCCCATTGAAGTTGAAATTCCTTCTCTCTGGGTTTTATCAGAGTTGAAGTTGGATGAAGCAGAGTGGATCCAATCTTGGTATGATCAACTGAATCTAATTAAGGAAAAAAGGTTAAAAGCCATCCGTCATGGTCAAATGTACCAGAAGCGAATGATGCAAGCTTACAACAAAAAGGTTCACCCTAGAGTATTCCATGAGGGAGACTTGGTATTGAAAAAGATCTTCCCTATGCAAAAAGACTTTAGAGGAAAATGGATGCCTAATTGGGAGGGACCTTATGTTGTAAGAAAGGCCTTTTCTGGAGGAGTATTGATACTAGCTGAGATGGACGGCAAAAGTCAGTCAAACCCAGTTAATGCGGACTAAGTTAAGAAGTACTTTGCTTAAGAAGGAAAATGGGCCAAGGCGAAAACCCGCAAAGGGCACTTTGCTGAGAAATAGGGCATGCGCTAGCCATTCTATACCTGGGTTAACAATGAGGAGATATGTTACATCTTAGAGGCATTGAAAAAGTACTACAGATCTCCTAGACACATGATGAACTTAGAATGGTCTTCAAGGAGTTCATATAGAGAAGCTCAGGCTGTGATATCTAGGGGCACCAATTCCACCCTTACTCATTTTTGTACCTCAGCAAAATTTGCTTCATTTGCTCCATCCATTCTTTACAGATTTTGTCCCAAATAAATTTTAGTTTTATTCATCTCTATAATCTTTTTCAAGCATTTCATATTGAAATAATGATTAACGAACTAATAATGCTTTCATAAAAGAAGTTTTGCATATTACTTTGAAAGTCTCTAAATAATGCAAGAATCTGAAACAGGACAATTATTTAGAACTCACTAAGCTTAAAGGGCTGGGAACACTTGAAAAATAAGGGTCTAAGAAATGACTACATCCTCAGATTCTCTGTTGAAATAATAGCTGAACAAGAAGACATACGTCAGGGATATCACCTTAACAAACGGTGAGCAATGGCAGCTCAAATGTTAAAAATGGGTCATTCTCATGACATTTTGCATTCATTCATATAACATTCATAATACATCTGGTTAGAAGCATTTTCCTATCATGACATCCTAATCATTTGGCATAAGCATAGACCCCATGAAATCAATTCTACAAGTAGATTCCCCAGAGGACGATGTGGAAAAACTAATTAACAATACAAAATTCGACGAATCTTATCTCCATGTATCGACAATGGAGCAGATTTAAGCCACTAGCCTTATCTTCCTGAGATAGCAAGGGAGGGGGATGAAATTACAAGTCTTACATCTATGTATCGGCAATGGAGCAGACTAAAGATTGTAGATCTTGTCTCCACGAGATAGCAGTAGGGCAGATCGAAGTTGACAAGTCTTAATGTATCGGCAATGGAGCAGACTAAAGATTGTAGATATTGTCTCCTCAAGATAGCAGTGGGGCAGTGATAAACCGTAATTATAACATATTTTAACCCCACATTTAGTATGCTTTTGGATGATTTATTCCTCGATTTATGTAAAAAGGTGCTTTTAATCCTTTCTTTTCATGTCTTATACCCAGGAAAGCACCCGAGGATGAAAAGAACATAAAACGGGCCCAAAACGGAGTAAATAAGCCATATCACGAAATCGACATGACCTGAACTAAAGTCCACACGGCTATGCCTCATTGATCATCTAGAACATGGCCTGACCCCCGATTTACACGGCCGTGCCTCGTTAAAGAAGTCCAAGCACGGCCTGACCACGATTCACACGGGCGTGTGCCATGGCCGTGTCCCTGTTGCTGGAAAGAGCAAATACATTCAGGAAAAGATACTTGGAGGCAAAGAAACACATTCCAAAGCCTATTCAAACACCCTAGTAGTAATACTACTCAGATCAGGATACTTAGGGACCAAGTAAGGTATCTCAAAGCCTATATAAACAACCAAGGGGGAAACTTGCAAAGGGGAGTTTGGCAGAAGCCGAAACCAGCGTCGAGCTAGGCCAAGGAGCCAAGCTGGAAAGGTTAGAATTATGGGAATCACTCGAAGTTAGCCAGTTGATCCATCCCAAGAAGCCGGAATTATACTCAAGACGGCGAAATTTTTCTTCAATTCCTTCAGGGAGTTTTAGGGATTTCTTATGTTTTGTTTTATCTTTTCTCTTGAGATGTTTTCTTATTTAGTTATGAACTAAACCCCTCAGATACCTGAAGGGGATGAAACCTAGATGAATCTTGTTATTTGATTTCTGAATTATATGATAAATACTTAGTTTGGTCTTAAGTATGCATTCTTAATCCAAATCTGATGTGCTTAGGTGGAGGAGGAATAGACCCTGCTTAAGAGTAGATCTAGCGTAATTAAGCACAGTTGATCGAACGCCTAGAGATAGGGTTACGAGATTTTGCCAGATTAGGGTGAAACCTAATATGGGAATCCATAGATCGATTTACTGCTATTCTAGGGGGTTATTATAAGAGAACGAGAGTTCCATTAATTAACCTAGGGTTAGATGTTATTCGCCTCGAGAGAGGGTTTAATATACGTTAGGGAGTCCTACGGATCAAGCTAAGTAAATAAATCATATGATTCAGAGTTAGATAACAAGTGAAGTCTAGGTGGATTCTTCCTGAGGGTATCGTCGTGATCAATTGAGTCTTTCTTCAAGTTATTTCCCAATTCGCTCTTTTTGTCTTTGTCCTTAGCTTAGTCGTCGTTAATTTAGATTAAAACAACTTCACTTTATTTTTAAGGCTAAATAATAAAAAAAAGAGTTAGTATTAGTACTTTTAGTTCCTTTGGGTTCGACAATCCGGTCTTGCCTAAGCTATACTATTGTTCGATAGGTACACTTGCCTTTAATCATTGTCAAAGTTAGTTTCTAGGTTCGATCATTCTTTTTAAATTTTAAAACTCTGATTTCAGCGATCAAGCAGATCGAAGTTGGCGAATCTTATCTCCATGTATTGGCAATGGAGCAGATTTAAGCCACTAGCCTTATCTTCCTGGTATAGCAAGGGAATAGGCTGAAATTACAAGTCTTATCTCCATGTATCGGCAATGGAGCAGACTAAAGATTGTAGATCTTGTCTCTTCGAGATAGCAGTGGGGCAGATCGAAGTTGACAAGTCTTATCTCCATGTATCGGCAATGGAGTAGACTAAAGATTGTAGATCTTGTCTCCTCGAGATAGTAGTGGGGCAGATCGAAGTTGGCAAATCTTATCTCCATGTATTGACAATTGAGCAGATTTAGGCCACTAGCCTTATCTTCCTAAGATAGCAAGGGAGTAGGCTGAAATTACAAGTCTTATCTCCATGTATTGGCAATGGAGCAGACTGAAGATTGTAGATATTATCTCCCTAAGTAGTAGTGGAATAGATCAAATACGGCAAATATTATATCCATATAGCAGAAATGGAGCAGATTTAGGCAACCAACCTTATCTCTACCTTAAGTTGCAGTACAGCAGACCGAAGCTACAAGTCTTATCTTCCTTAAGTTGCAGTGGAGCAGATTGAAGATAGCAAACCTTATACCCCTGAAGTTACAGTGGGATAGATTAAAGCTACTTAAAGAAAAGAGGCATCAAGAAATCAATATTCGACAAGACTGGGCAAAATTGGTCCTTTTTAAAAGTCTTTGCTCCATTCTCGTTACACGACAACGAGCAAAGATGGGCAGCTGTAAGGCCCAAATTTTGCCCAGGCCCAAAATAAACCCAAAATTTTTATAGTCCAATACAAACAGTCCATTTTAGAAACCTAAAATACCTAAACCATCAGCCCAAACCCGAATGGCCCAAACAAACCCAAACTTAAACCCAATTACAAACCCAAATCAACCCTAGCTCATGGCCCAACAACCTAAACTTTTTGCAGAAACCCTAGCCCCTCTTCAGCGCCGCTCCCCCACATGCGCCACAACCTCCAAACAACCCCACATGCGCGCCCCTCCTATGGTTTTGCCTGCAAACAAGGGAGCAAAGCAACAGCAAAATATAACAGAATCAAGAGTTTGTTGTATTTTTTTTTTCCTAAATTCGGCTCTAAAAAGGCCGAAGCATCACTTGTAAAAAGGGACGATATTTTTGAGAGATACAAAAAGTAATACAGAGATTTTTGAATACAAAACAAGGATTCAAAAAATCATATTTGTAAGATCTTTGTTCTTTTGTTTTTTATTTGTTTATTTTTCTTTATTTTCCTTTTCGAATATATATACATATATCTATATATCTATATTTTTTTATCTTTTTTATTTTTTAATTTCTTCTTTAAAAACAGTATGTATACATGTAAATATAGCAAAAAAATAAAATTTCTTACCTTTATGACCTTCCGCCCGCAGATATCTAAGCGCACTGTGTGATGCTTGCGACAAGACAGTCAGTGCGCCGCCACTGAATCCCACCAGAGCCCGGCCGACCTTAGGAGCTTTTCAGAGAGAAATTAAAAGAGAACCCCCCCTTTTTTTAAAACAGCAAACAAATGAAAATTTTTGGGCTAAAAATGGTATTTATATACCTGTTAAACGACGCCGTTCTGAAAATCATTTTTGGAGGCCAAAACAACGTCGTTTTGAGCCTCCAACCCGCGACCCGACCCATACCATCAAGGATCTGCGTGTTTTTGGTCTGAGGGTCTATTTGCGCCCTCAGTCCTTCCGCTTTTGAGGCGTGTTTCAATTGAATCATTTTTTACTGGCCTCATAATTTTGCTTATTTTTCATTTTAGTCCCAAAAGAACGGTGACGTTTAAATGGCATGAGAATTTTCCCATTTTGGTCCCTCTCTTTTTAAGCGCGTCACAATTCGGCCCTCTTGCCTTATTTATTTTCTATTTTTGCCCTAAAACTTTATTTTTGCTTTCAATTTAATCCTTTTAGTCATTATTACTATTTTATTATTAAAATCAATATAAAATTTCTATTACTATCACTACTAGTATTAATTTTTTATTACTATTATATTATTATTATCATTACTACTATTATAATTATTATTTTAATATTACTACTACTATTTATTATTATTATTTATAATTAACTTTATTATTATTATTACCTCTATTATTTTCTTTATATATATTATTATTACTATAATTATGTTTATTATTATATTTATCATTATCATCATCATCATCATCATCACCATCACCATCATCATCATCATCATTATTATTATTATTATCAACATTATTATTGCTATTTTTATTATTTTCTATTACTTTTATTATTACTAATATTATTTTTATTTTTACTATTTGTTTATTAATATCTTTTATTATTATGTTTGTGTTACTATTATTATTTTATTATTATTTTTATTATGCTATATAGTATTTATTTATTTATTAATTCACCATTAGCTTCTATTTTTGCTATTGTTTTCTTTTATTTTCTTTGTTTATTTCGCTTTTATTTTATTGTATTTTATTTTTACCTATGTTATTGTTATTTGTATTTTTATCACCATTATTTTGTCATACAAATTAGTATCGTAATTTACTTTACATTTATTTATAAAATCATATTACCTTTTACCCGATTTTCAAAATACGCAAAAGCTCCGCGTTCTAAGATTCGAAAGAAATTATACCCTAACTTATTGGGTTTCGATTTTTCTTATCGAATCTAAAAGAACTAATTATTCTCTTAAATCAAAGCATATGAGGTAAATAAAAACTTATTCTTGGGGAATTCAAAAATGTTGTGTCCTGACTTACTGGATGTGATATTTTGTTATCTCGAGGTAAAGATTTTTAAAAATAAAGGCAATATTTTGTATTTGAGAATTTCGAGAAATGGTGCCCTAACTTACTATGTTTCGATTTTTCATTCGACCCAAATAACTGAATATCCTTCTTAAATTTAAATGTACGAGTTTTAAATGGCAAAAGACAAGCTTAGTTTCGAGGATTCGAAATGTCGTATCCTAACTAACTGGGTATGATATTTTATTCCTTCGAAATAAGTGGGTCTCGGCATCCAGTTTAAGTTTTTTAAGTTTTTTAAAGTGAAGAGGATCGTATTTTAAAATCTTTTCAAATTTTTGACATTAAGACATTAATTAATCAAATCGGTACCAATTTTGGGCATTATGAGGGTGCTAATCCTTCCTCGTATGTAACCGACTTCCGAACTTATTTTCTCGAATTTCGTAGGCCAAAATTATCGTTTTAATAAATCAAAATATTTTGACGATCAATTTCAAGGTGACCCGATCCCACCTCAAAAAGAATTGGTGGCGACTCCATTTTCGTTTTAAAAGTCGACCATGTTTTTACAAAATAAAAAAAATGGTTTCGACAGGGTTCATTTCCTTTTTTGGATTTTCTCTTTCAAGTTTTTTTCTCTATTTCAATTTCTGGGTAGTTAGATTTTTTCTGTTTGTTTCTTGAAAAAATATGAGAAAGAACAAAGAAAAAAAAAAAAAAAAGTAAATGCAAGCAGCTCCATTGAATTTTTATCTTCTTACTTTATAAGCTTCTAAGGATTTAAAGCTTTTTATCTAAGAATTTAACGTCAACCCTGTTTGTTTAACCAGGATTAAGATTATTTGCCCCACTAATACTCTTCTTTTTTGCCATGTTTACAGGCTCATCACCACTCAAGCTATCTTTTTTTATTTATTTATTGGTAATGTTTTTGTTTGAGATTGTGATATGATTTTGAGTTGTTGGGGATTCTTAGAGGTTATGAAGGGATTGTATGCAAAGAAACATACAAAGTCAAAGATGAATAAAAAACCAACAAGAATAAAACCCAAATGAGAAAGTCGGTCAGATATCTGAATCAGATAAGCAAAATAAGGTGAATTTCCTTAAAACACCTATATTATATCTTATCTTTAATTTGGATCTCTGTTATATATGTTTAAAATATTGAACTATCAATAGGTGAAAAGACATGAAAGGCAGAGAGTAAGATCAACAACGTCAAGCAACTCTAGTTTTTAGGTATTTATCCTATTTCTTTTAAAGCTTATTTATTCTGTTCTTTTTAAATTTTTTTATTTTTTTAAAAAATAATATTATTTTAAATCCAAATTTTAAAAGATATATAACCATTATTTAACTTTATTTATAGAATTAAAAAATTATATATCAAAATAGTCACAAGTTTTAAATTATCATACGCATTTTGAAAGGAGAAACCAGCAGAGTATAATGATAACTTCCTTTATTTAGGTGTTGAAAATTGTCATCCAACTATCACCGTTTTTACTTGGAGAGAGAGAGAGGTAGCAAAGCCATTCTCAAAGCAATGACTATGAACCCAGAGTTAGCAAAGCTAGGAAGATCACTCTTGGTGCCCAGTGTCCAAGAGTTATCAAAGAAGCCAATGAAAGAAGTTCCCCTTCGATACATACGCACTGATGAAGACCCTCCCTTCCCATCTCACCCAAATCCGTTGCCACAAGTCCCTGTTATTGATATGCACAAGTTATTTTCACGAGAAGAATTAGAGCGGTTGCATCATGCATGCAAAGAATGGGGTTTCTTCCAGGTACTCCTTTTCTCCTACTAGCTATCTGCAGCTTCAAATTTCCGTTTCAAAACCAATATATTATAGACTGAGATTTGGCAGTACTGCGTGAGATTTTGGGTTTGACTCTAAATTCTAAAACATGCATGGAACTGTGTTGCAGTTAATCAACCATGGAGTGAGCACTTCACTGGTGGAAAAAGTGAAGATGGAGGTCCAAGAATTTTTCAATCTTCCAATGGAAGAGAAGAAAAAGCTTTGGCAAAAACCAGATGAAATAGAGGGGTTTGGACAGGCCTTTGTTGTGTCCGAGGAGCAGAAGCTTAACTGGGGAGATATGTTCTACATGATCACCCTCCCAACTTATTTGAGAAAACCTCACTTATTCCCTAATCTGCCAAGCACCCTCAGGTTCTTGATCAGCATCTGTCAATAATTTCATTCTAAAAACAAGATACTGACTAGAATAGTCATTTCCACCTTTAGGCCGAGATCATAAAAGATTCGCTTGCATTAGACTTGGAGAAGATTTGGACAAAAAAAAAAACGAAGTCGGTTTAAAAAATAAGTCAGCTAAAAATAAAGTCAGTTTAAAAAATAAGTCAGTTCTCAGTTAAAATATTTTTAGCCCGGGTTTGGTCCGAAATCATAAAAGAACAAAAAAAAATCTGTTGTTGTTTTTAAGTCTATTTTCTTCTTGTTTTTTTCTATTGTACTACCATTTCATTATTATATTACTATAATTTTATTGTTATTGTTTGAATATTATATAACACTTGTTTTATTGTTAATTTTATTATTAATTTTATTATTATTTTAGAGGCATTTGCTTAATAAGTTACATCTATTTTTGTGTTATTTAAGTATACATATTTTTTAAAATTTATTTCTAATTTGTTGAGAAATATTTATTTTAATGTTTTTAGTATTTTTGATGTATTATGTATATTTAAAATTTATATAAAAAAATTAATATGGGTGGGTAGAGCCGGGTCCAAATTTTAACATTTTTATCCGGATCGGACTTGCTTAAAAATTTAGGCACATTTTTTGAGTCAGATCTGGGCCTAAGAAACGGGCATAAGATTTTAATTGGATCCAGCCCGACCCGACCAATAAACATCTCTAGCAAGCATAAATTGATGTTTTTTTTTTCTTTTTGTCTTATTTCTTTTAATAATTAATTACAGAGAAACCCTGGAAGTTTATTCTGTTGAATTGAAACATCTTGCCATGAAACTGTTAGAGCATATGGGAAAAGCTCTAGGGATGGACCCTAATGACATGAGAGTCCTGTTTGAAGAAGGGCTTCAAGCGATGAGGATGAACTATTATCCCCCATGCCCACAGCCAGAGCTTGCAATTGGTCTAAGCGCTCATTCTGATCCCGTTGGCCTCACCATTCTACTCCAAATCAACGAGATGGAAGGCCTTCAAGTAAAGAAAAGTGGTGTTTGGGTCCCCATTAGACTCCTAGAAAATGCTTTTGTGGTCAATATTGGAGACATTATGGAGGTAGTTATTAATTTATATAATGCATGATCAACCTATAAATTTAATTAAGTGTTTAAAGGTATTGGTTTGTACTGAGGTTGCAGATGGTATCCAATGGGGTATACCCAAGCGTTGAGCACCGTGCGACCGTGAACTCAGTTAAAGAAAGGCTTTCAATAGTTACGGTGTATAGCCCGAGATTGGATGGGGATTTGGGTCCAGCACCAAGCCTCCTTTCTCCACAAACTCCACCACTGTTCAAAAGAATAGGCGTTGCTGACTACTTCAAAGGTCTCTACACCCACGAGCTCCGTGGAAAGTCGTATGTGGATTACTTGAGGATTCAACCTCAAGAAACTAATACAAACTAAAACACTACACAGCTACATTACAAATCAAGCCGTGCCATGTTTGTCGTATTATCGGTGTGCCAGTTGATTTGTAATTCATGTTTCGTTTCGGAATTCCTCTGGAGTGTAAGTTGCTGCTGTGTTTCTTGTATCAATAAATTAAAGATTCTCATCGGTTTGCAACATTTTTATTGATTTTCTTTTTCTCATTGAAAGTGTACTGTTTTATGCAAAATGAAGTATAAAATATAATTTTAATTTATCACGTAATTAATTTAATTACATAAATTAAAAATTATTTACGAAAATGAGTCTTTTTAATAGTGTTCAATGGTGCTACTAATCTACTTTTCTCTCAACCATGCTTTAATCAAAAAATGATTGTATGAAACATGAATATTATGCCTTTCCAATAGTTTTATGCCATATCAGTATTTTTATCCTAAATTTTAAGATTTTAATTTGGATTTGATTTTTTTTAGGATGAAAATGTTGATGTGGCATAGAACTATTGGAAAAGGGATACAGATGACGTGGTGTCACTGTTTCATACAGTCCTTTCCCTGCTTTAATCATACTTTTTAAAAAATATTTTTTTAGTGGAGTCGCTTGATATAGTGACGGTATTGGACTGAAGTGTGATTATATAAATCGTTCAAAGACCTAATGAAACAAGTTTTCTTTTTAGATTAGCTGAAAAAGAGGGTGACGACTTGAGAGTATAAACATTTTCAATTTATTCCCTTGAAGAATTTTTTTTGGGGATATATTTAGATAATTTAAAAATATATAAAAATATAGTTTTTTTTAATTTTTATTGTTTTTACAAATATATAAAAATGAGAACGATTTATTTTTATTGTGCTATTTAAATTTAATTTCTAAAGAGAATAAATCAAACATGCAAATAGATCAAAAATTGAAAATTATTTAATTTGGTGCCGCTGTACTATTAGATAGAGGTGTCTATGGGCCAAGCTGAGCCCAACAAAAATTTAGGCCAATCTATTAGGTTTGGGCCCGGCCTGACCCTAATAAAAATGCTAAAACTCAATCCCTATAAATTTTTTTAAAATATATAATACATAAAAAATACTTAGAACATTAAAACAATGTTTCTCAACAAATTGAAAATAAATATCTTACAAAATATATATACTTAAATAACACTGAGACAAATGCAACTTAACAAGCAAATTTGAAATGCCTCTAAAATAATAACAAAATTAACAATAAAATAAGAGTTATATAATATTCAAATACTAACAACAAAATAGTAGTAATATAATTGTGAAATGATAGCAAATTTGTGAAAAAAACAAGAAAATAGTAAGAAAATAATAATAATAAGCAACAAAAAAAAAGCAGTTTTTTTTTTTTTTTTTTTTACAGCCAGCCTCGACTAAAAAAGCTTGACTTGAGGCCCTTTTTTTTTTTTAGTCTATTTTTTGGGGCTTATATTTTTACCAAAATCCTCTTATTTTTAAGTAGATTGACCCAACCCATAAACATATCTACAATAAGAAAAAAATACCATTTTTTCTGCCAATCAACACATGTTATGTGGCATGGCTTGATATAAGATAAAGACCACGTTAAAATGAAGAAATTTCACTAAATAATTCATAACTATTCAATCTCTTTAATTTTAATTTTAATTTTTGCAATTATGGGGCTGAAAAAAACGTCATTTTCAAGTATAATAGATGGAGTACGTGCATTCCCTATTTGATTTTCCTTTTGGGACATACAAGTCCACAAAACTTAAAATCTCTATGGACGACAGAAAAGAATGGGAAGAAGCTTTTCAAGTTTCAACCATACAAGTGGACTCAACGCCTACCCATCTTCTCCACTTCACAATTCTTTCCTTTCACTCTATTTCTCCGGATTTATATCTTTTAATATAGTTGTTGTACAGGCCCAATTTAGCCCGGGCCCACTACTAAACAGAAACAAAAAAGAAAAAACAAAGTCTAATAAACCATCATTAAGAGTCCAAATTACACAGCCCAAATCAAGACCCAAACCCAAATTAAATACAACCAAACCCGAAGCCCAACAATGCAGCCCAAATCAGAAAAAAACAAAAAAGAAAACCCTAGCCTAAGCCTTCAACAGCAGCAGCCACAGCCCTAGACCTACCTTGGCTAGTGCCGCACGTCATGTCCTCCACGCCTCGCACACCTCTAGCACCACCTGCAAGGACAAGAAGCCAACAACAGAACAAAGAGCAAACGACAAAAGCAACAGAGAAAACAAAGTAAAAACAGACAAAAATCGAATATGTAACTCGGTTATAAAAACCAAAATAAACCCCTTTGTATTTTTTTACGCATATCAGAAATCAAAATCAGATTTAAAGGTCTCTATTCTTTTATTTTTTTCTTCTGTAAATGTGCATACATACATCCATGTTTTCTTCTTAGTATTCTTTTTCTTCTAAAAACAGTACACATACATGTAAATATAGCAAAAAAAATAACAAAAATCTTACCGTTTACGATTTTTCGCCACCGTATACGGTGGCGTCGACGACGGAGCGCGACGGTGATACTCCGGAATCCCATCGGACCCCCTAGAGATCTCGGTGGTTGATTTCTAGGTTAAACCCAGAGAAGAAAATAAAAGGGGAGCAGGTTTTTTGTTAAAAACGGAGCAAAAATGAAATTTTCTCCAAAATTTTTCTCTTTTATAAAAACACGAAATGGCACCGTTTCGTTCTGGTGGTTTAATGGCAAAAACGGCGTCGTTTAAAGCCTCAGATTCGCGCGTTGACTCGACCTGACGGGGAAGATCTGCATGTTTCTAGCTTTAGGGTTTATTCCCCTTTTGGTCCTTCCGCATTATTATTCTGTGCAATCTAGTCTTTTCGTTTCTTTTAAATTTCACCCACAGATTTTATTTTAATTTCGATTTAGTCCTTATTAGTGTTGCACGTTTTTAGGGACAGGGATAATTTCCCATTTAGTCCTCATGCTTTCCGCACCTTTGATTTTAGTCCCATTTTTGCATTTTTCTTTTTTAAATTTTGCCCTGTTATTTTTATTTCATTTATAATTTGATCCGTGCCTTGGCCAATTAAAACTCTGCGCACCAGGGGCTGGGTTATTCACCCATTTGGTCCCTGTAAGTTCACGCGCATGACGTTATGGTCCCTGGCACCCCTTTTATTATTTATTATTTATACCTTACATTTTTCTTTGATTGCAGTTCAGTCCTTAACCTTTTTTAAAAAAATCTATTTTTGTATATTCTTCATTTTAGATTTTCTTATATATATATATATATATCTTATTTATTTTACACCTTTTATATGTTATTTTATTGTTTATATAGTATTCATCTTAAGTTGTTTTACATATTATTCATTTTACATTAATTTATATAGTATTCACCCTAAACTGTTTTAATATATATTGTTTCTAAATTATTTCATACCTTATTGATTTTACATTGCCTTATTTATGTATTTTAAAACTCTTTTATATATTATTTTTGAATGGTTTTATTATTTAAAATTTTTCATATACTCTGTTTATTCTTAAACTTCTATGTATATATATATATATTATTTATTTTTTAAACTTTTATATACTGTATATTTTAATTTTTTTTATATGTTATCTATATCAAACTGTTTCATATTCTTTATTTTAATTTTCTTTTCACATAATATTTATTTTAAACCTATTTATATATTATTCATTTTAAATTATTTTACATATTATTTATTTTAATTTTTTTATCATTTTGAAATTTGCTTTATAATTGTTTTATTTTAGTTTGCTTTTTATTATTTATTTTTAAACTATATATATATATATCATTATTTATTCATTTGTCTTTGATTATTAATATTAGTATTTAAATGGTGCATGTTGTAATGCCATTACGTGTACTTTACTTCGTTTATTTGTGTTCATATTATTGTCATTCACTTTGTGTAATGTCAAATTCGTCTATTATTGTTCTATACTTATTACTATATTTTTATTTCATGTCATAGCATCGTAAATTAAGCCCCAACGTGTTTATCCATGATAGTCCATTTTATTATAGTTCAACTAAATAATGCATGCCATTCAAATATTGTACCCGCTATCATTTTAAAAGAAAAATCTTCAAAAAAACAAAGGTAATATTTCGCGTTTCGGGGATTCGAGAAACCGTACCCTAGCTTACGGGGTTTCGGTTTTCTCGTTAAACCTAAATAGCTAAATATCCTTTTAAATTTCAAAATACTAAGTTTCGAAAATTTAAAGGTGAACTTGTCCTCGAGGGTTTCAAAGGTCGTATCTTACCTTACGGGACGCAACATTTCGTTATCTCAGGACGAGTGAGCCTTTGAAGCTCGTTTCAATTCAAATCAAGTATTTTTTTAAAAAAATGAATATTGATAAAAAGGGATCGTATTTTAAAAATCATTTCGAATTTTCAATTTCCGATGCTTAGACATTAATTAATCGATTAGGTACCAATTTTGGGCGTGACGAGGGTGCTAACCCTTCCTCACACGTAACCGACTTCCGAACCTGTTTTTCTGAATTTTGTAGACCAAAATCGTTGTTTTAATAAATAAAACTGTTTATTAAAGATAACCACTTTTCGAGGTGACCCGATCACACCTCAATAAAAAGAATTGGTGGCGAGTCCCATTGTTTAATTTTCGTTCTCAAAACCCTAATCAATTCCCGTTTTCAAAAAAATGGTTTCGACAGTTGTTATGGTAGATAAATTTGAATTCGAATACATTCTTATTTAAAAATTTTAAAAAATTATGATTAATTTGTAAAAAATATATATATTAAATGATATTATTGGTATTTAGACTAATAATAACAAAATATATTTATTATCACTTATTTGTCGGTGGATACCACCACAACCACAAGAGATCTTTAATTCATGTCCATACAACAAACTTATTTCTTTGGTAACCTAAAATGGACTTTGTAAGGTAACCACTCAACAACAAAGATCATGGCTCACAACGACCCTTCAGGGCATTTCAATGAAAATTTTTCTTCTTTAAAAATTATTAAATCCCTATTTTTAAAATATATATATTTTTTAAAAATCTCAATTCCTATTGATATGAAGGCTTTTTCTCTAGGGACCATAAAACACTCTTTCATCACCTTGACCCTTGGCTTTGGTTTCCAAGGAGGGTAAGATCATAAAATTATTCCAATGATCAGCTAATGGTTCACCATTATTACTTTCTCTCAAAGGGTTGGTGTGGCTGATAAAATTCGCAATTTTTTGTTTTATTTTTTTTTTTTAATATTTGGACCAGTAAAAGTATGTGTGATTCGTAAGCTTGTACATACATTTATGACTAAATTCCAATATGATTACAAGCACACGTCGTAATCTTATCAACTTTTCATATCATGGAAACTGTAGCTATTGATGCTGACTTTTCCTTTTGTTTCAAGCCTTTGCTTCAAAAAGAAGAGATTAACCCATCCCACAACCATTACTTATGCCGTATTGATATCAATAGGTGATTTCTAACAAAAGCAAAAGCTTATCCACGACCACATCTAGTAATAAATACATTTTAGTATTTTACTAATCAAATTGGTATCTAACATAATCTCTCTCCCATGTGATTGAGGGGATAGAAACTTCAAGACGGAATACTCCTGAAACTACTGTTCCTATAAAAAAATAATTTGACGATATTTGAGAGAAATATGTAAAATTTTAATTCTTAAAATACTAGTTTGTTTATTAAGGAACTTGGAGTTTCGCTAAATAAGTTACTTTTTTAGTTAGTTGGTTAAATAGGTCATTTTTTACAAGATTTAGAAAAATAAGTTGATATTGAAAAGAGAGTGTGAAAGCGCACCTAACTATACGCGTTTTTACTCTCTCTCTTTTCTCGACCACTAATTTTTTAGGGTTTTTTAAGGTTAGGGTTAGTTATTAGTGTTAAGGTTTTTTGGTTTAAGATTTAGGGTTTTTATTGGGTTTTGAGGGTAACAATACTTCATACGGTCATGGATCGAAGCCTAAGTGAAGGTCCAAATTGACGACCGTTATGTAGTCATGGGTTCGAATATAATTGGGGGCCAGTTGATGGCCGTTATGCGATTATGGGTTCAAGTATAATTAGGGGCCAATTGACGGTTGTTATGCAGTAACGAGCTCAAGCTTTTTGGATATCCACAAATGATGCCTTATGTATACCAATAAGATTGAGACCATAATCATAGGGAAAAACGAAGAGCTTTCTGATGTAATCAATGTAATTTTTTTTCTCTATTTTCAGGCATTCAACATTTTTAACCTTTTATTCTTATCCAAAAGCTGACACCAATGTGGACACAATAGGACTCTTAGGCAGAGAGTGGATGTTTCGGCGCAGTAGAGGTCAAATTTGGGTTGGCGCGACAACGGTTGTTTAACAACGACAATCGCTTTTGCCCCGAAAATAGCATCAACTTTACTCCAAGGAAACAGTCGCTACCCGTCTGAAAGTTCTCTTGCGTCCACGACGGTGCCTGCATTCAGATAAGAACAAAGGTTAAAGATATCAGCTGTGTGGAAATGGAAAAAAAAATTATGTCGATTATAGTAGGAAGCCCTACAGTTTTTCCCTATGATTATGCTGTAATGACCTTAAATTTACAGTTATTGGAAAAGTGCATTTTCGTGTCATTGTTCTCGTAAAACGGCTTCGTAAATATATATTAAAAATATTTACGAAGTTAATTGTGAGGTTAATTAGGTTTTGGCTAGGTGAATTAGCTTGAATTAAGGTTAATTTAGTGTAAGGATTAAATTGAATAAAGTGTGAAAGTTTAATTGTAGAATAAAGAAAAGATGAAGGACTCAATTAGCAATCAAGCCATAGGTGCCAAGTGTGTGGTAAAAATAAAATACATGTGTATTAAATAATATACATACAATTGTAATAAATACAAGTATTTACTTATAATTTAAGAAAAAATTATAAAGTTAATATAATATAATATAATATAATATAATATAATATAATATAGTATAATATAATATAATATAATATAATATAATATAATCAAACATAAAATAAAATAAAGTAAACTAAAGTAAATAAAAGAAAAAGAAATAGAAAAGAAACAGAATAGCCAAACGAAACAGGGAAGAAAGAAAGGAGAAAGAAAAAGAAAAGAAAAAAATTAGGGTTACAAGGTTTAAAGCTTGATTGGTAAGTCAATTTAGTCCCTTTTCTTGTAATTTTGGTGTTTTTGGAATCCTATAACAAGATACTACTTGATATAAGTGGAAATTTTGAAAGTTAGTTGATTTTTAGATGTAGTTTATGTTGAATTAATTGAAGAATTTGGGTTAGAATTGATAGAATTTGTGAGTTAGAATTGAGAAAAAGATTGAATTGTAAGTTAAAGCATAAGTTTTTATGTAGTAGGGACTAAATTGAAAGAATTTTGAAATTAGGGATTTAGGATGAAATTGAGGATTAAAGTTAGTTTTAAGTGAGAATTGAATGAAAATATGAAATAGTTTTGGAAAGAACAAAACTAATATTGATTTAAGAACTAAATTAGAATTTAGGCAAAAGTTGTATATAAATTGAATTAGTTAATATAAAATTGTATTTTATTGATAATTTTTAATTGTTTCAATTCCGTAGCTAACATTGAGCCGGAGACCCGGCTAGAAAAGGAAAGGAAAAAGTTGACGGGAAATAATTCAGGAAAATTACGGTTTGTATTTTTATAATCCGAAAATTAAAATTATTTGTTGTATTTATTATTATGTATGGTAAGTGAAATTGAGATGAGTTTGATATATTGATATTGAATTGAATTGTTTTGTGAACATATGTGTATGATTGAAAAATGTATTGAATTAGAATTGATTGAAATTGTCTATTGATTGAATTATGAATTGAAATACCCTATTAACAATGTCGGGCTAAGTCGGATATAGTTGGCATGCCATAGGATTGGAAGTGTTCAGGGATACTTCGACTTCGAGTCGATAAGGCACTATAAGTGTCGTTTTATTGTTATTACTTTGGATAAATACAATGAGGTACTGAGTACTCTCATCATTCTCGCTTTACTTAGGCTTGGCGATGAGGCCTGCAGTCTTTGTCTTCGGTGTGTTGGTTGGATCCGTGTATTCGTTAAAGTTCGAGTCGTGTTAATAGGGATAAGTTATTTGAATTGGTTAAATTGATTGATACTGAATGATATTGAAATTAAATTGAATACATTATGGTGAAATGCTATTGAATAGCACCTATGAAATTGAAATAGAAGATGTGATAATTGAAAGTGTTATGAATCATGTGTATTGTGAAATTGATTAATTATGAATGGATTTATTATGTATAAATATATATTTGAACTTTATAAATGTTTATTTAATAAGTATTCGAATTATAGAAATACCACTGAGTTATATACTCAGCGTACAGTTTGTATCCGTGTACAGGTTAGGTCAAAGTCAGACTGTTGAATCAGCATCCATAGCCGATCCTGAACTCAAATACGTGGCGAAATATTTTCTCTTTTGAAAATGGCATGTACCCAGGTTGTCATTTGATGTCATTTTGTGATGAGAATATTAATCGTGTATAAGATGATAGATTGATCTAAATATATATAAATATATGTCTTATAATATGGTCATTTATATGGTTTAGTTTGAATTGGTTGAAAGGTATTTTAATGAATTGATTAGATAACTTATGTTAGATATTTATGAACATGCATTAGTTAAATTATTATATTGATAGTTTTGACATGTTTTAGATGTATTTAATTATGTTTTGGACTGGTTGAAAGTTTGGATTTTGAGTTGCTTGTCGTTTAAGGTTTGCAAGGTTGGTAAACTTGTTGTATAATGCTCATTTTGAGTTCACAAGGCTTGACACACGGACGTGTGACCAGACCGTGTGTCTCCTACAACTTAAAATTTTAGAAACAGAATGCACAGGTATTGCCACATAGGCAAAGACATGGGCGTGTGTTTCAGCCGTGTGAGGTACATGGCCCAGCACAAGGGCATGTGCCCGGCCGTGTGAAAACTGCACCTAAAATTTGAAAAATAAATTGACCACACGGCCTAGCACACGGGCGTGTGGCTTGGCCGAGTGAGGTAATTCAGAAAGCACATAATTTAGGACACGGCCTGAAACACAAGCAAAAATTTTGAAATATCTCAAAAAATTCTCTGATCATCCAATTAAGTCCCGATTCGTTTTAAATACATATATTAGGTCTCGATGACCCATAAAAGAGACAATATGATTAATTTCTAAAGTGTAGGAAATTTAATTTATGTAATGTTCGTAATTGATCTGAATTGTCTGGTAATGCTTCATAACCCTGTTCCGACGATGGATAAGGGTTAGCGGTGTTACATTTGCCTTCAATCTTCTGTATGGTATTTATAATGCAATATCTCTGAGTATCCAAAAATTTTGAGCTTATGACCGCATAACGACTGTCAACTGGCTCCCCAGTTATACTACAATCCATGACCTCATGACAATCGTCAACCGAGACCTTTACGTACCCGTGACCATATAAAGCATCATCACCCTAGAACTTGACTTCCACATGATAGGTTTCTTAGGTAATGGTCACATATCGGCACGATATATGAAATGTGTGTCTCTTGGAGTGATATTGCATCGTCGATGACTCAAGAATACCTCAAACAAGAATAAATGTTATCAACGAAAATGTTGAACACTAAAGAAATGAAGAAAATTGAAAGAGAGAAATATTGTAAAATGGAGGGATGATGGCCGGGAGAGATGATGAATTTAGGGATGGTTGAGTATAGAAGGAGAGCCCCTTTTTTATAGGCACGAGGGACGGGTGAGATTGAAAAGAGAAACACCAATCCGTGGTTAAAAACATGCCGCAAAATAGGCATTTTCATCGAAAATCTAAAAGAGGTGCTTGAAAAAATACTCGAGATTCCCGAGCTTAGGGCATTTTACCCGAAATGCCCTGAGCTCGGGAATTTTGGGTATGTTATCAAGCACATTAAAGACCCTTTCAAGCACGCGTTTGCTGAAATTGATTCTGCTGAAACGCGTTCTCAAGCACGCCTTCCCTCCTTCCTCATTCTTTTTTTTTATTAAACTACCAAAGTATTCAATACTAAGACACAAGTCAACTCGTTCATTTTTTAAGTGTAACACCCTCTAACCTATATCCGTTGCCGAAACAGGGTTACAGAACATTACTAGAATAAATAGATCAAATACATACATTTCATATTATTTAACATTCATGTCAGATATTATTCATAAAGTCCCTTATATGAGCCATCGAGGCCCAAAACATACATTAGAAACAAGTCGGGACTAAACCGGGTACTCAGAGAATTTTTCGCTGAATCTCAAAATTTTTCCAAGGTGTAGGGCACACAATCTCGTGTGGTCAAGCCGTGTGTGTATTCAAAATAGGGCACACGGCCGTGTCCCAGCCCGTGTTCGTACCCGTGTAACTCTCTCACTTGAGCTACACGGCCAAGTCACACGCCCATGTGCTATGCCATGTATAGGTGCATGGGTCACATGGCCAAGCCACACGCCCGTGTGCTAGGCCATGTGACTAATTCTGAGTATTCTTTTTTGAAATTTCAAAGATGCAGGGAATACACGGCCAAAACACACGCCCATGTGCTAGGCTGTGTGTCACACATGGCTGAGACACATGCCCGTGTAGACAAAATAAGGTCATGTCCATGCTTTATTTCTCACCCAAACTTGTCTTCCACCTACATTAACACTTAAACACATTCCCAATCCAATATAAAACATTTGAATCAAACCATAACCAAATCTTATGCATATCATATCATCTTATATAATCAAGTACCCATGCTTAACAATTTGATCACTTACATATATATAATCATATCTATACCAATTATACCAATTCAAGCCATGTTACAATTTGCCTATTAGTTAACCAACAATTAATTATACCAAGACACATATCAACCATGATAAGGCCATTTACTTATATATATCAAAATGTATCAAACATAAGCCATTCAAATGGCTAATCACAACAAAACATTTACATGCCATCAATGGCCAAATTAACCTATACATGCCATTATACCAAAGTTGATTTAATAAATATACCAAAAAGGGCAATTGATAGTGTGATGTGGCTCTTACTAACTTCCAACGTTAACGAGCTTCCTGGTTTCTATAAAACAGAGGAAATAAAACAAAGTAAGCATTTAATGCTTAGTAAGTTCGTATAATAGGAAATTAACTTACCATTTATTTCACATTTAAGGTAACCTAACTAAACTTGCTCAAACCAATTTGGCCAATTGCTTAGACACATATCCTCATCAAGCATGCTAGTCATGTAATTCACATAAATACCAAAAAACATGAATGAGCTCATCAATATTCAATTTCCACATACATGTATTTATCACTTCAAGTATCTGTGAACATGTACATATCATATCTTTGTGCTTCAAATATTTCTCATAGTAATTCATCTTGAGTTCATTTCATCTCATATCGGAACTTTACCCATTGAATCATTTAAAATATGGATGGATACAAAGGTAGTACACATGAAGTGTACAAAACTGTAGACTATTTCATATTCGGGAATGCTCATACGAGCACATAAACAAAAAGCTCTCTCTTGAGCCATATAATGGGAAGCTCATGTGAACCATGTAACGAGAAGCTTATCCGGGCTATATAACGGGAAGCTCATAAGAGCCATAATAAAAAAACTTGTGTGAGCCAATAATAGGTAGCTCCGAAGAGCCATTAATCAGGAAGCTCCAAGTAGCCATATATTGGGAATTTTAAGCGAGCCAATATTAGGAAGCTCCGGAGAGCTATTAATCAGGAAGCTCACAAAGAGCCTTTAATCGTAAAGCTCACGAATAGCCATATAATGGGACGCTCATAAGAGCTGCAGTGTGCCCACAACACATGCAGGATCACAACCGATCAGGTGCTCCAAAGAGCTATTAACGGGAAGCTCGTAAGAACCATATAACAAGAAGCTCGAGAGGGCCAAATATCGGGATGCTCATAAGAGCTAATAACGAGATGCTTTTCGAGCTATGGTGTGTCTGTAACATATGTAAGACCACAACCAATTCGGGAGCCCTGTATCCATTAAATTTCATTTATTCAATCGGGACTTAATACTTATCGAGCATTATCGGATATGTGATCGATTTTCATACGTGTAAATTATACAATACACATACATAACATTCAATTTAAACATATAAATATACACAATTTAGTTACACAAACTTACCTTGACAAGTGTTTGTTGATTTGTTGAATTCCTCAATCTAATTCTGTATTTTGTCTATACGAATCTATACAAGTAAATTTAACTCAATTTAATACAATTCATATTCAATTCAATTCACATCTTAGGCAAAATTACCATTTTGCCCTTATACTTTTAATTAATGGCGATTTCGTCCCTAGGCTCAGAAAATGAAATCATGCAATTTAATCCTTATTCCAAGCCTAGCCGATTTTTACATATAACATTAGCAGCCCATGTATTTCATAAAATTCTGATTTTTTCCATGAATTTTACAACTTTACAATTTAGTCTCTAAATCACAGTTTCATAAAAATTCACTTTACAAAAGTTGTTTATCTATTAACAACCTTTCATTTTCTATCATAAATTTCATAATTCATGTATATTCATCCATGGCAAAACTTTAATACTTTGATAACTTTACAAATTAATCCCCAAGCTAGCTAAATTAAGCTACTAAGATCTCGGAAACATAAAAATTACTAAATACAAGACAATATTACTTACCCAATTAAGCCAAGTAAGCTTGCTAACTTCAAGCTTTCCAAACTAGGGTTTCCATGTCTTTTTTTTGGGGGGGAAAGATTATGAAAATGATGATATTTTCTTATTTAATTAAAATATCATCTTTTATTATTTCAACTTTTCAATTTAGTCCTTTTCTTTATTTAATTTTCCATGGATGAATCATCATACTTATCTACTAACTCCTCTTAATGGTCTATTTTCCATATAAGGACTTCTAATTCTAAATTTTATAGCTATTTGATACCTATAGCTACTAGAATTTAACTTTTGCATTTTATGCAATTTAGTCATTTATATTAAATTAAACATGTAATCGGTGAAATTTTCTTAATGAAATTTTTATACGATATTCCTATCATACAGTAGACCATAAAATAATTTTAAAATATTTATTTCTTACGGACTCAGATTTGTGGTCCCGAAACCACTGTTTTGATTTCACTGAAAACGGGCTGTTACAACTCTCCCCCTTAAAAATTTTCGTCCTCGAAAATCTTACCAATAAAGAGGTTCGGGTATTGCTTTCTCATTGTTTTCTTAGGTTCCCAAGTAGCCTCTTCTATACCGTGTTGTTGCCACAAGACTTTTACTAAAGCTACCTTTTTACTTCTCAATTCTTTTGTCTTACGTGCCAGAATTTTGATCGGTTTTTCACTGTAAATCATATCAGGCTGAATCTCAACCTCCGTTGGAGAGATAACATGTGAATGACCTAATCGATACCGTCGCAACATAGACACATGGAAAACATTGTGAATTCTATCAAGCTCTGGTGGTAATGCCAATCGGTACGCAACAGATTTTTTATGATCAGAAGTTGTTTTCAAACTATCTCTGATTACTTTCACTTTTTCTTCGGTTTCACGAATCAAATCAGCTTTGTGTATCTTTTTCTCATAGAGCTCAGTCCAATACAACGAAGTTATACATTTACAACCATACAGAGCTTCATACAGTGCCATCTTTATACTTGACTGATAACTGTTATTATATGCAAATTCAACTAATGACAGATATTTTATCCAATTTCCTTCAAATTCGAATACATAGCACCGAAGCATATCTTCAAGAATCTGAATCATACGCTCTGACTGACCATCAATTTGAGGATTGAATGCAGTATTGAAGTGTAACTGCATACCCAGAGCGTCTTACAACTTGTTCTAGAATCGGGATGTAAACCGAGGATCTCTATCAGAAATAATAGAGACCGGCACTCCATGTAATCTAACAATCTCAGAAACATATAACTCTGCTAATCTGTCAGGGAGAAATCCATACGTACTAGAATAAAGTGTGCAGACTTCGTCAAATGGTTGACAATTACCCAAATAACATCTTTCTTTTTCAGAGATAGGGGTAACCCTGACACAAAATCCATGGTAATTCTATCCTATTTCCATTTCGATATCGTAACTAACTGTAATAATCATGAAGGTACCTGATGTTTAGCTTTAACTTGCTGACAAATCAAATATCTAGATACGAATTTAGAAATATCACGCTTCATTTCTGGCCACCAGTACATCTTTTTCAAGTCATTATACATTTTATTACTCCCCGGATGAACAGACATAGTACCATTATGAGCTTCGTGCAAAATCTTCTGTATAAGCTCTGAACTCTTCAGTAGACAGACTTTACCTCGGAATAGCAGACAACCATCAGGTCTAATTTGAAATTCTGAATCGAAAGTTGACTCACATTGTACTCATTTAGCCTGTAACTCATCATCATTTTTCTGGGCTTCACAAATCTGCTGTAGAAATATTGGTTTAGCTTTTAACTCAACTAAAATTGAGCCATCATCTATCAATGACAACCGGTTATTCTTTGCTCGTAAAGCAAACAAAGACTTTCTATTCAGAGCATCTGCAACCATATTTGCTTTTCCCGGATGATAATCGATAACCACATCATAATCTTTCATTAGTTCAAGCCACTTGCGCTGTCTTAGATTCAAATCTTTCTACGACATCAAATACTTTAAGCTTTTATGATCGGTGAATATATGGCATTTTTCACCAAACAGATAGTGTTGCCAAATTTTCAAGGCAAATACAATAGCTGCTAATTCAAGATCATGTATCGGGTAACTCTTTTCATGTGGTTTAAGCTGTCTAGAAGCATAGGCTATTACTTTACCTTCTTGCATCAAAACACAACCTAAACCGTTCAATGATGCATCACTGTAAATCACAAATTCTTTACCCGATTCAGGCTGAACTAGAACTGGTGCTTCAGTCAACAGGTCTTTTAACCGGTCAAAACTTTGCTGGCATTTATTAGACTACCATCTTTTTGCAACAACCGTGTCATCGGCGAAGCTATCATCGAAAATCCCTGTACAAATCTCCGATAGTAACCAGTTAATCCTAGAAAACTTCTGACCTCAGATACATTTTTCGGTGGTTTCCAATTAACAATTGCTGAAATTTTATTCAGATCAACTCTAATGCCTTCAGCCGATACTATATGTCCTAGAAAACTAACTTCCCGAAGCCAGAATTCACATTTACTGAATTTAGCATACAATTGTTTCTCATGCAAAGTTTGCAGAATGATTCTCAAATGATCAGTATGTTCATTTTCATCTCGGGAATATACCAAAATATCATTAATGAATACAATAACAAATCTATCCAGATACGGTCTGAAAATTCTATTCATTAAGTCTATAAATACCGTAGGTGCATTAGTCAAGCCAAACGACATCACAAGGAATTCATAATGTCCATACCCGGTTCTAAAGTTTGTTTTTGGTACATCTTAGTCTTTCACTCATAATTGAGAATAACCAGAACGGAGATCAATCTTTGAAAACTCGGTGACACCTTTCAACTGATCAAACAGATCATCAATGCGGGGCTGTGGATACTTATTCTTGATTGTGACTTTATTGAGTTGTCTGTAATCAATATACAATCTCAATAATCTATCCTTTTCTTAACAAATAGAACCGGTGCACCCCATGGTGAAAAACTTGGTCGAGCAAAGCCTCTATCAATTAGTTCTTGCAACTATGCTTGATAAACCATAATTATAACATATTTTAAATCCACATTTAGTATGCTTTTGGATGATTTATCCCTTGATTTATGTAAAAAGGTGCTCTTAATCCTTTCTTTTCATGTCTTATACCCAGGAAAGCACCCGAGGATGAAAAGAACACAAAACGGGCCCAAAACGGAATAAATGGGCCATCTCACGAAATTTACATGGCCTGGCCCAGAGACCACACCGCCATGCCACGCCAAACATCTAGAACACGGCCTCCTTCCGATTCACACGGCCGTGCCTCATTAAAGAAGTTCGAGCACGGCCTGATCACGATCCACACGGACGTGTGCCATGGCCGTGTCCTTGTCGCTGGAAAGAGCAATTTCACTCGGATTTGGATACTTAGAGAGAAAGAAACGTATTTCAAGAGCCTATATGAACCCCCTAGGTACCAACTAAAAAGGAGGCAGTTAGCTAGGCCATGGAGCCAAGCCGAAAAGGCCAGATTTGTGGGGAATCACTCGAAGATAGCCAGTTGATTCATCTCAAGAAGTCAGAATTCTACTCAAGACGGCAGATCTCTCCTTCAATTCCTTCAGGGAGTTTTAGGGATTTTTTATGTTTTGTTTTATCTTTCCCTTGAGATGTTTTCTTATTTAGTTATGAATTAAACCCCTTAGACACCTGAAGGGGATGAAACCTATGATGGATCTTGTTATTATTTTCTAAATTATATGATAAATACTTAGTTTGTTCTTAATTATGCATGTTTAATCCAAATTTGATGTGCTTAGGTGGAGGAGGAATAGACCCTGCCTAAGAATAGATCTAGCATAATTAAGCGGAGTTGATCGCACGCCTAGAGATAGGGTGACGAGATTTTGTTGGATTAAGGTGAAACCTAATATGGGAATCCATAGATCGATTTACTGCTATTCTAGGGGGTTATTATAAGAGAATGAAAGTTCCACTAATTAACCTAGGGTTAGACGTTATTCGCCTCGAGAGAGGGTTTAATATACGTTAGGGAGTCTTACGGGTCAAGCTAAGTAAATAAATCAAATGGTTCAGGGATAGATAATAAGTGAAGTCTAGGTGGATTCTTCCTAAGGGTTTCGTCTAAATCAACTGAGTTTTCCAAAAGTTATCTCCCTAATTTAGTCTTTTTGTCTTTGCGTCTTAAGTCTAGTAATTAGTTAGTTTTAGATTAATCAACCAATACTTAATATTTAGGCGATATAATAAAAAGAAAGTTAGTATTAATAGTTTTAGTTCTTTTGGGTTCGATAATCCGGTCTTGCCTAAGCTATACTACTGTTCGATCGGTACACTTGCCTTTAATCGTTGTCAGAGTTAGTTTCTAGGTTCGATCATTCTTTATAAATTTTAAGACTCTGATCACAGCAATCAGTGCTTTCAACTCCTTTAATTCAGTTGGAGCCATTCTGTATGGTGCTATAGATATCAGTGTTGTTCTCGGTACAAGATCTATAGAAAATTCAACTTCTCTACCTGTGGTAATCCATGTAATCCTTCTGGAAACATATTAGGATACTCACAGACAACTGGCACTAATTTAATCTTTGATTCAGACACTTTAGTATCCAACACGTAAGCAAGATAAGCATCATGCCCTTTTCTAACATATTTCTATGCTGACATGGCTGATATCACATTGCACAACCCATCCAAATTATCAGATTCAATACAGAGCATTTCACCATTCTAACATTTCAACATAATATGCTTCTGTTTACAATTTACCAGAGCATCATGTTGAGTTAACCAATCCATGCCCAGAATTACATCAAATTCATCAAACGGTAATAACATCAAATCAGTCGGGAAATAATAACCCCGTACCATTAACAGATAATTCTTGCAAATTTTATCCACCATCACATACTGGCCCAAGGGGCTCGATACTTTAACTACAAATTCAGTGGACTCGACAGGTAATTTTATTAGACACTAAATTTATGCAAATGTATGAGTGTGTTGAACTAAGATCAATCAAAGCAATTATATCAGTATCAAGAAAAGGAAAAGTACCAGTAATAATATCAGGTGTAGAAGTACTCTCAAGTGCACGAATATCATAAGTTCTAGCCAGTGCTCATGCTTCAGATCTGACGGTTGAATCTTTTTTCATACCCCGGCTACCACTCACATTGCCAGGATTATGAGGTGGTCTACCTCTTGTAGCGGAGTTGCTCGGCCTTGAGGTTTGAACAGTATCTTGTTCAGGCTTTTCTAGGCAGTCTCTAAGATAGTGGTCAAAGGAACCACATCTAATTTCTTTGATTTCTTTGAAAAAGGCTGATATGACTTTCTAACAAATCTTTTACTTGAAGTCCAAACTTCCATCTCAGCTTGTCTATTTTCTTTACTCAATTCTTCAGCTTTATGTGCTCGGTTAACCAGTACACCAAATTCTTTTAATTCCAAAATCCCAACCAATAACTTTATGTCTTCGTTTAAACCTTCTTCAAACTGTATACACTTGTGTTACTTGATCAGAACATAAACATGTCATCAAGTTTATATAGTGACTTTCAAAATGTTATAACTTACCATGTAACACCTCAAACCCGACCTAGACGTTATGGCCGAATCTGGCAATGTTACATGATAGGGTGTTTGGAAAATTATGTTGTTGCAATAAAACCATTTCCGCATAATTACTTTTCTTTATCTCTTATTAGTTCCAAAATTCGTTTTACTCACTTGCCCCCATAGTTTTAAAATGTAACTCGTTGCAGAAGCTTTTAAAAATAGTTTAAGTAATCGCGAGTTTAGAAAAACTTTGGCTTTTTGAAAACTAAGTTTCCGTATGACTAGCGGTTATAAATCCATAAAATAAATGAAAACCCAAGTTAAGAAAAAGTCCAAGAAGTCCCCAAATTACATCAAAATAAACCAATAATAATCCTATAGTCATAAATCGTAAATCGTGAATTAAAAGAGTCAAATAAACGTGGTCACCGCTGAGTCCTCCGCCGCACCGATCCGTCTAGGTCTGGAGATTACCTGTGCACATTAAATAGAAGGGGTGAGTTTACGTAAACTCAGTGTGTAATCCCATAGAAAACAAACAATAGCAAATCACAGTGCACAGTTAAAACAGTCCTAAGCCTAAGCCCTTTTCAGTACTGGTAACCGTTTGGGCCTTAGCCCATTTCAGTACAGTATCAAATATGCAGTAGGGCCATCACAGTATTAGTGGTAGTCATGCAATATTCAATAATAAAATCCTACCTAACCAACCTCTATACACCATCTCCGTCCAACCTTACACTCCATGTGGGGATTAAATCAACCCACCCATCCCTACACTCTAGGTAGTACCGAATGCAGCACAAATTAGTAATTTGCAGCTGAACTGTCAGTATAATAGGCTTAAGAGCCTTTTAGTACACTTCCTCCAAATAATATCAACCCAACCCAATGCAATGCAACATACAATGAAATGTCATGCTATCATAGGTTTGTCAGATACACATTCAATTCAGTATACATGCTCAGTACATAATACACACAATCAATATCATATAGTTAAGGGTCTACATATTGCTTACCGACCCTACGGAAGGTTCATAGTCGACTTGGGTGACCTGTGCAACCTTAACAGTCATTTCAGTAAAAATGGGCTCACATGCCCATGTGGCCTGCCCATGTGGCCCACACGGCCCTAATTTACCTTGATCGTGTGGATCACACGGCTTGGCCCAAAATCCCACAGGCGTGTTTAGTTTACCCGTGTGGACCCATACACCTGTGTGGCCTACACGGCCCAAATCAGTCTAGCTCGTGTGTAACACATGGCCCGCCTGGCCATCACACGGTCATGTTGTGTGCGGACAGCCTAGCCTTGTCGAACACATGCCCGTGTTAGGGCACACGGCCTACCACATGCGTGACCACACGCCCGTGTGGTGTCGACAGTGGGGTTTTTTGGCTTTTTACCAAACTCTATTTTTTGCGTTTCGGTATACACCTGGTTTTGATTAAAGCTGAAGTGATCCCCGAGCCTTCCTGAACCTATATTGGACCAATTTCCACTCAATTAATCATTTAACAATTGAATTATAATCGAACCCGAAACTAGAATACTCATCCATAGAGCGATTAAAACTTAACCCAACACTTCAAATCGATTCGTTACGAAACAATACAATGAGAGCCTTACTCTACATGATACGTTGTTGTCAAAACTCAAAAATTTGGACTCACAAAAATGAAAACAATCATCTAAGAATGATACCAACCAATATACTATTTACCACCCGCCAGCGGTTTACGTCGCAAAGGAAAAAGAAACGGAATGAAAGAAAAAAGAGAGGGGAATTTCAAAGGAATTTCGGCAGCAAGTGGGGAAGAGAAAATGACAAAGAAAGAAAAAAATAAGGAGGAATAAGCGTCAGTTTTTTTGAAGAGAGAATTTGGAAAACTGATTTACTCAATCACACTACCCACATTATCTCAACCACCCACTATTCAGTTATCCACCGCAACTCAATCCCTTAATTTTATCCCTCAACTCCTACTACACATCCACCACTCAGAATCCCAGTTCAGCACAACTCTGGCCAAACTTAAAGCAAAAATACTACTCCTTGCCATCTTAGAGAATCGAACACAATACCTCCAACACACCAACACTCTACTTAACCATTAGACCAGTATGCCCATTCTGATTACTATTTACCAACTATTAAACTTAAGTTCTTTAAGCCAGGTTAAGGCTTTATTTATAAAAATTACCAAAATTTTCCCAAGTCCTGGCTTGAACTTGGGACCTCTCACATACTCTCAGAACACTTAACCAATGAAGTTGATACACAATTGTGTCACACATCCGCAAAAACAAAAATTTAAATTTGGGGGCGTTACAACTCTACCCCCTAAAAGAAAATTTCGTCCTCAAAATTTACCTAATCAGAATAGATGAGGATACTGCTGACGCACCGCATCCTCAGGCTCCCATGTGGCCTCCTTAGTGTTGTGATTACGTCATAGAACCTTCACCAAATGGATAGACTTCTTCCTCAGAACCTTTACGTCACGATCCAGAATCTGGACAGGTTCCTCCTCAAAGGTCAAGTCTGGCCTAACCTCAATCTCCTCAAAAGGAAAAATATAAGCAGAATTAGAGCGGTTGTGCTTCAACATAGAGATGTGGAACACGTCATGAATACGATCCAACTCCGGAGATAGCTCCAACTGATAAGCAACTGGTTCCCATCGCTTCAAAATACGGTAAGTTCCAATAAACCTAGGGCTTAACTTGCCCTTACGACCAAACCTCTGTACTTTCTTCCATGGCTAGACCTTGAGAAAGATGAAGTCCCCCACAGAATACTCGACCTCATGCCTCTTCAAATCCACATAAGATTTCTGCTTGTCAGAAGCCGCTTTCAAATGATCCTAAATTAATCTAACCTTATCCTTTGTCTCAGAAACCAACTCAGGACCCAGAACACGTCGCTCGCCCAACTCAGTCCAATATAAAGGAGTGCGACACTTACGACCATACAGTGCCTCGTAAGGTGCCATCTAGATGCTAGATTGAAAGCTATTATTATAGGCAAATTCCACTAACTGCCTCAAAAATCAATAACATAGCTCCTCAACATATCCTCCAGTATCTGAATCACCCTCTCAGACTGACCATCGATCTAAGGATGAAATGCAGTACTGAAGTCTAACCTTGAACCCAGAGCCTCATGCAACTTTCTCCAAAATTGAGACGTGAAACGAGGATCACTATCAAAGATGATCGAAACTGGTACCCCATGTATAGCTTTACCAGCTTCTGTAGAGAATAGTCTGTACGAACCGGTATAAAGTGGGCGGATTTGGTTAATCGATCCATGATGACCCATACTGAATCCTTCTTAGTGGGTGTTAAGGGCAACCCACTAACGAAGTCCATAGTCACTCACTCCTATTTCCATAGAGGAATCTTAACTGGCTGCATCAAACCCGAAGGTAATTGATGCTCAGTCTTAACCTGCTGGAAAGTCGGACATCTAACCATAAAATCAGTGACCTCTCATTTCAATCTTGGTTACCAATATAATTTACGGAGATCTCAGTACATTTTATTTTTTTGCGAGGATGCATAGCATAAGGGCTACTATGCGCCTCTCTCAGTATAGATTGTCTCAAATCAGTATTATTCGCAACACAGATCCGTCCACGAAAATAGAATACCTCATCACTATTCAACCCAAAATCCATAGTGCTACCACTCTCAATCTGCCGGAACCGAAGACCTAAAGACTCGTCCTCCAACTGTTTACCCTTAGTCTGCTCAATCCTGTCAGCTTAACCTGAAGCTCGGCTAATAAGCTACCATCATCAAATAAGCTTAGGCGAGTAAACATCGCCCTCAAATCAGTCATAGCTCGACGGTGCAGTGCATCGGCCACCATATTGGCCTTACCAGGATGGTACTCAATGGTGCAATCATAGTCCTTAGGCAGCTTAATCTATTTACGCTGCCTAAGATTCAGCTCCTTCTGAGTAAGGAGAAATTTGAGGCTTTTGTGATCAGCGTAGATGATATACTTCTCACCGTACAGATAATGCCTCTAAATTTTCAGCGCAAATACTACGGTGGCCAGCTCCAAATCACGCATCGGATAGTTCGCCTCATGTATCTTAAGCTAACGAGACGCATATACTACTACCTTGCCATCTTGCATCAACACACATCCCAAACCGACATGTGATGCATCACTATAAACTGTAAACTTCTTTCCAAATTCAAGCTGTATCAGAATAGGAGCCTTAGTCAGTATAGTCTTAAGCTTCTCAAAACTCTCTTGCTGTCTATCAGTCCAGTTAAACGATACATCCTTACGTAGCAGCTTAGTTAAGGGCGGTGCAATCAACAAGAAGCCTCCCAGAAACCGTCGATAATAACCTGTTAGCCCCACAAAACTATGAATCTCCGATACATTCCTATATTGTCAGTACTATGAATCTTTCGTGGATCAACTCGAATCCCCTCAGCAGAAACCGCATGGCCCAGAAATGTCACCTCATGCAACCAGAACTCGCACTTGCTAAACTTAGCATAGAGCTACTTTTCCCTCAAAGTCTGTAGGACGACTCAAAGGTGCTCATTATGCTCCTCCTCAATCCTCGAGTAAACCAGTATGTCGTTAATGAACACTACCACAAACCAATCCAAAAAAGGTTGAAATACTCGATTCATGAAATCCATAAAAGCTGCCGGTGCATTAGTCAGTCCAAATGGCATCACTAGAAACTCGTAATCACCATAACGAGTCCTAAACGCTGTCTTATGTACGTCAGCCTCCTTAACCCTAAACTAATGGTACCCAGATCGGAGATCAATCTTGGAGAATACCAAAGCTCCTCAAAACTGGTCAAACAGGTCATCTATCCTCTGTAACGTGTACTTGTTCTTAATGGTCAACTTGTTCAGTTGCTGATAGTCGATAAACATCCGCATGGATCCATCCTTCTTATTCACAAACAGTACTGTGCTCTCACGAAGACACACTAGGGCGGATGAACCCACAATCTAATAACTCCTCAATCTAATCCTTAAGCTCCGTAAGCTCTTTCGGTGCCATTCGGTAGGGAGCGATAGACACCGAAGCTGTATCAAAAAGGAGCCTTAAGGACCTGTCTGGCCATCACATAGCCGTGTCATGCGCGCACAGCCTGGCCCGTCGAACACACTCCTGTGTTAGGGCACATGGCCTACCATACAGGTGACCACACACCTGTGTGGCGTCAATAGTGGGGCTTTTTGGCTTTTCGTCGAGCCCTGTTTTCTGTGTTTCAGTACACACCTAATTTCAATTAAACCTGAAACAATCCTTGAGCCTTCCTGAACCTATATTCGACCAATTTCCACTCAATTAATCATTTAACATTTGAACTATAACTGAACCCGAAACTAGAATACTCATCCATAGAGCGATTAAAACTTACCCCAACACTTCAAATTGATTCATTACGAAACAATACAACGAGAGCCTTACTCCACACAATATGCTGCTGTCAAAACCCAAAAATTTAGACTCACAAAAATGAAAACAATCATCTAAGAAAAATACCAACCAATATACTACTTACCACCCGCCAGTAATTTACGTCGCAAAGGAAAAAGAAACGGAATGAAAGCAAAAAGGGAGGGGAATTTCAAAGGAATTTCGGTAGCAAATGGGGAAGAGAAAATGACAAAGAAAGAAAAGAAAAAAAATGAGGAAGAGCTTCAATTTTTCTTAAGAGAGAATTTGGAAAACTGATTTACTCAATCACACTACCCACATTATCTCAACCACCCACTACTCAGTTATCCACTGCAACTCAAATCCTTAATTTTCTCCCTCAACTTCCACTACACATCCACCACTCAAAATCCCAGTTCAGCACAACTCTGGCCAAACTTAAAGCAAAAATACTACTCCTTACCATCGTAGAGAATCAAAACACAATACCTCTAACACACCAACACTCCACTTAACGACTAGACCAGTAGGCCCATTCTGATAACTATTTACCAACTATTAAAATTAAGCCCTTTAAGCCAGATTAAGGCTTTATTTATAAAAATTACCAAAATTTTCTCAAGTCCTAGCTTGAACTTGGGACCTCACACACACTCCCAGGACACTTAACCACTGAAGCAGATACACAATTGTGTCACACATCTGCAAAAACAAAAATTTAAATTTTGGGGCGTTACATACCATTTGAACCAAAACACTCAAAAATGGACCTAAAAATAAGTCAAAACCCTGAGTACATTCCATTTGCCTTAAGCTTAACAAAATAAATACAAAATTTGCTGAGTCGAGAATTGAAATTGGATGTTGCTAATCATTTTGACACTTCTTGATCTACAATACGTACCCACGGAAATAAACAAACCATACACTGAGCAATAGGGCCCAACGTATAACCGCCTATTTTCGACAAAGTCGAAATAGTGGTTTCGGGACCACATATCTGAATCCGGAAAGAAAAATTATTTTAATACTATTTTATGATCTATAGTATGATAATAATATTGTGTGAAAATTTTGTAAAGAAATTTTATCGATTACATGTTTAATTTGATAAAGGACCAAATTGTACAAAGTGCAAAAGTTGAGTTCTAATAGCTAAAGGGAATAATTAGATATATATAACTTTAAATTGGAGGTCCTTATATGGTAATTAGACCATTAAAAATGCTTAGTTGTTAAGGATGATGATTCATCCATGGAAAATAAAATAAAGAAAAGGATGATATTGGAAAGATAAAAAATAAAAGGTGATAAATTAATTAAATAAAAAAATATCATCATTTTATGTCATGTCTTCCCCAAAATACATGGAAACCTTAGGAAAGAGAAAAAAAGTTTTATTGGCTTAATTGGGTAAGTAATCTTGTCCCGTTTTTAGTAATTTTTATATTTTTGAGATCGGGGTAGCTAAATCTATTTTTTTTGGGGTTTAATTTGTAATGTTATCAAAGTATGATATTTTTACCATGGATGAATATGCTGAAATTTTGAAATTTATGGTAGAATATGAAAGGTTGTTGATAGATAAACAACTTTTACAGAGTGAATTTTGATGAAAGCATGATTTAGGGACTAAATTGAAAAGTTGTAAAATTCATGGAAAGATTTTGAATTTTATGAAATACAGGGGCTGTAAATGTTACGTGTAAAAATTGGCTACGCTTGGAACAAGGATTAAATTGCATGAATTTTATTTTCCGAGCCTAGGGACGAAATCGTCATTAATTAAAAGTTTAGGGGAAAATGGTAGTTATTCCTAAGATGTGAATTGGACTGAATTGAGTTTAAATTGTATTAAATTGATGTTAAATTTACTCGTATAGATCTGGATAGACCAAATCCGGAATTAGAACGAGGAAAAGAGGAAAATGTCGAATTAGTAGATTTTACGTACACGAACATTTGTCGAGGTAAATTCATGTAACTAAATTGTATATTTATATGACTAAATTAGATTTTTTGTATGTGAATTGTATAAATATCATATATGTATGACATTGAAAACATATACGACAAAACCTGATAAAAGATAATGCCCGATAAATGATAAATTATAAAAATGTTACTTTTATACTTGAAATGAATGTGAAATGTGCTTATTTGAGTATTGTGAATATTGTAAATGTAATAAATAATCACATGCCTGACAATGCCTAAAAAATGTTAAATCCCGTTTGAATAAATGAAAGTCGATTGATACATTATTTCCCGTATTAATATTAAGGTCCTGTATATTTTGAGAACGAGATTTAGCTCGGACGAGTAATCCTGATAAAAGCCCTCTCGAGCATCTTGTTACATAGTTCTTGCGAGCATCTTGATCGGTAGTGATTTAGCATGTGTTGCGCACTACCGTAGCTCTTTATAAATGTCCTGATGTGTGATCGGTTGTGATCCTGCATATAATGGGGACACAAACGCAGCTCTTTATGAGCATCCTGTTAAGCTCGCTTGAACTCCCTATAACCTTATTCGGTGCTCCCTGATATTATCTCTTCAGAGATATTCAATAAGCTCTATGAGCTTCTTAAGTAAAACTCTTATGAGTTTCCTGTTTAGCCCAGATAAATGTCTTGTTACATGACTCATCTGAGCATCCTGATATGTGGCTCGAGAGTGTGGTTATGTGCCCTAATGGGTACCCCTGAATATGAATTGATGGATCCTGATTTGTACACATCGAGTGTACTACCTGTGTATCCTTTGATATTTCGAATAAATTCTGAAATGAGAAGATGTGAATAGGAAATGAATTATTACACGTATCTGCCTAAAATACATGAAAGTGATGATACATGATATATGGAAATATGATATGATGATATCTGTACATGGAATTTATTTGATGGATACGTTCATCCATGATTATAGATTTGTACACCTTGAGTGTACTATTTGTGTGACATTGATATTTCGAATGCTTGAATGAATAAAGTTCCGACATGGAATAATCTAAGCTCGAGACGAATTATTATGAAATTGAACTTGAAATACAAGGATCTGATTTGTACATGTTACATTAATACATGATGTGAAAATCATGTGAATATGGAAATCTGATTATTGTTGAGCCCATATATGTTTCTTGAAGTTATAATGAAATGTATAACTAACATGGGTGATAAGGATATGTGTTAGGGCTCGTGATTCAGTTGACTAAATGTGTCTTCTACATTTATATTGAATTTAAATGAATGGTAAGTTTATTACCATGTTATACGAACTTACTAAGCATAATATGCTTACTCTATTTTATTTTCCCATGTTCTACAGTAATTCGGAAGCTTGTTGGATTGGGAAACTTGGCAGAGATCACTCACACTATCTATTGGCCCATTTAGGTACATATGGTAAATCAATTATGGTTATAATGGCATGTATAGGTTAATTGACCATATTGGCATGTAAATGATTTCATTATAACTAGTCATTGGAATGGCTTGTGATGAACATGTTTTGATATAATTATAACTAAATTTATTATGTTTAAAGAATGAATGTGATCATACATATATGCATTTGGTAAATAAGTAAGTATGAATGATAAATTAACATGATAATAAATTGTTATCTGAGGTACCAAAGAGTACATTAATTTTATGTGATATTATATCATGCATGAGACTTGGTTTTTACTTAAATTAATTGTCTTGATATGACTTGTGAATATGTTTCAGTGTTGATGTATGTATATGATTAGATGGGTGAGAAATGTGGCTTGGAAAATAGCCTATTTTCGTCTACACGGGTAGAGACACGGGCGTGTGTCTTAGCCGTGTGTGACACACGGCCTAGCACATAGTGTGTGGCCTGGCCGTGTGTCCCCTGCATCTTAAAATTTGAGAAAAAGAATGCTCAAAATTGGGCACACGGGCAGAGACACAGGCGTATGTCTCAGCTGTGTGTGATACACAGCCTAGAACACGGGGGTGTATCTTGGTCGTGTGAAACCTGTTCCTAAATTGTGAAAAATTGAATTTATCACATGGCCTAGCACACGAACGTGTGGCAGGCAATGTGGCACAAGTCAGAGAGTTACACGGGGTCGGACACGGCCTACAGCACAAGCATGTCCTATGATCACACGGGCATGTCCCTTGACCACACGGGCATGTGTACCCTGCATCTAGGAAAAATTTTGAAATTTCGCGAAAATTTCTCTAAGTACCCAGTTTAGTCCCGACCTGACTCTAATGCATGATTTGGGCCTCGAGGGCTTATGTAAGGGACTATATGATTAAATTTGATTGAGATCGGATTTGAATATTAAATGCTTGTAAATGTTTGTTACTGGACCTGTAAACTCTGGTAACACTCTGTAATCCTATTCCAGTAATGGATTTAGGTTAGGGTTGTTACACAATGGTACTTCCATGGTTTAAATCAATAATATAATTGAAATAATATGTCAAAAAAATCAAAATGTGATTTAATTTTCAACAAAATCAATTTGCATATCATGTTTCATATGTCAAAACTCATACCATATTTCATTTGGCATATCACATATAAACATATAATTTGATATGTTCCATCATCATATCCCATTCACTTATATATATCACAACATGTCACAAGTTCATTTTTTTTTACTTCTACACTCGAATCCTCTAATTTGTCTTATATCCATATTGACCCTCAGGGATCATTTTAACCAATTTGCATGATCTTTTACATGTCATCATTTGTCATTTAGATACTTTTATACAAGATACACCATTTACTATTAGTCTTACATATCATATGTCATTAGGAACGGTATATGTTACATTATCACTAATAAGAGGACACGGACACAAGGCGGATACACAAATCATCCAACCATCACACCAATATATCTGACACCTAATGTCCCATCGAAATGTATGAAGTATAAATTGTGTTTCGCGCCTCATCGTTATAAATTGAAGTAATGTGCACTTCACACCTCATCGGAATGTCCAAAGTATTATAAACGCTCTCCACCTCATAGGTATAAATCAAAGTATAATCTTATACGTTAATCCTATGGCATGCCAATTGTACTTGACTATACTCGAGACAATTTATAGGTATCAATTATCCTAACACATATATATTGTAACACCCCAAAATATAAAGGGTTAGCTAAAATGAATAACCAAATAACTAAATAGGCTTGATTGTTAAGTTTTGGTAGCATGATGGATGATTTGCATGTGCTTAGTGCATTATTGTTATAAATATTATGAAATAACATGAAAATTTTCATGGTTAAGTCTTATTTGGATAATTCCTCTCAATTTTTACCAAAAAAAAAGGTTTTACTAAAATGTTTTACTAAAATTATGATTTAGTCCATAAACCTTACTTTAAATAATTAACTAAAGTATTAAAATAATACAATCGTATTTTGTTTTATTAATTAGTCTAAAATGAAACTTGATTATGAGGTTTAATTAGAACATAATGTGTTTTAATTAAGTTAGGATCTATTTGGAAAGGGGTAAAATAAATTAAAATATTAATAATGAGTCTTAACTATGAGTATTAATTATTATAAACTAAGATAGGAATGTGTTAAAAACTATTGATGTGCGATGTCAAAGTCTTAAAAATTTATATAAAGAATGATCGAGCCTGGAAACTAACTATGACAACGATTAAGGCAAGCGCACCTATCGAACAGAAGTATAGCTTAGTGGCAAGACCGAATTGTCGAACCCAAAGAAACTAAAAGTACTAATACTAACTTTTTTTTATTATCTAGCCTAAAATAGAAGGAATTTGTTGTTTAATCTAAATTAAATAACTACTAAGCTAAAAACTCTAAGACAAAGAAGAATAAAATTTGGGGAAAATACTTGAAAGAGAAAACCAATTGACTAAGCCAATACCCGAGGAAGAATCCACATAGACTTCACTTGTTATCTAACTCTGAACCAGACTATTTATTCACTTGACTTGATCCGTAGGATTCCCTAACGTATATTAATCCCTCTCTCGAGGCAATAACGTCTAACCCTAGGTTGATTAATTGAAATCTCTTTCTAATTAAAACCCCTAGAATTGCATTAACTCGATCTATGGACTCCTATATTAGGTTTGACCCTAATCCGGCAGATTTTTGTCACCCTATCTCTAGGTGCATGAGCAACTCCGCTTAACTATGCTAGATCTACTTTTAGGCAGAGACTTTTGCTCCTCCACCTAAGCACATCACACTTGAATTAATATCCCGGAAATATCAACACAAGAATTAAGAGCACATAATTAAGAACAAGTCAAATATTTATCATATAGTTCAGCAAACGGTAACAAGATTCATCTTAGGTTTCATCTCCCTCAGATATCTGAAGGTTTAGTTCATAATAATAAAAGGAAACATCTCAGAAGAAAAGATAAAACAAAACTAAGAAATCCCTAAACCCCCTGAAGGAAATGAAGGAGAGATCCTCCGTCTTGAGTATGATTCCGGCTTCTTGAGATGAATCAACTGGCTATTTTCGAGTAAATCCCCACAAATATGCCCTCTTTGGCCTAGCTGGACGCCCTCTGACTAAAGCCCTTGGCGCCCCCTTTTAGGTCATACTTAGGGTGTTTATATAGGCTTCTGAATGTGTTTCTTTACCTTTAAGTATCTTAATCCGAGTGAAATTTCTCTTTGTCACGGCAGGGACATGCTCATGGCACACACCCATGTGAATCATGGCCAGGTGATCGCTGTAAATCAGAGCTTTAAAATTTATAAAAGAATGATCGAACCTAGAAACTAACTCTGACAACGATTAAAGGCAAGTGTACCTATTGAACAGTAGTATAGCTTAGGCAAGACCGAATATCGAACCCAAAGGAACTAAGAGTACTAATACTAACTTTCTTTTTATTATTTAGCCTTAAAAATATAGTGAAGTTGCTTTAAACTATATTGATGAAGACTAAAATAAGGACACAAAGACAAAAAAAGGACGAAGAGGAAAATAACTTTGAAGGAAAACTAAGTTGATTACGACGATACCCTCAGGAAGAATGTAACATCCTGAAATTGGGCCTAGCAGAATTGAGCCCGATGGGCCTTAGGCGTAATAGTGTAAAAAAAAATAAATTTAGAGAACGACTTTAGTGCATGTTGGACCTATTGGATAAGTGATTTTGGAAGGTTAGAGGGCTTCTATGAAGTCCCAGGATCAAATATTGGCTTTGGGGAAATTTTGGTTTTAGGTGAAAAGAAACCCTGGAAGTTGGCAGGTAGGCCTTAAGAATAAAATAGGGAGGAAAAGGACACAAAAGGAGTGTGTAGTATAGTGGCAAAGTGATGCCACTTAAGAGACAAGGGAGTGACGCCACAAGGAAGGAAGGAGGTCCAAGGTTAAAGTCTTAGCTTTTGCATTTTAGTTTTCTTTTTAAATAGACTTTAGTATTTGGCTATAGATTCAAATTTAGTTGCGCATGGTTTAAGACACAAGAGGAGCTTGTGGCCAAGTGGTTAGCGGCGTAGATTATGTTGCAAGGGAGCCTGGGTTCGAATCTCATGAGAAGCAAGGGAGTATTTATTTTATGGATTGGACGGTAAGAGTTTCATTTGAATTTAAACTCTCTTGTGAAGGATCCCACATCGAAAAGACACAAAGAATGAAGGTGAAGAGCTAGCTATATAAAGAGCATGCCAGGAGGAGAGTTAACATACCTTGGATGGCGTTTGGGCACAGGAGTGGTCGCAGCGCGGTTTAGCACCAGATTCCTATCAAGTGTGTGTAACTCTCTCTACTCTAGCTATAGAGCGGCAAATGCCGAAGTGCCGATCACGGAAATAGTAGCCACACGAGCGTGCGAGCGCATGTGTGGGGCTTCGACGCGATAGTTTAGGCCACCATTAGTAATCTTGTGGGTTGAGGCCGCGATGGGCCAAAGTAGGCCCAACGAACCCATGGGCCCATATGAGTAAATTGTATGATTGCTTAGTATATATTGAACTAGACTAGGTGAATCTCATATACGTGGCTAGATTGAGTGCTAGATGGCCCACACGAGCGTGTGGGCCTGAATGGGCCGAAATCAGGTTTTAGGCCCAATAGTCCGGTAAAGACCGAAAATGGTAGTTGACATTAGGCCTTCAGAAAGGCCATTGCAGGTGCGAAATTATTGAAATACCCTCGACAGGGTAAATTACCAAAGTACCCCTGGAAGGTAAATTACGAAAATAACCTTGGTAGGTAAAATTACGATTATACCCTTAAAGGTTGATTAGCTTGTTTATGATGCAATTTGTTATTTGATTATGATGGTAATTCATATGTTATATTTGATATATGTTTTGCATACATAACATATTGCATACACGAATTATTATGTCATGTTGCATGGGCTTTGGGATATGATAATGATAAGGGGAAGTGTTCAGGTGGTTTTACCATATTAATCCAGTGACTCATGTCACAATATTATGTATCCGTGACTCATGTCACAATATTACAGATTCGGTGACGTTGTCACATTTTTCTCGTGGCTATGCCACGTATTAAAGCGATGTGCGATTGATCGCAATGACAACCTTCGAGGGTGTGTAGCGGATGGAGGGTCGATTTAGTAATCCCCATTGGTGTGACTGGCTGGTACGGGTGGTGTGTAGAGGATGGAAAACTAGGTTGAGGTGGTGCATTGCATACATGTTTAAATATGCTTCATTCTATGGGCTTAAGGCCCGCATTGCTTTATGGGGATTTGCACACTCGAGTCTTGATGACTCACCCTTTTGCTTAAATTTACAGTGTCGTTAGATTGCGGATTTGTGAGCTGAGGTGGACTTGAGGTGGCCATGCCTTACTATTTCTTCAGAAAACTATATTGCCTTATTTTGAACTTATTATATTGGGATTACATTATGTAATAAGGCCTATGGTATTTTATTTGATTTTAGCTTTTAATTTGGTTCCTGCTTATTATTGATGGAATTTTAATTCTGGATTTTCCTAAAATGTTAATAAATCGTTTCTTATTCAAAATAACTTAAACTCAATTTTTTCCATAATAAATATAAAGAATACGAACTTTTTAACGAACGCATAGTTTTTAGACATTCCTTTCATGTGACATGCCAGATCCGGTCGTAACGTCTAGGCCGGGTTTGGGGTGTTACAAAGAATCCACCTAGACTTTACTTGTTATCTGACCCTAAATTATATGATTTCTTTACTTAGCTTGATCCGTAAGACTCCTTAGCCTATATTAAACCCTCTCTCGAGGCTAATAACGTCTAACCCTAGGTTAATTAGTGGAACTCTCGTTCACTTATGATAACCCCCTAGGATAGCAGTAAATCGATCAATAGACACCCATATTAGGTTTCACACTAATCTGGCAAAATCTCGTAACCCTATCTCTAGGCATTCGATCAACTCCACTTAATTATGTTAGATCTACTCTTAGGCAGGGTCTATTCCTCCTCCACCTAAGCACATTAGATTTGGATTAAGCAACATAATTAAGAACAAACTAAGCAATTATCATATAACATAGAAATCAAATAACAAAATTCATCTAGGTTTCATCCCCTTCAGGTATCTGAATGGTTTAGTTCATAATGAATAAAAAGAACATCACAAGAGAAAAGATAAAACAAAATATAAGAAAACCCTAAAACCCCCTAAAGGAATTGAAGGAGAATTTCGCCGTCTTGAGTATAATTCTTGCTTCTTGGGATGGATCAACTGGCTATCCTCGCGTTATTCCCTAACTCTGACCTTCTCAGCTTGGCTCCTTGGCCTAGCTTTGACGCCTTTTCAAATGTGGTACTTAGGGGATATATATAGGCTCTTGGAATGCAAATCTTTCTCCCTAAGTATCCTTTTTCGACTAAAATTGCTCATTCTGACGACAGAGGCACAGCCATGGTACACGTCCGTGTGAATCGAGACTAGATCGTGTTCAAATTTCTAACTTGAGGCATGGCCGTGTGAGGCAGAGTTGAGGCCGTGCTCTAGGTGTTCGTTGAGGCACGTCCGTGTGGATTTCGGGCCAGGCCGTGTCGATTTCTTGCTGTAACACCCCCAAACCCGGCCCAAACACTACAACCGGATCTGGTATGCCACTAAGGAAATTTTATAGAAACATGTCACATTTTGGAAAACAACTAGCAGGTTTAAGTATTTATACCGAAAACTTAAGAATTTATCAATTCATATAAGATATCAAGTTATAAAGTGCCTTGGTGAATTTTAAATAGAAACCGAAATTTCGTACATGTCTTAGCTTAGTTTAAACATAAAATTTAAATGCCCATAAATGAAAGCCTAACATGAAACCAAAACATAAATAATAGTTTAGTGGCCCAAGGCCTTATTAAAACGAAATATCAAACCCACTTAAACAAATTTCTTAAAAATAGATAAATAAAATAAAGTCTTTTGCTGAATCCTCAGTACTCTATCGCATGGCCACCTTGCTCTCCTCTCCAGCCCGATCCGATGCACTAAGTGCTACCTGAAATTGTTAAAATAATAGGGTGAGTCGCAAAACTCAATGTGCAACCCTCGTGCACCATCAGATTGGGCCTTAGCCCACGGATCAGAATATATAACATAATATAGTAGATCACATACATAAAACCCAACCCAATCCTAGGTTTCGAACCGCTACACACCACCCTTACCTGCCAATCACACCATTGGGGATTTCTACAATTAACCCACACCGCTACACACCATCGATGGCAGTCATGCTGCAGTTAGCTGCTCATTGTCAAATCGTGATAGAGTCACCAGGCTGAAATGGCCAAAAGCCACCAGAAATAGAGTTGTGACAAAGTCACCAGGCTGAAATGTCATAAGCCACCAAAACAGATCACTTCCCCTTTCATCAATCACCCAACCCCAAGCATATATAAAAATCGACATATAAAACATATTGTTTTTAATAGAAACATTCACTGATGAATGGCAGAAATCACTAACCTGATATTTAGCCTTTACCCTTCTCGGGTTACCAAACGTTATGCCGGGATTTCGGCATTTAACAGAGTATAGCAGATTTATTACATATATATATTAGCAATCAATCTAATGGTGTGAGAAGTTACATACCTGATATCGCGTAGTACTACACTCTTAGTCAATATCCTTGCTATCCGGATCTACAACCCTTAGTCTAAAACCTTGCTTAAAAGCCGGAAGAATATGAAGATTTGGGCTCTCCTACATTTGGCCAAGGGTTAATAAATACCCGAATTTATACGTTAAAAATCAGTAGATCTCCTTACCTTGAAATCCCGAAAGTAACACGATTCGAGTGTTATTGAACTCTGATGTAGAGATCTAAGCAAATAAATCCCCCTTCAAATCTCGGAATGCTGCAAATAAGAGAAAACACGAGATTAGCCAACAACTTAACCATTCGGCTATGGCCTCCAAAAGCCAAAAAAGATCAAAAGAAACCCAAATCGATACTTACCTTTATAGAGAGTTTCAGCTGTCCCTTGTAGAAAGATTCGGCAATCACAGAAGAAGTTCAAAGCGTAAAAGATTAGAGATCTAGGAGTTTCGACTTTTTAAAGAAATCCCGAAAAGATGAACTAGATGTGTTTTTCGGCTTTTAGAAGAATTGAATGGAGTTTTGGTTTCAGCTTAGGAAAAATAAACAAAAAAACACATTAAAAATTTCGGCTAGGAAGTAATTTCGACAGAAGAAGAAAAAGAAGAGAGAAATTTCAAAATCGAGAAAAAAGCGAAAGAAAGTTCTCGAAACACTAATAAAATTTCTGTACACCCTCTAGCCTATCTTGAATCGATTTCCTCCTCTCCGTGTGTTTGATTTTCTACCAACTCTGCAACTAAGAGATCACTCTTATCATTCTATCCCTTATCTTAATCTATTAACTCCTCAAAAATAGCCCTAATTAGTACCAACTCCTTCTCCGTTTATCTGCTTAATATCCACACAATAAAAATCCCTAAAATTTTGCCTTGTTGCCGTCCCCCCTTAGTCCCTTATAAGTGCCGAATTTGGCCCTATAACTTGGGCTCCAAGCAGCCAAAATTTGGCCCTTTTCCATCTGCTAATAACGCCACTTATAGCTCCCCTTTACTGCCCCCTAGTTGCTGGGCCACAAGCCCAATATGTCAATTAAACTACTAAAATCTTTATTTTAAACCCAAGAGTGTCTAAACGGAATATTTAATCAAGGCCTCAGCCCAAACCTGAACCCCATTTGCACCTCGAATTCTTAAATTAACACATTAGATATGTCTACACATCAAACGCATAAGCCCACTAATTTGGGATGTTATAGTTCTACCCCACTTAAAATAAATTTCGGCTCGAAATTTACCTAATCAAAAGAGATGGGGATATTATTGTCGGATAACATCCTGTGGCTCCCACGTCGCCTCTTCTGCGCTGTGATTTCGCCACAAAACTTTAACCAAAGGGACGGACTTCCTCCTCAACACCTTTATGTCTCGATCCAAGATTTGCACTGTCTCCTCCTCAAAAGACAAATTTGGCCTTACTTCAATTTCTTCCACTGGCACAATGTGCGATGGATCAGAACGATATCTTCTTAGCATCGAGACATGAAACACATCATGTATCTGCTTCAACTCTGAAGGTAACTCCAATAGATACGCCACTAGTCCCATACATTCTAGTACCCGGTAAGGTCCAATAAACCGAGGACTTAACTTACCCTTCCGTCTAAACCTCATTACCTTCTTCCATGGAGATACTTTCAAAAAGACCTGATCTCCTACTGAAAATTCCATCTCCTTCTGCTTTAGATCTGCATAAGACTTCTGCCGATCAGACGCTTCCTTCAACCGAGCCCGTATTAACTTAACTTTCTCCCCCGTTTTCGAGACTAGCTCTGGACCCAACACCTGACGTTCACCCAACTCTGTCCAACAAGTAGGGGTACGACATCTCTTTCCGTATAATACTTCGTAAGGCGCCATCTGAATACTAGCTTGATAACTATTATTGTATGTGAACTCTGCCAAAGGTAAATACTCCTCCCAGCTTCCCCTAAAATCAATAATGCAACCCCTTAGCATATCTTCCAAGATCTGAATTACCCTCTCAGACTGACCATCAGTCTGTGGGTGAAAAGCGGTACTAAAGTCTAACCTTGTTCCCATTGCTTGATGAAGAGCCTTCCAGAAACGTGACGTGAATTTAGGGTCCCTATCTGATATGATTGACACCGGTACACCATGTAGTTCACGACCTCAGCCACGTACAACTTAGCCAACTTCTGCAGACTTCGTGAGTCGATCCACAATCACCCAAATTGAATCCTTCTTAGTGGGCGTAAGGGGTAACCCACTAACAAAATCCATTGTGATTCTCTCCAATTTCCACTATGGAATCTTCACCGGTTGCAACAACCCCGAAGGCAACTGGTGTTCCGCTTTCACCTGTTGGCACGTCAAGCACTTACCCACGAATTCCGTTACCTCTCGCTTCAGACCTGGCCACTAAAATTTCTCCCGCAAATCCCGATACATCTTAACTCCTCCAGGATGCATAGCATATGGACTACTATGCGCCTCCTGCAAAATCATCTATCTTAACTCCACATCCTTAGGCATGCAGACTCTTCCTTGGAAACACAAAACTCCATCACTGTTCAAGCTATAGTCCTCTACTTCACCATTCTGTACTTGTCGAATTCGAGTACTCAAGACATCATCCAGAAGTTGCTTTTCCTTGATTTGACTTGTCCACATGGGTCTTACTTGAAGTTCGGCTACCAGACTGCCATCCTTATACAGGCTAAGATGAGCGAACATCGCCCTTAAATTCGCTATCGCCTTACGACTCAACGCATCCGCCACCATGTTAGCCTTACCCGGGTGGTACTCAATCGAGGAGTCATAGTCCTTTAACAGCTCGATCCACCTTCTCTGTCCTAGGTTCAACTCCTTCTGGGTAAGGATATATTTCAGGCTCTTATGGTCCGTATAAATAACTGACTTCTCCCCATACAGATAGTGCCTCTAAATCTTCTGAGCAAACACTACCGCCGCCAACTCCAGATCATGCGTAAGGTAGTTTAACTCATGTGGTCTTAACTGTCGGGGCGCATATGCAACCACCTTTCCATCTTGCATCAACACACAATCTAAACCTTTGTGTGACGCATCACAATAGACGGTAAATTCTTTTCCCGCCTCTGGCTGAATTAACACCAGTGCTTCTGTCAGAATTCTCTTCAATTTCTCAAAGCTCTCCTGCTGTTTTTCTGTCCACACAAACGATACTCCCTTCCTTAACAACTTAGTTAAAGGTGCCGCTATCAGTGAGAACCCTTCAACAAACCTTCTGTAATACCCGGCCAAACCCAAGAAACTTCGAATCTTCGCCACAGACTTCGGCGGTTTCCAATCCAATACGGCTTCTATCTTCCGAGGGTCCACCCTAATTCCCTCTGCAAAAACCACATGTCTTAAGAAAGTTACTTCCCTTAGCCAAAACTCGCACTTACTAAACTTTACGAACAACTGCTTCTCTCTTAAAGTTCGCAACACCACACGAAGATGTTCATCATGTTCCTCTTCTGACTTGGAATAAACCAAGATGTCGTCGATGAACACCACGACGAACTGATCAAGATATGGTTGGAATACCCGGTTCATCATATCTATGAATGCTGCTAGCGCATTCGTTAACCCGAACGACATTACCAAGAACTCATAATAACCGTACCGAGTTCGAAACGTTGTCTTATAAATGTCCCCTTCCTTTATCTTTAACTGATCATAACCCGACCTTAAGTCAATCTTAGAAAAAATTGAAGCTCCTTTGAGCTGATCGAACAGATCATCAATTCTTGGCAGTGGGTACTTGTTCTTAATATTTAACTTATTCAGTTGATGATAGTCCATACAAATACGCATGGATCCGTCCTTCTTCTTCACGAATAGGACCGGCGCTCCCCATGGAGACACACTTGGTCGAATGAAACCACGATCCAACAGTTCCTGGATCTGAGCTTTGAGCTCTACCAACTCCTTTGGCGCCATTCTATAAGAAGCAATAGACACCAGAGCTGTACCCGAAAATAGCTCTATTCCAAACTCCACTTCGCGATCCGGGGGTAATCCTGGCAGCTCCTCAGGAAAAACATCTACGAAATTCTTTATTGTTCTTACCTCGTCAACAGTCACCTCCTTAGCGTCAAAAGCACTAATAAAAGTTAGAAACACATTGCATCCTTTCTGAATCATCTTAACAGCCTTCAATGCATATACCACGTTGGACAAATAATTCCTTCCTTCCCCTAACACAACCACCTCCTCGCCTTCCGGGGTACTCAACACCATACGCTTGCTCTCACAATCCAACTTAGCACGATGTTTAGTCAACCAATCCATTCCTAGGATAAGATCAAACTCTCCAAATGGTAATTCCATTAAGTCTGCCAGGAACACTACCTCTTGAGTTTCTGAAGGTACATCCTTAAATAGTTTGTCTACTACCCTAGATTGTCCTAGGGGACTAACCACAGTCATCTTCCTAGTAGTTGTTTCAGAATCTATACTTAGGGTCTCAGATACCGAACATGCAACAGAGGAGTGAGTTGACCCAATATCAATCAAAGCAAGAACAGGGTTTCCAACAATAAGAAACGTACTGGTTATGACGCCCGGTGCATCACCATCCTCCTGTCGACGAACGGTATAAAATAGACCCGACTGCCTCACATCCACATTACCTACACCCCTACCAGGTGCTCCACGACCCCGACCAGACCCATTTCCTCCTCTGGCTGCACCATGACCCCTTGGTCCCGGCTGATCACCTCTCCTAGTCTGATCAGAACCTCGGCCTGTTGGCTATACCTGATCCTTCTGTGGACAGTCCTTAATTATATGCTCCGTGGATCCACACCTGAAGCATCCACCAGTTCTTCTTCTACACTCTCCGGAATGTGCTTTCCCGCACTAATTATATGATCGATTCTGACCCGTCGGAGCACGAGCTGGCCCATCAGTCCTAGGCCTTTTCTAAAAATTTTCGGATGCTCCTGACTGCCCAAAACTTCTCTTATTCCTTTCCCGCTCCTTATCTCTTTCCTGTCTTTCTGTTCGTTTTACCCCCTCAGCTATCTTAACTTTCTCAACCAGGACAGCAAAGTCCCTCTCTCGCTGCAGAGCTATAGTCCCTCTCTCGCTGCAGAGCTATCAGTACCCTTAACTCATTCCGCAGTCTATCCTCGAACCGCACACAACGTTTATATTTAGTTGCTACCATTCCTCGAGTGTAGCGGCTCAAGCGCAGGAACTCCGCCTCATATTCAACCACAGATTTACTTCCCTGCACCAAATTCAGAAATGCCTTCCTCTGCCCATCCGCATAGCTAGCCCTAACATAGTTCCCTTGAAACGATTCCTTAAAATAATCCCAATCAATCCAATTTATGGCAGTACCCTCCTTCACCGCGAGCCACCATGTAGGCCTCGTCTCAAAGAAGAGACACAAACTCCTTTCAACTTCTCCTCCATTGTAAAGTCTAGGTTATACATTATGCGCTGAGTCGCTTCTAACCAGTACTCAGCTGTGTTAGGGGCTACGCCAGAAACACCCCTAAACATCTCTCTCTCATTGGCTCGTGAGTCGTTCGACACAGATTTTTTGGGCTCAGAACCCGCCCTACCCGGCAAATCTTTCGAGGACCCACAACATCGCCTGAGATACTGAATCATCTCCAAACGCCTCATCCCGAAATTCTCCCTCTACAGCCGGCAGGTCCGGCATCTCGTTTCCTGACCCGTGACCAGACCCTACTAGCTCTGACACGGTCCTCCTACCCCTACCACGACTACGCGGCAGATGTCCTCGACCCCTTGTACTCATTCTTCCAATTGACGTTTATCTGATTAAAAATTTTATGAATCATTAATTTTCTTCCACTGATTATCCACGAACAGTCTTATGAATAGTAGTTTTAAGGGTAGTTCTTTCGAATTCGCAACTATAACTATAATTCAGTCTCAAGTTCACATCCCCTAATTCTAGGAAGCACACACATTCAATCATCAACCACCACCTACAAGTAGCATTCACGAACTTACGTTTATCCTGTAGGGGTATTTTTGTCTTTTCACTACTCAGGGGTATTTTCGTAATTTATCCTACAGGGTATTTTCTTAATTTTCCATAGTAGGGTTTCTTGGTGATTTTGCAAAAAAAGGATATTTCGGTAATTTCGTGACGTAAGGGCATTTTGGTAATTTTATAAATCGAGGGTGTTTTAGTCATTTTACAAATTAGGGGCAATTTGGTAATTTTACAAGCCAGGGGTACTTTGGTCACTTTTCAAATCAGGGGTATTTTGGAAAATTTTTACAAATCAAGGGTATTTTCAAAAATTTTACAGAACTAAGGGGTATTATTTTTTATTTTTTTAAACAGGGGTATCTTAGAGAATTTGATTTTAAAATAATAATAGTGGCATTCAAGTGTTTGTGGATTTTGATTGATGTTGCGTGTTGTATGTTTTTTTTTAAAAAAATCGTTGACTTTGTAAATCGGGGTATTTCCGTAAATCTGGGGGTATATTTGCAAATCATTGGTATCTTGGTAATTTTCAAAATAAGGATATTTTAGCAATTTCGTGAAAATAGGGTGGCTAGTCCCTTTCAGGTTTTAGTTATTGATTTTGGCCCGTCAACAAATCCTCGCGGCTAGGGTGAACAGTCATTATGCACCAGGTAGGATTCCAGTGAAGAGGAGGTAAGTCACTAGGAATGCTTAAGTACCAGGCTCTTCCGGATCTAATCCTAGACATGCGCATGCCTGTTGCCACACCTTAGTCTTGCGACTTGTTAACAGGTTTGGTTAGTGAGATTAAGTCTTATGAGATTTAGAAAGTTGTTTGAGCTAGGCCTAAAGTCCATCAAGTTCTAATCTAGATAGTCTACGTCCCATAAAGCCCATCAAGCCCACATACTTATAATCACACAGTGAGTCCAGAATACTTACACCAGCGGACTTGGGCGAGGAGACGCAGTGCCATCTTTGAGAAAACCATCCTGTATAATTTATAACTAAAAAACCTATTTTTAGAAAACGTTTTGAGCCCAAAAACTCCCAAAGCCGAGTTTTGAACCTGGTTCTGATACCAATTTGTAACGCCCCCAAACCCGGCCCAAACACTACAACCGGATCTGGTATGCAACTAAGGAAATTTTATAGAAACATGTCACATTTTGGAAAACAACTAGCAGGTTTAAGTATTTATACCGAAAACTTAAGAATTTATCAATTCATATAAGATATCAAGTTATAAATTGCCTTGGTAAATTTTAAATAGTAATCGAAATTTCTTACATGTCTTAGCTTAGTTTAAACATAAAATTTAAATGCCCGTAAATGAAAGCCCAACATGAAACCAAAACATAAATAACAGTCTAGTGGCCCAAGGACTTATTACAACGAAATATCAAACACTTAAAACAAATTTCTTAAAAATAGATAAATAAAGTAAAGTCTTTTGCTGAATCCTCAGTACTCTATCGCATGGCCACCTTGCTCTCTTTTCCAGCCCGGTCCGATGTACTAAGTGCTACCTGAAATTGTTAAAATAATATGGTGAGTCGTGAAACTCAGTGTGCAACCCTCGTGCACTATCAGATTGGGCCTTATCCCACGGATCAGAATATAGAACATAATATAGAAGATAACATACATAAAACCCAACCCAATCCTAGGTTTCCAACCGCTACACACCACCCTTACCTGCCAATCACACCATTGGGGATTTCTACAATCAACCCACACCGCTACACACCATCGATGGCAGTCATGCTGCAGTTAGCTGCTCATTGTCAAAGTCGTGACAGAGTCACCACGCTGAAATGGCCAAAAGCCATCAGGAACAGAGTTGTGACAGAGTCACTAGGCTGAAATGGCATAAGCCACCAGAACAGATCACTTCCCCTTTCATCAATCACCCAACCCCAAGCATATATAAAAATCAACATATAAAACATATCATTTTTAACAAAAACATTCACTGATGAATGGCAGAAATCACTAACCTGATATTTAGCTTTTACCCTTCTAGGGTTTCCAAACGTTATGCCAGGATTTCGGCATTTAACAGAGTATAGCAGATTTATTACATATATATATTAGTAATCAATCTAATGGTGTGAGAAGTTACACACCTGATATCACGTAGTACTATACTCTTAGTCAATATCCTTGCTATCCGGATCTACAACCCATAGTCTAAAACCTTGCTCAAAAGCCAGAAGAATACGAAGATTTGGGCTCCCCTACATTCAGCTAAGGGTTATTAAATACCCGAATTTATACATTAAAAATCAGTAGATCTCCTTACCTTGAAATCCCGAAAGTAACACGATTCGAGTGTTATTGAACTCTGACTTAGAGATCTAAGCAAATGAATCCCCCTTCAAATCCTGAAATGTCACAAATAAGAGAAAACACGAGATTAGCCAACAACTTAACCATTCGGCTATGGCCTCTAAAAGCCAAAAAATGATCAAAAGCAACCCAAATCGATACTTACCTCTATAGAGAGTTTCGGCTATCCCTTGTAGAAAGATTCGGCAATCACAGAAGAAGTTCGAAGCGTAGAAGATTAGAGATCTAGGAGTTTCGGCTTTTTAAAGAAATCCCGAAAAGATGAACTAGATGTGTTTTTCGGCTTTTAGAAGAATTGAATGGAGTTTTGGTTTCATCTTAGGAAAAATAAACAAAAGAACATCTTAAAAATTTCGGCTAGGAAGTAATTTCGACAGAGAAGAAAAAGAAGAGAGAAATTTCGGCAACTGAGAAAACTGAAAGAAAGTTCTCAGAAACACTAATGAAATTTCGACACACCCTCTAGCCTATACTGAATCGGTTTCCTCCCTCTCTTGTGTTTGATTTTCGGCTAACTCTGCAACTAAGAGATCACACTTATCATTCTATCCCTTATCTTAATCTATTAACTCCGCAAAAATAGCCCTAATTAGCACCAACTCCTTCTCCCTTTATCTGCTTAATATCCACACAATAAAAATCCCTAAAATTTTGCCTTGTTGCCATCCCCCCTTAGTCCCTTATAAGTGCCGAATTTAGCCCTATAACTTGGGCTCCAAGCAGCCAAAATTTGGCCCTTTTCCATCTACTAATAACGCTACTTATAGCTCCCCTTTACTGCCCCTTAGTTGCTGGGCCACAAGCCCAATATGTCAATTAAACTACTAAAATCTTTATTTTAAACCCAAGAGTGTCTAAACGGAATATCTAATCAAGGCCTCAGCCCAAACCTGAGCCCCATTTGCACCTTGAATTCTCAAATTAACAGATTAGACATGTCTACACATCAAACGTATAAGCCCACTAATTTGGGATGTTACACTTGCTAAGGCCCATTTACTCCGTTTTGGGCCCATTTTGTGTTCTTTTCATCCTCGGGTGCTTTCCTGGGTATAAGACATGAAAAGAAAGGATTAAAAGCACCTTTTTATATAAATCAAGGGATAAATCATCCAAAATTAAGCTAAATGTGGGATTAAAATATGTTACGTTTACGGTTTATCACCAAACCCTGTTCGAGACTGTTAATGAGGCACGACCGTGTGAGTTTGGGCCTAGGCCGTGTTGATTTCGTGATATGGCCCATTTACTCCATTTTGGGCCCGTTTCTCATTCTTTTCATCCCCCGGTGCTTTCCTGAGTATAAAACATGACAACAAAGGATTAAGAGCACCAAATTACACAATTCAAGGCTTAAATCATCCAAAAGTATGCTAAATGTGGCATTAAAATATGTTACTATTGCGGTTTATCAAATACCCCCACACTTAAGCTTTTGCTTGTCCTTAAGCAAAATTCTTAACTCACAATTAAAATGAACTTCCTTGATTCATAATATTCATCAATAATGTTTCGTCATAATTCAAAGATAATTCATACATGGATAATTCAACTCAAAGAGTCCTAAAGATTCAAACACTCAAAGTCATAATTTGTAGCACAAAACATAGGTGTTTCCCCTCATCTAAATAATTACCCCTGATTCAAAATCGACAAGAATTGACATCCTCCCTAAAGATTCACTCAAATCACTCGAAGTGTTTAAGGTTCAAAATTAAGCACTCAAAAGTCAAACATGAAAAGTTAATCCCATAGGTTTGCATGAAAATCAAATCTCCACCACTATAATATGAGATGATACACAAATCAAAAGGTCTTTAATAGGGTTGTAACGGGGCTTGGGTTAAAGGTATGGATAAAGGCTGAAATAAAGGGTTAGAATCGAGATTGACCTGACAAATTACCTAACTAGAGATATTAAGCTGATAATAATTACATAAATTGAAAACTTGTACTACTAATAATAATACTCTGATATGAGCTTCTTCTTCAATAATTGGAATTTAACGTATAAGCTCACCTAATCACAAAACTAATAGTGAATATACTTCGATTTTTTTTAAGAACAAGTCAAATATAAAGGATAAATTTAATAATTGAAATAGATAAAATAGTTAGGCAACTGATCAAATCAAATCTCGACATAAGGGTAGTCAAAAGGAATGGTGATAACAAAGACAAAGGGTTTTGGGTTAATATTAGTAGGTGAGTCAATAAAAAAGGGTAGTTAGGGTTAAAAGGGTTCACTAGGGTTTAATTATGAAGGTAGGCTTTTAGTGGGGTAAGTAGGTTAAATCCTAGGTGCTTTTATAATCTCTGTATATCAAATCAAATGTGTGGTCTCGACATGTATAATTGAAGCAAGTTTTAGAATAACAAATCAATGTTGACACACTCATAATCAATAAAGTGAGCAAGAAAAAGAATATATGCTCTAAAAGGCTCAAAATCTCACAAAAATTATGGGTATTTTGATGTCAACCTTGTAAATTTCAAACTTCAGAGTAATATTAAAATTCAGGTAGACAACCTAGAAATTTTTTTTTTTGAAAAATAGACTTATCATGCTTGATTCTCTAGTATCCTTCAAATTTAATCATCAATACACAATTATCAATGACTTAATCCAAAACATATCAATAAAAATCATAAATCAGGGAAATTTCATTCTAATCATAAGATGAGAAACTTACTTTAAAACAAGGTATAATTTAGGGATTTTCAAATAATACTATAGTTAACCCCCCACACTTAAGATGTACATTGCCCTCAATGTACAAAGATAGATAATAGCAATATAATAATCAAAAGATAGGGAGAGAAGTGAAACTTCCTGAATTATGGATGAAATCCTTGGAGGGTGTTCCATGACAAATGTATGACTAGGTATAAGTGATGTTTTCGTTCCTTGAGTGGTATATTTAGTCTATTTAATCTGCAAAGTCATCAAGTAGCTTTTAGGGAATGAATGTTGTTATGGAAACTTGTGGTTAGATAGCCAGTGATAAAGTGAGATCAATAGTACTAATGAAACTTTCAAGTCTTTAAACAGTCAACTAAAATAGAAGCAAAATAAAAATGAAAATAAAGGTAGAAATAAAAGTAGAAGTGAAAATAAAAAATAAAAATAAAAATAATAAAAAAAGAAAAAGAAAAGGACTCAGAGGTCCTCTGTATCAGTTGGGTTGGGCGGTGGTGACGGCGATGAGATGTGAAGGTACTAACATATCTGGTGGAGGGTGGTGTCAATATGATCGAAGCGCTGGAAGCATTGCTGCTCAAATCGTGTTAGGCGCTCAGATATGTCTGAAATAGTTGCTTCCGCATGGGATGGACGACGGCTCGGTGGTGGTGCTTCCTTTGTTGGGGGGACATCGTCAGTAATGTCCTCAGTGTCCTCCTCGTCAGTGGTGGGTGCTAGCTGATATTGGGGGGATCGGTCCTTCGTCGATGTTGAATCATCCTCATGTGTAGCATCGTCTGGATGCCCTGTGGGGACATCTGACCTATCAGTGTGAGGGAGGAGATCTGAGCGTAGGTGTTGAGGAGCCCGAAATATCGAGCCAAGCGTGTGCTGTTGGGACCCATAGATATAACCCCTCTCCTATGTTGCTCTGTTTGATGTTGAATGGCACGAGCTATGAAATAGGCTAAGTCGATAATGTACTCATTGGCCATGCACCATAGGTAGTAGACGTCGTGAGTGTTGATGACGCTGGTGCTCTCCCACCTACCTGTCAATGTATAAGATAAAATAGTGTGTATGTACCTCAAGGGAAGGGTGCTTTCCTGAGTATAAAACATGAAAAGAAAGGATTAAGAGCACCTTTTTACATAAATCAAGGGCTAAATCATCCAAAAATATGCTAAATATGGGATTAAAATATGTTACTTTTACGGTTTATCACATACCCCCACACTTAAGCTTTTGCTTGTCCTCAAGCAAAATTCTCAACATACAATTAAAATGAACTTTCCATAATTCATAATTCCTATCAACAATGTCTCATCATAATTCATAGATAATTTATACATGGATAATTTAATTCAAAGAGTCCTAAAGATTCAAACAATATAAGTCATATATTTGTAACACGAAAACGTAGGTGTCTCCCATTATCTAAATAATTACCTTTAATTAAAATCCCATAGGCTTGCCTGAAAATCAAATCTCCACCACTGTAAAATAAGATAATAAACATATCAAAAGGTCTTTAATAGGGTTGTAACGAGGCTAGGGTTAAAGGTATGGATATAGGCTGAATTAGAAGGTTAGAATCGACATTGACCTGATAAATTACCTAACTAGAAAAATGAACTAGTATTAAATAATTATATCAATTGAAAACTAATAATACGAGCTTTTTCTTCAAGATTTAAAATTTACAAATATAAGCTTAGCTAATCATAGAACTAATAATGAATATACTTCGAAATTTTTTTTAAGAACAAATCAAGTAATAAAGGATAAATTCAACTACTGAAATAATATAATTAGGTAGCTAATCAAATCAAATCTCGATATAAGTGTAGTAAAAGGAACTGTGATAACAAATACAAAAGGGTTTGGGTTAATATTAACTGGTGAGTCAATAAAAAGGTTGTTATGATTAAACGGGGTTCACTAGGGTTAATTATAAAGGTCGGCTTTTTAGTAGGGTAAGTGGGTTAAATACCTAGGTGCCTTTATCATCTCGGTATAGCAAATCATAGATGTGGTCTCAACATGTATAATCAAGGCAAGTTCTAGAATAACAGTTCAATGTTGACACACTCATAATTAATAAAGTGGGCAAGAAAAAGAATATATGCTCTATACGGCTCAAAATCTCACAAAAATTATGGGTGTTTTGATGTCAACCTCGTAAATTTCAAATTTCAAGATAACATTCAGATTCAGGTGGACAACCTAAAAATTTTAATTCTAAAAAATTAGAATTATCATGCTTGATTCTCTAGTATTCTTCAAATTTAATCATCAATGCACAATTAACTATGGCTTACTCAAAAACATATCAATAAAAACCATAAATCAGAGGAAATTTCATTCTAATTAGTACTATGAGGAAATTACTTAAGAACAAGACTAAATTCAGGGATTTGAGAATAATGCAGAAAGTTAGGCCTTTTCTCGCAATAACTATTCACCCCACAATTAAGATGTACATTGCCCTCAATGTACAAAGATAGATATGAAATTTAAGATAGAGGTAGAGGTGAAACTTCCTGAATTTGAATGGTTTCCTAGAGTTGGAAGTTGATAGGGATGGTTTCTGCTACCGAGCTCTGTGCTAGATGAAGAAATTGAGGAGCTCGTAGAGAATTAGCCAGGATTTATTAAGACACATTTAAAATAAACTAAATATATAATTAAAGACAAAGAAGAGAAAGAAAAAGAAAATAGAAACGTAAATAAAATTAAAATGAAAGATAAATGGACCAAAGAGTCCTTATTGTTGGATGGTTCACAAGGTGGGTGTGATCTCTAAGGCTGCGGAGTTGATGGCGACGGCGGAAGTGGCGTGATTCCCAAGCAGCCTTTAGAACTTCAAGGGCTGCAGTGGTGATGGTCGTGGTTCCCAAGGTGTGACTCCCTAGTAGCCTTTTGAACTTGACACTAAGAAACTAAAATAAAATAAACTAAATTAAGCATAAGACAGTCAAAGAGAAGGAAAATAGAGGATAAGATAAAAGTGAAACAAAAGATAAATGGTCTCAAAGACCCTTGGCTTGTTGTTTGGATGAAGCGGCCGGCATGAACTTATGTATATCGGTCTCCATGAGGGACACTGTGCTTAGATCCTTTCGCTTCTTCGACATGGATATGTGTAGCTCAAGAGGTTGGAGACTTTGTTATGGAGAGGGGAGAATTTTGAGAGAAAAAGGAAGAAAATAGGTGGAAAATAGATGAGAAGAATGGGGAGGGGGTAAGTTTAATTAGAGTTTTGGAGTCTGCTGCCCCTCCACGCCCGTGGACCGAGGGCGTGTCGATTCGCACGACCATGTGTCTAGGTGTGTTGATTCACCCACGCCCATTTTACAGATTGCCACGCCCGTTTCTGATAAGTTAGTGTCATCCACGGCCGCGTCGCCCAGCCGTGGCGCTTTGTCGGTGCCCGTGGTAGGGTGGTTGGGTCCGTGATTCCAAAAATTAGTTGGGCCTGATTCGTACCGCCTCTGCTATGTCAGTACGAAGATCCTGTACTTCCACACGGTCACAACCACGGCCGTGTACAAGACCGTGTGGTTTGAAAATCTGCACTTTTGGTTAGTTTACACTAGGTGTTCAGAAAGAAGAAAATAAAATAAAATAAAATGAAAGAAAAATGTGAAAATAAATTAGTTAGTACTCGGGTTGCCTCCCGAGAAGTGCTCGTTTATAGTCTTAAGCTAGACTTTCCTTATATTTAGAAAAAAAAAATCAGGGAGGTTTAAAAGTTTGAATATCCTCCTTCATGCTTACAGTTCTATTTTCTTGATAAAGTTTAAGTCGAGAAGCGTTTACTTTAAAAGTGCCGATTATGGGATTGCTTACTCGACTGTTCCGTATGGGAAGATATTTTGTACCTCAAGAGGGATTTCTTTGTTCGTGTTCAGATTCGGTGTAGTGATGTGAGGATCTGCTTTATCTAACAGTACCTGGTCTCCTATTTTGAAGTGGTTTGATGTTTCGGTGAGCTCTTCTGGGGGCTCCTTTGGTTTTTCTGCATGCGGTTCTGGTTCATCTTTAAAGGGTGTCGTCCACTCTTCTAAATTGTCGACCTTAATGCTTCGTTGCTCATATAATTCTTCTTTGTTGGCACGAGGTCCATGATTCGACTTAGATTTGTAACCTTGTGGTGTTTCCTGAAAAGAGGGATTGACCAAATGGTTATCAAAAGAATTTACACTCTCACCTTGGTTACTTGATGTTCTAGCTGAGTCAAGGGCTTGAAGAGTGACTATCTCCTCGCCTACAAAGAGTATAAGTTTGCCTGCATCAACATCGATTTTAGTTCTGGCAGTTGCTAGGAATGGTCTTTCTAAAATCAGGGGATCGTATTGTCCTCATCCATGTCTAAAACGACAAAGCCTACTGGGAAAATGAATTGATCAATTTTTACAAGAACATATTCGATAATACCCCTAGGAATTTTAACAGTTTTATCAGCTAATTGAATACTCATCCTAGTTTGTTTGGGTTTCCCTAGACCTAGTTGTTTAAACATTTTATAAGGCAAGACATTTATACTTGCCCCTAGATCAGCTAAGGCATTATCAACAGTTAGTCTACCAATTAAACATGGAATTGTAAAACTCCCTGGATCTTTTAGCTTTCGCGGTAGTCTATTCTGTAGCATTGCTGAGCATACTACGTTTAATTCCACATGTGGATCCTCGTCTAACTTACGCTTGTTCGTCAAGAGCTGTTTTAGGAATTTCCTCGAATCTGGCATCTGTGAAAGAGCTTTAAGAAGTGGTAAGTTAATATGTAATTTTTGTAAGAGTTTAAGAAACTTACCGAATTGTTCCTCTGTATCGTCTCTCTTCATTGCTTTGGGATAAGGTATACGGGGTTGGTACTCTTTGATTACCGATTTTGGCTTTTCTTGTGTTACTTTAACTTTACCTTCTTCTACCTCGTTTTCTTGTATTGGATTGGGTGGATCTAACCCTATACTATCATGAGTTGTGATGGCTTAGATTTGCTCCTTTGGGTTTATCTCAGTGTTGCTTGGTAGACGCCCTTGTGGTCATTCGGAAATCTCTGATCGAATTTCAGAAACTATCTTAGTAAGTTGTCCGACTGACTTAGTAAGTTCTCCAACTTGGCTCTCAATCCCTTTGATTGATGCTTGTTGATTATCGAGCGTTGTCTCAGTTTTTTGAAGACGGTTCTTTGTGGCTGCCATGAATTTTGTCAGCACCTCTCCGAGGTTCGGCCTCTTTTCCTGTGGATAGGGCTGAATTTGGAAATTTTGAGGAGGTTGTTGTCTTTGATTTCTTTGATTTCCTTGACCTCCCCATGAAAAATTTGGGTGGTTCCTCCAACCTAAATTATAAGTATTACTGTACGTGTTATTATTAGATCTGAAATTATTACCTATATAGTTCATCTGTTCACTTTCTGCGCCCGGTTGGTAGGGTGGGTACTCAGGATTCGCTACAGTTCCACTTGCATCGCACTGCATTACTGGATGTACCTGCGAAGAACACAAACTATCAAGCTTTTTATTCATCATCTCTACTTGTGTTGATAGCATGGTTACTGCATCAAGGTTGTAAACTCCGGCTGATTTTGCTGGTTTTGTCCTTGTAACTTGCCACTGATAGTTATTCAGTGACATCTCTTGAATAAACTCGTAGGCTGTTTCAGGAGTTTTATTGTTCAGGGTTCCACCGGCGGCTGAATCAATTAGTTGCCTCGTTGATGGGTTTACACCATTATAGAAAGTTTAGACTTGGAGCCACAAAGGTAAACCGTGGTGCGGACACCTTCTCAAGAGATCCTTGTATCTCTCTCATGCGCCGTATAATGTTTCTAAATCTATCTGTACAAAAGAAGAGATATCATTCCATAACTTGGCCGTTTTGGCCGATGGGAAATATTTTAATAAAAACTTTTCGGTCATTTGATCCCATGTAGTGATTGACCCTCGTGGTAACGAGTTTAACCACTGTTTGGCTTTATTCCTTAATGAAAAGGAAATGGCCAGAAGGCGTATGGCATCATCGAAACGCCATTTATTTTGAAGGTATCACGAACTCTAAAAAATTAGCTATATGAGTATTTGGGTCTTCATCCTGTAAACCATCAAATTGAACAAATTGTTGAATCATTTGTATAGTGTTAGGCTTTAATTCAAAATTATTAGCAGCTATAGCGGGCCTAACAATACTTGATTCTGCTCCTATTAAATGAGGTTTAGCATAATCATACATAGTACGTGGAGCATTATTTTCTGCCACATCTTGTGGTGCTAGATTGTTCTCGTCCATCCCTTCAGTAGGATTGGATCTGCTTTCTCGCTCTTCTTCTGTGTAACTTAGGGCTCGCCTAATTTCTCTGCGATTCTTGCGAGCAGTAGCTTCAATATCATTGTCGTATACTAGTGGTCCCTTCGGGTTCCTTCTAGTCATAAACTAGAGGTACCTGTTGAGAAAAGAAAGAAAGAAAATTTAGCAAAAAAAAAAAATAAGAGTAAATTGCGGAAAAATAAAAATAAAAATAAAAGAGTGGCTAGAGTAATAAAAATAGAGTTTTCTTAATATTTTAGTTCCCTGGAAACGGCGCTAAAAACTTGATCGTGGTTGTCGAGTCTAAAAATTTACAAAAAGAGAATGATCAAACCTGGAAACTAACTCTGACAACGACTTAAGGCAAGTGCACCTATCGAACAGTAGTATAGCTTAGGCAAGACCGGATTGTCGAACCCAAAGGAGCTAAAAGTACTAATACTAACTTTGTTTTTATTATCTTGCCTAAAATAAGTGAAGTTGTTGTTTAATCTAATTTTAACTAACTACTAAGCTAAAGATGCAAAGACAAAAAGAATGAATTGGGGAAATACTATTGGAAAAACTCAGTTGATTAAGACGATACCCTTAGGAAGAATCCACCTAGACTTTATTTGTTATCTAACACTGAACCAGACGATGTATTCACTTGACTTGATCTGTAAGATTCCCTAATTTATATTAAACCCTCTCTCGAGGCGAATAACGTCTAACCCTAGGTTGATTAATTGAAATCTCTTTCTAATTAAAACCCCTAGATTCGCATTAACCCGATCTATGGACTCCAATATTAGGTTTCACCCTAATCCGGCAAAATCTCGTCACCCTATCTCTAGGCGTGCGATCAACTCCGCTTAATTATGCTAGATCTACTCTTAAGCAGGGACTTTTGCTCCTCCACCTAAGCACATCATACTTGAATCAATATCCCGAAAACATCAACACAAGAATTAAGAACACATAATTAAGAACAAATCAAGTATTTATCTTATAGTTCAGAAAACAATAACAAGATCCATCTTAGGTTTCATCCCCTTCAGGTATCTGAAGGGTTTAGTTCATAACTATAAAAGAAAACATCTCAGAAGAAAAAAATAAAACAAAACATAAGAAATCCCTAAAACTCCCTGAAGGAATTGAAGGAGAGATCCTCCGTCTTGAGTAGAATTCTTGCTTCTTGAGATGGATCAACTAGCTATCTTTGAGTGTTTCCCACAAATTTGACATTTTCGGCTCAGCTCATTGGCCTCGCTAACCGCCCTCTTTAAGGTTACACTTAGGGGGTTTATATAGGCTTTTGAAATAGGTTTCTTTTCCCCTAAGTATCCTTTTCCGAATGAAATTGCTCTTCTCCACGACAGAGACACGACCATGGCAAAAGCCCGCGTGAATCATCTTTAGGCCGTGTTTGGATTTCTTTAATAAGGCACGGCCATGTGAATCAGGATCAGGCCGTGTTCTAGTTTATCTGGGAGGCACGACCGTGTGGGCTTAAGTCCAGGCCGTGCCGATTTCCTCTTTGGCCCAATTTGGTCCGTTTTAGGCTCGTTTCTCGTTCTTTACATCCTCGGGTACTTTCCTGAGTATAAAACATGAAAAGAGAGGATTAAGAGCACCTTTTTACATAAATCAAGGGATAAATCATCCAAAAATATGCTAAATGTGGGATTAAAATATGTTACTTTTACGGCTTATCAATTATTATTTAAGCAAAGATTCAATGACTAAATCAATCTAAAAGTGATAAAATAATAAGACTAATATACTATTAAACTTAATTAGATAGATAGAATTCTAAGTATAAAACAGTTAAATGGAGGTAAATGTATCAATGAGAGGTGACCAGTAGTGGTTTTGGAGAGTGACGGCATGGTTCGGCGGAGCACGGGCGTGTAGCGGGAGCCACGGGCGTGTGTTGCAAATAGTCGGGAAACACGGCTGTGGAACACCTTCAGGGCGGGCGTGTACTCCGTTGGCACGGGCGTGTACTGGTTTTTGATGTGTATGTAAAGGAAATCGGAAGATAAAGGATGGGGGAAGTCAAGGGTGGGGGTTTTTGTTATGGTGGCCGGAGTAAGGAGAAGGGATTCTTAGCGAAATGGTTAGGGTTGGGAATTTGGGGAAAGATTTTGGGGAAAACAATGGACGATGCACTTTAAATAGGGAAGGGGACACGGGTAGGTGCCACGCCCGTGTTTCTTTTATTTAGCCCGTGTTTTTCATGATTTTTAAATTTGGGCACGTTTTGAGATGTTGCCCATGCCCGTGCTAAGGTTGCCACGCTCGTGTCTATGTAGTCAGTGTCTCACACGGTTGGTAGGCACGGGAGTGGCTCATGCCTGTGTTGGTTTGTGCAGGATAGACCATGGTTGCATTGCACGACCGTGGTCTTGTTATCGCAGCCTGTGTTGGGAATTTTTTTTCTTTTTTATCTCGCACGTCTATCGGCACATTCGTTTTTCGTCCCACGACTACGGACACGCCCGTGTGCAAGACCGTGTGGTAGGGAAACCTGCGCTTCACTGAATTGGTTAGTTTGGAGTTAGATGCTAAAAATTACAAATATATCGGGCTGCCTCCCGATAAGCGCTCGTTTAAAGTCTTAAGCTAGACTCACCCTGTTTTCATTTCTAAATGAAGGTTCACGGAGCTGAAGCTCCTCTCTCAATTCCTTGAAATCTTCACCATTATAAAGTTTCAATCGATGACCATTTACCTTGAATGTTCCCTGAGTTGGATGGGTTACCTCGACTGTGCCGTAAGGAAAAATTGTTTTGATCACAAATGGGCCTGACCACCTTGATTTTAGCTTTCCAGGAAATAGTTTGAGCCTTGAATTACACAGCAGGACCAAGTCTCCTACTTCGAATTGCTTTGATTGTTTTAAACAAGCATCATGGCGTCATTTTGTTGCCTCCTTATATAGTCGTGAGTTCTCGTAGGCCTCAGCTCGCCATTCATCTAGCTCATTCAATTGCATCATCCTCTTTTCACCTACGGTTTTAAGCTCGTAATTCAAGAATTTTATAGCCCAGTAAGCTTTTTGCTCTAAATGACAACTTTTTCCGTAGACAAGTTTGTACGGGGATGTTCCTAAAGGGGTTTTAAATGTTGTTCTATAGGCCCATAAAGCATTATCTACTTTTACTGCCCAATCTTTCCTGTTTGATTCAACTGTTTTCTCTAAGATCCGTTTAAGCTCTCAATTTGCCACTTTTACTTGCCCACTGGTTTGAGGGTGATAAGGGGTAGCAGTTCTGTGGTGTACTCCATATTTTTTTAAGACTTTATCAAATTGAGTATTACAAAAGTGAGTACCCCTATCACTGATAATCGCTCTGGGTGTTCCAAAACGAAAGAAGAGTTTCTTAAGAAACCTTACTACAGCTCTAGATCATTAGTAGTAAAGCTTGGGCTTCCACCCATTTTGACATGTAATCTACTGCTACTAAGATGTATTTATTTCCGAATGAACTAGGAAACGAACCCATAAAGTCAATACCCCATACGTCAAATATTTCACATGATAACATATATGTTTGAGGCATTTCGTCATGTTTAGAGATATTACCTGTTCTTTGGCATTTATCACACGAAGCGACATATCTGTTGGCGTCTTTAAACATAGTTGGCCAATAAAATCCTGATTCGAGCGTTTTGTGTGCTGTCTTAATCCCGCTGTAATGTCCTCCTGAAGGTCCTGAATGGCAATGTTCTAGGATTTTGCTTACTTCTGCCTTTGTAACGCATCTCCGAATTACTTGATCTGCACATATGCGGAAAAGAAAGGGGTCCTTCCAAAAATAGCTTTTTGCATCAGCAAAGAATCGTTTCTTTTGATGATGTGTTAACCTTTTTGGTAGGATGTTAACAGCTAAATAATTCGCAATATCTACAAACCACGGTACCTCAGAGTTAGTTATAGAAAAGAGTAGTTCCTCAGGGAACGAGTTGTTTATCTCACTCTCGTCGAGTTCTTCGATATGTGGGTTCTCAAGCCTGGAGAGGTGATTTGCTGCAAAATTTTTAGCTCCCTTCTTATACCGAATTTCCAAATTAAAAGAGTAAGATCCATCGTATGAGTCAAGGTTTTGCATCAGGTTTAGTTAAAAGATAACGAAGAGCTGAATGGTCAGTGTAAACGACAACTTTAGATAATATCAGATACTGTCTAAATTTGTCAAATGCAAAAACTATAGCTAGCAATTATTTCTCTGTGGTGGTGTAGTTTTCTTGTGCAGGCGTCAATGTTCTGCTAATATAATAAATTGGCTGAAAATGCATGTTTCTTCGCTGTCCCAAAACTGCACTGCAAAATCACTCGCATCACACATTAGTTCAAAGGGTAAATTCACATCAGGTGCAATTATAATCGGAGCATTTATTATTTTATCTTTGAGGATTAAATGCATCTAAACACTCCTAATCAAAATTGAAAGGAATATCTTTTTCTAGTAATCTTGTTAAAGGCTTAGTTATTTTAGAAAAATCTTTAATGAATCTTCTATAAAATCCAGCATGTCCTAAAAAACTTCTAATAGCCTTAACTGAGCTAGGGGGAGGTAATTTTTCTATGGTTTCAATATTTGTTTTATCCACCTCGATCCTTTTACTAGAAATCTTATGTCCTAACACAATCCCCTCTCTAACCATAAAGTGACATTTTTCCCAATTTAAGACAAGGTTCATTTCCTCACATCCCATTAAAACCCGTTCTGAATTTTTAAGGCAAAGATGGAAAGAATTACCGAATACCGAGAAGTCATCCATAAATACCTCCATAATGTCTTCCACAAGTTCGTCAAAGATGGCCAGCATGCATCGCTGAAAAGTAGTAGGAGCATTAAATAATCCAAAACGCATTCTATGATAAGCAAACGTACCATATGGACATGTAAATGTTGTCTTTTCTTGATCCTCAGGAGCTATTGGGATTTGGAAGTAGCCGGAGAGTCCGTCCAAGAAGCAGTAATACATATGCCCAGATAATCTTTCTAACATCTGATCAATAAAGGGAAAAGGGAAGTGATCTTTTCTGGTGGCATCGTTCAGCTTTCTATAGTCAATACAGACTCTCCAACCTGTTACTATTCTTGTAGGAATCAATTCATTCTTTTCGTTGGCTACAACAGTCATGCCTCCTTTCTTTGGAACTACCTGTACAGGACTTACCCAAGTACAGTCAGAAATAGGATAAATTATTCCTGCATCTAGAAGTTTAATTACCTCAGCTTTGACAACTTCTTTCATATTGGGGTTCAAACGTCTCTAAGGTTGCACACACGGTTTATACTCATCTTCCATTAAAATTTTGTGGGTGCAGAATGATGGGCTTATTCCTTTAATGTCAAACATTTTCCATGCCATGGCTCTTTTATGTTTCCTTAGTACCCTTAGCAAATCTTCTTTCTCTTTGGGTCCTAGTTCTGAAGAGATGAGTACTGGTAGCATAGAATTATCTCCGAGGAATGTATATTCTAAATGTTTTGGCAATTGTTTTAATTCTAATTTGAGCAACTCATCAATAGAGGGTTTCTGTTTTAGTTCGTCGTTGATTTCAATACCCTCTATTTTCGTCTGTCTAGAGGATATTCAATTCATCGATATCGTCATCTATCCCCTCACCTTGTGTAAGACACAGTTCCATCGTTTCATTGTGCATGATTTCCTGCAAAGACTCTTGAAAAATGTGATCAGTGGCATCAACAAAGTAACAAGAATCATCTTGTTCTCTAGAATATCGCATGGCATCGTAAATTTGAAAAATGATTTCCTCATCGCCTACCCTTAGTGCAAGTTTACCATCACCAACATCAATGACAGCCCTAGCAGTAGCTAGAAATAGTCGTCCCAAAATTAAAGGTACCTCTACGTCCTCATTCATGTCAAGCACAACAAAATCAACAGGAAATATAAATTTATCTACTTTTACCAGAACATCTTCGATAATTCCCCTAAGATATTTAACAGATCTGTCAGCTACTGAATACTCATCCTAGTGGGTTTTGGTTCTTCGAGACCAAGTTGCTTAAACATTCTATAAGGTATTAAAATAATACTAGCACCTAAATCAGCAAGTGCTTTCTCTATGTTCAAACTACCAATTAAACAGGGAATAGTGAAACTTCCTGGATCTTTCAATTTGGTTGGCAGCTTGTTTTGGATGATTGCTGAGCATTCTTTATTAAGTTCCACTGTTGAAATTTCTTCGAACTTCCTCTTATTTGTTAGAAGCTCCTTTAAAAATTTTACATATGTTGGCATCTGCGAAATAGCTTCAACAAAAGGTAAGTTAATATGTAACTGTTTGAAAAGTTCAAGAAATTTACCATATTGTGCGTCTAAGCGGTCTTTCTTCAACTTTGCTGAATATGGGATCGTTGGTTTAATTTCCTCACGGGTCAGGGTTGCCTTTGCCTTATCGGTTTCATGTGGTATCTTCTTTTTTGTTTCGACTAACTCCCTTCCACTTCTTAGTGTCACTGCCTTTACCTGCTCTTTTTCCCTAGGTAAGCTTTCTGATCATATTTCAGAAACTAACTTAGTAAGTTACCCAATTTGATCCTTGAGCTCCTGTGTTGATACTTGCTGTTTTTTAAGTTTTGTTTCTATATTTTGGAAACGTGTTTCTGAGACTGCTATGAATTTTTTAGCATCTCCTCGAGGTTCAGCTTCTTTTCTTGTGGGTAGGGCTATTGTTGGAAGTTTTGGGATGGTTGTTGCCTTTGATTTCCTTGACCACCCCATGAGAAATTGGGGTGGTTCTTCCAACCTGGATTATAAGTATTACTATAAGGGTTATTGTTAGATCAGAAATTGTTACCCATATAGTTCATTTGTTCGTTCTCCATGCCCTGTCCGTAGGCTGGGTACTCAAGATTCGCCACGCCTCCACTTGTCTCACATTGCATGACCGTATGTACCTGTGAAGAACACAAACCATCAATCTTTTTATGTAACATATCTACCTGATTTGATAGCATGGTTACTACGTCAAGGTTGAAGACTCCGGCTGCTTTTGCTGGCCTAGTCCTTGTAACTTGCCACTGATAGTTATTTAATGACATCTCCTCTATAAACTCGTAGGCTGCTTCAGGAGTTTTGTTATTCAGAGTTCCGCCGGTGGCTGAATCGATTAATTGCCTTGTTGAGGGGTTCACACCGTTGTAAAAAGTTTGTACCTATAGCCACAAGGGTAATCCATGGTGTGGACACCTTCTCAACAAATCCTTGCATTTCTCCCATGCATCATAAAGTTTCTCTAAATCCATCTGCACAAAAGAAGAGATATCATTCCTTAACTTGGTTGTTTTGGCCGGCGGAAAATATTTTAATAAAAATTTTTCGGTCATCTGATCCTATGTAGTGATTGATCCTCGTAGAAGAAAATGCAACCACTGTTTGGCTTTATTCCTCAAAGAAAAGGGAAATAACCGAAGACGGATGGCATCATTAGTAACGTCATTTATCTTGAAAGTGTCACAAAATTCTAGGAAATTCGCCAAGTGATTATTTGGATCTTCATCCTGCAAACCATCAAACTGAACAAACTGTTGTATCATCTATATAGTGTTAGGTTTCAGTTCAAAATTATTTGCGGCAATAGCAGGTCTAACAATACTTGACTCAGTTCCTGTTAAATTAGGTTTATCATAATCATACATAGTTCGAGGAGCATGATGTTCGGCCGCCTCTAGAGGTAGAGGATTATTCTCAGCCATCACTTTGGTGGTATTAATTTCAGCTTCATGCTCTTCTTCTATGTAGTTTAAGATTCGCCTTATTTCTCTATGATTTCTGTGAACTGTACCTTCAATATCACTATCGTAAAGTAGGGTCCTGTCGGGTTCCTTCTAGTCATAAACTAGAGGTACCTGCTAAGAAGAAAAGAAGAAAATTTAAAAACGTAAAAAATAAATTGCAAAAATATAATATGGCTAAAGTAATTAAAATTGAGCTTTCTTAATATTTTAGTTCCCCGGCAACGGCACCAAACACTTGATGTGCAATGTCAAAGTCTTAAAAATTTATATAAAGAATGATTTTCCAACTATGAAAACGATTAAGGCAAGCGCACCTATTAAATAGTAGTATAGCTTAGTGGCAAGACCAGATTGTCGAACCTAAAGGAACTAAAAGTACTAATACTAACTTTATTTTTATTATCTAGCCTAAAATCGAGGGAATATGTTGTTTTATCTAAATTAACTAACTACTAAGATAAAAACTCTAAGACAAAGAAGAATAAAATTTGGGGAAAATACTTGAGAGAGAAAACCAATTGACTAAGACAATAACCGAGGAAGAATCCACCTAGACTTCACTAGTTATCTAACTCTGAACCAGACGATTTATTCACTTGACTTGATCCGTAGGATTCCCTAACGTATACTAATCCCTCTCTCGAGGCGACTAACGTCTAACCCTAGGTTGATTAATTGAAATCTCTTTCTAATTAAAACCCCTAGAATTGCATTAACTCGATCTATGGACTCCTATATTAGGTTTGACCCTAATCCGACAGATTTTCGTCACTCTATCTCTAGGCCCGCGAGCAACTCTGCTTAACTATGCTAGATCTACTCTTAGGTAGGCACTTTTGCTCCTCCACCTAACCACATCACACTTGAATTAATATCCCGGAAATATCAACACAAGAATTAAGAACACATAATTAAGAACAAGTCAAATATTTGTCATATAGTTCAGCAAACGATAAGAAGATTCATCTTAGGTTTCATCTCCCTCAGATATCTAAGGGTTTAGTTCATAATAATAAAAGGAAACATCTTAGAAGAAAAGATAAAACAAAACATAAGAAATCCCTAAAACCCCCTGAAGGAATTGAAGGAGAGATCCTCCGTCTTAAGTATGATTCCTGCTTCTTGAGATAAATCAACTGGCTATCTTTGAGTAAATCCCCACAAATCTACCATCTTTGGACGCCCCCTGACTAAAGCCCTGGGTTCCCCCTTTTAGGTCATACTTAGGGTGTTTATATAGGCTTCTGAATGTGTTTTTTCACCTCTAAGTATCTTAATCCGAGTGAAATTTCTCTTTGTCATGGTAGGGACACGCCCATGGCACTCGCCCGTGTGAATCATGGCCAGGCCGTGTTCGAGACTGTTAATGAGGCACGGCCATGTGGGCTTGGGCCCAAGCCATGTTGATTTCGTGATATGGCCCATTTACTCCGTTTTGGGCCCGTTTCTCGTTCTTTTCATCCTCCGGTGCTTTCCTGAGTATAAAACATGAAAACAAAGGATTAAGAGCACCAAATTGCACAATTCAAGGCTTAAATCATCCAAAAGTATGCTAAATGTGGGATTAAAATATGTTACTATTGCGGTTTATCAACTATAAAGTTAAATAAGTTAATAACATAATTGATTAAAAGTATAAGCTAATAAAGGTAAGTTGAGCACAAAATAGATATATACAATTAAGTGACTAAAATTAACATGAAATAAGTCCTAGCATTAGTGGTTAAGAGCTTAAATAATTGATTATAAAGCCAAGGTTCAAACCCCACTCTTTGTATTTTTCCTCTTTATTTTTCAAGCAATTAAGGATGTAAACCAAGTTAGTATAAGAATTAATTATGATAGAAAAAGAATATGATATGAGTAGTAGCCCAATGGTTAAACTTGCTCCTTTCCTCATACCTAAGTTTGAGTTGTGCTAACTCCTTCCCTTTTTTGTTTATTTCGGTAGAATGGTTTAATTACCAAAATAGCCCCCCTAAATTTTGCTTAATCTTGCCATTTATTAATTATCCTAATCATAATTGGATTTTGATTATCTTTTTCAAACTTATCTAGAATCCATATCTTATCCTCCTTCAAAATTCAAATGGAATTAAAGTTTCATCACCCTTTTATTATCCTAACTAGAATTCAAATTACTCCTTTTCATATCCTAATAGAATTTATCTTCCTTATTTCTATTTATTCCCCTTTTCTTCTTCATCTTTTCCTTTAAAAATATTCTCTCCATTGTTGATTATTATTTTTGTTCCTGAATCAAAAACTATTCTCAATTTCAACTTGTTTCTCTATTGGTTGATTTTCCATCAATTACATCCCGAATTTTAATCAAAATTTTAGTAAGAATTCTCATTTCGATTTATTAGAACTCGTCAATTTTGGAATTTTGTTGTTTTTGTTAAATCTTTCAATCCGCTAACAATCATTAACGTTTTTGCCAACCCCCCACAAATCTTGTAAATTCGTCATTGATTCTTGTGTTTTGTCGATTGAAAGACCCCTATAGGAGATTGAATCGAGCTTAAACAAAGGGTAATCACCCAAGATCCCAAAAAAGTCATGTGTGTGTCTTTTTACTAAAAATTGAGTCAAAATTTGAAACCACCCAATTGCAAACGGCCTACCACACGAGCGTGTGGCCTGCTCGTGTAGATCACACGGCCTCACACATGACCATGTTCCCTTGTCTCCCTACACAACTTCATTTCACACACGGTCTGGTCACATGGCCGTATGGCTCCTGCACTTCACCCATATGCCTTGCTGACAGCCTGGGGCTTTACATAAAGTTCGGTCGCACAGCCGTGTGGCCCCTTTGTAATAGTCCGTTTTTCAGTGTTGTCGAAAATAGTGGTTTTGGGGCCACCAAATTTGACGAGTAAGTTCGTAAATATTATTAATTAATATTTACGAGTCAAATGTGATTTTTAAAAAGGTTTTTGATTTGATAATTTATATTATATAAGTGATTTATTAAGTTTAAGTGGTTTTAGAAAATAAGGTATCGGGACCTTATTTTTATAAACTGGGCCTTAAATATTTTTATATATATTTTTATAAATATTTACGGAGTGTCATTAAAGTGGTATTAAAGTTTCGTTAAGAAATTTTAACGTTTCGAAAGTTAATTAATTAAAAAGGACTAAATTAAAAAAAAGTGCATTCCCGGGACTCCGTTCTCGTAAATCGAAATCGTAAATATTTACGAAGCTAGTTGTATAGTTAATTAGGTTTTGATTTAGTGAATTTTCTAGAATTAAAAGTAATTAGGTATAAGGACTAAATTGTATAAAGGGTAAATTTTGAATTATAGATTAAAGAAAAATTAAAGGGACCAAAGAAGCAATTATTTCATTGCTTAAAATTGAGGCGGAATAAGGTAGATATTTATAAGTTGATTATATATATTATTATATATATTCTTATTGTTTAAGTAAATATATATTATATATATTATATTATATAATAATAAAACAAAGAAATAAAAGGAAAGAAAAGAAAGAAAGAAAGAAACAGAGAAGGTTAAACGAAATAGAAAGAAAAAGAAAAAGAAGAAAGAAGGAAGCCACGGCCAAGGGTTTCAAAGTTTTCAAGTTCAATTGATTAGTCAATTTAGACCCTTTTTCTTGTAATTTTTATATTTTTGAAATCCCGATATTGAATACTACCTGATCTATGTCAAAATTTTAGAAATTATTGAGTTTTTAAATGTTGTCTATGTTGAATAAATAGAGTATTAGGGACTAAATTGATATATTTTCAAGTTAGAAATGAAAAAGGATTGAATTGTAGAACAAATTGTAAATTTTGTGTAATAGGGACTAAACTGTGAAAAATTCAAAATTTAGGAATTTATGTGAAAATAGGGAATTGAATTTAGTCTGAAGTGGAATTTGCATGAAAATAAAGAAATAAATGTGAAAAATAAAAATTAGTCTCAATTTAGGGACTAAATTGGAAATTATGCAATATTTGAGTAAAAATTGAAATATTCAATATGAAATTGAATTGAATTGTATTGATGATTTTTAATTGTTTTAATTCCGTAGCTAACATCATACCGGAATCCTCGACTAAAAAGGGAAAAAAAACAATAAAGTCGACGAGGAATAGCGCGGAATTTTCTGTTTGTATTTCTATAATTCGAACTTAGTTATTAATTGTTGTATTTTAATTTAATGTATATGGTAAGTGTTGAGGTGAGAATTATTGTGTTTTGCAATTGAAATGGATTGATTTAGTATGTGATGAATTTATTGGATTTATATTGATTGAATTGATATATATATATATTGAATATATTGATTACTTGAATTAAAATGAATATTGGTTGTATTTGAAAACTGAATTGAAACCCTATTAACTGTATCTTGCTGAGTCGGATATAGATAGCATGCAATTGGATTGGAAGAGTTCAGGGATTTCTTTGACTTTGAGTCGATGAGACATTGGGTCTCAATTTACTACTCCGGATTCATTCGATGAGGCACTGGTGCCAATTTACTTCAATTTAACCGATGAGACACTGGGTGTCAAATTATTACTTCGAATTATTCGATGAGGCACTGGGTGCTAAACTGGCATGTTTTGGTTGGATCCGTGTATCCGTCCGAGTCCAAATCGTGTTAATAAGGGTAATTAAATGAAATGGCACTATAATTGATATTGGATGGTATTATACGTGAATTGAAATGAGATAGTGAATTGAAATATGCAAATGAAATGCATGAATTATGTGTTCATGAAATGGATATGAAATGGATAATATTTTTTTTAATTGATATGTGGATCAAAGTCAAAAAAGCTATTACATAGCAAGTGATGGAAATTGAATATGGTATAAAATAATGTATTCAAGATTTGAGTATTGTATGGATTGTGTTATTATATAAATAAATATGGTTTTAAATGTTCAATTATGCTTAATTTTAATTGTGCATATTATATTGTTTTATTTTTAATTATTAAGATTATAGAAATACCAGCGTATGGTTTTGTTTTCCATGTGCAGGTTAGGTACTAAGTTTTGATCGCCAATTCAGCATCCAACAACGGTCCCGAACTCAAACGTGGTGATGTTTTTCCTTTTGTGTCGGCATGTACCTAGGGTGTCTAAATATTAAACATTTTGTGGATTAATTGTAAATGAGGTTATAAGTTTAATATTAGTTTGGTATATACATATGAATATTATATGATATGAAATATTTGAAATTTATGTCTATTTGATTGGTAAACCCTGGTAATACTCCGTAACCCGGTTCTGACGAGGGATACTGGTTGAGGGTGTGACACCCTAAATCTCAAAAATTACAGTTTCACATTATATTTTATTATTTTATGCAAATTAATCTCTGAGTAGGTTCTTAATGGCATCTAGAGAACTAGATTATGCAATTAGGTCTTGGACTAGGATTACAATGATTGAATATATGAATGAATGAATTTATGATTTTATGATTTTAATGCTTTTGATTGATTGCTTGATCCATGAATGATTTCATATTTATCAATGTTATAAATGCCAAATGAACGCCTCATGTGCCTATATGATTGAACTATTGATTGATGGATATAATCGTGAATGTCATTATTATGTAATGAAATATAATGTTGAAAGTATTAATGATTGAATGGATGAATGCATTAAAGAATGATTGCATTGCATATGCATGGGGGCGATATGAAAGGAGGAAGAATGGCAGCTCCTATTGACTACATAAACGAATGATTGGCTCTGTACCCACAGAACGGCAGATTCCAAATGCAATCTCACTATGCTGCACAATCCCTCCAACAGCTATTATCTGCGAGTGGTCGTGACTCTGTAGTTAAACGAATGTTCGCTGTGTACTCATAGCCATAGCAAATTCCAACTGCAACAGTCTTATTGTGTACACACATAATGGTAAATTCAAACTCAACACTTTTCACTATACTCTCACAGTCTCTCCAACAGCTTTCTACTAGGATCAATTGTGTTTCCATAGTTACCGGCAGCTTCTATCTGCACCCAATGAATGTAGTGGGAAAAGTCCACGAGCGAAGTAAAAAGGTAGAGGGGGTTCTGGGAAAATCCCTTTCTGGAGAGCTAATGGTCGGGGTAGGATTAAACGAATGTTAAAAAAAAAACGTTAAAACGAATGTTGCATGAAATACTATGCATCCTCATTGAAAGGCATATGATGAAATGACTGAATTGATAAAATGTGTATATACCTACTGTGAATAATATTATGACTCTATATTTGAATCGTTCAATTGATTTTGACTAAATGTTAATGCTCTGCTTGTCTAAAGTGACAGAAACTAAATTATCATATTGATCGGATTAATATGTGAATTTAATTATTATGATTGACATGCATATTCAAATATTGATTTAATTATTGTAAAAGGACTTCCACTGAGATTCCATAGCTCATTCCCCTATTTTCCATCTTCTCAAATAACCCAACAGACTAGGACGTGGGCTCGACATAAAAAGGGTCTCAGCTTGTCATGGACTTTATTTAAGATTATCATTATTAATTCCATTATTATTACTATCGTTATTATTATTGTTTACTTCAATTATGGAACCGCGACATGGGATATGAGGTAATAAAAGCTGATCATTTAGGATGCTTGATATTATTTATTATGAAGTCATGAAACTAGTTGAACTGATATTTATGTTTATTATTGATTAAGTTATATGATGAGATTTAGTATAGTTTCATATATATATATATGATAGAAACATGTTTATTTATTTTTAAGAGAATGTTAATTAATTTTCGCTTTTATATTCATGGTAGTTTTTGTTAGTATGAAAAATGTACTTGTATAAAATAGGTTTAGAACTGAAAACTGATTTGAAAAAGGCTGGTTCACTTCGGTGGTTAATGTGATCTCTTTGGCTCGGGTCTACCGTCTAGGCTAGGTTGGAGAGGTTACATATATATTCAATATCACATAGTTTCATATAATACTCGTTTGTATCGTGCCCCTCTCAATTCAATTCACAACATTTCTTATCATCACATACAAACCTAATGATAAGACGAGTAGGATGCTTTGTAACACATCAGTTTGCCCATCTGACCAGCAAACGACAATGTTACCGGAAAAACATAAATCATTTCGACTTGACAAAAACAATTGTTTTAGTAGTTAAGTCAATCAATATGACTTTAATAAAATAATCTTAAAATGACGTTTGGAGAAGTATTATTTAAAAAAAAAACCAAAAGAAAACAATGATATACATTCCAAAAATGCCATTAGGGGGATTTAAAGAATTAATGCATTAATTAAGAAAAATAAGAGTAAGCCCAAATTCACATAGCATAAATTTTAATAAATTGGCGAAGTGCCATCATTCATTATGTACAATTGGTTAAATAAAAAAAAAACTCAAATTTTCATTTTCATAATTCGTTTACAAGAGACTCAGACCATAAGCCACCCAATTTGATATACATGTTACAACAGAATGAAGAATGGTTCACAAAAGAGTCCGCTTGTCTAGTTGAGTCCTTTAAAAGTCCAGTTTCTCAACAGATCCTGAAATGGTAAGGGAAACTAGGTAAGTTCATTATGAACTTAGTGAATTCCAAGAATAAACAATAAGCTCTTACAACACTTAATAATACCAACAGCTTACACACAGATGCACCAGTATGGTTGTGTAGGATCCATTAGCGAATTCATAACACCAAACACTTAAGGTTCACTAGCAGATACTATCCACCGTTAAAAGCAATTACACCAATAACTTAAATTCTCATGCTAGTATTAGTTATGCCTAATCACAAAATAGATAATTTCACCACAACCAAAGTTAGTTCACATGCGGACACTTTACAGTGTTGAGCACAATTCACGCGGATACCCTTTCATTTAAGCACTATTCATGTGCATTATCTTTATGTAACCCTTTCATGCTTTTTATGGACTATTTACGGACCTTTTCCTAACCAAAGATCCAAGGTTTCATATTCATGGTAATGCTCCATTGAGCCAATATTTCATATATCCAACCAAACCTTCGCAAATCCTCCTTGTTAATTCAAACACTATGTGTTCCCCTGCAAGGCTTAGCCATTCACCAATCGTAATTTGCATTTACATGCCCTACCGGAGGTAAATATCATATCATATCATATCTCCATACATTTCTCCCATCACATCTCAATAGTTTCCACCATTTCCCCCCTTTCATCATTTCAGATACAGAACTTGTGCCCAAGAAAGAGTGCCCATTTACAACCATTCATGCATATACCATTATTATCGTTTTAGGTTGTTAACTCTAACATGCACAACTGATTTTGCATAGACTTTCCTGGAAGACAACATTATCACACAATTAGTTGGAAATTTAATAGGAATACAAGTGAAAGGAACTCACCAAAGATTAACAAGAAAAGCTTTGCCTATTCTACGTATTCTTTCTCTTTTTCACTCGAGCCTTCTCTTGTTGCTTTGGCTAAATAAAAGTAAGCACTCTATTAAGCATAAAACCCCATAAAATTTAATGTAAAAACAAGAATCAGAAATATGCAAACATTAACCAGAGGGATGGATGATGCATCAGATGATTGGTGAGAAAGTAGTCTAAAGGTACATTAATAATTCTTATCATTTTTGTTTTTTTCTTATTTATGAAGTTATTAATAATTTCTTATTAAACTATCAATTTATATATAGGTTGTGCCTGAAGCTCAAAAATTTAAAACTTTAGGCTTTGATCTTGAATTCAAAGAGAAGTTGGAATATATGTTAATGGGAATAGTTGCCATCGGTGATAAAGCATGAGCACCTTCTTCGGGTACACTCCCTAGTGTTTTTTTTAGGATGTTGACTATGACATACTTGAAGAGAATGAGGAAGAAAATGTAATAAATGATGTTCATATTTCAAGTCAAGTGGGACATAACTTTGATGGAAACAATCAAAAAAGAAAAACACCTGAGGTAGGAACTTCACAGTTTAAAATTGGAAGAAAGAAATCCTCAAAGAAAATTGGAGGGGTGGTAATATTGTCCAGTCAAATTGAAAAATTATGCAGTGCAGCTGACAATATGAGTCAAACCACATTTAGTTTGACTTCTGTTATGGATCCATATGATATTCCATAAGAAATCAAAGTACGTGATAGCTTGTCGGAGGAAGTTCCAAAAGCAAGTGGGCTATACTTTTTTATCATTGAAATTATTAATCAACAAGGACAAACAAATTGTGTTTTTATCAATTAATCCCAAGATTAGAGCTTGGTGCCTTAAGATGGAAATGGAGGAGAGTTCAAAATTTTCTACTCTTCTAGGGTCTTGAGATATCTACTATGTGACTTATAAATGCCATCCATGTGTAATGTTTGGCTATTTATTTATGTGTAATCTAGTTTTATTAATAGTTGTTTATGTTTGGTTTTTGGATAAAGAATTTGTTCACAGGTGATGTAACGCCCCTCACCTGTATTCAACGCCGGAATAGGGTTATGAGGCATTACTGGACTTACAACACACACAATCATACAATTCGAATCATAAATTCTTAACCAATTAAAATCCATTCAAATACACTCACATTGTCCCTAATACGAGCCTACGAGGCCTTAAACATGCATTAGAAGTGGTTCGAGACTAAACCGATAACTTTAGAAATTTTTCGAACATTTACAAAATTTTCTCAAAAACAAGGGACACACGCCCGTGTGGCCTAGCCGTGTGTCTCACACGGCCAACAGACATGTCCATGTCATAGGTCGTGTGGACATTCGAAATGGGATCACATGGCCATGTCCCAGCCCATGTCCAACCCCGTGTAACTCTCTGACTTGGGTTACACGGCCAACACACACACCCGTGTAGCTAGCCCATGTGCCCTACAAATGGTCATACACGCCCGTGTGTCAGGCCGTGTGCTAAGCCATGCCAAACCTGTAGGGTATACTGACTTATGCCACACGGCCAGGTCACACGCCCATGTGTGAGGCCGTGTAGAGCATACTGACTTGATTTTGATTTCAACACCAGGGGACACACGCCCGTGTCTTTGCTCGTGTGGACAAAAATAGGCTATTTACCAAGCCAATTTTCCACTCAAATTTGTGCACACCTATATAATTCAAATGGTACTCATTCATAGCATAAGTGGACATCCAATTCAACCACAATCAAGACTAAAACATATAATTTCAATTCCAACAACTAACATGCATATTATCTCATGTTTTATTCATTCAAATAATACCAACTTCACATACTCAAATCATCTAATTAAACCTTTCCAAACATGCATCATCATGCACCAATTCACAAGCACATAACTTCTCAATTATCAACCATTTGACATCTATAATATCAACTATCAATAACATTGCAAAACCAACCTCAATCACATAATATAAACCATATGCACACTTATATATACACATAACCAAACTAAACAAGTTAAGCCAAGTCTCATGGCTATATATACAAATAAAAACATGACTATTCACAAACCATCTCTAATAGCAAACCTCACTACCAAAATTGTAACAGCTCGATTTTGGGGCTAGTCAGAATAGTGGTTTTGGATCCACTAATTCGAAGCAAGAGAAATTATTTTTTGTATTATCTTATGTGTTATAGCATGGTTAAATGAGTGCATGAAAATTTTGGTGAATTAATTTTAGTGATTACTTGCTTAATTTCGAAAAAGGACTAAATCGCATAAATTGCGAAAGTTTTGTTTCAATAGTTAAGGGTGTTAATATAAACCATGAAATTTGGGTGATATGCGTGCTAGTGTAAGACCATGTCTGGGATATTGCATCAGCCACATTATGAGAGCTAGTGTAAGACCATGTCTTATACATGGCATCAGCATTGAGAAGAGAGCTAGTGTAAGACCATGTCTGGGACATGGCATCGGCCTCAATATGTGAGCCAGTGTAAGACCATGTCTGGGACATGGCATCGATATTTTACCCTCTTGTGTGAAGCTTGTCAGGTATCCTCTGGTATTCCAACTGGTTCAACGGGTAATTTAGAGCTTGTGATAAAAGTGAGAAAAGTTACGACTATGTTGTAAGTGGTACAAGTACCCACATGAAATTCATGAGAAATATGCTCGAATTATCTTGTATGATTAGTAAGGGTGAAAACAAGTAAGTTATGCCTTTAATTATTCAAGAATTATGTGTAAGTTTATAATATGCTATGAGTATGATAATGCATGGTAATTGTTGTTAATTATTTACATGCGACTTACTAAGCTTTATGTTTACTCTCTATCCTTTCAATTTTCTTATAGTGCCGCCAAGCTAGCTCAGGGATCAAAGAACGTCGGAGGCTCGATCACACTATCAATCTGAACATTTGGTATAGTTAGATTTATCCTTTTTGAGTATGGCATGTATAGGGACTTGATCTTTTGCCAAGTGTCATATTGGTTTGGCCAAATGTGTTGGCTTGTCTTGAAGATTGATTCATTTTGTATAGGGCCATGGATGATGGCTAATACTTGTTATTGATATATGTAAATGATAATGATTTTCATGAATGTGCAATTTGTATGGTGTTACTTGATGTAGCTTATGTTGGTGCAAGTAAGGGTGGCAAAAAGGGCTTGGTAAATAGCCTTGAATTTGTCCATACGGTAGATACATGGGCGTGTAGTCCGACCGTGTGTCCCCCTACACCCTAAGTTGGCAAAACATAATGCCCAGTAGTAACCACACGGACTGAGGTATTGCCGTGTGTCTCAACCGTGTGGAAGACACGGCCATAGGACATGGGCATGTGCCCAAGCCGTGTGAAGTCTGCACTTGATTTTAGGAATTTAATTCGCCACACGGCCTAAGAACACGGGCGTGTACCTTGGCCGTGTGACCTTATGGGGTTGATGACATCAGAAACAAAATGTCAAGGTTTTTACACACGGGCAGAGACACGAGTGTGTCATGGCCGTGTGAGGGACACAGGCCATGGACACGGGCATGTGCCAAGCCATGTGAAAGCCCCAGTAGGTTCGAATTGAAAAATAAATCCACACGACTAGGGACATGGGCATGTGTGACCACAAGGTCTGCCTACACGGGCGTGTCCCTTCCCACACGGGCATGTGCCCCTATTTTTGATGAAATTTTCCAAAGTTTTCTAAAGTGACTGGTTTAGTACCAAACCATTTCTAAAGTATGTTTTGCGCCTTGTAGGCCCATATTAGGGATTTTAAGACAATGTTTGAAAAGTTTTAAATTTGAACGAACTTTTATGACCTGAAAATGTACGTTAGTATGTGTTTAAGCTAGGTAATGCCTCGTACCTTGTTCCGGCGTCAAACACGAGTAAAGGGTGTTACAAAAATACATCAAAATAACCACAATCCTATACAAGCCATATGACCAAACCATAAGCTCAAAAGTACCAAAGTGATGATTGGATAGTGTAACGTAGTCTCCGAAAATCCCCGAATCTGAGTTAGCTTTGAAATCACTATAAAACATGGAAAAATGAAAAAAGTAAGCTTTATAGCTTAGTAAGCTCATATGAAATAAACTCAACAAATCATAAATACACAAATCATCAATTTGAACTTATGAACATGTAATTCATGATTACTAACAAACCTTCTACATGCTTAATCATATGCTTATATGCAAACTTCATAACTTCTTCGATTTAAAGCTCGTATGATTCATATACATACATGTACCAATCCATAACGAACTCATCATACCTATACGGAATAATGTCGAATACACGAAATCTCGCACACTAAGTGCCAATACATAGCCGAAACTATTTTCATCTCGCACACTAAGTGCCATTCATAGCCGAAGCTATCTTGATCTCGCACACTAAGTGCCATACATAGTCAAAGCTATCTTGACCTCGCACACTAAGTGCCATACATAGTCGAAGCAATCTCAATCTCGCACACTAAGTGCCATATATAGTCGAAGCTATCTCGATCTCACACATCATGTGCCATATATATCAGAATCATTGTCAAACATGACTGTAGTCTCATGTACACAATTTATGCAATATCAAAGCATTTAAAGCATAATTATAACAATACTTATTACATACGAACTTACCTCGGATGTAAAAACGACGACAGAGGTTAACTAATCCGAGATCTTGTTCTTTCATCGATCTAAGTCTGTATTCCACTTTTCTTGATCTATATAATATCAAATTCAACTTATTCAATCACTACTTTATTCAATTAAGTCCAAAATACACATCTAGGCACATTTACACTTTTGCCCCTAATGTTTCACATTTTTACACTTTAGTCCTTATTTCATAAAATCACAAATTCACACAATTCAATCACAATCCATGCTATCCAAATTTCAATTAGGTCCCTAGAAACCCATATTTTTCATTTATTTCTCATTTTAACCACTACATTCCCACATTTCACAATTTAGCCCCTGATTTGCATTTTCACTAAAAATCACTTAACAAAACGTTTATATATATCAACAAGCATTCATAATCTATCAAGAAAATTCAAAACTCATCCTTATTCATCAATGGAAACATTCAAAATCTTTAACAGTTTTGCAAAATAGTCCCTGGGCTAGCTAGACATAGTTGCAACGATCTCAAAAACATAGAAATCATTAAAAATCGGGTCAAAAACACTTACTAATTTAACCATGCAATTTTCGAACCCTTGCAAGCTCTTAAGAACATATGTTTCTTCTATTTTCAATGGAAATGATAACAAATAAGGATGATATTTTGTTTGTTTTATTTTTTTACATATTAATTAACCAAATTACTAAATTAACCTTGGTTATAATTCATTTAAATCATATAATGCATGCCCATCTTTGTCCAATCACAATTAAAATGGTTTAATTACCACTTAAGGACTCTTACTTTTATAATCCATAGCTAATAGATACCTTTAACAATTAGAACAGCACTTTTATACTTTACGCGATTTAGTCATTTTTATCAAATTAACTAATCAAAAGAAAAATTTTCTTAACGAAATTTTCACACAAACATGTTATCATGCTATAAATATTAAAATAACAATTTTGACCTCATATTTTTGGTTCTGAAACCACTATTCTGATTTGACTAAAAACGGGTTGTTACAGGTGATGAGTATGGTTTATGATTTCAATGGTGATGGAAGTGATGATGAAAGGGAAAAGAAAGAGATATTACAACACATAAAATTTTTCACTGGTTATTTCATATTGTAACTTTTTCTGTGCAATTATATTATGAGAAGTGTACATTGAAGCAACCATGCATGGATTCAAAACATTCAGGCGAGGCATGGATCCGAGAGATCCTTGAAGATTATGAATCATGCATGATTAATTTTAGGATGTTAAAATTTGTATTCACAAGCTTGTTGAGAGTTTTGGAGACAAGATACAATTTGTAAACTTCAAGACATATATCTTCTCGTGAAATGTTGGGAATATTTTTGTACATCTTGGGCACTGGTGTAGAAGTTTCCCAATGTCGAGAAATATTTTAAAGGTTTGGAGCAACAATAATACTTTGCAATTTTGATTGAGAAGGTTTCAAGGATGGCCATTTATATAATTGCACCTGATGATCGTTCTTTTAGTTCAATACCTGAACAAATACATAATGATTCTAGAAATATGCTGCATTTTAAGGTAAAATTTTAAAATTATATTATTATATTATAGTTTTTTTAACTAAAAATATGCATGAGAATAATTTGATTATTTGTTCAGGATTGCATAAGTGCAATTGATGGTACAAATATTGTCGCTATTCTTCCACCAAATGAACAAATTTCCTACATTGGAAGAAAAGGTGTCTCGACTCGGAATATTATGGCAGTATGTGATTTTAATATGCGTTTCATATTTGTTATAGTTGGATGGAAAAGATCGGCGCATGGCACTAGAATATTTCTTGATGCAATTTGAGATCCAAAATACAATTTCTACACCCACCAAATGGTAAGATATTTCATTTATTTCTTTTTAAAATTAGTAAAGTACAAGTTATTAAATTGATAATTTAAAAAATAAAACTCTTGAATTAATTGTTTATCATACATGTAAGAAAATATTATCTTGTTAATTCTAGATATCCTCAAATGAAAGATTATCTTGGACCATATAGAGGACATCGATATCATTTACCTAACTTTCGTAGATGTAGACCCATCCGCTACACAGCAATGGTAGCCCGGTTGCGGTACTACCTAACGTTACAGCAAAAACTGCTAGCATATATTGGGCTTTAAAAGGCAACGATAGATCCACGGTCGTCAAGCAACCATGCGACCCTCAAATTCTTCCTCCGTACCATAATTCCCACCCACATGCAACCTAGGCAGTATATCATATGAATGCAGCATGTCATACCCATAAATCCTAAGTTTAACTCATAGGGGTATTTTAGTTATTTTTGCCCTTAGGGCATTTTGGTCATTTTTAAGTATTATGGATTTAGTACTTACCTGGGTCTGTTAACAAGTCCCCGTTGGCCAAAGTGAATAGATACTATGCACCAAGTAAGATTCCATAGAAGAGGAGGTGGGTCATTGAGACCGCTTAAGTACCAAGCTCTTCCTAGATCCAATCCTAGACATGCATATATCTATTACCACACTTCAACCTTATGACTTGTCCACGGTTACAATTATGTGTTTAAGTTTTATTTATGTTTTGGCAGTTATCAAATACTAGGCCCAAACCAATATACAAAGCCCACTAAGCCTAACTCGCTCATATGGCCCATTGACCCAAATCACATTCATGTAGCCCATTAGGCCCAATCTCTTTCATACGGCCCATTAGGCCCAAATCAATTCCAGGTCATGTAACCTGCATGACTAATTCAATCCATACAGACAAATCAACAATTCCACATATCTTAACCCTAGGGCCCACTAGCACATTTAGCCACTTTCGGCTTTTCGGCGTTGCCGATATCGTGTGTGTGTAGTGTTTGTACACACCTGGTAATAACGCGTGCTGCAATCCCCTTAATCATGAACCTACAATCGACATCACTTAACGATTAATCATGGGCTTAATACATACTTTATCAAAAATCGAAAGCTCACCGTAACCTTACCGTGTGCGACAAGCCTTAATAGACCACTAATCGCAAATTTTTTTCTAAATCTGCATTAATCTTTCATCATTAAAACCAAAATAGTAGGGGACTCATATCCATCACGAATCACCCTCATAAAATAAATATCCATTTGGCCAACTACCTAAAATCAAGGAAATAATTACCTAAACCCGAAATGTGAAGAGTAACTCGGTATCTGAAGCACAGAGATTCAATACTAATTCCCTACCCAAAATCGATTAGGAGAAGTGAGGGGAAAGAGTAATTGGTATTATCAATATTAACCGAAACAAAGAAAAAGAAATACTTACACCCAAAGGAGTAATTGGCCAAAGGAAGATTCAACTATTCCAAAGGTAGACCAAAAAGGAATTTTTTCTTTTGAGAAGAGAAAGAATGATGAGCAAGGGAATTTGGGAGAAGAAGATTCGGCAATTGCAAAAGAGGAAAAAGATCCAGAAAGAAGGAGAAGAATGAAGCATTCGGTTTGGCAAAACAAGGGAAACTCTTCAAAAAGAATTCGGCACCCCCTATAAATACCCAAAGTCGAACCCTTAAAGTCTCAATTGGCTCCAATTCATCCGCATCCCATCTCCTAATTTTTCTCCATGATAAGCTCTCATATCCTCTTCTTATATTTTCTCTTCTGATCATACTCCTTAGAGTCCATCTTCACGCCACTTTTAACCTTCTAGAAGGCCAAAATAAACTCCTAAAAATACTAAGCTAGGACTCTAACCAAGGACCCATTAACACATAATTAACTCCTGACTAAATATTAAGCACACATTCACATAGAAGTCGCAAAAAGAAGGTTCAGGATTTTTGGGGCGTTACAGGTAGACCTATATCTAGTAAAGAAGAGATATTCAATCATTCACATTTATTATTGCATATTGTGATTGAATGGATTTTTGGTGTTTTAAGAAAAAAAAAGGGTCATTTTAAGGGATATGCCAAGTTATAGTTTTGAAAAGCAAACGATGATCATTGTTGTTACAATGATGACACACAATTTTATTCGAAAACATGTCAGTCGAAATGATACAGATTTTATAGAATACGAAAATATTGACAGGGCATATGAGAATATTATCAATCCTGAAGATGTGCATGATAGAGAAAGTGGTGTTGACGATGGTGAATCAAACAATTCAAGTGATTATTAAATAGAATTAACAAGAGATGTCATAGCTTGTAGTTTAATGAATTCACTTTAAATTGCAAATGCTAATGTAAATTTTTTAATATTTATATTGGGTATACAATTATTACCCTTCTTGAAACTTAATTCAAATACATAGAATATTTAAATTTGTTAGGTTTATATTTTCTATGTTATGTTAATATCTAATATTAATATATATATATTCAAATTACATTTTTTTTAAAATAATATAAGTTATTTTAAATATATTTAACTTTTCCAATTCATGTATTAAAATATTAATAATAAGTTATAATAATTTTTTATATTTTATTATAATCTAATTTGATGTATTTCATATATAATAAAATTAACGAATTTTAATTTTATTTAAATACATATTTTCTTCCTCAACATCATCATGTATAAAATAGTTACTTTATCTTTTTAAAAACACTTTTTCACATCAATGCTAAACAATTAAGTCTTAAACCAAACTTTTCAAAATCATTTTTGATAAGCTCTTTTTCATAACACCTTTTAAAAGCACTTCTCAACACTAATACTAAACTAGCCCTTCATCATTTTAATAAAAAATATCTTACCCCTTCTAAATATTTGCACACTAATTCACCCATGGAAGAAATAGAACGTTAATATATATTTTTTGAATAAGTTTAATTTAAAATTTTTAATATTGAACTAACTAGTTTTTTTAACATAATGACTTATTTGGTCCTCCAACTTTATTGAAAAAAATAATTCATTTTATCTCTTCATTTAATTTTCCTCTTCTTTAAACTCTTAAACTTGTATTTTTTTTTATCAAATTAATCCAAAATAGATGAAAAAGTTAACAGACGTTAACTTTATTGACGTGCAATCCATGTGGTAGTTCACGCGTATGCCAAATCAACAACTAATTAAAATTTTAAAAAATTCATAAAAATATAGAATATTAAAAAATTCACGCGTAATTTTCCAGCCCTCTAAGCACACAAATGTTACCCCCTTTTTTTTGGTATGAAAAATGTTGAGTTACGATTTAAAACCGTTGATCCACATGAAATGACGAAAATACGAAATCAATAATACTGGTAATAAAAGGTACGATAATAAAAAACATAAAAAGATAAAAGACGGCTTTGAAATAATAAAAAGGCTAGAAGGTATTAGTAAAGATCGAAATAATAAAAAGTATATACAATATGATAGTATAAATATAATAATAATAATAATAATGATACCATAGTAAATTAATAATAATAATAATATGTACAACAGAATAATATAATAATAATAATAATTAGTAATAATAATAGTACAGTAATAATACTAAGATAATAATAAAGATACGAAGTACGTACAATAATAATATAAATATAATAAATATAAGAATAATAGTAATAGTAGATGTAATAATAATAATAATAATAATATTAATATTAATAGTAAGTATGTATATGAGTAATAGTACAATAATAATAATAATAGAAATAATATCATAAGAGAAAAATAAAGTAAAGAATAATGATGATAATAATAATAATTATAATAATAACGATTAATAGTAAATATACTAATAATGATAATAATAACAATAACATCAAAAGGATAATTACAAAAATAGTCAAGGAAGGGCTAAATCGACATCAAAATAAAGTTAGAGGGGTTAAAGTAGCAATAAACTAAAGTGGAAAGAATAATCGGGACTAAAATGTAACAAGCGCATAACTTGGAGGGGCCAAAATGGCGATAAATCCCGCACCCTGAGACGCAGCGTTTGTCTGAGGACTAAATTGAGCTATGGAACAAAATTTGGGGCAAAATTCGAAGTGAGGAAAGCTTGATTGCGAAGACCAAAAAAGGCGGAGGGGCTAAATGTGCAATTAGCCCCTCCCTAAAGAAAACACGCGGATCCTCTGGCCGGGTCGGGTCGCGCACGCGGGTTCTAAGCCAAACGACGTCGTTTTGGTATTTAAAGGCAATGACCAAAACGACGCCGTTTTGTAATGTATATATAAGTAAAAAATCAGGTTAGAATTTCATTTCTTAACAGATTTTTAAAAAAAAAAAACTTAACCCTTTTTTTGTTTTCTCTGCAGGCCCCTAATCTCCGGCGAAGGGATCAACGTCAGCGCCACCACGGAATTCGCAAAAATGGTGAGTTTTCTTTCTTTTTTTTAGTATTTTTATATGTATGTATGTGACTCGATGCAGTAAAAAAATGAATATTAAAAAGAAAATCGATTAGAACGCAAGAGGAAAAAAGAAAAAGAAATGAAAATAAACCTTGTTTTCTTTGATTTCTTGTATTCTTTTCTTGTTTTTTGAATCCCAAAAAAAATGGGGGCTTTTACAGTTCAATCATCGGCTTTATATATAGCCAAAATTAGAAATGCAAATCTCTGTCTTTCTTGGTTTATTGCCAGTGTTAGTAGGGGATTATGATGGCTGAAAAACATGGCGAAATGGAGCAAGTGAACGGCGCTGGTGGCCGACAGGGGACTTAGTGGAGAGCGGCGCCTAGTGCTAGGGTTCCAGAAACCCTAGCCTCTGTTTTTTTGGGCCATTTAGGCCTCTATTCATTGGGTCCTTTTTTTTATTCATTTGGGCTTAGTTTAATGGGCCCGGATGATTTGGGCCACTTACAGCTGCCCCTCTTTGCTCATTGTCATGTAACGAGAATAGAGCAAAGACATAAAGAAGGCCCAAACTCATCCCATCTTGTCGAATCTTGACTTCTTTTAGCAGCTTTGTTTCTTCAAGGAACTGGAGCTTTGATTCGCTTTAAGGATTCGTAACTTCAGTTTTTACTGGAATTTTAAGGAGATGTAAGTCCAGTGGGAAGAGATTTGTAGCTTCGATCTTCTCACTAAAACTTCTTAGAAATAAAGGTTGCTCCTCGTTATACTCAAGGGAAGAGGTATTTGTAGCTTTGACCTGCTTCACCGAGACTTCAAGGTGATAAGAATTCAGAAAGAAGAGATTCGTAACTTTGATCTTCTGACTGAAACTTCTCGAAAAAGGTTGATCCTTAATGCACTCAGGGAGGGGGGATTAGTAGCTTCGACCCGCTTTGCTGGAACTTTGAGGTGATAAGAATTCAGAAAGAAGATATTCGTAACTTTGATCTTCTGGCTGAAACCTCTCGAAAAAGGTTGATCCTCAATACACTTAGGGAGGAGGGATTAGTAGTTTTGTCCTGCTTCCTTGTGACTTCGAGGTGATAAACCTGAACTTTTCATTCTGCTTCCTTACTATCTTCAGGAAGACTTCAATCTTCAGTCTGCTCCGCTACCATCTCGAGGGAACAAAACCTGAACTTTTCAATTTGCTCCCTTACTATCTTCAGGAAGACTTCAATCTTCAGCCCGCTCTATTATCATCACTAGGGAACAAAATCTGATTTTTTCAATTTGCTTCCTTACTATCTTCAGAAAGATTTCAATCTTCATCCTGCTCCGCTGCTATCTCGAGGGAACAAAATCTAAACTCTGATATTGCTACTTTTCTTCGAAGAACCTGTCCTGTGGAATGTGCTTATGCTCATGCAAATGATGAGGATGTTATGATCGAGATCACTCACATGCTCCTAACTGCACGTGCAGAATGTCATGAGAATGATGATTTTTCACAATGTAAAAATGACTAGGATGTAATGATCGTAATGAATCAAATGCTTCTATTTGGCTGTGTGTGACATGAGAATGATCTCTCCCTCTCTTTTTCTTCTTTTTTTTTTAGGGTATCCTTGCATCATGTTGTCCTTATTTGGCCTGGAATTTGTCAAGCCTTTAGACCTGGTGGATTCTAAACAATAGTCCTGTTTATGGCTCATGTATTATTTAGAAGCTTCTAGAGTAATGTGCAGAACTTCTTTCATGAAAGTATTATTAGTCCAATAAATGTTATTTCAATGCCAAAATACATGAAAAAGATCATGATGATGAAGCAGAAATTCATTGGGAGCATAGCTTGGGCCAAACAAGTTAATCAAAACTAGCAGATGCAGTGAAGAAGAAGGTTTATTTAGACTGTATTTTCAAAAGACAAAGATAGCAAGCCCAAAATGGGTAAAATGGAAATTAGGTGCCCCAGATATCGCAGTTTGAGCTTCTCTGCCTGAGTGTCTGGAAGACCATTTCGAGTTCGACATGTGTTTAGGAGATTTTAAGTATTTCGTTGATGCACCAAGACACAACCTACCCCTTCCTCGTCAAGCGGGATCATGATTTGAGCCGCCTTTTTTAGGTTTTCAACCCAAATCCCATTAGATCTCAAAACGCCCATTGCCCTCGGCTCTTTTTTTTTTTTTGAAGGTCTCGAAGCACCCTTTGCGGGACTTTGACTTTGGCTTCCTTCCCTCTTCAAGTATAATACTTTTTAACAGAATCTGAATTCACAGGATTGGGCAAATTTTTTCCATCCATTTCGGCCAAGATCAATGCTCCTCCAGAGAAAGACTTTTTCACTACATAAGGTCCTTCCTAATTTGGCATCCATTTCCCTCTGAAATCCTTCTGTATAGGGAGGATCTTTTTCAAAACCAGGTCTCCCTCATAAAATTCTCTTGGGCAGATCTTTTTGTCGTAAGCTCGCATCATCCTCCTTTGGTACATCTGGCCATGTCGCATGGCCCTTAACCTTTTCTCCTCAATCAAGTTCAGCTGATCATATTGAGACTGGACCCATTCTGCTTCATCTAATTTTAGATCTGACAAGACTCGAAGGGAAGGAATTTCAACCTCGATAGGTAATACTGCTTTCATTCCGTAAACTAATGAAAAAGGAGTTGCCCCAGTGGATGTCCTAACCGATGTTCGATAAGCATAGAGAGCAAAGGGTAATTTTTCATGCCAATCTTTATAGGTTTCGACCATCTTCCCTATGATCCTCTTAATATTCTTATTGGCTGCTTCCACTGCACCATTCATCTTTGGACGATACGGTGATGAATTGTGGTGTTTAATCTTGAATTGACTGCAGACCTCCGCGATTACGCTGTTGTTTAAGTTTAACGCATTGTCAGATATGATTCTCTCAGGCATTCCGTATCGACAAATAATTTCCTTTTTTAGGAATCTACTGATTGCCGACTTGGTAACACTGGCATATGAAGTAGCCTCTACCTATTTGGTGAAGTAATCAATGACCATGAAGATGAATCGATGCCCGTTCGAAGCTTTTGGAAAAATCGGTTCGATGACATCCATGCCCCACATGGAGAAGGGCCAAGGGGAAGTCATAACATGCAATGGTGAGGGAGGTATGTGAATTTTGTCCCCGTATATCTGGCATTTGTGACATGCCTTAGCATACTTGATACAATTTCCTTCTATGGTAGACCAGTAGTATCCAAATCTCATGATTTACCTAGCCATTGTGAAACCATTAGCATGTGTTCCACAAACACCCTCGTGAACTTCCTCTAAAATTTTCTTGGCTTCAACTGCGTTGACACATCTCAACAGTACTTGATCCTTCTTTCTTTTTTACAGGACCTCCCCGTCTAGGACATAATCACAGGGTAATCTTCTCAATGTCCTCTTTTCATTCTCGGTCGCTTGTTTGGGATATTCGCGATTTCTCACATATCGCAATATATCTTGGTACCAGGGGTGATCATCTCTTTCTTCTTCCTCTATGTTGCAACAATAAGTTGGGGCCTCGTAAATACTCATTTGAATGGGTTTTACATCTTCCTACTTACTCACCTTAATCATGGAAGCCAAAGTAGCCAAAGCATCTGTCATCTGGTTTTCCTCTCGTGGGAGATAACTAAAAGTGATATCATCGAACTCCTCAATTAACCTCAAGACTATCTTTCAATAATTGATCAATTTGGGGTCTCTGGTCTCCTATTCGCCTTTTAGTTGGTAGATCACTAGTGCAGAATCTCCATATACCTCCAGCACCCTAATTCTACGTTCTATGGCAGCACGGAGTCCCATGATATATGCTTCATATTCTGCCATATTGTTTGTACAATCAAAGTCCAACTTGCATGTGAATGGGTAGTGATCTCCATTTGGGGATACCAAGACTGCCCCAATCCTATTTCCAACAGCATTTGATGCTCCATCGAAGTTTAGTTTCCAAAGGCAATCTTTCACAGTGTTTTCTTCAATAGCTGCCACGTACATTAAATCCTCATTGGGGAAATCAAAGTTTAGCGGCTCATAATCTTCTAAAGCTCTGCTAGCTAGGAAGTCGGCTATTGCGCTCCCTTTTATAACTTTCTGACTCACATAGACAATATCAAATTCAGACAACAGAATTTGCCATCTAGCCATCCTTCTATTCAAGGCAGTTGTCTCCATCATATACTTTAGAGGGTCTAATTTCGAGATCAACCAGGTCGTGTGATACAGCATGTATTGTCTCAATCTCCGAGTTGTCCAAATCAACGCACAGCATAGTTTCTCAATTGATGACTATCTCATTTCGCACTCAGTGAATTTCTTACTGAGGTAGTATATCACATTCTCTTTCTTTCCTGAATCATCATGCTGACCTAGCACACATCTCATAGAGTGATTAAGCACCGTCAGATATAGGATCAATGGCTTATCTGGGTGTGGGGTGAGAATCTTTGGAGGTTGGGCCAGTATTGTTTGACCCTATCGAAAGCTTTCTGACATTCATCATTCCATACGCCTGGATTATGTTTCTTCAAAAGATGAAATATGGGATCACATTTCTCAGTTAACTATGAAATAAATCGAGCAATGTAATTTAGTCTTCTGAGGAAACCTCGAACTTCTTTTTGAGTACATAGCGGAGGTAATTCCTGTATAGCCCGGACCTTGTCTGAGTCAATCTCGATCCCTTTCTGGCTGACTATGAAGCCCAACAATTTGCCAGATCTAGCTCCAAAAGTACATTTCGTAGGATTGAGTCTCAGTTGGAATTTCCTCAACCTCAGGAACAGTTTCTTCAAAACTCGAATATGTTCTTCTTCCGTTCTAGACTTCGCAATCATGTCATCCACATAAACCTCCATCTTTTTATGCATCATATCATGGAACAAGGTCACCATAGCCCTTTGGTATGTAGCTCCTGCATTTTTCAACCCGAACGGCATTACTTTGTAACAAAACGTACCCCACAATGTTATGAAGGTAGTCTTTCCCATATCTTCAGGATGCATTTTTATCTGATTGTACCCAGAGAAACCATCCATGAAGGAAAACAATGAAAAGCCTATTGTATTGTCTACTAAAGTATCAATATGAGGCAAAGGAAAGTTATCCTTTGGGCTAGCCTTATTTAGGTCTCTATAATCCACACACATTCGTACCTTCCCATCTTTTTTAGAGACAGGCATGATGTTAACCACCCATTCTGAATATTTGATCTCCTGCAAAAATCCAGCGTCAAACTACCTTTGGACCTCTTCCTTTATTTTCAGCACGATATCTGGTCTCATCCTTCGGAGCTTCTGCTGAACTGGCTTGCAATCCTTTCTTATGGATAAGCGGTGTCTTTGCAATGTCGATCGATTTAAACGAGCATATCCTCATACGACCATGCGAAGACATCCTTGAATTCCTGCAACAACTTGATAAGATTCTGCCTTGTTCCTTCGGCTATACATGTTTCAATATTTACCGCTTTCCCTTCCTCCAGCATCACATTCTCTACCGTTACCTTATGAGGTCGAATTTGCTTCTCCTCTTGTTCTACCATTCTTAACAAGTCGGGAGCTAAGTCACCGTCTGTGTCATCTTCAAAATCCTGTAATTTTTCTAAACATATGTCTTGCTCCAAAGGATACTTTGAGTTCATGGCAGCGTCGCCCAAGTCATTGATATCCAAGGACCTGTTGCAGTTCAAGAGAATACGGACAGAATGAATGAATTCGTGAACAGCGATTTGTATGTATGACAATGACAAAAGAAAGATCAGAATGGAAAGAAGTTTGTTTCAAATGATGGTGAAAATGCACTTTATTGATATAATAATGCTTGAACATGTGCCCCTTTCATAAAAGAAATCTTGTTGCTCTTGGGCTTAAAGCAATAAGTGCGTTCTGGACATTACTCTGAATAAGCTTTAAATACTACAGGAATCTCCTCCGCAGTCCAATTGTTTAAAACGTTTCCTCGTTCATAAGGCTGAATATCTGATAGGATTCCTTCTTCAACTGACTCTTCAGATATGGCATTAATGCAGACATCACCCATCATTGCTACGATATCCTTTCCCTTCCATGTCTTTGGTTCAGAGTGAATTACCCCTCCTGACACAAAAGTTTTGGATATATGTGGGATTATCATGGGTTCCCACTGAATTTCCTCTCCATTCAGACGAGCGCGTCTTCTTTCTTACCTTTTCTCCAACTCTTTCCTTTTTTGTTTCGCGTCTGGCCTAAATCCTAAACCAAAGCGATCTTGTTTTTCTCTCAATATTGGGATCACAGCTATACCCTGAAGACGCTTTCCAAGTCCTCTTCCCGGTAAAGCGCCTCTCCCCACAGTCATTCTCAATCCTATTTTTGTGGTTTTGGAGATTCTTGGTTTCGGGATTTTGTTTCCTTCCGTAATAGAGGTCGCATTCACGAACTTGAGAGATCGGAAGGAGCATTCATCTGTTCCATCGTTTATCTCCAGGTATGGCATATCACTAGTTACAACTGCAATAATATCCTCCTCAGCTTTTATCGTTATCAGCCGACCATCTACCACTAACTTCACCTTCTGATGTAATGATAAAGGCACTGCCCCTGACGAATGTATCCATGGTCTCCCTAATAAGCAGCTATAGGAAGGTCCGATGTCCATCACCAAAAAATCTACCTCGTAAGTAGCTGGGCCAATTAGTAAAGGTATCTCAATCCTCCCCTTGACTCTTCTTTGGGTGCCATCAAATGCCTTTACTATGCTCTAACACTCTTTCATATGCGAACTGTCCACTGGTAGCCTGTTTAAAATGGACAAGGGCAATACATTTAATGCAGACCCATTGTCTATCAAGACACCTGGTAGTATGTGCCCTTTGCATCTGGCGGTAATGTGCAAAGCCTTGTTGGATCCACTACCACCTGGTGGTATCTCATCGTCATTAAAAAAGATGAAGTTGTCGGCACTTATATTACCAACCAGTCGATCCAATTTATTAATTGAGATGTTACTAGGGACATGGGTCTCGTTTAAGACTTTAATCAACGCGTTCCTGCGTACCTCCGAATTTCAAAGTAAAGCCAGCACAGATATGCTCACCGGTTGCTTGTGCAATTATTCTACTACACAATATTCACTGTGTTTCAGAAATTTCAAGAACTCTTTGGCTTCTTCCTCTGTCACTGCTTCTTTGACTCTAGGCACGGGCTCGACTGGCTTTCCTTTTTCCTGTTCTACCATTGGAGCTTTCCCTTTTGTCGAATCATAGCGTCTCCCGCTACGAGTATGAAAGCCTACACATAGATCTTCCTTCGAAGTACTAGCCAAATTCTTCTTTCCTGGGACTGCTACATTGCATTCATAGTTCCAGGGAACTTCCTTAGAGTCTTTATAAGCAAAGGCAGTGGGCCTTCGTATTATCACTTTTGGCGCTACCTGTATCCCCGCCTTATTATTAGCCGCATTCTCCTTTTCGGGGACTGCTATATTACACTCGTGGTTCTGAGGAACCTCCTCATTGCCTTTATGAGCAACGGCAGTGGGCCTCCATATTACCACCTTCGGCGCTACCTGTATTCCCGCCTCATCTCTTTTGGGACGCGAAATAATGATCCTCGGAAGATTCACTTTCAAACTCTTTACCGTTGACTCTGACGCGCATATGCTCCTCTCCTCTGTGCATTCGTCATAAAATTCCATTTCTCTATTATTCATTAAATTTTGCACCAAAGTTCTAAATTCCCCGCAGTTCTGAATCTCGTGCCCCGATTCCTGATGATACTCACAATAATTTGTCAGCATTCCCTGACTCTTTCCCTCAACGACCAGTCCCTGTTTGGCCATTTCTCTCCAAACCACTTTTAAAGAGGTCTTAACCTCCTCGATATTTGCCTTAATTCTTTTCTCTAAACTTTCGCTAATTGCGTTGACCCCGCTATTAGCATGATTGGGTAAAGGATTTGTCGCATTTGGCATGTCATCTAACTCCACAACACCCATATTGATAAACTTCTCCACCAATTTCTTAAAGGCAAGGCAATTCTCTATTGAGTGCCCCGTGATTCCTGCATGGTAGTCACATTGTGCATTCGGGTCATACCACTTGGGATACAGAGGCTGCATTGGTTTTAGATGATATGGTGACACAATATGCTCATTGAACAGGGTTTGATACATCTCCTTGTTACTCTGTCTTGTGGTGCCAGGTTCTTTCTTGGACGATCCTTGCTCCCCCATGGTCACTGCTTTTGGCTGATTAATAGTGATTGACTTCGGGTACCCTATGCTCGCGTTATTCACCTCGCTTTCTTTCTTCTTTGAAGGTATTCTTCTGGTACTTTCCTCTATCTCAATCTTCCCGCTTTTTATAATATTCTCGATCATTTCTCCAGCCATCACAATGTCCGAAAAGCTCTTAGTTGCACTTCCTATCATATGCATGAGAAATGGGGCTTTCAGTGTTTGGATGAAGAGCATCGTAGTCTCTTTCTCCAGCAGTGGTGGCTGGACTTGGATGGCAACCTCCCTCCACCTCTGTGTATATTGCCTAAAGCATTCATTTCTTTTTTTCTCTATGTTTTGGAGAGTGATCCTATCGGGGGTGATGTCAGTTACGTGACTGTACTGCTCTAGGAATGCTTGTGCCAAATCTGCCCATGAACCAATTTTGGCGCGACTCAACTGGTTGTACCATCTGGCCGCAGCTCCCACCAGGCTATCCTGGAAACAATGAATTAGCAGTGGGTCATTATTAGTGTATCTGGTCATCCTTCTACAAAACATAGTGATATGGGCCTCTGGGCAACTTGTTCCATTGTATTTCTCGAACTCAGGCATCTTAAAATTGAACGGGAGCACCAAGTCAGGGACCAAGCTTAAATCATTGGCATTGATTCTATGACGTTTACCGGCATTTTCTATAGCTTTAAATTTCTCCTCCAACAATTTATATTTATCCTCTAGCTGCTTTGGTAATTCCACTTTTGCCCTTTCAGCTATCTCATCCAAGTCAGGGACATTGGGATTGATTGGACTTTCTTCCGGATTGGTACCCGAACCAGTTGGGAGGTGTGTCGGTATTGCAGTACCAGCCTGATATTGCTGCCTGATAGTGACAGAGGCCCTTTGGGGATACACATTAGGCGGCGTTTGGGTGTTCAGTGGGGTAAGAGCAGGGCTATCATTGTCGTTCCCCGAGCTAGTAGCAATGCCCTTTTCATTCTCACGTTCTTTAGTCATTAACTGCACCAGCTGGTTTATCATGTTATTCTGGGATTCTTGCATCCGCTCCATCATGTCCTGCTGGCTTTTGGCCAACTGTTCCTGTAGCTGCTGTGTTTGTTCTTTTATTTGATCCTGCATTTCTTTTTGCATTTGCTCTAATCTTTCCATTCTTTGATCCATATCTTTGGTTTTCTTTCTTGTGCCGTAGGGATGTGTCTCTGATAGGGTTTTGTTGGTTTCCAGGGTGTTGAAATAAATTTTCTTTATTATTAGCATCTTTTAATGACCTTTAATGCATATGCATGGAATGGAGATGAATGCATAAATGCAGAAAAAGTGTCGGTTCTGATTCAATTCCATATAGGAAACTTTATTTTGAAAACAAAGCTCTTTACATAGAATAGATTACAAATACGGCCTTGCTCTGACCCCTAAGGCTTTAATCTTCGTAAGTAGAGAGGCTAATTCCCGTCCCTGATCTGACCGTGTCTCGAACTGCATGTTTAGTACATCAGCTTGTATGGCTAGGGTCCGTAAATATTCAGTTATCTCTCGTATCTGGGTTATAGCTTCCCCCATGAGGTAATCCCTATCTCTGACTTGATTGCGAGAATAGTGCAGCTCCATTTCTTTTCGCTCTTCATTTAACTCTAGAGCCTTGATATGGTTTTGGCATTTTAGCAAGGTCATGTCTGACTCTTCAATCTTCCTTTTCATCTCTTCTATTTCACTCAGACTCGTTTTTAACTCTTTTACCGAGCTACGGTTTCGATGATAATTAAGTGATCTTTCCAACTCTGCCACTCTAGCTTCAATCCGTTTCTTCCATTTTGGCTTTCTAACATCTGCCTTTCTAAACTCTCCTTCTGGGCTTTCATTTCTTGAAATTTCCTTTCCCATTACTCGGTCTTACTTCTTTCTTCCTGCAACTCTTGTCTCCATTGATCTGAAGTTTTTCCTAACCCCGTGGTTCTCATTGAGAGGCGCATCTTTTTGTAGTCCTTCTTTAAGCTATTCAGATCTTCTTCAGTTTCACTTTTCCTTTTTCTTAACTCTTCCGTTTCTGCCTGTTGTGCCTCCACATACCATTTCAAATGCATTTTTTCCTCCTCCAATTGCTCGATCTTCTTCCCGAATTCTAAACTTTGCTTCGCAAAATCTTGCCTTACAATTTCTAGCTCAGTTAGAACTACTCGTAGGCATTCTTCCGTTGACTGAACATCACTGAAAGTTGGACCCAGAATATTATCATTAGTTCTTTTACTCAGCCACACTTCATACTCAGCAGTCACCGTTTTACCCACATTTATCCTCTTCATCCGATGTGTTTGTTTCCAAGCGTTTGCGACTTCCTTAATTTTCTTCTTGTAACTCTCTCCCGAATAAGAGAATTCACTCTGGGCCAAACCATACGTTGCTGGTACGAACTGCTTAGACTTATATTGTCTTGTTGCCAGTAGAGGGGCATATCCGACGACTCCCCAAATTCCGGGTAAAGAGACCCAATCAAAATCTCCGCATCTATAAAGTATCTCTTCAGGCATTATCCATGGAGCTTTCCACTCAATGTCTTCTTCCTAAAGATTCTGAAAAATCATCATCCACCCTTCTTCTGTTATATCTTCTCGTCTTGACATGGCTATTTCCTCCTTTAACTGTGAATAGTCCTCACGAAAGGGTCGATAGGAGACTTTATCCATCTTCCAAAAATGGGCGTGAAACCATACGGTCAATAACTGTACACATCCAATAAACCTCCCCTCTCCTATTCTGCGATATGCGTTTAAGATCTGAAGGTTTCTGCCAGGATTGCTGGGGCAGGTGTAACCTGCTTATCCAACCGGTCAAATAGATCTACAACTGCTTCGTCTATGTATCTTAGGGTTTTGGGGAAAATAACTAATCCATAGATGCTCAAGGCGAAAGCATCAAATTTCCTTTTCACATCAGGGTGCGTCAAAATCAGATCCCTTAAATTTGCCCAAGGATACATCTCCCCTCGCCTTTCTGCTGAATTCTAGCTGAGATCCACTGTTCGCTCATTCCAGTAATCTTCATCAATTTCTTGGCAAAAGGAGGAATATAAGCAGGCCTAACATAAACCTTATCAACTTGTACCTTGGGACTACGAAGCAATGTGGTATACTCTTCTATGGTCGGCACCAAATCTACTTTCCTGAAACTGAAACAACTGTATGCCGAATTCCAAAATTGAACCATAGCCCGAAACATGTGTTTATCTATCTTGACATCGAGTAAGTAAGAGATATCACCATAACTATGGTAGAACATTTGTTTAGCCTCATATTCCCAATGTGTCCAGATGTCGCGCAACTCTTGCAGCTCGTTTTGCGTCACGTTAATACGGGTGAAGTTCCACAACTCCGACGTGTAACCTTCAACTAAACTGTCTCCTTTTTCCAACTGTAACTTTTCTGACCATACGCGTACGGCCGCATTGTCTTCTACTTTATCAAGAAAATCATTTTCCATAGCAAACTTCCTATCTTAGCAATCGAACAAAAACCGACACCCCTTTTAATGTGGAATGACATGCAAACAACAATAAATCGAATCAAGTCAGTATTGAATGACATACAAACAACAATGAATCGAATCAAGTCAGTGTCACATAATCAGAGTAAGAGAATATCATCGAACATTTATCTAGGCAATCGTTAAAGCTCCGGCATTTTACCTAGGGTAGGCTCTTAGGTTTTACTATATGTAGTTCGGCTCTACAGAGGGGTACCTGAACCAGCAGATTCCTCAATCCTCACCCATTATAGGCTCATCTGGACCGAGTTCAGTTCAGGGGGATACATTTCTCTATGGCCATGCAGAGGTGAAAACCTCACGAAACGCATAGGTACGGATGTATCCCGGAAGCAATCCACTAGCCCATGCGGAGGTAAAACCTCACGAAAGCTTAGTTTCTCGCTCCCACTTAAAGGTGTGACCAACGGTCATGCATGCAATGCCAAAGTATTTCATGCAACTGGACCTCTTAGCACAATCAAATGCGTCAAAGAAATGATTTTCCAAAACAGTTTTCCAAGTTTTCGATCAAAAGGACAACAATTAATCAATTTATGGCCTGACCCTCACGTCCCCAGTGGAGTCGCCAATTTGTCGAAGCCATTCTTAATAAGGGATTTTAAAAAATGGGAATCGACTTTAAAAAAATATGGAGTCGCCACCGGTCCTTTTTATTTAGGTGTGATCGGGTCACCTATAAAAATATTTTGGTTTGCGAAATTCGAGAAAACGGGCTCGGGAATCGGTTACGTGCAAGGAAGGGTTAGCACTCTTGCAACGCCCAAAGTTGGTACCAAATTGATTAATGTTGTCCTAATGTCGAAAACTTGAGAATATTTAGGGTGAAACTTTCGAAGAAAAAAATGGCTAATTGAATTAGGACTGAATCTCAAGATTAACTCGCTTCAAAGGAATAAAAGTATCACGCCCAACACGTTAGGATGTAATACCCTTATATTCTGACACTGAGATCATCTTTGGTCTTCAAAGCATGTAAAAGAAAAGGATATTTGAGTATTTAGTCGAACGAAAAGATCGACACCCAACACGTTAGGATGTAATTTTTTCGACACCCAACACGTTAGGATGTAATTTTCCGGCCTTCTAAGCACACAAATGTTACCCCTTTTTTTGGTATGAAAAATGTCGAGTTGCAATTTAAAATCGTTGATCCACATGAAATGACGAAAATACGAAATCAATAATACTGGTAATAAAAGGTACGATAATAAAAAAAACATAAAAAGATAAAAGACGGCTTTGAAATAATAAAAAGGCTAGAAGGTATTAGTAAAGATCGAAATAATAAAAAGTATATACAATATGATAGTATAAATATAATAATAATAGTAATAGTAATAATAATAATAATAATAATAATAATAATAATGATACCATAGTAAATTAATAATAATAATAATATGTACAACAGAATAATATAATTATAATAATAATAATAATTAGTAATAATAATAGTACAGTAATAATACTAAGATAATAATAATGATACGAAGTACGTACAATAATAATATAAATATAATAAATATAAGAATAATAGTAATAGTAGATGTAATAATAATAATAATAATATTAATAATATTAATAGTAAGTATGTATATGAGTAATAGTACAATAATAATAATAATAGAAATAATATCATAAGAGAAAAATAAAGTAAATAATAATGATAATAATAATAATAATTATAATAATAACGATTAATAGTAAATATACTAATAATGATAATCATAACAATAACATCAAAAGGATAATTACAAAAATAGTCAAAGAAGGGCTAAATCGACATCAAAATAAAGTTAGAGGGGTTAAAGTAGCAATAAACTGAAGTGGAAAGAATAATCGGGACTAAAATGTAACAAGCGCGTAACTTGGAGGGGCCAAAATAGCGATAAATCCCGCACCCTGAGACGCAGCGTTTGTCTGAGGACTAAATTGAGCTATGGAACAAAATTTGGGGCAAAATTCGAAGTGAGGAAAGCTTGATTGCGAAGACCAAAAAGGCGAAGGGGCTAAATGCGCAATTAGCCCCTCCCTAAAGAAAACACGCGGATCCTCTGGCCGGGTCGGGTCGCGCACGCGGGTTCTAAGCCAAACGACGTCGTTTTGGTATTTAAAGGCAATGACCAAAACGACGCCGTTTTGTAATGTATATATAAGTAAAAAATCAGGTTAGAATTTCATTTCTTAATAGATTTTTAAAAAAAAACTTAACCCTTTTTTTGTTTTCTCTGCAGGCCCCTAATCTCCGGCGAAGGGATCGACGTCAGCATCATCGCCGGCCACCGCATGTGGTGGCCGGAATTCGCAAAAATGGTGAGTTTTCTTTCTTTTTTTAGTATTTTTATATGTATGTATGTGACTCGATGCAGTAAAAAAAATGAATATTAAAAAGAAAGCCGATTAGAACGCAAGAGGAAAAAAGAAAAAGAAATGAAAATAAACCTTGTTTTCTTTGATTGCTTGTATTCTTTTCTTGTTTTTTGAATCCGAAAAAAAAAAGGGGCTTTTACAGTTCAATCATCGGATTTATATATAGCCAAAATTAGAAATGCAAATCTCTGTCTTTCTTGGTTTATTGCCAGTGTTAGTAGGGGATGATGGTGGCCGAAAAACAGGGCGAAGTGGAGCAGGTGAACGGCGCTGGTGGCCGACAGGGGACTTAGTGGAGAGCGGCGCCTAGTGCTAGGGTTCCAGAAACCCTAGCCTCTGTTTTTTTGGGCCATTTGGGCCTCTGTTCATTGGGCCCTTTTTTTTATTCATTTGGGCTTAGTTTAATGGGCCCGGACGATTTGGGCCACTTACAAAATTTTAACACAAATGTTTTATGACATCATTAATAATTCAATTTTAATATAAATATTCATTATGACTAAACAATTCAATAATATAAATAATATAAAATGTGAAATTTAATTTAATAATATAAATAGTAGATATAAATAAAATTATTACTATATTTATGTTTAGGGATTTTTTATTGGATAATTTTGATTTTTTATTTGGGAATAAAGAGTGAGAAGTAAAAGTTTAGGGAGAAAATAAAAAGTTTTGGGGAGCAAAAGTTTGAGGGAAAGTAAACAGGGGGAGTAAAATTTTGGAGGAAAATATTTAAAAAAAAAAAAAAAAATGGGGATGGGTTTGGGATAGATAGGAGGTGGGATGGGAAGAGAGTAAAAGTTTTAGGAGGAAAGTGGGAGGGAATAAAAATTTTGGGGGAAAATAAAAAGTTCTTGAGGGTTTTTGAAAGTAAAATTTGAGAAAAAGTAAATGAGAGAGTAAAATTTTGGTGGGAAATGGATTTTGGGTAGATGATGGGTTCGGGATGGGAGGAGAGTAAACGTTTTGGGGGGAAAGTGGGAAGGAGTAAAAATTTTGAGGGAAAAGTAAAAAGGTTTAAAAGTTTAAGGTAAAAATGTAAAATATTATAGTTTGATATTCGAATTATTCGAGTTATTCAAATTCGAAAATTCAACTCGATTCGAACTCGAAATTCGAAAAAAATTCGAGTTGACTCAAATAACTCGATTCGTTTAACTCGAAATTCGAATTTTTTTTAATTTTTTCGAGTCGAATCGAGTTTTGCTCAACCCTAGGTATATGTAGGGTTAAGCGATGGATTAAATCGAGTGAAAAAATTTTGAATTAATTAAGTTAATGAGTCCTATTTTATCATCTTAACTCGATTTGAAATTTTTTTCGAATCAAGTTAAATGAAATAAAATTCGAGTCGAATCGAATTGAGTGAAATTGTTCAAATTAAATTAAAAAATTAAACATGTCAAGAGTGAAAACTTAGAATTATATATATTTGAAAACTTTTTTAAAGTAAAATAAAAAAATATTTTAGTATCATAAACTTAAACCATTAATTAACTAATTTAAATATAAAAATTATTATTTTAGAAAAATTTTAAAATTGTAACTTTTTTTTAGAATATTTTAAAAACTTTTATAATTTTTTAAAAAATATAAAATTTGGAATTTTTAAAAGTTATTTTAAATTTTTGAAAATTATTTTGAATTTCTTTTTTTTGTTAGAAGAGATCAATTTTCTTTTTCTTTTTCTTTTTAAATTGACACGTATTAAATAATATTTACACTAATCTATTATTTAAATTATTCAAATTTAACCTGATTCGAACTCAAAACTCGAATTAATTATTTGAATTCGCACAGACTCGTGTATTATCGAATATATATTCGATAATTTGGAGAGAGAGGTAGCAAAGACATTCTCAAAGCAATGACTATGAAGTATGAACCCAGAGTTAGCAAAGCTCGGAATCTCACTCTTGGTGCCCAGTGTCCAAGAGTTAGCAAAGAAGCCATTGAAAGAAGTTCCACCTCGATACGTACATGATGAAGACTCTCCCATCATATCTCACTCAAATCCGTTGCCACAAGTTCCTGTCATAGATATGCAAAAGTTATCTTCCCAGCAAGAACTGGAGAAGCTGCATTACGCATGCAAAGAATGGGGTTTCTTCCAGGTACTTGTTTTCTCCTACTAGCTATCTGCACCTTCAAATTTCTATCTCAAAACTAAAATATTATAGACTGAGATTTGGCAGCAGTGTGTAGGATTTTGGGGGTTGACTTTAAAACATGGAACTGTGTTGCAGTTAATTAACCATGGAGTGAGAACTTCACTGGTGGAAAAAGTGAAGATGGAGATCCAAGAGTTTTTCAATCTTCCAATGGAAGAGAAGAAAAAGCTTTGCAAAAATCAGATGAAATAGAGGGGTTTGGACAGGCCTTTGTCGTGTCCGAGGAGCAGAATCTTAACTGGGGAGATATGTTCTACATGATCACCTTTCCAACTTATTTGAGAAAACCTCACTTCCCTAATCTGCCAATCACCCTCAGGTTCTTTATTTGCATCTATCAATAATTTCATTCTTAAAAAAAAGGATACTGACTGAAATAGTCATTGCACCTTTATACTGAAATCATGAACATAAATTAATGGCCAGTTCTTTTTTGTCCTTTTCTTTTAATAATTAATTATTACGGAGAAAACCTGTAAGCTTATTCTGTAGAACTGAAACATCTTACCATGAAACTGTTAGACCATATGGGAAAATCTCTAGGGATGGACCCTAATGACATGAGAGTCCTATTTGAAGAAGGGCATCAAGCGATGAGGATGAACTATTATCCCCCAAGCCCACAGCCAGAGCTTGCAATTGGTCTAATCAACGAGATGGAAGGCCTTCAAGTAAAGAAAAGTGGTATTTGGGTCCCGATTATACCCCTTGAAAATGCTTTTGTGGTCCATATTGGTGACATTATGGAGGTAATTATTAATGGATATAACTAAATTTAATTAACTGCTAATTTTTTTTAATAAATATGGTGATCAAGATAAAAGGTATTGGTTTGTACTGAGGTTCAAGATAAAAGTCCTATGTGGATGTCTTGAGGATTCAACCTGATCAAGAAATTAATACAAACTAAATATAAACACTACACAACTATATTATGAATCAACCTGATCAAGAGGCTGCTGTGTTTCTTGAACACCCTAATATCAATAAATAAAATATTCTCATCGGTTTGCAACATTTTTATTGATTCTGAAGATTTTTCTAGCTGTTTTATATAAAATAAGGTTGAATGTAAAATAACTTTGAGTCGTGATGCGGTTGTTAGATACCTCATCTCTTAACTATGTGATCAATAATTCAATTCTCATTCATAAGAATAAAATATATTTCATAATTTATAATTTATCTTTTTAAAAAGTACCTACAACAAAAATATTAATCATTACCACCGATAACGAATATTCTAATTACTGCAAAAACAAAGCTAAGTATCAAATTTCAACCTATTCATAATAAAAAAAAGGCCTCAAAATAGGAAGTCAACACTAAGGCATTAAGAAGGGTAATTTATCACATCATCAATCTAATCAACATAATATTTAATATTTTTACAAAAATTTGGCGATTTTGATTGAAAATTTCAATCAGAAATTCAATAGAATATTGTTGTTTTATATATATTAGATTGATTATTAAATTATTTTAGATCAATTTTCATATGTTAAGCATATCAAAATTATAAATTTTGTGCAAGAACTCTTTACAATATTTTCTAAGCAAATTTAAGGCGTCAAAATTTTTTTTATTGTTTTACTTTCATCTCAAAATTATTATATTCAACTCCAAAAAATTTATATTTGATATATCAAATAAATTTATATTTTTTTTACTAAGGGTTAATATCATTTTAACCTTAATTTGACAATTAAGTTCATTTTGATTCATGAACTTAGAAAAATGTAAAAGTTTGATGATATAGTTATGCCATCTCATTCCTGAACAAAGTGAACCTATTGAAATGACGCAATCTCATAGTGTCATAAAATAATACTTTTATGTTCCTTTCAAGTTTAAAAATTAAAATAAATCTAACTGCAAAAATCAATTACCAAAATAAATTCTAAAAAATAAAAATATAAAAAAAACTAATTACCAAATTAACCTTTTATTAATATCTGATGATATAATCTTACTAGAGCTACATAATTTCATATTTATATGAAATAAAAATTAATTAATAAAAAATAGTTTTACTAAAAAATTAATAAAAATAATAGGTAGATATTAATCTACCAAAAAATAAAAAAAAATCTCACCCTCACGCTTAGTCGGTGAGTTCAAAGATGTAACTTTTTTAATTAATCGTTAATTGTGAATTGAGTAATAGTTCAATTGGTAAGAATATTATTATCAATATTGAAAGACGTTGGTAATTATAGGCATTGTCTCAAAAAGAGTAGATATGATCGAAACTTACAATGATATTGTTCAAAAAAAATAATAATCGTTTAATTACTTTTTTATTTGTATTATGTTTTGAATTTTTTTTTAAAAAATTTATAATTATAATTTATGAACTTTTAGAATTTGGATTAAAATTGAAAAATATGTAACATTTTTGAAGACTAAAATTGTTAATTTTTTTAATAAATTGAAACCAAATGATAAAATAGATAAATAATAATGGATAGTTTTTTTTATTATACTAATAATAATAATAATAATAATAATAATAATAATAATAATAATAATAATGAACTAAACATCTTATTAGAGATTTAACTATAATGTGACTAAAATTTCTTAAAACTTTTAAATTTTTTATTGTGTTCCCTCAAACAAGTAAATTTAATTTTGAAAATTTTAAAAATTTATGAGAAATAAAAAGGAAGCCATGTTACAGTCCTGTTATGGATTTAAGGTGGCTTAGAGAAAAAAAAGTTAGAAAGTATAAAAATGTAACTAAATTATGTATTGTTTTATTTTGTTCATTAAATTATTAATTTTTTTCGGTTTAGTCATCATTTTTTTGAAATCAAATATTTTAGTCACTCTCCCAGTAAATTGTTTTTAGAATATTATTTTACATCAACCTTGTAACAATATTTTTTTAAATTTTATTTGTTAGGTTAGACGTTAACAATGTTAAAGGAATAAAGATTTTTGTTTATAAATTTTTTGAAATACTCTACTAAAATTATTTGCATGCATTTTAATATATTTTTTAAACATTATATTATATTTTAAACTTAATTGTTTACATTTTTCAAATTTTTTTCATCAATAATTTTAATTAATATGTAATTTTTTAAATAATAAAGAACACAAAATCAACTTATGCATTAAAAATAGTTTATTACATATTAATGTTTCATGTTTAAATAAATAAATTTAAACTTGAAGATTAGTTCAAGTACAATAACAATATAATAAGTTACATAAAACCATATGATAGTTTAAAGACTTTCTTAATACATTACCATTTTATTTTATTAGTTATTATTAACTATTAAGTTAAATTTATTTTTTCTAAACTTCATTCAATAAGATAGAAGTTGTAACTGGATCCTTTTCAAATTAGTTATATAAATTTCTTTCCCATCCCAACTTCCAGTTTCAAAAGGTACATTCCCAAATGGAATTTCACCTAAATAAAATGACTTGTGTTTTTCAAAGACAAATTATTTTATGACCACTTTTACCACATCATTTAGAGTTATTTTTTTATTTATTTAATGATATTTCAAAAATTTAGTAATTTTTTTTACCTAGAACCTTGAATCTTGTCCCCTGAACCCCAAACCTAGAGCCTTGAATAGGTATTGGGTTCGAGTTCGGGATTCAAGTTTAGAATTCAATGTTATGAGTTTGAGGTTTGAGATTTATGGTAAAAATTAAAATTATATATCAATAACATGGGAAAAAATTAATAAAATATCATTGAATAATTGAAAAGAAACCGTAAATGGTGAGAATGATTCATAAATTAATTTCTCGTTTCTTCAATGACCATCCCAATTTTTCTTCCTAAATATAGTAGGCTTAATTTGCATACAATTTTTAAGGCCTTAAGGAAAAGATTTGATATTTGTTCCTGCCCGCCCAGCTTCAATTAACATTTCCTCCGCAATCAACTCCGCTTGCAAACACACAAACGTATAATTTTAAAAATGCTTTGTACTTATTCCAATTTGTTGACTGTAAGATAAGATCGGACTAAGCCTAAGAAAAGAACCTTCCCTCTTCCATTATAACAAACCACGACAATTCATCCTTGTGTTTTAGTCAATTACATCATACACTTCCACTTTGTGATGATGTAAAGAAGAGAATTAAGGGTTTTGTATGATGCTTCTCTCTCCTAACCCACTCTATAAATATCACCCTGATCCTTCCTATGAAATCCACGCCCCACACGTAAAACACTTTAGTTGATAGGTAGCAGAAAAAAATGAAGTTCTTAGCTTTGATGGTTGTGTTCATTTTGGCCTCTGCATTGAGGGCCTCGGCTGATATCAGTTCGCTTATCAGCCAAGATATGTTCAATGAGATGTTAAAGCATCGTAATGATGGTAACTGCCCTGGCAATGGTTTCTATACATACGATGCTTTCATTGCCGCTGCTAACTCCTTTGGTGCTTTCGGAACCACTGGCGATGATGCTACTCGTAAAAGGGAAATTGCTGCCTTCTTGGCTCAAACTTCCCATGAAACTACAGGTTCATTTTTCTCATTAAAAATAAATAAATTTTGCTCATTTTCTCTCTATAAAACTAGTCAGGCATGCATGGTTAATGGCATAATCCTTGTATAGGTGGGTGGCCAACTGCACCGGACGGTCCATACGCATGGGGATATTGCTATGTTCAGGAACAGGGCAACCCTGGTGATTACTGTGTTGCAAATCAACAATGGCCTTGTGCCCCTGGTAAAAAATATTTTGGCCGTGGTCCTATTCAGATCTCATAGTAAGTGTCTTCTCTTTTGAATATAAACATTGAATTTAATCATTCTAATAGATAGAATGTTCATTGAATTTAAACTACTAAACTAATAAAATATATACCGGAAATGGAATCCCTCCAACTATATCTTGACCTTGACCCTTGACTTTGGCAGCAACTACAACTATGGTCCAGCAGGAGAAGCAATAAAGGCTGATATTCTGAATGACCCCGATTTGGTAGCAAAGGATCCGACCATTTCTTTCAAGACAGGTCTTTGGTTCTGGATGACACCACAGTCACCGAAACCTTCAAGTCACGATGTCATCACCGGCCAATGGAAGCCATCTGCAGAAGACACGGCCGCTGGTCGGGTCCCTGGATACGGTGTCGTCACCAACATCATCAATGGTGGCATCGAATGTGGCAAAGGATCCAACCCTCAAGTTGAGGATAGAATCGGGTTTTACAAGAGATACTGTGACATACTGAAAGTGAGCTACGGTGACAATCTTGACTGCTACAACCAAAGACCCTTTGCTTAATTATGCACTTTAATCCATCGTATCATGGGTGGGGTAATAAATATCTGAAGGAATAGCATTTACAAATAAATTTATATTAAAAATAATCATGCTATTGTACTACGACTATATATAGATGCATCTTCCGTGTAGATGGAATAAGATAAATATTCAATAAATGAATGAGTTTTTTATTTATTTAATATATGATTTGGTAATTTAGTTTGATTTTTTTTAATATGGTTTTTATGTTTGGTAAAAATTATACATTTTGGTACTTAAAGGTAACATATTAACTTTTTAATATTTAATTCGGGTTTTAAGGTTGATTTGATAAAATATAATTGCTAATATTATTCGGTTTAAATTTTTCATGATTTTGTAAAAAGAATAAATGTAATGTTAATTATGATTTTTTTTTTAAAATTTTGTGTTTAACTTGTTGAATAAAATTGGATGGTGGTGTATTTTCTCGAATTTTAAAGTTAATTTGATGAAAGTTTATTGTTAATATTATTAATTAATTATAAAATTTATGAGATAAAGGAAGTTTTATGAGCTGAAACTCATTTTTTTGAAATTGAATTCAGATTGGGCTTTTATTCAATTAACTAAATAATACATAGCAAGGAAATAAAAGGAAGGCCTAGGAAACCCGACCCAATAAACAAAACTCAACATTCCTATCAGTTTATTATCAACCTAAATAAGAGGGCCTAAATCTGTAACCAACGACCCGTTAAATTCAAAACAAATAAAACCAAATTAGAACTCTCTGGAACCATTATTAATGGCACCCCTACTTTGCCCAATCAAAATGCTGGTCAGCTGTCTTATCACATCATCAGACATTTCTTCTACTAGACGCTTCCCATTTCTCAATGGAGCCTGTTCCCTTAGCCTTTGATTATACTGTTTCAGCCTCCCATTACTCCCTCATCTGTCCTTCCATTTTCAATCTAATATTCCTTCTTTCTCTCTTGCCTTCTACCTCCTCCTTCTTCTCCCTCTTCATTTTCATTTTTATTCTGGTTCTCCCTCATTTCCTTTTCCTTCAAGTTTTCGGTGTACTCAAGACACTTCCTATCAGGTAAATTTCACTCCTTTTATTCAGTATGTTCGTAGCAAGAATGTGTGCTAGACTATTCTCTATTCTTGGAATGTGTTCAAAACAGCATTTTTCAATTTTTGCCTGACTGCTGAATATCTTGAATACATGCCCCGATCATTGATCTGTCTTTGTTTTTTGTTCTACATTTCTCTATCACTGATAATGCATCCCCTTCAATAATAATTTTTCCCCATTGCATGTCAACGCCGATTCGGGTTGCTGTACTGCAAGCGATTGCTTCGACAACAAATGCAGATGCGACTTGTTTTTGAATTGCTGAGTATGATAAAAGTATTGAGCCTTTACTGTCTTTGGCTACAATACCCACTGCCGATTGACAAAGATTTTCATCATATGCTGTGTCGAAATTTATCTTCACGAACTGCCCAGGTTGGTGTTTCCATCTTTTAACTTTCAGAAGAACTTTTGGTATTTCCTCTTTAGTCCCGTTTAGTTCTAAAATGTAATTGTTGATGAAGTTTGCTACTTCTTCTCCAGATCTGCTAGCTTTCTCGTGTAAACGCCTATTTTTTTCCCTCTAAATTGCCCATAGGGCACAACAGAAGAGTCTACACTGTGGAAAAGTGGACTGCTCAAAAACCCAGGTAAGCCATTTTGTAAACTCCATATTTGGTACTTTAAGAAAATCCGAGAATGATAATTCTTCCCATACTGATATTGAAACAGGACACTCTCGGAATAGGTGATTCATGGTTTCTGCTTCTATTCCACACCGGGGAAAGATTATAGTATTTGATAGTTTCCTGTGGTGTATATTAGCCCGTATAGGTAAATAATTCCACGATATTTTTCATGCTGTAATTTTGATCTTAGAAGGTAGATTAAGTAGCCATAGTTTTTTGTAAAATTTCCTATAGGCGGTTTGTAAAGCATAAGCTCTAGGATTTATTCCAATATTTTGTAATAGTTTATAGGCACTTCATACCGTGAATTCTCCCGAGGGCTCTCCACTCCAGTCCAGCATATCATCATAAGGTTCCTTAGCTAGCGGAATGCGCGAGATCTTCGCAGCTATGTCCTCTAGAAAGGTAAACCCTATCAGCTCTTCCTTCCATTTCCTGCTACTATCGTCAATTAATTCAGCAACTTTAAAGTCACACAAATTATTAACATAAGATGATAATCTAGAATTATGCAAATTTGGTATCCAAACATCATTCAAAACTGATATTTATGTTCCCCTACCCACCTTCGAGCATAGACCGTCCATTAAAATGCCCTTAGCTGCCCATAAACTTTTCCATGTAAATGAACAATTATTTCCCAAACACGAATTAAGAAAATCCACATTCGAAAAATATTTTGCTTTTAATACTTGCGCAACTAGTGAATTAGGGTTGTTTAAGATTCTCCAGCCTTGTTTAGCCAATAAGGCCACATTAAATTTAGCCATGTTCCTAAAGCCCATTCCTCCCTCGTCTTTTGATCAACACAAATGCTGCCGTTGACACCAATGAATTCCCTGCTTCCCATGTGCTTTTTGCCACCAAAACTTGGCGATGATCTTTTCAAGTTCTCCACAAAAAGAATTAGGTAGAAGGAAACACGACATAGCATAGGTCAGAATTGCCTGAAGTTCTGATTTGATAAATATCTCATTACCTCCTTGAGATAAGAACCTATTGCTCCAGCCTTTGATTCTAAAATGAACCTTTTCTTTAAGAACTTGAAAAGATTCTTTTTTGTGTCTACTAACCCCACTAGGAATACCTAAATACTTCTCCATACCTGTTGATGGTCTCACTCCCAAAATTGTCGATACTTCATCTCTATTTCCTTCCGACGTATTTGAGTTGTAAAAGATTGTAGATTTGTTAAAATTAACACACTGATCGGAACAGTCTTCATATTCCTTTAGAATTCCTTTTAACAGACTCATTCCCTTTCTTGTTGCTTCCCCAAATAGTATGCAATCATCTACAAAAAGTATATGTGTAATCGCTGGTCCTCTCCAACTTGCCTTTGCTCCTTTTAATAGACCTTCTTTCATAACCAGTCTCATTAATGCTGACAGTCCCTCACTACATAATAGAAAAAGAAATGGGTTAAGAGGGTCCCCCAGTCTCAATCCTCTAGTAGCTTGAAAAGTTCTTCCTCTGTTTCTATTGATGTTAACTGTATAAGACGCTGTAGTTATACATTTTAAAATTAGTTCCACCCATTCCTTTGCAAAACCCATTCTTAAGATTGCTTCCTTAGGAAAACCCCATTCAACCCTATCATAGGCTTTACTCATATCAAGTTTGACTGCCATAAGTCCCTTCAATCCTGGAGGTTTTTTTTGAAACGTGTTTAGAATTTCATACGCTAGTAAGACATTGTCAGAAATTAGCCTCCTCTGAACAAAGGCACTTTGAGCCGCATCAATACAATTCCCTATTACTCCTTGAAACCTGTTGGCAATTGTCTTTGCCACAATTTTATAAAGAACCGTACACAAACTAATTGGTCTAAAGTTAACTAAATTGCCGAGGTTCTGAATTTTTGGAATGAGTACAATATCTGTTGAATTTAGATGGCCAAAATTCTTATCATTGTTTAAAATTCCCAAACAGAAAGTAGTGACTTCTTTACCTACAATGTGCTAATAGCGTTAAAAAACTAATGATGGGAACCCATCAGGTCCTGGTGCTTTAGTTGGCCCCATTTCTTCTAAAGCTAAAAACACTTCTTCTTCCGTAAAAGTTGATAATAAGGAAGCATTGATGTCTGGCAAAATGCTCTCCTCAATGCCTTGTAAAAGATGAGATAAATCCCCAACTCCTTTTGACATAAAAAGCAGCTAAAAAAATAAAGTAGCAGTTTCAACGATCTTGTTTTCCTCAGTAGCCTCTCCTCTTTCATCTAACTCTAGCCTTGATATCGTATTTATTTTTCTTCAAAACGAGGCGTACTTATGGAAAAAAGCCATATTTTTATCTCCTACTTTAAGCCATTTCGTCCTTGCCCTCTGTTCCCAGTAAATTTCATCTGTCTATTTCCATGTTCAAATGAACCTTTGTATCGATGATCTTCGCTATCGTGTTGTCATCTCTTTCTTTTGCCATCAACGTTTCCAGTTCCTTAGTCAACTTTTTCTTTAACCCATCTCTCCTTTTTTTAATTGACCTTGCCCATTCTTTAAGATTTACTTGTATCTTTTCCAGTTTCTCAATAATTGTACCTATAGTTGATTCTCAAGATGTTTTGATTTCTTTCTCAAGGGATTTCTCTGTGACCCACCACGCCTCAAATTTAAAATATGGGTTTCCAGCATAGATTCTTTCACTCTTTGTATTTAGAAGGAGTGGACAATGGTCAGACAACGAATGAGATAGATGATGAATATTGCCTGTTGGAAAAAGAAGCTTCCATTTCTTATTTGCAACCCCTCTGTCCAATCTTTCCCTGATATTTGTTTCTACAAAGTTTCCTCTTTCCCAAGTAAACCAAACCCCCAAATATCCTATATCTTTTAATTGACATTCTTCTAAAGTCTCCCGAAATTTCTCCATTTTCCTTTCCTCTCTTGGTATCCCTTCGCCTTTCTCAAAGGAGTACATTATTTCATTAAAGTCCCCACTCACTAGCCATGGATGAGTTTTATCTTCTCCTAATTTTCGTAACAGATTCCATGAGTCATTTTTATTATTGACATAAGGTGAACCATAAAAGCCTGTAAATCTCCATTCTTCATTAATATTCTTCTCTTTAACCATTACATCGATGTGATTCTTAGAGAAACTTCTTAAAGTAACTACGATCTCTTCCTTCCATGCTAAACATAAACCTCCACGCGTATCTTCTACTTCAATATCAATCTCATTTAGAAATCCACAACTCATCCTAACCTTTTCCATACGTTTCCTATCAATTTTTGTCTCCATTAAGAAGACCAAATGAGAATTTTGCTACTTTAAGAAATATTGCAGCCTCCTAGTCGCCCGTGAACTCCCCAACCCACAGACATTCTAGCTTATGTTTTTCATTGCGTCCGGTCGGCTTGCCTTTTGGCAGCCGCCGGTCTCATAAATTGTGGAGCATCATCATGATCCATAATTTCAAACACTGCTTCTGGTAAAGATTCTTCGCAAATATTTTTTCCTTCTTTTTTTAACCTTTTTGTTTCATCATCATAAGCTTCTTCACATCAATTCTCCATTTCATCTTCCGGTGATTTCCTCTTTCTTGTACTGCATTCTTCCTTCCTCTTCACCATCATCTGTATTGAATCTATTCTCTTCCATCTTGCCTTTTTAATGAAATCTGGTTTATTAGCTTCTCTGTTATTATTGTCATTTGTCTAAACATCTTCCATAAATTTCAGTTCTTCCTCCTTTTCCTCTATCTTTTCCTCCTCGATATTCAGTTCTATTATTTTAAGCAGCAATCCATTCGTACTCTCTTTCTCTTCAATTATTTTTCCTTTCAATGACTGTACCTCTGCACCTCCTGTATAAGAGTACTAGATCCTCCCCTTTTTTGAGAAAGCATTGAATTTCATGCTCTCTTTCCCAATTAAATTTGATTCTGCTTTTAACGCCAACGAATATGGTGGATCAATTCTGACTTTGTTTTTTTCTGCAGGATTTAGCTCTTGGCAATCTATAAGACCATGCCCCATTCTTCCACATCCAAAGTAAAACATCGGTAACTTTTCATACTTAATGGAAACTCATGATTATTCATATTATCAGTGGAGACAAAAATACCTCGTCTGAGGGGTTTCTGCACATCAAGATTTATTCAGAGACGACATAATTCTCCATTAATTTCAGATCTAAGCATCCCCCAAAAGTAACACCAATGGCATGAAGTAGATCTTTTTTATCAAATTCTGGTGAACACAACCCTATCTTTATCCAGAACGGTGAAGAATTAAGCCTGATCTATGCTCTTTCTGTCAGCTGGAATATTCTATTAAATAAAATTAAGCTTTTTCGGAACAACCATGGCCTCCCCTCTAAAATCACCTCCAGATCTTCTTCTAACTCAAACACGATTAAAAATAAGTTTTGCCCCGCCATCTGAATCTCAAACTTCTTCTTTGTCTTCCATATGCTTTTCATCTATGCCCTAAAACTTTCTGGGTTGTAGAGCTTCTCTGTCCAAATTGTACAAATCAGAGTTGGTTTATCGCTTGGAGTCACAATCGATCTTTTGATAGATACTTGAACCAGTTCTTCAACGAGGAGGGAAATCTCATCCCTCTCCTTCCCATCGTCACCACCGATCTCCGCCATCCCAAGCCTCAACAGTTGCTGCTTTCTCTGGGACTCTTAGGAGAGTACTATTGGCTATGAGCTGAAACTCTTAAATGTTGAATTTATTGAATTTTGATCAGAAAATGGAATAAATGGATGAAATTTGTTTAAGTATGAGAAATTTTTCTCTAGTTTCCTTTTTCTAATTTTTTTTTCAATTTTACCATAAAACCATACTCAAGTCTCATCTTTTAAAATGTTACGTGATCATTTTCTACCATGGAAATAAATTAATTGAAGAAAAAATTGAAGAAAAGATTTGAGAAAGGAAAGGAGAAAGGAAAGATTTCAAGATTTTATTAAGAAAATTGTGTTTATTGGAAGTAAAATCATATGGAAATTATATTGAATACATAAAATCAATAATGTTTCATGTATGTATATGTGAAAAGAAATAAGAAAGAAATTGAAAAAGGTGATTCAAGTAAAGGAAAGACAAAAACTTTGGATTGAAAAAGAGAAGGTTGATTTCAAAGTGTTAGAATTAGGTAAGTACTCTTTGAATTCTTTTAAGTTTAATAATAATTTTGTATGATAATTGCAGTCCCAACAAAGTATCTCAGTATTACAATCACTCATTTCAAATAACTTCACTTACAACAAGGTTTACTCTTTAATAAAATGCCTAACACAAGAGTGTAAAAATACAAAGAAAAAGATCGATAAATCATTCAAGATGCACCCCCAATGTGTGTGACGATGTGACCTATTTATAGGCTGAGATCAACACATTCTCCAAGTAATTAATGGGATAAATCATTTAAAATAGAGGAATTATCCATATAAAATCTTCTCTTTTAATTTTCGAAAATGCTTTCTCTCTAAAAAAATCTAATAAGCTTTATCTCCAAGAAAAATAAATTGATTTAAATCTTAGTGAATAAGGATAAGGTTTACTTTAAATCAGTCAATCCTTCTCACTTCTTTTCTTCGAAATAAAAACCATTAACCTAGTAAAAATAATTTGTAACTTCATTTTAAAGATCATTTGTTAATTGAGAATTTAACTATGACGAACCATGTAAAAAAATGCCAACAAACACACTCATTTTAATCATCTTAACTTATTGTTCTAAGTATTATCGTATCTTGTTGTCCCAAGAGATGTTCAAATAATGAGTAAAACAAGAATGTCATAAATAATTAACATCCTAACAGTTGTATATCGTAAAACAAAGAAATAACTTTAATATGAAAATTTAAACTACATAATTGAGAATTAAAATGAGATTTGAATAATTAAATGATAAGATAAGAAAGAGTTAACTTCTATAACTGAAACATGCCGATTTGATATATGAAAAGGGATATTAAATGACTAATAACTTGAATTATGTCATAAAAGAATTAAGTTTGTTATATCCCTCCAATAAGAAGACACGTGGCAAGTACAAAGGCATTATTGACTTCACATTCTGAGCATAATCATCGTCCTACTTCAAACAGAACCTACCATACGAGGTGAATGTTATCCTATTGTGAACATACTTCCAAGACAATGAGAAGTCTACTTAGGTTTGACTACCTTATATTGATAAAATCTCAAAATATGTGCATATGATTATTCATTACCCATTTAATGGGATTGGACGCTAACCTAGCCATATCATGCCAGTGGAGAAAATGATTTTTCCTATAAATACTTTAGAAAACTATGAACAAGGGGTTGAGCTTTTAGTACCCTAGAGTTACTCTAAACACTTGTCCTCTCAATCAACCTTTCATCTCGTCTTCATTTTGACTCTTGGCCTCTACAAGTGAATCGACCTCTATTGTTCCACCTTGATATCCTTCTTGCTCCTCCTTGTCTTCCTCCCTTGTTGTATTTTGTATCAATAATTGGTGTGGTGAACATTGATCGGAGAAAATATCTCAAAATTAGAATAATGCTACCCATAACCCCATTAACAATAACAACAACACCACCCCCACCAATTCTTCCACTCCTATGAATGGCAATGATGCCACCAATAGTACTGAACTTCCCTCAACCCAAACCAAAACGTCAACTCCCCCAGCCATGACCACTGTGGAAGCCCTTACCTAGCTCCTGAATGCCCTTAACACTCCCTCAATTAGCCCTGCCACTGGGGCATCGCCTTCAATTCCCAACACATCATCTTTTCCTGCCACCCCATAAGACCCCAAAGATGATCTCTTAAAACAAATCCTCTCTTGTTTAGACTCACAGTCTTAGCCCACTACTACGACTATTCCCTAGACCCTAAATCCTAAGTGGAGCACGAACTATGTATGCATGACTTATACACTTTGATGTAAGTAAAAGCTTGAGTTCAAATAGATAAGAAACCGAAAGTTGGTGTGTTGGGTGTATGACTTCTGTAGTATGTAGCGCTATTCAAACAGTGGAATACATAGCCCAAAACTTGGGTAAGTGATATCCTCTCATTGATATTACATGGTTGATGAAAAGTAAACGTGGTCACAGGTCGTTCGTCTTTGTAATGGATGACTTGATCACTATTTGATAGTGATTGACTTTTCATAAAGGAAGATGTAATGGTTACCATGAGATCAAATAGGATCATACTGGGAGAACGAATATTATCCCAAAGAGATCAATGATATCCTATAAGGGTAACACACTTATGGCAAGGTCATTAGACGAGTACTAAGTAGTTGCTTTTATAATGGTATGTCATTGGGGAGAGCTCAGACACGATACTGTAGTGGAATGACTTTGTGACTGAATAAGTTTATAACCAATAGGCGAAATGTTGAAACTTAATAATAAATCATTTGAGCATCAACTACATATGTCCAATTGGTCCATTCGCTAGCTTGTTGAAATCAGAAATGAATTACGTGTTTGAATAGAAATGAACATAATGAATAGGAAAAGAGAAATCATAAACATTCAAGAATGATTATGGTTTTCTCCGAAATGGAGAAATGGAATCATTTGGAAATGAATGTAGGATTCCAAAAATGGAAATGATCCATTTGCAATCCTATTGGATTACATAAAAAATGATCGAAAGAATGAGTTTATGTTTTTGGACTATTTTAAAGCCCGAAAATGAAAATAATTCATTCGATCATAGTGAACATGTTGAGTTGTGAAATATGAATATGTTTTCTTAAAATTTTATCAGGGCCAAAATAGTCAACATTTTACCAAGGGTAAAATCGTCAAAATTTTGTTGGGGGTAAAATAGGGATGAGAAAATTATTTTATGTATAAATATTAAAGTTTATTTTATAAAAAATAGGGATGAGAAAATTGTTTTATATACAAATATTAAAGTTTATTTTAGAAAATAGAAAAACTAAATTAGATTGGATCACATTACACAATATTAGGTCAAAAAGGACTAAGAAGTACTCATAATTGAACCCGATGTGAGAGAGGCCTAAAAACCCCTCATAGATGTAAAGGGGGCGACAACCCTAGTAGGAATACTAGGGCGTGTCATCCACCCTAGTCCTATTCTAAGTAGAATGTTATTTTTCTATTTGAAATAAATAATTACAACTCAACAATGATTATATCTTCTCTTCCTATAAATAGATGCCACAGGTAAAGCTATCAACACAACTTTGAGGGATTGTTATTCTGCCAAAAAATAGAGAGAATTTAATTTATTCTCAACTATTTCATATTTTTTTTTGGAATAACAACTCTACTGGTTTATATTAAGAAGAGAGAATTTTCGTTTTCACCCCAAAAGGAAATAAATCTTTTTCTAAGAAATAAAACTTTTTCTAGATTTGTGTTTCGATTCAATTGGTTCGAGCCCATAATCGAAGCAATTCGTGGTACGAGAATAATAAAGAAAATCGTTTTGTTGAAAGCTGAGAACAATGAACGTCTGCTAAGCGAAAACACAGGTACGAATTCAGTTAAGGATTATTGCTATAAATATCACAAACCGGGTCGATTTTCAAAATTTTAATATTTCATTGTGTAAGAAAATTGTTTTCAAACCAGGATTTTTCCAACACCCCTAGCCCTTTTCATGTTGACACACAACTTATTTGCTTCCTTCAAGTTCCCTAAGTTAACTTACATTCGCACGGGAGACCTGAAAGACCACCTAGCTTATTATAACAACCATATGAACATTTTTGGAGCCTCAGATGCTGTGAAATGTAGGGATTTCTCCACGACCATTTCTAGTATCGCTTAGTAGTGGTACCTTCTTTAACAGCTTGATTTTTAGTGGTGTCAGAAATAATGGTTCGAGGCCATCAAATCCAACGAGTAAGCTTGTAAATTTTATTATTTAGTATTTAGAGTCAAATGTGGTTTTAAAAATATTTTTGAATTAGTAATTTGTGTTTTATACGGATTTATTAGGTCAAGTGGTTTAGAAAATAAGGTATCGAGACCTCAATTTTATAAACTAAGCCTATAAATATTTACGGAGTATCATCAAGGTAGTATTAAAGTTTCGTTAAAAAAATTTAATGTTTTGATAGTTAATTAATTAAAAAGGACTAAATTGAAAAAGGTGTAAAACTTGTTAATTATAAGAAATATTGATTAAATGATTAATCGGTAAATAAAGGAGGACTAAAAAAGGTACATAGACCTATAGGAGAAGTTGAGACGACATAAGGAAGAAGTAATAATAAAATAAGGCCATTAATGGCAAAATTGTAAATAATGTGAAATTAAAATAAACAAATTTGATTCTAAGGATTTCTAGACATTTCTTCTACAATTTTCAGCCAAAAATGACCATAGAAGAGCGTTAGAGCTGGTTTTAGCTATTTTTGCTTCATATGAGTTTAATTCTTGCCTTTTTCTTGTAATTTTTGTGTTTTTAATACTTTTACAATTAGGTCCAACTAGCTATTACTTTAGTTTTTCATTTTATTAAGAATTTTGAAAATTACCATTAATGAATACTAGATTTTTTTGATGAAATAACATGGATTTAGAGCTTTAATTTTGTTGTATGATGGTCTTATAAAGTGATTTTGTTAAATATTAATTTTATAACCAATTTGTGAAAAGGTTAAATATTAGGGTTTGGTATTAAATTTTTGTTTATCAAGGGCTGTATGATAGCCTAGAATATTTAGATAAATTATCAATTTAGAAAAATTAGTTCATTTAATGGACTAACTACTTAAGAGATTAAATCACAAAAGTTGTAAAATTTGGGGTAATTGTGTAATTTTGAAAAATTAAGGGGTATTAATTTTGAAGTGAATTTGAACTGAAATATATGCTAATTAATGAGTAATTTTGTATTTTAGATCAAGATCCCGTTGATATTCGTGAAAAAGGAAAATTAGCGGAATAGTTCCTGAACTTTTACAAATATTACAATTCAATCCAGGTAAGTTCGTACGATTAAAATTTAATATATATATATAAATATATATACATTGAATTGATGAATGGTATTATGTATTTATTCATATCTATTGTTGAAAGAGAAATATTGTTAAAGTTATGAATTTAAATTGAATGTTTGAAACAATTGGAACGTGAGATTTGAGTACATTTGACATTCTGTGTATTGACGGCTTTGGCGGAAAATGTGAAAAATTACCCAAGGAAATCGAGGTTTAGCATTTGTTGCAAACTTTCGTGTTTACTTTCCGTTTAGCTCTCACAAGCTTCTGTTTAACTCATATGAGTTTCCGTTCAGCTCTTTTGAACTTCTGTTTAACCCTTATGGGTTTCCGTTCAACTCTTACGAGCTTTCGTTCAACCCTTATGGGTTTTTGTTCAACTCTTACGAGCTTCTGTTCAACTCTTATGGGTTTTTGTTTAGCTCTCATGAGTTTCTGTTCAGCCTTCGGGCTTCTGAAAATGATGTACTCTTATTCGTAAGCCGTTCTCTGATTTGGTAAGATTTGGTAAGTGACTTATGTAATTGAAATTGAAAGACTTATTGTTATTATTGATATTGATCTGAAATAAGCGTATTCATCGATTAAAGTTGTGATTGGCAGGGAATTTACATTGAATGAATTTATTTAATTGATGTGTTATAGTAGGTTTGGTAAGATTTATGTTTAACTCATCGAACTTACTAAGCTTCATTAAGCTTACTCGAGTTGTTTAATATCTTTGTAGAATTTCAAGAGGTCGAAAGATCGGATCAGCATATCAAGTCACACTATCCAGCTTATTCCGGTAGTTTTTGCAACGTACACTATGGTTTATTTAGCATGTATAGGGTTGGCAAGGATTTGACCAAAGTTTGGCTTGTGTAAATGTTAGGAATGAAGTTTGTTTATATAATCAACTTAAATTATATATGTTGATTTGGAAATAAAGTAAACTGGTGATGTGGGTGTGAATGATATAAACTATATGTATGAAATTAGTAGTATACTTTAGGGAATTTATTAAGCGGATAAAATAGGTAAGTTTGAGTATTTAGGGTATATGTGATGATATATTGGGTATAAAACATGATTTTGGCTTGCTTTGATTGCTTTGATGTGTTAAGATGTTGTGTTTAGGTTGATATGTAAATGGGTGAGAAATTTGGCCTTGAAATGACCTATTTTTGTCCACACGAGCAGAGACATAGGTGTGTGTCTCAACCATGTGTGACACACGGCCTAGCACATGGACGTGTGGTTTGGCCATGTGTCTCCTGCATCTTTAAAATTGAGAAACAGAATGCCCAGGTATTTTCACAAGGCCTAGCACACAGGCGTGTGGCTTAGCTGTGTGACCCCTGCACCTTAATATTACAAGTCAGTATGTTCACACGGCCTAGCACCCGGGCGTGTGGCTTGGCCGTGTGACCAAAGTCAGTAAGCACCCTAAATTGGATATGGGTTGGGACACGGCTGTGTGCCCCACTTCGAATGCCCACACGGCCTAGCCACACGAGCGTGTCTCTTGACCGTGTGACCCTCACTACCTGGCCACACGAGCGTATGTCCCCTGTACCTAGGATAAATTTTGAAGTTTTGTGAAAAAAATTTTAATTTTTTGATTCAGTCTCGATTTGTTTCTAATGTGTATTTTGGGCCTCGATGGCTCATATAAGGAATAATATGAGTGATTTATGATTAGTTTTTGATTTGAAAGTCTGGTAATGCTCTGTAACCCTATTTCGACGACGGATAAGGGTTAGGGGTGTTACATTTAGTGGTATCAGAGCTTCAGTTTAGTTGATTTTCGGAATGAACGTAATGTGTAAAATGTCTAGAAATACATGCCATATAAATCTATGATAGTGTGATGTATATGATCCGATCTAACCTTTGTTTTCTTATATATTGTAAAGATGTCAAATGGATCTGAACGTGCTAACAATGATGGAGTTGATAGTAGAGCACAAACTTCTGAACATGGAATAAGTAGTAATGTCCTAATTCTTCCGGCTCAAGAACAAGAACTTAAAAACATGTTATTTGGGTATATGAACCAGTGGTTTAGTGAGTTTATGCAGGGAAGAAATTTGGCTCAACAACCTCTACCCCTACTGTACCACTTGTAGTGCCTCTGGTTGCACCTCCACCTGTTCCAATGACTGAATTTAGTAAACGTACTTCGATTGAGAAACTCAGAAAGTGTGGGGCTGAATAATTTCGGGGTAGGTAAGAAGCTGATTCAGTTAAGGCCGATTATTGGCTTCAAAATATAATAAGGGTCCTTGAAAAAATGGCTTGTTCCCCTAATGATTATTTAAGATGTGCTGTTTCATTACTGAAAGAGGAAGCATATAATTAGTGGTCGAAAATAGTGGCTGAAGTACCAAAGGAGAAAATTTCATGGGAATTCTTCCAGATTAAATTTATGAAGAAATATGTAGGCAAAAGGTATCCAGACAAGAAAAATAGGGAATTTCTTGAGCTGCGCCAAGGAAATAGATCAATAACCTAGTATGAGAGGGAATTTGTATACCTTAGTAAATATGCTTGAGAAATTGTACCAATCGAAGAAGAAATATGCATTCGGTTTGAAGAAGGGTTGAATGATGAAATCTAAATGATGATTAAAGGCATTGAAATACAAGAATTTGTTGTTTTTTCATATCGTGCACAGAAGATGGAAGAGGTGTACAACTGAAAAATGCAACGAGATAGGCGGAATCGAGAATCTTATAAAAGAGATTCTTCTAAATCATTTTCGGCATCACCTGCTAAAAAGTCTAAAGATGATTTCAATCGAGCTACCTCTATGCCTGAATGTTCGAATAAAAACAAGACGATTCAACAAGATTTTGGGGTATCTACTAGACCCGTTGTTAGTGTATGTAGTGTGCAGAATGTTCCTAAGCCTAAATGTAGATATTGTGGGAAATATTATCCGGCGAATCTATAACTAAAGTGGGGGCTTGTTACAAATGTAGAGCAACTGATCATTTTATCCGAAATTGTCCTCAATTGCAAAAATAGGATGAAGAGCAGAAAGAAAAGTAATTGGCTACTTCTTAGAGAAGTAGGCGTTCGGGCCAAAATAGTGCCACCAGGACTGCTCGTTCAAGAATGAAAGATATTGCTACGAGGTCAGAAGCTAGAGCACCTGCACGTACCTATGCCATTAGAGCAAGAGAGGAAGCTACGGCTCCAGATGTGATTGCTGGTACATTCTGTCTCTTTGATGTTACTGTGTATGTATTGATTGACCCTGGGTTAATTCATTCTTATATTTGCACTACATTAGTAGCAGAAAAGAAATTATCTATTGAATCTAATGATTATAATATTCAAGTTACAAATCCATTAGGTCAAAGTGTGATAGTTAATTTAGTGTGTCGTAATTGTCCACTGAAAGTGAAAGGCTGCAAATTCCTAGCTGATTTGATGTTGCTACCCTTTCGGGAATTTGATGTTATTTTGGGAATGGATTGGTTATCTTTGCATGATGTTGTGGTAAATTGAAAATGGAAACGGATTGATTTGAAATGTCAGATAGGAGAGATAATTTTAGTTGAGTCTGAGAATCTGAAATATATTGTTAGAATCATTGCAATTTTTTCTGCTCAGAGATTGATGCGAAAAGGTAATGAGGCATTTATAGCCTACATTCTTAATACCCAAGATTCAGAATCGAAGCTAGATCAATTATCGATTGTTGATGAATTTGCTAATGTATTTCCTAAAGAATTGTCGGGTTTACCACCTGAGCGTGAGGTTGAGTTTGTAATTGATGTGATTCCTGGAACTACTCCAATATCAGTAACACCATACCTTATGGCACCAGCTGAATTAAAGGAATTAAAGGCACAGTTGCAAGACTTATTGGATCGAGGGTTTATCAGACCGAGCATGTCCACCTAGGGTGCACCAGTTTTATTCTCTTTGAGATTGTGCATAGACTACAGACAATTGAACAATGTCACAATTAAAAATAAATATCCTTTTCCATGTATCGATGATTTGTTTAATCAACTAAAAGGTGGCACAGTGTTCTCGAAGATAGACCTCATATTCAGGTATTATCAATTGAAGGTTAAAGAATGTGATGTATCAAAGACTGCTCTCAGAAATCGTTATGGTCACTATGAGTTTCTGGTAATGTCATTTGGTTGGACTAATGCCCCTGCTGCTTTCATGGATTTAATGAATCGAATTTTTTAACTTTATTTGGATAGATTTGTGGTTGTATTTATCGATGATATATTAATCTATTCCAAGACAGAATCCGAGCATCCACAACATTTGAGAATTGTACTACAGACTTTAAGAGAAAAGTAGTTGTATGCAAAGTTTAGCAAATATGAATTACGGCTTAACGACGTTAAATTTTTGAGTCACATAGTATCAAATGAGGGGATTCGAGTTGATCCGAGTAAAGCTTCTACTATGGTCAATTAGAAAACACCGAAAAATGTTTCAAAAGTGCAAAGTTTTCTTGATCTATCAGGTTACTTTTTGTCAAAAACTTTTCGATTATTACAGAAAAATGTTGAATTTGTTTGGTTCGATGAGTGTCAGTAGAGTTTTAGTCAACTGAAGAAGATGTTGACGGAAGCTTTAGTTTTGACTCAGCCAGAATCTGGCGTACCTTATGTTGTCCGTGGTGATACGTCTTTTAATGGTTTGGGTTATGTACTATGCAGTCAGGAAAAGTAGTAGCCTATGCTTCTTGAAAATTAAAGCCGTACAAGAAGAATTATCCTATACATGATCTTGAGTTGGCCGCAATCGTATACGCTTTAAAATTTTGGTGACATTATTTGTACTGTGAGAAATGTTACGTGTTTACATATCACAAAAGTTTGAAATATTTAATGACTCAGAAAGAGTTGAATTTGAGACAAAGACGGTGGCTAAAATTCCTGAAAGATTATGATCTGGTTATTGATTACCACTCGGGAAAGGCTAATATAGTTGCGAATGCACTTAATCGGAAGTTGTCACTATTTGCACTTCGAGCATTGAACACTCATTTAACTCTTAATGAAGATGGTTCTGTATTAACAAAGTTGAGAACAAAATTTCTATTTCTTCAACGAATTCGGGAATTACAATATGGTGATCCAACATTGATATTGAAACGACAGATGGTTCAAGACAATCTGAGTTCAGAGTATAGCATTAACGATAGTGGTATGTTATGTTATCCCAATAGAATTTGTGCTCCAAATAATTCAGAATTGAAAAATGATATTCTCTCTGAAGCTCACAATAGCATGTACTTTATTCATCCAGGTAGTACGAAGATGTATTGTGATTTGAAACGGAAGTATTGGTGGCCGGGTATGAAACGGGAAATTTGTGAATAATAGCAAAATGTTTGATTTGTCAGCAGGTGAAAGTAAAACATCAGGTATCAACTGGTTTAATACAACCAGTTATGATTCCTAAATAAAAGTGGGAGCATGTCACGATGGATTTTGTATCCGATTTACCTGTAACTTCGAGAAAGAAAGATTCGATCATGGTGATTGTTGACAGATTGACTAAATTGGCACATTTTATTCCAGTCAGAATAGATTTTACACTTGAGAAATTAGCGGAACTATATATATCTGAGATTGTGAGGTTACACGGGGTTCCAACATCTATTATTTCAGATCGAGATCTGAGATTTACATCGAGATTTTGGAGTAAACTGCAAGAGGCTCTGGGTACAAAGCTAAATTTTAGTACAACATTTCATTTTCAGATTGACGAGCAATCAGAACGAGTGATTCAAATTCTGGAAGATATGTTGAGATGTTGTATACTCAAATTTGGAGGTAGCTGGGAAAGGTATTTACCGTTAGCTGAATTTGCATATAACAATTGTTATCAATCCAGTATAAAAATGGCACCATTTAAAGCTCTTTATGGGAGAAAATGTAAAACACCATTGTATTAGTCTGAACTAAGCGAATCTAAACTAGTATGAGTTGATTTGATTCGAGAGACTGAAGATAAAGTTTGGATTATCCGAGATAGTTTGAAAGCTGCTTCTGATCATCAGAAATCGTATGCAGATTCGAAAAGAAAAGATATAGAATTTGCTGTTGGTGATCGAGTATTCTTAAAAGTCTCTCCATGGAAGAAAGTGTTACGGTTTGGTAGGAAAGGAAAGTTGAGTCCAAGATTTATTGGATCGTATGAAATTGTTGAAAGAATCAGCCCTGTAGCCTATAGATTAGCTTTGCCTCCTTAACTTGAGAAAATACATAATGTGTTCCACGTATCGATGCTGAGACGGTACAGATCTGATCCATCACACGTGATTCCTCATAGTGAGATTGAGCTACAGCTAAATATGAAGTATTCGGAAGAACCAGTGAGAATTTTAGCTCGAGAGGTTAAAGAGTTACGGAATAAACAAGTACTATTGGTAAAAGTCTTGTGGCATCGACATAGTTTAGAGAAAGCTACATGGGAAACCGAAGAATCAATGAGATTACAATATCCAAACCTATTCTCAAGTAACAAATTTCGAGGACGAAATTTCCTAAGTGGGGAGAGTTGTAATAGTCTGTTTTTCATAAGTGTCGAAAACAGTGGTTTGAGGACACCAAATCTGTCGAATAAGCTCATAAATTTTATTATTTAGTATTTACGAGTCAAATGTGGTTTTATAAAGATTTTTGAATTAGTAATTTGTATTTTATAAATATTTATTAGGTCAAGTGGTTTAGAAAATGAGGTATCGAGACCTCGATTTTATAAACCAAGCAGTAAATATTTTTATAAATATTTATAGAGTGTCATCAAGGTAGTATTAAAGTTCCATTGAAAAATTTTATTGTTTTGATAGTTAATTAATTACAAAGGACTAAATTGAAAAAAGTGTAAAACTCGTTAATTATAAGAAATAATAATAAAATGGCTTAATTGGTAAGTAAAGGAGGACTAAAAGGGTAAATAGACCTATAGGAGAAGCTGAGGCGGCATAAGGAAGAAAAAATAATAGAATAAGGCCATTAATGGAAAAATTGTAAATAATGTGAAATTAAAATAAACAAATTTGATTTTAAGGATTTGTAGACATTTCTTCTTCAATTTTCAGCCAAAATCAGCCATAGAAGAGAGTTAAAGCTGGTTTTAGCTTTTTTTACTTCATGTGAGTTTAATTCTTTCCTTTTTCTTGTAGTTTTTGTGTTTGTAATACTTTTACAATTAGGTCCAACTAGTTATTACTTTAGTTTTGATTTTATTGAGAATTTTGAAAATTACCATTAATGAATACTGGATTTTTTTTGATGAAATAACATGGATTTAGAGTTTTAATTTTGTTGTATGATGGTTTTATAAAGTGATTTTGTTGGATATTGATTTTAGGACCAAATTGTGAAAAGGTTAAATATTAGGATTTGGTATTAAATTTTTGTTTATCAAGGGCTGTATGATAGCCTAGAATATTTAGATAAATTGTCGATTGAGAAAATTAGTTCATTTAATGGACTAACTAGTTAAGGGATTAAATTCCAAAAGCTGTAAAAGTTAGGGTAATTGTGTAATTTTAAAAAATTAAGGGGTATTAATTGTGAAGTGAATTGGAACTGAAATATATGCTAATGAATGAGTAATTTTATATTTTAGATCAAGATCCCGTTGATACTCGTAAAAAAAAGAAAATTAGCGGAATAGTCCCTGAACTTCTGCAAATATTACAATTCAATCCAGGTAAATTCGTATAGTTAAACTTTAATATATATAAATATATATATACATTGAATTGATGAATGATATTATGTATTTATTCATATCTATTGTTGAAAGAGAAATATTGTTAAAGTTATGAATTTAAATTGAATGTTCAAAACAATTGGAACGCGGGATTTGAGTACATTCGGCATTCGACGAATTTACGAAATTGGAGGAAAATGTGGAAAATTACCCAAGTAAACTGAGGTTCAACATTTTTTGCGAACTTTCGTGTTTACTTTCTGTTTAGCTCTCACAAGCTTCTATTTAACTCATATGAGTTTCCGTTCAACTCTTTTGAACTTCTGTTTAACCTTTATGGGTTTCCGTTCAACTCTTACGAGCTTCTGTTCAACCCTTATGGGTTTCTATTTAGCTCTCATGAGTTTCTATTCAGCTTTCGGGCTTCTGAAAACGATGTACTCTTATCCGTAAATCGTTCTCCGATTTGGTAAGATTTGGTAAGTGACTTATGTAATTGAAATTGAAAGACTTATTGTTATTATTGGTATTGATCTGAAATAAGTGTATTCATCGATTGAAGTTTTGATTGGCAGGGAATTTACATTGATTTATTTAATTGATGTGTTATAGTAGGTTCGGTAAGATTTATGTTTAACCCATCGAACGTACTAAGCTTCATTAAGCTTACTCAAGTTATAATGTCTTTTTAGATTTTCAAGAGGTCGGAAGATCGGATCAACATATCAAGTCACACTATTCAGCTTATTCCTGTAGTTGTTGCAATGTACACTATGGTTTATATGTCATGTATAGGAGTGGCATGGATTTGACCAAAGTTTGGCTTGTGTAAATGTTAGGAATAAAGTTTGTTTATATAATCAACTTAAATTATATATGTTGATTTGGAAATGAAGTAAATTGGTAATGTAGGTGTGAATGATATAAGCTTGAATGTATGAAATTAGTAGTATACTTCAGGGAATTTATTAAGTGGATAAAATAGGTAAGTTTGAATATTTAGGGTATATGTGATGATATATTGGATATAAAACATGGTTTTGGCTTGCTTTGATTGCTTTGATGTGGTTCATTGATGTGTTAAGATGTTGTGTTTAGGTTGATACGTAATGGGTGAGAAATGTGGCCTTGAAATGACCTATTTTTGTCCACACGGGCAGAGACACGGGCGTGTGTCTCAACCGTGTGTGACACACGGCCTAGCACATGGGCGTGTGGTTTGGCTGGGTGTCCCTTACATCTTTAAAATTGAGAAATAGAATGCCTAGGTATTTTCACACGACCAAGCCACACGAGGCCTGGCACACGGGCGTGTGGCTTGGCCGTGTGTCCCCTGCACCTTAATATTACAAGTCAGTATGCTCACACGACCTAGCACACGAGCATGTGGCTTGGCCGTGTGACTCAAGTCAGTAAGCACCCTAAATTGGACATGGGCTGGGACACGGCCACGTGCCCCACTTCAAATGCTCACACATCCAAAGACACGAGCTTTCTCTTAACCGTGTAAGCCACACGGGCGTGTGTCCTTGCACCTAGAAAAAATTTTGAAATTTTGTAAAAAATTCTCTGAGTTTCCGGTTTAGTTTCGATTTGTTTCTAATGTGTATTTTGGGCCTCGAGGGCTCATATAAGGAACAATATGAGTGATTTATGATTAGTTTTTGATATGTATGTTAAATGATATGAAATGTTCGTATTTGATCTAAAAAGTCCGGTAATACTCTGTAACCCTGTTCTGGAGACAGATAAGGGTTAGGGGTGTTACACCTTCACTCCCTCTGGGATCTATAAGTAGTTTTGACCACTTGGTCAGGTTGTTCATGAGCAGATTTTTTGGCCAATAAACTCACAACAATCCCCAGCTTCCCTCATGTCCATCAGAAAAAAAAAAAGAGAACGAACCCTTTCGTGATTTCAGGAAGAGGTTCAATGTTGCAACTATGATGACCAAAGGTGTCTCTTATGCTCTCACCGTTCAAGCCTATACCAACTCGTTTTTCCGTGACGTCGGAAACAATGATTTCGGGATCACAATTCCGATGAGTGAGCTGGAGACATTAGTAATTTATGTTTACGAGTTAAATATAGATTATGGTGAATTTTGATTTGGTAGATTTTATTAATTGGTTAGTTAGTCAATGTACAAGTGGTGCGTACCGAAAGTCAGTGGTTTCAGAATATAAGGTATCGGTATCTCATTTCCATAAATTGTGCCCGTAAATAATATTATTAAATATTTACATAGTTGTTTTATAGGTGAATTGAATTTCAGTCTGGTAATTTTATTAATTGAGTGATCAATTAGAGTACAAAGACTAAATCGTAAAAACTATAAAAATTAATCATCATTGATTGTTATTAGCTCAAATGCTTAATTAACCGTTGTTAAAGAACCTAAGAGATAATTAAATCATTTTAATTAATTGTGGACAGTTTACATATGCATTTTAGATTTAATTATATGTTGATTAAGGTTAATAAATAAATAAAAAAAGGTTAAAAAATAAAAACATGAAAACATCTCATCATTTTATTCCACCACCGAATTAGAAACCAAAAACACCAAAAAAAAAAAAAAAAAACCTCCATTTTTGAACAGCCAAGGTTCGGCCAAGCTTGGTAACCCAATTCCATTTTTAATAATTTTTATATTTTTGATATCATTGGAACTAGGTCTAATTAACTTGTATTTCTATTTTCAAAACTATTAAAGATTTTTAAAGTTTTCATTGATGAAAATTTAAGTTTTTGATGTTTAATAGTTTGATTATAAGCTTAGATATGTTTAAAGACTAATTTGTTAACTAAATTTTGTTAGTTTTGTGTATAATGACCAAATTATAATAATGTAAAATGTCATGAAATTTTTGTAATTATTGAATTTAGAGGGTTTTATAGGAATGAAATAGAAATCAAAATGAAAAACAGGCTTAAATGTGAAATTTATGATAGTTTTGGTTTTAGGGACTAAATTGAATAAAATGTAAAAATTTAGGGGCATTTAAAAAATAAAATTAAACTAATGTATGGTTATAATATGACGAAATAAGATGTTTGGAATTGATAAATTGAATTGAATTATTAAATAGATCGAAAATTGGACCAAATTGAAAAAAATTGGGGAAGTGACAAAAATTGCTTATTAGTCCTTAGTGACTTGTTTTGTTGCTGATTTGATTAGGTAATTTTATATAGTATAATTATAATTAATTTTTTTTTATATTTTATTTTTGAATTTGTATTTGTTTGGTAATAGTTTGAATTGTGCACAATTTGGTACAACAGGTGAGTTATGCACTAAAACATAGAAAAATGATAAGCTGATGGTTAAAACTAAAATGATGAATTGATATCTGAAATAAAAATGAATTGATAATTGATTATAATTGATTGAATTGTGCTAGTGTGAAATTGATCGATTGTTTATGGTAAGGATTGAATTAAATTGATTTGAGATTGTTGTATGTTGATGTAAGTGCAAAATTGATTTTGTATTGAGAAGAATTATGTTGGTACATTGATATGTTTTGATGAATTACTATTGAACATATATGATTGAATTGATAAATGGGCTTATAATGAAATTGAAAATGGTTACCCTATTAACTATTCGGGTAGAATCAAATATAGTTGGCATGCCTTACGATAGGAAGAATTCAAGGTTACCTCGATTATGAGTCGATGAGGCACGGTGTGCCAAATTACTTCGGTTATACCGATGAGACATTGGGTGTCAAACTTATTAATGAGTGTTGGGCGCAAACTATTTACTTAGGATTTATCCGATAAGGCACTAGATGCCAAACTGGTGTGTTGGTTGAATTTGTGTATCTGTCTAAGTTCGAGTCAAGTTAATAGGGGGAATAAATAGTAAAAATGGGATAAATATAATTGAAACGATGATGATAGAGACCTCGCAATCATGAGATTGAAAATCTGAAATGAAAAGTGTTATTTGATAATTAAGATTGCAAATAGATATGAAATAGAAAGTAATGTGATATTTGATTTGTGAGATATAAGTTGAATTGGTAATTTTGATATGGTAATACAAAGTTTATTAATGATGTATATATGAATATCGATAGTATTGAATGCTCATACGTATCGAATATACGAGTCGGAAGCCCAATATAAAAATGTGATAAATCTATGAATTTGATGCAGAATTCGAACAATCAAATGGAATAATGGCTGCCATTATATTGAAATTTGAATGTACTGTTGACAACAAAATGAAATGATACGATATAACCTTTAGATTGATTAATTGAAGCTTGAATACATTGGTACATGTTTACTATTGAGATTTTTAGTTGTATTTGTGAATTGAAATGTTGATTGGAATATTGTGAATGATATTGAGCTGTTAATTTTCATATGATTGGTATTAAAATTATTTGAAATGTTAAATGTTCAATTTATTATATGAATTGGTTACGGGATGAACTCACCTTATTGATATAGGGATATTGAATTTAGACAAAATCATCAAATTGAATAACTTCTTGTATAAATTCATAAAATGAAGTAAATTGTTTTAATAATTGTAAACTTACTAAGCATATCTAATGCTTACTCCTTTGTTTCCCTTTTCATTGTGAATTGTCAACTTGCGGAATGTTTCTGGCAGATCTCGAAAATATCACACTATCATATTGTTAAATTGGTAAATCTTCTAATCGTTTAAAACATGATTTCGTCACATCAATTTAAGTGATTCGTTGATTTATATTTTGGTCGGTTTTGTGCAAATATTTCAAATTAGATTTATTTCTATTTGTGAAACCGGAAGACAACACACCACCTCAAAATTCCTACGAGTTATTGCTTAGGCAAATTGGCCTTGGCTCTTGTCCTGTGCCTTGGCTTCGGCATCATCAGTCAACCCGGCACGGACGCCAAAGCGGAACACCCTCCAATCTCAGCTCCTCTCTTCCTTCTTCCCTCCAAAAACCCTAAATGCTGCCCCCCCACATTTTTATTTGAAACCGAATTATTGAAAAACAAAGTCAACCCCAGATCATTAAAAAGGAAAAAAAAATCATTGGTCTTTCTCGATTGTTGGGTCTTTGAGATATGTCGTCGGAGATCGAGGTGGTGGAGGAGGCTGTACCTCTGAAGCAATTGAGTGGCGTTGTAGCGAATGGAAATGAATATGGGGGAGGGCATCATGGGGTTGTTGGTGATGTTGCTGATGATGAGAGCTTGAAGAACGATGTCTATACCGCTGCTGCTTATGGGGATTTGGAGAAACTTCAGAGGTTGGTTGAGTCCGAGGGTTGCTCTCTTTCCGAGCCTGATGGCCTTGGTTACTATGCCCTCCAGTGGGCTGCTTTGAATAATAGAACCGCAGCTGCTCAGTACATCATCGAGGTTTTATTTATTTTTGTTTGGTTATTTTTATGGATTTAATGAATTGCCTTTCCTGTCAGAGTTGGGAGTTTTGTTTCTGAAATTTTGAGTTTGGGATTTATTGAACCGTTTTTATTTGGTATCCAATTCATGGAATTTTTTTTTTTCTAAACATTTATTGAATTGGGGTTTAATGGGCTTAGTGAACTCCATTTTTGGGAATGCATGCTTTTGAGTCATGGAAATGACTTTTGAAGTTGTTTGAATTTTAATGTTAGTTATGACATGTCACTCTTTAAGTTTTCATTGGATAAATTCAGTTTAATTGAGCAGATTTTGGGTTGTCTTGATATGCTAGCGTGGTGGAGATGTGCATGCGGTGGATCATAATGGACAGACAGCCTTGCACTGGAGTGCGGTCCGTGGTGCAGTACAAGTTGCTGAGGTTTTACTCCAAGAGGGTGCTACTGTTGATGCTGCTGACATCTATGGTTACCAGGTTAGCATTTTCTTCAATGCGGTGCCCAGTATTATATTCTTTCTTATTCAAGAAATTGGCATGGCTCCCCATAATATTGATTTGGGAGAATGAAAGCAATGTAAATTATTGTTAAAACAAAGCTAGCTGTTTTAGACATTCTTCTCTGCTGAAGTTGGTTTGTATCTGCATGGGAACTCAGCAGTATGTGGTTTCAATAAAACGAGTACATCATATTGATATTTTGAGGCTTAATTTAAAGAAGATATGTTTTTGCTATGCATTTTGGTTAAACCTTATATGCTTGCTGGAAACAATCTTCACTCACTTATATTCTTATTTGTCTGGGACGTCAAGGATGCCTAAAAGCATAGCATTTCATGCTTTCTTGTTTGCTCTGGGTTGCTAACATGCTAGGTTCCCTTATATTTTCCCTAGTCCTTGTCCCTGTAATTTTATCCTTTAGGTATCATCTAACATTATGTGCAATTTTGTACGGTTGTTACTTTTTTTTTCACTTTTTAAAAAAAGAAATTTGCTAGAAGTCTAGAACATGAGGCTGGTTTCTATTTCTTAATTTAATACTGAAAACTTTATGCTATTTTTGTTTTACAATTTAATTGTATGACAATAGCCAAATTGATATATTTCTTGCTTTTAATTCTACTTCCAAATGGATGCATACTTGGTTTTGTAATTTGATGCAGATAACACATGTTGCTGCCCAATATGGTCAGACTTCTTTTATCTATCATGTTGTTTCGAAATGGAATGCTGACCCTGACCTTCCTGATAACGATGGGCGAAGCCCTTTACACTGGTACTTGAGGAGTTCTTCTTGCATCTCTCTTATTCATTTGATGGTCTAGGATAAGGCACTACGGTGCTGCTCTTTATTTCGCTATCTAAATATATGCATTTTATTGGGGGTTGATTTTTTTTCCCTTATCTAGCATTAGCATCATTGTTTTCTATGTTCGATTACTTAGGTACTTCAAATTTCCTTGTAATCAATGATGAACCTTTTTTTTGATACGTAATGTTAATGAGTTATTGTTTGAAACATTTGCTGGTAAGTTTACTTTTGGAATACCTAGTATTAGTTTAATTATAAAAGAGTTTAACTTGCTAGTATGATGTTTACAGTAATTGTTTTCATTCCGGAAATTTTAAAGAGTGTTTAGATTTGTGTTCACCATTCCTTCTGTTAAATCTCTCTTTGAGTTAATCTTTTTTTTTTTTTTTTTTAATTTAACAAGTTTGCTTACATATTCTGATTACTCTATTTGATTTTCCCTGCAAATTGCTTGATTGTGTGATGAAGTTTACAATTGAGGCCTGTTATTTTTAATTCCAATTTCCTTTCAATATGGACAACTCTAGGGCTGCCTATAAAGGTTTTGCCGATTGCATTCGTCTTCTTTTATTTCTTGATGCACATAGAGGGCGTCAGGACAAGGAGGGTAATTTTTCTGATTCTTGGTTTTAAAATGTCATTTCTAATGAAATTCATCCAGTTAATGTAGTGTGATGCTCTGTTAACTATGTTTCATCTTTACATCAGGTTGCACTCCTCTCCATTGGGCAGCTATCAGGGGTAATCTTGAGGCTTGCACAGTCTTAGTACAGGCTGGCAAGATGGAGGACTTGACGGTCACTGATAATAGTGGCCTTACACCTGAACAGCTCGCTTCTGAAAAAAATCACAGACAAGTTGCTTTTTTCCTTGTAGGTTCCCTGACATTTTAACTTGGTTAAGAAATATGATTAGTCTTTCATGAATTGTTTGGATATTTATATGTTTGTTTTTCAGTCTTGTACTGTTCAAGCTCTTTCTTGTTAGCAATGACTCATTAATGCCTTGGCTGAATGAAAGACATTTCTGACTTCTTCTGCCCCACAAATATTTCTTGTGAACTCTTGATAAAAATTCAAATAATAGATGTTTTATAAGCATTAGATAAATGTCCAAAATGTGTTATTTATTCTTTATATTTCTGGGGACAATTTGAAATGGTTGATGCTTTATGCAGTTGCAAACTCAAAGCATTTTCCCTACCTTTATGCTGCGTTAAGGTTTATGAAGCTGGGAGTTCTCTAATAACTAATATTTTTGTTCTTGGATAGTCAAACCTTTTACCTTTCTTTGTATAGGTGCAACATGGGTGCAGCATTTGAAAATTTTGTGACTTCACCATGGAAATATTAGGATGCAATTGTTATTGCTTTTGATTGGTGTTTTTATTTGTTTCAGTAAAGACTGTAAAATTACTTTGTAAGTGCTTAATTTGTCTCCTGGCTATTGGTCTGTTTTGATTGTTAAGATGATGTGCTTATGAAATCAGATGAATTATACCCGCCTATTTATGTTTCTTACATCTGATTCTGCAGGGGAATGCTAGAAGGCTGCTTGAAAAACGATGTGATGGGAACAGCCGTCTTGGACGATTTTCAAGATTAAGACTTGCGCCACTTCTTTGGTGCATTATCTTGCTACTATTAGCGACCTATATTCAATCTGTCATAATGGGTATGTCTCTTGATCTCTTCGTGAAAGTTAATTGTGCCCTACATCAAGACAATACCTCTCTCTCTCTATTACCTATTTATTTTTGTGTTTGGATATCTGTTGCAGATGCAAATCTGCCAAAGTTGACAGCTGGATCTAGCTTCATGGCTTGGTTTGGTGTTATCCTGGGATCTACTGGTTTAGTTATGTTTTATAGGTGTAGCAGGTATATTCTGTGATCTGGATGTATTTTATTTCAAAAAGTCTTTTAGGTCATCGTGGCACTTACCACATTGTTTTGGACACTGCTTGGCTGTCTGTTAATCAGTTTGTTAAATTTCAGAGTATTCAGCTGTCTGTGGAGACAATTGTTTTTGGAATTATTATATGGCTGGATTTGAGATAAAGGGTTTGTCTGCAAAATTCAATTAGTTTCCTTTCTTAGTTTTCTGGAACAATTTTCAGGAGAGATATATGGTCTTTGGCACCTTTGATGTTTATTTTTTTCATGCAATTGGTTTCAAGCATGTAGCAATTAGATTCTTAGCTTTTTATCATGTTTATTTTTGTTGGAAGGGAAGGAATATTCTTTTGAATGGGTAGGAATGGGGTGGTTTACGGTGGCAGTGAGTCATATCTGAAGATAGCATATTAACCGTATATTCTGAGATTTATTAGGGCAATGTCTATGAATCCATATGATGCATTATCAAAATTGAAGTACATTTTGTCATTTTCTTTCCTGAATTAGTTGGGTAGCTCTCTTTAAGAGAAGTGGGACTTGGTGTATATGATGCCTAGCTGTGCTAGACAGACTTCTGTTGCTTGTATTTGGTCATATTCTGATTCATTGAAGAGTGTGCTTAACTAGTTGTTTATCATTTTAAATTTCTTTGCAGCAAAGATCCCGGTTACATCAAGATGAATGTGCATGACCCTCAGAATATGAAAGATGATGTGAGTTCAGTTTTTCCTTACAAAGCCTAACTGGTTTTGTTTGATTTGTTTTCTTTTGTCTTCTTGAAACGTGATTGTTGTCTGTCCTATATATTTTGTTTTCTTCGTATACTATACATATATATGCATATATTTATCTTTTCTGTTAAATGATTGTAGTTCCTCTTAAGTATCATATTTCTCCTGTATGTTCTGCTAGGAACCCTTACTGAAGATTGAGACAAATAATCCTTCTTTGCTAGCTGGAAATTGGTCTCAACTTTGTGCGACATGCAAGGTACTTGCCTAATCTAGCCTTATTGTGTTGGCTTATTTGATAAATTCCATTTGTTCTGATTGTTTTGCTATGTTATTTTACAAAATTATCAGATTGTTAGGCCTCTTCGTGCAAAACACTGCTCCACTTGTGATCGTTGTGTCGAACAGTTTGATCATCATTGCCCTTGGGTATCAAATTGTGTTGGAAAGGTGCTTTATTGTTGATGAGTTTAATGGTTTTCCCCCCTTTATAATTTTAAGGTTTCAGTTTCTGCATGTTTAACATCCTGTACTTCAATTAGACAATAAGTTAAGGGAATTGAAAGCTCTCATACATGAGACTTTTGCGAATCATAGACAAGTATGGATGATGTGTGATTGCTAGTTGGTTACAGTTATGCTTATAGGTTAATTTCCTGTGGAAAGAGGTTATCATTTAATTATTTGATGAGTAGTCATTGTATCTGTTGATTAATTTCATTTAGGTATCTTATGATGCAGAGAAACAAATGGGACTTTATTCTTTTCCTTGTTTTAGAGGTTTCAGCGATGCTGATTACTAGTGGAGTTACTATTGCAAGTATGTATTTTAATCAGTTCCAAGTTCAAACTGTTTTCCAAAGTTAGCTTAGCAAAATTTTCTACCTTGATTCTCTTACCTACGTATTTGTTGTCATATACAGGAATTGTGAAGGATCCATTGGCTCCCTCATCATTTTTCCCGTGGATGAACTATGCTGTTTCTCACCATGTTGGTGCTATATCCTTTTTGATTGTAAATTTTTTCCTCTTCTTTGGTGTGGCAGCCTTGACCGTTATACAGGCTTCTCAGGTATGACTTGAGATTTTGTGATCTACCAGTTCTCTCTTCTTTTTTTCTGTGGGAATTATTTTTTCTGGTTATGATCTGGGGCACAATAGAAAAGAAAGTGTGCTTCACCAATGCTCTTAGTTGGATTAGTCTGATGCACTGTTGAGTTGTTGGTGTAATACATTAGGGAAGTTAAAAGTGCTTTTCCACCACAAAAGCAATGAAGAACACCTGGCTTTTGGGGTCAAAACTGCTGTGGAAAAGCGCATAAAAGTAGGATTTAATTGCTTTTGGCTTTTGCGTATGGAAACGAAAATTATCAAAATACTCATATTTATATTAACTATTTAAAAGAATATAAAAAATTAGATTAATTTATATTTAATGTATAATTACATTAAATTATTTAAATATAATTTATTATTATATTTAAGTTTTTAAAATATTGTATGTATCATCAATTTTACGAATAATTTATATTAATTACTTAAACAGTAATAAAATTTATACTTCATGTATTATTATATTAAATTATTTAAATATCATATGAAGAACTACCCTAAATTTGTAATCCTAAACTTGATAATGTCTTTCACCGGAAAAGAAAAAAAAAAAAAGAACTAGATTGGGTCTGGCATCATCATAAATGAATCATATATCTTACTGTTACTGTTGGAAGTTATTTAGTGATTATGGATCGAGTGAATGTGCCCATGCCTGGACTCTGATTCTTGACAGATTGTTCAAAAATGATCATCATCCTTCTCCATGCCAACTATCTTCGAGTTACAATGCCACATATTTGGCCGCAATGATCGTTAGAACTAAATGTCCTGTAGTGCTGCTACTACTAGGGTTGAAGAGAATGTTATAGACCCAGCTTTGAACACGAGTGTTTTGAGAACCTAGAGAGCGATTTGTTCTCTCTTTATCTGGAGACTTATTTTGTACTTTTCTTGCTACAGATATCTCGCAATATAACAACAAATGAAATGGCAAATGTCATGCGCTATAGCTACCTCAAGGGTCCTGGTGGTCGATTTAGAAATCCATATGATCATGGATGCTGGAAGAACTGCTCAGATTTCCTGATCAAAGGCTACAACGAAGACATACAGGTTATTGAAGATGCAGCACATTCTGAAGGTATTGGGATGGTCCAAATGACTAGGGAAAATGGTAGTCTTGGGAACAAAAACGGCCATATTGCTATAAATGTGAATTCAAGCAAAACTAATACACATCAAGGGCATCTTCACTCTTCCCAGTGCACCTATAGTAAGTCGGAAACCGAGAGTGGGACTTTGGGGTTGGGTCATGGTAGTGGACGGAGCAGTGCATATTCAGTGTGAGTCAAAACAAACTGATATGTATATTGTATGTATTATAAGCATACATACAATTTCAGCTTTTGTTTTGTTAATCTACGGGTTTGCTTCATTTTTTTTTCCTTTTGTCCTTTGCTTCCCATTAATCTAATTTCATCTGATATTAGATTTGGTAATGTGTGCTTGAAATTCCAGTAATTCATTTGCGGTTAAACCGCACACTGTAAATACTTCCCATCATCATTAAAGGAAAACAAAACAATGATTATAAATTGATAAAATTGTGATTGCTTTTTGGGAAGAATGTGGTAATGAAACTAGTTTTCTCAATCAATTATTGCAAAATTTCAGTTCAAACTTTCATAACATTAGAAAAGATCACTAATTAAACAATGAGAAACAAAGGAAACCACCAAGGCATTGGGCTACGAGCTTCTTCTGAGAACATTGTCCACAATGAAATTGTGGCAAGGGTTGATGCACTGCTCGATGAAATAAAACCATCTTCGTTGCCAGTAAGGATTTATGTATAGGACGACACCAATTGTCGTTAACACAATTGGGTAAGAAGCCAAAAAGGTCACAAGGAAGGCATGCTTGTCCATAAAACCGCTTTCTTCTTCACTGCTAGAGGCATTTGGTGTTGTTGGGGCCAAACCAGTTCCACTGCAACTTTCATGCTTTGGAGGTCCACAAAGAAAAGGATTTCCCAAATAGCTGCTTTCGTCAAACGTTGCAAATTGAGCCTTATCATACGGAATACTACCTGACAAATTATTGTACGATACATTGAAAACTGCCAGAGAGTTCAACTCCATCAACTGGATGGGGATTATGCCGCTTAACTTGTTTCGAGAAAGGTCCAAACTGTCAATTTGCTCAAGCTTTGAGAACGATGAGGGTATAAATCCAATCAAATTGTTGTGGGACAAGTTTAATGAATGGAGCTCACTCATGTTTCCTAGTTCTGGTGGAATTGGACATGTTAGCATGTTGCAAGATAAATCAATTCCAGACATATACTCAAGAAGGTTGCCTGAATATGAGTACGATCCTTTCTTTGTCGTAAACAATACTTGTTCCTCCACATAGCTAGCGGGATATCGATAACTTGAACTTGGAAATACAAACTGAGAGTCCTGTGATACATCAAGAAGATATGAAGTGCTTGCAGTCCGAAAAGACTTGTCTGTTGGCATTAGAGTTAAAGTACTCAAACAGGAAGGAATATGACCAGAAAGCTTGTTTTGAGAAAGATCTACGATACTTAACAAGTTCAATTGGCAAATCTGACTAGGAATTTCGCCCTCGAAGTGATTTTCTCTCAAAACAAGGATTCTCAAAGCCGAAAGATTGGCAATCCAATATGGAATTTTCCCAGTCAAGTTGTTTTGGCCAAGATCTAATGCCACCAACGAAGAGATGTTGTAAAGCGCATGCGGCAGCGGACCACTTAGTCTATTTCTGCTCAGGTGAAGATGCTCTATGGTTAGTGAACTGATGCAAGATGGAACAGAACCAGAAAAATTGTTCTGAGAAAGGTCTAAAAATCTATGCAAACCCAAATCGCAGAATTCAAGAAGAATGTGACCATAGAAATTATTGTTGGAAAAATCCAATGCCTCCAAGTTAGGCACATTCCATATCCATTTTGGGAGCTCACCAGACAAAATGGTTATCACTTAAATCTATATCACTAAGAGCAGAAATACTAAGGGTTGAGATATCTATCAGTGGCATCTCTCCATCAAAGTTATTGCCATCCAAATATAACTGTCGCAGTTTACCTAAGGAAACATTGTAGGCGGTATTTTCCAACTCAAGTTATTACTTGAAAGTCTGAGAGTCAACAATGAGCCACTCTTAGCTAATTCTCCAGTATTCCTCCAGAAAATTTACTATATGGTAGATCTAATGGAGATAAAGACTTCAAACCACCTAGGCATGGAGGAACATTACCTTCAAAGACATTCCTAGACAAGTTTAAGATCTGTAGATGCAGAAACATGGAGCCTATGTTCATTGGAATTTGGCTTTGCATTTTATTCCCAGACATATCAACTTGAAACATGTTAACGTTAACATGTTTTGGTAACTGTAGAGGACCCTTGAAGGAATTACCTTGCATGAGAAACTGTTGTAACCTTGTATTCTTCTGCAATAGCCAAGATGGATTTTGTCCACCCAAGTTGTTATGTGAAAGGTCAAGATATCTCAAGTCAGTTCGGTAATGGAGGAAGTTGGGAAGACCCTTTGCTCTACAGTTTGACATACTCAGGAGTTTTAGTTGAAACTCTGGGTTTAGGATCTGAGGCTCAAAGCTTGGATCACTCACTAAAATGTTTTGATCGATCAATAGGGCTTTCTGGTTTGAGTTGTTTGCAAATGATTTGAAAGATGATGCAACTTCAATACGATTGCTTGAAATATCCAGTAGACCAAGAGAAGTCAAGTTACTGAAACATGAAGGAATTGATCCCTCAAGTGCATTTCCACTAAGATCTAACTCTTCCAGCTTCGGTAAACCACACCAACCTGTAAAATTTTATGAATGAAATACAGAAATGAACGGCAATTAGATTTACTTTTAAAAGTTTTAGATGATGTGTATGAATGCATCAGATATTGACATGTTAATTAATTAATTGGATAAACTACACCATTAGTCACTAAATTAAGGGTAAATTTTCATTTTGGTCACTTAACTAAAAAAGTTACAATTTGGTCACTTAACTATTCGAAAGTTTTCATTTAAATCACTGAATTATTCAAAAGTTTTTATTTAAGTCACTGGGCAGTTAAGTTTTTCTAGAAAAAAAGTTCCACTAGCGAGATCTAAGCGAAGATTTGACGATCGATATGTGGATCAGTACCCATCGACGAGTAGAAGAACATACCTTAGATTCAAGCCGATTTGACAGTCAGTGCTGAAGATCGGAGAAAAAAACTGTTTAAATTTTGGTTTACAAATTTGTAACGTCTAAAAATATTTCATAAGAAAGAAAGAAAAACTAAACTATAAAAGAGAAGGAGAAAGAGAATTTTTTTTATTGATGCATGCAGTGCGAAGAAAGTTATATAAGATTGATTTTAACAGCCTAAAGACATAATAAAAACTTTTGAATAGTTCAGTACCCAAATTGTACCTTTTATTAGTTAAGTGGCTAAAACGAAAATTTGTTCATAATTTAGTGACTTATACCTTTAGGAGGTCGGTCAGTGAACTGTTCGACAAAATCAAGCTTTTAAGAGAAGTCAATGCTCCAATGCTTTGAAGAATATTATGGGTGAGATGAGAATCGACCATGGATATTTCTTCTACGTTGCTGGATAAATGCGCAAAATAGGGAAATTTTATAAGAGAAAATATTATATTATATTATATGATTGTATATAATTAAAAAGTAGCCATATGATCAAACCCTCACTCACCTTGAGAGGAAGTAATCTTGGTTAAGTAATTGTTGTTCAAAAACAGGGTCTTAGCTGATGAGAAAGCCTCCACCACTTGTAATAGCGATGTAGTTTCATTGTGAAAACCCCTTCCAAATAAGCAACCTTTAACTTTCTCAAATTTTTTGCATCAGCAAGCAAATACAACTACTTAATCAAATGTTTTGGATAAGCTTGTACATGTAAATTAATGAAATAATACGTTATCACAATTTTGTTAAAATTAAATTAACCGATTGAATAATTTAATTCGATTAATCGGTCCGTGGTCGAATTTAGTTCGGTTGGATATCGGTTGATGATTTTTTGAAATTTCAATTATCGCTTTATTCGGTTTAAAACTAGATAATTAACCTAATTAACCAATTAACCGAAATATTTGTTATTTTCAAGACTTATGTAATGTTTGGTTGCTAACTTTTAATACTTATGCAGTGTTTCTAATGTCTTATTTGTTATTTTTACCTTCAAGTTTTTTAAACTATTAAATAAAAGAAAATGAACATTAGCAATATATTTTTTATACATATTTTAACCAAAAGACAAAATATAAATTTCAGTTAATTCGATTAATCGAAATATTTTAGTTCAGTTAATGTATTTGTAAAAAACTTCGATTCGATTAACGGTTAGAATTTTTTACATTTCGGATAATTCTATTAATAACAATTTGGTTCGAATATTAACCGAATCGACCGTTTGAACACCCTACCATGTACTAATATTTGATACCTTTAGAAGCCACAAAATCGTGCAACTCATTATAGCTGAAATCCAATTCCTCTAAATTCTGCAAACCTTCTAGTTCTGTGGAGAGTTTCATACACCCAAATTTGATAACTCATCAATAATTTAATTTGATTGAATAAAAAAAAAAAGAAGAAGCTAAAATGCAATTTACCTCCAATATTTATGGAACCTTTCAGCTTGTTAGTTGCTACATTCAAGTACTTGAGATTGGGAATTCCACCAACCACTCCCAATATGCTGTTGTTCAAGAGATTGCTACTCAAAATCAAGTTTTTTTCTAATCTCATCAACTTAAGTTGTTTCTCACTATCTATAAACAAGGTTTCAAATTGTCAAACATCACTATATATATATATATATATATATATATATATATTAACACATACTTGCAGATATAATCAATATGTTACAATATGCTATTAGCTATTACTCTTTCTAGTTTAATAAAATTTGAGATTTAATGTTTATATTTAAAAAGTTAAAATATTACGTGCTTACTTTTTTTATTTAAAAATTTTAACTCAATCAATAAAATTGAAAGTTTTTTTCATTCAAATTTGTCAATTTAGAATTTTAATTAAAATATATCATGATTTTTTAAATTGGATCGGACCAACCAATAAGATCAAGAACTGAACGGTACATTAGTTTGAAATGAGAGAGAGAATTGATTTGAGTAGTGAACCAATAAGAACCTTCTTTCCCAAAGGCAAAGGCAACAGCTCCTTTCCCAGAGGCAAAGGTGCCTCTATGCTTGTTGCTTCTACTCTGTTTGAAGTTAAAAAAAATTGAAAATTTGAGAGGTTAGAGAGAGATGGAATAAGAGATATTAAAATCTAATCTTCATAACATTTTTAGTTTGGAAAGTGGGAATTGGGATAGAAAGAGACGTATGAATATACATATATTTATGGAAAAGCTTTGAGTAACAGTCCAAAAGTCTCCATCTAACACACAACTTTATAATTACCTTTTTCAAATGCAAGTTTAAGATTTTATGTAAATTTGGAGTCTATTGTTTAATATTTTAATATTTAGAATTTATTATTATAATTTAGTATTTGTTTTCCTCTCAATGAAGTCTCGTCACAATATTCAAGTTTGAAATCACTATACATAATTAAAATGTGTGAATTTTCGAGTCTTACCGTGAACTATTGTTATGAATTGAGTTTTAGTTCAACTAGTTAGGTCATCGTCTGAACTATTCTAACATGTAGTTAAAGTTATAATAGTTTAATTCTTTGTTCTAGTTTTTAATTTATTTGTGCTATAATAGCTTGGTCTTACACTAAGTAGTTTACTCATATATGTATTTGTACTTTTACTTTGATTGTGTTATGATTGTAATTTTTTAAAAAAAAAAAAACTTTAAAATTTAGGGTTTAGGCTTATATTTTAGATATATATATAAAATTTATATTAATAATTAATTATACAAATTATAAATAAAAATAATAAAATCTAAATCATATATACTTACTTAAATATTAAACCTTAAATTATATATTAATTTAGAATAAAATATTGAAAAGTATTCTGAGGATTGTACCCAAAGAATTGCTAAATTGGTGAAAACTATCATTAAATTAATTATTAGAAACAATTCCTAATCTAATCGAGTCACGGACTAGTAGTGTAAATTCTAATTTAAGATGATAATAAAACTAATGAAATTAAACTAAATCTAAAATAAACTATTGGAACTTCTTATTCCTAGTTTCAACGGTGCAAGCTACTTAGCCTAGAATCGATCGAAGTACTAATTGTCAACTAAGTCCTAATTACCCTTAATTAAGTGATTTACCACTCTTAATTGAGAATAACCTTTCGATCTTATATTTACTAAGAGATACTACCTAAGGTACCCTTTCGGTCCCACCTATTTAGATTTTCTACTAGGGTCGTCAATCCTAGTATACTAAGTTGTTTAGCAAACTTGAACAAATACCCAATTTTAGATAATTATTCACTTAATTGATTAACCAGTTAAATAGTTGGTTTATGTGAGATAAGTATAAAGTACAAGTTTAACTATTTATACAAACAATCAATTAAAATAAATTAACGACAAAGATATAAATAAATAGAATAAGGAAGAGAGTGCTCATAGATTTAATCAATGTAACAACACACATCTGGAACAATCTCCGCTTGCAATCGTCTAACTTTAGAATTGAAAAATTCTACCTAAGAAAACATAAAAGAAAACTAATCTAAAGAATAACGTAAAAGCGAAATCGAAAGTATCAAAATCTGATCAAGTTTGAATTACCCCTTAATTCTGATTACACGGTCAGATATATAAGCTAAAATCAAAGTACTAAGATGCCTCTCTAATTAATACAACAATTAGGACTTCAAACCCGAACAAGACCCTAAACTGCCCCTCGAAAATGCAGTTGTGTTTGTGGAATCATCACAACGTGGAGCACCTTGCTCGTCGAACATCCCTTACAGTTTGTAGCCTCCATCGCTTTGATCTTCGATGTGGCAACTTTCGTAGTCCGATGTCGCGACATTCACTCTAGTTTTGTCCCCGATGCTATTTTCAAGTCAGTCTTTGATGTCACAATTTTCACACTTCGTTGTTGCGACTTTGGCAGCAATTTCAGCTCGAAGTTGCATCTTTAGCTCCCAAATCACTCTACATAATCACATAACCTTATTTAAGTATCAAAATGTTATAAAAACTATTAAAATGATTTGATTTAGCTATTAAACAAGCTTAAATTTCGTAAAAAAAGGATATAAATAATTGTGTAAATCACGACAGATCAATATACATAGGTGAAACAATAGAGTAAGTAAGTAGGTGTTTAGTTGCACTTATACTTGTCATATTTGGTGTTTTGAATGGGTAAATATGAGATATTACATAGTTTAAGAGTTTCGCTTAATGTTTGGACTAATTTTGAACAAATTTGGTATGGTTTAGAAGTGTTTGAAAGCAAAAATTTCAACTCCCCTGTCTTAGGTCTTGAGACATAAAAACTTCAAAGCTAAAAATCTACATAAACAATGCTATTTCTTGAGACATATTAAACTTTGTCTCAGGACAATAGCTCTTTTGCTCGAGACCTATACTCATTTATCTCGAAATAGGAAACTTTGAAACTAAATTTCTACAGTGCTATGATAATGTCTTGGGACATTTACAAAACTATCGTTGAAAACTTTTAATTGGATTAAAAGAGACTCGAAAAACTTTTATAAGCAATTAAACTTTATTAATAGTTTAATTATGCCCTTTAAGAACTTGGAATCATTAATAAAAGTCCAATTTATACGTATTTGGAATTGTAAATGAGTGTTTAGTATAAAGTGTAACATTCATACTCGAGTTTACTCGGGTAAGGGTGTTACAAAGACACAAACTGACATGAAGCACTTGGACCAAAAGTTGGATGGTCGTTTTGATGAGTTACAAGCCAATCTGAAGTTTCTTATGTAGATGATGAGCCAAAAAGGCCTACTAGATTCTTCACCCCAATCTAGTTCAATTGCAGGGGATCGGGGCAAGGCCCCTTTGCTACCCATTAAACCCTTGCACTCGGGTAGTTGGGAATCGGAAGCAACGAGATCCTATCGATGAGACTGTCTTCGGTTTAATGGGAATAATTTTAAGAATTGGTATTTGAAGCTAGAACATTATTTTGCAGTAGAAAATGTTTCTGACCATAGCAAAATTTGTGTCATTAGCATTTGGAAGGTCGGGCTTTACAGTGGCATTATCACTATGCCAAGAGCCAAGAAGGGATTAAGAAATTATCCTGGGATTGTTATTTGGAAGCATTGTAGGCTCAATTTTCACTTATGGAGTTTGAGGACCCCATGGCACAGTTGGAGAGCTTGAAGCAGACTGCAACACTGGACCAATACTATGGAGACTTCTTAGGTATCCTCAACGAACTCCAACTCTCGGATTCTTATGCTCTTAGTGTTTTCATTGAGAACCTTAAGCCCGATGTTGCTAAACTTCTCAAACTTTTTCGTTCCAAAACTCTCACTAGAACTTTACACTTAGCCATGCATGTTGAGCACCTCTTGTATTCTACCCTTAAGAAAACGATTCCCTCCCTAGCACCTAAGCTTCCTTGGCCTACTTCTAGCACCCATTCTCCTAGTTGGACACCTAAACCTTCACACCCCCTTTACTAACAACAACTAAGCTGCCCCCTAACCCTTTACTAGCTTTGCCTCTTGCTAGTCAGCCTCCTATACCACCTTAAACCACTTCACCCGCTTGTTTGCTAAATAACTTACACCAGCTGAAATGGAAGAAAAAAAGAGAGAAGACTTTGCTATTGATGTGGGGCAAAGTACGCATTTTGACATAAGTGCACGAAGTCTCAGTTACACCCCTCTTTGAAGTCACTTGCAACAATTTCTTTCCACTCGTCCTCCCCGTCTGTAGTCCACTCTTCCTTCCACTTGTTTCCTTGATCTTAATTATGTTAAGAGTGTTAATATTATTTGATCTTACTTATGTTAACAGTGTTAATTTATGTAGTGTATGTAGTTGGCTTAGATCCTTTCTAACCAGATATAAGATTGTTGTTGTAGACAAGATCAGTGGTTAATGCTATGAATTCATCACTTAATTTGACTGCAATAGATGAAAGGTAAGGAGATTCTTCTTCTTTTTCAGCTTAATTTACAGAGGAAACCTGACAGGTTGGCGGGATTGACTTTTTTCAGGCTTCCATTTGATGAACTTCTAAAATGGAAACATCCTGGTCTAGGAAACAAAGATGTCAGTGATACAAAGGATGATGATGAAGATGAAGAGGATGATAATGCAGATGAAAAAGATGATGATGGAGCTGATGAGGATTTCTCAGGTGAGGAAGGGGATCCAGAGGATGACCCTGAAGCCAATGGGGATGGAGGGAGTGGTGAAGAGGAGGATGACAATGAGAACGATGATGGAGATGTTGAGGATGGTGAAGAGGATGATAATGCAGATGAAAAAGATGATGATGGAGCTGATGAGGATTTCTCAGGTGAGGAAGGGGATCCAGAGGATGACCCTGAAGCCAATGGGGATGGAGGGAGTGGTGAAGAGGAGGATGACAATGAGAACGATGATGGGGATGTTGAGGATGAAGAAGAGGACGAAGAAGACGAAGATGAAGAGGTTAATAAGCCACCTTCTAAGAAGAGGAAATGAACCTAATCACACGCCATTTGATAGGGAGGATTCCAGTTGTTTGTGATTTGCATAGAGTAGGAGAGCTGCCATCCTTTATTCCGAATGAACCTAAATTCTTGCATCTGTCATGTTCTTACGTACAAATGTCATAGGTGGTTGGCCTGAAGGACTAAAACCTAGCTGTAAGCCATGCTCTTTAACCATTCGTATTTGATAGGTGATGTACATTAATTTTTGTTGGCTATGATTATCACGACCTAATATTCCACCCATACATAGGTCACTTGGAAATTCTAACTCATCTTTGCATTCAAAGCACCCCACCGTAGTATGGGTAATTGGGGCTTGAGACTGTAAGTTGGAGACAAATCAGAGGCAGCTATGGGAGAAAAGAAGCCGTAGCATACACAAAATTCTGAAACACAATCAAATGAAATTCTTAGGAAACAGCCACTAAGACAGAGACAAGACTTCTATGACCGTCTGTCGAAAGAATAATAACTAGCAATAATAATCATGTTTCTTCGCTAATGATGCAAGGTCTCGGAATTGCGTTGCTTGAAAGTAAACATTTATTTTTGCAAGGAAGATGATAAACCTTGCTTCTCTACCATTGCTTTGTATGTAAGGAACAATGCGGATAATCATACTGCAGGACATCCTACAAATGAAAATAGCACATTATCAGATCAAGTCAGTGACTCAAAAACACTATTATGATGCACGCATTACATTTCAATTAATACAGCATACAAGCTTTATTTATCTTCTAACCCCTATACTGTTTTAGACTGCCTACAAAGAAAACAATTCAAGATCACCCCTTTCTCATCAAGGACAGTGGAACAATTATCAACCACTCAACTTGTCCTCACTGCAAATCTGGACAGACTGCCTACAAAGAAAACCATTCAAGATCATTCCCTTCTCATCATGAAGGGTCAAGTGATTAACATCAACCATTAAACTTGTCCTCACTGCAAATCTTGACACAGAAAGAACAGAGAGAAATCAGACAGGTTCATTAGGATAAAGCTCTTAAGGAAAGCAGTAAGTCTAAGGCGTCACCGCATAGTTTCTTGATAAAAAAGAAAAGCCTTTGCAAGAGGCGAAGATTGATGAACTAAGTCATTATTCCTTAAGACATTAATGAGCTTAAGCCGGCTATTCATGTCCCATTATGGATGAGCTTTGGAGTCCTGAAAGTACAAATGTAGATTTACATGATTTCTACTAGCAAAGGAGTTAAAGTATCCTTGTTTTGATACTTGTCAAAGGAGTTATCTTGCTCTCTCTCTTTTCCACATAATTGCTACTACAGTGAATATGGAAGAATAAGCAATGCATTGATAAGCAATGCATTCATATGTTTTCTTTTTCAAAAAGATTATCGGCACTTTAATAAAATCAAATCAGCATAGCAATTTAAGCAAAAACATAATCAGGAAACAACAAAACAAACAAATTAACATCACCAAATAGCCACAATGATAAGCAGCCTTCATTTCATCCATATAAGGAGCAAGAATAAACTGAAGACCAATTCAAACAATCAAACATAAACATTTTAACTATTTTTAACTGTCCGTGCAAGAAACTAACCTCAAACTCACTTCGCTAAGGCAATTTCCCAGACCTAAAAACAGCAAACTTTGTCATCTTAGAGTAGGAATAACCAATCCCATTTTCCTTCAAGAACTCCTCAAGCAATTTCTTAACGCCATCAGGGTCCTCACTTTCACATTCCAGCTCATAACATATCCCAAAACCATACTTAGTCTCATCCACTTCCAGCTTCAGATTTTTCCAATTAAAAACCTCTCGTTTATTCTCAAACCCACCTAAACAAACAAGTCCCACTTCTTCCCCAACCCCAAATTCCTCTTTAACCCTCTTCAAAATCCTCGACTCGATCTTCCCCAACCTTGCCGGGTCCTCCACGCAAGCGCGTGCAGAACACGGATCTAGTTCCTCCTCATCTTCCGCCACGCGGCTGACACCATCTACTAGTGTAGGTTTGGATTTGAGGGAAACGATGCAGCGGGCGTCCTTGTTGAGGAAGCGGAGGCGAAGAACGGAAAGTTGAGAGGAAAGGGTATTGGTTGGGGTGTCGAAGAAGAGGTTTTCTTGATGGAGGGTTTTGGAGTGGAAAGGAGAAAGGATGGAGGTTAATTGACGGTGGGCGGAGGCGTCCTGGAGGCGGAGTTTGACTTCGACTTCCATTAGGGGGAAAGGCCGATGCGTTGAAGTTTGGAGGAGGGGTTAGGGTGGGAGCGATCGAGAAGGTGGAGAAGGGAGGAAGAAGAGGTGGCGTTCGCGGTTGAGGGAGGAGGAGAGGGTTTGCGGGAATCTTCGAGTTCCTGCTTGTCCTCGAGCTTGACTTCGATTTTGGAGGGTTTTCTTCTAAGCATTTCCTTGGACTTCAAAAAGAGTTAGAAGAATAATGCGATTAGGTTTCCTGCATTCTCTTGATTCAAATTGCAGTCACTGGCAACTGCATACAGGAAACATATATATAGAGAGAGGTTAAAATGTGGTGTAAGTCCTTCTACTCCTTGTCCATTTGGAATTCAGTCCTCCTACTTTATTTCAAAGTAATTTAGTCATCTACTTTTCAAATCAAAAAATATAAATCCAATTGTTAATACCGTTAGAATTTTTCTGTTAAATTCAATTTTATTATAATATTATTTTTTTATTACATGGCTACCAAGTGAATATTTTTTTAATTTCAAACCGTCAGACTAGAGAATTTGATAAAAGAATTTTAAGGTGGTGTTAACAATTGGACCTAAGTTTTGAAATCTAAAAAGTATAGGGTCTAAATTTTTGAAAATAAAAGTAAAAGTATTAAATTCTAAATTTACAAAGAGCATGAAAATTTGGAGCATATTTTATTTTAACCATATATATAGGTATTAGACAACTAGTGAGTAACATTGCTTTCATTTGCTTTGTGTGCAAAAGCTATTTAAGGACAATAATACAAAGTATTAATATAATTCATGAATAATTTTATTAACTAATATGTTAAGTTACGAGTATTCTTAGAGGAAAACACTACAATTAGGGCACCAGATCCAACAGGTTAAACTACAAGAATAGTCACCTAACTATTTAGTTTATTCTATTTTGGTCACCCAACTATTAATTTTTTCAATTTACTCATTCAACTTTTCAAAATTAACTATTTCAGCCACTCTTCCATTAGTTGCCTAACGACTTTTAATTGCCTAATGGAAGTCTAACGTGGGCATTGTTTTATTGGCTTAATAATACATTTAGCCATCTAATATTTGCACAATCTATTAATTTGATCTTAAATCTAAAAAAAATTAACAAATTTAGCTCCAAATATTTACCAAATTTATCATTTTAGTCCTAATTATAAAAAATTTTTAAAAAAAAAATTAAAAATCTTAATATTTTCAAAAAAGTAAATACCAACTTTTTAAGAAAAAAATAAAAAGTAGATATAAAAATATTTTAAAAATTTTTGTATCCAAAAAGACTTTCAAAAGTATCTTCCACTTTGTTGTTTCTTTCATTCAATTAATGAAGTTGAAAATATTAAAAGTGATGACCTTGACTTGAAATCTCTCTCCGATGCTTGAGCTAGAATTGATAAAGAGACTAGAACACTAGAAAAAAATATCTCTGTAGCAAAGAGTAAAATAATTAGAGTTGGTGTCGTTATCCCAATCATTTTTCTGATTTTATAAATTTGTTAATTTTTGTATTTTATTTTTTAATGAGTGTGTCCAAATATTATTCTTTTATAATATTAAATAATTTTATGCCTATTTTAATTCTTTTACTTAATACCATTTTATTTTTTTATTAATAAACTTTTAATTCGTATAAAACCTTTACACGTTAAATTTTACTTATGTTATTTAAAAATTAACTTGTATTTTATTATAAGAAATTTAGATGTTATTTGTAATATTCATAACAAATATAATTTTGTATATTCAATTTCTTTAATATTGAGTGTGTCTTAACTCAGTTGGTATCGATGTTATTGTCAATATAAGATGACATAGATTCGAGTGCACTAAAATACTTTCTTCCTTTTATTTAACAATTTGGGATGGATTGTAAAAAAAAAAAAAAAAAAAGTCTAAACAAAGTTCTACATTTTGAACCCATGTTGTGGGTTTAATGGTTTAAAAACATAAAATATATAATTTTGGTATAATAAAATCCTCATGTTCCATAAAGCAGTTAAATGCTTGGATTCTTTCTAAAGTTCTAATTCACAATAGTTTCATAAGACCAGGAAAGGATCTACTGTCGGTACAATGTGTGTATCGGATTAAAATGTGATGACTTAAAATATTTAGAAACTTGATATATAAATTTGTCATTTTGATTGAAAAGCTTTAAGGGTGCAGCTTAACAGCTTGGCAGTAGGGTGTAAATGAGCAGAACGTTCGATGAATTATTCGTGAACCATTCGTATAACGTTCGTTTATTAAGCTAAATAAATGAATATGAACAAAAATTTTATGTTCGTTTAATAAACGAACGAACATGAATAAAGGTGTGTTTGGTTTGTTTATGTTCACGAACAAGCTAGTTTAAAAGCTTATTTATTTATTAATGATATTTTTTTTATAAAAATTCTATTAGTATATATTAATAAAATTATCTTAAATCTCGTTTATTGTTCCATTAGTATATATTAGTAAAATTATCTTGGTTTGTATTTTTTCATTTATAATATAATTATTAATATTTATATTTGACTATTTTTATATCTAAACAATATATGTGTATGTATTTATTGTTTGTTTGTTTGTTTATTATTTATTTGTTCATGAACATGTTTATTTAACGTTCGTGAACATGCTCGATTAAGTTAAATAAACATATTCATGAACATTAAACAAACAAACATGAACACACATAATTTTAAATAAACAAACATGAACAAAATAAATGACATTTTTAACGAACACAAACTAAACACGAACAAACTTAAACAAACATGAACAGTTTTTGTTTGTTCGTTTAAGCTCGGTTCATTTACGGTCCTACTTGGTAGCACCAAACTTCAAAAGGATAAATTACTTAATAACCCCTTTTATTTATTTATTTTCTTTTATTTCCCTTCAACACCAAAAATAGAGAGGCCTATTACCCATTAATCCAAAAAGGTTTTTCTACTGAACAATATTTTTGTAAATAAGTCGATTTCAACTGGAAATAATTTTTTTCATTTATTTTTTGAAAAATAATTTTTTTTCAAATTATTTTATTCTAGATCGAATAATTTTTCGAAAAATAATTTTACAAAAAAATTATTTGAACAAAAAAAATATTTTGGACTAATTGGTAACAGGGCCTCTTTATTTTTGTGTTGAAGGGAAATAAAAAGAAATAAAAACAAGAAGGGTTTATGAAGCAATTTACCCTATTTAAAATTATTTTTTAAAAACCTAATGTGACTGTGGCTATGGAGAGGGGTGTCGTCGATTGGTCAGACGACACTAATTTTTTACTGTAACTCCTGCTTAGATTTATAAATATTATTACCTTTATTCCCTTTCAATATTTATTTAAATATTTTATATTATTTAAATAAAAAAACCCATATTTAAACTTTTATCCTTCTATATAAAACTTATAAAATGCGTACCTGAAATTTAAACTAAAAAATGTATATAATCTAAAACTTGAATATTACCTTTTCAAACAAAATAGCTTAAATAAACTTTTTTTTTACATAAATATTTCTAATAATTAGTATAGCATAAAGGATTACTCACTCCACATAAACCTAAACACTTTGATTGGATGTGATCCTTTTCAACTAATGATGTAAAAGAAAAAGCCATCCACGTAACCTAAACCTAAACACTTTTGACTTGAATGATGATTGGCTGTTGTTCCTATCAACCTAACTGGTAAAAGAAAAAGTCATACATGTTATACTTTGGCTGTCAGGGCTGCACAAATTATTTTATGAATTATTACTCTCATTATTTTTTAATTATTTAATAATATTTTAACAATTTTTTTAATTGATGTATAAATTTAATGAAATTTTTATTATAAATCATGAACCTGGATCTAAAATCTTCAAAAACCCAAACTCCATGTCCCAAACTCATTCCCTAAACTATACCACATAGATCTTTTTGATTGAAAGGGAAAACAATTTCTAACACTACTCCAAGCAATGGCAACCCTAGCAGAGAGATGTATGAAGGTGGTGGAAGATGTATCTCCACCACCAAGTTCAGTTCCCACAACCTCTCTCCCTCTCACCTTCTTCGACATTCAGTTCCTTGGTTCCTCTCCCTTCCAACGCCTATTTTTCTATGAATTCCCGCACCCTACCTCGTATTTCATGCAAACCACTCTCCCCTCTCTCAAAACATCTCTCTCCCTCACTCTCCAACATTTCTTTCCTTTCGCCGGTAATCTTGTGTTCCCTGCGCCTCCTCAAATCCCTTGTATTCTCTATACACAGGGTGAGACTGTTTCGTTTTTCGTCAACGAATCCACAGCTGATTTTAGCCATCTCGCAGGTGATCACGCCAGACATTTTCAAGAATTTCAACTTCTTCTCCCCAAGTTACTGCCTGCGATTGCAAGTAAGACGTCGAGTGGTTGCATGCAAAAGATGCCCCTTATGGCCATTCAAGTCACTCTATTTCCGAACCAAGGCATTTCAATTGGAGTTGGCTTTTGCCATGTTACGGGTGACGGTAGAACACTTGCTCATTTTATGAAATCATGGGCATCCATTCAGCAGTCTCAAGGGGATTTGACTTGTCTCAACAATCCCTTACCCGATTTCAGCAGTAGGGATTTGATTGAAGACCTTTTAGGACTAGCATCTCTTTTCATGAAGCGGAAGTGGAGTTTCGAGGATTTATCTGGAAACCTATGTCGTAAATAGAATAAAATTCAGCCTATACAACTGCATGGGAGCACTTATGACTAAAAAGAAATGCATGACTCGGCCTATAGCTTGACTTTAGGCTAAGCCTTTCTCTAGAATCCTAGGAACCTTAGAACCTTGGGAGAGATTCCCTACTGCCTTAGGAAATCAAACAGCTATCCCTGCTTGAGAAAGTGTTTTAAACTCACTTGCTTCGATTACAAAAAGTACTAGTTTGAAAGGCTCGTTGGAATTGATCCGCTGCCGGATTTACATTATACGCAACAGAAGCACCTAAAGTACTAAACAGAATAGGTATTAGTTTGGTAATAGTTGGAGCAGCAAACTCGGATTCGGCAAGAATCTCATTTTTTGGTAGTACGAAGGGTTGGGATTGTAAACTATACCAATAGTAGCTCGACATCGGGAATCTATGAGTTTTTCAACACTCGAAGGTAGGTAGGGTAGCCGCACAAGCTTAAGATTCAAATCAACACCAAACACAAATAAGAACACAATCAAAACAAAGAAAAAGAGTAAAGAAACTTATTTGATTGAAGCACGAGTTTCTTCAATAATATGATCCAAGAATTGCTTGAATCCACAAGCAAATCTTCAACACAATCACTCTAAAAATAAAAAGAAAATAACCAAAACTCTAAGTAGCTATGAAACTAGAAAAACTTAGTAATAAACAACACTACCTTCACATAGCCTCTTCTTTCTTTAACCTAGCTTAAAGTAGGTTATTTATAAGTGTTTATAGGGTCTTTTTAAGACTACATCTCATACTTGACTAAAAAGAATCGAAAAGCATTAAAGGAGGCAAAACCGAGCCCAAATTGGCCCTCACGTCCAGCATAAGCACCGCCACGCCCACTTCATTCTTTTCCCCTCAAATTTTCCTTGTTTTCACTTTTATGTTTTACCTTCTTTCGAGCTCTATCCTGCATCTCAAGCATAATTCAACCTATGAAAAAGTCACACAACACTTATTAAGTTCTAATTACTTGAAAACACTTAAAATATAATGAAAAACTAAAAAAATGCATAAATGAAAAATGAATACAAATAATGAAAACTACTCTAATTAACTCGAAATGCATGACATTTTACTTAAGATTCAAAAAAAAACTAAGTGAAAATGACCTAAACATATAGATATGATAAGTACTCATCAATCACCACTCACAATGGCAAGGAATGGAAAGGAAAATGATGCAGAACCTCAACACTCTCCAAAAGATCAAAACTTTCAGTAAGGGACAACCTACTTGCATAGACCTTGTGAGATCACTATGGGGGTTCTTATCCCAAGTCCGTTTCTATGATATAAATAGTGATTAAAAGTGAGATAGGTTAAGCAATGCTTGTAATGACCGTCGTGTGTTTCAGTGAACCGAGCAACATAAGTCACCTATGTGAAAATAAAGTGGGGCCGCTTTGAGGAGACTAGTGGGGCATAGTACTCTCAAACTCTTGTAGAACCAGGAGATGTTCACGGCCATATGAGCTTATCCATAAGAACTAAAACCTTGCCAATGAGGTAGTTGTGAGAGGTATATCATCGTTTACACAAACAGTAGAAAAGTTCAAGGAATCACATCTACTGGTCAGCTAGTAAAGTAAATATACTTTCACAAGGAAAGGTTCAAGGGTTGATGCCTACCTATCCTATGCAACTATCGATTGTAGATTCTATCAGTACATTGAGTGAATGTTTTTCGTTAAAACTATCAATTTCATTCATGTGGGGGATTGTTGGAAAAAATAGATTTTTGGAGGCTTTGAGGCATATTCTCGATTGGTAAAGGTGGAGATTTGAATCATAAAATTATGGTTTTATATTCTACCCCATGATACCGTTACAACGATATATCATATGCTCAAATTGGTTGAGTGATAAATGAGAAATTGATGCTCAAAGTAAGCCACTTGTGAATTATGTTGAGGAAAATAAAAAGCTTAGTTCCACATTGGTTAGATATTAAGTGTGAAATATGTTTATATATATGAACCAACTTGGTGATTATTGAATGACGAAGTTAATGCTATTCCTCGCGCTTAGAGGGTGCAAATCCAAACCTGCTGGGGTTGGGGGCATGCCCGCACGACGTAGGCGATGTGAAATGTTCGAACCGGTTGGGCCCTTCTAGGCCTGCGGATATTTTAGCCTAATACGTAATTTATTTTTCCTCAGCAAAGCTTATCTCTTCAAATTCTATTTAGCATTAAAAGGACAAATATTAAATTGAGTTTAATGGCTCCTTTAATTCAGACGTTAATTTGCGTTTTTAATGGCTTCTTAATTCAGGCCGTTAATGGCTCTATTAGTCAAATTTCCAAAATTTCTTTCATTTTAAATTATTTTTATTTAAACCAAAATAATCTCCAAGAGAAAAATACATTGAATTTTTCTCTATTTTTTCTGCAAAATTTCTAGATCTTTTCCCTGTATATTTTGAATCTATTTTTGGTGATAGAAGAAAGCTAGGCTACAGTTTATTGATCACTGCAGTCGTGCTACTGCCATGCTCATCTCGTTGTTGTATCCTAGGAGACAGTCGACCAACGTTTCTCTAGCACCAAAGGAGCGGCTAAATCTATCTTGAGGAAACTGTGAAAACATACCTCAACTACCAGTCGGATTTCTGCCTACCTATGAGTACACAATTTCGATCCAGTTTTATTTCTGATTTCTATTTTTCAGATCTTATATATATATTTGTGGTTCGGTCTTGTGTTTTAAATCAACATTTTACATTACTATGTATTTCACTAATGTAATTTGCAACAGAATCCACATAATCACTAACATGAATTGATCCTTACATCATAATTAGACCCTGAAATTGCTCAATCAAAGGACCTATTGATAAACCGTAAAAGTAACATATTTTAATCCCACATTTAGCATACTTTTGGATGATTTATCCCTTGATTTATGTAAAAAAGTGCTCTTAATCCTTTCTTTTCATGTTTTATACTCAAGAAAGCACCGGAGGATAGAAAGAACGAGAAATGGGCTTAAAACGGACCAAATTGGGCCAAAGTGAAAATCGACACGGCCTGGACTTAAGCCCACACGATCGTGCCTCCTTGATAGACTAGAACACGGCCTGATCACGATTTACATGGGCGTGTCACCTCATTAAAAGTCCGAACACGGCCTGGCCACGATTCACATGGCGTGTGCCATGGCCGTGTCCCTGTTGTAGATAAGAGCAATTCTACTCGGAAAAGGATACTTAGGGGAAAAGAAACCTATTTCAAAACCCTATATAAACACCCTAAGTGTAACCTAAAAGGGGGCGGTTAGCTAGGCCAAGGAGCCGAGTCGAAAAGGTCAGATTTGTGTGAATCACTCGAAGATAGCCAGTTGATCCATCTCAAGAAGCCGGAATTCTACTCAAGACGGCGGATCTCTCCTTCAATTCCTTCAGGGGGTTTTAGGGATTTCTTATGTTTTGTTTTATCTTTTCTTCTAAGATGTTTTCTTTTATTGTTATGAACTAAACCCTTCAGATACCTAAAGGGGATGAAACCTAAGACAGATCTTGTTATGATAAATACTTGATTTGTTCTTAATTATGTGTGCTTAATTCTTGTGTTGATATTTCTGGGATATTGATTCAAGTTGAATGTGCTTAGGTGGAGGAGTAAAAGTCCTTGTTTAAGAGTAGATCTAGCATAGTTAAGCAGAATTGATCGCACGCCTAGAGATAGGGTGACGAGATTTTACCGGATTAGGGTGAAACCTAATATGGGAGTCTATAGATCGAGTTAATGCGATTCTAGGGGTTTTAATTAGAAAGATATTTCAATTAATCAACCTAGGGTTAGACATTATTCGCCTCGAAAGAGAGTTTAATATAAATTAGGGAATCCTACGGATCTAGTCAAGTGAATAAATCGTCTGGTTCAGTATTAGATAACAAGTGAAGTCTAGATGGATTCTCCCTAAGGGTATCATCTTAATCAACTGAGTTTTTCCTCAAGTTATTTTCCCCAATTCATTTTTTTTGTCTTTACATCTTTAGCTTAGTAGTTAGTTAAATTTAGATTAAACAACAACTTCACTTATTTTAGGCTAAACAATAAAAAGAAAGTTAGTATTAGTACTTTTAGTTCCTTTGGGTTCGACAATCCGGTCTTGCCTAAGCTATACTACTGTTCGATAGGTGCACTTGCCTCAATCGTTGTCATAGTTAGTTTCCAGGTTCGATCATTCTCATTCATTATAAATTTAAAACTCTGAAATCAACGATCACGTATACTTGAAATCCAACTATCCTCCCAAAATTTCACTAATCTACCATCCTTTATAACCCAATGAATACATTCACGGAGTGTCCTCCATATCTTAGAATGTGATCTCCAAACAAAGGAGTAGATCGATTGGTCAATGGAGATATGGCATCCTTCCTTAAACTTATTTTTACTCCTTACAACTTGAACCCCAAAAGCCTCCTTTTTAGTAATAAGCTTAAATCCAAGTTTAAGGAAAAATTTCTTATTTTGGTCACCTAATTTTCATAAGCCTAAACCCCTCTTAGTTAAAGGCTGGCAACAAGAATGCTAATTAGCAAGTGAAACTTTCCTCCTCTTAATAGAAGAACCCCAAATAAAACCACACACGCACCAACTTTTCGATAGTGTTGCACACCTCAACTGAAATCATGGTAGTTTGCATAAAGTAACTAGGGATGGCCATCAAAACAGACTTAGCTAAAGTTACTTTTCCTACTAAAGAGAGCTTCTTAGCTTCCCATCTTGAGAGCTTGGTACAAACTTTATCAATAAGAAACTGAAAAGTCGCATTCTTAACTATCTGGTGAAAAAGAAGCATACCCAAATATACTCTTAAGTCATCTACTATTAGAAAACCCATATGTTGAGAAATAATTGATGCGGTAGAGCCTGACATGTTAGCAAAAAAAAAAAAAAAAAACCTTCAATTTGCTAGCATTTAATTTGTGCTAAAAAAAATAGCAAAACAGTTACTTGATCAATAGTGGTCTCAAACAAAACTAAATCACTTGCACAAAATAAATAAGAAAGCAGTGTTCCTCCTCTAGATAAACGAATAGGTTTCCACAACCCTTTCTCCATGGTGTTACAAATACTATGCCCTAATCTCTCCATACCAAGAATAAAGAGGTAAGGAGACAACGAGTCACCCTATCTAATCCCTCTTAATGGAACAAATTCTTCAATTAGTACACCATTCTATAACACCTGTATAAGCATAGAATTAATGACCAAACGCAAATTGTTAGGAAAACCCGCATCACTTAAGCAATCTTGCATGAAATCTCATCTTACTCTATCATACACCTTTTCAAGATCAATTTTAATTGCCACCCATTCTTTTTTATTTTTCTTCACTTTCTTAGGAATCTCCATTTTTAATTTTTTTTCTTGTTTTCAAATATGTTAATTTCATCTACAACTGCCAACCGCAACGTCAATTATAACTTAAGGAAAAGTTGGCAGGAAATTATAACTTGTTTTATTTTATTAGAATATTTTGACCAAAATTGTTTAGACCGTTAATTGTTGATTTTCGAGGAATGTTAACGAAAGACTAGTGAATACTTCATATGGAAGAATCAAGATAAGAAAAGATCGAATTTTGACTTTCAATGCAATCAAAGTTTCCTTATATAGAGGATTTGGATTTCAAAAGGGTTTGATGTTAAGAGGATCTCTTCCAACATGTGATTATTTAAAGAACTTTTCAATGCTTTTTTTTAGAGGAATTAGTGGTTGCAATTGGTTGTAATTCAACAAGCCTATTTTGTATTTTTATTGAATGACTTGTTTAGGTTAGGTGCATGAATTAGAGAGCATTTTATTTGTTCTACTAGGAATTATTTTATTAGTTCAAAATTTGTAAGTATATAAATTAAGTCAATCAATTTATATTTAAACTTATAGGGAGAAAATTTTAGAGGAAAAGTGATCTAGTTTGAAGTATAGGAGTAAGGTTACAACTTAGTAAATGAGTTGAGCTTAAATCATAGCTTGTACTCATTGTTGATAGTTGATTACTCTCTAGACAATGCCTTATAAATGTAAGAGGTTTTAGAACTGCGTAAACATTTTTTTGGTGTTCATATTTATTTTCTTATTAGTAGTTATTTCATCTAGATGCAACTAAACAAATAGCTCATAAGAAAAAATCAACAAACTTTCATCTGGTATCCCATGGTTGGTTTTTGACTAAGATTGAAAGTTCATTTATTACCAAACCTCTATGTTGGATGGCACTATGTAACCTCCCCAACCAAACCTAGACATTAGACCTGAATTCAGAAGGCTACATTAGCCACCGAAATGACCCAGTAAGCTATCAAGATTTTGAAAACAGTCATTTTAGAACATATGTTATCTTTGGAGGAAAACTTAGTTAATTACTAATTTATTTAGTACCCAATTTTTTTTTATACTTTAGCAGTGAAAAAGTGATATTTACATAAGTTTTAAATAAAAAAAGGGGGCTCATGCATAACTAACTAATATTGATATTTTGATATCCTAAAATCAACTTAAATGTCATGCAGGCTAAATATATAAAGAAAAAACCCCCAAATCTATGTCTCATGTCACAATTCAAAATTAATATCATACAAACTTTGATAAATCAAATAATGACCCTAAAGTAATTCAATAAATAGAAGTTGAGCCGAAACCCTCTGAATGTTACGACCGCGTCTTAACCTGGTGGGTCATTTGTAAGGATGAAAATTAAAGGGGGAATGAGTTATGACACTCAGTGTGAGTTTAATCACAAGAAAATCGGAATGAAATAGTAATCAAAGCACATGATTAGCAATTCTAAGAGTAATCACAATCATAAAGCACTTCAGATTAACTGTTTTTCATATCATCACTTCACAACACTATCTCGGAAATCACAGTTTATATATGCACATACTAATGAATGGCAATGTAATTTCAATTTATTAGAAAGGGGTCTATCCAACTCCGGTACACAGCTCACTTATGAGTTCCTCAAAACTCATCTACCATATCCCTCCGGGTTTTGGATGAACCACCGCTGATTTGCAGATGAACTGCCACTTGTTGTGGATATAAAACGTAATTGCAAATAAAAGCTGCCACTGGGTTTATAAAAAATTGTGGTTGAACCGCTAGTATTTTTAGATAAAAACATTTGCAGATAAGCTGCCACTTGGTTCGAGATCAAACCACATTTTTGAAGTTACTGCCACTTGTTGTGAGTGCACAACATATTTGTAGGTTAAACAACCTGTCACTTGATTTATGGACTAGCCACCACTAGTTTGTAGATTATTAAACTGACACTCCCTCCGTACAATAATCTCGCCTCATGAAATGCGATATGGCATATGTTATAACATAATAATGCAAAAATTTGTAGGCATGCTTAACACTTATTTCGTTCATCACTAGCTATATATATGTTCATCATGTATTCAGTGGAGCGAGAACAGTAATAGCACTTCACAATTTCTTAATAACACTTTAACAGTAGGCATGATTAATTTCACATGTTTATTCATGGCGTCATAAAGATTCAATAAATCAATATCGATAAACATAATATAACAGTGATCATTTAAGCATATAAATTGTATATTTCCAATTAAACGCTAATTCAAGGACCAATTTAGTGCACAAAAAAAAATTCTAGTAACACTTCAAGGATCAAGTAGGGACTAAACAGAACATAACATAAATTTCAAGACAAAATTGTAAAATTGTGGCACATGGTTGTATGGCCATGTTCTGTGAGAATCAAAATATCCTAGGTTTCAGGAGGACATGACCGTGTGGTCCACACATGTGGCTCACACGTCCATGTGACCTTATTTCGAGACATAGTTTGCCCCGATTTACTTGTAAAAGAACACACACATTTCACTGAGATCTCGATCAACGTTCTTTGTGCTTAAATCTGATTTGATTCACCTAAATCGGGTCCTTCAACGAAAAAATTGCATGAAGTAATTATCGATTTCAATATAAATCAAGATTATCGAAAGATTTGATGATAAATCGAAAAAGATCTTTTAATCTTTTGCGAGATTATTGTTAGATATGAATTCTATAAATATTCGCGATCAACCATTGAAATTGAGATGTACTTACTGATTTTTGGCAACGATCAAAGATTGTTTCTACTAGCGATTACGAATCCGGTTGGGAAACGAGTTGAAATCGAGAATTGATTTTGATTTGGGATCAAGAATAAATTTCAACAATGGGAAAAAATTATTTTGCAAAGGAGAGTATGGAAAAGATAGGGGAGAAGAAATAGGGAGAAAGAAATAAAAATTCTGTTTTGGTTTGGAAAAGAAACAAGAATTCAAATACAATTAGGAAATGGGCTTAATACTTAGGGCTTCAAACCTTGAGGGGGTCGGATAGCAATTTACCCTTTCTGTAGAAAATAAAAGGGAGTTGAAGGGGAATGGTGTGAATTGAATGGGGTGGCTTAATTATTAGGCTGCTACCTATACTTATTAAGTTTTTACTCTAAATTATATATATTATAATGTGGTTTTCATCCTAGATTGCTGAAAATAAAAATAAAAAAAGAAACGGGAGAGGAGCGGATAGAACCTAAGACCTCCAACAGTTGATGTATTAGGTGTATGGACTCCCAAACCTAAGGTTACTTGGACCAATAAGGAGGAAATTTTGGGTAGTGATAGTTGTAAAGCTCTCAATGTAGTCTTCTTTGGGATTGACTCTTAAGTGTTCAAGTGTATTTCAGAATACACCATTGTTAGATAAACTTGGTTAATTCTTGAACCGCTAAAACTAACCCTATGAAGTAGTCCATATTTTAGATGCTAACCACAAAATTTGAGGTTCTAAGGATGTAGGATGTAGGATCATATACGTGAATTAATTTAATTTCCAAATCCATCACTCGTCTTTTCAATTTTTTTATTTTATAATTGTCTCTCTTTTTTTGGTACAACCGAGATTTGAATCCAAGCTATTTCTGGAGAAAATAAACACCCGACCAACAAGCCACAACTTGAGGTTCTCATAAATCTTTTTAAATTATAAATTTTATAATATATGATGTGATGATAAATTAGATCACAAAACTTGAAACTTAATAAAGTACAATTATTTTTTATTTTTTATTTACATTGGAGAGCATGCTTACATCAATTACATTATGGAAAGATAATTAGAGAAAAGTAATGAAGGGAAATACAAATGTGATAAACCACCCACTCCATTCATAAGTACAAGATTTTATTTAATAGGCCATTTTATTTACTCGATTCTAGCTTTAATAGGCCTTGGTGGAAAATAGTATTGAAGATATCTAAGTCATGGGAAGCGAATGCCAAGGCGAATTCAACACCTCCTTCCTCTTCTTCTCTGTTCTCTGCAATAACAAACATAGAACAAGTTCCAAATGATGGAAGTATTGGACTCTCGATGTTTCTAGGTCGTCCCCACCCAAAATCCGTCTTATACAATCCAAATTTTGGTGATGAACCAACCCGAACTAAATCTTCTCCCATTTTGAAAATTTCAATTATTTTTAACAATGACTCTTGTGCATCTTTGAATGGTTGTTTCTGAAATTCCATTATTTCCCTTCCAATAGCAGTTGCGGCCACCACAACTCCATTTTCTCCTAATACCTCACCCTTCTTTGCTGATGCCAAACATAGTATAATACAGTTCCCGAAGTATGTTTGGGGTAATTTTAGGTGGTCTCTGCACTCTGCTGCGAAGTGGAAATAAGAAAGAGCGTCAGAATCGGTTGATGAGAGATGCTGATGAGTTCCACTTTGTTGTAATTTGAGCAAACAAACCCACATGTACGCACATGTTACTGCAAATGTTGATATTCTTATTGGCTCTGATCCATTCACTTCCATGCACTTTGTTTTCACCCGATCTTTCAATAACTCAACTTGTGAATCTTTGATTTTGTAAGTGACCCTAAAGTTATTAAACAAAATGCTGGGTGAAATTGCACTTTGGAATGCCCTCTCGGCGCCCTTGGTGAAAAGGGAAGCTAGTTCTACAGGATCGTTGATTAAATCCCTGTTGAAACAGGGTAAATAATTGTCAAGACGAGCCAAATCTCCTTCACACCTATGAATGGACGCCCATGATTTCATAAAGTGACCAAACGACCTTCCGTCAGCTACAACATGGGAAAAGCCAACACCTATGGAAAAGCCTACATTGGGAAATACGGTGACTTGAATGGCCATGACAGGCTCTTGCTTGCAACCATTCGTCTCATTTGAAGATGGCCTTTTGGGGACAAGAGCTGGCAATTCTTGATTGTCACGTGCATGATCACATACTAGATGGTTAAAATCTGCAGTGGATACCTTAACGACAAACGAAACAGAGTCGCCCTGTGTGTAGGAAATATAAGGGACCTGAGGAGGTGGAGGGTACACGAGATTGGCCGCAAATGGAAAGAAATGTTGCAGAGTAAGCGATAAAGATGTTTTGAGGTTGGGGAGAATGGTTTGCATGAAATGAGAGGTGGGGTGTTTGAATTCATAGAAGAACAGGCAACGCATCCAAGTGAACGGAAAACAAAGGAAAACTCTATCAAAGCAGGTGAGAGGGAGAGAAGCTGTGGGCACTGAGCCTGGCGGAGGAGATACATAGCTTGCATCTTCAACCACTTTCACGCTGCTCTCTGCTAGGATTGTCATTGATTGTGGTAGTGTATCAACTTTGAACTACTCTAAATAGTTGAAATACAGATTTTGGTGCTAAAGTTATAATTATTTTTTTATCAAATTCATACTTGGCAATGCTGACTTTTCATATGCTTCATCAATGGATCTGAATTTATCATATAAATATAACTTAAGACTTTTCTTGTTTATCTTCAAAACTTGTTATATTGATACTTGCAGATCTGATGAGTAAATCAATAGGTTATGTTTATAAATAATTATATATATATATATAGAGTGAGATCTTATTGTTAATATTTTTAATTAGATAATGCTGTGATTAATTGACAAATGTATTTTAAAAAATACAAAATGGCATTTAATTTTTGTAATTGTTTGAATTATTTTCAGATCAACTCATATGCAAGTTGATGCATTTTATCACTATGATATAAAACAAAACCCAAAATTAAATCTTGGATCTCGCTTAGTCTTTTTTTATAACAAGATTCTGATATTGAGTAGCTGTGAATATACGGAGTTTTTTTTTCTTTCTAAAAGGTTTTTTAAAGCTTTTATATATTTTATCACTTTATTAAAAATAATTAATTAAGTTTTTATGTTTTGGAGATGTTTTCATCGCATAACACGTTAAGATTGTACCACATGACCGAAATCTTATATTTTATATTTAAAATTAATAAAAAAATTATAAAAACTATAGAAAATTATAAAAATATTTAAAATAAAAAAATATATAAAGTGTAAAAAAGTTATAAAAATTATTATAAATCACAAAAAAAATTATATACATTATAAAAATTGTTAAAAAATGCAAAAAGCTTTAAAATTTTATTAAAATAACAAAAAATTTAATATATATATATATTGTAAAATATATTAAACTTTTTAAATTATTAAAATTATAATAAAATTTAAAAATTATTATAAAAATAGTATAAATGACTCAAAAATCATATAAATTGTAAAAAAAATAAAAAAATATTACAATAAAAAATTTGTAAAAAATATGGAAAATTTTAAAAACATATAAAATTATTTAAAATATTATTAAAATATAGAAAAGTGCAAAAACTTATTAAAAATTATAGAAAATTACAAAAAATTTATTCAAAATTATTCAATAAATTACAGAAAATTTAAAAAAATTATATAACATTAAAAAGCACAACAATATTTATAATGTTATACATAGCTTCGGTTATCACTTGTGTTATTAACCTATTTCCCAACTTTAACTTGCATCTTTAAACACTCCCCTCTCATTGACAATGGATAAAGGGGTTACGAGCTTTGGCTTTGTGGACAAGCAATGTTCTATTGATACTGAGGCTAAAATCTTTGTTGTATTGATGGAGTTTGTCCTTCACCACCTACAACGAGTGTTTTCTATTTTTTTCTCTAAATTGTATGGTTCCATTCATTGAATGAATTAATAATTTTATCTTTTTAAAAAAATATTTATTTTTTAAATTTAATGCTAAAACAGTAAATTCAAGTTCTTTAGTTTTAATATTAATTTCTTTATCATCTTATATTTTACTTTTTTTTAATTTAAAACCAAATAATAATGTTATTAATTATTTCAAATATAATAATACCAAACTTTATGAATTTTACTCAAAATTAACTTATGTAATTGGATGAAATTGTCAAAATATATTTTTATAATTTTATAATAATTTATTTTCATGAGTGAAACAATTAAAAACCTAGAATACTTGTTTCCTTGTTTTTGTTTTCTCAACAAAGCAAAGATTTTTCCACCTGTGTATTGCAGAATATAGCTGCCTGGCAGGATCTAGCTACTGTTTACACCAAGTTTGGTTCATGGTCTGATGTAGAAATTTATTTAAACAAAGCCAAGTCGATTCACCCAAAAGTTGGCATACAAGAAGTAAAAATTCCATCCAATCACTGCATACTTGCTAACGCCTTCCCTTTTAATTTCTAAACTATGTTATTTGAAGCCCAATCACTTTATAAAGAAGCCCTGATTCCATGCTCTCTATTTCTTGGTGCTCAAACCTGGGTTTTCGACCATGGAATTTTGCCCAAGCTAAATGCTATTGGATTTGTCTCCTTTTATGTATGTCTCTAGGGAGATGAATAGCTAGGCCGATGGCAATACAAGAAACTTGAGTGACGTGTTATTTTTACGTCACAAGTTCACACCATTTTATGATAACATTGTGAATACGTCACCCATTCTTAATCATCTTCATTATTCACAATATTTTTATTTCTTTATCGAAAAGTTTTGTTACGCGAAGTATGCGGCCAAAGTTTCCCTCCAAATCAAAATGGAGGACAAAATTTTTTTGTGACGATTAATTAAAATTCAAGCTTATTTTTATTTGATTTCAAAAGTTAATGATTAGAATAAATTTGTGCCTAAATGCAAATATATCAAATTTAAAATTTGAAATCTTAAGCTATACTAAAAAAGTATCATTAAGAAATTCTCTAAAAGCGATGAATGAACACGGCGGAGGTAATTTTTCTAGTGAGAATCAAAACATTAAAAAAGTCCGATTTAAGCCTTTGGATCTAGATGTGAACAACACTATGTTTGTAGATTCAACCCCAGCATCGGGTGTGTCTTGGAGAGACAAATTTTTGGGTTGAGGAGTTTTTGGATCTGATTGCGATGAGGAATTTGAGTTTCTTGAAGGAGATGTCATGCGATCTAATGTTAATGGAATACCTGTAATCAATTTTTCTGAAAAAGTGCAACAAATTCTCGTCAAAGATATGGTCACTATAGTAGTGGTGAAACTTTTGGACCATAATCTATCGTATACCCTCCTGCAAAATAAGATCCGCAGCCTGTGGAAACCCTTGCAATAGTTCCATCTCATGGATGTGGAGAATGGATATTTCTTGGTAAAATTTCAATGTCGAGAGGACTACGAGAAAGTATTTACCCAGGGGCCGTGGATCGCTCTTGGGCAATATCTCACGGTGCAGCCGTGGACTCCAAAATTTAACCCTCTTTAGGCCTTTCCCAACAACACTATGGTTTGGGTTTGGCTACCTAGTTTGTTGGGTTATCTTTATAAACGGTGTATCTTGGAGGAAATCAGAAGTTTGATAGGTAAAGTTACTAAATTGGATTTTCAAACGGATAAGGGATCAAGAGGGAAATTTGCCCAGATGGCAGTGTATATAAATTTGGGAAAGCTCTTGGTTTCCCAAATCCTAGACAACGGCGTGGTTCAGAGGGTCGTGTTTGAATCACTTCCATCAGTTTGTTTCTCTTGTGGTAGGTTCAGCCATCTGCAGAATTTATGTTCTGGTTCTGGTGTAGCAAATGACACTAAGATGGGTACGGATGTGATGGCGGTAGCCTCATTGGAGAATAATAATGTGGCAGAGCCGACAAAGGCTTTTGGGCAATGGATGCTCGTTGAACGGAAGTATCGGTGTAACCCAAGGACGCGTCAAAATCTTGATAAGGAAACAATTGAAAATGATGTTGTTATTCCAAATGGAATCAAGACAACTAAGGAAAGGGGGCCAGTGGTGGTTTTATTAGAAGTAAACTTTAAAAAAGAAGTTTTTTTAAATAGAGAAAAATCAGGGGTTTATGTCTAGGACAAAGAAAAATAATAGGGTTGTGGCACAAGATGCTAATGCTTTTAGAGTTTTGGGAACTAAAATTTTAAATAGGCTGACATCTTCAAATAGGGTTGATATGTTGATGGAAATTAGGCCTAGGTCAATTAATAAAGATAAAAGTTTTGGGTCTTCGCTGGAGGGTCTAGTTTCGGGGGTTGTAAAAAGTGGGATTAATGATGTGATGCAAGATGTCAATGCATGTAGCGTTTTGAGGAATGAAGTCACGGGTGGGCTTTGTCCTTTAATTGGGGTTGATGTTTTGATGAATAATGTGCATGGGTCTATTATTAAAGACAAACATAGTTTCTTTGCAAGAGTGTCAAGCTTTAGAGGTTGGAGATAGTGGGAAAAACACTAATTTTGGTTTAATTGGAATTGAACAATCAATTCTAGGAGGTGGGGGTGTAAAAAATATTGTTAGTTTGGAAAAATATTAGAGTTTGTAGGGGTGGTACGAAGCCAAATTTTGAATTGGATTTGTCGATCAATGAAAAGAGTTTGAATTTTTGGGGGATTAATTCCCTTTTTAACCCAACATTTAATGACTTGGAGGAGTCAACGGTGGAACTTAATAGTGAGGTCATTGATCCCAGGAAACATTCAGTTGTCGTTTTTAAGGAAATTAAGGTACCTAACATTATTAAGCCCAATGGAGGAGTTGATTCAACCGGGAGAGGTAAAGGGATCTCGACCTCGAAAGGGATGGGATCAGAGCTTAAAGGTGGTATTGGACGTAGTATGGCGCTATCAGTAAAATCATTCGAGGCCGTAGTGGACGTTTTAAGAATTCTAGTAATATGAGGGTCCCGTTGTCAGATACCATGAATTTTATGGCCAAACTTAACAGCTTGCAGATTGACATTGAGGCTAAAAATGGGAGGTTAAATAGTGATGGAACAAGCTATGAAGGTAGTTGCAAATCAGTACTTACAATATGTTTTTTTTATCCATATCCTTGTTTTTATATTATATGAATTTATCTATTTTATCCTAGAATTGTCAAGGTTGTGCTAGTAACAAGTTTCCGCAGATTTTTTGTGAGTATAATCGAGAATACAAACTAGATATTGTTAGCCTTTTAGAAACTAAAGTTAGTGGTGGTAAAGCCGATTCGATTATTGCCAGTCTTGGGTTTCAGTATTCTCACCAGGTGGAAACAATTGGTTTTTCTGGAAGTATTTGGGTTGGATGGAAAGAGTCGATTTGCGTCAAAATTCTTCGAAGCCACTCTTAATTCGTCTTAACTTGGGTTTTTGATAGTTCTTCACTGCATTGTATCTTAGTCGTTTTTATTTATGGTAGCCCTGATAGTTACAAACGGAGGAGGTTGTGGAATGTACTAAAGGCGACTATTCCGAATAATGGTTCTCCTTGGGTGGCAGTTGGTGATTTTAACACTTCTAGTTTCCAACGAGAAGAAGGGTGGTGAGTTAAAGGTAAAAGATGTTCTTTCTTTGGGGAATTTATGGATTTAGTTAAGATTCAGGATTTGGGATTTAGAGGTGCTCCTTTCACATGGCATATAGATGGAGTTTATGAGAGGCTTGGTAGAGCTATTGGGAACGATGCTGGCTTGCGTCTTTCCCAAATTTTTCTGTGACTTATATTCCTAAGCTCAAATCCAATCACAAGCCTCTGGTTTTGTCTCTTCAACCTATGCTCCATTTTGTTATTGAATGACCTTTTCATTTTCTAGCGGGATAGGTTGAGCATTTAGAGTTTTTTTATTTTGTTAAGGAGAATTGGAAACTTGATGGTTCTATGTCCAATACAGTGTCTGGATTTATAAGTCAACTCAAAGAGTGGAATAAGAAAGTGATGGCCATATTGGGGTTCGTAAAAAAAAATATTTCAGAAGCTTGATACTATTTAGAGGGGTATAGATTATTCTTAATCATATTTGTTACTGCAGTCAGATTTGGAGGTTAAAAAGTAATTGGAACACGTTCTTTACCATGAAGAACACCTTTAGAAGCAAAAGGCAAAATGTGGTTGGCTTTCTTTAAGAGACCGTAACACTAAATTTTTTCATAAGCGCACTCTTAAGAGAATGAAGTAAAATCGGATTATGGCTCTAAAAAATGAGGCAAGTGAGAGGATTTTTTATGGGAAAGGTTTGTGTCATAAGGCGATTGATTTCTTCAAGAAACTTTATGGTGAAGATCCTGGCCTGATAAGGGGACTTCCTACTAGTTCGTTCACTCAGCTTGAGGATAGTGAGATTCAATTTTTAAGTAAGTCTGTTTCTGATGAGGAGAAAAAGACTAATATGTTTGATATGGACTCTTAAAGGCTCTGGGGAGTGATGGCTTTCATGCATTCTTTTTTTAGAGTTAGTGAGAACATCTTGGTAGTTCAGTTTGTGAGTGGGTCAAGCACATTTTTGCAGGAGAAATAATTAATCCGAAGCTTAATAATTCTTTAATTGTTCTCATTCTCAAGGTGCCGAATCCTGAATGCTTCTCACAATTCCGACCAATTAGTTTGTATTCAGTTCTTTACAAATTAGTGATGAAAATAATTTCCAATCGGTCTAAGATACTTTTCCCAATAATTATTGGTCAAGAGTAGGTTGGGTTTATTGCTGGGAGGATCACTGCTAACCACATCATTATTGCTCAAGAAGTGTTTCCTTCTATGAGAATTAAGTAGAAATCTAGTAAATTGGTTAGCTATCAAGATTAATCTTGAGAAATCCTATTATCGAGTTGTTGGGGATTTATTGAGGCATCTCTCCAAGCTGCAGGTATTTTGAATTTTATTATTAATATTGTTATGTCTATTATCACTAACTCTACTATGCAGATATTGTAAAATGACACACCAACCCAGAAGTTTCAACTAGCTAGGGGTGTCCGTCAAGAATGCCCATTATCTCCCTATCTTTCTGTCTTGTGCATGGAATGGCTTAGTCACAATATCTATTCTAATATCAATGATAGGCATTGGAGGTCTATTTGTCTATCCCGATCAACACCTCCCATTTCTCACCCCCTTTTTTTTTTTTTGCAGATAATTTGATCTTGTTTGGCCATGTAGAAGAGGACCAAGCTGTAGTCATGAAAAGAGTGTTGGATAGGTTCTGTGAGTATTCTGGTCATAAGATCAATGTTAATAAAACTAATATTTGCTTCTCGGAAGGAGTAAATGAGGCATTGGGAGGAAGATTGTGCAGATTTCTTAGTTTTTGAAGAGTTTAAAATCTTGGGAATTATCTAGGTGTGCCTTTGTTTCATGACAGAGTAACAAACAACACTTTGCATTTTGTTGTGGACAAGGTTCAGAGTAAGCTACAAAGTTAGGATGTAAGATCATTACTCTTAGCTGGTAGAGCCACTTTGGCTTAGTCGGTTCTTTTGGCGATCCCCATTTATTTCATGCAGTCAATGATGATTCTCAAATGTCTTTGTGAGGAAATTGAGTGTATGGTACATCAGTTTGTATGGGGGTCTTTGAGCAGTAGTAGAAAAGTGGCTTTGGTTAGTTGGGAGGAGGTTTGTCAGCCTAAAAACCATGAAGGTCTAGGCTTTCATAAATTACAGGATCATAATATGTCCTTTATGATGAATTCCAAACTTGTGATTAATTCTAAGGCACTTTGGGTTCAAGTTCTCCGAGCTAAGTATGGGGTTATTGATCGCTGTAAAATCAGAGTTTTCAATATTTATAAAAGAACGATCAAACCTGGAGACTAACTCTGACAACAATGTTAAGGCAAGTGTACCTATCGGACAGTAGTATAGTTTAGGCAAAACCGGATGTCGAACCCAAAGGAACTAAATTGACTAATACTCACTTTCTTTTCACTACTTAGCCTAAAGAAAACAAAGGTTGGTTGTGGATGGTAGTAATGATAACTACACTTAAAGGAACAAGGACAAGAAGACTAGATTGGGGATAACTTGAAAAAGACTCAGTTGATTTTTATGATACCCTCGAGAAGAATCCACCTAAACTTCACTTTATTACTTAACCTTAAATTATATGATTTCTTTTACTTAGCTTGAACCGTGAGACTCCCTAACCTATGCTAAACCCTCTCTCGATGTGAATAACGTCTAATTCTAGGTTAATTAGTGGAACTCTCGTTCGCTTATAATAACCCCTAGGAAAGTAGTAAATCGATCAATGGATTCTCATATTAGGTTTCACCCTAATCTGACAAAATCTCGTAACCCTATCTCTAGGCGCCCGATCAACTTTGCTTAATTATGTTGGATCTACTCTTAGGCAGGGTCTATTCCTCCTCCACCTAAGCACATTCGATAATGATTAAGAAACATAATTAAGAATAAACTAAGTAATTTATCATATAATCCAAAAATCAAATAATAAACATCTGTTTAAGCTTCATCCGCCTTCAGGTATCTGAAGGGTTTAGTTCATGAAAGAAAAATAAAACATCACAAGAGAAAAGATAAAACAAAACATAAGAAAAATCCTAAAACTCCCTGTCGGGATTGAAGAAGAATTCCGCCATCTTGAGTATAATTCCAGCTTCTTGGTGATGGATCGACTGGCTATTCTCGCGTTATTCCCTAACTCTGACCTTCTCGGCTTGGCTCCTTGGCCTAGCTTTCGACCCCTCGGCTTTTGCCGACTCCCTTTCAAGTTGTCCCATTGGGTGTTTATATAGGCTTTGAGATGCCTTACTTGGTATCTAAGTATCCTAATTTAAGTAGAATTCCTACTTAGGTATTTGAATAGGCTTTGGAATGTGTTTCTTTGCCTTCAAGTATCCTTTTCCGATTGAAATTACCCTTTCCAGCGTCAGAGGCACGGCCATGTCACACGCCAGTGCAAATCGTGGCCTAACCGTGTTCGGATTTCTTTGATGGCACGTCCGTGTGTGGTGGTGAGAAGGCCGTGCTCCAGGTGTTCGTCGAGGCACGGCCGTGTGGTCCTTGGTCCAGGCCGTGTCGATTTGGTGGAAAGGCCCTTTTCCTTCGTTTTAGGCCCGTTTTGCGTTCTTTTCGTTCTCGGGTGCTTTCTTGGGAATAAGACATAAAAAGAAAGGATTAAAAGCACCTTTTTATATAAAACAAGGCTTTAAAACTCTAAAAAGCATAATAAATGTGGGATTGAAATATGTTATATTTCCGGTTTATCAGTTACGAAAGGACTGCCCAAAACCCTTTCACGTAGCAGATGTTCATTCTTATGGATAGCCCTTAAAATGGTTTGGCCACCTATTTGGGAAAATCTTCTTTGACTTGTAGGGGATGAGAAAAGTGCCAAATGTTGGCGTGATCCATAGGTGCCTAGCGTGGGACCTCTAATTAATATGATTCTTGGACATTCTAACCTTGATTTGGAGTGCGTACTAAGTGATATGGTTTTAGATTATGGTACTTGGAATATTGATTGGTTTCAGATTTAGTTACCTGAGGTAGTCTTTCGAAAGATTATTGGGGTTCCTCCACCGCATTCGATAGCTTGTATGGATAGAATTATCTGGGGAGGTACTTTGACAGGTTCCTTCTCTATTAAAAGCACTTATGAAAAAATTTGAGAAATGTCTTGAAAGTTGAAGGAGGATGTGTGGTGGTTTCCTTGGAAATTTCAAGGTCCTCAATGGGTTAGACTCTTTATCTGGCTTGCGTTTGAGCAGAGGTTGTTGACTAATATGGAAAGAGTTCGTCGGGACTTCAGTCATAGTTTGCTGTATAGGATGTACGGGCATTCTTCTGAAGACGTGTTGCATGCTATTAGGGATTGTACAATAGCGAGGAATATTTGGAACCCTCTAATCCCTAATAATCGAAACGTTAGGTTTTATTCTGATAATCTGCAAGAATGACTCCTCAAACTTACAGAATCGACATGACCTTTGCTTTGGTGAGGTTGATTGGCAATGTTTATTTGGGATAATTATTTGGCGTATTTGGAAAATCGAAATCTTTTCATATTTCAGGGTATTTCCTGGAGTTACAATGATACTATTAAGAAGTCATATAGTTGGGCCAAGCATTTTGTCTCTTATGGTAGGGGCTTTACGAGTTTGAATCAATTTCTGACTTCTTGCGCAAATTGGACGGGGTTTAAGGTTTGTTTGAATACTAATGGTTCTGTCAAATATGGGAATGGTTTTGCTGCTGCAAGAGGAATTGTGAGAAATCAGAGCGGGGAGTAGATTTTTGGTTTTAACAGATTCTTGGGAAGTTGATTAATGTTTGAGGCTAAATTATAGGGCATCTTAGATGGTTTAAGCATTTTAATGGATCAGGGATATGACCATGTTTTGATCCAAACTAATAATCTTGAGGCAGTTAAGGCTATTCAAGAGAGTCCTATAGGAGGATCCAGTTCGACTTTGATTTGGAAGATTCTTTAGGTGCTGTCGCAATTTGAAAGATGGAGTATATCGCACATTCCTAGAGGGGATAACCAAGAAGCTGATAGTCTTGTTAAACTGGCACATGGGGGAAGTTATGAATTGCGAATATTTAAAGTATCCCTACTTGGAGAATCGGGCTAATTATTTAGCCTGTAATTTTTATTTTCATTTTCTTCTTTGTCGACAAAAATTAAAATCTTGAATGGTTGATCTTATTGAAAGTGGGGGATTTAAGCAGTTACCTAATTGAATCCTTAGAAGTCTTTAGTCAACGCATGCAATCTTAACTATCCTATAAAACAACATCAAAAGATTTTATTTTTAATATAATTATTCATTTATTACGGGTTAATATAAACAATAATATTAATAAATTATTGAAATTTGAAAATTCAATTAAGATACTAAATTAAGGGAAAAATTCAACACATAATTTAAGATATTAATTATATTTTAATTTCCCCCTTTTTAAACAATATAATTTGGTAATTGAATGAGATTTGTAAAAAAGAATCAAATTTTATAAAATCAAATCAATACTAATTTTAAAATTTTGAAATAATATCATTGAAATTCAGAAAAAAAATTAAGAGCCAGATTGTATTTTGCTCCATCTACTCAAAAAATGATTAAACTAGTCTCTGTACGTTAGATTAAAGAGCAAAATACAGTAATACTGGAATGGTTGATGGAATAACCAAACAATAATACGCGGTGTGTCACATTTACCTCATCCTAACGTACATGAGCTAGATTTTAATAGTAGAAATGGATGAAATTTTTAACAAACTGATCTATTTACTCTTTGATCTAACGTATAAAAACTAGTTTAATCATTTTTTAAGTAAAGGAAGTAAAATACAATATTACTCCTAGTACATGGAATTCTACGATACATTTAATAAAAATCATAAAAGTTACATGCAAATGCAAAAAAAAAATAAAAAATAATAATTGACTAAAATTTTTTTTATTCTAGGAAACCATATAAATATATCAATTAATGATATTATATATTATAGTTATTAAATCAAACATTTAATTACAAAATGTATTAAAATTATTAAATTATTTAAATTTATTTATAACATTAATGATAAAATTTATTTAAAATTATAAATTAATTAATAATATTTTTAAATGATACATACAATTAAATCCTAACATTTATATAGAAATGAAATTAGTTAATAAATATAATTTGGATCGATACGGTAGAAGTATCATATCTATTAAAAAATGTACATATATTACAAATAAAATTATATTGATAAATCCGATAATATTAATGGTAAAAAATTACAAATATACAAATAATTACTTGATTTTTGCCATGAATCTGTTATATTAAATATATCATAAATTTCAGTTCAACAGCATCCTACTACGGCATGTTGTTCAATGGAACTGATGAAGTTAAGGGAACAGACAAATGTTACGGAGGCTAAGAATAATCAACTTAATCTTAAAACCAATAATCTATCTAAACACCATAATTTTGAATTTTTCCTTCAAACCCCATTTTGTCGTACCTAATGGCTTGTATAAGTGGGAAAATCAACCCAAAAGGAAGGTTATTAGAACATTGACACCCACTGATTCCGACTTTATTAATTGCTAGTAATCAAACACGATAGACTCCTATTACCTTCTCCTTTATTATTGATTGCTACCTTTGTTTGATTCTTGTTTAGATAACATGTGTCCTTTTGACTATGGCCACCATTTTTAGATTACTTTCGGATATATCTCATGTATTAATTGTATCACATATGTTATAATATAAAATTAAATAATTCGGGATCTATCATATCTGTAATAGGCCCAAATTGTCCGGGCCTAAAATAATAAAACCAAAATAAAAATAAAATGATTAACAATCTAATATACAATATGGCCCAATGTGGCTCGAAACAGACAAAAATCCTAAGTCCCAATTACAGACTTAAATAACAAAAATACAGGCTCACTACAAAGAAAATCCTATAGAGCCCATGACCTAAAAATTTTGGGAAAAACTCAGAAACCCTAATCCTCTTCTGACGTCGCACTCCTATTTTCGCGTGCCCTCTTGCCACGTCAGTGCGCCTCGTCCCGAGGCCTGACGTCTTTTCTTCCGCCGTTTCACCAAAGCAACAAGGGGGTCGTTTCTCTCCTCCGTTGGCCGAGCAAACCTGCAAAAAAAAGGACAAGGAAGAACATAGAAACAACAATGCAATAGTGGAGAAACAGTGGCCAACAAACAGTAGAAAAATAAAAAACAATATACAATGAACGGTAAATATTGGCTATAAAAGCCGTTGCCAGATTGTAATTTTTTGGGGACAGAATATATTAATCAAAAAAAGAATTCAAAGTAAGAAAAAAGGTGATTTGTTTTCTGTTATGTATTTTTTTATTTTGTAAATAAAACATAAAACAAAAAAAAGGGTTTGAAATTTACCTTTTTCTCCGTACCTCACCACCATCGAGGCTCCTCTCCATTCGCGAAAGCAATGGACTCCTTTGGGGTTTCAGTTCGAGCTTCGTTTAAAAGGAATACGAGGGGTCAGGAGGAGAAAAGGGAGTGGTGGCTAAAATTTTCTCTTTTATATATATATATTTTCGCCTCTAGATTCGAAATCTAGAGTGAAAAAAAGGGGGGAAAAGGGTTTTTTTTAGAACTCCGGCCACCGGAGGTGACAGTTGCCGATGACCGGTGGCCACGATGGATCGACAGTCGGAGTTATGGCCTTCGCCACGCACTCAAAAAGAAGTTCGAGGTTTCTTACGAAGACTAAATTACATCACTCGGTTCATTTCACAACTAACTGAGAAATACGACCCCATATTCCGTCTCTTTAAGAAACATAATCCAGACGTTTGGGATGAGGAGTGTCAGAAAACTTTCCACAAGGTCAAACATTACCTATCCAATGCCCTGCAATGCGATGCCTCCCACCGATAGTCCATCGACATCAGATACTTGGCGGTGATTCGGAATTCCATAAGATGCGTGCTTGGTCAACATGATGAGTCAGGAAGAAAAGAAAGAGCAATATACTATCTCAGTAAGAAATTCACTGAATGTGAAACAAGATATTCCCCAATTGAGAAGTTATGTTGCGCTTTGATTTGGACAACCCGAAGACTGAGACAGTACATGTTGTACCACACAACTTGGCTCATCTCAAAACTCGATCCTCTAAAGTACATGATGGAGTTGACTGCTTTGAATGGAAGAATGGCCCGGTGGTAAATTCTGCTTTCCGAATTTGATAGTTTATGTGAATCAGAAGGCTATAAAAGGGAGCGCTATAGCATATTTTCTGGCCAGCAGAGCTCTAAAAAATTACGAGCCTTTGAATTTTGATTTCCCGAATAAAGATTTAATGTATGTTGCAACCACTAAAAAAGACCCTCAAGAAGGTCATCTTTGGAAGCTAAACTTCGATGGAGCCTCAAACGCTGTAGGTAACAGAATTGGGGCAGTCTTGGTATCCCCAAAAGGAGATCATTATCCATTCACTAGTAAATTGGATTTTGACTGCACGAATAATATGGCAGAATATGAAGCATGCATCATGGGCATTCGTCCAGCCATAGAACGTAAGATCAAAGTGCTAGAGGTATATGGAGATTCTGCACTAGTAATCTATCAACTCAAAGGTGAATGAGAGACGAGAGACCCCAAGTTGATCAATTATCAAAGGCTGGTTCTGGAGCTAATTGAAAAATTTGATGACATCACCTTCTACTATCTTCTACGAGATGAAAATCAAATGGCTGATGCCTTGGCTACTTTGGCTTCCATGATCAAGGTGAATAAACAAGAGGATGTAAAACCTATCCAAATGAGTATTTATGAGGGCCCGGCTCATTGTTATAACATCGAAGAGGAAGAAGAAAAAGATGATCACCCTTGGTACCACGATATACTGCGATACGTGAAGAATTGTGAATACCCTGACCAAGCAACTAAGAATGACAAAAGGATGCTAAGAAGACTGGCTAGTGACTATGTCTTAGATGAGGAGATCCTATATAAAAGGAGAAAGGATCAGGTGCTACGAAGATGTGTAGACGCTGTTGAGGCTAAGAAAATTTTGTAAGAAGTCCACGAGGGAGTCCGCAGAACACATGGCAATGGTTTTACAATGGCAAGGCAAATCATGAGATTCGGGTATTATTGGTCCACCATAGAAAGAGATTGCATCAGTTATGCTAGGAAATGTCATAAGTGTCAAATTTATGGAGATAAAATTCATGTATCTCCCTCATCTCTTCATGTTATGACTTCTCTGTGGCCTTTCTCTATGTGGGGCATGGATGTCATCGGGCCAATCTCACCCAAAGCTTCTAACGAGCATCGATTTATGTTCGTGGTCATTGATTACTTTACAAAGTAGGTAGAAGCCACTTCATATGCCAATGTCACGAAGTCGGCAGTCAGCAAGTTCTTAAAGAAAAAGATCATATGTCGATATGGAATGCCAGAAAGGATCATATCTAATAATGCACTAAATTTGAACAACAGCACGATATCAGAAGTCTGCAGTCAGTTCATGATCAAACACCACAACTCATCACTATATTGCCCAAAAATGAATGGTGCAGTGGAGACAGCCAATAAAAACATTAAGAAGATCGTGGGGAAAATGACTGAAACTTATAAAGATTGCCATGAGAAGTTGCCATTTGCCCTCTATGCTTATCGAACATCTATTAGGACCTCCACCGGCGCAACACCTTTCTCTTTGGCCTATGGAATAGAGGTGGTTTTACCCATTGAAATCGAGATTCCTTCTTTCCGAGTTTTGGCAGAATTGAAGTTGGATGAAACAGAATGGATCCAATCCCGATATGATTAACTAAACTTGATTGAAGAAAAAAGGTTGACAGCCATCCGTCATGGTCAGATGTACCAAAAACGAATGGTGCAAGCTTACAACAAAAAGGTTCATGCTAGAGAATTCCATAAGGGGGACCTAGTATTGAAAAAGATCCTTCCAATACAAAAGGACTTCAGAGGAAAGTGGATGCCAAACTGGGAAGGACCTTATATAGTGAAGAAAGCCTTTTCTGGATGAGCATTGATTTTAACCGAGATGGATGGCAACCTGCCTAGTCTTGTAAATTCAGATTCAGTCAAAAGATACTTCACCTAAAAAAAAGGGAGAGGGCAATGTGAAAACTCGCAAAAGGGCGCCTTGAGACCAAATGGGTTTTGAATTGAAAACCCAAGAAAAGGGTAATTCAAATTTTGATCAAAGATGGGGCATGTGGTAGTCTTATTATCCCTGAATGAATAAGGAGGAGAGATGCTACATCTTGGGGCATTAACAAAATATTTTGGATCTCTGAAACACATATCAACTCTAAAAGGGTCATTGAGAAGTTAGTACGATGAAGCTCATGTTGCGATATTTGGGGCACCTATTTTCATCTTATTCATTTGTGTATTTTAGCAACGTTTTCTATTTTGATTAATCTATTCATTTCAAGCTTTACTCCCAATAAATTTCAATCTTGTCCATGGTTACAATCTTTTTCAAGCATTTTTACATTGAAATAACGATTAATGGACTAATAATATTCAAGTAAAAAGAGTTCTGCATATTGTTCTGAAAGGTTTTCTAAATAGTGCAAGGATCTAAAAACAGGACCACTATTCAGAACTAACCAAACTTAAGAGTTAGAAACATTTGAGAAAGAATAATCTAAATTGTGATTATTTCTTCGGGTTCTTTGTTAAAGATACCAGCTGAACAAGAGGATAGGGTAATACGTCAATGATAGAACCTTGGTGAACAACGAGCAGGATTTACCTAAATATTAAAAAGGGACCATTCTCGAAAAATGACGTTATGCATTCATACACATTTAGTTAGGAGCATTTAATTCATCCTAATCATGACATCCTAATCAGTAGGTATAAATAGGCCCATGAAATAGATTCTATAGGTCATGTTCCCCAGAGAACGGTGTAACAGATCAGTGAAACCATAAATCCTATACCCTTGAAGTTGTAGTGGGACGGATTAGAGTCATCATAGTGAATCTTATTTCCCTAAAGTTGCAGTGGAACAGATTAAAGCTACAAGTCTTATCTCGTTGAAGCAGACTAAATATAGTAAATCTTACTTCTCTGAAGTTGCAGTAGAGTAGATTAAAGCTATAAACCTTATCTCCCTAAAGTTGCAGTGAGGCAGGTTGAAGTTACAAGTCTTATCTCCCTAAAGTTGCAGTGGAGCAGACTGAAGATAGCGAATCTTATTTCTCTGAAGTGGCAGTGAAACAGATTAGAGTTACAAATTACAAATCTTATCTCCCTAAAGTTGCAGTTGAGCAAATTGAAGTTACAGATCTTACCTCTCTAAAGCTACAGTAAAGTAGATTGAAGATAGCAAATCTTATTTCCCTGAAGTTGCGGTGGAGCAGATTGAATCTACAAGTCTAATCTCTCTAAAGTTGCAGTAGGACAGATTGAAGCTACTAATCCTACCTCCCCGAAGTTGCAGTGGAGTAGATTGAAGCGTCAAATTCTATACCTCTGAAGTTGTAGTGGATTAGAAAGAGGCTACTTGAAGAAAATGAGCTCCAAGAGGTCAAGATTCGACGAGGCCGGGCAAAGTTGGTCCTTCTTAAAAGTCTTTGCTCCATTCTCGTTACATGACAACGAGCAAAGAGGTGCAGCTGTAATAGGCCCAATTTGACCGGGCCCAAAATAATAAAACCAAAATAAAAATAAAATGATTAACAGTCCAGTATACAATATGGCCCAATGTGGCCCAAAACAAACAAAAATCCTAAGACCCAATTACAGACTCAAATAACAAAAATACAGGCCCACTACAAAGAAAACCTAGAGCCCATGACCCAAAAATTCCAGGAAAAACTCAGAAACCCTAATCCTCTTCTGGCACCACACTCCTATTTTCATGTGCCCTCGTGCCACGTCAGCGCGCCTCGTCCCGAGGCTTGACGTCTTTTTTGTCACCGTTTCACCAAAGCAACAAGGGGGTTGTTTCTCTCCTCCGTTGGCCGAGCAAACCTGAAAAAAAAGGACAAGGAAGAACACAGAAACAACAATGCAATAGTGGAGAAATAGTGGCCAACAAACAGTAGAAAAATAAAAAAACATTGTACAATGAACAGTAAATATTGGCTATAAAAGTCATTGCCAGATTGTACTTTTTTGGGGACAAAATATATTAATCAAAAAAAGAATTCAAAGTAAGAAAAAAGGTGATTTGTTTTCTGTTATGTATTTTTGTTTTTTGTTTTTAATTTGTAAATAAAACATAAAACAAAAAAAAGGGTTTGAATCCGTACCTCGCCACCATCGGGGCTACTCTCCATTCGTGAAAGCCATGAGACTCCTTCGGGGTCTCAATTCAGGCTTCGTTTAAAAGAAATACGATGGGTCAGGAGGCAAAAAGGGAGCGGTCGCTAAAATTTCCTCTCTTTTTTTTTTTATTTATATTTTCGCCTCTATATTCGAAACCTAGAGTGAAAAAGAGGAAAAATGGGCTTTTTTAGAACTCCGGCCACCAGAGGCGATGGTCGCTGATGACCGGTGGCCACGACGGATCGACGGCCGGAGTTATGGCCTGAGCAAAGGAGAGCGAGAGAGAAACTGAGAGAGTTCTCAGATTTTTTTTGAAAAATGAAGGCTGAAATGTTTTTTTTTTTTTTTTTTTTTTGCTATTTATATAGGGGACAATACGGTGCCGTTTTTTACTTAAGCACCAGTGGACAAAAAGACGCCGTTTCGCTTGAGACCCAAAACCCGACCCGATTATTAGCCAGGACCCGCGTATTTTTTCCCTCAGAAGGATATTTATGCGATTGGTCCTTCCGCTTTTTTGCCCATTTCCAATTTAATCCTTTTTTACTTTTAAATTTTAGCCTGTAATTTTATTTTCGTTTCGTCTTGGTCCATTATGAAACGGCGCACTCCAGAGGATCGGGTTATTTACCCATTTAGTCCTCGTTTGTTTTCTCGCTCTTCATTTTAGTCCGTTATTTTATTTTATTCTTAATTTATCTTTTTAATTTAATTTGGGTTACGATTAAGTCCCCATTTTCAATTTTTTTTATTTATTCATTTGCCTATTTATTATTTCTTTATTTTTTATTGGGTATGTATCTATTTTATTATCCATTATTATTATTTATGTGCTTTATTACAAATTGCACTTCTAATTTCATTTATATTTTAATTTGGTCCTTTATTTTTTATATTTATTAACTATTTTCCTTAATACTTATTTATTGTATTTATTTATTTATTCCTTTGTTTTTATTATATTTAAAAACTAATATTTGTTTTTGTGCATTATTCTGTCATTACTATTATTATCATTGTCATTATTTATTTTATCATTCATTTTATTTTTCTTTGATTGTTAATATTGGTATTAAAATGATGTGCATTATGTGATTTTTGTCATTATAGGTATTAGGAATTGTTTATTAGTATATTTATATTGTTTTCATTCATTAACATAACATTTTATTCATTAATTCTTACCCAAATACACAAAAAAGGAAGTTATCAAAATAAGGCAATGTTTCGTGTTTGGGAAATTCGAGGAAATCGTACCCTAACTTACGGGGTTTCGATTTCCTCGTTGAACCTAAATAACCGAATATCTTTTTTAAATTTAAAATCCATAAGATTTCAAATAAAAAAAATAAAAGACAAGTTCATTCTCGAGGATTCAAGGTGTCGTGTCCTAACTTACGGGATATGACATTTTGTTATCTCGAGACGAGAGGGTCTTTAATATTCTTTTCGATTTATTTAAGAAAAATCTTAGTAAAATAACATAATACAAAGAGGGATCGTGTTTTTTTTAATTCTTTTCAAATTTCCAATTTCATCAAAGACGTTAAGTAATCAATTAGGTACCAATTTTGGACGTAACGAGGGTGCTAATCCTTCCTCGTGCCTAACCGACCCCCGAACCTGTTTTCTAGATTTTTGTAGACCGAAAAACATTGTTTTAATAAATCGAACCTCTTATTAAATTGATCAAAATTACGAGGTGACCCGATCACATCTCCCAAAAGTGATTAGTGGCGACTCTATTTTCGTTTTTAAAAATAAAAAGTCGATTTCAAAAAAATGATTTCAACTATATCAAATTGTGTAGAACAAAAATTAGATGTGGAAGTGCACCTAAATTCATTGATATGGGAGGTCTGGAATATTAAGTATGGTTAATTCGAAATCTTAATTTTTAATTAGTTATATGAAAATCTACGTATATTTAACTCATATTTTATTTAACAATTGAAGCTGGATAAATCTTAACCATATTAAAGTACTCTTAATTTATGTTAACCTTTTATGAGTTTATAATATAAATAATATGTGATTATTTTTATTATATATGTGTGATTAAATTTATCAAAATCTTAAATATGATGAATACATTAAGCATATCATATTCATCATTTCATAGTTAACTAGTATCATGTTTTACATTACTTTATATTTATCAAGTGAATCATATTCATTTACTGTCAATTGAGTCTTATCTCAGTTGGTATCAATATTATTATCAAAGCAAGATAATGTGAGTTTAAGTACGCTGAAACACGTTTATCTTTTTATTTAAAGATAAGAGGATTGTGAAATAAGGGTGTTAGGTTAATGTTAGAATCAAAAGGAAAATGGGAAAGGGTGTAGTGAAGTAGAATTCAATGAAAAGGTAAGGATGGTTCTCAATCTGTCGCTTGATCTTCGTGATGAAGAAAATAGAATGGAATAAAGGAAAGACGTGTGTGTCCATTGAAAATCCCTAACTAGTTAGTTTTGAGTTTAGGGATCAATTTGTAATGAAAGAGGAATTGCAGACTTATTTATGAGCTTTTATCCAAATTCATCTTATTATTTTGCTGTGGTGTAATGACAAAATATTTTTGTTGATGTCATGTCATGAATTCCATCCTTCAACACTCGTTATTCCTTCAACTTTATATATATACAACAAATTATTCCGTTTATTTTTAATTATAAAATAATAAATATTTAAATATTTTAAAAATATAAAATGAGTATTATAAATAAAATGATATTTTAATAAAGGTTCGTATTTGGTATATGGGTGGTGTACTTTTTTTATTTCACGAACAGTCTTAAAAAATTGTTATGTATTTTTTTTTAAAATATTTAAATTTTTTTAATTTTACAAGTAGCCTTAAAAATTTGTCATGTTTTTTTTTTAATATTTATTTTTAATACTTTACTATACAACCTTCTAACTCTGTTTGTGAAGTCTAAATAACTCCATTGACAAAGAACGAAATATTGTTCATTTTAATATTTAAAGTAATCAGCGATTATAGTTCAATTTGCTAAGGTTTATAGTTTTTTTATATTTTTAATTAATCAATAATAAAATAATTTTTAATTAAAATTATGAAAATAATATATAAAATAAATTTTATTTATTTTTATATTTATATTTATATTTTATGTAATACAATATTATAATATTTATGTGCATTTAAAAGTAGTTCAATGCATTCTTTATTTATCAAAGATAAAAACAAATAATAATATAATATTAATTGTTGTCCAATCCTTCATAGATTCAAACTGGTTAAATGTTCCTCCATACATGGTCGGGCCTAGAAAAAGAGGAGAAAAGAAAAAAATGAAAATGAAAATCAAGAGAGAAAGAAGGGGAAGACGTGTTATAGAGTAAACACAAAAAACATGCTACAAAAGCAAATTTTTGGAGTAATTTAATCATTGTACTATAGTCATAAATAAGTAGTCTTTTTCAAAATAAATGGAGTAATTTAGTCTACGTACTAATAAAAAGTGAACAATTAAAAATAATTTATTGTGGTGGTAACTATTTTTGATAATAAAAGTATTGGATAATGAGTAATTTCTGAGTGAATCATTTAACAATTAGTCTTACCTTATACTTTTGAATTAACCAATCTGGTCTAAGTTTCTTTTCTAAAAACCCAATTATTACTAATAGGACTAAAACCTTTAAACAATTCTACTAGTTTTCAAGTATGATTAGACATAATAAATTCTATCTCATTATTAATATCATCTCTCCAAAAACTTGCATCTATTGATTCTACAGCTTCATAATAGGTTTTTGGATCATCATCTAAAAAAAATGCATTAGCAATAGAATCACTTATTAGTCTAAATCATTAATCTCAATTACAAAGGAAGTAAGAAACCAGGTCTAAAACTAGTAGCAGTCATTTGCCTTTTACTTCTCCTAGGTTTCACATCATTATTAAGAGTATTTCTATTATGTTTACTAGAAGAAAAAACATGTTCATCTAACTGTATATCAGTATTTATGCTAGATTTATTTAAAGGAAAAACATTCTTAAAGAAAACAAAATCTCTAGATTAAAATATGGAATGATCATGCAAAGATATAACACTATTTAGCGCATATCTAAAAATACAACATCAACAATTTTAGATCCAATAGTATTCTTTTTAAAAGCAGACAAACCTACTTTTGCTAAAAGCTCTCACACTCTCAAGTATTGTAGATTAGGGGCATAACCTTTCCACAATTCATTTAGGGTACAATCTAACTTTTTATGAGGCACTCCATTAAGAATATGGTTTGCATAAAGTATGGCCTCCCCCCATACATTGTTAGGTAAATCACAACTTAGAAGTAAAGCATTCATCATTTCATTTAGAGTTCTGTTTTTTCTTTCAGCTATGTCATTTTGTTGTGGGAAATAAGGAGCAGTAAATTCATGTATAATACAGTTTTTCTCACAACCCTCTTTAAGAAAATTAGTATCATATTCACCACCTCTATCGAATCTAAGACGTTTTATTCTCCTATCAAACCGGTTTTCTACTTCTGATTTATAAAAAAGAAAAGTTTTATCAGCTTCATCTTTTGATCTTAGGAGATAAACCTTTGTGTACCTAGAGCAATCATCTACAAATGTGGTATAGTAGGGTTTTCCATTTTTACTTTTTGTGTTTCTAAAGTTTGCTAGATTAGTATGAATTAATTCTAATAGTTCAATCTTCCTAACATTAACAATTTTTAAGGAAGGTCTATCACGTTTGGCTTTAACACAAATTTTGCATTTATTAAAGCTACTATCATCTAGATTAGGGAGTCAATTTCATTTTTTTTTTTAATTTTTTAGGAGAATGAATATTCACATGACCTAATCTATCATGCCACATGTCAAAAGTTTCAACAATATAAGCAGAAGTGGTGGTTGTATTATTATTAAACATGGTCTCAATCACAAATAACCCTCCACTCAGATAACTTTTCCTAACATAATCTCCATTACAGGAAAGTAAGAGTTTATCAGATTCAAAGGCTAGTTTAGTGTCTGTCTTATTCAATAATCCACCATTAATTAAATTCCTACGCAAGGCAAGTACATAAAGGACATTATTTAATGCTAACGTTTTGCCAGAAGTAAGCTTGAGAAAATTCTTTCCTTTATTGAGTTCTTCTGAGCTGTTAGAGTTACCCATGTAGCCTTGTTCATCAACTAGAGCTGCTAGAGTTTGGAGAGGTCACAGATGGTCCGCTTAAAACCCAAACTCCCAGACAAAATTTTCTCTAATGCAATTTAAGAAAAATTCTAAAATTTTAGAAAGAATGAGAGAGTCGAGAGAGAGCAGAAGAAGCTTTGTTTTTTAATTGTATATCAAATAAAGGAAAAAATGCCTCCTATTTATAGGATTTTGAAAAGGGTAACAAGATAATTTAGTTGAGAAAAATGTGATATTTTTATGTTAGGATCAGAAAAGTATTTAATACTTTTGTAACTATAAAAAACAGTTTGAAAATATTGAAAATAATGATTCGTAACTACTGAAAAAATAAATTTGCATTACTAACAATTATAACCATTATTATGACCTGTCCTCTTACTTATTTTATAAAATAGTATGAGGATTAAATTACTCCATTTATTTTATAAGAGATTAAATATTCTTTCCATCTTGTTATTATTTAACTACTTCCTTTAATATAATTCGTATATAATTTCTATTTTATTATTTGTTTCTCTTTTGATTCGAAATCTGTTGCCATGAGCCAACGATAGTAACAAACTCAAACACTAAATTATATATTAAACCTATATAATTTTATAAAATGCTAATAACTCTATTTTTAGTGACGTAACAACATTTGATTTACTAAAAATATCATACGTTACCAACCCATCAAATATTAACCTCATAAACAATATTGGAAAATAGATATTACCATAACCTGGTTGGATTCAATAAATTTTATTCGAATTAAATTAAATATAAAATCAAATATATTCAATTCCATTTAAGTTAATTCAATATAATTATTATTTAATTTATATAAATTAAAAATTCTATCACATACGTATGCGTCTGAAAATCATAAATTTAAAACAAAAATGTCTATTTAAAAATAACATACGATAAACAATAAAATGTACGGTTTGAAACTAATTAATAATAACACATGGGATATGTGCGTTGTTAAAATGAAAAATTAGATTAAATTGTTTATTATGGTATTGTCATCAATCTTGAGTTAGTGTCGAATTAACTTGTGACACAAACTTAATCAAATACATTATTAATATATACAATTGATAGAGGTAATAAAGTATGGATATTACAATTAAAATGTATAAAAACATTAAAAGTTTTACTAATGTAATTGGTGTGGGTTCAAATCCCACTATATACATATTTTTATTGGTTTTTTTAAGTGAAAATACTAAAATGCCCTCAAATAATATTACTTATTTTAATTATAGAAGTGCATTCTCGTAACTTTCCAATTGAGTTGATGATCCGGTTGAGGGTGACACCAACTCAACTAAGGGTTTTATTAATGATATAGATATACAACTGATAAAATTAAAATATATAAAAATATTAAAATAAAATTTTAATTGAGTGGTAAATTAAAAGTTTTACTAACTCAATTGGTATGGGTTGAAATCCCGCTATATATATATTTATTACCTTTTTAAAGTAAAAAGATTAAAATTCCCTTAAATAATATTATTTATTTTAATTATGAAAGAGAATTCTCGTAGCAATCTAACTGTGTTGATGACAAGATTGAAAATGACACCAATTCAATTAAGAATTTTATTAATAATATAGGTATATAAATGTTAATATTAAAATAATATTTTTAAAAAGTGAAATAAAAAATTCAAATTAACTGGACACGATCCTCAACGAGTAAATTTTAGCATAGTTCGATGAAACTTTATTTATTTTATGATTGGTATAAAGGATTGTAGAATGGTGACTTTTTCTTCCAATGCAAAGTTGTAACTCATTTCATACACTTTGCTTCAATTACTTTACAGTGATTCGAAATTCGAAAAATTTTGGATTAAAATATTAAATCTGAGAAAAGATTTTAATTTTAAAATTTTATATTTAAAATATTGATTAAATTCGATTTATAATATTTAAAGTTTGAATTTAATTTAATTTATTTTTAAGTTTATAATATTTTTATTTTATTTTATGTAATATGCAAGTTATATTATACGAAAATTGAATATATTATACTATTAACATAAATATTAAAAATATATGAGTTTAAATTTTAATTAAAAAATTACACATATTAGTAGTAAAAAGTATGCATAATTACTTTGTAAAAGTTCTGGATTTAATTTTGTATTTTTATTTGGTCATTTTTAGTTTCTATGCTTTTCAAATTTCAAAATTATAGTCCTCACCAAACAATAACTGTTAAAGTTATGTTATTTTTAAATATGATGCACCAAACATATTATCATATGTGTAATGCAATGTCAGCTTACTATTTTCACATATTACTCACTAAAAATCTAATTAATAATTTCGTCTATCATTCACGTCAAACCGTTTCAAAATTTAAAAGAATAGGAAATTAGAATGACCCAATTGGAAAAAGAAAATGGATTAAATCTATAACTATACGCATAATATATGATTAATGGTTGAATTTAACGAAATAAATTTAACTGTTACTATTTGGGTCAAGACTAAAATTTCAAATTTTGCAAACTACAAACACTAAAACTAACAAATTTAAAAAGTAGAGAGACTAAAATTGATCAAATAAAAGTACAGAAACTAAATCTACAATTTTCATAAAATAAAAAAACTAATAGCAAAATTTAATAATTACTAAACCTAGCCACATTTAATTAATTATGTACGATAAATCATATCATAATTCAATTTAGATCAACTCAGCACTCTTTTATTTTTATTTTTTTATGAATTATAAAAAGAAAATAAAGTTATAATAATAACACGATTAATGTAACTCAAAATTAAAAAACACTTAAACAATAAATATCTTAATCATCTTGTCAACGCCCTCGAGTGACCAAGCATTCTAATTTAAAAAGCTCTAATAATATTCCCTTCCAAAAATTATAATGTACCGAAAAGAATAAAACACATCATTGAACCCAAAAACTGTATAAAATTTCCCGTGAAATGCACATTAATCAATGCGAATCGCCGACACAATAATCAGATAGAGATAAACTAACAGTACATAATTTTAATAAATTAGAGTATGAATTAGCGGTAGATATATATTATCAAATTATTTTTGAGAATATATTTTGGGGGAATGGGTCTCTGAGACCGTAAGAAAATAAAGATTGCGGCTTCGTTGTTCCTTCTTGCAAAAAAGTAGGCCCTAAATTCTCGACATGCAGCTTGCTTTGTTTGTTAGGTAAGAAAAAATCTTTGCTGTTTTCTTTAAGAAATGTTAAGCCCCAAAAATGGTTCCATGTAACTCACGAAAATGACTATCTTAACTTATCCTCCCCACTTCCATTAAACATTTTATTTAATATGCCTCTCTGTTTGCATTTATAGCTCACTTTTCTCAGTAAAAGTTTTTATTACTATCCCTTTTTTTATATATTTACATTTTGGCTCCTGTGGATGGGAAACCCTGTTAGGAAGTTCTTAACTTGCTCATTCGTAGAAGAACACTAAAGGGTTTCAAGATCTAAACTTTTGTTTTTCAATTGAATCCAAAGATTGGGTTTTCAGCTTTGGTAAATGGGTTTTTGTTTTTGGGTTTGTTTTGGGTATAGCTTGCTTTTTGTAAGTTTACAAGCTGTTGCTGCAGCTGAAGGAGATGCAATTGTTGAGGGTACTGTTTATATTGATGGGAAAGCTCCCATTGGTACCATAGATGATGATTTCGTTTGTGCTACTTTGGATTGGTGGCCTCCTGAGAAATGTGATTATGGAACATGCAGCTGGGGTCTTGCTGGACTCCTCAATCTAGTAAGCCTTTTCTTTTTCAGTTTCATTTGCTCTTTTGAACACTTCACCTAGTTTTGTACAGAAAATATGATCTCATTTTGTACAGAATCAAGGATTTCAGCTAAAGAAGAATCTGCATTTTCTATTTTAATTATATATGAATTTCAATTATGAATTTAACTACTTTATCTCTTGATGGCTTTCATGCTTAGTAAAGGTATTCCTGTTCAATTTTTTTAAAAAAAGCCTATTTCCCAGTTTATAATGCTTGCTGAGATGTGTTTCACTTTCATCCATCATTTCTATTGCAGGATCTTAACAATAATATATTCTTAAATGCCGTGAAAGGTAAGTTATTCTTTCCATTCGGATAGATATTGTAAATAACAAAAAAAAATATATTTTTTTTTAATTATTTATTAGTCCCTATATTTTTCAGCTTTTTCACCATTGAAGATTAGATTGGGAGGCTCATTGCAAGATAAGGTCATATATGGTACAGATGACAATCAGGAACCCTGTACTTCATTTGTTAAAGACCCTTCTGAGATGTTTGGTTTTACTAAAGGATGTTTACCCATGAAAAGATGGGATGAACTTAATGCCTTCTTTGCAAAAGCAGGGTAAATCAAATAATTACGTCCTTTTTTGTTCTTGTATTCCTTGTATGAATATTTTGACCATTAGCTCAACTCAAGTTTCATAATTCAGGGCTAAGATTATTGTTGGACTAAATGCTCTTGCTGGAAAATCTATAAAGCCTGGTGGTTCAGCTGTAGGAGCTTGGAACTACACCAATGCAGAATCTTTTATACGTTACACCGTTGAAAAGAACTATAAAATCCATGGTTGGGAGCTAGGTAAATGATAAGCCTCTTTTTCTTTATAACATATTTGCAATTCTTGTTAGTTGATAGATGAGATGGAAGACGATTGATGATAGATTGTAATAACTTGTATTTGATATCTTTTGCTTGTAGGAAACGAATTGTCCGGGAATGGGGTTGGAACTAGGATTGCAGTTAATCAGTATGCAGCTGATACAGCAGCTCTACAAAGAATAGTGCAAAAGATATACAAGGATGTTGGTTTGAAACCCTTGATCATAGCACCCGGTGGGTTCTACGAGTCAAAATGGTTCAAAGAATTCATTGATAAAACAACCACATCCTTAGATGTGGTCACTCACCACATATACAATCTTGGACCAGGTATAATGTACTTCATCTTGTATAATCTTCTGGGAGCTTTAAGACTTGAAAGAAGGTTCTAACTTGACAATCGTATCCTTTTGTCATAGGAGTCGATACCCACCTTATTGAAAAGATTCTTAACCCTTCTGTTCTTGATGGCATCTCTGGAACATTCAGCGGCCTTCATAACGTCATCAAGAGTTCTGCAACTAAAGCAATTGCCTGGGTGGGAGAGGCAGGAGGAGCTTACAATAGCGGCCGTAATCTTGTTACAAATGCATTTGTGTTCAGTTTCTGGTAAAGCGACAATAACTAGCTATCAAGCAACTTAGGCCTTGTACTGTGATTGATTTGTAAATGATATTACCTTGGACATGAAATACAGGTATTTAGATCAGCTCGGCATGGCATCAAAGTATGATACAAAAACATACTGCAGACAATCACTGATTGGTGGAAATTATGGTTTACTAGACACCTCCACCTTTGTACCAAATCCAGACTACTATAGGTAATTGCTTTGTGAAATTCTTTCATTATGAGACTTGCATAACTAGAATTCATTACTACAGTAAAGGAAATTTTTTCCTTCAGCCCTTATCACTGCAACCATTTATTTCCAAATACTTCAAAATAAGCTTTTGATTGTTTGTGTAAGAGAGAGAGGGAATGCAAAACTATAAAGACGGTCATCATAGTAATCAGTGACAATAAATTTCCCTGAAACAGATTGCTACACTATTTAGACTTCTTTTTTGCCTCAAACAACTTGATCAGCCTATCATTTATTCCATTTCACTTCAAAATCTGAGGGTGAGCATAAGCTATTCATGATTTTGTCTTAGTGGAAAATTTACAGTATGTTATCCAAGCCCCCATATGCATGATACTCTGCTTTCTCCACTGCAGTGCTCTTCTTTGGCACCGATTAATGGGAAGGAATGTCCTGTCCACAAGCTTTGATGGGACCAAAAAGATACGCTCTTACACTCACTGTGCAAAACAATCAGTAAGTCTCATACCACAATTATGCAGCAGGTTATCTTCCCTTTCTTGGTATTTGACCAATGTTTCCTATTTTGCAGGAAGGCATCGTGGTACTATTTATCAGCCTTGACAAAAGCACTACTGTCCAAGCTAAACTTGCATTCAATAGTACAATGACCTTGCGACACAATCACGAGTCTCGGACTTTGCGCATTCAGCGCATGTCTTCTAAAAAAATGATTATCGAGCTGCCTCAAATGGTTGATGCTGAAATCAGAAGAGAGGAATACCATCTAACAGCAAAAGATGGGAACTTACAAAGCCGAACCATGCTACTGAATGGAAACATTTTAGGTGTGGATTCATCTGGGAATATACCTTCTTTGGAGCCTTTATATGTAAACTCAGCAAAGCCAATAACGGTCGAACCTTTATCCATTGTGTTCATTCACCTGTCGGATGTTATTCTCCCTGCTTGCAAGGTATAACTCTAAAGGGAACCAAAACCGGTTTCTTATTGCTAATCAAATAAGAACACATTGCAAATGTACCATTTTTATCCATAGTGAAGAAATTATGGCAACATACTTTTTCCATAAGCACACTTATTTCCTTTCTTCATCCCTATGTGTGTGAATGTAAGTATCTATAATTAAGTCAATCTCTTGTACTACAAACTTGTCATTAGCCATATAAAAGGCTGTGGGAGAACAAAACCACACATATTGGTCCATCTGTTGGCAAATGCCAACCAGACGATTCATGAGGGAACAAAAGCTTTTGGTGAGTTAAATGGAAGCATTTGTGTTAGCGAGAGGCCAGGAGGGAAGTGGTTTGGTTTGTGGCTTGGGATTTGCTTTAGAAGAACAACACAAACCATTTACCGGAGGAAATAATTAATAATTAGAGAGAAAATAAGTCAATGAAGTCAACAGAAACCATTCTCCTAGACATGAAAAGACATACGCAAAAGCTTTTTTGCAAGCATTTTCCTCAGAGACCTTCCCCCCATTCTCCTGCTTCTCTATCCATTATTTTCTTTGCCATCTTTCTTTCTCTTGCAGATGATGCTATTATATTAATTATTTGATATATAGTATAATTCACAAGTAGATTGAAAATGCAATAAGTGTTTCTTTTTAATATATTTATTTTTTTACTTACCTGTAAGATACATATTGTATTCTCAAGTTGTTTGTAAAGTCTAGAAACTATTCAGATAGTGTATGAGATAAATTTCGTTTAGGCTTCGAAGAGAGAAAAAAAAGAGAGTAGGTAAAGAGAAGTGGAAAAAGTTGGAAGAAATAAGTTATAAATGCAAAAAGTAAAGGAAAAAAATGAGTTAATTTAAATTAGAATTTTAAAAATGTTATGAATGTTATTTAATGGATGTTTAACCTTTTATATTTCATCTCCCTTGACCTTTCACCTTTATCTTTTTTGAACATTTCATCTCCTTGTAACCTCTTTTTCTTATTTATGAGTTTAAATATGAAAAGTCTAATCTCCCTATATATATATATATATATATATATAGTGGAGTATATTACTTGTAAATATGATGAAAAAGTATAGAATGAAATAAAAATCATCATATTCTCATATCCATATTTTATCTATTATTTTTTTTTTGTTTATAATGCAGTATCAACACGAGCGCTTACATCAATCCAAGAGACTTACGTTTTTCGTTAGTTTGGATCAAGGTACGTAATACATTTTATCAAGATGTCCATTATGATAAAATTATTTATGTTATAATTTGTTTCATTTTTTTAAGGGTTCCACTAATCTAGTAATTTGTTAAAAACTTCTAACATAGTCAAATTACTTGTAATTTATTTTATGACTAAATTGTTGTAATTATTTGGATTTTTTTTTTCTGTTATGTTATTCTTGAATGTTTTGTTAAGGGATTACTAATGTTTGCTTGAATGTTTGTTAATGAACTACTTATATTTATATTAAATTTATATTGTAGCGATATCATCAAATATCGAACCTTACAAAACTTGAATTTGTGACTCTTGATATTACTGGAAAGAACTATTTATATTGGATGTTAGATGCTAAAATACATTTACATGCAAAAGACCTTAGTGAAGCTATTAATGAAGGAAATGAAGCATCTAGTCAAGATAAGACCAAAGCTATGATATTTCTTCGCCATCACCTCCATAAAGGACTAAAGATTGAATGTTTGACTGTTAAAGATCTACTTGTCCTTTGGAATAGTTTAAAAGAAAGACATGATCATCATAAAATCATAATACTTACTAAAGCTCGCTATGATTGGCTGCATTTGAGATTACAAGATTTTAAATCTGTGAGTGAATATAACTCAGTTATATTTAGAATCACTTCCCAATTGAAATTATGTGGAAAGAACATAACTGATGAGGATATGTTAGAAAAAACATACTCAACATTTCATGCAAATAATGTTGTCCTTCAAAAAAAATATCTTGAAAAAGGTTTTAAGAAATATTCTGAATTAATATCTTGTCTAGTTGAGGGTGAGCAAAATAATGAACTGTTAATTAAGAATCATGAGTCACGTCTAACTGGCTCTACTCCATTCCCTGAAGCGAATGTGATATCATATAACGGAAAGGATAAAGGCCACACTTGCAGTCGCGGTCGAGGACATGGTCGTGGTCATGGTCACGATCACGGTCAAGGACGTGGACATGAACGAGGTGATCATTTTAGGTATACCCACTAGAAGTAGGATCATAAGGATGGAAAGAATGATAAAAATATAACTGGGAAAATAGAAAGTTTGTGTTATCGTTGTGAAGGTAAAAACCATTGGTCCTGTACCTGTCGTACACCAAAACATCTTGTAGAACTATATCAACAATCATTTAAGGATAAAGGGAAAAAAAGAGAGACAAATTTTGTTTGTGAGAATGGCAAAGATGATTATGGCATCATTGGTACAACTCATTTGGAAGCTACTTATTTCTTTACCACCCCTGAAGGGAATAATTGATATTTTTAATTTTATTATTATAGCTTTAAAGAATAAATTTTATGTAAGTTTTTAACATGGTTATTATATCATGTTTTAAACTATTTATGAAAATTTTATATATTTTGAAAATTTATGTGACATTTATTTATTTTCTTTGAAAAATATGAATACCTCTCAAATTCAATTAGTAACAAATGCTTCGCAAACAGTGCAACTACTCATACTATACTTAAGAATAAGAAATATTTTTCTCATTTAACAATGCAAAAAGCTAGTATAAGTACTATATTTGGTAGTACCAAAATCATAGAAGGCTACGGTATATTGTTGCCTAGAGGAACTACGTTTCAAATTAATGATGCGTTACACTCTCCTAAGTCTCAAAGAAATTTGTTGAGTTTTAAAGATATTCATTATGATGGATATATATTGAGACAATAAGTGAAGTGAATGATGAATATCTTTAAATTACAAGTATAATTCAAGAAAATAAAATTATTTTGGAAAAATTATTTGCACTCTCCTCTAGTTTGTACTACATGAGAATTAGTACAATTGAAGCACATGCTATAATAAGTCAGAAGTTTACTGATGACTTTATTATTTGGCATGACCAGTTACGCCATCCTGGTTCAATTATGATGCGAATTATTGAAATTTATGTGGACATTCATTGAAAAGTCAACAGATTCTTCAAGCTAATAATTTTTCATGTGATGCTTGCTATCAAGACAAATTAATCATTCAGCCATCACTAGCCAAGATAAATTATGAATCTATCACTTTTCTAAAACGGATACAATGAGATATATGTGGACCAATACACCCTCCCTGTGTACCATTTAGATATTTTATGGTTTTACTCGATGCATCGACTAGATGGTTGCAGGTATCTTTGTTATCAACTCGGAACATGGCATTTGCTAGGATACTTGCTCAGTTGATCAAATTACAAGTACATTTTCCAGATTTCCTTATCAAGACAATTCGTCTTGACAATACTGGTGAATTTACTTCCCAAACTTTTAATGATTTTTGTATGTCTATTGAGATAAATGTTGAACATCCTGTAGCACATGTTCATACACAAAACGATCTTGCTGAATCATTAATCAAACGTCTTCAATTGATTGCAAGACCATTACTTATGAAGTCAAAACTTCCAATTTCTACATGCAGCATCACTAATTCGAGTCAGGCCAACAAGTTATCATGAGTTCTCCCCGTTACAAATGGTTTTTGATTAAGAACTAAATATTTTTCATCTGAAAACTTTTGGATGTATTATATATGTTTCGATTGCTCCACCACAACGCTCTAAGACGGATCCTCAAAGGAGGTTAGGAATTTATGTTTCATCCTTTTAAATAAATGTGTTGTGTGTCTGGCTATTGGCCATGGGATTTCCAATTCGTCCATGGAGTTGCAAAACAATTTTTTTGACTCCCACAGGAAGAGAAACTGAAAAACTCGAGAGCACCTAATGAGGTGGAGGGTTATGGCCATGATCTGATAGTCTCAGAAAGACAAGTTCTTGACTGGAACACTCGCTTATTTCTTAGGGTATGTCCTGAAAATAAAAGAAACCTCAATCTCTGGCCTGAAAACCCACATAATTTCAGGTATAACAACTTACACTTAAAGCACAAAAGGAATTTTGGGGCCAAAATTTGTGGATTTGTGATGTAGTTGCTGTCTAATAGTTTGTGATTTATGATATTTCTATTTTCTTGAACAACTGTGTACTATGAGTTGAATACTTGCAGAGATATCTTGCATGCATACTCCCCCAAGGTAAAGCAAATGATGGATCTTCTCTTTAAGGCCATGGCTAAATCACTTGACTTAGAAAATAATAGTTCCTCTGGTCAGTTTTGAGACAACCCTGTAATGCAAGTGAGGTTCAACTTCTATCCACATTCGGATAGATCAGGTGTGATAGTCTTATTACAAGACGAAGAAGTGGAAGGCCTTCAAATTGTCAAAGATGGGGCATGGATCACAGTTCCTCTCATCCCTCGTGCTCTTGTTGTCAACCTTGGTGACCAAATGCAGGTATGAACTTTTAACATTAAGCACTGAAATCTTGAATCAGTATAATACAGCAGTGAGCTGCAAAAGAAAATGAAGTATGGAATTAGTTGAATATGTTCTGAATGGATGCAGATAATGAGTAACAGGATATTCAAGAGCCCTGTGCACAAGGCGGTGACTAACACAGACAAGCCGAGGATATCTGTGGCAATGTCTAATGAAGCAGAGGTAGATAAGGAGATTGGACCTGTGGAAGCCTTGATAGATGATTAGAGGCCAAGGTTATACAGGAATGTGAAATATTATGCTTCTTTTAACTATGAGTGCTTTCAGAACGGCAAAGTAGCACTTGAGGAAGTAAAATTTCATGCATAGAACGTGGGTTCATGCAAGGATTAAAGGCTATTTTTAGATTTTGATGCATGCCTTTTGAAGCATCAAGTTTAATCATATATACTGTATATAATATGCTTTTGACTAATGCTTTTATCAAAGTAAATTGGATACCAACTATATTAACAAATTCAAAAAATAAATAAAACAAAATTACTATAGAATGTAAAAGTGAGGTATACATATCTTTAAAATCATGCACCTATACATACATTACATGTTTTTAACGTTTAATTTTTATTTATTTTCACCTTTTTTTTAACTTGAAGAATAAAGATATCAAGTTAGAATTAATTTTTAAAAAAACTTCAATTTTCATAAACATGCAAATGTTATTTTACATGAAAATACTTTTAAAATTTGCAGTTATTCAATTTATAAAACTGTCCAAGTTTACATTGTAACTTCTTTTTCCTATTTTTGATTGATCGATTTATTTTTATTTTCTCCTACATTGTTTAACAATACCATTATTACTCAGATTTCTTATATTGAAGTATAACTGATACTGGTGTTCAGGTTTGAGCTTTGACTATTAAGAAATAAATAGTAATGATAAAAAGAATAAAGTACAAAAATTATAGTTTTCAAATATTCATAAAATACTATAAATAATATTTTAAATATAAAGTAATTTCACATAAAACTAATGAATTGAATAAATCAGCTAAAAATATGTATAAGCATGAGGTGCATAGGCCATCAATAGTTGGTTCATCATATCTCATCTACGCTTGAATGCTAAACAACAGAAGTTACAACTTACAAGATTAGAAATGCTCCAATGAGAATGGTTTTAAACAGGGTCCTAGTGTATGCCTAAAGAATGCTAATGACCAACAGTAAGAGACATACAGAAAAAGATTCAGACGTGTCTGTGATGAGAAACATCCATTGTGCAAGTAGCTTGAGTAGAAAAATCATACTGGAGACTAAACTACTAGCAATAACTCAGTAGCATCAGTGGATTCTCTCTTATATATGATCATCACCACAATGAAACGTGGAATATTATCTGGCACAGCTCCTACACTCAACAAAATGGAGTGGCAATGCTACAGAAATATAAGTGATACAACAATGGCCACCTCCTTTCCAAAGAATAATAGAAAATAAAAACAAACTGCCACCTCCGACAAAGGAATAACGCAGGATCTGGTAAACAACCACAGTCAAGGCAAAATTTTGATTGAAGCATCATATTCCTGGGGCCCTACTTCACTTGAATCAGATCACCTACATTTCTTTCATTATTATGATTGATCACCAATGCCAACTTCTGACAATTCTTCCTGTCCTAATGTTCTGTATCTCAGTGCTCATATTTATTTTCTAGTCTACAACTACAATTTCCTTATTATTCAGAAACAGACCCTCTTGTAGGCATCATTTGCTTCCCAAAGTACACTAGGAATAAATCTATAAATAAATAAAAGGAAACTTCATTTTTGCAGCAACGATGACGTGCATGGGGTTCGTACACCATTAACAAGTCCTTTACCTGCTGATCCCAGTGAGCAGTAAGAGACCCGATCACCATAATGTAGAAATAACATCAAGTGAAATCCTTCACAAGTAAAAAAATGCCAAATCAATACCAGAATGATAGAATGATAATTATCTAATTAACAGATATATAAAAATATACATAAATAGACACATAAGTATACAATGTATCCATCAAAATTATACTAATAAAAAGGGGAGACAGGAAGAGATACAGCAACATAGAGTATAGTGAGATACCCTACAATAAGATAAATTTACAAACTTAAACAGTTGCCAGGGGCAATACTTCCATGCCCTCAAGCAAGCAAGACTTTTGAGGATCAACACTAAAGCCTTGATTTTAAGAAATTTTAGCTTAAAAAGCCTTTTGATCTTTTGAGAGTCAAATAGATATTAAAATGGCCAAAAAGTAGTAGTACAAACTACAGCAAGATAAAGATTAACAATATAACTTACGGATAAAAACAAAAACATAGAGCTAGCTGATTTTAACACTCTCCGGAGAAGATGAAAGTGCTGCACCATTTTTCCTAACTGAATTCTCCTGCAATACCTCAAGCTTCTCTGAATCTCCAAACAGTTCCTTTCGAAGAACACCATGCAATCTACCAAAAAGCTGCTTCTTCAATGACTCAAACGCAAAATCCATTCTCTCAAGCTGTTCCATAGCATTTACATTGTACATGAAAAGCCCATAATAAAGCTCAAAACTGTCTCCTGCTGTATTCTCCACCAACTTCAACAGAGTCTCGTAACCTTTTGTGTTAATTGGTGTAGACTCCAACTGCAGCTTCTCCAAAACCCTGCCCATCGTATGGGTTATAAACTGAGAACCTGCCGCATGCCAATCATGTTCTGCACATGTCATCTCCACCATTTGGCATCCTTCTCTTGCAAAAATATCAAGGAAACTATTACATCGAGCTACCCGTCTTTTATCATTTCCAATCCTCACCTTATCAAAAACAAAAGGAAGCTCGTTCCATCCATTTTTACCACTTTCAGGTCCAAACATGGGATGTGTGCATAGAATATCAAACTCTGGCGGTAAATGTTGAAGAAACAATTTCCTTGGAAACTCCTTCACTGATAGTACATCAACAAACAGAGTACTTCTCTTCAATCTCTGAAAAGGCATTGACTTGAGAACTTTTTCAGTCGAAAGAATCGAGGTACACAAGAGAATAACTTCAGGATGCTCTTCACAGAGGTCATTAGCATCAGAGAAGAAAGAAACCCCCAATTTCTGAGCTGCATCTCGATAATCAGTTCGAGAATAGGCTAAAACAGAGTGGCCCTGACGAGCCAGAGTCTTAGCAAGGAACTGGCCAAAGTTTCCAAATCCAACAATCGCAACCTTGAGCTTTGAACTGTCATCAACACTTTCCGATATATTTCCTTTGAATTCATAAGGTATAGTAACATCTTGAGATCTGAAAGTTCCAGTAAAAGACAGTAAATATATTATACAATTTGCATCACAATAATCCCAACTTACTCTCTCCCAAGCACTTTTAAAGGTCTATTAATCCTAGATCTATTATAAACTTCAAATTATTATGCATTAAATACGAAATTAACCATGTCAAGGAAGAAAAAGAATACTGAAATCCTTCATTCCTAGCAATTCAGTCCATGATCTTAATATTAAACGACTATCAAAGCAAAAGCATTAACCATAAACAGCCTGTACAACCAAGAAAAATTCTAAATTCTCTGTGATCTCCCTTATTCACCTTCAATTGATATAGAAAGTCTTCAGTCTATAAGCTAAAAGAATAATTGCTATCTATGCCATGCATGTTGAATTGAACAAAAAATGAAAGAAACAAACGTGAAATCCAAGAAATACCTCAAAGCATTTGAGCTGAAAGCCGATGCAGCACCATTTTGGTAACTACTATCATGCACACTCTTTACCTTCTCTCCATTCTCAAACAACTGTTTCCTCACAACGTGATGCAGCCTACCAAAAAGTTCATTCCTTAAAGCATCAAAGGCCAAATCTAACCTCTCCACCATCTCCAAAGCACTCTTATTATACAGAAACAACCCGTAATACAAATCAAAGCTATCCCCACAAGTATTCTCAACCAAATCCAACAAAGTCTCATAACCCTTTGTATTAATCGGCGTTGACTCCAACCCCAACATGTCTAACACTCTTCCAACCGTGTGTGTCATAAACTGTGAACCCGCCGCAAGCTTGTCGTGCTCCTGGCAGCTCATTTCCACCATTTTACACCCTTCACTTTGAAAAATTCCAAGGAATTGTTCACATCTTTGAACCCTGGAGGATTCGTTTCCGATTCTAACCTTTTCGTAAACAAAAAAGAGGTCTTTCCAGCTTTGCTTGGCGCTTTGTGGTCCGAACATGGGATGCGAACAAATGATATCGAAATCAGGGGGCAAGGCATCGAGGAGTAGATTCCTGGCGAACACTTTGACGGATAAAACATCGACAAACAACGTGGAGCGTTTAAGTCTTTGTAAAGGAAGAGTTCTCAAAACTTGTTCGGTTGAGATAATTGAAGTACAAAGGAGTATAACTTCTGGGTGTTGCTCACATAAGTCGTGGGGGTTTAAGAAGAAGGAAACTCCCAGTTTTTTGGCTACGTGGGAATAATCGGATCTCGAGTGGGCTAAAACTATGTGGCCTTGAGAAACAAGAGTTTTAGCAAGGAACTGGCCGTAGTTACCGAAGCCAATGATGGCAATCTTGAGGGTGGAAATGGGTGGTGCATGGTCTGGGTGGGATTGGGATGTGGGATTGGTGGAGGAGCATTTGAAATGGAGTGGTTTAACGGAATGGACAAGTACGGGTTTTGTTATTGAAGGTGATGTTGGAAGGAAATACAGGTGTTGGAGGAAAGGTGGAGAGGAAGAGGAAAGAAAAGGAAGAGAGGGCTTGGAAAGGGACGGATGGAGACAAGGATGAGTAATCATGACTTGTTTAGCAGAAAGGAAATCTCTGCTTATGCACCTAAAATTGGCAATCGGCAGCAACCGGCGAAAGAGGGCTGACCCTGAGACCTTTCTACTATGGGTGTGTCCAAAATCGGCAATGAAATTAAGATTTCAAGGGGTACTGTTTTAGCGGCCCTAGAGACAGTGGGAGCGGCTGCAGCACCATTGTTTTTCAAAAGCTAATGATTTTAGTCATTCAACTCCACACAATTATAAATTTGTTATTAAATCTTTCAAAAAAAATTTATTGAAAGTCATTTTCTCCTTATATATGTAAATTAAAAATTAAATAATTTTTTTCTCCGATCTTCAAGCCAATCATCAAATCAATTTAGATTTGAGATATGTTATTCTACTTATGATTAGATACTAATACATCATACTAATTATAGAATCGTTACTTGAAACTTACTAATTAGACTTAAAAATAAAACTTAACTTCCCAATGGCTTAAATAAAAAATTTTCGAATAATTTATTGACCATTTTGTAATATTTTTAAAATTGAGTGACCAAAATATAAATTCGCTAATAATTTAGTGACATTAGATTTAGTTTACCCAAATTTTTAAAAGTCAATGACAACTTCAAAAAAACAAGTTAAATTGTGCTTTTAAGTATATGTACTTTCAATATTTTCAATATATTTAAAATTTAGTCTTTTTACTTTTATTTCAATAAATTTAATCCCTTTACTTTTCAAATTTTAAAATGGAAGTCTAATTACAATGTCATTTTTTCATTACATAACTATTAAGCAAGGAGAAGCAAGAAATTTTCTTTAGGGGAATGGAATTAAATTATATATTTTTTACGATAGTAAAAATATAATTTCACTATTTTATAGCCTATATTTTTATAATTTTTAAAGGATTAATTTTATCATTTTAAGGGGTCAAAATGTAATTTTATCATTATTAATTTAAGATTTTACAAATTATAGAAATTTAATTGGAAAATTTTTCATTTTAAAGGGTTGGGGCCCTGCCAACCCTTGCTACTAAGCAAGTATTTTTCTTATTTTAAAATTTCACACCAGCAAATTTAATAAAAAATAATAGTGTTAATAATTAGACCAAAATTTTAAAATTTAAAAAGTAGAGAGACTAAATTTTAAAAATAAAAAATAGACTAAATTCTAAATTTACGAAAAATACAAGAACTTATAGCATATTTTAACCAAAGGAAAAATAAATCAGGATATAATTAAAAATTTTATAACCAATTTAGTTACTAGGATAACAACATGAAAAAAATAATAATTTATACATGTAGTACAATAGTTAAACATGAAATAAAGAATAGTTACTATATATTTAAACTTAATATTAGATAAAAGGAAGAAATTAAAAATAAATCACGAGAAAGATTAAATTATTTTATTATTAACTCATATAATAAAAAAGTTTAAGAATTTTGATAATTTAAGTTGGAAAAATTATGTAAATAAATTTTATTTGTAAGCTGTGTTTAAAGTTAGCCTAATCCATATATGATATATTTTAAATTTGAAAGAAATGATTTTTCACCATAAATATTTAAAGGTGGATTGTTATTATGAAAAATTGTGTCACGTGCCATTTCGATGGTTCTTAATTTTAGTTTTTCCCCACAGAAAAGGAGATTTCAACAAGGATTATTTCTTCAATTATTTTTATTTAAAAAAAAGTTATATGATTTTGGTGTAGCAAGTAAAACAGCACTTTTCCCACTGGATTAAAAATGATGGCTTCATTTGTCGTACATTCAAATGTTGAGTTTTGCCTGCAATTTATAACATGAATTTCAGAGCAATACAAACAAAACGCCTTCTTCCATACAACAAAAGAAAGTGACAACACAGTTCTTAACTCTTTTCTAGATTGACCATCATCACTGATTTCATTGTCTACCCTTTACAAGGGTAAATTTTCGCTATAGATTCAACCTTTAAGAGGATACGTCAAAATGTGCTACACACTAAAACTATACTTATGAAAAGAAAAAAAAAGGGAGATTTGGAAGAGAACCGGCAGAGAATGGAACCGTTTTTGTGTTCTTTTACTTAAAATATCTTGAAAAGCAGTCCACCGTGTGTGGCGAAGAAGGGTGCAAAGACAAGTGATTCAACAGCCATTAGCTTGATGAGGATGTTCAGTGATGGTCCGGATGTATCCTTTAGAGGGTCCCCAATGGTGTCACCGATAACGGCTGCCTTATGTGGTTCTGATCCTTTGGGACCAAGAGTTCTTGCATGTTCTGAAGCACCGGCCTGCATTCCACAACAAAGTCCACACCATAAATATAATAGAACCATTAACTTCAAAACATCAAAATTACAGTCAGTCAAATCATGGATACCTCGATATACTTCTTAGCATTATCCCAAGCACCCCCTGTGTTCGATGCAGAGATAGCAATCTACAAATATTACCAAGACAGAAACAACTTAAAAATGATCCTTTTGTAGGAGAATCACAAGGTTGTGGTAACCCGATATTAAGACTTGTTAACATTACCTGGACGCCAGAGACGAGGGATCCAGCGAGGACACCAGAGAGAGTTTCCACACCAAAAAAGATCCCAACAATAAGGGGTGTGAGCATAACTAGCGCACCAGGTGGGATCATTTCTTTGATGGAAGCATCAGTAGAGATCTTAACACAGGTAGCATAGTCTGGCTTAGCAGTGCCCTCCATGAGACCTGGGATCGTGTTAAATTGCCGACGCACTTCCTCAACCATCTTCAAAGCAGCACTTCCCACACTCTTCATGGTCATAGCAGAGAACCAGTAAGGAAGCATTGCCCCGACAAGCAACCCAATAAATACTTTAGGGGTCAATACATCAACTGTTGAAATAGCAGCACGGCTCACAAAGGCACCAAAGAGGGCAAGGGACACAAGGGCTGCTGAACCAATGGCGAAACCCTGATGAAATTAGATGTGTACAAATGAATACCCATTATCGCCGTAGTGCAACAATATAGATCACATTTTCTTCAAGCAAGCAAACACATATATGCTACATGAAGCAAAAATAAGTGCAACTACATTCCAGGCCTTAGTACAACAATTAGTTCTCAACTGACAAACTAAAGAAGAAAACAAAGATGCTCAAGCAGTAACAGTTTCAAAGGCAAATATTTTAGTAAGTAATCAAAATATAGAATAAATGTTAAAGTTCAATTTACACTAAAGCAAAAAATCAGGACTTGGAAAAGCAAACACAAGCTGGCTTCAGGGGACAAATGCAACATTTTTGCGAAGACATCAATGCCAACCAAAACACAAAAACCTGCATTAGAACTTGTTATGCCAATGCAATCCAGAGGTGACATAAATCAAACAAGCAGAGAAACTGTATACCCGGTACTTAAGTGAAAACAAATCAAACCTTTCCAATAGCAGCAGTGGTGTTTCCTGCAGCATCGAGAGCATCAGTTCTCTCTCGAATTCTGTGGCTCATGCCAGCCATCTCAGCAATGCCTCCAGCATTATCACTGATGGGACCATAAGCATCAATAGCCAATCCAGTAGCTATGGTGCTCAGCATTCCAAGGGCAGCAACAGCAATGCCGTACATAGCAGCAAAGCTGAAACTAACAAAAATACTGATTGCGATGGCAAAAATAGGAATAATGCAAGACTTGTAACCCAAAGCAAGGCCGAAAATAACATTAGTCGCTGCTCCAGTCCTGCAGGAATCAGCAACGTCTTGTACAGGGCTGCAAGAGAAAGTACACAGTTAAAATCAATGACAACAAAGGATAGTCCAAGAGAAAAATAAATACCATCCAGACTAATTACCTGTATGCATTGCTAGTGTAGTACTCGGTTACAAAACCAATAATTAGGCCAGCCCATAGACCAACAGCAACACATAAGAATAGCTGCCTGCAGATGGAATTCAATGTCACACTCATTCTAATGCAAGCATATGACGATATTTCTCAATGAAAGAAGCACCAAGAGTTTACCAATTCTTCACAGCTTTCTGATCTCCAAAATTGAAAATGGTAAAGGAAGATGGAAGAGCTACCCAACTAACAATCCCAATTCCGATAGTCATGAGAACAGTGGAGATGATAAGTTGCCTCTTCAATGATGGCTCAATTTCCTTAACAGCCTTGATCTCAAAGAAGTCAGTAGCAAATAAGGTGGTGATTAAACAAACAATGATACCAACGGAACTTATAATGAGAGGATATAACATCGGAGTCAATTCATGATTGATGCCAAAAGAAGAGATGGAAGCGACAACAAGTGCAGCACAAGATGATTCAGCATAGGACCCAAAAAGATCAGATCCCATCCCAGCGATATCACCAACATTATCCCCAACATTGTCAGCAATCACCTGAAAAGAGAAAAGCAACTCAGCGACAAGTGAAAACCCAACATGAGGAACCAAAACTCAATTTCATAATTCTAAGTGCCATAACATGTTAGTAGATACAAGTTACTTACAGCTGGGTTTCTAGGGTCATCCTCGGGAATGTTCCTTTCCACCTTGCCTACAAGATCAGCACCCACATCAGCAGCTTTCGTATAGATGCCTCCACCAACTCTTCCAAAAAGCGCCATGGATGAACCTCCAAGCCCATAACCAGTGATTGCCTCAAAAAGACCACCCCAGTCATCACCATAGTAGAGCTTGAATAAGTTGATGGCAATGTAAAGCACCAAAAGACCATTTGCAGCAAGAAGAAAGCCCATGACAGCACCAGATCTGAATGCAGTAATAAATGCCTTCCCAACTCCCTTTCTTGCCTCCAGGGTGGTTCGAGCATTAGCATAGGTAGCAATTTTCATCCCAAGAAAGCCAGAAACTACTGAAGTAACAGCACCGAGCAAGAAAGATACTGTGCTGAATATAGCAGTGGCAAGAGCAGGTTTGCACATCTTAGATTTGTCATAAGTGCAAGGCTGGCTCTTTGTGCTGAAACCCTCTACCGAGCCAAGGAAAAGGAAAATCAAGATTGCAAAAGCAACCATGAAAATGCCAACATACTGGTACTCGGTGAAAAGAAATGAGGTTGCTCCTGCAAACTCAGAAGTCCAAAATTAGCTAATGGGGAAAGTCTTCTCCAATAACAACAGAAAAGGCAATAAACAGAGCAACTAAATGTAATCCAGTAATCCCTTGCAAGAAAAGCATTATGTTAGAAACATCATCTACAGAACAAGCTAGAGTTTTCTTATTACCATCCTCACTTAATTCTTTGATGCAATGTACCAAAACAATAGAATAAAAGATAGAACCGAAATAATTCCTCTCAAAACAGAAAAATAGTTGCATTTTCCAATACAACCTTTTGTTGACGGCAAATTTAAAAATATTGAATCCATATATATTTTTGTTTTTAACAACAGTAACCTATAAACACAAAAATAAAGTGTAAAGCAGAAACGAACTTGGAAATGTTACACCAAAAAGTAACTTAGTATGTTACAATCTTAGAAGCACAAAAATGATTCCAAAGCATCTCACTTTCCAAAAGTAAAATAAAGTGCTAAAGCATATAATATCATGAAATAGTGCAGCATTTGCTGAAATCAGCTTTTACTCTGACAATCATTCATGTATGATACATTTAACGCAAAAACACAATCTTTTTTCTTTTTTAGAAAAGGAAGAAAACAAAGTGAAAAAACCATCCAACTTTTATATCTTTGTTAAGTAAGGCTTTCAGAGTAAACAAATTGAAGGGTTCTGGCGACTGAAAACTTGATTCAGGGCAGCCCCATATGAAGTAGGAATTCCAGATCTGGTACAAGCTTCCACCAAAAGAAAAAGAAGGTAAAAGATATTGTATAATAGATTGCCATCATGCATCCTCCATGTGCTAGAAGAGCATTTAAAACCCAAAAAGGAAAAAAAATGGCCAGAATCTCAATTATACTCCCTATGTGCAAAGAGGAAAAAAAAATGTAGCAGAACAGCCTAAATCAACGTTGATTGTGAGATATAATAAATAAATACATGTGGGTCCAAACTATAGATTCACCCCATCACCATACACTTCGATCTGAAGAAAGCATTCATTAAAACACATATTTTATTTTTAAGATAGCTTGCACAAGCTGTAGTTGTTCATGGGTTTTAATTAAAAAAACATAAATATCCAAGAATATAGAAAGCAAATACAGACAATTAGGACAGGAAAACATCAAGAACTACAAACCTCGTGCTCCAAAAATCTTTCTTCTTCCCAGTGATGATTCATAAAACAATATCAAATTTTATACAGAAAAACCAAAAACACCACCGACCAAACACCAAAAAAAGAACTCAAAGATTAGAAAAAGATGTTAAAGTTCAGAACACCAAGAAAAAGTCTCGTTTTTCTTCAGAAAGACGAACCATTTCAGCTTAACTAATTCCAACATGCAAAGACGGGAACCCAACATAAAATGTATAAAAAAGACCAAAAGAATCCATTTTTCAAGAAACCCAGACCTCAAAAACATGTAAAAAGGAGGGTTGAAAAGAGCAAGAACCTTCAGATATGGCGGTCTGAATTTCAGCACATTTAATGACAACATTATGGTCATTAAGACCTTCTTCTTCTTCAATGAGGTAATCGGAATAGCCGTTTTTCCCACCCGCACCGTTGTTACCGGGGGAACCCGAGTCTTGACCCGGGGAGAGCTTCACCTTGGAAACAAGAAGCCATTGTACAAGAGAAAAAACAATTCCAATAACGGCGCAAACGGGGATCAAGATCTCGGCTCCGAGATCTGGCAAAATCGAAGACCCCATTTTGACCACCCTCCTAAAGAAATGAAAAGAAAACAAACGACCGACGCGAGAGAGAGAGAGAGAGAGAGAGAGAGAGAGAGAGAGAGAGAAAGGACTATTTTCCAATGAAAGGAAAATGGGCTTATATACACGCAAAGGTTATGGTCAAAAACTTTAAAATATAATAAATTAAATCACAAATTAAATATTTTTCTTTTTTTTTATTATAAAATTAAAAGAAGTGGAAGGAAAGTTTTACATTTACAAGTAAGTGGCGAAAATCACATTTGTTTTTTAACTTTATTTTGGGGGGATTAAGTGGGAAATTAACAATTAAAATTAATTTAGGACCAAAGTCTTTTTTTACTTATTATTTAGAAATGTAATTAATAATTTCGTTTGACAACTTTGTGTTCAAACTACTTGCCATAATTTATAGTGATTACTTGGCTAAAATACTTTCTATGATTATTTCCAAATATTCATCTTACAACTTAACTAATTGTTTTTTTATAATTTCATTCTAATGGTTATTGTTGATATCAAATTGCGATTGTCACAGTGACTCTGATGGTTTATTTGATGGGCATAGAGTGGTAAGTGATTGTAAGTAATTTAAGTTAGGAGGAGGAAGAAGGGTTTTTACATGTGAGAATTTGGGAGAAAGAATTTTTGATTCTTTAGTCTTAGATGGTCTTATAAAAGACGATGTTGATTCTTCTAGAGACATCATCTGTCCTTCCCTCATTAGTTTCATATTTTCTAAAGCTTAGTCGACTTATTGACCTCCCTTCCTCCTAGGTATGGGTTGTTATGTTAGGAAAACGGGTAAATACAATGTATGGATGGCAAGTATTATATCTTGAATAGGAATGTGGTTCTCACAACATGTGCTTGCCATGCTAAAGATCTGTAAGGGAGAGAGGTCATAGAGTCTTGGTCAATAAAGTCTTGATCTTGTAGTTCCCTTTAGCTCGCGAGACATCTTGTGACGTTGATAGATTGCAAGGTGAGCTCATAGGAGTGTAAATGAAATACTGGTGCTCGCAAATTGCTTGAGTTCAACTCGAAAAATTCAAACTCAACTTGATTATTATCAAGTCAAATTTGAACTTAGCAATACTTGACTCAAACGACTCGTGAGCCTTATCAAGCTTTTCATATTTTTATATTATTAAATTATATTATTGCCCTTAATATATATTATTAACCTAAACTTAATTATCGAGCAGCTCGAACTTAAAAATAGATGTTCGATCAAGCTCGTGCCAAGTATTGAGATCCCAATTTTGAGACCATATCGAGTTCAAGCTTAGCAATGTTTGAATTCGTTTAAGCTCAATTACATCTTTAGACCTCGCACAATATAAATATAACAATAATTTATGTGAAAAAGATTTAAAAAAATATAAAAATGCTCTAAAAATTTACTCCAACATTTAATTCAATAATTAAACATATATTTTTCCCCAAAATAATAATTTTAGAAAAAAACAAACAAGTTTTAAATACAACAATTAAATATCAGTACATGATAGAGGCCGAAAACTAGTTACGATTAAATTATGGAAGTAGCAATAAAGCTTTCAAAGATGTGATCAAAATGGTTTAAAGAATATGGCAAGTTTTTAGGATAAGGTTTGTTAAAATATTAAAGTTTACTGTATACATATATCAAAATTAGATTTAGGTGTTTATTTTCTATTTTAAAAAAAATGTGTATGTATTTAACAGCTTGAATTTAAATATGCATGCACCTCCTGCTTAAAGGAAATGAAATCTTCCTTTCTTTTCAATTTGGGTTGAATTCAGATATTTGGATTATATGTAATTATGATATATATATATAACTTTTGTACACGTTAATTAGTATGTATGGGTATTATTGTTAATATAGGAGGATGTGTATTCGAGTGTGTTGAAACGCATTATACTCCTATTTATGTGGTAGGAAGGGATTGTGAATAGTTTTAAACATTCAGATATAATCAGAACATTTAATAAAATTATCACATGATTAATAATAATATATAGGGTGTTTTTTTAAAAAGAAATCTAAGCTTAGAAAATGAAATATATATATATATGTTTAAAAACATGCTTGAAATAATTATAAATTAATTATCAAAATTAGAATAATGATTTTATAATATGAACCTAATGCAAACAAAATGGGTATTTATCAATGGAAATTTCTGACTTGAACAAAACAAGGCAATAAAAACGACATCGTGTACCCAAAAATGATGCCAATCAACGCAACGTAGTTATGGGTAGGATTGGGCTTTTCCCTAAGTAGGAGGAAACCTTTTTTATTTTATTTTTCAATTTTATAAGTTGACGCGGCAATTAATTATTCTTATAATTCTAGAAGGGCGTATTTTACACGCATTGTGCGCCTGAATCCACCTTTTTAGAAAGAATAAAGACTCCTTATTTTTATTTTTGGAACAACGGTTATATTTGAATCGGATCGAATAGATAGGTTAGATCAAGGATCGATTAATTTTGAGAATGATTTTAAATTGATAAGATTGGGAGTTTATACAAACTGATTGAATCGATAAAAAAAACACCAATCGAATTAATGGTTGAATCAATTGTTTTAATTTTAGTAATATTTTAATCGAACCAACTAGACTGACAAATTAGTGACTTGATCAGTTCGATCATTGGTCCGATTCAAAAACATTGGAGAAGAGGGTTAAAAAATTAAAATCATACGCCAACATTTTTGTTCTGGTTATTTAACTCCAAAAATTTTTTATTTAGTAATGTTATCAACATTTGATATTTTGGTCTCTCCTCCTTTAAATCATTAATAAAATGTTGACATTGTCTTTCCTTATTGTCATAATAACAAATTTAGCCCGCCAATATTTACAAAGTCTATCAGTTTGACCCTAATTCTAAAAAATTAACATATTTAGCCCTTAATTTTACATTCTATCAATTTAGTCTATATTCTATTTTTTTTTAAAAAAATAGATAAAAAATTCAAAAAATACTTTAAAAATAGAAATTACTAAAATATTTTTTTATTATAAAAATACTTAAAATTTTACAAAAGTCTAAAAATATTTTTTTAATAATCTTCTTTTGATTTTTTTTATTAAGTATCGGGAAATAAGTAATTTTCATCATCGTCTTCTTTTGCATATTTATTCTGACAAAAATTTCATTATCATCTTTTATTTCTTCTAAGGGTGAGTTTGGATGGACGGTAAGTTACTTGCGGTTAGTGTAAAAAAAGTGGTAACAATGAGATTAAATACTATAGCGATACTATAACATGAAACAAAAAATAAACTAAATACACCGTACCCAATTGCCCACTCAAACCCACCTTAAGAAAATCTCAAATCACTTTGGCTAACCCCATTCAACACCATAATCTAAACCTAAAACTATCAACACCATTTTCACCAATCGCCATCCTCAATCCATCTTCATCTTCACCCATCAAAATCACCAATTATAAATCCAAATTTGGGCAAATACACTATGCAAAAGCAAAACAATCCAATTATAATCAAGGGTTAGTACTTATTCAAAAGTACGTAATTAACACTTAAATTTTTTTTTCACTTAATTGGTACTTAAATTTACTTATCATACATTTTGATATTTTTACACTAATACTGTTAGTTAATGTTGACGTGACATTGACAACCAATCACATAAAGACATACAACAAATATAAATAAAAAATTTAAAAAATCTTTAAAAACATATAAATTAATAAAAAATATTTTTTTCATATCAAGAATGGATCGAGACAAATAATTGTTCAAGTTCATTCAAATACAAACAACTAATTGTCTAGATTAATTCTAGATGTGGTTTTAGTAATTTTATAATTTTTAATTCTTATAATATATCATGTTATTTATATTATTATTCTGAAATTAAAAATATATAATTTAATAAAAAAGTATAAAAAATTTCACATCAAGAATGAACCTGAACAATTATTTATCTAGATTCAAATAAATTCAGACAACCATTTATCCAGATTCATTCTAAATACGATTCTTTTTGCAATTTTATATTTTTATATAATTTTTTATAAATTTACATATTTTTCATTTTTTTTATAAATTTATAAAATATAATAACATAAAAACTGATATTTTATTAAAAAAAATTTAAAACATATAAAATTACTAAAGCTCTCTTGTATTTTCACTTCCTTTGATGATTGTATATTGATTTCTTGTTTGGATGTTGATCTTTTAGTTTTTGCAATGTTCTTAAAACGTATTTATATGAAAGAATAAGTTTTTAGCAGTTTGAAAAGGTTGGAAATAAAAAATAGTTGTTGGAAAGTGAAAATCGTGTTAAATTTCAGCCTTAAACAATGAGGTATTGATGCCTAAGGTATCGTATCCATATGTTAAGAATAGATATTCATACAATATGGCTATTTACTTCTAAGGTATCAATATGTTAGGTAAAATATCGATACGAAAAGAATTTAAAGTATTTTGAATTGACTAAATCATTTTATTCAAGAGTTATTTAGTGTTTTAAAATTTTGGGAATGTTTAATGAGATTCTCAATAAAGTTTCTACAAAACTACTTGGAAATAACATTTCAAATATATCAAATCATTTTATTAAAGAATTTTTTTTAGTATTTGAATAATTTAAGAATGTTTAATGATATTTTCAATAATATTTTCACTAAATAACTTAACAATAAATATGTAAAATTTATTTTAAATGTTCATACCTAAAAAAATTTGATAAATCAAAGAAAAAAGTGGAAGAGATAAATGTTAGTGTTTGAGGTGAGAGAAAGTTCAAATAATTTTAAAAAATCAATTACAACAATTCTTATGAATTTAACTTAAGAAAATGTATGCATTTTAACTTAAAAAAGAAAATGATGAAAATTTTAGATTTTTTATTAATATATTTTAAAATTTTTATTGAAAAATGAAGCTTTTAGTAATATTCTATTTTAAAAAGGTTTTAAATTTTTATCTTTTTTCGAATTTTTAAACCAAGACTAAATTGATAAAATGTGTATAGTAGTTGTAGGTTAAATTTGTTATTTTGTAGAATTAGAATAAAATTGATATAATTTATAAATATCAGAGAGCTAAATTTATTATTATACTAATAAAAAAAGACCACATCAAAATTTTGCTAATGATTTAACAAAGGGGGTGATGAAATATCGAATGTCGATAACATTAGTGATTAAATAAAAAAAATTTGGAGTTGAGTAAAAAGGCACTAATAATTGGAGGCTACGGGTTTTGTTTGCCCATATATTTATAAGTACATAATTGAGATATATTTACATGTATACATATAATATGTATGAAAAATATTTAAAAATATTGAAAAACCCGAAAAAAATTACCAAAACATATTAATATTGGTATATATCAATACCATAATAAAAATGAGTTGTCTATCTATACGGTATTGACAACCTTAATTAAAATTTGAAACTTAAAAGATCAAATAATATTGTGATTATTAAATTATTGTGTTTTATAAAATTAATATTATTTAAAAAAATAAGTTAAATTGTATATAAATTATTATTCAATTTCTATTTAGAAAGAATGTTAAAAGGGAAGAGTAATAGCAAACAACCTATTATAATACTTATAATTAAAGATGAAAATGATAGGGATAAGTTTGTGAGATAAATTTCACTTTATTTATTTATTTTGAAATTAGGTTATGGATTGCATGAAGCTGTCAATCATGCAAGTAACGTAAAATAAAATAAAAATAAAAATAAAGGGTTTAGGCCTGCCAAATAATTAAGACGGGGAGGGAGATGAGGACCCTTCACCCAATGTGGATGGCATCCTCGTAGCCAACACCATGTACCTTTACCAAATTCGAATATTTTTTTTTGAAATACACTACTTAAAATTTAATTATATATATAGATGATTAGGATTTTTTAATAAAAGTATATAAATCAATAGATTCTAAATTAGTTTATGAATTTATTCACTTGTGATGTTTATATTGGACATACCTTAAACTTGAGTGGATGATAGACTATGTATGCGCGATTCGTATACTTTGATGTAAGTAAAAACTTGGGTTCAAATAGATAATGAACTAAAAGCTGGTGCATTGGGTATGCGACTTTTGTAGTATACAATATTATTCACAATAGTGGAATTCATACTGCAATAAATAGGTGACTGGTATCCTCTCATTGGCATTATGTAATAGTCTGTTTTTCAGTGGTTTCGAGACCACAAATTAGACGAGTGAGTTTGTAAATATTATTATTTAATATTTACGAGTCAAATATAGCATTATATTGAATTTTGATTTGATAATTTTTGGTAAGTGAATGAAAATTTAAGTACAAGTGGTTTTTAAAAAATGAGGTTTCGGGACCTCATTTTTTTAAACTTAGCCCATAAATATTTTTATTAGATATTTACAGAGTTACTATATAGGTATATTGAAGTTCAATCTGGAATTTTTAGTGGTTCGATAGTTAATTAAAGAAAAAAGACTAAATTGTAAAAGTTACAAAAGTTAATCACTATTACCTTATTTTATATGTTAATTCGATAGTTAATTTGATAGTGGGATTGTTTTTAAGTATTTTATATGTTAAAAATATATTTAATTAAAATTAAAACATGTTTTATAATAAAACAAAAAGTGAAAACCATTTTATTATTTTATCATCTTCCCCATTTCTCCTTCCACCGAAATTGAAATGGAAAAAAACACCATAGCTAAAGCTTGGTTAGGCCATTGATGTTTTCTTGCATGGTAAGTCATTTTTCACTCATTTCTTATAATTTTTATGTTTTTGAGATCATTGCAACTAGGTCCAGCTAATTCGTATCTTCGTTTTCAAAACTGTTAAAGTTTAATAAAATTACCATTGATGATTTTTGGATGTTCTTGATATTAGGACTATTTTGTTAAGTATTTTTGGTTAGTTTTAAGTTTAAGGACTAAATTGATAAAACAATAAATTTAGCATGAAATTATTGTGAAATTTCAACAATTATGGGCTGTATATGTATAATTAAAATTTTGGCTAGTTTGGTTTTGGTTTTAATTGTGATAATTGTAAAAGTTTCGGGTTCAGGACTAAATTGGACAAAAGGTAAAGTTTAGGGTAAAAGTGTAAAATATTGATATAGGATTATATATGTGAATTTAAGTGTTTTAAAGTATTTTAATTGGTTAATTGAATGAAAATAGTATACTTAGATCAAGAAACGAATTAGTTGGTTGATAATTGTGAGAAAGAAAAAGTCATTAAGTAGTCGTCGTTGAAGTGTTCGTAGAAAATAGTATATTTAGATCAAGAAACTAATTAGTTGGTTGATAATTGTGAGAAAGAAAAAGTCATAAGTAGTCGTCGTTGAAGTGTTTGTAGAAAATAGTATATTTAGATCAAGAAACGAATTAGTTAGTTGATAATTGTGAGAAAGAAAAAGTCATTAAGTAGTCGTCGTTGAAGTGTTTGTAGAAAATAGTATATTTAGATCAAGAAACGAATTAGTTGGTTGATAATTGTGAGAAAGAAAAAGTCATTAAGTAGTTGTCGTTGAAGTGTTCGTAGTTATTGTGTTTAGGTAAGTTCATATGGTATTATTTCGTGTATTTTAGTGATGGTCACTAAACTAACTATAATTATGACAAAGGCAAGCGCACCTATCGAACAATAGTATAACTATGGTGAGTAGGGAATACTGTATCCACGAGGACTAAAAGTACTAGTAATTACTATTTTTTATTATTTAGCCGATAAATTGGGATGATTATTTTAATCTAAATTTACTAATCTAAATTTACTAAGAACTCGACAGAGAATGAATTAGGAAAATATTTCAAGATAACCAAAGAGAAAGACAATACCCAGGAAAGAATTCACCTAGACTTCACTTATTATTCCTAAGCTGGATTAAATAATTTATTCACTTGTGTCTTGATCCGTAGAAATCCCTAAATTATGTTAATATCTCTTTCGAGAGTAAGAATAACTGACTCTAGGTTGATTAATCGAAATCTTTTTCTAATTAAAACCCCTATTGTCGCATTAACTCGATCTATGGATCCACTTATTAGATTTGACTCTAATCCGGTAGATTTAAATCGTCCTATTTCTAGGATTGCATGCAACTCCACTCAATTATGCTAGATCTAATCTTAAACAGGGACTTTTGCTCCACTAAAATAAGAACTTTAAACATGAATTAATATCCCTAAAATATTAAAGCACAAAACAAGCATACATAATTGAGAACAAGAATCAAGTATTTATCATGTAATTCATAAATCAAATAATAAGATTCATCATAGGTTTCATCTTCCCTAGGTATCTAGGGAATTTAGTTCATAACATGAAAAGAAAACATCTAGAAGTAAAAAAAAACTACAAGACATAAAGAAATTCAAATAAGCTTCGAAAGAAGTTAAAAAGATATCTTCAATCTTGAAGGAGATTTGCTTCTGAGTTGGCTCCGATGGTGTTCTTTGAGTAATTTCTTCAATATTCTCTACGTGCTCCCTTAAGTCCTCTTCTAATTCTTATTTATAGACTTTGGAATGCTCAGAAAGCCTAAAAATTGGGTTTTTCCAAGTGTTTGGGAAATATGGTGTAAAATCGACATGAGCTGGCACATGGGCGAGTGGCCAGCCTGTGTGGAAATGCTCAGGCAGTGTGGATGCTAAAAACAGCTCTTTTTGCTCGATTTTGGCTTGTTTTTCTCTCCCTTATGCTCACCTAAGTATAGAAACATGAATTTAAAGGATTAGGAGCATCAAATTCACTAATTTACATAATAAATCATCCAAAAATGCATCAAGAATGAGATTAAAAACATGTTACTTTTATGGCTTATCATTTAGTAATGTTATTATTAAAAATTTTGTAATTTGACGACATTGGTTATATCTGAAATATTACGATTGAATTGGTGAGAAAATGGATTGAAATGTAAACTGTTATACGATTACATATATCGAGCCCAGATGAACATAGGATAGAATACAATTGGCATGCTAATAGGTTATATTGCGTGCTGAACGGGATTGACTTGTGATGAGATGATGATTCCTGACTTATTATTATCCATTGAATCTACCGGAGTCCAGCATTTGTTGCGGACTATCATGTTATATTTACTATGATTCTGACGTGTTACCGGGGTGGATGTTAGCCTATGAGCTTGGCACTTGGTGCCCAGGTATGTTTTCGGTTGGTATGGCTCGTTTGAGCTTTTTGGCATGTCTTGGATGGATAGCCGCATATACGCATCTTTTTATATCGTTCATCGAGCAGATTTTCAATGGTTAAATGACTTGTTAATGAATTATATAAATTTTTACATGATTTCTGATATTATATTGTGACTTGATATTGAATGATCTTGTATGATTGGTTAGATTATGCAACTCGTGTATACAAAACTCACTTGTTGAATGATTGTGCTTGACAGAATTAATGTTTATTAACATTGTGTTAAATGTATAGAATGAAACAGGTATATAAAACAATTATATAGAATGAGAGATTGATATGAATTATTTAAACGAAATGTAATTTACAAAATGATTTTGTGTTAAATGTGTAATATGAAATGGTTATATGAGACGATTATACGAAATGGTTATATAAAATGAATATATGAAATGATTACATGAATTGGTTATATAGAAATAGATATACTAAATGATTATATGAATTGGTTATATGGAAATAAATATAAAGTGCTTATACGAAATGGTTATATAAAATGAATACTTGAAATGTAAATGTGAAATGTTAAATTAATAGATGTTGAATGAAATGTATACCTAATGTGTTTACTTGTATATGTTTTATAACATGATAAGGTTGTAAGTTTCATATATGTGAACTCACTAACCTTGTGAGACTTGTGATATGTATAGGTTAATAACAAACTCATGACCTTGTTTATGAATTTAATTGCAAATTATTTAAGTTGCAACCTTTATGGTAAGTTAAAGCTTAAGTTTAATACGAACTTACTAAGCAAAGATTTTCTTACATCCCTTGTGTTTGATTTCTAATAGATCATCGAAAGTTTATGTCGATTGGAAGTTCAAGTCGAAGCTCATACCATACATTCAACGACTCAGTATAAATTGTGATTATTTTGATCTAGGTTATAAGTGGCATGTACTGGGAATTTAAGTTCACTTGTTATTAGACAGGTTGGTTCATGCTTTATTATGTGATGTTGTGGTTGTGTTTATTTGGCTCTTTTGGTATTTTGGCCATATGTATATAAGTGGTATGATTCATGCCTTTGAAAGTTTGGTTTTGATTGTGATTTAAAGTTATGAAATGTTTGATAGATACATATTTTGTGATTTGGGAAATGATGTATGTGAATTGGATTTTAAATGTTTGAATTGTGGTACCAATGAGGGTATATTGGTTAGGCATTTAGGTTGAATGTAAATTGACATAATTTTGGCATGTTTTGATGTGTTTTGAATAGGTATAATTGGATGGAAATAGTATGGGTTGGAACCTAAGATATGGATGTTGAAATAACTTGGTTTTGAAGTCATTTTAGGTACACACGGCCTAGGACACGGTCTGTGTAACAACCCGTTTTTCAGTGGTGTTAAAAACGGTGGTTTTAGGACCACAAATTCGTCGAGTGAGTTTGTATAATTAGTATTTAAATTATACGAGTCAAAAATAGTTTTTATATTGAATTCTGATTTGAGGAATTTTAACTAACTGAATTAAAGTTAGTATAAATGGTTCGGTTTAAAAGTCAAGTGGTAATTGAAAACGAGGTATTAGGCCTCGTTTCCGTAATTTAAGGCCGTAAATATTTTTATTAAATATTTACAGATTCGTATTATATGTGAATTAAAGTATGGTTTGGTAATTTTGATGATTTATTGCTCAATTACCGTAAAAGGATTAAATTGTAAAAGAGGTAAAAATGAATTGCTTTTAATTTAAAAATAGTAAAGGGACCAAAATGGTAATTAAACCATGGTAAAAATTCCAAGTGGTGGTGACATGATTAAATCCACTAACTTTTGGGCTATTTGCTCATTTAGTCCTAATTAGTTTAGGATTAAGTTGAAATTAAGCTTGTTTAGTTAAAATTTAAAATAATTGAAGGACCAATTGTGCAATTAAACCCTCCTTAAATGGCCAAACGGTAGAAATGTTTTGGAATTTTCTAGTTTTGTAGTAATTAGATCCTTATTAATTAGTAATTAAAGAAAAATGACTAAATCATAAAAATTATAAAAGTCAATCACTATTAGTTTAAAAGGTTTAATAGGGGACTAAAAATGGTATTTAACCCATAATTAAATATGATGAACTGTGGAATTTGTTTTTAGTGTAAAAATATGTTAATTTTATATTTTAAAGAATAAAAAAAATTAAGTTAAAATGAGAAAAAGAAAAAAAAACAGAAATGATTACTTATGTTCTTCTTCCCCAAACAGAAACCACTATTTTTAAGACATGGGAGGTTCGGCCAAGTTTAGGCCTATCGATTTGGTGAGTAAATTCCGTCTGTTTAGTAATTTTTATATTTTTGAGCTCGTATTAGCTTAATCTAGTAACTCAAGGACTACTTTGTAATATTATCAAATGTTTTGGATTATATCATTGATGATTTTAGTATATTCTTGAAGTTTTATGATAGATTATTAAGCTTGGTTGTTAAATAGGACTATTTTGTAAAGTAGTTTTTGTTAATTTTAATGTAAAGGACTAAAATGTGAAAGTGATAAAATTGCAAGGACTTGGTGTGAAATAATAGCAAGTAGGGACTGTAGGGAGGTATTGAATAATTCGGCTGAAATTAGTTGTGTTTAAAAATGGTTAATTGCAAGTTTTGAACTTAAGGATTAAATTGCATAAAAGTAAAATATTGGGGGTAATTTCGTAAAAATTTCAAAAAGAACTTAATTGCATAAATGAGTTGATTTTTCTATTGGAATTAGTGAATCGAATGAAATTATTATTTTAGATCAAGAACGAGTGGAAAACCGAGAAAAAGAGAAAATTATTGAATAGTCCCTGTACCTTTGTCATTGCTGTAATTTAGTCAAGTAAGTCCGTACGTTATTTAGACTTCTAATGATTCTTATATTCTATGATAATATAACTTTTAAAATGTTATATTGTATAATAATATGACCTTGAAAATGAAAATGGAATATTGATTATACTGAATGCTTGCTTAAACGAGCAGTATCCACTGATTATACTGAATGCTTGCTCAAACGAGCATTATCCACTGGTTATACTGAATGCTTGCTCAAATGAGCATTATCCATTGGTTATACTGAATGCTTGCTCAAAGGAGTAATATTCACTGATTATACTAAATGCTTTGCTCAAACGAGCATTATCCACTGGTTATACTGAATAAGATTTTCAGTACCGATGATTGGACACGAGAACTGAAATAATGTTCCGAATATTATTCATCTGATGGAAGTTGTGATTGTCGGGAATTTCATTGTCTAAATACAAAGTTTGATTTATCATGTTTAAGTGGGTAAAATTTTATTGATTATTCACATGAACTTACTAAGCTTTATGTAAGCTTACCAGTATTTGGTTCATTTTTGTAGATTACGTTTTTGTGGACTCGGAAACATGAGAAATCACATTATTCGGGAATCTTTGGTAGACTTTGATTTTGGTTTGATATATATGACATGTAATAGGACCCTTTTGAATATGTTGTATTGTGATCAGTGGTGGGAAAGTCTTAAAATTTATATAATGAATGATCGAGCCTAGAAACTAACTATCACCACGATTGAGGCAAGCGCACCTATCGAACAGTAGTATAGTTTAGTTGCAAGATCGGAATGTCGAACCCAAGGGAACCAAAAGTACTAATACTAACTTTCTTTTTATTATTTAGCCTAAGAATTAAGGGAATTGTTGTTTAAACTAAAATTGACTAACTACTAAGCTAAGGATGCTAAGACACAGAGAATGAGTTGGGGAAAATACTTTTGGGAAAAACCAATTGATTAGGACAATACCTGATGAAGAATCCACCTAGACTTCACTTGTTATCTAACTTTAAACCAGACGATTTATTCACTTGACTTGATCCGTAGGATTCCCTAATTCATATTAATACCTCTTTAGAGGCTACTAACGTCTAACCCTAGGTTGATTAATTGAAATCTCTTTCTAATTAAAACCCCTAGAATTGCATTAACTCGATCTATGGACTCCCATATTAGGTTTGACCCTAATTCGACAGATTTTTGTCATCCTATTTCTAGGGTTGCGATCAACTCCGCTTATCTATGCTAGATCTAATCTTAAACAGGGACTTTTGCTCCACTGCCTAAGCACGTCAATACTTGAATCAATATCTTGAAATATCAAAGCAAGAATTAAGAACACATAATTAAGAACAAATCAAGTATTTATCATATAGTTTAGAAAATAATAACAAGATCCGTCTTAGGTTTCATCCCTATCAGGTATTTGAGGGTTTAGTTCATAATCATAAAAGAATACATCTTAGAAGAAAATATAAAACAAAACATAAGAAAAACCCTAAAACCCCCTGAAGGATATTGAATGGAAGATTTTTCGTTTTGAGTATGATTCCGGCTTCTTGAGATGGATCAACTGGCTTTCTTCGAGTAAATCCCACAATTCGGCTTCTCTGGCTTGACTCCTCGGCCTACTTGAACCTCCATTTGAAGGTTGGCCTCTAGGGTGTTTATTTAGGCTTTTGGAATGTCTTTCTTTGCCTCTAAGTACCCTATTCCGAATAGAATTAAAACATGTCACGTCAAGGACACGCCCAGCAGCACACCCGTATGAATCGAATTCGTGCCGTGGTCGGGTTCAGCATGAGGAGGCACGGCCGCGCAGGGCTTGGGCCCAGGCCGTGTGAATTTCGTGCTCTGGCCCATTTTCTCTGTTTTTGGCCCGTTTCTCATTCTTTTCATCCTCTGAGGCTCTCCTAAGTATAAAACATGAAATAAAGGATTAGGAGCAACAACTTCCACAATTCAAGGAATAAATCATCCAAAAGTATGCTAAATGTGAGATTAAAATATGTACATAATATGGTTTATCAAATACCCCCACACTTAAGCATTTGCTTGTCCTCAAGAAAAATTCTCAACTCACAATTAAAACGAACTTCCTCAATTCATAATATTCATCAATAGTGTTTCATCATAATTCATAGATAATTTATACATTGATAATTTAAGTAGAAGGGTCATAAAAATTCAAACAAACAAAGGGTCATAAAAATTCAAACAAACAAAGTCATAGTTTTTGTAGCATGAAAATATAGGCGTTTCCCCTTACCTAAATAATCACCTTTGATTCAAAATCGACAAGGGTTGACATCCTCACTAAGGTTCACTCAAATCACTCAAAAGTGTTTAAGGTTCAAAATTAAGCACTCAAAAGTCGAACATGAAAAGTTAATCCCATAAGCTTGCATGAAAATTAAATCTCCACCACTGTAAAATTGATAATTTACCTAACTAGAAAAATGAACATCAATTGAAAACTTGAAACTAATAATACGAGCTTCTTCTTTAAGATGTGGAATTTAAATGTATAAGCTCACTTAATTATAGAACTAATAATGAATATATTTTGAATTTTTTTTAAGAACAAATCAAGTATTTACAATAATAAGAAAGAACTCTAACAACTGAAATATAGAACATAGTTAGGCAGTTGCTCAAAATCAAATCTCGACAAAAAGGGAGTCAAGAAAAATGGTAATAACAAATACAAGATGGGTTTTGGGGTAATATTAGTGGGTGAGTCAATAAAAGGGGTGTTAGGATCAAAGGGGTTCAATAAGGGTTAATTGTGAGGGTAGGCTTTTTAGAGGAGTGAGTGGGTTAAATCCTAAGTGCCTTTGTCATCTCTGTATATCAAATCAATAATGTGGTCTTGACATGTATAATCGAAGCAAGTTCTAGAATAACAAATCAATGTTGACACACTCATAATCAATAAAGTGAGCAAGAAAAGAATGTATGCTCTAAAAGGCTCAAAATCACACAAAAATTATGGGTTTTTGATATCAACTTTGTAAATTTCAAACTTCAAGGTAATAATTAAATTCAGGTAGGCAACCTAACAAAATTTTAATTTTTGAAAATAGACTCATCATGCTTGATTCTCTAGTCCTCTAAAGTTTAAATCATCACTGCACAATTATTAATGACTTAATCCAAAACATATCAATAAAAATCACGAGTCAAAGGAGATTTCATTCTAATAGTAATATGAGGAAATTACTTATGGATAAGACATAATTCAGGAATTTGAGAATAATGCAAAAAGTTAGGAACTTTTCAAAATAAAATTCTCCCCCCACACTTAAGATGTACATTGCCCTCAATGTACAAAGACATATAAGAAATCATAAGAGATGGGGAGAAGTGAAACTTCCTGAATTTTGGATGGATTCCTTGAGTTGGCAGTGGTCGTGGTGTGGTGGCCGCCGACAATTTCTGCGCTAGATGAAGAAATTGGGAATCTCGTGAAGAATTAGCCAGGAAATAATAAGAATAATTCAAAACATACTAATTATATATATAAAGACAAGAAAGATAAAGAGAAATAAAATAAAAAAGTAAAATACAATTAAAAGACAAGATTAATGGACTGAAAAGTCCTTATCGTTAGATGGTTTGCGAAGTGGGTGTGATTTCTAAGGCCGTGGTGTGGTGATTCCCAAGCAGGCTTTAGAACCTAAATCAAAGAAAACAAAATAAAATAGACTAAATTAAGTATAAGAGAAATAAAGAAAAGGAAAATAAAGGAGAAGGGGAAATAAAAATAAAAATTAAATGAAATCAAAGGTCCTTGTCCTGTCAAGTTAATGAAGCGGCCGTGTAACACCCCTACCCCGTATCCGTCACTGGATTAGGGTTACGAGGCATTACTATAACAATTACCAAGTCAATGCATTCCATCCAAACTAACACTTGATAATTTCATATCATTTCATGCTATCATAAATGAATATATATGAATTCTATCAAGTCTTAATAGAACAACTTGCATTATACGAATCACATGGTCATTTAAAGACAATGACTGAATAGGTATATAACATTTAAACATTTATTTCATTTCTATTATCAATCATACATTCAAGCATACACTATTATTAAACGTATAATACATTTGTTTCTTTAATAATAGACATGAATGCTCACTGTAGCAATATCACATATGAAAAAACACCATTTACTCACTTACAACACAAACACCAAATAAAACCTAATAGTCACTTACATATTCAATCAAACAAAATTTCAAAGCATTCCATACATATATATACATCAAACGGCTGCACATATAAACTATGAAACATTATACATAACATTAAACCGAATATACATTATCAAAACATTATCTTAGCCCAAAATGTCATAAACCACAAAACTAAACTATACCTATCAAATATATATATTCAATTTCATACATTCAAATTAACTAACTTATTTCATATACAGACGTTTAATATAACTTAATAAGATCATTTCAACTTATGCATATTTTATCATTCTACCGAATCACATTATCAAACTATCTAAATACCTATTCGGCTTATACTTATCATCTCAACCCGATTAATCATGTTCATAGTATAAATATTAAATTAAAAATAGTACACAACCATCATTTATATTTCATCTCATAACCTATTATGAATTCCACAACCACCTATATCAACTCACTTAATATAATAACCTTAAGCCACAAACAACTACTTCATGCCAAAACTCTATTATAAGACAAACATTTCACATTTACCATTCGCATATGTCATTTAACATTTTACCAAAATGAATTTCAATCACCATCAAACATAATTAAACACAGACCATAACAAAACATGACAAACACATCTCATTTGTATGCCATGACCGATTATACTTAAATTTAAACATCATATTTAGCCATTTTCGCATGGCTATATACATATACAAGGAAAACAATTATTAATTCAAAACATAGTCTAGCCTATACATGCCTTTAGTTCCAAAATCCAAACTCAAAAGTACCAAAATAGATTGATAGTGTGGATGACTTCGTTGACGATCCTCTGAGCTCGTAGATTGATCAAAATCTATAAAACAGAATGATGAACACATAGAGTAAGCTAATTTAGCTTAGTAAGTCTTAAGCAAATATAATATACCAATTGAACATTCAACATTTTAAAAAAATCAAATAATGACATTCAATAAAATAGCTTAACTCGAAAGTCCTTCAAAACCGAATACCTTTGCCTCACTTAACATAACTTTTATCACTTCCTTACCATTAGCATACAATTTACCAACTCAGCATCAAATTCAAAGTATAAACCATCATCTCTTTATAATCTATTCATAAGACACATACATGTAACTCAATAAGTTCACATAAATATTTGAACAAGTAAAGGCCATGTACATACGAATTTCACCTCCGTAATTACATAAACATATGTCCGTTTATTCTCACATTTTGCATTTACACATACGGCCGAATTTCAAAGACACAACCAAAATCAAATTCCAATATGTTATACTCATCATTTGTAAAGCCGAATGCACACATTAAAATCTTACAAATATACCTCAACTATATCACATATTACTAGCATCAATAGTAATATATCAACTTACCTTATTCCTTGCAACTATGAGGCTTATATGTACCTGAACATTTAGCTTATTTGCTGTAATTAAATTCCACATTGATAATAATCCATGAACCCTCTTATTTGTAAAAATCATCGGCATTAAGCCTGCTAGGTAACAAGGCCTGAAACACACACCGGCACTAAGCCTGCTAGACCCGAGGTCTGAAATTTAATCACCGGCATTTAGCCTGCTAGGCAATAAGCCCGATACATTTCACTTACACAAGGCCTGCTAGGCTCGAAGCCCGAATATCGATATATTTAAACCATCTCATATACATTACTTATTACCAATATCACATATATCATACATAATTCATATCACTGTAACATATCAAACTCAATTATATATAACTACATTTCATTATTAAATCACTTTCCACATTCGGCCTTGGCCAAATCCACATTTATAAATTTCATAATTCAGCATGTAATCAAGGTTATAACCGATATTAACGGTATTAAATTGCTTAAAGACTTACCTCGACTATCGACGGACGACGAAGACCGGCTATTCGTTAACTTTCGCTTTTCCCCGATCCAAGTCCGTTTTTCTTTGTTCTTGATCTAAACATATTCAATTTAAGCTCATTCAAACACATTTCATTTCAATTTAATCCAAAAACACCTAAATGGGGAAATTACCATTTTACCCCTAACATTTTGCACATTTACAACTTAGTCCTATTTGCACAAAACACAAAATACACAAAATTTGAATGAATACTTAAGGGCCGAATATCCATAGGAATCATACAAGTCCATCCATTTCATTTACTTCACATTTTAGCCCCTCTAAAATTTATTTTTTGCAATTTAGTCCAAATTACTCAAAATCATCAAAAATCCAAAGACAAAACCTATTAATCTAACACATATATTTCATAATTCATCCTTAATCAACAAAAACAACAAACTACCATCAATGTCTCATCACAAAATATTCATTAAACTCAAAAATTAAAGCATGGGTCTTGTAGATATCTAAGCAACGATCTCAAGAACGTGGAAATTATCAAAAACCGAAAACTAACCATACCTTAATCAAGCTTCAAGTTGCCGAAATATTGAAGAAATCCTAAGCTCTTCTCCCTTTAAACATTCGACCATTAGAAAAAAAATGACAATGGCCTTTTTGTTTTGTTTAATTATTAACTTATATTATGTTATTACTAAATTACAATTTTAACCTTTTCTAATTAATAATATAAAACATAAACATTGGTTTACTTGTCTTTCTACCGTCTACTAAATTTAAAATGGGCTTTTTTCCCCTTAAGGACTTCATATTAAAAAGACACTATCAATTAAGCACTTTTCACTATAGTTTGTAACATTTACATTTTACGCGATTAAGTCCTTTTGTCTAATTAAGCACACAAACAATCAAATTTTTATACGAAATTTTCACACATGCTAATTCACATATAATTAACACAGAAAATAATATTTAAAAAATTTTTAGACTCGGATTCGTGGTCCCGAAACCACCGTTCCGATTAGGGTCAAATTCGGACTGTTACAAGCCGGCATGAACTTATGTAGATCGGTCTCGCTGAAAGAGACTGTGCTAGGATCCATCCATTTCTTCGACATGGCTATGATGTAGATCAAGAGTTAGGAGAATGAAGAAAGGTGAAAATGAAAAAGGGAGGGGAGGGGAGTGTAAAGGGTATGGAAGAAGGGGAATGGGGAGTAGGTGAAAAAGGGAGAGGGGTGTTTTAAATAGAAATATCAGATCTGGTACATCCCCACGCCCGTGTACCAAGGGCGTGTTGAGTCACATGGCCGTATCGTACGACCTGTTGTGCTTCATTCGTTTCTCCGCCTGTGTGCAGGTCGCCGCGCCCGTGTTGATAAAACAGTGTCGACCACGACTATATCGCACGGCCGTGGTGTTTGGTCGGAGCCCGTGGCTTGAAGATATTTTTCGTCCTGTTTCGTACTATCTCTGCTACATCGGTACAGAAATCTGTGGTGTCCACACGGCCATGGCCACGGTCGTGTGTAAGACCGTGTGGTATGGAAATCTGCACTTTGGTTAGTTTATAGTTAGGTGCTAAAAAGGAAAAATAAAAGTAAAAATAAAAATGTAAAAATTAATGGGGTTAGTGCTCGGGTTGCCTCCTGAGAAGCACTCGTTTAAAGTCTTAAGCTAGACTTACCTCTCATTCGCATAATCAAGGTGGTTTGAGGAGTTGAAAATCTTTTCTCATGCTGTCAGTTCTATTATCAGTATATAGTTCGAGTCGAGTAGCATTTACTTTAAAAGTGCCGAATATAGGATTACTTACCTCGACTGTTTCGTATAGGAAGACATAGAGTACCTTAAAAGGGATTTCTTCATTTGTGTTAAGGTTGGAAGGGAAGATTTGAGGGTTTGTCTTATCTAACAATACCTGATCTCCGATCTTAAATTCGTTTGTCCCACGGAATGGCGTTGGTTCTGCTTCGTGTATTCCTAATTTCTCCTTGAAATGTGTCTTCCACTCGTCTAGTTCATCGATCTGAAGCCGTCGTTTCTCGTGAGTTATTTCTTTGTTGTCATGAGGTATAGGATCTGGCTCAGTTGTGTGGTCCTGTTGTGCTTCCTGAAAAGAAGGTTTAATCGAATGGTCATTAATAAAATTAATTTTCTAACCTTGATTACTTGATGTCCTAGCCGAGTCAAGAGCCTGAAGACTGATTGATTCGTCACCTACACGAAGTATGAGTTCTCCTGTACCAACATCAATTTTAGTTCTAGCAGTTGCTAAAAAGGGTCTTCCTATAATTAAGGGAATACTATTGTCCCCATACATGTCTAAAACGACAAAGTCTACTGGAAATATAAATTTATCAATTTTTACGATAACATCTTCGATTATACCCATAGGAATTCTAATAGTCTTATCAGCTAATTGAATGCTCATCCTAGTTTGTTTGGGTTTCCCTAGACCTAGTTGTTTAAACATTTTATAAGGCATAACATTGATGCTTGCCCCTAAATCAGCTAAAGCATTATCAACAGATAAACTACCAATTAAGCATGGAATTGCAAAACTCTCTCAATCTTTTAATTTTCGTGGTAGTCTATTTTGTAACATTGTTGAGCATACTGCATTTAGTTTCACATGTGATTCCTCGTCTATCTTCCGTTTGTTTGTCAAATGCTCTTTTAAAAATTTCCTTGAATCTGGCATCTGCGAAAGAGCTTCAAGAAACGGTAAGTTAATATGTAATTTTTTTAGAAGTTTAAGAAATTTACCGAATTGTTCGTCTGTGTTGTCTTTCTTCATCCCATCGGGATATGGCACATGAGGTTGGTACTATTTAATTATCGGTTTTGGCTTATCATGACTTACTTCAACCTTACCTTCCTCTACCATTGATAAACAGTAATATGAACATATTTTAATCCCACATTTAGCATATTTTTGGATGATTTATTCCTTGAATTGTGTAATTTGGTTCTCTTAATCCTTTGTTTTCATGTTTTATACTCAGAAGAGCACCGGAGGATGAAAAAAACGAGAAACAGGCCCAAAACAGAGTAAATGGGCCATATCACGAAATTAACACGGCCTGGGCCCAAGACTACACGACTGTGCCTCCTTAATAGTCTCGAACACGGCCTGGCCATGATTCATACGGGCGTGTGCTGTGGGCGTGTCCCTGACGTGAAAAAGAAGAATTTTACTCGGATTAGGGTACTTAGAGGCAAAGAAAGCCATTCCAAAAGCCTATATAAACACCCTAGAGGCCAAACTTCAGGGGAAGTCCAGCTTGGCGTCCAACTAGGCCAAGTAGCCGAGCCAGAGAGGCCAGAATTGTGGGATTCAGTCAAAGAATAGCCAATTGATTCAACTTAAGAAGCCGGAGTTATATTCAAGACGGAGGATCTCTCCTTTAATTCTTTCAAGGGGTTTTAGGGTTTTCTTATGTTTTGTTTTATCTTTTCTTTTGAGATGTATTCTTTTATCATTATGAACTAAACCCTCAGATACTTGAGGGGGATGAAACCTAAAATGAATCTTGTTATCGTTTGTTGAACTATATGATAATTACTTGATTCGCTCTTAACTATGTGTTCTTAATTCTTGTTTTGGTATTTCCGAGATATTGATTCAAGTATTGATGTGCTTAGGTGGTGGAGCAAAAGCTTCTGCCTAAGAGTAGATCTAGCATAGTTAAGCGGAGTTGCTCGCGCACCTAGAAATAGGGTGACGAAAATCTGCCGGATTAGGGTCAAACCTAATATAGGAGTTCATAGATCGAGTTAATGCAATTCTAGGGGTTTTAATTAGAAAAAGATTTCAATTAATCAACCTAGGGTTAGATGTTAGTAGCCTCGAAAGAGGTATTAATATAAATTAGGGAATCCTATGGATCAAGTCAAGTGAATAAATCATCTGGTCCAGAGTTAGATAACAAGTGAAGTCTAGATGGATTCTTCATCGGGTATTGTCTTAATCAATTGGGTTTTCCCAAAGTTATTTTCCCCAATTCATTCTCTTTGTCTTTGCATCTTTAGCTTAGTTGTTAGTTAATTTTAGATTAGATAAAAATTCCTTTAATTCTTAGGCTAGATAATAAAAAGAAAGTTAGTATTAGTACTTTTGGTTCCTTTGGGTTCGACAATTCAGTCTTGCCACAGCTATACTACTGTTCGATAGGTGCACTTGCCTCAATCATTGTCGCAGTTAGTTCTAAGCTCGATCATTCTTTATATAAATTTTTAAGACTCTGATAGACACGATCAACCATCTTCTTTTGCCTCAATTTTGTTTCATTTAACCTTTTACTATCATGAGCGGTTATGGCTTGAAGTTGCTCCTTTGGGTTAGTTTCAGTGTTACTTGGCAAGCTGCTTTGTGGTCGTTCGGATATGATCTTAGCAAGTTGTCCTAATTGGTTCCCGATCCCTTGAATCGATGCTTGTTGATTTTTAAGTGTTCTTTCGGTGTTTTGGAAACGTGTTTCTGACACCGCTATGAATTTTGTCAGTATCTCCTCAAGGTGGGTAGGGCTGTTGTTAGAAGTTTGGAGTGGGTTGTTGTCTCTGATTTCCTTGACCACCCCATGAAAAATTGGGGTGGTTCCTCCAACCTGGATTATAAGTATTACTATAAGGGTTATTTTGAGGTCTAAAATTGTTACCCATATAGTGAGCTTGCTCGTTTTCAATGTTCGGGTTGTAAGGCAGATATTCTGTGTTACTCATCCCTCCTCCATTCATATCGCACTGTACAACTAGATGTACCTACGAAGAGCCACATAAACCATCAATCTTTTTATTTAACATCTCTACCTGGTTTGATAGCATGATTACTACATCGAGGTTGAAAACACTGGCGGCTTTCGTTGGCCTTGTCCTCGTGGCTTGCCACTGATAGTTATTCAGTGACATCTCTTCAATGAATTCATAGGCAGCCTCAGGTTTTTTGTTATTCTGGGTTCCGGCGGCGGATAAATCCATTAACTGCCTGGTTAAGGGGTTCACACCGTTGTAAAAGGTTTGGACCTATAGCCACAAGGGTAATCCATGGTGTGGGCACCTTCGCAATAGATCCTTGTATCTCTCCCATGCATCATAAAGTGTCTCTAAATCCATCTGCAAAAAAGAAGAGATATCATTCCTCAACTTAGCTGTTTTAGCCGATGAAAAATATTTCAACTAAAATTTTTCGGTCATTTGTTCCCATGTAGTGGTTGATCCTCGTGGAAGAGAATTCAACCACTGTTTAGCTTTATTCCTCAACGAAAAGGGAAACAACCGAAGACGAATGACATCATCAAAAACGCCATTTATTTTGAAAGTATGCAAAATTCTAGGAAATTCGCCAAGTGATTATTTGGATCTTCATCCTGCAAACCATCAATCTGAACAAATTGATGTATCATCTGAATTGTGTTAGGTTTCAGTTCAAAATTATTTGCAGCAATAGCAGGATTAACAATACTTGACTCAGTTCCTGTTAAATTAGGTTTAGCATATCATACATAGTTCGAGGAGCATGATTTTCGGCCACCTCTGGAGGTAGCGGATTATTCTCAGCCATCTCTTCGGTAGTATTAATTTCGTTTTCTTGCTCTTCTTGTATGTATTGTAGGCTACGCCTTATCTCTCTTCGGTTTCTGCGAACTTTGCTTTAAATTTCACTATCGTAAAGTAGCGGTCCTGACGGGTTTCTTCTAGTCATAAACTAGAATACCTGCCAAAAGTAAAGAAGAAAATTTAGAAAGGTAAAAATAAAATTTAATTGCGAAAAAAAAAATATGGCTAAATTAATAAAAATTGGGCATTCTTAATATTTCAGTTCCCCGGCAACGACGCCAAAAACTTGATCGGTGGTGGGAAAGTCTTAAAATTTATATAATGAATGATCGAGCCTAGAAACTAACTATCACCATGATTGAGGCAAGCACACCTATCGAACAGTAGTATAGTTTAGTGGCAAGACCGGAATGTCGAACCCAAGGGAACCAAAAGTACTAATACTAACTTTCTTTTTATTATTTAGCCTAAGAATTAAGGGAATTGTTGTTTAATCTAAAATTAACTAACTACTAAGCTAGGGATGCTAAGACACAGAGAATGAATTGGGGAAAATACTTTTGGGAAAAACCAATTGATTAGGACAATACCCGATGAAGAATCCACCTAGACTTCACTTGTTATCTAACTCTAAACCAGATGATTTATTCACTTGACTTGATCCGTAGGATTCCCTAATTTATATTAATACCTCTTTCGAGGCTACTAACGTCTAACCCTAGGTTGATTAATTGAAATCTCTTTCTAATTAAAACCCCTAGAATTGCATTAACTCGATCTATGGACTCCCATATTAGGTTTGACCTTAATCTGACAGATTTTCATCATTCTATTTCTAGGGTTGCGATCAACTCCGTTTATCTATGCTAGACCTACTCTTAAACAGGGACTTTTGCTCCACTGCCTAAGCACGTCAATACTTGAATCAATATCCTGAAATCTCAAAGCAAGAATTAAGAACACATAATTAAGAACAAATCAAGTATTTATCATATACTTCAGAAAATAATAGCAAGATTCGTCTTAGGTTTCATCCCCCTCAGGTATTTGAGGGGTTTAGTTCATAATCATAAAAGAATACATCTCAGAAGAAAATATAAAACAAAACATAAGAAGAAACCTAAAACCCCTTGAAGGATATTGAAGGGAAGATCTTCCGTCTTGAGTATGATTCCAGCTTCTTGAGATGGATCAACTAACTTTCTTCGAGTAAATCCCACAATTCAGCCTCTCTGGCTTGGCTCCTTGGCCTACCTGAACCCCCCTTTGAAGGCTGGCTTTTAAGGTGTTTATTTAGGCTTTTGGAATGTCTTTCTTTGCCTCTAAGTACCCTATTCCGAATAGAATTAAAACAGGTCACATCAGGGACACGCCCGTGTGGCACGACCGTGTGAATCGAATCCAGGCTGTGGTCGGGTCTGTTAAGGGGGCACGACCGTGTGGCTTGGGCCCAGGTCGTGTGAATTTTGTGTTATGGCCTATTTTCTCTGTTTTGGCCCGTTTCCCATTCTTTTCATCCTCCGAGGCTCTCTTAAGTATAAAACATGAAATTAAAGGATTAGGAGCACCAAATTCCACAATTCAAGGAATAAATCATCCAAAAGTATGCTAAATGTGAGATTAAAATAGGTACATAATATGGTTTATCATATTGGTACTTAGTTTTGTGAAAGCTTACATTTTATTTTGTGTTGTTATGTTTGATTAACTGTGGAAATATGCATGCTTTATCTTAGTTGAATTTTGGTATGAAATGAAAAGTTTCAACTTGTAAGGTAACACTCTGCAACCCTATTCTGGTAACGGAACAAGATGTGGGTGTTACAGTTTGTCACACAATCGTGTGCCACACATGGCCTCCTCACACGGTCGTGTGTCTTATTAATTTTTAGGTGCGGGATTTTTCACACGGGTTTAGTTTGTTACATGGCCTGGAGACACAGCCGTGTGACCTTATTTCGAACTGTACACGGTCTAATGACATAGTCATGTGGAATAGTCACACGGCCATGTTTGAAACCACACGAGTTGGTTTCTGCCATACTGCCGTGTGAACCCTGTTTTCAGTTTTCCCATATTTTTTATTTTGTTTCGAATTAGTCTCTTTTTTTTTCCAATTTGATTTTAAGGTCCTGTAGGCTCGATTTAAGTTTCATTTTCGCATATATGCTGTGATTAATAATTGGATACTGATTTATGATATTAAATTTTGATTTTTGAACTGTTTTAAGATATTATCGAACTTATTTATTATCATACTATTGATTTATGATGATTAAATTAAACTCTGAATTGTTTTGATTTATTATTGGACTTTTTAATTGTCGTAGCATCTCGTAACCTTAATTTGACGATGGAGATGGGTTAGGGGTGTTACACATTACAAGATAGATGAAAAGTAAACATGATTACAATTCGTTTGTCTTTATGATAAATGACTTAATTACTATTTGATAGTAACCGACTTTTCGTGAAGGAAGATGTAATGATTACCATGAGATGAAATAGGATCGTATTGGGAGAAAAAATTTATCCCAAAGAGATTAAAAATATCCTATGAGAGTAACACACGTATGATAATGTAACGCTTCTAACCCGAATCTGTCACCGGAATAGAGTTACGGAGCATTACTGGAGTTACAAATTTATTTATTAGACATTTTATTTCATCTAGCATTCATATTTGGAACCAATCAAAATCAAACATATTGTCCCTTAAACATACTTATTTTTCTCGACATGTCTTACTTGAATTTATTACTCGTCTAAACATATTTAATTTCCTTGTATCAACGTGTCAAAAATAATCACATATGTATCAAAGATAATCACATATTTACATGTCATGATAAATATTATTCTCTTGCCATTTCTTCCTAAACATAAATCAGTTAATTCATTATATCAATATTTCATGTACCATCAACTCGTATTTCCTTATATCACATAATTCCATGTAACACTCACCAAACTTTGTCAAATTATTGAACATCTTACAGAATTGGTCTCCACCGTTATGCACTGAATTTCATTGATAATCGCTAATGTCATAGCATAGCTATGGTCTTTTCACTAGAATGCCATAGTTCAGCTATGGTCTTACATCTTCACTATCATTATGCCACGGTGAAACCATGGATTTATCCGTTAATTCATCTTGTCACTGAACTGAAGTGCTCAATTTGATCATTTATTCAATTTTCATGCTTTACATTATTCATGATTTTATCATCAATACATATGAAATAATACATCATGAAGTTCATAAAATTAACAAATGGTCACTAAAATTTAGCCATATAAACTCATAAGTTCAATTTTTTTTGTATTATAACGATAATCATAATTTCATAATAAATATTCCAAATAAAACATTATATCATTTCTAATTCAACATTTATCAATTATAATTGGGCATGTGATCAATTTATACATAAGTCGTTCTTATATTTTTCCTCCTCCTCCTCTCCATTCACATCCTTAGTATAAATAACACACTTGTAAGTAACATTATTTATAATTTTTCACTATTTATTTATGTGAATATTCAAACTGTCCATCTGTATCATAGTCACTAAATTATTTTAATCTTGAGTTACAGAAATTCAAATTAAAATCCACTAATTTCCCCTGAAACTAGACTCACATATCTTCTTGCCATAAAATTTTTAGAATTTTTCGTTTATCCAATAAGTATAGTTTATTCTTTAAAGTCACCCTTGTTCTGCTGACAGTTCCGACCCTTTTTCACTAAAAATTAATTATCTCCTTGTACGGGATTCAGATGATGTTCCCATTTATTTCTCTTGAAAATAGACTCATTCAGAATTTTAAACATATAAATTTAAGCCCCTAATTATTTTTCTCCAATTTTTGATGATTTTCCAAAATCAGAACAGGGTAACCCGAAACCATTCTGACTTTGTCTCACAAAACCTATTATATCTCATGATTTACAATTTCATTGCTTATAATATTTCTTTTATAAGAAACTAGACTCAATAAGCTTTAATTTAATAATTTATTCATCCTCTAATTCAATTTCTACAATTTTTGGTGATTTTTCAAAGTTAGACTACTGCTACTGTCTAAAACTATCTTAGTGCAAAGTGTTGATTTCCATTTTGCCCCAAATTTCACTGTTCATACAATTCAGTCCTTGTACAATTAACCCCTCAATTAGGCTAATTTTTCTCAATTAATACTTTATTCTATCATTTGAAAATACTTCATAACCCTTGAAATCAGAACTTTAACATTGGACCTTAATTCCAAACTCTTTCACATTAGGTCCTAAAACCAATTTCCACCAATTTAACTTGATAAAATCATCATATATCAAAATTAAAGCTTCAATTCTATGTTTATTCATCATATGCTTCTAGCACTTATCCATAGAAACTTTAAAAATTAGCCATAGAATCAAAAACTAATAACATAGTAAGTTGGACCCAATTGTAAAAGTCTAAAAACATAGAAATTTCAAGGAGAAAGCAAGAATTAAACTTACATGAAGCTAGAGTATGAAAACCAGCTTGAACCCTCTTCCATGGCTGTTTTTCAGCTGATGAAAATGAAGAGAAATGAAGAGAATTCTAGACATTCCAATTTGGTCCCATTTTTATTTAGCTAATTTTGGCAATTTACCAATTTTGCCCTTATTTCACCCATTATTTTTCTCAGCTATTGCCGCCCAAAATATCTCCTTTGGGCTTATTTTCATTTTAGGTCCTTCCTCATTTGACAATTGAGCTATTTAATCCTTCTAGCAACTTTTGCACCTTTTTCAATTTAGGCTCGGTTTGATTGCTGGAAAATGTTTTCCAGAAATCATTTTCCGGATTTTCCGGCGTTTGGTTGATGGAAAATATTTTCCTCAAGGAAAACATTTTACAAACACGAGTAAAATGGCTTCATTATTCCTGTAAAATGTCTTACCGATTTTTTTCGGTAAGACATTTTCCAAAGCTTTCCCCTTCATCATCCAGGTACGTTCTCCTTCTTCCTTTCTTCATCCCTTCTCCTTCCTTCTTTCTTTCTCAGCCAACAAATTTCTTAAGTTCAGGTAAGTTTTACTCCCTCTTTCACATTTTAGAGCTTTACACTTTCTAATTGATTCAACCTATTTTTTTTTTCAATTCCTCTGATTCATTTCATTTGCTCCTTGATCGAATTTTAAGATTTATGGAAGGGATTGGGCATTCGAACATGATTTTAGGTTTATTTTCTCCAATACTAAACCAAGTCCTAATGTTTAACCTTTATGTTTTGATTATCAATTTCCTAATCTCTCTTTTCCTTTATGTTATTTATTAATTTGCTTCTTTGATTTTGTTTTTCTATTAATGGGATTCTATTTTTATGTGGAAATAGAAGAGATGGAAATGGAGAAAGAGCAAGGACTGGAATGGATCGAAGCTCAAAAGATCGAAATTAGTTTGGACCTTGCAGTTGCTGCCAAGAACCAGCTTGAATTCCTCGCTGCTGTCGATAGGAATCGTTGGCTCTACGATGGCCCTACGCTCCATAGAGCCATTTACAGGTGATCACTTTCACAGCTCAATTTCTTGATTGTTGCTAAATCTATCATTTTTACCATTTTCAAATTCTGGGTCTTTTTGGGGATTTCATTTTGTTTAAGTTTCTCCAAGTTTTGCATTTGATTTCTACCTTAAACCCTTTTAATTGATGTGCATTTTTAATCAAAATTTGGGTTGTTGGTTTTTTTTTAGATATGCTAATTTTTAGGTACAATACTTACTGGCTTCCCTTGCTAGCCAAATGTTATGAACAACCCATGTTATGAACAATCTTATAAGTATTCTTGAGAGAGGAGCTTCGTTTTGTGTTTTTTTATTGATTTTAGGTTAGATTCCAAATGTTTTTAACTGTAAAACAACATTAGAACAGAGAATCATATTTGAGAAAGAGCGATTTCTCAAAGCTTTAGGTGAGTTGTAGAGTGAGAGAGTGCTGAGATTTATGATGGTTCTTGATGATTTTTAATAGAGTTGAAATGTTTTTTAAGCTCCAAATCTTAGTTATAATGTTAGATTTTAGTTTCGGTAAATATAGATTCAGGATTAGATAGTGTCTCAGCCTAACAAACCACTAAGCAAGGTACTTTAAGTGTTTTGGGTTTATTCATTATGGAGATTATTGTGTTTTTATTAGCAAAGCTATTTCTTGATTTTATTCCTAGTTTATGCTAGGCATACGGTTTAAATTAATTTTTTATTATAAAACATGAATATTACTTCTATTGCATATATTGTTAAATGGTGGAAACATCTATGTGAATGGTTCTTTTTGATGTTGGATTAGCATATTTGATTTAACCCCCAAAATTATGATTAATTAATACATGGCCACACTTTCTCAATGGACATAGCCTTTATATGCTACCCATTGTCAAGGTGTATCTCGATTGTGCTTTGCAAAGTAGAAGGGAGAACTATTACACTTTTACCTCTTCTTCTCAGAATTACTTTCGATACCTCTCCCAAGTCCTATCATTATGTTCTAGATTGTTATATGATTTATACCAGTTGAAGTTCTGCTTCCATGATGTAATCAATTTGTTTGGAGCTAATTTTAACATCATTAGATCAGTAGTGAATGGTTTTCAAATTTTGCAAATTTTTGCTCCTTGGGATTTCAACATTTTAATTATCTCGAGTTCATGTTACAGGGGCCTCATTCAGGTTCGATCCATCACAGGATCTTATAGGGGATACTAGTTTAAAGTAGACACTTTGCATCAATTCTCAAAAACAATATTTTATATACTTATGACATGAAAATTTCAGCTTATTTTACATGTATATCATAAAATACTAGTTAGATCTCATCAATTAATAAATTAATGTTATTCAAAAAGATTGGAATATGCAATATCTAAATGAAATGTATGTACTCGATTTTTATTTGTTTTCTCGCAACAAGAAACCAAAGAACAAACCAAAGATGCGATCAAAGATCCAAGTTGAACCCAGAGAAGCGTGACATTTTGTTTATTCAAAAAGATCTGATTTTTGGAGATCAAATTCAGTTTTCTTCTTGTTCAAACTTTTTTGTATTCGTTTTTCTTTTTCTCCTTAATTTTTTGCTAAAAAAATTAACACATATAATCCGGACTAATGTATATGGTATAGTGCTTATTCAAGTAATGAAGTTAATCTTTACATCATCCGGGTTACTTACTTCTGTTTTCTTCCTCTGCTGTCAAAATCCCAACAGATGTGATTTGCAGCTCTTCCTTTTAGCATTGATAACTAGCTCAAGGCTCGACATTGCACGTTTAGATACTTCAAAATTTGATCCAAGTATGATGTTACTATTTGCAAAAATAATATTGATCATTGTTATAAAAGAATATTTAACTGTAAAAAATTAAAAATAATAATCATTTTTTTCTAATAAATAATTTAAATTGATTATATAATTTATGACGGTTAATAATGTAACTTCATAATTGAGTATTATTATATATTTAATTTAATTTATTTATTTATAAATAAATCATTGCAATATATGTAAAAACAATTTAAAATATAAAAATTTATTAATATGTATATAAAATTTATTAATATATGTAAAAACAGCTTTTCCGAAAAATATTTTCAGGAAAACTATCAAATAACAGAAAATATTTTACACAGATTCATCCAAACACCAGAAAATATTTTCTGTAAATTATTTTCCAGAAAAGTAAATCATTTTCCAGAAATCATTTTCCGGAAAACATTTTACTGCCAAACAAACGGAGCCTTAGTTCTTTTTATTTAATTAACCACCCAAACATCAAAATTTTCTAACGAAATTTCAATACTACCTTATTGACATTCCGTAAATATTCATAAAAATGTTTAAGACTCGATTTATAACACCGAGATCTCGATACCTCTTTTTCTCAATTTCTTGACCAAATAATTCTTTATAAAACACAATTTACTATTTCAAAAAATCTTTTAAAAGCTACATTTGGCTCGTAAATATTAAATAATATAATCTACGGGTTCATTTGTCGGATTTGGTGGTCTCGAACCAATATTTCTGACATCACTGAAATTTGGGCTATTACAGATAAGATCATTGGACGAGAATTTCATGATGGTATGTAATTAGAGAGAGCTCTAGGGGTGAGTATTCAATCGAGTCGAGTCGAATCGAGTCAAAAAAATTCGAGTTAGTCGAGTTGACGAATTATATTTTAGCAACAAAACTCAATTTGAATTTTTTTCAAATCGAATCGAGTGAAAAATTTCGAGTTAAGTCGAGTCGAGTTAATGAATCATATTATTTATACTCAATGTTGTGTTTACATGGACCAATTATTTAACTAGTAGACGAAAAACAAGATTATTTAACTACATAAACAATATAATTGTTTTACATTTTAACTTAATGAGTAAATATTTATCAAAACAACGTAATTTTGCCTTTTACCTTAATAGTTTTGACTTTTAACTTTAGAAAATGTAAACATTTATCAAAACGACGTAGTTTTGCCTTTTCTTATTCGGATTTTCAAATAACTCGAATTGTGTAATTCATGTTCGAGTTAAACCAAAAAAACTTAATTTTTAATTTTTTTTATTCGAGTTGATCCGAATAACTTAATTAACTCAAATAACCCGAACTATTTAATTCAAAATTTAAATTTTTTATCGAGTTTTTCGAATCGAATCGGATTTTGCTCACCCCTAGAGAGCTCAATCAAGATACTATAGTGGAATGGCTTCGTGACTAAATGAGTTTATAATTAATAGGCGAAAAGCTAGAGCTTAATTATAAATCATTTGAGCCATAATTATATATGTTCAATCAATCCTTCTACTAGCTCGTTGAAATCAGAAATGAATTGCATAAAGAGTCAAATGAACAAAAATGGATGGAAATGATAAAGTTAGAGAAATGAGTTACATTCGGAAATAAATGTGTTTTCTCACTAAGTATAGAAATGATTTGAAATTTAATTTAAGTTTTTTGAATTATTATTTAATTAAATAATTGAAATTCAAAAATAGATAAATTAATCGGTCATTGTGAATCTGTTAAATACAAAAATTAAATATATTTTCTCATATATTCTTTTATGGTAAAGTTTCCATGACTTTAATGTAATTAGAATTGGGTTGAAAAAAATTTATTTAATTGAAAAATTAATTAATTTAAATTAAATCAATAAATAATATTTATTTTAGGAAATAAAAAACATGTACTGTATTGAAATAAATTATAAAGTTCTAGGCTAAAAATCTAGGAAGCACATATAATTCGACCAAATACAATAGAGGCACAAAACCTTTCATAATACATACGAGGGGAGGCAACCCTAGTATATTTAACTAGGGTGTGCCACCCCTCTCCTAGTAGAACTAGGGGATTAGTTTTTCTATCAGATACGTAACATCCCTTACCTGATCTGATTGCTGGATTTGGACTACAAGATGTTACATCCGATGCGTGAGCAACATTAATTAACTTTTTTTCCACAGAAATACCAATTTATTCTAAATATACAATTTTCAAATAAGGGTTTATACAAACTTACAAAAGCTCTATTAATAACCCAAAACTCTTGGAGGACTAAAATGTAAAATTTTCAAAAGTTTTTAGGTTGATGTCACGACATTTTTAGTTCAATGTCGTGACTTGCAAGACATTATACAAGCTTTCCTATTTGAGGATTAAATTACAAAATTTTCTAAACTAGACTAAATAGGCGTTACGACCTTGGGGTTCATTACACACAACTGTCACACATAATAAAACGCAACACAAATTAACATATTAAAATTATAAATATAACTCAATTTCATGATTACTTAAATCCATAAATTTAGCCGATTGAGTTCTAGCTCAGTTGGTATCAATATTGTTGCTAGTGTAGGAGGACGTGGGTTTGAGTGCGCTAGAGCACATTATCCTCCTATTTAAGGATTGGAGAGGGATTATAAATAATTCTAAGTATTATATAAAAAAGAAGATATATGATTAAAACTTATCATGAAATTAATATTAAAAAAATCCATAAATTAATCAATTATGGATGTTGAATTTGAAATTGTTGGATCAATAGGCAGCAATAAATTTCCGCGATACAATTCATGGGAATTGAATAAACAATTCGGCTAAATTTGAAATTGAAAGAATGTGTAAAGTTGAGGACTAGTTTGTTGGATTTTTTAGATTTATGATTAAATTGATAGAAATTGTACACATTGGAGGGCTAAATTGTTATTATGCTAATAAAAAGGGCCAATATTAGTGATTTAACAGAGGAGTGATAAAAATATTAAATTTGATGTTAGTGGCTAAAATAGAAAATTTTAAACTTAGTTGACCAAAGTAAAAATACACTAATAGTTTGAGTGAGTTTATTCTTTTTAATTTGAGTGAATATTTTAAAATGCACTTTGATCCTGAAAACCAAAACTAGAAAAAAAAACCAAATTATAAGAAGAATACAAAATAAAAAGATTTAGAAACCAAATAAAAAAATTGACAAATTCAGAGATTCAATATTCTCATATTCATTGATAGAAAGCTAAAGTAGTCCTCAAATGATGGGATGGAAGCACCAATTTCACACGTCTCCAAAACATTGGATGCTTAAGTGAGGATTAAACTTAAAGTACAAGTCGCTGTTGCCCTCTAAATACTTTGTATATTTATTATTTTACCATTGAAATTAAACTAAAATGGACCATATGACAATTGACCTAATTGATTAAATTTAAGTTCCACCTAATAAGGATATTTTGTGTCTTGGTATATTTCTTTAATTGGAATCCAGATTAGGGATCATGTGGGTGCCAAAGTGACATTATTACTCATCACCAACAATTAAAAAAAAAATGCAGGACAATGAACTAAAATAAAATTAAATGCAAGCTTAAGCTTTGGTGGGGAGAGTGAAGGGTAGTCACGGCTGGTCAATCGTCACCCTCGGAACATTTTGGCTCTACCCACTGTTCCAACGCCCCAAGGCCCTTTCCCTATCTACATATTGTATATTATCAATTTTATTGTTCACTTAAAAGTTATTAAGAATAAACATGACAATAATTTTCATACCATGTTTATTTTATAAATCTATGCCTACCATATGAGTAATCTCAAATTGCATGCGAAATTGAAGAATGTGCTTTTTATTTTTTTTTATTAAGTAGAGAAAACATAGAATATTAACTAATTTATCATCAATTTTTGTCATTAACTCCATTTGCATATGCATTCATCAATAAAACATTGTAACGGTTGATCCAAAGTCATTGAAGCTAGTCCATCAGCGAGCTTATTACCTTCTCTATATGTAGAGAATGATATAATAACAATTATTATTATTTTGGAAATTTAATTTGTAGGTGAGTGATTTTCCTATTTGATATGGTAAAAAATATTAATTTTCTTGAAAATGTAATTTTCTGGGGAATTACTTTTACGCAATCACGAGAATGTAATTCTTTTTGAATAATGATAAAATTTATCATTTTATTTATTTATTTTTATTTTTATACAATAAAATTTCACCAAAAATTCAGAAAAAAATATTTAATTTTAAATACTATCGAATTAATTTTTTGATATTCTAAATTAAATATATATTAAATATTTAAATTTAATTTAAATTTAACCATATAATAAATTTGATTTAAATGGATTAGTGTATTTTCATTTAAAATAAATAAATTAATATCATTCAAAATAATAAAATAAAATTACATTCTTGTTAATAATAAATATCACTAAAATTTTTATTTTATTTAATATAGGAAATTTCAAAATTTACCATCACATTCCTAGTAAAATACATGGTGAACCATATGTATTAATTTAGCTTTTTCGAGATTTAAATTAGTACTTGTAACGCCCCAAAATTTTAAGAATTTAATTGTGAGAATCTGTAGTAATTAGAATTTTGTATCTTTGGTTTTGTGTTTTGCTTTTGTGTTTAAGGTATTGGGTTCGAGTTGCATCGTTAAAAGTTATGTTGTTTTTGAAATCAACCCATAGTCACGCATTACCTGCTTAAGTTCAATTCAGTGTGAAATTGTGCCAAGAATGAACTTGTTGGTTCACTGGTTAAGCATTTGTCTGTATTTTGTTAGGTTCCGTGTTTGAGTCCGGAAGGTTTCCAATAAGGAAATTTTTTGTCAAATGCTAGAAATCTGCTTGGAAGTTAGGAAATTAATTAACGATAGTTCCTTCTTCTTCATTTTTTATTTCTTTATTCTTTGTCGTTTCTATCTTCTTTTTCTTCTTATTTTGCTAATTGGAGTCGTGGGGGAATATGAGATTAATAGAAATTCTGTTGTTAGTCATTGGTCAAAAGGCTATCGGGTAAGTAACTGTCAATGCGAGCATCTCCGTAATTTTTCTTTGTTTCGTAAATTGCTTGGAATGGGGTATTTTTGTGCGTTGCGAGAATCTCTGATTAACGGTCGTTTGTTTACCTAGCAGGCGAGAATATTAACAATAAAGAATAGTAACAAGATAGTCTTTGTGATTGTTGCTGAAGTTTTGGTATGTAATGACCCAAAATTTACGGGCACCGGAAAAGCGAGTTATAGGGCCTCCGTCTTAGTGAACTGAGTTTGTAAATATTTATTAGGAATATTTGTGAGGCTAGTTGTGTGTTTAATTAGGCTTTAATTAAGTGAATTTAGCTTAATTAAGAGAAATTAAGAAAATGGGCTAAATTGAATAAGGAATAAAAGTTTAATTATAGATTAATAGAAAGAAGGGAGGACCAAAATGGCAAATAAGCCATTCTTAATGGTTGTGGCGGAAAACATATGAAAAATCTAAGATTTTTTCTTAGATATTTACTCAATTAATTAATTAGTTAATTTTATTATTATTATTATTTTATTGAATTATAAATTATATTTAATATTATTATATTATGAAATAAATTGAAATATGACAAATGTAGGGTGATAAATGGTACATGTGTAATAATGTGTATATACACACTTGTATTATAATTATTTATTTACTTAAAATTTAAGTTAAAAGATATTTATTAATAAAATAATTATAATATAAGATTTTTATGGGATAAATAAATTAAATAATGACAAGTGGATGGTGATGATAATATACAAATGTAAAATAAATATGTGTACAATTGTAATATATTTATTTGTTATTAGATAGATATTTATTATAATTATTAGTATAGTTTTATATTAAATTATTAAATTATGATTGTTATTATTAAAATAAATTACAATGAAGACAATTGTAAATTATTAATGGTACATGTGTAACATATATGTTTATACACTTGTAAATTATTTATATATTTTATTATATAATAAGCAAAAGATATTTATTAATTAATATTATTATTATAACATTATTATAATAAAATTAAAGAATAAAAGAAATAGAATATAAAAGGAATGGAAAGAAAGAAAAGAAAGATAGAAGCGGAGAGTTCAAACGAAATAGGGGGAAAGAAAGAAGAAAAGAAAAGAAAAGGAGAAATTAGGGTTTGAGAGCTTGAAGTTTTAATAGGTAAGTCAATTAAGTCCTTTTTATTTAAATTTGATGTTTTAGAAGTTTTAGATCAAAGTTTTGTTGAAATTAAGTTGAAGTTTTGAAAGTTCTTAGGCTTTGAATATAATTTATGTTGAATTAATTGGTGAATTAGGGTTAAATTGATAGAATTTCAAGTTAAAATTTGGGTAAAGGATTTAATTGTAAAATAAGTTATAAGAAACAGTTTTGGACAGTAACAGTAGGTTAACTTTGAAAAATAACCAAAAATTATGGAAATCTAATTAGAGGATGAATAAAATATGAAATTAAAGCTTTTTGAGTCTAGTTTCTCATAGAATAAATGGTGTAAGCAATGGACTTGTAAATTACAAGTTATAGTAAATTTTGTGAGACAAGGTCAGAATGATTTCGGATTCCCCTGTTCTGAGTTTGAAAAATCATCAAAAATTGGATAAAAATAATTAGGGGCTTAAATTTACATGTTTAAATAATTAATTAGTATATTTTTAATGGAAACAAACAGAAACATCATCCAAGTCCCGTACTAAGAGATAATTAATTTTTTGTAAAGAAAGGTAGAAGCTGTCAAACAGCAGAACAGAGTCAAGTTTGAAGATTTTACTATACTTATTGGCTAAACTATAAATTCTGAAATTTTTATGGTAGAAAAATATTTTAGTCTAGTTTCTAAAACATCAAGTGGATCTTAAATTGGAATTCTGTAACTCAAGATATAAATAATTTAGTGACTATGACTCAAATGGACAACTTTGAATAAATTTATAAGTAAATAGTGAAATCATAGATAATGTTACTTATAAGCATGTTATATAAATTAAGGATGTGGAATGGAGAGGAGGAGGAGGAAAATATATATGAATACTCGGCTAGCATGGCTAATTGAATAAAAGTAAAACTTTAAAGGCAATTTTTGTAAAAATATCAAAAATGACCAAATTGAGTGAAATGAATTATTTTATTGTCTAAATTAATAAATTGAATGAAATTATTAATTTAGATCAAGATCGGTTGAAAAATCAATGAAAATAGAAAATTACCAAAATGCCCCTGAATCTTGGTATTTTTGCAATTTAACTAGGGAAGTTCTTGTAATCTAATTATGTGACATAAGGAAATACGAGTTGATGGCATATGAAATATTGATATAATGAATTAACTTATTTATGTTTGTGAAGAAACGGCAAGAGTATGATATTTACCATGACATGTAAATATGTGATTATCTTTAATACGTTTATATAATGAAATTAAGTATGTTGAGTCGAGTAATAAATTCAAGTAAGACATGCCGAGAAAAAAAATATGTCTAAAGGGAAATATGTTTGATTTTGATTGGTTCCAAATATGAATACTAGATGAAATAAAATTTCTGATAAATAAATTTGAAACTCCGGTAATGCTCCGTAACTCTATTCCGGTAACGGATTTGGGTTAGGGGCATTACATGGTAAGTTTGGATCGGTTGAAGGATTTCTGTCAAAACTTTCTACATAGGCTTTAAGTGAGTAATAGGGAAATTCTGTTGATTAAATGGCTAAATTGTGTTACTAAATGATTGTTTTAAGCTTGGAGGATCTTTTGCGTTGTTGTTTTTTCGAAACCTCTTTAGGTGCGTACTGCAAACCTTAATTTCTGCAAGTTTTCGTCGCTGAAAATGGTGGCTTGTGGCAGGCCGTGTGGTTGGCCATGTAACTCATTTTTCATCAATTTAGGGTCACACAAGCAAGGCACACTGCCCTGTGTCTAGGCCGTGTGTGGCCATAATAGTGCAGAGTTCGCACGGGCAACGGACATGGGCGTGTGTCTGGGCGTGTAGCTCACTTTTTGTGGTACAATACCACATGGACAGTGACACAGGCGTGTGCCCAGGCCGTGTAACTCACTGTTTGTGGTACAAAACCACACAACCAGGGACATGGGCGTGTACCCAGGCTGTGTGAGTCATAAGGGCAGGGACACGGGCGTGTGTCCAGGCCGTGTAACTCACTGTTTATGCTTCGGGCCACACGGGCAAGACACATGGGCGTGTGACCAGGCCGTGTGTCATGTTATGGGGGGCTCGAAACCTTTTTTGAGGTCGTGAATGTTGTTTAACACTGTTACTGACTTCCTCATTGTATGAATGGTTAAATTTGATTGTATGAAAGCTATATGATATTTTGAGACTAATGTGTGAATAACATAGTTGTATATGTACTATGATACTTATTATGAGGTTGAACTATCTTACCTGTTTGTGAAATAAAATAGAATGAGTGAATACTCAATATGGGCACTTGTACTCTGCATTTGCATGAGTTGGGATATTGTGAAGAAGGAAGTAATCTATTTTAAATTAGTGGCTATGCCACAATACATATAAATCTGATTCTGGCACTTTGTCACAGTCTGGTCTAGTAGCTAAGCTGTGTATCTGTAAAGTGTCAAACAGACACTCTGAGGTGTGCAGGGTTGGTTGGGCACTGAATGTCCTTAATGGTGTGTTGGGATGGCCGAAGACAGTGTGTAGCAGACGGGGATAAGAATATTGCATTCGAACCTAATATGTATTGTATATGAATGAAATTGCATATATATATATATGTAACTGATCTACTCTGAGTCTAAACTGAAATTGCTTCTGTATCGAACCGAATCTCTAAATTTGGAATTACTTTAAAAGTGAGCATTAATTGAATAAACTTCTTTTACGCACTGAGTTCACAACTCACTTTGTTATTGATTGGATTTCAGATGGTTCCCAGTCTTGAACAGGTCAGCGTCGCGGGAGCTAAGTCAAGCGTTTATTTTTCTTTAAGTAGTACATTAGGAATTTCTGTAAACTATAAAAGTATGACTTTGGAAGATTATACACTTAATTAGTTTTGTGATGAATATGATGTAACCGTCTGTTTTTAGTCAAATCAGAACAGTGGTTTCAGGACCACAAATTCAGAGTTAAAATATTTATTTTATTATTATTTTAATGTCTACAGTATGAAAATATGATTGTGTGAAATTTTCGTTAAGAAATTTTATCGTTTAAATGCTTAATTTGATAAAAAGGACTAAATCGCGTATAGTGTAAAAATTGTGTTCTATTAGCTAAAGGAGTTTAATAGCTATAGAACCTTAAATTTAAGGTCCTTAAGTGGTAATTAGACTATTTTAATTGTGAGTGGACACTTTTGGGCATATATTAAGTGATTTTTGTGGTTATTAATCAATGTTAAATTGGTAAATAAGTTTATAATGATAAATTAAGTAAAAATAAAAGATGGCTATCATCTTTTTCCATCATACACCATCGAAATTAAAAGAAAGAAACCACCATGGATGCATGCTAAGTTCGGCCGAGCTTCCTAGCTCAATTGTAACTTTGTTTTTGTCCCGTTTTTAATGATTTCTATGTTTTTAAGATCGTTGCAGTTAAGTCTAGCTAGCCCAGGGACTATTTTGTGAAATTTTTAAAGATTTCGAATGTTTATCTTGATGAATAAGCATGTGTTTTGATGTTTGATGATAGATTATGAATGTTCGTTGTGAATTATACAAATTTTGTTAAGTGATTTTTAGTGAAAATGCAAATTAAGGATTATATTGAGAAATGTGAAAAGTTTGTAGGTAAATTGTGAAATAAATGAAAAATATGGGCTGATATGAGTATTAGATAAATTCGACTAGCATGGTTTAGTCCTAAATTGCATTAATTTGTGTTTTTATGAAATAAGGACTAAATTGTAAAAGTTGTGAAACATTAGGGGCAAAAGTGTAAATGTGCCTAAATGTGTATTTTGAACTTAATTGAATAGAGTGGTGATTGAATAAGCCGAATTTGATATTATATAGATCAAGAAAAGCGGAATACGAACTTAGATTGAGGAAAGAACAAGATCTCGGATTAGTTGACCTGTGTCGTCGTTTTTACGTCCGAGGTAAGTTCGTATGTAATATGCATTATTATAATTATGCTTTAAATGCTTTGATATTTTATAAATTGTGTATGACGATGATTCTGCCATATATGGCACTTAGTGTGCGAGATCAAGATAGCTTCGGCTATGTATGGCACTTAATGTGCGAGATTGAGATAGTTTCAGCTATGTATGGCACTTAGTGTGCAAGATCGAAATAATTTCGGCTATGTATGGCACTTAGTGTGCGAGATCAAGATAGTTTCGGCTATAAATGGCACTTAGTGTGCGAGATTAAAATAGCTTTGGCTATGTATTGGCACTTAGTGTGCGAGATTTCGAGTATTTGATAGTATTCCGAATAGGTATGAGCTCGTTATGGATTGGTACAGGTATGTACATGGATAGTATGAGCTTTAAATAGAAGAAGTTATGAAGTTTACATATAAGCATATGATTAAGCATGTGAAAGGTTTGTTAGTTATCATGAATTACATGTTAATATGTTCAAATTGATGATTTGCATATTTATGATTAATTGAGTTTATTTCATACGAGCTTACTAAGCTATAAAGCTTACTTTGTTTATTTTTCCATGTTTTATAGTGATTTCAAAGCTAGCTCGGATTCGGGGATTGTCAGAGACATCGTCACACTATCCAACCATTACCTTGGTACTTTTGATCTTATGGTTTGGTCATATGGCATGTATGGGAATATGGTCATTTTAATAAGTATTTTGGTTTGTATATATAGCCATGTGAGTTGGGTTATATTGATGATTTTGATGATGTATATAAGTGTGCAAATGACCTTTGTTTCGAGTTTGGTAATTGTTCTATAAATGTTAATTGTGATAAGTAGTTTTTGAATTAGTATTTGGAGTATGAAGTAGCCCATGTTTGAAGAATAATATGTTGGTGATATTAGGTAAAATAATGCATGTTTGAATGTGTCCACATTGATGATTGAGATGGTAAGTATTGGTGTGATTTGGAAGGCATATTGGAACATAGTGTATTTTGTATTTGTTGGTATTGAAATGGTAGGAATGATGTTTGATTGGAGTTGTAGGAATGTCTATTTCATGCCTAGTTTGTGCCATTTGATTTTGGTTTAGGTGTGCACAAGTTTGGATGGCAAGTTGGCTTGGTAAATAGCCTATTTTTGTCCACACGGGCAGAGACACGAGCATGTGTCTCAGCCGTGTGTGACACACGGTTATGTTACACGGCCGTGTGTCTCCTGGTGTTGAAATTAAAATCAAGTCAGTATTCTCTTCACGGCCTTACACACGGGCGTGTGACCTGGCCGTGTGGCATAAGTCAATATACCCTACAAGTTTGGCACGACCTAGCACATGGCCTGGCACACGTGCGTGTATGGCCATTTGTAGGGCACACAGGCTAGTCACACAGGCGTGTGTGTTGGCCGTGTGACCCAAGTCAGAGAGTTACACGGGGTCTGACACGGGCTGGGACACGACCATGTACTCCCATTTCGAATGTCCACATGGCTTGTGACACGGGCGTGTCTGTTGGCCGTGTGAGACACACAGGCGTGTGTCCCCTGTTTTGAGAAATTTTCTAAGTGTTTAAAAAGTTTCCAAAGTTATCGGTTTAGTCCTGAACCACTCCCAAAGCATGTTTAGGGCCTCGTAGGCTCGTATTAGGGGAAAATTGATTGGTATTGAATGATGAATGCATGAATTGAGAAAATGTATGCTAAGTGAATGTTTAATTGTTTTATAAGTCTGGTAATACTCCGTAACCCTATTCCGATGTTGAATACGGGTGAAGGGTGTTACATATGATGTGAAGCATGGTTTAGCTTTATTGTGTTGTCTGTGTGGTAATTGATAATCGATGAGGTAACTCTCTAAACTTGGGCTGGACGCTTAGGCCGAGTTTAGGGTGTTACATTACTTTCCCATGTATATCAAACATTGTAATGCTACATTCCTTGTAGTCATTCTTATCAGTTATATTTTCAAGAGTCACATTCTATTAAAATCATACCATATGAAAGTACCAAACACCATCATATATGGTTATGATACAAAATTATATTAAGGGGTGACATTGCTTTTCAAAAGCACTTTTAAAAAATTTGTTTTAAACTTTAAGTGTTGAGTATTGCAGTAAAAAATGCTTTTGAGAAAATAAATGCTAATCTTTAGACATAATGTTGTAAAGTAAAAATAAAAAAAACATTTAAATGATATTCAGATTCATTAATATTATGGTATATGAAATATATCAACTTAAGTTATAATAAAAATATAAAAAAATTTATTGTAACTTGTTAATAATTTTATATATGAAATATAAATTTTAAATTATGAAAAGTGGTTTTTGAGAATATAAAATATTCATTTTTAGACATGATATTGTAAAGCAAAGAAATGCATTTAAATGATATTCAAATTTGTTAATATTATGATATATGTAATATATCAAATTAAGTTATACCTAATATTTTGATTATGTTTGTAACTCATATTAATATTTTGAAATATGACATACAAAATTTTAAATATTTTTAAGAAATTAATATAAATTGTTTATAAAACTTAATTTGAATATATAAAGCATATTTTAGATATTAAAATAACGTACAAACATAATTATTATAAATTCAAATATATAATGTTACGTATATAAAATTAATTTCAAAAGGGAAATAATCGTATAATCTAATATAAGTATTACAAAAATAAATAAATTGAATGATAAATGAAGATTAAAAACATGTTTTTGACTTCAAAAGTAAAATTTCAAACAAAAAGTTATAAATCATAGTTTTTTTGAGGTTAAAAAGTGTTTTTCAAAAGCATTTTTGCCTTCAAAAGTTATATGTTTAGCATTGTTTATGACTTCAAAAAATCTTCTTAGTGCAAAAGTGTTCTTGAGATAACAATGATAAACACAACCAAAATGACTTTGAACAAGGTTTTGGAGGTTAATTTAGGTATTTGGTTACAATATAAAAATTTATGTATTCACATATACGATTTTTTTTTTTCTTGTAGTAAATATTTTATATGATTTTTTTTACGCATCAATAACTTATTTTTATGTATTTTTATAATGAAAGTACGCTTGTCACAACAAAAGAAACAACAAGCAAAACTTTGCTCACAAATATTGCTAATGTAGTTCAAATTTAGCCAGCATCTACGGAGCCTTGCTCGGAGAACAAATTCACCAAGATCAAAAGTACCAATAAACAACGATTTAAGTTTAACCCATTAATTATCAAGGTATAGCTAGGGTTGTCTGAACCACTAAAAAAAATCTCAAATAAATTACGATTTCAAATAAAACTCTCCCTAAATAATAACCAAGAAATCTTCAACAAAACTCCTCCATTTTGACAAGAGTCCAAAGAGAGACTCCAAGGATCTTCAATTTCAAGTCTCGAATATATTACAAGACATCGAGCTTCTTCTTGTTGATTCTCACCAACAAGATTAAAAAGCCAAACTCAAAACCTAGATTCTTTAGTGTTTGAACTCGTTGTGCTCGGGGTAAAGTATTTATGGGCACTAGCTGTGTAGGCACATCAAGTTCTTCAATAGCGTGATCCTCTCATTCTATTCAACAATTGGAGCCTCCATTATGATGGTGTCATCAATATGATTTCCAATATCAAACTTGATATTATATTTCAATCCATGCGAAAAGTGGCTCTAAATGAAAATCATTAGTTTGAATGTTTTTTTGCCTTATGAAGAGTTCATAAATTAAAGAAGGAAATGGTAACCAAGATTTACTTTAATTTCATTACCAACTTTAAATAACAGAAGCCCCCAATTATTTCCCTTTTGATGCATCATGTGAGGTTGGTATGCAATTATAAATTGTCAACTTGTGTAGAGCAACACAAAATTGACTAAGGTTGGAACTTGGAATGCCTATCCTTTGGTATCTAGTTTTTTCGAACACCACCAATTAGGATATTAGAGATTTTATCCCAATCAGCTGTAAAGTCATCTTCCTGTTCTAAAATTTCTAGAAAATCACAAATAAGAGAATGACTAAAATTAAAGTACTCCCCTTTTATATAGACCTTCATGTATCTTTAAATTTCGATCAGAAATTTTGGAGTATGCCCCGCATTTCAATCAAATTAAGACACAATCAGATAGTGACGTTGCAACAAGGAGAAGCTCCTCGTCCCGAAGAGCTATCGACATCACGATGTGATGGGCTCGAAACTAACTAATATTTCGACAAAGGCAAATGCACCTATCGAGCAGTAGTATAGTTATGGTGAGTCCGGAATATCGTATCCTCAAGGACTAAAATTACTAGTAATAACTATCTTTTTATTATCTAGCCTAGTAATAAGGGGATTTATTTTTAATCTAAGATTTACTAACTAATTTAACTAACTAAATGACTATTAACGTGACAGAGACTGAATGGGGAAAATATTTTTGGACAACTTATATGAGATAGGCAATACCTAAGGAAGAATCCACCTAGACTTCACTTATTACTTTTGATCCATATGATTTATTCACTTGACTTAATCCGTAGAAATCCCTGATTTATGTTAATATCTCTTTCAAGACTAAAAACAACTGACTCTAGGTTGATTAATTGAAATCTCTTTCTAATTAAAACCTCTATTGTCGAATTAACTCGATCTATGGATCCCCTTATTAGATTTGACTCTGATCCGGCAGATTTTCGTCACCCTATTTCTAGGGTTGCAATCAACTCCGCTTAATTGTGTTGATCTTCTCTTAAACAGGGACTTTTGCTCCACTGAATAAGCACATTCGACTTTGAATCAATAACCTGAATTATCAAATCAAGAATAAGAACTCACAATTAAGAATAAGAACAAGTATTTATCTTATAAATCAAACAATAATAAGCTTCGTCTTAGGTTTCATCCCCTTAGGTATTTAAGGGATTTAGTTCATACTGATAGAGAGAAACATCTTAAAATAGGGAAAACAACAAAACAAATGAAAACCCAAAAAAACTTCTAAAAAACTTGATGGGAGATCTTTAGTCTTGATGGAGATCCTTCTCCTAAGCTGTTCCTGACGGCTGTCTTGGAGTATTTTCTACCTTCTACTGCATGTCCCCCTTTTAGGTTGCCCCATAGGGTGTTTATATAGGCTTTAAGACGCCTTTCTTGGCCCACAAGTAGCCTTTTCCAAATAGAATTAAACCTAGGGTGGCAGGGACACGTGATCGTGTCCGAAAGTCTTAATTTTTTATATAATGAATGATCGAGCCTAGAGGCTAACTATGACAATGAATAAGGCAAGTGCACCTATCATTTAGTAGTATAGTAATGGCAAGATCGGAAGTATAATATCCTCAAGGACCAAGAGTACTAATAATTACTATCTTTTTATTATTTAGCCTAAAAATTAAGGGAATTGTTGTTTAATCTAAAACTAACTAACTATTAAGCTAAATATGCTAAGACAAAGAGAATGAATTGGGGAAAATACTTTTGGGAAAAACCAATTGATTAAGACAATACCCGAGGAAGAATCCACCTAGACTTCACTTGTTATTTAACTCTGAACCAGACGATTTATTCACTTGACTTGATCCATAGGATTCCCTAATTTATATTAATACCTCTCTCGAGGATACTAACGTTTAACCCTATGTTTATTAATTGAAATCTCTTTGTAATTAAAACCCCTAGAATTGCATTAACTCGATCTATGGACTCCCATATTAGGTTTGACCTTAATCTGGCAGATTTTCGTCATCCTATCTCTAGAGTTGCGATCAACTCCGCTTAACTATGCTAGATCTACTCTTAAACAGGGAATATTCCTCCACTGTCTAAGGGCATTAATACTTGAATCAATATCCTGAAATATTAAAACAAGAATTAAGAACACATAATTAAGAACAAATCAAGTATTTATCATATAGTTCAGAAAACAATAACAAGATCCGTCTTAGGTTTCATCCCCCTCACGTATTTAAGGGGTTTAGTTCATGTTTATAAAAGAATACATCCCAAAAGAAAGTATAAAACAAAACATAAGAAAAACCCTAAAACCCCCTGAAGGAAATTGAAGGAAAGATCTTTTGTCTTGAGTATGATTCCGGCTTCTTGAGATGAATCAACTGGCTGTCTTCGAGTAAATCCCACAATTCAGCCTCTTTGGCTTGGCTCCTCGGCCTACCTGAACGCCTCCCTTTGAGTTTGCCCTCTAGTGTGTTTATATAGGCTTTTGGAATGTCTTTCTTTGCCTCTAAGTATCTTTTTTTGAGTAGAATTAAAACAGGTCACAGCAGGGACACGCTCGTGTAAATTGAGTCCAGGCCGTGTTAGGATATGCTTAAAGAGTTACGGCCGTGTAGATTTCTCCAGGCCGTGCGGATTTCTTACTTTGGCCCATTTGGCCCGTTTCTCATTCTTTTCGACTCCCTAAGCTCTCCTGAGTATAAAATATGAAATTAAGGGATCAGAAGCATCGAATTCATCAAATCAAGGGATAAATCATCCAAAAGTATGCCAAATGTGAGATTAAAATATGTATATATTACGGTTTATCAACACGCCCGTGTGACACACTCGTGGTGGACTCCTTCGGCCGTGCTTGATTCTGCTTGCCACACACAGCCGTGTGATCTGCCCGTGGTCGATAGTCCGGGCCGTGTGATTTTTTATGTAGGCCAATTTTGTCCTTTTTTGGCCTATTTCTCGTTCTTTTCGACTCCCTAAGCTTTCTTGAGTATAAAACATGAAATTAAGAGATTAGGAGCATCAAATTCATCAAATTCAATGGAAAATCATCCAAAATTAAGCCAAGCATAGGGTTAAAATATGTGTAAATTATGGTTTATCACGATGAGAAAAAGACCGTCCAAAACAATGATTTCTTCCTCATAGAAAAAAACCCAACTACAACACATGTATGCAGTGTAATAAACTTCCAAATCATCCAAAATATTTCTTTCTTCCTCACATATACCATAATTTTCCATGGATATCCCATTGCACGCATTGCGTATTTCGCCTTATATTTCTCAGACCGAGAGGATGTAATGGTAAAATTAACGCCAAGTTGTATGCTAAATTGCTTTATAGCAGCTCCGAAAGTATCTTTGGAGTCAAACTCCATCCCAACCTCTAAATGGTCAGAATTTTTTGACAAAGACACATGTCCTGGTCTTATATGAGGGAGGTTTGGGAATTCCGAACCTCTCTCAACAGCAAGATCAAGAGTTCGTATGTGTGGTAGGGGTTGATAAGCCATGAAACCTGGGTCATCCCATTGAGCAATGTTTGCAACTTCACCGTCTGATCCACCGTCCTCAGGTTTAGTGAGAATGGGATCTGATTTTGAAATTACCATAATTTTCGCACCATTGGGCGTCGCCTCCTCTATTGAGTCGTTATCTATTTTTTCTTCCTCTTTGACCTCTTCGTTCTCTTCTCCCTATTCGTTATCAACCCGCTGTGCAAATCCAGGGTTGGACGTGCCCTTGCCGGTCGAGGTTGTCAAGAGTAGATCATTCATTCTTGTAAATACCCAACCAACCCAAAAACCACTTTTATTTGATCCACCCCAGTAACTTGATTGCAAACCGAAATTAAAATCAAAGGCATTGACAGAATTTAGTGCGGGTGTATTGTAGGCTTGGTGACCAAATACCTCTAATTGTCCCCCACCCCAATGATTGATAGTTAAATTCAATGAATGCCTCGCCATTGATGATGATTCTGATGAGTCTTGGTATGAGCTTCGTAGCAATGATGTCATTCCATGCACAATTGAGTGGTGAGACTTTTAGCTTCTTCATCGGACGTAAGATTTGGTGGACAGAGTGTCCGCTCGGGCTATCTTCGTCCCCCTTGATGAAGTCAGGATCGCTTTGCAACTCGAGGTCCAAGTTGGCAGTGATTGTATCATCTTAGGTTGAAGAGTAACTAGGACTTCAAGGTTACAAAGGTTATGCTGTCAAAAGATAAAGCATAACTGAGACCCTAGTTGACGATGGTTGTGCAGGCACAACAACCATTTCTCCTCATTAGAGAAGTATGCTTTATAAAACCTACACGGAAGTGCAAAGAGGAAAACAGAAGGGTCTCTCAGTATAATCAAGTAATTCGTGTTGTCCATGTTTACCAAAGGCAGTAACCCTAATAGTAGAACTTGTTACACCCCAAATATGTCACCAGGTATAATAATTTGGTCATTGCCTTTGGTGGACATGGATAAAACGAAATATTTGATTATATTAAAAAGCCACTGCATTTTTCTTCATCGTACTTCTTTTTGGGTTTTATAAACCATCCTCCTTTGACAAGGAAAAACTAGTTGTCGTGCCCGTATAACCACTGCCAACTGGGACCCTATTAATGTTCCATCCTTTGACAACATAACCTTTGTAAACTTGAAGCCTTAGTTACACTTCAACCCCAGACCATATAATCACCATCAACTAAGACCTTAAGTTGCAATGCAATTTGGCTTTCTGGGTGATGACTCCATACTCATATGACAAATGAAATTTGTAGATCACCCAACTTCACGGCACCACCGTAAATTCAAACATTTCTTAAAACTACAATCATGTCTATCCCAAACATGGATAAAAATAAATCTACAAACTTCTAATTTCCAACTACAAGAAAAGAAAAATAATTTTTAGATAAGTGAAACGCATCCTATAGGGCGCATTTTCACTACCACAGGTCCACATTAGTGAAAACATGCGACGTATGACGCTTTTTTAGAAGAGAGACTAAAAATGCGCCCTATATGACGTGTGTTCATTTCTCTCTCCAAAATCAACATAGATCGGTAAATTTGTATAATTTCAGCATAGTTTCTCAAATAAAATTTTTCCAGCATATTCTTATAAATTAACCTTTTGAAAGAGGTTCTATATTCTCTAGATCTTCTTCAGGTTCAAAATATGACGGGTAATAATATACCTCTTCACTTGTGGTAGGTTTTATGGGCACTTCAGGTGGCATGACCTCATTCTCTTTTTCTGTTGGTTCAGTTTATACATTCTTTTCAAAAATCATAGGATCATATTTAAGCACAACTTCAGAAGCAAAAACATCAGTAGGAACTTCCCTTGTGATTTCATCAATAGGTTTATCTAAATCAAGAAAATTATAAAAAGTATTAAGTAGTTAATCGAGTTGATTTCACCTATCAATTAGATTCTAATTCAATTAAAAAAATTATCAAATGCCTAAATTATTTTACAAAATAGTAAATATATTATGTTTTTTTTACCCTTTTATATAAAATCAAGATTTCAACACAAGTACATCTTATTTTTGTGACAAATAATCATCCACTATTTCAATCAAATTGGACATAAATAAAAAAAATAATGTTTTTAATATTCTTTTTCATAACTTGACGTAGATGATTGGCATTGAAAAAGGGACACCGCACCAAGAGGGCAAATACAAATGGACAATTCATTTATCTTAGATCACTAAATCTTATGAAAGATAGGCAGAAGATGACAGAATCACATTAAAAGAACAAGTATATAATATACATATTGAAACAACATTCTCAATCCATGCCAGGTAGACCAATCAAAAATAATTAAAATATGATACCATTTCGATTCAATAAAGAAATATTTTTATTTATTTAAAAATGGGTGTCAGCAACTACATCCATAATTTGTATGTCACCAATTATGGACTGTTATCATCAACTTGAGTGTTATATATTAGTAATTTTGTAAATAACGAGATAAATATTTTGCACAGAGATAAGCATTAATTAAGGATTAGGCTTAAACTCATCAGCAATTGCGTGTTAAAAACTTACAGGTCTAGTCTTAATTTATGTGTGTTTTGGTCAATGAAAGATTAATTATTTTTCTTTTATGGAAAATATCTTTTACTTTTTAACGACATGCAAAGCAAAAAGGACCAGCCTCTTTTTGTTTCTTTAAGATGAGTGCAAATTAGTTGAAAAACAATCAATAGCTATTAGATGCTCTTTTTTTAGAAGGAAACATACAATCAAGTTTAAATACAAGAAAAAAAAAATCTAATTACTAATTGACTCTTCAACAATACTCGAATAAGTATTTTTTTCTAATAATATCTTGATTTTACTACTAATTATTTTAGCTAAACCTATCCAACCTTGGATATTGATATTTTATAATTTAAAATTGATTTGAGTTATTGTTTATTATTATATTTACTATAATTTAATTCTAAAAATAAACTTTTAGTAAATAAAAGAAAAAATTTTGAGAATTTATGATAAGGAGTTGATGCTTTACTTTGCAAATGGAAATTCCATTTGGATAAAATTCTAAAAAGAAAAGTTGCTTTTGGGCCATAGTTTTTTAAACAGCCTAGTTTAGATCTTAGTCAAAACAGTGATTTCAGGACCACAAATCTGAGTTAGAAAATTATTTTAAAATTATTTTTGGTGTTTACAGTATGTGAATTAAGATGTGTGAAAGTTTCGTGTGAAAATTTTATCGTTTGTGTACTCGATTTTATAAAAGGGCTTAATCGCGTAAAATGTAAAAGTGGTAATCTAATTGTTAAAGCACTAAATTGCTATGGTCTATTAATTGTGAAGTCCTTAAAATGAAATTTGGCCATTTTAAAATTAATGGACGGCATAAGCTTTTAATATATAGTTTTTTTTACATTATTTTATAATGATAAAATAGTAATTTATGTGTAAAATTATTATTTAATAAAAAACATTAAAAAATAAAAACAAAAGGCATGCATTATCATCTTGTTGGCCAAAAGTGAGAAGGAAAACACCATTGTTGAAACTTTAAGTTTCGGCACTTAGGAAGCTAAATTCGGGTATGTTCTTTGTTCGGTTTTTGATAATTTTTACGTTTTTGAGATCGTTGCTTCGAATACTAGTAAACCCATGCTTTAATTTTCGGAATTGATGATGAATTTGATATTTTCTATTGATGTTAGCTTGATGTTTTTGTGGTTTGATTATGAAATATAAATTTTTGTTAATAGATTATTATGTTTAATTAAGTGATTTTTGATAAAAATGTGTATTAAGGATTAAATTGAGAAAAGTGTAAAATTCAAGGTTAAATGTGTGAATAAACTAAAAACATGGGCTGCTAGGAGTATGGATAGAATTTGGCCTAACAAGGATTTAGTGAAATTTTGTGTTATTTTGAAATAAGGACTAAATTAAGAAAAATGCAAAATGTTAGGGGCTAAAATGCAAATTGCCCATTTATATGTTCTTGAATGGAAATTGAATGAAATGTTGAATAAGTAAGTTAATTTTTATATTAATTAGATTGACAAAAGTGGAAATCAGATTTGGATCGAGAAAATCGGAAGTTATCGATTAGTCGTTCCAGTCCGTTTGCATCCGTACGAGGTAAGTTCATAAGTAAATAAATGTTGTTAAATTTAAATGTATATATGTTATATGTGCTGAATTGATCTTTAATAAATATATGTGTATATGTCGAATTGAATTTAGAGTTGGAGAACTAGTTACGAGCTTGAATCGATAGAATTACGACGTCTGAAAAGCCCCGTACGAACCATAGGAATAGTTAGGATGCATATGTCATGACATAGGATTCTGATATGTGTTATCGTGTAAGACCACGTCTGGGACGTTGGCATCGATTTGAGATTTACGTGTAAGACCATGTCTAGGACATCGGCATCGTATTTGATTTCATGTAAGACCCTGTCTAGGACAGTGACATCGATATTGATTACATGTAAGACCACATCTGGGACGTTGGCATTGTACGAGTTTTCTGAGCTATCCAAGTATCCTATTTAATTTCGAACAGTTCAACGGGCATTCTAAGAAATAAATGAGTATATGAATGTGCATCCGAATCAGGTATGTTGCGATGAATATGAATTTGAGTAATGAAAGTTAGTATGATTATGATTAGTTGTTATATGATTTATGTGAAAATGAGTTGTGGATATTAGCTAGTGAACTATGAACAAATGAACCATATAAGAAATGTAGAATTGTAATTTTGTTTTTGCCATATATGATTCAGGTACATATGATTTGTATATGAAATTCTGATATGAAATGTGAGTATGATTCAAATGATGGTATATGTGAAATATAAGATAATGAATGATGTGTTATATATGTTCGTTAAATGAAATTATGGTCCTATGTTTCGGACATGAGAATTATGAAACATGGAACATAGTTTTGATGTGTGATTTGTTATGGTTATTCGGGTTTGGAACTGTATAAAAAGAAATTGATATATTTTTATGAATAATCTGTAATAAATGACCATGATTCGGTTGGTATGTAATGAAATTGTGAAAGCTTAATTTTATGAATGAGTTAATAGTTGATATATGAATTTTGAAAACAATGTTTATATGTTCATTTATAATTAAGCCTAGTGAAGTTACCTAATGTGGCCTTAAGAAATTACAATTATGATGAATGTATATGTGGTTGAGATTTGTTAAATTCGGCCTAGTTAAATTGAATTATAAACATTATTGAAATGATTTATTTGCGTATGGCTTACTAAGCTTTTAAAGCTTACTTTGTGTGCTTTCCTATGTTTATAGATTTTTCGAAGATTTGCTTGGGTTGGAAGTCGGTGGAGATCTCATCACACTATCCAATATTTGTTTCGGTAATTAAATGCTTTGAGATTAGGTTATGTGGCATGTATAGGCTAGTTTTGATATATTTGGTTTTGAAATTTGTATATGTATATAGCCATGCGAAAATGGCTTGTTCATGATGCAAATGTTGGTAGTTATATTTGGTCTTGTTATTTTCGCTTGTTCATGATGCAAATGTTGGTAGTTATATTTGGTCTTGTTATAAGCTTAATTGAGAGGTATGATTTAAGGTAAATATGTCGTGATGTTGGTTATATGATTTGGCAATGAGGAGTGGTAAGTAGGGTGTATATTCGGCTTATTAATTAACTCATTTTGGAAGCATGAAAGGTGGTATAATATGGTTTGGTAAAAGGGTCATTTGAATAACTATAAATGACATGTTGTTTTGATGTTAAGATATGAGATAACATGTTTAGCTTATAGATTGAGTGATGGAAATGTTATGATTTATTGAGTTAAATTTGAGAACCGAAAGGTTGTTTATTTAAATTGTTGGACATATGTGATATGAATACATATGACTATTTAATGTTTGCTTGTAGTTCAGTTTAAAAAGATCAAATCGTTGGTTCAATGAGTGATTATAAAATGTGTTATATATAAGTAGTTATATGTTCGGCTATGGTATTTGACTATTTAGGCTCGATTTTGAATGACAAAGAATGTATATGATTTAATTGTTATATGGAAGTTAAATTGAATGATCGATTATTGAATAAATTAATTGGTTGTGTATTTGAATTATAGGCATGATAATTAGCATGAGAATTAGGTACGTGGTTCATGTGTGTGGTTGAATATAACATGTTAGATATGTTATTTAGCTTGCAAATTAGATATTTTATGACTTGACATTGGTATTCGAAAATGGTTAAATTTGATTTAGTAAAATGTACATAAGGTTAAAAATGTAGTTGGTCATGTATAAAGTTACCTAACATTTTATGTGCAAATGAATATTAAACTGTGAGATATGGCCAAATTAGTTTAACAGGCGCATGTATAATATTTATTAAATGTTACGTTTGTTATTTAGTTAATGATATGGGTTGAAACAATTTAACACGCGATTGTACTTAGATTTATAAATTGATATGATCATTGATTTGTTATGGAATAGATGTAAACAAATGGGTGTCTCGATATATACTTGGTATATGAAATGAAATATGTTTGATTATAAATTGGGTATTCGAATGTCATGGAAATGATCGTCATATGGCTTGAATTTTTGTAATTATGAAACAGGTACAAATTGGTTTTGATATTTGATGGCTTGGTTTGAAAGTTTTGAATTAGCAAACGGAATTAATATAGTTCGTATAAGAGAATGTTCGATAAAGCATGATTTGTGTGGTTAGATATGTGATTCAAATATATGATTTTGACTTGTATGATTAAGAGATTGGTTTATTAATTTATTTCGTAAAATTTTATAAAGGATAATACAATTGTAACACCCCCTAACCCCGAACTATCGCCGGAACAGGGTTACGAGGCATTACCGAACATATCAGACAACTTACGAATAATTCATAAATAAAATAACATTCATAGAATAATTGAATAACTAAGTCTCTATAATGAACTCTTGAAGTCTAAAACATATATTAAAAGTGAAATGGGACTCGTTCAAGTACTCTGGAATTTTTTTTTATAAATTTCGACAACATTTTTGCTTATTTTCACATAAAACTACTTGCAATTAAAACCGTATCCATTTCAAACATAACCAATTCAACCAATTCATTTCACATACTCATTTTCTATTCTAAATAGCTTCTAATCAAACTCAATCAATATAATATCAATTTAAATTTATCAATCTACTAATTAAATTGAAATGGATAAACTTCTTTCATTATAATTCTTAGACTTGTAATACTAACATTTTTAACCATTTATATTCAAAACATAATAACCTTTATACACATCCTATGTACATGCCAAATTACCAAAAGAAAATATACATCACCAAAAGTTTGTTTGAAGTCGAATGTCCGCTTTGGATGCTTTGGTTCAATGATTTGACTTCTACAACTGCGCGCACGGAAACAACCGTATGCTGAGTATGCATATACTCAATGGTATCACTATAATTCAATTTATAATTAAATACATTAAATCACACACATACTTTTACATTACAATTATCATCACTTAATGAACAATTCAATCTTTTTATGTTATCATTTAATTATATATATACCATTCTTATTTCTTTATTTCAATTCTCACCTTTCACATATGTCATATCATTCAAATTTAGTTTTATCAGTAAATTTATTTCATTTGTCCCTATTAACTTGACTCGGACTCATGGATACACTGATTCCAACCAACACACCAAAGATTTACACATTGTGCCTTAACGGTACACAATTACTCTAAATAGTAATCGATAATTGATAGCAATAATAATAATAGTAGTAGTATTCAACATACAAAGTGCTGAATCTATAACAATAACGCTAACAGTATTCGACACACAATGTAATATCCTGAAATAGGGGGTTAATTTTTATTAAATTATTTTGCATAAGTGTGGTCATTGTGGTGTTGATTGAGGAATTTTAGAGGCTAGTTATAAGCCGAGGGAAGGCCCGAGCTATAGGAAAAATTTTGTTTTTAAGAGTTAATTATGGAGAGCTAGGCTAAGGATGCCTTAAGAAAAGTTGTTGGGGATTTATGACACAAGGATTGGCTTGGTAAAGTGGCAGCAAGGCGCTACTTAAGGCTTGGGCAAGTGACGCCTCAAGCAGTGGGTAGAGGGCCCAAGTTGGAGTTGCGAAGGAAGCAGGAAGGAGCTTTTATTTTAGCGTTAAGAAGGCGCCTGGCGAAAGAGGGTTTAAAAGAAATTCTGGGGAGTTTATATCACAAACAGCGTCTTGGCAAAGTGGCTAGGGACGTTACCTGCAGCTTGCGTCAAAGGGAGCTTCAAGGGGTGAGGTTCGAATCACGTGGGCAGCATAAGTGGGATTTTATTTTGCTGCTGGCGTCAAAGAGAGGGGAGGAAATGGATAGCATGTGGGCTTCTAAAAGATAAGGATTAAGTTGTTTTATTTTTTAAAAATTCGGCTGAAGAAGTAGGATAAGTGGGGATTTATTTTATTTGGTTTAAATAGGTAGATAAGGGATGATTGTGGTTTTAATTTTTTTTTATTAATTCTTTTTTATGAAGTGATAAATTAGGAGAAGAAAATGGAGTAAGATAAGGGACATAGTGGTGGCCGAATGAGGGGCTCCTTGGGGTTGATGTATTCGGCCAAGTGAAAGTGGGATAAGTATGGTTTTATTTTATTTATTTTTTAAATAGGAAGATAAGGGATAAGGTGATGGAGTGTTTTATTTTATTTGTTAAGAGATAAAATAGGAGTTTTATATAGGATAAGGGAGAAAGCTAATGGCCGAATGTGGGGCTATTTTGATGTGTAAATTCGGTCATGTAGGGGGGTGTTGAATGCCGAATTTTAGTGGGGAGGAGTGTTCATCTTGTTGCCGAAATAGTTAGCCATAGAATTCTCTCTTTCAAGTTTTCTTTTCATCCTTATGTATGGCCTAAACATGCACCCTATTTTCCCTTTTGACAAAAGCCGGAAGCTAGCAATATTGGTGCGTTTATTTTCTTTCTCCTTTCACATCTCTTCTTTTCTTTTATCTTGCTTAAACCGAAATCTCCCTTAAAGTTGCCATTGCCGAATATTTCAACTTCATTCAGGAGCCTTAGCCGAATCTTTTAGGTCCTGCATTCTCTATTCTTTGTCACAAGTGTTAGAAGCCGAAAATATCCTTTTGATGTCATTCTTAAAAGCCGAATCCCCAAGAAAGGTGTTGTCGACCACTCTCTTCTAGTCTCTTCAAACGTGTGGTGGTAAGTGTTCTTTCGTTATCAATCGGTCTCTCTTCTCTTATGTTTTGGTAGCCGAATCAAGTGATTGACTTTGATTGGTAGAGATGGCCGAATGTACATAAAGCCGTGTGGTGTTCCTTTTGAAGGTAGCCAACGTGAAGAAGCATAAAATGAGCATTTCGGGATTTGATTTAAGCAAGGTAAGTCAAGGTGATAATTAGGCCAAGGGCCACTTTCCTTAGGTTATTGTTTAAGCCGATTCTAATAAGTTGTTAAGCAGGGATATTGGTAACTTCAGGAGCAAGCAGTATTCGGGATATAGTTTGGCAAGGTAAGTGGTTGTATTATTCGGACTTAGGCCATAGTTGCTTGCTAGTGAATAACCGATTTTGGTTATGGTGATTTAAGGGCAAATCGACAGGAATAAAGAGTTTCGGGATCCTAGATTGTGCTAGATTCGTATAGATCGGGTTTTCGCTAAATAATCAGGTGCGTAGTTATCGCACTGTTCTCTTGTTGTGTGTATGTGTTATATTCATAAATATGTATATGATGTGAATGATAGCCGAGATAAGGGCTAAAATGGTGGATACCCATGATGGGTAATCGATTAATAAGGTCAGTATTTTATGACGTTAATTTACATATGATATATGTATGAAAATGTGATGGCATGTGATGTATGTTTATTTTAATGATATTGTGGCATGATACATGGGGCTTGGGATATGATTAAAGAAGGAAAGGGGTGTACATATTTATGTACGTGGTTTAATGTTAGCCTTGTGCTACATTAGCGCTTGATGTTAGCTATGTGCTCATCAAGGGAGTTGTTGGCTAGGTGCCCATCTCGGCGGTTGATAGCTGTGTATCACCGTGGACTGATTGATATGTGGGATCACTTAGGTGATCGGTGGCTTAGCCACGGCCTTGAGCAGCAGGTCTGCCAGGGTAAGATATGTGGGACCACTTGGTTGATCGGTGGATTAGCCACGGCCTTGGGCAGCGGGTCTGCCAAGGTAGGTGTGACGGATGGACATTGGTTGGGTTGGGCTTCATAATTGCATGACTTGTATGTGGACTATGTGGATATGGGCCAAGCCCATATGTTGAGACCTGTGAAATAACTATGCACTGAGTCTGTATGACTCACCCAAATTGTTACCAACATCACAGGTGACATATGATGATCGGACCGGGCTGGAATGGATACAAAGGTGGCCATGCAGAAGCAGATTTTCATGCAAAAAAGATATTTTAATTAATTAAGTATTTATATTTTCAGTAATTTGATTGTTTAATTATTGTAATAAGGGCTTCCTAAAGATTTAAGGTTTATTATTACGATTTAGTTGGTTGAAAAATTTAATTACTATTTGGAAAGTTTATATAGGGTTTTTGAAGTTATATTATTATAATGGTAAATATTTTTGAGTCGCTTTATATTATAATAACTTATAATAAAGTTTTAATTCGAATAATTTGCTACAGCTTTATATTACTTAGAATTTTTAAATACACACGGTTTTAGAAAAATCAATAAATTTTAATGTTTTTACCCTTAAGACAAAATCTTTCAAACGTTTTTCCGCAGAAGAACATACCGAGATCCTTCGGGGCTTGTGGCTTGGGGCCGGGTTTGGGGTGTTCTGATTTGATATCGAACCCGGTTCAAAACTCGGCTTTGAGGTTTTGGGCCCGAAAATAGTTTTCAAAAATGGGCTTTTCAAAATATGGATTTTTATTTCAGGTCATTCTGGCATGGCACCTGTATCTCCGGACCGAAGTCCACCAGGTAAGTACTTCTGACTCCTGAAGTGATTTGAAAATGGGAACTGTATGGGCTTTTATGGGAACGTAGATTAGAAGATTAGGGCTATTAAACCCTAGGACTAGTCTACTCAAACACAAGTACATAAGACTTAAGGAACATTAAACAAACCTATGATTAAGTCACCGAGTTAAGGTGTGGCAACTCTTGTGCGCAAGTCCAGGAATGGATTCAGTAAGAGTTTGGTATTTAAGCAGTACTAGCGACTCACCTCCTCTTTACTCGAATCCTACCTGGTGCGTAGTAACCGTTCACCCTAACCAAGAGGACTTAGTCATCGGCTAAACTCGATAATTAAAACCCGAAAGGGACTAGCCATAGTTTTATAAAACCCTCGTTTTAAAAAAAAAAACTCAACAAGTTGCCCTTTTAAATTGAGAAACTTATTTTTGAAAATTTTCTAAAAATTCCCAATTTACAAAATTACTAAAATGCCCTTGGTTTTTAAAATTACCGTACTACCCCCGATTTCAGTAAAATTTTCTTACTTTGCAAAAGTATCCACAAGACCCTAACTTGTGAAAATTCAAGATACCCTGATTTGGAAAATTATTGAATTACCCCTGACTTGCAAAATTACCTAAATGACCCCGATTTCTGAAATTTCTGCAACACCGCTGATTTGGAAAACAAATTTTCAAGATAACCCCGAGGTTTTGTAAATTTTGAAATAACCTTTGATTTGTAAAGATTTTGGAATTGACCTGAATTATCACCAAAATACCCCTATAGGGATGAATGACGAAATTACCCCCAGGTTGGGAAAGGATCAAAATGGCCATGGAAGTGTAGTGAATGATGTTGTTGATGAATGAATGTGTCTCTATCGAGATGGATGAATGTGATTCTCTGAGCTAGAATGGTGAACTTGAACTAGAAACTTTGGTTGATCAACGAAACAACTTCAAAACTTCGTTTCATAAAATTGTTCGCGGATAATCGCGGGAACAAAAGTACTAATGCATAAAACTTTTAATCGAGTTAAAGCGCGATCGTAGAAATGAGCTCTAAGGGGCGTGGTCGTCGTGGGACGCGGTAGAGGTAGAATGGCCAGTGATCGGAACCCGTTAGATCGGGTCAAGGGTCCGAGAATGAGGTACCACCACCCCCCCACTTTTGGTGAGGAGCGGCAAGATCGACGGGGATGATCTTTGTGCGCGCGCGGTCGCGCGAGTTCTTAAGATGGTGGTCGGAGCGGTGGAAATATGAGAGCTAGGAAGTCTCAGCACTGGCGACTCCAAGCTAATAGAGCGGAGGTGTTCCGTGGTGTGTCGGGTGTGGCACCCAAGATGCACCGAGTATTGGTTGGAGGCGATCGAGCGAATTATGGATGAGCTCGATTTAACCGCTGAGGAGAAAGTGAAAGAAATGGTGGCGCTACTTCGCGACGAGGCATATCAATGGTGGCTCACCGTTCGAGATAGTGCTACGGCTGAGGAACTCACTTGGGATTATGTTAAGGCGGCATACCAGAAGAAGTATGTTGGTACTCATTACATTGATCCACAGAGGAAGGCATTTCTAAGGCTGGTTCAAGGGAACAAGTCCGTGGCGGGATACGAGGCTAAATTCCTAAGGTTAAGCCGATATGCTCGAGGAGTAGTTGCAACGGAGCATGAACGATGTGTCCAGTTTGAGGACAGATTAAGGGACAACCTGAGATTGTTGATAGCTCCACATCAGGAGCGGGAATTTGCTGTGTTAGTAGAGAAGGCTAAGGTAGCTGAAGGGATTAAGGACTCTGTGAGGCAGAACAGAGATAAGGATAGGAATCAGGATAAGAGAAGTTTTGGACCATCGGAAACGTCTGAGAGTCTTCCGAAAAGACCGAGGAATGAGAATTCTGCTTGTGTTACTAAGCCAGCTACTGGAAATCCGGACCGTCCATGTGCTCAATGTGGAAGGTATCACGTTGGCGAGTGCTGGAATCGAGATCAAGAATGTTTTAGGTGTAATTCTAAGTCTCACTTGATTAAAGACTGTCCCCAGGATCCGAGTAGGGCTCGGACAGTAGGCCAGGGTTATGAGCAGCCGGGTAGGAATGGTCAGCAAGCGACGAGAGGTCGTGGTCTGAACCATGGAGGAAATGGTTCCGGCCAAGGTCGTGGAGCATCGAGCGGAGGTGCTGAAGGTTCAGATGCAAGGCAGCCAAGGTTGGTTTATGCAGTCGGCCGTCGCGAGGATAGTAAAGTGCCAGATATGACAACGGCTAAGTTCTTAATTTTGGGATACCCTTTCTATTGCCTTGGTTGTTATAAATCTATTTCGTTCTTGTAATGTTAGTGAAGTGTATGAAACCTTAGATGTGAATTTTGAAAATTGGTGCATAGGAAATATGTTAGTTTTAAGATTAGAGTGCGTAGCAGCAGCGTAGTGTGGTGAGTTAGATTGTAGATTGTTCGTTAGTAAGTAATTTCGAGGACGAAATTATTTTTAAGGGGGGTAGAACTGTAATATCCTGAAATAGGGGTTAATTTTTATTAAATTATTTTGCATAAGTGTGGTCATTGTGGTGTTGATTGAGGAATTTTAGAGGCTAGTTATAAGCCGAGGGAAGGCCCAAGCTATAGGAAAAATTTTGTTTTTAAGAGTTAATTATGGAGAGCTAGGCTAAGGATGCCTTAAGAAAAGTTGTTGGGGATTTATGACACAAGGGTTGGCACTGTAAAGTGGCGATGGCGCTACTTAAGGCTTGGGTAAGTGACGCCTCAAGCAAAGGGGTAGAGGCCCAGTTCGAGTTGCGAAGGAAGCAGGGAAGGAGCTTTTATTTTTGCGTTAAGAAGGTGCACAGCGAAAGAGGGTTTAAAAGAAATTCAGGGAGTTTATATCACAAACAGCGCCTTGGCAAAGTGGCTAGGGGACGGAACTCAGCGACTTGCGTCAAAGGGAGCTTCAAGGGTGAGGTTCGAATCACGTGGGCAAAGATAAGTGGGATTTTATTTTGTCACAAGTCCAAAGAGAGAGGAAGAAGTGGACAGCATGTGGGCTTCCAAAAGATAAGGATTAAATTGTTTTATTTTTTAAAAATTCGGCTGAAGAAGTAGGATAAGTGGGGATTTATTTTATTTGGTTTAAATAGGTAGATAAGGGATGATTGTGGTTTTAATTTTTTTTATTAATTCTTTCTTATGAAGTGATAAATTAGGAGAAGAAAGTGGAGTAAGATAAGGGACATAGTGGTGGCCGAATTAGGGGCTCCTTGGGGTTGATGTATTCGGCCAAGTGAAAGTGGGATAAGTATGGTTTTATTTTATTTATTTTTTAAATGGGAAAATAAGGGATAAGGTGATGGAGTGTTTTATTTTATTTGTTAAGAGATAAAATAGGAGTTTTATATAGGATAAGGGAGAAAGCTAATGGCCGAATGTGGGGCTATTTTGATGTGTAAATTCGGTCATGTAGGGGGGTGTTGAGTGCCGAATTTTAGTGGGGAGGAGTGTTCATCTTTTTGCTGAAATAGTTAGCCATAGAATTCTCTCTTTCAAGTTTTCTTTTCATCCTTATGTATGGCCTAAACATGCACCCTATTTTCCCTTTTGACAAAAGCCGGAAGCTAGCAATATTGGTGCGTTTATTTTCTTTCTCCTTTCACATCTCTTCTTTTCTTTTATCTTGCTTAAATCGAAATCTCCCTTAAAGTTGCCATTGCTGAATATTTCAACTTCATTCAGGAGCCTTAGCCGAATCTTTTAGGTCCTGCATTCTCTATTCTTTGTCGCAAGTGTTAGAAGCCGAAAATATCCTTTTGATTTCATTCTTAAAAGCCGAATCCCCAAGAAAGGTGCTGTCGACCACTCTCTTCTAGTCTCTTCAAACGTGTGGTGGTAAGTGTTCTTTCGTTATCAATCGGTTTCTCTTCTATTATGTTTTGGTAGCCGAATCAAGTGATTGACTTTGATTGGTAGAGATGGCCGAATATACATAAAGCCGTGTGGTGTTCCTTTTGAAGGTAGCCAACGTGAAGAAGCATAGAATGAGCCTTTCGGGATTTGATTTAAGCAAGGTAAGTCAAGGTGATAATTCGGCCAAGGGCCACTTTCCTTAGATTATTGTTTAAGCCGATTCTAATAAGTTGTTAAGCAGGGATATTGGTAACTTCAGGAGCAAGCAGTATTCGAGATATAGTTGGGCAAGATAAGTGGTTGTATTATTCGGACTTAGGCCATAGTTGTTTGCTAGTGAATAACCGATTTTGGTTATGGTGATTTAAGGGCAAATCGACAGGAATAAAGAGTTTCGGGATCCTAGATTGTGCTAGATTCGTATAGATCGGGTTTTCGCTAAATAATCAAGTGCGTAGTTTTCGCACTGTTCTCTTGTTGTGTGTATGTGTTATATTTATAAATATGTATATGATGTGAATGATAGCCGAGATAAGGGCTAAAATGGTGGATACACATGATGGGTAATCGATTAACAAAGTCAGTATTTTATGACGTTAATTTATATATGATATATGTATGAAAATGTGATGGCATGTGATGTATGTTTATTTTAATGATATTGTGGCATGATACATGGGGCCTGGGATATGATCAAAGAAGGAAAGGGGTGTACATATTTATGTACGTGGTCTAATGTTAGCCTTGTGCTACATTAGCGCTTGATGTTAGCTATATACTCATCAAGGGAGGTGTTGGCTAGGTGCCCATCTCAGCGGTTGATAGCTGTGTGCATCACCGTGGATTGATTGATATGTGGGATCACTTAGGTGATCGGTGGCTTAGCCACGGCCTTGAGCAGCAGGTCTGCCAGGGTAAGATATGTGGGATCACTTGGTTGATCGGTGGATTAGCCATGGCCTTGGGCAGCGGGTCTGCCAAGGTAGGTGTGATGGATGGACATTAGGTTGGGTTGGGCTTCATAATTGCATGACTTGTATGTGGACTGTGTGGATATGGGCCAAGCCCATATGTTGAGACCTGTGAAATAACTATGCACTGAGTCTGTATGACTCACCCAAATTGTTACCAACATCGCAGGTGATATATGATGATCGGACCGGGCTGGAGTGGATACAAAGGTGGCCATACAGAAGCAGATTTTCATGCAGAAAAGATATTTTAATTAATTAAGTATTTATATTTTCAGTACTTTGATTGTTTAATTATTGTAATAAGGGCCTCCTAAAGATTTAAGGTTTATTATTACGATTTAGTTGGTTGAAAAATTTAATTACTATTTGGAAAGTTTATATAGGGTTTTTGAAGTTATATTATTATAATGGTAAATATTTTTGAGTCACTTTATATTATAATAACTTATAATAAAGTTTTAATTCGAATAATTTGCTACAGCTTTATATTACTTAAAATTTTTAAATACACACGGTTTTACAAAAATCAATAAATTTTAATGTTTTCACCATTAAGACAAAATCTTTCAAATGTTTTTCCGCAGTAACATACCAGATCCGGTCAGGGCTTGTGGGCCGGGTTTAGGGGTGTTACAGTTTAGTATCAGAGCCCGGTTCAAAACTCGGCTTTGAGGTTTTGGGCCCGAAAACAGTTTTCAAAAATGGGCTTTTCAAAATATGGATTTTTATTTCAGGTCATTCTGGCATGGCACCTGTATCTCCGGCCCGAAGTCCACCAGGTAAGTACTTCTGACTCCTGAAGTGATTTGAATATGTGAACTGTATGGGCTTTTATGGGAATGTAGATTAGAAGGTTAGGGCTATTGAACCCTAGGACTAGTCTACTCAAACACAAGTACATAAGACTTAAGGACCATTAAACAAACCTATGATTAAGTCATCGAGTTAAGGTGTGGCAACTGTTGTGCGCATGTCTAGGAGTGGATTCAGTAAGAGCTTGGTATTTAAGTAGTACTAGCGACTCACCTCCTCTTTACTCGAATCCTACCTGGTGCGTAGTAACCGTTCACCCTAACCAAGAGGACTTAGTCATCAGCTAAACTCAATAATTAAAACCCGAAAGGGACTAGCCATAGTTTTATAAAACCCTCGTTTTAAAAAAAATCAACAAGTTGCCCTTTTAAATTGAGAAACTTATTTTTGAAAATTTTCTAAAAATTCCCAATTTACAAAATTACTAAAATGCCTTTGGTTTTTAAAATTACCGTACTACCCCCGATTTTAGTAAAATTTTCTTACTTTGCAAAAGTATCCACAAGACCCTAACTTGTGAAAATTCAAGATACCCTGATTTGGAAAATTATTAAATTACCCCTGACTTGTAAAATTACCAAAATAACCCCGATTTCTGAAATTTCTGCAACACCGTTTATTTGGAAAACAAATTTTTAAGATAACCCCGAGGTTTTGTAAATTTTGAAATAACCTTTGATTTGTAAAGATTTTGGAATTGACCCTGAATTATCACCAAAATACCCCTATAGGACGAATGATGAAATTACCCCTGTGTTGGGAAAGGACTGAAATGGCCATGGAAGTGTAGTGAATGATGTTGTTGATGAATGAATGTGTCTCTATCGAGATGGATGAATGTGATTCTCTGAGCTAGAATGGTGAACTTGAACTAGAAACTTTGGTTGATCGAAAGAACAACTTCTGAAAACTTCGTTTCATAAAATTGTTCGCGGATAATCAGTGGAACAAAAGTACTAATGCATAAAAATTTTAATCAGATTAAAGCGCGATCGTAGAAATGAGCTCTAGGGGACGTGGTCGTCGTGGACGCGGTAGAGGTAGAATGGCCGTATCGAAACCCGTTAGATCGGGTCAAGGGTCTGAGAATGAGGTACCACCACCCCCAGCTTTTGGTGAGGAGCAGCAAGATCAGATGGGGGATAATGTTGTATCGCAGGCGGTGCTGCGAGTTCTTGAGATGGTGGCTGGAGCAGGTGGAAATATGAGAGCTAGGAAGTCTGTACCCGAGCGACTCCGAGCCAATAGAGCGGAGGTGTTCCGTGGTGTGTCGGGTGTGGCACCCAGTACGGCTGAGTATTGGTTGGAGGCGACCGAGCGAATTATGGATGAGCTCAATTTAACCGCTGAAGAGAAAGTGAAAGAAATTGTGGCGCTACTTCGGACGAGGCATATCAATGGTGGCTCACCGTTCGGGATAGTGCTACGGCTGAGGAACTCACTTGGGATTATGTTAAGGCGGCATACCAGAAGAAGTATGTTGGTACTCATTTTATTGATGCACAGAGGAAGGTATTTCTGGGGCTGGTTCAAGGGAACAAGTCCGTGGCGGAATACGAGGCTAAATTCCTAAGGTTAAGCCGATATGCTCGAGGTGTAGTTGCGACGGAGCATGAACGATGTCTCCGTTTTGAGGACAGATTAAGGGACGACCTGAGATTGTTGATAGCTCCATATCAGGAGCGGGAGTTTGCTGTGTTAGTAGAGAAGGCTAAGGTAGCTGAAGGGATTAAGGACTCTGTGAGGCAGAACAGAGATAAGGATAGAAATCGGGATAAGAGAAGTTTTGGACCGTCGGAAACATCTGAGAGTCTTCAGAAAAGACTGGGGAATGAGAATTCTGCTCGTGTTACTAAGCCAGCTACTGGAAATCCGGACTGTCCATGTGCTCAATGTGGAAGGTATCATGTTGGCGAGTGCTGGAATCGAGATCGAGAATGTTTTAGGTGTAATTCTAAGTCTCACTTGATTAAAGACTGTCCCCAGAATCCGAGTAGGGCTCGGACAGTAGGCCAGGGTTATGAGCAGCCGGGTAGGAATAGTCAGCAAGTGACGAGAGGTTGTGGTCTGAACCATAGAGGAAATGGTTCCGGCCGAGGTCGTGGAGCTTCGAGCGGAGGTGCTGAAGGTTCAGATGCAAGGCAGCCAAGGTTGGTTTATGCAGTCGGCCGTCGCGAGGATAGTCAAGTGCCAGATATGACAACGGGTAAGTTCTTAATTTTGGGATACCCTTTTTATTGCCTTAGTTGTTATAAAGCTATTTCGTTCTTGTAATGCTAGTGAAGTGTATAAAACCTTGGATGTTAATTTTGAAAATTGGTGCATAGGAAATATGTTAGTTTTAAGATCAGAGTGCGCAGCAGCAGCGTAGTGTGGTGAGTTAGATTGTACGATTGTTCGTTAGTAAGTAATTTCGAGGACGAAATTATTTTTAAGGGGGGTAGAACTGTAATATCCTGAAATAGGAGTTAATTTTTATTAAATTATTTTTGCATAAGTGTGGTCATTGTGGTGTTGATTGAGGAATTTTAGAGGCTAGTTATAAGCCGAGGGAAGGCCCAAGCTATAGGAAAAATTTTGTTTTTAAGAGTTAATTATGGAGAGCTAGGCTAAGGATGCCTTAAGAAAAGTTGTTGGGGATTTATGACACAAGGGTTGGCCTGGTAAAGTGGCAGTAAGGCGCTACTTAAGGCTTGGGTAAGTGACGCCTCAAGCAGTGGGTAGAGGGCCCAGGTTCGAGTTGCGAAGGAAGCAGGAAGGAGCTTTTATTTTTGCGTTAAGAAGGTGCCTGGCGAAAGAGGGTTTAAAAGAAATTCTGGGGAGTTTATATCACAAACAGCGCCTTGGCAAAGTGGCTAGGGACGGAACCTGCAGCTTGCGTCAAAGGGAGCTTCAAGGGGTGAGGTTCGAATCACGTGGGCAGCATAAGTGGGATTTTATTTTGCTGCTGGCGTCAAAGAGAGGGGAGGAAGTGGACAGCATGTGGGCTTCCAAAAGATTAGGATTATGTTGTTTTATTTTTTAAAAATTCGGCTGAAGAAGTAGGATAAGTGGGGATTTATTTTATTTGGTTTAAATAGGTAGATAAGGGACGATTGTGGTTTTAATTTTTTTTTATTAATTCTTTTTTATGAAGTGATAAATTAGGAGAAGAAAGTGGAGTAAGATAAGGGACATAGTGGTGGCCGAATGAGGGGCTCCTTGGGGTTGATGTATTCGGCCAAGTGAAAGTGGGATAATAATGGTTTTATTTTATTTATTTTTTAAATGGGAAGATAAGGGATAAGGTGATGGAGTGTTTTATTTTATTTGTTAAGAGATAAAATAGGAGTTTTATATAGGATAAGGGAGAAAGCTAATGGCCGAATGTGGGGCTATTTTGATGTGTAAATTCGGTCATGTAGGGGGAGTGTTGGGTGCCGAATTTTAGTGGGGAGGAGTGTTCATCTTGTTGCCGAAATAGTTAGCCATAGAATTCTCTCTTTCAAGTTTTCTTTTCATCCTTATGTATGGCCTAAACATGCACCCTATTTTCCCTTTTGACAAAAGCCGGAAGCTAGCAATATTGGTGCGTTTATTTTCTTTCTCCTTTCACATCTCTTCTTTTCTTTTATCTTGCTTAAACCAAAATCTCCCTTAAAGTTGCCATTGCCGAATATTTCAACTTCATTCAGGAGCCTTAGCCGAATCTTTTAGGTCCTGCATTCTCTATTCTTTGTCACAAGTGTTAGAAGCCAAAAATATCCTTTTGATATCATTCTTAAAAGCCGAATCCCCAAGAAAGGTACTGTCGACCACTCTCTTCTATTCTCTTCAAACGTGTGGTGGTAAGTCTTCTTTCGTTATCAATCGGTCTCTCTTCTCTTATGTTTTGGTAGCCGAATCAAGTGATTGACTTTGATTGGTAGAGATGGCCGAATGTACATAAAGCCGTGTGGTGTTCCTTTTGAAGGTAGCGAACGTGTAGAAGCATAGAATGAGCCTTTCGGGATTTGATTTAAGCAAGGTAAGTCAAGGTGATAATTCGGCCAAGGGCCACTTTCCTTAGATTATTGTTTAAGCCGTTCTAATAAGTTGTTAAGCAGGGATATTGGTAACTTCAGAAGCAAGCAGTATTCGGGATATAGTTGGGAAAGGTAAGTGGTTGTATTATTCGGACTTAGGCCATAGTTGTTTGCTAGTGAATAACCAATTTTGGTTATGGTGATTTAAGGGCAAATCGACAGGAATAAAGAGTTTTGGGATCCTAGATTGTGCTAGATTCGTATAGATCGAGTTTTCGCTAAATAATCAGGTGCGTAGTTATCGCACTGTTCTCTTGTTGTGTGTATGTGTTATATTCATATATATGTATATGATGTGAATGATAGCCGAGATAAGGGCTAAAATGGTGGATACCCATGATGGGTAATCGATTAACAAGGTCAGTATTTTATGACGTTAATTTACATATGATATATGTATGAAAATGTGATGGCATGTGATGTATGTTTATTTTAATGATATTGTGGCATGATACATGGGGCTTGGGATATGATCAAAAAAGGAAAGGGGTGTACATATTTATGTACGTGGTCTAATGTTAGCCTTGTGCTACATTAGCGCTTGATGTTAGCTATGTGCTCATCAAGGGAGGTGTTGGCTAGGTGTCCATCTCGGCGGTTGATGGCTGTGTGTATCACCGTGGACTGATTGATATGTGGGATCACTTAGGTGATCGGTGGCTTAGCCACGGCCTTGAGCAAAGTGCGCGGGGGTAAGATATGTGGGATCACTTGGTTGATCGGTGGATTAGCCACGGCCTTGGGCAGCGGGTCTGCCAAGGTAGGTGTGACGGATGGACATTAGGTTAGGTTGGGCTTCATAATTGCACGACTTGTATGTGGACTGTGTGGATATGGGCCAAGCCCATATGTGGAGACCTGTGAAATAACTATGCACTGAGTCTGTACGACTCACCCAAATTTTTACCAACATCGCAGGTGACATATGATGATCGGACCGGGCTGGAGTGGATACAAAGGTGGCTATGCAGAAGCAGATATTCATGCAGAAAAGATATTTTAATTAATTAAGTATTTATATTTTCAGTACTTTGATTGTTTAATTATTGTAATAAGGGCCTCCTAAAGAATTAAGGTTTATTATTACGATTTAGTTGGTTGAAAAATTTAATTACTATTTGGAAAGTTTATATAGGGTTTTTGAAGTTATATTATTATAATGGTAAATATTTTTGAGTCACTTTATATTATAATAACTTATAATAAAGTTTTAATTCGAATAATTTGCTACAGCTTTATATTACTTAGAATTTTTAAATACACACGGTTTTACAAAAATCAATAAATTTTAATGTTTTCACCCTTAAGACAAAATCTTTCAAACGTTTTTCCGCAGTAACATACCAGATCCGGTCAGGGCTTGTGGGCCGGGTTTGGGGGTGTTACACACAAAGTGTCGAATCGGTAACAGTAACAATAGTCAGCACATAAGTGCCTGATCAGTAAGTAGGCAAAAATGGCATGCCAACTATATCCGACTAGCCCGACTAGTTAATAGGGTATTTAATTCACTTTTCAGTACAATTTCCATCTTAGTTCAGTATCAATTATAATTTCCTTATTTCAATCAGTTTCACAGTATTGCAGTAATTCATTACTTCAGTAATTTCACAGTTCAATGCAGTACACATAACAATATTCAGTAACTTCACAATTCAATTCAGTATTCAAAACAATATTCAGTATTCTATAATTCAGTTCAGTATCAGTCTCAGTTTCAATTCCCAATCATAAATTTATCATTTTACTAAACACATACCTTAAAATACTTACCACACATAATTAGTAAATTAAACACATAATAATGATAAAGTTTGAATTATAGTGATACAAACCAGAATTCTCTTCGGATTTAATCCTTGACAATCTTTTCTTTTCCTTTTTGGGCCGATGCTTCAGACTCAATATTAGCTACGAACAATTAAAATAATTTCACAATCATTAGCACAACACAATTTAATTGTTGAATTTTTATCTAACTTTTATTTTAATTCCAGTTTATTCCTAACTAAACCTATATATTTTTATTTCTCAATTCATACCTTTTTGCTACTCAATTTCTTGCCAAACTCACATTTAACTATCTAATTTTTATCATATTTTCATAATTTCGAATTTATCTCAATTTAATCCTTTATTTAATTCCAATCAAAATTTCTATCAAATAAACCCCCAATTCCATCATTTGTTCAACATAAACCCTACTAAAAAATCTATTAACTTTCAAATTTTCAAATTAAATCCAAGAGTATTTCACTCTAGGATTCCAAAAACATCAAATTTATAAGAAAAGGACTTGATTAAACTTACCAATTAAATTTCAAGCTTTAAAACCCTAATTTTCCCTTTCTTTCTTTCTTTCTTTCTTTTTTATTTCATGCTCTGTTTCGAAATGGCCTCTGTTAATTTTAGCTTTGTTTCTTTTATTTTATGTTTTCTTTTCTTTTTGTTCATTTACTTTATTTTATATTTAAGTTAATTAATAATTATAAAATATCTATTTTAATAATAAATATAATTAATACATTTGTACCATATCATAACCTTACATTTGTCTTAATCTAACTAATTTATCAAATAAAAAATCTTTTAATATAATAATTTAATTAATAAATATCTTTTACTTAAAATTTAAGAAAATATACAATTATATTACAAATGTACAAATACATATATTACACATGTATTTTATCATATCCATACAATTGACATATTTTGATTTATTTAATAATATAATATCATTATAATCATTATAATTTAGTTATCATAAATTCATACAATATAAATTATATTTAAATATCATTAATTATATAATTAAAACAAATAAAATCTTAGATTTTATTCCCTTTATGCCGCCTCAACTATGCTAAATGGCTTAATTGACATTTTAGCCCTTTTTACTTTTTTTTAATCTATAATTAGACTTTCACTCTTTATTCAATTTAATCCTTTTTCCTAATTACTTTAAATTACTCCTAATAATTATTTACTAACTCGGTTTACTAAGACGGAGGCCCGATAACACACTTTTTCGGTGCCCATGGATTTTGGGTCGTTACAACATTACTGGGCGTATGAATTGTAAAGAATGTCTGTTCTGAACTGTGTTTTGTTCGGTAATGCCTCGTAACCCTAGTCCGGTGACGGGTATAGGTTAGGGGTGTTACAGTTTTAGGTCTCCAAAGTAAAGAAATCAATTCCATTAGGTATCTTCCCAATTCTTTTCAAAAAATTGTCAGAATCTCTTTTCAAAGGACACAGAATAAAAACTTCTATAGTATTGAATTAATTTGTAACGCTCTAAATTATATAGGGTTAGATAAAATAAATAATTAAAAAATTATTTAATATTAATAGTTATGTAGTTATTGTACTCCCTAAAGATTTTAGGTTTTATCCACCCTTCTCCCATTTTCTTTTTTAATTTTAGTAAATTAGGACAAAAATATTAAATGGAGTAAAATATTATTAACAGTAGGTAGCAGTTCAAATGGTTAAACACCATTCCCTTTTTCCACAAGTTCAAGTCATGTCACTCATCACTCATTTTCTTTTTTTTCGGAAAAAAAAAGATTATTTGCCTAAATAGCACCTAAAAATTTGAAAACCCTAGCTATTTAAACCATTTTTCTAATTAGGCTAGGATTTTGCTTCCTTTTTCCAATTCTATTAGAATTTTACTTCCATCTTTTCTATTTCTTCCCTCTTTCTTTTCATCAAAATTTTGTTCCATTGCTGAAAATCATTCTCGATTACCCCAAATCAAAATCTATTCCCGATTTTAACTTGTTTTCCAACTGAATTCATGATCGCAATTAGGAACACTTTTCGATCGTTGCCAAGAATCGGTAACAACATTCCAATCCCGATGTTTAGATCTTAAATTCCTGTAGAATTTCTTTTCATGTTACATTTAAGATTGATTAAATGATCTTTTATGAATCTTTCAAAATCTTGATTTTTCTTGAAATTCGTTATTAATTATTGCGTAAATGTCGTTTGAAGGACCCAATTTAGGTACCCCGAATCAAATTGGAACATGAGGAACGTTACTTGAGGCCCCGATGACAGGTGTGTGTTCTTTTACAAGAAAATCGGGACAAATTTTGTCTTGAAATAGGGCCATACGGCCAACCACGCATGTGGACCACACGGCCCCTCACACGACATTATCCCCTTGAAACCCTAGGTTTTTCGAATCGCATATGACCTAGGACCCTCAACATGGTCACAGCCTGTCATATAGCCTAGCCACACGATCGTGTACCCCTCTTTAAAAGGTCTAAGGCATTCCACACAGTCGTGTGTCCCTCGTATCTCAGATTTTACAGTTTTAGCCCAAAATTTTATGTTATGTTAAGTTTAGTCCCTAATTTTTTCCTGAACTGTTTTAGTATATTTTATTATTCAATTAAGTCACCAGTAATGTGAAATATGTTAGAATCCATGAATTGGCTGACCGTATTAATATGACGTTTATATACATTTGCATGAATTGTGAACAATACATATGACTATTGTTTCGGTGTCAGTGATTGTATGCATAGTATGCTTTGTGAAACTATTAATCCGATCACATGAAAAGCATGACTTTTGCTACTATGTGGATTTATCACTAGATATTAGTTGCTACTAAATCAAATTGTTATGAGCCTACTATTTGCTACTATATTGTTCTGTTAAAAGCATATTAAATGCTACTATTGATCTGTTCGAACATGCCATATTGTATTGCATGGGGTGGAATGTTATGAATGACGGAAGTATTGGCAATTTATCTGCATTTATTTTGTTGTGTACTCACAACCATATGTAGATTTCATCTGCGATAGTCTTGTTGTGTAACCATAGCCAAAGGCAGATTCCATCTGCAGCATTTTGTTGTGTGCCCACAGCCATCAGCGATAAAAATGCAAACTATTGGTGGTTAACCCACAACTTGGTGTGCTAATGGTTAGAGTTCTGAGGAACTCCTATTGTAGTGTGTAGCGGCGGGGTAAGACTGTTTCTGTTAAAAATTGATATTGTATGGCATCTATGAAAGTATGTGCATACAAACCTGGAATTTCTAGTAGGACATATTTATATCTACATATATGAATGAGTAATTTGTGAAATCAATATTTTGATATTGCTATTGTGAATTCTTGATACTAATGGTGGCTAAATTAAGAACCGATATTTCAAACTGCTATTAAATTACGATTATTTTATGCATTATTAATTAAGATGCCTTATAGACTATTGCACTGATCTTCTTGTGATTGAACTCACATTGAACGTCATAGCTCACCCCCTTAAATTTTCATCCTTACAGATAACCCACCAGGTTAGGACGTGGACACGACATCTAGAGGGTCTCAGCTCGGCTTTGTTAAAATATCTTTAGATACATTATTTGATATTTTATCATTCAAACGACTTTGTTAAAATATCTTTTGATACATTATTTGATATTTTATCATTCAAAGTTTGTATTATTATTTTAATTCGAACCGTGGCATACGACTTAAGATTTGGGTTGCTATTATTTTGCATGACACCTAATTTAAAATTTTAAGATATCTTTTTATGATTATTAATTAGTATGCACGAACCTCAATTTTTATTAAAAACAAATAGATATTACTTTTCCACCACTAAATCATAAATAAAAAGTTAAGGAATAACAAATTTGTTTGTAACTAAATTGTCTACTAAAATAAACCATCATCAGACAAAGTTTTAGGTTAAATTTTTCAATAAGAAAACAAGATTTCTTTTTAATTAAATTAATTTCCTTTTCCTTCTTCTCATTGAAAAATTTTAACCCAATTTTTTTTTATCAATTGTTAATAGAAAAAATCATAAATAAAAATTATAAAAATGAGTTTTGAAACATATAAAAAAAGATAAAAGAAATTTTCAAACAACATATCAACTCAAGATGAAATACAAATCCTTTATTAAAATATTTATTTCTTTCATAGAAGATTGGGAAAAAAATGAAGAACATGAGAGATTTAAGTAAATAAGATTTTGAGGGAGGGTGGGTGGGTGGGTTGGTTGGTAAACCTTTCTAAAGTTTCTTGGGAAAATATTAGAATAAATAAATATTAAATGAATATATGAAATTAGAGTTATTTAATTATTTTTAAAAAAAGTGCATGTAGTTTCTTTGTACGAAATTTGACATTATAATATACATATCAGTTAAGTGATCCATTTACCCAAAAAGCCCCATTTCTAAACAAAATTACGAAAATGGGCTAATTAAAATATTATTTATGGAAAAGGGCCAACGTTGGCAAAACGCGCCTACGTGGCCGCGTTTAAGGGAGAAATTTCCAGCAAAACGTGCCCCTAGGGGAGCGCTTTGTTGCACGTCAGCAAATCGTGCCTACATGGACGTGTTTTTATAGTTAGGGATATTTGCATGTTTAGTCCCTAGTGTTTTTAGGGTTTTTAGGGTTAGGATTTTGTTAAAATAAGTTAGGGTTTAGTGGTTATTTTTTAAAAATAGGTTAGGGTTTAAAGTTTTAGTAGATTTTAAAAATAAATTAGGATTTAGTGTTATTTTGTAAAAATTATTTGAATTAGGTTTATGGTTTTTAAGTAAATTAGGGTTCTAGGGTTTTAAATAAATTAAACTACGGTTTATGGTGTTTAAATAAATTAACTAAATTAGGGTTTAGGGTTTTAAATAAATTAATTAAATTAAGGTTTAGGGTTTATGGTTTATGGTTAAAATTAAATAAACAATGGTTTAGTTTTTTTAAAAATAACACTGTGTTTATTTTTTAAACAAAATTAACTATTTTGACCCTGAAAAAATAATTTTGAGAAGATGTTTCTAAACAAATAGTGTCAAAAACGCTTCAAGAAGGATACAGTATCAACAAAATTACAGAAAAAATCTCCAACATGGATGCTCTTTTTCTACAGTAGTTCATGAATAATAATTTGAGAAGACGTTTTTGAACAAATAGTGTCAAAAACGCTTCAAGCAAGATGCACTGTCAGCAAAATTTCTGAAAAAAGCTCCCACGTGGACGCTCTTTTTCTACAGTAGTTCCTGAAAAAATAATTTTGAGAAGACGTTTCTGAAAAAATAGTGTCAAAAATGCTTCAACCAGGATGCAATGTCAGCAAAATTTCTGAAAAAAGCTCCCACGTGGACGCTCTTTTTCTACAGTAGTTCATTCTTGGCCTTAGGTTATAAACGAGGCAAATACACGACCCCTAGCCAACATTCCGTTAGTGGGAGGCAGAACACAGAAGCGCCCGTGTTTGGTGGTAGTATAGAAAACACAGCTCTTGCACAACACTCAGTTAGTGGATGGGACATGCACATCGGTGGGTCGATGTTCGATGTTGGAAACACGTATTGGGGAATGACATCAACTTCTAGTGGTTGGTAATCCACATCTAATTGGGGATGTTATGAAACGTCCACAAGAAGGGATGATGTACTCCTTACGACGTCCACCAGCGAAGGGACCTTGTACGTTGCAGATCATGGTGGGTTAGATGATGAGTCCGATGTGGATCCACCTTGAGAACCCAACCTCGATGGTGCAGAAGTTGCATTATTTTCTGAATTAGAGCTTGTTCCATCCAAACTTAAAAATGTTGAAGGGGGTTCAGATGAAGAAGAAGAAGATCCGCGATTTAGAGCGTACTTGCCTCTAGCCCAGATGCATAATGTCGACATATCAGCAGATGATGCGTTGGAGTTTCCAGAGCTACCACACAAAACTCGTGACCATACAAGTTCGTCATTTGATTCGGGTGATTTAGAAGTTGGTAAGGAGTTTTCCAGTAAGGATAGTTTTCTTGGTGCTTTGAAACAATATATATCAATCACAGGGTTAACTACAATGTGGTTAAATCCAAATTCGAGAAGTTCAAGGCCAAATGTGTAGTGCAAGAAGATACATGTTCATGGAAAATCATGGCTTCTCTTAGGAAAAAGACAGGTTTATGGGAGATAAAAAAATACAAAGGTCCACATACCTGTGTTGCCGGTAGGGTTTTGAATAATAATGTTATTACTTAATGTTGCATTATTTAACGTACTTCATTGACAGGTGTTTCACAAGATCATCTCAAGATGGATTCAGGCATGATAGCTACCTTAATACTATAAGTGTTAAAGACGGATCCCAAGACTTCTGTGTCATGCATAATTGCCAGTATTTGTAGCCAATTGAGGCACACGCCCTCTTTTTGCAAGGCTTGGATAGCGAAGCATAAGGCATTGGAAAAGATGCATAGTGGGTGGGACGTTTCGTATAATGAGGTTTGGCAGTGGTGTCAGGTGCTGGAAAGGTACGTCCCAAGTTGCATAACAGACCTTGAAACGATCCTTGTGTACTACAACGACCTATTACTCCGTAGATGCCAAGTGTTCAAACGTTTGTTCTAGAGCTTTAAGCAATGTCGGGATGCATTTGTGTACTGCAAGTCATTGGTACAAATTGACGATACATTTATGTATGGTAGATATACCCATCGACTATTGCTAGTTGTGGCATAGGATGGCGGTGGGAGAATCCTTCCAATTGCGTTTGCAATAACATTGGGGGAGTCAGCTGATGACTGAGATTTCTTTCTTTCTAGGTTAAGGAGGCATGTATGCCCCCAACCTGATATATGAATTATATCGGATCGGGGTACTGGAATATTAGCCGCAATTGAGCGATATGGAAGCCTATAGGATCACACATACCATCGGCATTGTCTAAGGCACGTTGCGTCCAACTACTACGGGCAATATCGGTCACTACTGAACGAAAGCAAGTGACCGACATGTGTATTTAATCTCTATTAATATACTTTCAGTTTTAATATTCAATTAAATCTGAATGAAATATTGGTATGTAATTTTGCTATCAACTTATATTAGCAGGGTACGAGATCAATAATGACCGTTTTCATGAGATGTTGGGGATTTTGCGTTCAGTTAACGATCAATGCGCAGACTACCTCTATAACATACCTTTCAAACAGTGAACACAAGCATACGAAGGCAGCCTACGATATGGTCATATGACCACAAACCTGGCTGAATGCATAAATTCTGTTCTAAAAGGAACGCGTCATTTACCGATAACCTTGGTTGTGCGAGAGACATATTTTCATTTAGCGGAACTATTTCCAAAGCGAACAGCGAGTTATAAAGGCTAAATGCAGGGAGGCCATGTATGGTTCTGGAAGGTATTGCAAGAAATTAACAAGGCGAAGGTGCGGGCCAGCACCATACACATAGTGTGTCACGATCGTGACAACCTATGGTTTCGTGTGACAGAGTTTGACAGACCAAGCCAATGTATTACTGGCGGGCAATTGCGACTGTAGGACGTTTGACGCACTCCGTTATCCATACGCTCATTCAATTGCAGCTTGTCAGAATCTCCGATTGGATCCCATGAGATATGTCGACGAAGGGTACAAAATAGAATTCATGTACAATGTATGGAGACACGTATTCTCACTGGTCCCAGATGAACGTAAGTGGTCGTTTATATCGCTTGCTCCATTTAAGCTGTTACCGGATAGAGAATTGCATCGCAAACCGAAAGGTTGACATTGCTCGAGTAGAATATGTAATAATATGGATATCCGAGAAAGAATGAACCTACGAAATTTGTGTGGATGGTGTAGGAACCCAGGTCATACAATTCGATCATGTCCGAACCAAAATAGTTGATAATTACTGTAATGAAACAATGTTCCATTATTTCTATTCCGCCTTTTTCAAAAGAACTTATATTTTATTAAAAATATAAAATTAATTTACAATTAAAATATTGAAAACTTCTTTTTTTATTAAATGAAACAATACAGAAATAGCGTCTACAAATATATTTTTAAAAAATCAATGTATATGCCGGTCAGAATCAGTGCCACATGGGGTGGACGATGATTACGCGCTGGATTCCTCATTGGCTACTCCGACGGGGGTTGTGGTTGCTCTGGCGGGGGTTGTGGTTGCTTTGGTTGTAGGTGTTGGGAGGTTGATCTACCTTGGTCGAATAAAGAATGTGGAGGTATTTGCATCGCTCACGGCGGAGGTGTTTGAATCCCATAAGGCGATGGGGAATGGTAATGAGATAAGCTCGCCGACGGTGCTTTGTTCAATCCCTTCGACGATGATGGCCTATATATATCATCGGTTGAGTCATCGGAGTCATCGAGGAAAGAGATGCACCGAGCCATGCATTTCAACCTATCATAGGACTGGGAAAAGGAAACATATAAAGGTTATGATACATATAAGGGCTAGGATATGCACCTGGCATAATCTAAAAGGGCTATGATACGGGTGTCATCGATTGAGGCATTGGGCCTGATGATTGTGTGGGTACTATTGATGGGCCCGATGATTGTGTGCGCGCTATTAATGGGCCTAGTGATTGTGTGGGCACTGTTGATGGGCCCGTCTTATCATCCCTTCTCCTTGGATTTAAAGGGCCCCGTCGTTCCCTTTCCACACGGATTTGCTGATGCCTCTGCTCTTCCGATAGCAAATATGCCTTGCCATGGATCCTAAACCATGGTATGTAATCTGGGGTGCACGCTAACTCTAGGACGATGATCGATTCGCGATCATGTATATGATCATACCGATTTTCCCAAATTTCGATATATTCTGACCAGAATAACGGCCAATTCGTATTCGTTAGCCGTAAGTCAATTTTGTGTTACTTATTGAGCACCTCAAGTTCTTCAAGAATCGATTGTCGGAATCCAAATTGTTGCAACACTTTACCCGTCTGGTGCATCTCGACAATAGCATAGTTGACCAATGAGACCTTAACATGCCAAATGTTCGGAATTTGAAAGAATTCTTCTGGAATTACTGCCTGTATTGCCGGATCCTCATATGGTGTCCATTGAAACTATATAAACGGGATAAAAATATTAGTTATATACATGATACTAAATACTAAATACTAAATATGAAACGACTATTTTACATATATATATTTTATTTAATACTTACTTCCGCATTCGATCGTTGGTCTAATAGAAGCCGTATATCTTCAAGAGCAGTATGTATTCCAATATAATTCGCCGGATGGTTCCACCTAATTAAATAAATTTTTGGCATACAATTTTATTTTAAATCTATGGAATAGTTGTAAAATCAAATAAAAATTTTACCTCGTTATGAGTGGGAATGTATATGGGTGGTTCATTTGAGGACGTAAAAATGGAAAGCGAAACCAAGCCCATGATTGTAGTAGTGATAGGCAACCTCCGATTTTTGCTTTATTTGGACGTGTCACCCCGCACATCTCCCGGTACAATGTTGCGAACACGGCAGACCCCTAACTAAGTTCGCCAGCTACTTTAAAATCAACGAGTTTCAGTAGCCACCTCAGATGTACGAGGTTTTGTGACAAGTTCGGCATCAGATAACCTCCAATCATCTCAAGGATGTATGCCCGAGCATATCGTATTCTTTCAACTTCAGTCGAATCATTCCTCGGCTCCAGGAATATGTCTCGTAACCAGCCCATCTCAATCTGACCTCCGTAAATATTATCCAGAATTGCATCCAAAAGATCGTAAAATAATCAGCAGATTGAACGGACCCGGTGAGTGCAGACCCATCCACCGGCAATCCTAATTATAATTGGACATCCTCTAAAGTGATAATACACTCTCCGCATGGAAGATGGAATGTGTGTGTCTCGGGTCTCAACCTCTCTATTAACGCGCTGATGAGTTTCAGGTCCAACTTACACCCCCGGCCTATAGTGGCCACGTGCCAAAAACACACTTCCCTCAAGTAATTTTCTATCAACGGTGATGGTGGATCAGACATATTACGAATATAACATTGTAACACCTGATCTACAGACTGTTATAAAAAATTATAAAATACAAATTAATTAAGATTACATAAATGAAAAAAATATTCAAAAAATAAAATTAATTAAAATTACATAAATGAAAAAAATATTAAATAATATTCAAAATTTAAAATAAACCGCTACCATTTTCATTTGTTCAACAGAGATATGTTTATTATCAAGACGAATTAATTCCCTGGCAATTGCTAACACGATCAAATATTTTTGAAATTATAAAAAAATAATATTAATTTAGAAAAAAATAAAGTAAATAACTAATTATAAAGAGCTTTGAGAAATTTAATGAGAAATTTGAGAGCTTTAGGGAGAAATTGTAGAGATTTTTGGCTAAATTTTGAAGAAATTAAGCGTGAAATACAAGAAGGAGGTTTATATCCTTTTTTTACCGTTGAACACCCCCCCCAACGGTTAAAAAAGGGTCAAAGAAAAGTAGCCGTTGGTGCCAGCAAAGCGTTTCCCCAGGGGCGTGCTTTGCTGGAAATTTCCCTCTTAAACGCGGCCATGTAGGCGCGTTTTGCCAAAGTTGGCCATTTTTTGTAAATAATATTTTAATTGGCCCATTTCCGTAATTTTGTTTGGAAACGGGCCTTTTTGAGTAAATGGGTCCAGTTAAATATTTGTTACTTTTGTTATTTCATTAAAATTTAACACTATTAATTTTTTTTAATATTAATCTCATTATAAGTTCTTATTACATCTGTTTTTTTTTATACAATACCTAGAACTATTCATAGTCTCTCTCCAATCCTTGAATAGGAGGATAGTACGTTTCAGTGCACTCAAACCCACGTCCTCTTGCACTGACAATAATATCGATATCAATCGAATTAAAACTCAATCGACAATTACCTAAAAACACTTTTTAAAAAAAATCTAACATCAATGACTTGTATCACTTGTTTGTTAAATTTGGATAGCAAGTGATTTATTAAACTTTTATCAAATAATTTTTTTAATAAATCTCAAATTATCCTAAATTGTAGATAAAATAACAGATTTCTACAGCTTTTAATTTAAAGTCCAAGTTGAGATTAGATTTAGAGGCCCAAACCCAATGGATTGTCTTAATTTAAAGCATGAAACCTTTCATAGACTTTGTTAAGGTGATCAGTACCATGCAAATTTCACTACTGTTGTTGTTAAGTATGATATGTATTAGTATGGGTGATTTTGGTATATCATTTTTGAATTCTTGATACTTTAAAAATATTTTTAATATATATATTTATAATTCAATTTCTAGTTTCTCAAAAAATCTATATTAATATATATGCAAAATAGGCCTCAATTGCATATTTTAAAATTATTAATTAATTTAGTTAATTGAATTTAATGATTATATTTTATTTTTTAATAATTATATTAAAAATATTTAATAAAAATAATAATAATTTTTTTTCTAAATATTTAAACATGATTTAAAATATAAAAGTATATAAATTATTATACATCTATATAAATGGATAAAAATTGCAAAGTTAAAAACGAAACTTAAATTTATCAATTTAAGATTGATATGATTGATATTGAAACAGTACGAATTAAATATGTTAGCAAAGTGGTTAAGTTTCAACTAGTAAATAGTTTGTTATGAGAGGTTAGAGCTTATTACAAGTCAATGTAACTTGAATTTCTCAATGCAATGATACATAATAGTTTTCATTCCCTCTTTCTTTATTTTCATTTGCTCATCTTCCATTCTTGTTAATTCTTGAAATAAATCTAAAGATTTATCATATGTATGGATTGAGATTTATTATTTTAACATAAATTATACTTGAAAATTTATGATTCGTGTAATTTAATCATCTTTTGTAAGTCAAATTAAACATACATATTTAATCATTCCTATTTAATAATATAATTTATATAATTTATCATTTTAATTTTACAATTTTATTTTTAATAATAAATTTTAAAAATAATAATTTTAAAGTTTAAATAATATTCTTCATATATTATTGAAAATATTTATATTAATATTTTAACAATAAATATAATAATTTTTTTATAGTATAAATGTTAAAATATGTTATAAGTCCATATACTCTTCATAAATTTAGAATTTATTTTATGTACTTTTATTTTTAGGAATTTATTCCATCTACTTTTTAGATCTTAAAATTCAAGTTCAATTGTTAATAATATTAAATTTTTTAGTTAATTTTGTTGATGTGATATTTTTAACTAAAAACTAATGTTGCAATGATGGAAGAAACCCCTTTTTTTTTCTTTTTCTTTTTTTTTTTTTTTACTTTTCTTATTGTTTTTATGGGGAGGAGGGATGATGATTGTGGAGATGGCATAAGGTGGTTGGTGGCAGGGGCAAGGCTGATGGGAGTTGGTGGCTAGTGGTGGGGGTATGGCTAACAGCGGGACAAGGGACCAATTTTGCAAATCTTAGAAGTTGAGGGGCTTTTGAAATTTTTTGCTCTGACCCATTAGTTTTTTTTTTAATAATCTTATTATCAGTTCTGATCATATCTGCTCTTTTTAACACAATATCTAGAACTACCTATAGCCCTTCCCCAATCCATGAATAGGAGGATAATACAAAGGGGCGTATCTAGGGGTCTGGCAGGGGCTTGAGCCCTCCCTAAAATGGAATTTTTTTCATTTAAGCCCTTTACAATTTTTAAAATTTTAAATTAGTAAAAGTAAAATTATACTTTAGCCCCTCTAAAAATGATAAATTTTAATTTAATCCTTTAAAAATTATAAAAATATAGGCTATTCCAATGGTGAAATTGCATTTTTACTATCATAAAAATTACAATTTAATTTCGGCCCCTCTTAAAAAAATTTTCTACCTCCGCCCCTAATAATGCGTTTTAGTGCGCTTGAACTTACATTCTCCTACATTGGCAACAATGCCTAGACAAATCAAATTAAGGCTTAATCAACAACAATATTTAGAATTTATAATTGAAAATAATTGAATTTGAAAGTTTTGAATATTGAGAATTGAAATCAAGTTGTAATAAAAAAAATTACTTTCAATTTTCATAGAGAAATTTTCTATCAATGATCAATAGAGCTAAAGCGTCAGCTCATCATTTATTGTTAGATGCATAGATGATAGTTCCTTAATTAATTATTTTCATAGAATCTTTAGTTGCTAATGGTAGTAATTTTATTTTCAATATATACGTCAACCAGAATAACCATTTTTCATTATGACATTTAAATATTACAATAAGTATACTCATGAACATACATAAGTATTTAAAACTCAACCGATGAGTAGGAGGATGTTTATAAATAGGCAAGCAAATAATGTGATCAATCTCCTTTAATAAAATGTCTGCTGTAATGTTATCCCTTATGCTTCTCATCACCTTCTTGTAGGTATTCAATTCATTAGGCTTGTTTTATCATTTCTCTTCCTCATATAAACCCACACCATGTCCTTGCTGTCCCAAGAACATTCAATGATCATCCCAGAATATGAGCTAGGATTTGAGCCATCTCTGAATTCAACTCTGTGCCCTTCCATCACCTTCTTTCTCCCATTTTCGTGAAGGAAAAGTTTATGATCATCGTTAACGCCCATCTGGAATAGGAAATCAACTGAGTTCATTTCAGCATATTTCCATTTGAGAAGGCCTTCATGAGTGTAAGGTATGTAAGGATCATCTCGACCTTGAAAAATAAGACCATCTGCTTCATGACAAAGTTTGGGGATTAACTCCTTTAATATCTTTGGCACAGTTGAAAGTGACCAAAAATCTTTTCTCCAAACCCTGAAAGATTCTAATTCATATCTGTAACATGAATGCTTGCTTTGGCTAATGTTTTTCTGATCTCGATTTCGAGGCTCGATCACTTCTTTCTCCACCATATTCCATCTTTCAGAGAATGGTTTCTCCATCACATTACTTCCATTACAAGCAATGATATCGAAAACCAAGAATCTTCTTTCCTTGTTTTGAGAACTTGGCAAAGTACCAATCACCATCTCTCCATCAAGCAAGGTATAATGGTGCGTACTATTTCTGTAACTGCATGGGAACCTTATCTGAACTCTTCGGAAATTAAAATGTCTATCGATCAAATAACATCCATCGACAGTTATTAGCATCATATACCGAGTCCCATCAGCTTTCCATGTAGCATAATAGTAATGTTGCCTCAAAAGTTGCAAATTATCCCTGTTGAGTGAAACAGGGTGAGACCCTGGAAACCTTCTAGCTCTTTCAACATTTAGGTTCAACATCTTGTAGCATGATTCCCTAAGTGATTTCATTTGATTGAATGGTATTTTATCTCCCAAGATATCATCATTTTGTGTTGTTGGACACGCATCCAGTCTATGATTCTCATTCAACGATGCATTCGAGGTATTCTTCCACTGAGGAGGTGATGGATAGGCAAACATTACAGGCTTTCCTTCGTTATAAAATGCATACAGAGCATCAATATAGTTTGGCTTGTAGATTCCAGGAGGACGAGCACGAGCAAATATTTCCATTGCTTGAGTGACGGGCATCAATGGCTGAAAACGCATCAGATAATGAACAATCATAAACCCGGTCCGATTATGCCCGTGTGTACAATGAACAAGCACATAATTCTTCGACTCATTCGCCTGACGTGAAAAGAATTTCGACAACTCATACACAAAAATGTTCACGGAGAAGTTATCGGGCACAGCATCACGCCCCTTGCATCTAATCTTGACATACTCAATCCCTTTTTGCTTTAAGTCTGGAACTGAATAGTAACGACAAGTATTCGTCAAATCAATCACTAAACTCAGCTTCCCATTGGAATTTTCCACCCTTTGGATCACTTGTTTGAAAGAGTATGTTTTTCCAGGCGGAATGTTGGTTTGGAAGGATTCATCAAGAGGGACCTTGGAAGGAAGAATGCAGCCTAAGATTTGTTGACCAAGTGAAGGGCAATCCAATCAGCCAGGAGGGATCTCATTCTTATCATGAATTCTGGGGTAACTCTCACTTTGATGAAACCGATCAACATGAAGAAGCAGTCGCTTGTGATCTTCTAAGTCTTGTATTTTCAATCTCTTTCGGCTTTCTTGATCACTTGAAGCGTTTGAGTCCATTCTAAATTAAATTTGTGGCGTTCAATTCCTGGCCAAACTAAACTGAAGAAAAAGGAAAATTGGAGAGACAAGGCAATATAAATTTTCTGCAAACCAGGGAAATTAATGAACAACAGAAAAAAAAGTATCTTGTGAAAGTTCATAGGGAGATAAAAGACTACATCTTATATATGCGTATATTATGTGATTCCTTTACGAATGAGGTAAGGATTACCCACAAGGTTGGACCATTGGTGGGGGTGCCTTCAACCTCGTGAAAGTTCAGATTCCTTAGTAGCTCGATTGGTATAAATATTGTTATCAATATAAAAAGATATGAGTTTGAATACGCTAAAGCTCATTATTCTTTTCTATTTATGAGTTGAGAAGGGCTATAAGTGATTTTAGCCCTTATATGATCAAATACTTAAAAAATTTTTATTATAAGAAATATTTTATATGTTATTGAATTTGTAATTATTAGAAGAAGAAACATCAACTTAATTATTAAATTGAGATAAAATCTCAAAATATTGACCAGAAAAATCTAAAAACGAATTATTAAATAATTTATTTAATATTAATTTTTAAATATTTAAATTATTCATTATTTTTTTGGCAAAAATTTTATTCATTAATTTACTCACACATTTACTTATCCATTTTTTCGGGTTTTTTTTTTACATGAGCTATTACTTTTTTACAATATTAAGAGTGAGGCTTGAGGGTAACACAATTAGAATTCATGCCAAATTGATGTTTGACAAGAATTTTAAATACCATTTTATTTAAGTTTAAGACTTTTATCGCTATTGTTTCAAATCATTTTATTAAATTTCTTGTCACAAGTGGAAAAGCTATTAACTCAATAAAACAACACCAAATATAAAAACACAAGAGTAATTATAACATTTTAAATTTTTACCAGTTTTTGATATCACGTGCATTGCATATGAATTTATACATTTATATTTTTACTAGTTTCCATTGTTACATATATAATTTTACATATTTATTTTTTAATTTTATTAAATAATATATATTTTTATAATTCATTAAATAATATAGTTTTATAATTTCAAAAAATATTTTTGGGTAAACTATACCATTAATTACTAAAATATAGGTAAGTTTTCATTTTGGTTGCTTAATTAAAAGGAGTTACAATTTGATCACTAAAGTTTTCAAAGAAAATTGTCATGGTTAAGTGACCTTTTTTTAGTTGGTTTAATAACAATTTTAGTCTTCAGTTTTTATACTTTCTATCAATTTGACCCAATTCCATATAAAATGATAAAAGCTGAAATTCTTTTTAAAATTTAGAAAATTCAAAAAACTAAAAATTATATAAAAGTAGATAAAAATTTCAAAAATAAATAAAGTGACAGAAGATGAGGGAAAATTGTTTTTAGACCCTCCAATTTTTTCTCTCTATTATCTATATAGAAGTATCCGATACCATCCTTTAAAGTAACATAAAAAAAAAGGGGTAAAAACACCAAGTAAAATTATTGGTTCTCTATTTTTTCACCTCTTTTGTTTCTTGACATAACTTTTTCATTATAAGAAAAAAAATATAGAATATAATTTATTTTTACAATTTGAGTTCTAAAAAAACAATTTAAATGCATTGAAATTTTGAATTGGGTCTGAAAAGGAAATTTTTGTGGTATATTTTATTTTATTTTTTTGCTAAAGAAATCGCATCAGAGTTGATTTTACAAGCCTATATAATATCAGTTCTGGATGTTCTTCAAGGTCATAGAACTTGACTTGAAGATATTACTAATTTAGTTTCGAGAAAAACTGAAGAAGCATGTAATGATATGATTTTTTTTTTTTTTGATTTTGTTATTAGATTCTATTGAATGATGATTTTCTTTATTTCCCATGCATATTAGTTCTTCAACAACAACATATTCGAGATTTTATTTTTTTCTAGAATTTTTATATAGAATTTTCTATTTTTTAAATAATTTTGAGTTTTTTTTATAATTTGTTTATATAAAATCAAAGTCAAATTTACAAAAACTACAAAAATTAAGGACTAAAATTATTATTATACCAATTATAAAATGTCATTTAATAATTGGGTGACCAGAAAAATAATTTTTAGAACTTTAGTGATCAAATTGTAACATTTTATAGTTAAGTTACCAAAACAAAAACTTATTGGCTAATGGTGTAGTTTACCTAATATTTTTTACTAATTAAATGAGGATTTATTTAATTTTTAAAATAATTTAGAAAACAACATACCATTTTAAAAGTAAAGAAAATAGTAAAATAGTAAGTAATTAGATATTTAACTAAAAAATTAGTTAAACATTGAATTAATATATATCTATTTTAAAAGTAATGAAAATAGTAAAATAGTAAGTAATTAGATATGTATTGTATGTAATTTTCCGTATTTAATATTTAATTAATTTTTTAAATATAGTATTTTTATTACAATAGCTAACATAAAATAATATTTTTTTATTTGAATCATTGAATATAGATATATTAACTTTTCATTTCAAATATTATAATAGAAAATTTTCAAATAATAATTTCCAAGTTTTTACTTATTTATGTAATTAATTCAAAGTAACATTATTCAAATAATTAACTCTAATATTAGTAAGTAATAATTAAGATTTTTAGAATTCTATTCAAATAATAACTCTATTTTACATTAATAAAATTAGCACAACTTTTGTTTACCTTAAAATTTTTTAAACTAATAATTATAAATTATAATTATAATCATCACAATTTTTTTATAATTTATGTTTAAAGTTCTATTCAAATAATAATGTTATTTTAAAAATTAGCATAACTATTTTTAACAAATAATTATAATTTAAATTTCAAATGGCTTTAAATGTATAATTATTACAATTTCTATTATATTATAATTATTTAAAAAATAATTTAATAATATAATAGAAAATAAAAGGTATTCTTGCTGGTTCAAAAGTTTTTAAAAAATTCATGCTTTTATATATATTAAAATAAAGTAAATTATAATATTAAATTGAAAAAATGAAAAAATAAATTAATAAAGCATAATTCATGCCAAATGTGAATATATTTACACTAAATTAATAATTATATTTAATAATAATGATTAAAAATTAATGGTTAATTTTTTTTTTTTTTATCCAGCATACTTACTTCCCCAAACCTAAAAACAAGTTAAAAAGACAGCATTGTGTATGGCATGCAATATCAGCAGTCTAAATTCACTAAGTGAGAAGTTATAATGATCCTCGTCCGGGTGGACCTTTGTGAGAGCTTACGTATATGATAATTCTACAAAACTAGCAGCCATTCCATTGCATATCCCAGAGCTCTACAAAGAAAAATGGAACTGCACCTAAAACAGTTGCTGCAGCCATTGCTAATGTCAAAACTGCAACTGTGGACAGAGACACTCTACTGTCATCCTTAAAACTTATGGCTTTCTCCGTACCAGTGCCATCTATAACGTTATTGGGAGGAGATCTTATCCTTTTCGAAATTTCAAGTAACACAAAGATGAAGAATAAAGACAGAAGCTGATGTTTGACTCTAAATAATATTGCTCTAATATTTCCCACAAATCTATCATCAATAATGAAGGTTATTAATCAAATAGAATTCCCTCCTGGTGAAGCCAATCCTGCAGTATGTTTGGAAATGCACCTACGCAACATTAAAATGCAAAATTTGCATCAAGGGATTGGCTGTGGAAGCAGGGGTGGTGCGGAGGGAAAAATGGGTAATGGAAAAACATGATGAACAGTGGCAGAGGGTAAAAACATAGTAAAAAATGATGACATGGCATGCACAATCGGCCAGATTTAGCATTTCGGTGACTAAAATAAAATTTTTCTCGAATGATGGTGATTAAAATTACAAGTATTTTTATTTGAGTGATAAAAATAAAAGTACCCAAAAAATTGAGTAACCCAATTAGACAATTTACCCTAAATATTATAAAAGTAGCAGTAATTTTAATTTTTTTATAACATTTACTAAGTTTTATATAATTTTTTATAATTTTCAAAATCTTTTATAATGTTTTAGTAATTTCTAATCATTTTTAAATTTTTTAATAAAAATTACTTCTTATTTTTGTTTTCTCATACATGTTGCTCTACATCATACCGTAAACATGCTTATCATCAACTAAAATTAATTACTATCACTCACTTTAAACCATCAAACACTAAACTCAATATCCCTCGGGCTCTTTACTCGACACTCCAACCAAATCTAATTACAATCACATTTCAAATTTCTTATAAAAATCTAATCTAAACTTTCAAAAACAAAAATATATATATAATTTTCTTATAATATAATTTTTACAACTTTTTATACTTTTAATAAAATTTTATGGATTTTTTCATCATTTTAATTATTATTATATAATTTTCTATAATTTTTAAAGTTTTTTAATATTTGTTTAATATTTTAATTTTTTGAAGTTTTTATAATTTTTTTAAATTTTATGATATTTAATAATTTTTTATACATTTTCTATAATTTTAAAAAATATATATTATATTTTAATAATATTTAGGCTAAAATTTTATAATAATTTTAATATTTTAATATTTCATTTTAATTCATTTTATATATTTTTCTATAATTTCAAAAATATTTTAATATTTAATATTTTAATAATTTTTTGAGAATTTTATATCCCTAAAAAACAATTAATTCCTCCTAAATTAATTAAAAATCAATTAAGTCCTCCACGTCAGTATTTTTCCACGCTAGCCATCGTGTCAACTGCCATGCCATAAAAAATTTCACATCAATTGTCATGTCACTTTCCATGTCAATATTTAACGATCCATCAAGGACCTTAACATAAATCACAATTCGAAGGACCCAATTGATTACACTTTTCAATCAATGGTCCAATTAATTTTTGAATTACTTTCGAAGGTCTTTTTTTTTTTTAATACTTTAGGCAAAATTTATAAAAAAAACTAGTAAGGCTTTTGCTTAAAGGACAAAATTAAGACTTTGGTAACCTTAATGTTCTAGTTTAAAGTCCAATAATGTGTGTGGCTTTTAATTTGTTTTAGGTTTAACTTTTTTTTATATAAATTTTATATCAAAATAAACAATGGGTTTTAAATTATTATTTTTTTAACTTCATTAGTTCCTGGTTGACTCGTGGCACCTATTTAATTAATAAATAGTATAAATAACATCACAATTCCCCAACTTAAACCTAAATTTAAACATTAAATTTTAACCCTTAAATCGTAAGCTATTTCAATTGAAACATTTGATAAACATCTACTAAATTATCTTCCTCCATTATTATTGTAACATCCTAGAATCTGGGGTTAGAAGTTTTGAGGTTTGTGGTTAGGGTCAGTGAGTGGATTGAATGTTTGGGTTTAATTTCACGTTTTAATGCTAGAATAAACTTGTTGGTTCAGTGGTTATGAGTGTGTTAACTTATCTTTGGGTCTCATGTTCAAATCCTATGAGTGTTTTTTATATTTTTTTATGTTATTTTATTTTAAAAGGGGAAGTTATTTTTAAAATAAAAAAAAAGTTTCACGTTCTTTTTCATTTTTCTTTTTCTTCCCCATTGTTCTTTTTTTTTTTGTTCTTTCCAAATTTCAATTTCGTTTGTTTCTTGCTTCTTCTGTTTTACGCACTTGTTATCTATCGTTTCGTCAAAGGTGATTGCTCTTGTGTGTTTTGTGTAATCGGATGTGAGTCAGAATAGTATTATGGAGGCGAAGCGGTTAATCCTTGTTGTTTGCAATTTCGATTTAAGGTGTGTCTCTGAAACTGTTGATTTTAAATGTTGAGTTATTGATGGATTGCATGATATTCTACATATTTCAGTATATTTCTGGGTTACCAAAGGATGGAGATCGTTTCGATGTCAAAAACACGAATTTTAGTCTATTTCGGTGCGGCTTCGTGACCACACCGGTGGCTACACGGGCGTGTGCCGTACACGGGCAGTCCACACGGCCATGTGCAATTGGGAAATTAGGGTTTTCGATGGCTTTTGGTTCCACACGGCCTGACCACACGGGTGTGTGTCCCGACACGAGCGTGTGAGATCTCCATAGGGTCGTGTCTCATCTGCTCTTTTTTTTGGCACTTTTGGACAGTGAGTTACATGGACTATTCGCACGAGCATGTAGGCCTCCACAAGGCCGGGGCACACGGCCATGTGGCCCTATTTTGCAGAATTTTTGTTTTGAGTCATAAATTGTTTGTTTTATGTTTTTGTGTAATCCGACCCTCGGTCAAGCCTCAGTAGGTGTGTTTGGGACTCGATTTAGTTTGGTTTGTGTATATATGTGCGTTTATGGGCTTTATTTTTATTGCTCGTTTATGTGATGTATAAGTATGAGTTTATTATTGTTGTCGTAACTGAATATTAGAGTACAAGTGTAATCAAATTTGAATCTGTTCAACTGTAAATGTTAATGTCTGTTTTTGTATGTTGTTTGCATAATGTGTGCATTGTTGCATAACATGAAAATTTTGAGATTTGGCTTTAAAGAGAAGGAAAATAGAATTAGTAGTTTTAACTGTGATACTTTTGTATAGCAGTTTACTGCACTATCCTATACATATATCAGCTCAGCTGTATACAGATACTCAAGTGGCATAATTCCACGTTGTGGTGTGTAGGGCGGATGAATCTATTATGGTTCTATGTTGTGTGCATGGTGGACGGGCCTACTATAGCCCTTATGTAGTGTGCTGGATGGACGAAGTGGTGTTTGGTTGGTGGGGTGGGATTTTGACTTGTGCATCCGTTCGCATCTGAATATACGTTTGTTTATCAGAACATTTTCTCTATTTGTGTGAACTTTTGGTTATTGACAATATAGTTATTGACAATATAGTTAATGTCATGTAATATGTTCTGATTATAGCATATGATTGGAACATCATTTCTATGGTTTGATATTGTATTTGACATACCGGTTGAGACTTTCATAAATGATATTTTTATACATATGCTTGTCTGAAGTATTTATTGTGTCACTCCGTCTTTTGCCATCTATTCATGTTTCGGACTCACACTGAGCTTGCGTAGCTCATCTCTGTAGTATTTTTCCTTTCAGGTACATTTTGTGTTTTGGAGCTGGACTCGGCATACCGGAGGTCTCAGAAAGATATGGTTTGATTCGGTTTAAGTTAGTTTGTAAAACAATTATATAAAATGTGGTACAAGCTTTTATACTAGACTTTCGTAAGGTGTTATTCGGGCTGAACTTTAGAAACTGTGGATTTTATTTCCGAATGTTTGATGTCGATTTAATATTGTTTCAAACATAATGAATAAAAAGTTTTTCTTGGTTTGAATTAAAGTTTTTGTTTCCGCCACTTTTGGTGGCCAATGTAACTTCCGAGATTCGATCTAAACTTTTAAGTCGGGTTTTGAGTTGTTACAATTATCAAGTTTCAATTGCTTATCATATCGAGGATTTTGATCCAACTTTAAATTTAACCACAATTGACTTGCGCATGCCCGTGTGTTTTCATGATTATCATAGATTATTAGATTCATTTTCAAGTTTGACCTTCTACAAATTGTTTAAGCATTATTTAGATACACAAATACCTAGTAGAATAACCCTAAATATGATATGGGTTTATCCTAAATATGGTTTAGGGTTTACAATAAGCCTTATTTATGGTTAATTTAAAATATTTTTTTCCCTAATCCAAAAAATGCTTAAACACTTGTAGAAGACAATGCTCACAAAATGCATCTCAAACAAAAGAGTCAATATCAATTTTGATTAACAATGGAGTTGAGTAAAAATTCTCGACCCGATAAGACAAGAGATTATAACTTGAATATGTTACAATAAAATTATTTGAAAGGCAATTATACGATGTTTCAATGCAAGATTCAAAGCTTAAGAAATGAGTTAGGTTTAAGGGTTATGAAGTTAGGAGTTTAGAGAAAATGTTAAGATAATATTATGGGTGGAGTTAGATGAGCAGTGAATTGCGTTTAATTTACTTTTTATTTCATGTTACAATATCGTTACAGTATCTAATATCATAATCACCGTTATTTTTATGCGGACCACAGATAAACGCACCGCCCATCTAAACCAACCCTTTATCTTCAAATCTATATAATAAAAATCAAATTTTATCAAAAGAAGTTCTCCATAAAAAAATAAAAACAATTACATTTAGCATCAACCCTGATAAATATAAAATCACATTTAATATTAAAAAATAATATTTAATACAATCAATGAATAAAAATATGAAACATCATGATTAAGTTAAAAAAGAAATATTATCCCAATAAAAAACAAAAAGAAACAAGAAAAGGGGTAGGGCAGAAGAAATTGGCGACCAACATTGCATCGAAAGGAAAAAATAAAATTTGTTTTATAATAAGTGGGAAATTTTCTTATTTTCTATCGTTGTCTGTCTTATCTGAATTTTCTTCTTCTCACAGCCACAGCCTCTTCTTTTCTCTGTCTCTTCCTCTCCTTGTGTTTACAGGAATTTATAAATAAATAAAATAACCCTTCGATTCCAATTTTTTTTAAAGCTTAAATTAAATTAAATCAAATCAAATAAGCCTGATACCACCGTTCTCAGAGATGCACCAGCCAATTCGAATCTGATGTAAATTTTGTTGCTTAGAATCGAATTCTAGCTGAGCGTTTTTTTCCTTCTTCTTTGGAATTATCAGGGAGATTGAATTTGGGTATAGTTCACAGCTCTATTTGTTTTTCATTTTAGGTTTGAAGTTATCCCCACTTTTTTGTTTTTTGACATTTCATATTGCTAGGATTCAATGTTTCTCCTTTAATTTATATTATAATATTCATTCCAATTGAATTGTTCTTTAATTTTTAACTTATATAAATCTTAAATTTACTCGATGGATTCATATTTTATAAAAATATTTGGAAATACGTTTTTTTTTTTTTAAGCTCGGCTTATGATTTATGGTGAGGATTTTTCCGTACTAGTACCTGCTTGTAATGGAAATTGTATTGGTCTGAGGCTTAGTATTAACAATAAGCCTTTTTGGTGAAATTTCAGGAAGGATGAAAGGTATTCGAGACTGGGTTTTCACTCAAGTACTATCCAATTCATTGGCATCCTCTAGACCACTGTCCGGCAGCGGCGGCGGTTTCTTTCCTGAGGCTCCTTCGTCTCAAGAGTTTGAATCAGAAGACCAAGGTATGATTTAATATCTGTATGATGTTCCGATTTGATAGCTCTATACGTCTAATTCATCCCTAGAAAATGTAAGGCTCTTACTTTTTCTTGTCCCTCTCATAACCTAATTTCATTGGATATTCTTAAAATGCTCGACCTTGGTACTTGGTGGAATGATCTTAGGTGGTCAGAAACTTGCTTACTGATGGCTATCATTGATACTGACATGTTTGTTGTAAACAAAAAAACTAGTAAATTAACTGAAGAATCATAGTCAAGCAAATTAAACCTTGAGAAAGGGGAAGCTTGGGTATCTTCACCGAATTTGGCAACTGCAACAAACATGAACGTGACATTATATACTTTGGAGCTGCCTATTTCACAGATTACTTGGCAGATTAATAGATAGGAGTTTCACCACTTAGAATCAAATCTTTTTTGTAACTTTATTTATAATGCTTTGAGTAATCTTTGAACTGGAAATTGATAATACCTTTATGACTACAAATGTATTCTGAATCTCTCATTAAGTTCATCTTTTAACCTGTTCTTATATTAAAGAAGTGGATTTTGATGCAGAATTAAAAAAAAAATGTTCTAGGTAGATTATGTAACTTTCATAACCAACTGGGCAAATTGTCTTCTATTTTATTAGGTTCATCTCACACCACCAGTTCGGTAGCATTGTCAGTGCCTCCTGATATATCCTCCTCTTCTAGTAGCATTCATGATAATGACTCTTTTACTTCACAGCAGCAAATCCTAGTTGAAGTTTCTAATATATCGCATAGTAGTCGTAATAGAAAAAAGATGGATCCATTGGCTAAGATTGAGGATCTCCAGATTACATTCTTGCGTCTTCTCCTACGTTTGGGGCAATCTCAAGACAATCTTCTGGTGGCAAAAGTTTTATATAGGATGCACCTAGCAACTTTGATACGAGCAGGGGAATCAGATTTGAAGAGAGTGAACTTAAGAAACGAGAGAGCCAAAACAATAGCAAGGGAACAGGAGGCATCTGGGCTCCAAGGATTAGATTTCTCTATTAAAATACTTGTCCTTGGCAAAACAGGAGTTGGCAAGAGTGCAACCATAAATTCTATGTTTGATCAACCTAAAACCGAGACAAATGCATTTCAGCCTGCCACCGATTGCATTCAAGAGATCACAGGAACCGTTCATGGGGTTAAAGTAACATTCATTGATACCCCTGGTTTTCTACCTTCATCTTCTAGTACCATGAGAAGGAATAGGAAGATTATGCTGTCTGTGAAGAGATTCATTAGAAGATCCCCTCCAGATGTTGTTTTATATTTTGAGCGGCTTGACCTCTTGAACATGGGTTATAGTGATTTCCCACTTTTGAAGCTTATGACTGAAGTTTTTGGTAATGCAATTTGGTTTAACATTATCCTTGTCATGACACATTCTTCTTCAGCACTTCCTGAAGGACCTAATGGGTACCCTGTCAATTATGAATCTTATGTGAACCATTGCACTGATTTAGTGCAGCAATATATTCACCAGGCAGTGTCTGACTCGAGGCTTGAAAACCCGGTACTTTTAGTGGAGAATGACCCTCGGTGCAAAAGAAATTTCTTGGGGGAAAATATACTTCCAAATGGGCAGGTTTGGAAATCTCAGTTCTTGTTATTATGCATATGTACCAAGGTTCTTGGTGATGCCAACAAGCTCTTTGAGTTTCAAGACAGCATTGAATTAGGACAAGTAAATAACAATCAGTTGCCTTCTCTGCCTCATCTTCTCTCATCTTTTTTACGTCATCGGTCAGTATCAAATTCAGCTGAGCCAGAAATTGGAATTGATGAGATTCTGCTCTCAGAGGAAGCAGAAGAGGAGTATGATCAATTGCCTTCAATTCAAATCCTGACAAAGTCTCAATTTAAAAAATTGACTAAATCACAGAAAAAAGCCTATCTTGATGAGCTGGAATACAGGGAGACTCTTTATTTGAAGAAACAGTTGAAGGAAGAGTGCCTCAGACGGAAGGAGAGCAAGCTCTCCAAAGAGAAAAGCTTTGAAGGTAATGATGGTGATGATGCTGATAACAATGTGGCTCCAGAGGCTGTCCCATTACCGGATATGGCAGTCCCTCCAAGTTTTGACTCAGATTGCCCAGTACACAGATACCGCTGCCTGGTCACAAATGACTTGTTGCTTGCGAGACCTGTTCTTGATCCACATGGATGGGATCATGATGTTGGATTTGATGGTATAAACTTGGATGCAGCTTTGGAAGTGAAAAACAATGTTTTTGCTTCAATTGCAGGGCAGATGAGTAAGGACAAGCGTGATTTCAGTATTCAATCTGAATGTGCGGTAGCATATGTGGATCCTGTGGGGCCTACTTACTCTTTAGGACTTGATCTTCAGTCTACTGGTAAAGATCTTATGTATAATGTCCACAGCAATGCAAAGCTGAGGAGCCTCAAGCACAATTTTACTGATTGTGGAATCTCTCTGACATCATTCCGAAACAAGTATTATGTTGGTGCTAAGCTTGAGGATACGATATTGGTGGGGAAGAGAGTGAAGTTTGTTATGAATACTGGGCTAATGGAGGGTTCTGGACAACTGGCATATGGTGGGAGTTTTGAGGCTTGTTTTAGAGGGAGGGACTACCCTGTGAGAAATGATAATCTCAGCCTGACTATGACAGCTCTCTCATTTAGAAAAGAGACAGTCCTTGGCGGAGGTTTTGAGTCAGAGTTCAGGCCATTACGAGGTATGAGGCTGTCTATTAATGGCAATATAAATAGCCAGAAAATGGGGAAAGTCAGTGTGAAGATGAGTAGCTCTGATCATGTGGAGATTGCATTGGTTGCTGTCTTTTCAATTTTCAAGGCCCTTTTGCGTCGAAAGGCCACTGGAAATAGAGACCTTGAAGCATTGGAGGGTGTTTGAGCGCCAGAATTTTCTTGTTAGGACTTGCAAGAGAGTGGTCATGAAAGTGGTCTATATCTCAAATACAAGTTTCATCCAAACACATGCTATAGTATGCAGGATTTTTTGGGGCCATTCTGGATATAGTCTCGGTTTATTGGACATTTTAGTTCAGATATGTAGGAACAAAGACAAGGTATTGGATGTTTGTCCCATTGCTATCTCCGCTATCCTGAGGGGGTGATGGCATTTGAGTATCCAGGAGAGCTTCCAGCCATGTCTGCTGAGGTTAGTGTCAATCAAGGCAAGTAGTTGTATAGGAATTCATGGGAAATGAGTTTTTTTTTCATGGAATAATGCTAAATAGTCTATAGTTGTAAAAGATTGACCGTAATTCCCTTTTTTATTTAAAATTTTGATCTAATAAGTTCAATGTTGTTAAAAGTTACATTCTTGTTGAGTTGAATGGCAGTATATAAAATTTTCTGAGTGATGACTTTTAACTAATTAACCTTTCCATGTTTGATTTACTTGCTGAACTGTGATCGGCTACTTAGCTGATATAGTAGATTGTTGAGCTTTTAAAAAACTATCTAAAAACTAGATTCGATTGTCCAATCTTTCCCCCTCCCACCCAAATATAAAACAACATTTTTATCGGTCCAAACTATGTCGAAGGTGTTTAATAATAATAAACTAAGTCTCAAGTTGTCAGTCACTACAATGGCAACGTTGCGACGACCAAAATCTGATGTTACCACATGGCCCCTCTTTTTGGTACCTATTTCAATATTTCCAACCAAACCTTATCACATATAACATCAAGTACCAATTTCGAATGGCTCAAAAAAATACCTAAAACATACAAATCAAGTTCAAATATTCAAGTTCAACATCTTAACAAAACAATCAACACATAACCATCAATTGTACCTAACATTTCAATGTCATTAGGTATACCAATCAAAACATCTAAGCACTTACCTTTACCTAGTCCTTATCACAATGAAACAAATCAAATCACTTCAATTTCATGCACATAAGTGCCCATTTGACATTAATAACTTTTAGGCCTAAAACATCAACCCACTTAACCATTCACTATTTCATAATTCAAACATACCAATTCAATGCATACTCAACTTAACCATATCTAACCACTCCATATGTCATTCATACCTCAAGCACATTAATCAAAATATACCATTCCAATTAGGCATTACCATAAGCATCAGACTATACTATAACAACCCATTTTTCAGTGAAATCGGAACAGTGGTTTTGGGACGACAAATCCGACCCAAAATATATTTTATTTTTATTTTACCATATGACCCGTAATATGATAGGAATGACTTGTGAAAATTTATCGATTTAGTGCCTGATTACGAGAAGGACTAAATCGCGTAAAACGCGAAAGTTGAATTCTAGTAGTTATGAGAATCAAATAGCTATATAATTCAAAACTTAAAGTCCTTATATGGTAATTAGATCATTAATAAAAGTATGTAGATTTTTATGGCGACTCGTCCATGGAATTATAGAAAAAGACAAAGGACTAAATTGGAAATACTAAAATACTTAATTAATTAAAGAGGAAAAGAAATTATATCATCTTATTTTCATCATCTTCAACCTAAAAACACATGGAAACCCTAGGAGAGAGAAAAGAAACATTCAAGGCCTAATTGGGTAAGTTTTCTTGTCCCGTTTTTAGTAATTTTGGTATTTTGAAACCGGGATAACTTAATCTCTCTATTTAAGGGATTAATTTGAAAAGTTATCAAGGTATGAAAATGGGTCATGGATGTATTATGCTGGAAATTAGAAATTTATGGTAGAAAATGAAAGATTATTGATAGATAAACAACTTTTGCAAGGTGATTTTTTATGAAAACTTGATTTAGAGACTAAAATGTAAACTTGTAAAATTGAAGGAAATTTTTTAAAATTTTATATAAACATGTGCTGGGAAATTTGTAATGGGGCTTTGGTTAGGCTTGGAATAGGGAGTAATTTGTACAAGTTTCATTTTCTGGGCCTAAAGACAAAATCGAAATTTTTGGAAAAGTTGCCTAGGACGTAAATTGAGTTCGTCTAAGTATGAAATGTATGAAATTAATGATTAAATTTATTTATATAGATCCGAACAACACTAATTTGAGGTTAGATCGAGGAAAAGAAAAGATTTCGGATTAGTAGCCTTTTACGAGAATAAGTGTCGAGGTAAGTTCGTGTAACTTAATCGGCATGTAATTATGTTCATTGAATGTTGTGTTTGTATGTAATGTGATTTATGTTGATGTGCTTATTTGTATGCTATGATGAAAAACTGATACATGCTTGAAATGATGAAAAATGGGTTAAGTCTCGATTAGATGTTGAATTCCGATGATTGTGTGCACTTTCCCGAAACAAGTAGGGTCCTACATTTGTTGCGGACGGGATTTAGCTCAGATGAGTAATCCCAATGACTTGTAATCCTGATATAATACCTCTCAAGCACATGTTATGATTAGGGTTTAGCCTGGACTGGTAACCCTAATTGAGCTCTTGTGAGCATACGATATATAAAAGGGATTTAGCCTGGACTGATAATCCTGTTAAATGACATGTGGCTCGTGAGTGTGTTCCTTGGTTAAGTACCCTAAGGGGTACCCTCGATAAGAATTGACGGATTAATGAATCGTACACCTCAAGTGTACTACTTAAGCTTTCATCGGAATTTCAACGATTCAACGGACATATAACTCTTGACATAGCACAAGAACTTTGAGATGAAATGATAATTACTTGAAAGAAGATTGCCTAATGAGCTCATCTATGTTACGTGATTTATATGAATAGTTTGGTGACTAACATGTTTGATGAAATGTATGTGATTAGGCCATTTAGCCAAATGGATAGAAATATAACATTGTATGCCTAGATTTTAATAAACAAGTTGGTAAGTTTATTTTCTGTTATACGAACTTACTAAGCATGTAATGCTTACTCCTTTTATTTTTCCCTTGTTTTATAGTGCTCAGAAGCTCGTGAAAGTTGGAAGATCGTTGGAGCATCGTCACACTATCGTCTAGTATTTTGGGTATATTTAGTGAAATCATTTTAGTATAATCATGCATAGGGAAACTTGGCCAATAGTGGCTTGAAAGGTCATTTTGTAACCTAGCTATTGGAATGGCTAGTGATCGTTCATTCTGGATATGATTTAGTAATCTATTATGGTATATTTTTATATATCCACATGTGTTATGCTAAGTTCATGTGATCAAATGTTGTTAATGTCTAAGTTAAGCTAAGGTGAGTTAGTAACCATGTATGCATGAAATGGTATGCCTTGATGAATGATGAATTTGTTCAATTGGAGTGCTTGAAATGGTTGGAATTAGTTGAGTGTTCTATGTACAGGTTTTTGGGTGAGAAATGAAGCTAGGAAATGGCTTCATTTTGTCTACACGGCCTGGTAACACGAGCATGTGGTTAGGTCGTGTGTCCCTTGCACTTTAATTTTGAAAAAAATAATGCTCTGAATTGGGCACATGGGCAAAGACACGGGTGTATTTCTCAGCCATGTGTGCCACATGGCCTAGAACATGGGTGTGTGTTTTGGCCGTGTGAAAACTGCACTTAATTCAAATTGAATTAATTAACCACACGGCCTAGCACACAGGCGTGTAGCGTGGCCGTGTGTACAAGTCAGAGAGTTACACGGAGTCGAACACGGCCTCTAGCACGGGTATGTCCCAGGGTCACACGGGCGTGTCCCTTGGACCACATGGGCGTGTAAGCCCTACACCTTGGAAAAATTTTGTAATTTTGCGAAAATTTGTTAGAGGTCCCGATTAAGTCCCGATTCGATTCTAATGCTCGTATTGGACCTCGAGGGTCCAATTAAGGGACGTTATGAATAATCTTAGTTAATGAATAGTGACTTGCATGAATTAATTGAATTTTTTTTGAATGTTCTGGTAATGCTCTGAAACCCTGTTCCGGCGATGGGTAGAGTTAAGGGGTGTTACATATACCAAGCTTTTTAATTCACAACTTATATACATCAAGATAACTTCAAGACACGTTATATATACATGCCACAACCCTAGACTCAAAATGACTAAAAAACTACTGATTCGATGATAGGATAGTGTGAGCTTTAATACGATTCGGCTTGACGGGTTCCACAAGGTGACAATCTACAAGGAAAAGGGAAAACAAATAAGGTAAGCATATAAGATGCTTAGTAAGTTCATAGGAATTAAACAAAGTTTACCTTAAACTTTCAATTAAGCACAATAAGCAACTTAGCTTGGTATAGCTTACTAGACATAACAAATCACAACAATAACATTGTGAGCTTTAACATGTAACCAAACCATATAACTGATTGCTCTCGCGTCGCCGTCATGAATGACAGGAGGAAATCAATAGTTAAAGACAATAAAAAAATAATCAGAATATACTAACTTGCGGTGTCTACAAGTGTGACAGGTTAGTTGTAATATAATTATACAATGGGGTATAAAGTACTCCGAGGATCGAACCCAAGAGAGTCGACGATTGAGAAAATTATAGCTACAAGCATGCAAAATAAAGAGTCTAATTAACTAATCGCTATACATTAAAGTACGACAAGTCATGAAATCAAGAATAATTACACTAATTTATCAACTAATTAACATAAGGACTAAATTGTAAAATATGCAAAGTTACTAAATTAACCAGTGAATAACAAACGGTGGTTGATTGATTTAGATGTGGTTCACTAGTATTTGAATTAGGGATCTAAATTTCTTAAACTCCTAAAGTGGTTTCGTTTTATCTCTTAGTTTCTATTTTACCAAATTAGACAAATTAGTCCAACTTATCTCTCGATCTCATCAGCTAACCCGGGACTAACAAATTGGTGCTCAAAAAAGATTATCTCTCGATCTCGCTTGCCTAAATAATCACTTAGGGGTGTTAATCCTAAGTTTTTAGGTTTATTCAATTTAGTCCAATTTATTTGTAACTTAGTCCCTTATCCAAAAATAAGCTTACCTACATCTCCATCAACCAACCCCTTAAAGTTTAGTTATCCATACTAAAAACCAAGCTAGCAAACATGTAAGAAAAGGAAATGGTAGCCATTATATAAAGCTTGAGAAAAAGATGGAAGTTTATACTTTTAATCTATAAAACTTAAAAGAAAAGCGTAGATGAACATTCAACAATAGAATGAAATACAAGAAACATAAAAGTTGGAGTCTTTAATAGATTAAACTAAAAGAAACTAAAATATATTAAACCAAAGGCTGAAATGTCATTACAAGAAAAGGAAATGGACTAAAAGTGCAAATAAACCCTAGCTACAGTTATAACTAACCTAACTAACTTAAAGAAAAAGAAGAACAAGAAGAAGAGTTGCAGAAAAATAAGTCTACATCTAAGGAAGATGATAACTAAGAAACCCTAAAAATAAAGAAGAAAATCTAAGAGAAATAAAGAGAAAACTAAGCTAAACTAAGGCTAATGTGTATATCCCTCTCTCCTCAGCCAAAAATAGTTATTTTAGCAACAGTTTTTTACCCAATTTTATTGACAAAAATGCCCTTGAACGGGCCTTATCTGATTGGTGCTTCAACTAGACAAAGACTACCTGTGAGATTTTTTTGTCCCTTTCACGATGTGGATATCGCGATACCCAAAGTAGGATATCGCAATATCGTAATCAATCTTGAAATGGGGTCCCTCTTGGAAGGTGGATATCGCAATACCCAAAGTGGATATCGCGATACCACTGTAGGTGGTCTTCATCCTGGGCTTATTTGAGGTATCACAATTCCCATTATTCGATGTCGTGATACCCCTTTTTACGGTGATGTTTTTGCGCAATTTCAGGCCACTGTCAAGTACCTACAACACTCAATTAGACATTAGGGCCTCCAATGGCACAATTGGCCAATTTGGGTTTCAAAATGAGTAAAAAGAGATATTTACACTTATTAAATTGGAAACCTAAAATCTACACTAAACTATGGAAAAGACGCTAATTTGCCTCAAAACAAGCTCTTTAAGTAAAACGGGGAAGCCTAATTTGACATATCAAATTACGATAGGCTAATAACATCTCAATTTCTTATCATACTAGTTCAAGTCATTATGTACAAAAAAATTTTCAATCTCATTCAATCAAGGGATAATGTAATCACATATATGTTCATGACATTGCTCCAATACAATATTCAACTTCAAGTCAACATTTCTATATACAAACATCAAGATCGTTACATCTCATCTCAATTTCTCATTTCATATGAATTGCATCACCTGATGAACTTTAGTTAATAGACTTGGATGCACAGATATCTCTGTTACACTAGTTGCTCGTCCGAGTGAAATAAAATTGTGTTAGGTTACCCGTTTGAGCTAAACCATTATAATGACTGATAGCATGCTTATTTTGCATATTTTGCATGTTCAAATCAATTAATTTTTAAAATAACTCCTGCTAAATTGGTGATTTTATATTTAAATTCTGTTAGGAACGAAATTCAGATGCTTTAATTTAAAAACAAATAGAAAAGGATTAAATTGAAGAACAAGCAATAAAAAAAGGGGCGAATCAGAAATTTGGAGACATTTAAGGGCTCATTAGATTTTTTTGAATTTGTAAAAGTCATATTTAGAAAAAAAATCTGATATAAATTTTATTTCATGTAATTAGTTGTTAGGTGGGTTAGGCTAATTTTAGTATATGGTTTGTATATAAATAGGGTGTATGGTGGCCTTTGAAAAACACACTTGACTACATTGGAAATTGAATAAAATTGTTTTTATTCTATTCTATTTCATGCGTTTGTAGCCATTTTTTTTCATAAGCATTCTGCCATTTTTTTTTCATTTCATACTTATTTACTTTTACATTTTTTTTAATTCTTTTCCAAGTCCCTTCCCTTGCCATTTTCCATAATTTCCATTAAATCCACTTCCTTAAACCAACAAAGCATGATTAATTTCATGCTCCACTAAACTTCTACTTAGCTTTAGGCCGATAATCTTTCTGGTCAAGAATCGTGAGAAATAAATCCGTACTACAAATATTTCATAACGGTATTCACCATCTCTCCAGAATATGGGATAGTACAAATTTGTCCCTTAAAGTCAATTCAATTTCAATTCAAAAAGTGTGCGTTGGGTTGGAGTTGTTTGGCGTACAGTTGCGAAGTCGAGTCGACTGTGCTGTATTCAAATTCCTGCGAACAAATTGACGTAACCTGAAGGGGTCATATTAGTGGGATTTTCGTCAAGGGAGATAGTGATCAGATTTAAATGACCCACGCGGTTGAGGCCATTGATCCAAGTTGGGTTTTTCAGAACGTAAGGCTGTCAAGGTCTTAAATTACGAACGTGTGTATCGCTGTTCGACAATCGATAAAGGTTGGTTTATAGGTCGTACTAGAATCAACTACGAAAGGATTGACAGTTTGGACGTTCTTAGTTGCTACAACCAGCTTATTATTTGGAGGAGAAAACTCATTTTCAAGGATCGATTCAGAACCGAAATTAACCAAGTCTAAGGCTAAGAATTTATATTATTGTTTACGAAGTTCAACTCATTTACTTATTTTATTTTCTATTAGTCTAATTGTTATTTGCTGGTACTTGGTTTTATTTACTTCCCAAACATTTTCACTTTCCCTTTTATTTACTTTATTTTAGCAAGCTCGTCATTAGTCGTGAGCAAAACTGTTACCACAACAATAATTCTGCTTACAAGAAAAGGCAAAATTAGACAACCAATTCTTGTGGAATCAACCATACTGCTCTATACTGCTAATTTGTATAATTTTTTCGTAGGAATTTCTATTTGTTGGTTTCGACGCCCATCAATGACACATCTGATTGCATGTCTAAGCTGAATATATACATGTTAAGTTACTCGTCTAAGCTAAACCTTTAAAACGGCATCAGGTTACTTGTCTGAGCTAAACCCGTGTCACATGTATTTGAGTATCCGAAAAAAATGTTGGACCTCGAAAATCCTCTGTAATTAATCTTGTACAAGCGCGCACAAAACTCTATTGGCATGCCAATCATATCCAAATAATTACTAAGTTTAAATGGGCATCTATTACACAAATTAACAGTACTTTACAATTTAGTCCAAATATCACCTTTTGAACCAATTCACAACCAAACACATATAATTACAAATCAAGTACATATCAATCTATATAAATAAATACCATATGAACTTACCTGGTCAAAATAGCAAACAAGTTGAATATTCAGAGACTAATCGATAATTTTGGCTTTTTTCTGATTATCTCTGGTTTGATCCAATTCTCGATCTATACAATTATTTTAGACAATTCATCAATACCAAACATTTTCATGTTATGCCATGATATGTATGAACCTATAAAATTTTATTTTTTATGCCCTTAAAGTTTTACATTTTATTCAATTTAGTCTCTAAAACTGAAATAGCCATAACTTTAAATTTTGAGCTTCGGTTTGATAACTAACCTTAATTACATTCATTATAGATCCTCTACTATTGGTTATTACTGATATTTCACCTCAATTTCACTATTTATTCACTTTAGCCCTTATGTACAAAACTAACAATTTAAACATTACAATCTAGTCTCTTTTTTTTCACATCTAAACTTAAAACCTAAGAATTTAACATCAATTTCTTCAAGAAATCAACAATGAAAACTTTAAAAAATTTAACAGTTTTGCAAATTGGTACATAGGTTAGCTAAATCAAACTCTCACGACCTTAAAAACATAAAAATTATAAGAAAATGACTTATTAAACTCACCAAATTAAGGACTGAATATTTGGAAGCTTGAAGGGTTTTATTTCTTTTCCTTACAACAAGAAGAAAAAGATGAAGAGAAATGGCCTTTTTTCTTTAATTTAACTTATATACTTGGATTAAACCTTAATTAGTTAATTAAACCTTAATCATAATTAACTAAAATTAGTAGATGATAACATCATTTTCCACTACTGGATGACACAAAATGATTTATTTATCATTTGGAACCTTTAGCTATTTAAAAATCTATAGCGATAAAAATTTTATAATTTAGTCATTGTACCCTAATTAAGCAATTAATGGGCAAAATTAAAGGACTTAACTTTAATATTCCTTTATACTAACTCCAAAAATATTCTAATTTAATAATTTACGAACTCTGTTTAAGGAAATAGGGTTCCGAAATCGCCTTTTTTTGTGCCACCAAAATCGGGCTATTACATCAATGGTCTCTGCAGATGGTTCATCAACCCCTGGTCCAGTATTGGGAGGAGATGAAATTTGTGTAGCATCATCAGGCAAAACTGTGCCTGAGACAGTGCCCATAGTTTGTGGCTCTATTTGAAAACCTTCGGGGATTTTAAGAGCAGAAACTTCAAGTTTAATAGTGGCTCCCTCTGAACTTTTAAATTCTTGTACTGGTCTTTCTTCGGGTAGGGAGATGATTTCTCAATGTTGGCCATGGTAGTTTTTTGGTAAGGTTCTTCAAACATGAATGATGAGAGCAAGAAAATCAAGAAGGCAAGAATTTCTTTAGGGCTTGGTGAATTTAGAGAATAGATGTGAGTATTTTTCCTCTAATATAATCTTTATTTATAGGCTTCAATTTGATTTGGGCATGAAACCCATTAAACTTTTCCCTCCAAGAATTTAGAAAGAAATCTTTTCCCAAATATTTGCCTCTAAAAGTAGGGAAAAGACCACCAAAATTAAATGCTGAAATTTTCCATCAAATCACTTTTAATTGGCAACATGAATATGCATTTGGTTGCTTTCCTAACATAACTAACATGTACAAAATACGACTGACCCCAATTAAATTTCTCAACCTTTCAAACCTTAAAGCATCTAGTGCTTTGGTGAACAAGTCTGCCAATTGATTCTCTATTTTCACATAGTCCAACTCCACATTTCCTTCTTCAACGAGCTCTCTGATAAAGTGGTGACGTATGTCAATATGTTTGGTCATTGAGTGCTGGGCAAGAATATTTGAATTGTTAATTGCACTCGTGTTGTCAAAAAAAAAACAGTGGCTATAAAAGTTGCCATACTATAATCTACAAGCATTTGCTTCATCTAGATAAGCTATGTACAATAGCTCCTTGCTTCTAGCTACTATATACTCTGCCTCAATTGTGGAGAGTAAGATGGAATTTTGCTTCTTTCTATACCAAGAAACAAAGTTTGAACCAATATAGAAGGAACCACCAGATGTACTCTTTCGACCATCCACATTTCCTAACAAATCAGCAACACTGTAGCCTACCAAGGACATATCACTACTTTAGATAACCATATGCCATAGTCTAGGGTGCCACTAACATACTTGATTACCCTCTTAACAGCTTTGACATGGGATTCCTTTGGATTGGATTGGAACCAAGAACACACATTCACAGCAAACTTAATGTCAGGCTTGCTTGCTATAAAATACAATAAGCTTTCAATCATACTTTGAAATGTGTTTACTTTTACGAGCAGTCCTTCAGCATCTAAACTTAATTTCACACTAGTTGACATAGGTGTTCTGGTAGCCTTTGTAGAATGATCATGTCAGAGTCTTAAAAATTTATAAAAAGAATGATCGAGCCTAGAAACTAACTATGACAACGATGGAGGTAAGTGCACCTATCGAACAGTAGTATAGTTTAGTGGCAAGACCAGATTGTCGAACCTAAAGGAACCAAAAGTACTAATACTAACTTTCTTTTTAATAGTTAGCCTAAGAATTAAGAGTGAATTATTAATTAATCTAAAGTTAACTAACTATTAAGCTAAAGATGCAAAGACAAAGAAAATGAATTGGGGAAAGTACTTATGGGAAAAACCAATGGATTAAGACAATACCCGAGGAAGAATCCACCTAGACTTCACTTGTTATTTAACTCTGAACCAGACGATTTATTCACTTGACTTGATCCGTAGGATTCCCTAATGTATATTAATACCTCTTTCAAGGCTACTAACGTCTAACCCTAGGTTGATTAATTGAAATCTCTTTCTAATTAAAACCCCTAGAATTGCATTAACTCGATCTAAGGGCTCCCATATTAGGTTTGACCCTAATCCAGCAGATTTTCGTCATCCTATTTCTAGGGTTACGATCAACTCCGCTTAACTATGCTAGATCTACTCTTAAACAATGACTTTTGCTCCACTGCCTAAGCACATCAATACTTGAATCAATATCCTGAAATATCAAAACAAGAATTAAGAACACATAGGTAAGAACAAATCAAGTATTTATCATATAGTTCAGAAAACAATAACAAGATCTGTCTTAGGTTTCATCCTCCTCAGGTATCTGAGGGTTTAGTTCATAATAATAAAAGAATACATCTTAAAAGAAAATATAAAACAAAACATAAGAAAAACCCTAAAACCCCCTGAAGGAATTGAAGAGAAGATCCTCCGTCTTGAGTATAACTCCAGCTTAAGATGAATCAACAGGCTTTCTTCGAGTAAATTCCACAATTTTGGCCTCTCTGGCTCGGCTCTTCGGCCTCACTGGACACATAACTGGACTCCCATTGAAGGTTGGCCTCTAGGGTGTTTATATAGGCTTTTGGAATGGCTTTCTTTGCCTTTAAGTACCCTATTCCGAATGAAACTCTTCTTTGTCACGACAGGGACACGCCCATGGTACACACCCGTGTGAATCGTGGCCAGGTCATGTTCAGGTCTGTTAAGGTGGCACGGCCGTGTGGCTTGTGCCCAGGCCGTGTTGATTTTGTGAAATGGCCCATTTACTCTGTTTTAGGCCTGTTTCTCGTTTTTTTCATCCTCCGGTGCTTTTCTAAGTATAAAACATGAAAACAAAGGATTAAGAGCACCAAATTCCACAATTCAAGGCTTAAATCATCCAAAAGTATGCTAAATGTGGGATTAAAATATGTTCATATTATGGTTTATCAAATACCCCCACACTTAAGCATTTGCTTGTCCTCAAGCAAAATTCTCAACTCACAATTAAAATGAACTTCCTTGATTTATAATATTCACCAATAATGTTCCACCATAATTCAAAGATAATTCATACATTGACAATTTAAGTAAAGGGTCTTAAAGATTCAAACAATCAAAGTCATGGTTTTTGTAGCATAAAAACATAGATGTTTTCCCCTTACCTAAATAATCACATTTAATTCAAAATTGACAAGAGTTGACATCCTCATTAAAGATTCACTCAAATCACTCAAAGTGTTTAAGGTTCAAAATTAAGTACTCAAAAGTCAAACATGAAAAGTTAATCTCATAGGCTTGCCTGAAAATCAAATCTCCGCCACTATAAAATGAGATGATACACAAATCAAAAGGTCTTTAAAAAGGGTTGTAATGGGGCTCGATTTAAAGGTGTGGATAAAGGCTGAATTAGAGGGTTAGAATCGAGATTGAATTGACAATTTGCCTAACTAGAAAAATGAATTGATCCTAGATAATTACATCAACTAAAAACTTGTAATACTAATAATACGAGTTTTTTTTTTCAAGATGTAGAATTTAAACATGTAAGCTCACTTAATTGTGGAACTAATAATGACTATACTTCGATTTTTTTTTAGTTAAGAACAAACCAAATCATAATAAAGGATGAATTTAACTACTGAAATAAAGATTATAGTTAGGCAACTGATGAAATCAAATCTCAATATAAGGGTGGTCAAAAGGAATGGTGATAACAAATACAGACCGGGTTTTGGGTTAATATTAGTGGATGAGTCAATAAAAAGGGTTGTTAGGATCAAAGGGGTTCACTAGGGGTTAATTATGAAGGTAGGCTTTTAGTGGAGTAAGTGGGTTAAATCCTGAGTGCCTTTATCATCTCTGTATATCAAATAATGTGGTCTTGACATGTATAATCGAAACAAGTTCTAGAATAACAGATCAATGTTGACACACTCATAACCACAAGGTGAGCACGAAAGAATGTATGCTCTAAAAGGCTCAAGATCTCACAAAAATTATAGGTTTTTGATATCAAGTCTGTAAATTTCAAATTTCAAGGTAATAATTAGATTCAGGTAGACAACCTAACAAATTTTTGATTTTGAAAATAGACTTATCATGCTTGATTCTCTAGTCTCCTAAAGTTTAAATCATCATGCACAATTATCAATGACTTAATTTGAAACATATCAATAAAAATCATAAATCAAACGAAATTCATGCTAATCATAATATGGAAAAATTACTAAATAACAAGGTATAATTCAAGGCATAATTCAGGGATTTGAGAATAATGCAGAAAGTTAGGCACTTTCTCGAAATAAATATTCACCCCCCACACTTAAGATTTACATTGCCCTCAATGTACAAAGATATATATGAAATTAAAGAGAAAGAGAGAGCTGAAACTTCCTGAATTCGGATGGCTTCCTTGAGTTGGGAGTGTCATTGTGTGGTGGCTGCCAACAATCTCTGCGCTAAATGAAGAAATTGGGAAGCTCGTGAAGAATTAGCTAGGAAATAATGATAATAATTCAAAATATACTAAATATATATTTAAAGACAAGAAAGATAAAGAGAAAGAAAATAGAAAGTAAAATAAAATTAAAAGAAAAGATTAATGGACCGGAGAGTCCTTATTGTTAGATGGTTCGCGAGGTGGGTGTGATTTTTAAGGCTGCGGTGGGGTGGCTATGGTCGTGGTCGTGGTGATTCCCTAGCAGCTTTTAGAACCTAAATCAAAGAAAATGAAATAGAATAGATTAAACTAAGTAAAATAAAAATACAGAAAAGGAAAATAAAGGAGAAGTGAAAATGAAAAGAGAAATTAAATAGACTCAAAGGTCCTTTTCCTATCGAGTTAATGAAGCGGCCGACATGAAATTATGTAGATCAATCTCACAAAGGGAGACTATGCTAGGATCCTTCCGTTTCTTCGACATGGATGATTGTTAGAACAAGAGTTAAGAGAAAAAAAGGAAAATGAAAATGGAGGGGGGTGTAAAGGAAGAAGAAGAGTGGGGAGTAGGTAAGAAGGGGGAAAGGGGTGGTTTAAATAGAAAATTCAGGTCTAGTACATTCCCACGCTCATGTACCGTAGGCATGTCGAGTCACATGGCCGTGTCAGACGGCCGTGTTATGCTTCGTTCGTTTCTCCTATGCCCATGTGCAAGTCGCCACGCCCGTGTTGCTAAAATAGTGTCGGCCACGGCCGCATCGCACGGTCGTGGGGTTCAATTGGGCCCCGTGGCTTGAAGATATTCTTCGTCCTGTGTCATACTATCTCTGCCATGTCAGTACATACATCCGTAGTATCCACACGGCCACGACCACGCCGTGTGCAAGCCTGTGTGGTGTGGAAATTTGCACTTGGTTAGTTTATACTTGTGAAAATTAATGGGGTTAGTGCTCGGGTTGCCTCCCAAGAAGCGCTCGTTTATAGTCTTAAGCTAGACTAGTTGAATTGTAACAGCCCGATTTTGACCCTAATCGGAACGGTAGTTTCGGGACCACGAATCTGAGTCGAAAAAATATTTTAATATTATTTTCTATGCTCATTATGTGTGAATTGGTGTGTGTGAAAATTTCGTATGAAAATTTGATCATTTTATTGCTTAATTGTGAAAAAAGGGCTTAATCGCATAAAAAGAAAATTTGGTGGTTAAATGTGTAAGTACTGAATTGATGATGGTTTAATAAATTAAAATATTGGTATGATAATTTGGCCATAATTGAGCTTAGTGGCCGGCCAAAAATTTTGCATGTAATAGTGAAGTGATTTGTTTGTTTTATTTTATAATATAATGTAATGAATTAATATATGTTAATGGATTATAAGTGAATAAAAAAATAAAAGAATGAAAGAGAAAGTGTTCATCTTTCTCAAAGTGACCAAAAATAAGAGAGAAAAGAGAGAAAGGAAGCTTGGTGATATTCGGCCTTTGCAAGCTCACATAGGTAAGTGATTTGAGTTCGATTTTTGATAATTTCTACGTTTTTGTAATCGTTGCTTCGAAATGTACAAGATCTATGCTAGAATTTTTGAAATTGATGATGAATTTGTGCTATGCCATTGATGATAACTTGTGATTTTTATTGTTTGATGATAGAAAATGGAAGATATGTGTTGAATTAACATGTTTTGTCTTTGGATTTTTGATAATTTTGAGTAATTTAGACTAAATTGTGAAAATAAATTTTTGAGGGACTAAAATGTGAAAAAATGAAACATATGGACTTGTATGGAGCTAGTGAATATTCGGCCTAAGCATAGTATATTCAAATTTTGAGTATTTTGTGTTTTGTGCAATAGGGACTAAATTGTAAAAATTGTAAATGTTAGGGGTAAAATACTAATTTTCCCATTTATGTGTTTTTGGATTAAATTGAATGAAAATATGTTTGAATTAGCTAAATTTAAAACTTATTAGATCAAGAACAAAAAGGATCAGGATTGTAACACCCCAAACCTGGCTTATGCGTTAAGGCCAGATTAGACATGTCGCATGAAATAAAAATACTTTAAGTCTTTTTTTTTTTAAATTTAAGTAAAACAAATTCCAAAATTTTGACGAAGTATTATTGAATAAAAGATTGATTGATAAATCGATAAATTTGAGATGTAAGATCTTATAAACTGTAACTTTGAAAATATCGTTATTAGTTCGAGAAGATTTAAAAGAATTTAAAAATATTTTTCGAAAAGTGTTGATGAAAATTTTAAGAGAAAATTTTCGAGTTAAAAAAATATATTTATGAAAGTTTATTATGAAACCCTTTTTGTATATCCATTTTAGAAAAACATTTATTTTAGTTTTTAGAAAAATCTCAATTTGAAGTACTTAGAGCAAATTATAAATTCGTCAAACAATAAACAAAACAAAAATTAATCCAGAGGCCTTATTACAATCTTAACTCAAAATAGTAAAGTAATTAAATGTACTAGAAAGAAATCCAATTTCCAAATTAGACCGTTTTTGTAGTATGGCCTCCACCGAGTCATCCATGGCCCAAGTCTCCATCACTGATCATTACCTGAAAGGGGTAAGGAAAAACGGGGTGAGTTACTCGAACTCAGTGTATAACCCCCTTACCGTTAGTCTCAACTTTGATAATCGTAACTAGAAACACTTTATTAGGCTAACTACACTTACCACGAATGTGATCTCCCTCAGTGCACCAAGAATCGATCCTACCCTTTGACTACTGAAATACTGTCCTAACAATATTTGGTGAGCGAAAGAGTTGTTAGCAATTATCCCACCTTTGGCCAAAACAAATCTTATAACAACGTTCTTACCCCACTTGCTTGACGAGTCGACGATAACGATTTGGTTAATACAAATCACTTGTGCTCCTTCACCTTGTTGAAAGCCCTAAGCCCAACGATGGCCATATCACAAAAAAGAGTGTAACTCATACCTAACGAGAGAGAGAAAGAAGAACACACGATTATTAAGGAAGACTCAAATGAAACAAAGTTATTGACAAAGAGAGAACTACTACTTACCGATTGTACTTATGGCTACGGATGAATTAAATGTGATAGATTCGGCCTTCCTACTATTACACTACAAAAATAACGATTGAGATATGAGGAACACTCATTCGGTTAAGGAGAGAAAAAAGAATGAAAAGATTAAGGATTAGGGAAGAGAGAAAATGTTAGGCTATGGAGAGGAATGAGTAGGAAGGAAATTGGAGAAGAAAAGAGAGGGCTTAAGAATTCGACAAGAAGAATTGAAAAAGAGATGACCCGAAATGTTCAAGGAAGAAGTACCCAAAACGTCACTCTCAACCAAAAGAACACTCAAAAGCAAAGAAAAGTTTCGACTTCTCCCCTTACACCAAATGGCCGAAAATGCTCTTTTAGAAAAAGACACAAAATGATCAAAGGAGAAAAATATCTCTCATGCTCAAGACTTGCAAAAAGGTATGGAAAATTCGGCTCCTCCCTCTCCCTAACAAAAACCTTGTATTCATCTTTACCAAAAATATGAACATTGACCAATATAAAATCTTTCCAAAACACCTTCCACACTATGTGCCAACATGTTCCCTTATCCTTCCTTTTCTTTCATTTCTTTCCCTCTTTTTCCCTAGTCTTTCTCCTTGCCATATTCCTTAGCCTCCTCGCCATAAATAAAAAGTCTCCCTTACCATAATAAAGTCTTGGCCAACACTTACCTTATTAGTACAAAAATTTAATCCAAAATATTTGTACTAGGTGGGATTCAAACCTTAGACCATTAGCACACTCCACACGCCACTTGCCACTTTACCAATAGACTCCTTATGCTAACAAAATGCACACTTATTTCCTTAAGTCTTGATGCCACTTACCTTCTCCCCCTTAATAGCATAAACACAAAATTTACCTATAGCCTAACTTGAACCCGAGACTTCATAGAAACCCCGTAACTTTCCAAATACACTTAACTAATAAGTCCAATTTGCAATAATGCCATTCTCTTATTCTCAAAAATTTTAAACACTCCTATGTCCAAGGCTCATTGGGCCCAATTCTTCTAGGCCCAATTTCGGGATGTTACAGGGATTGGATCGGGGAAAGGCGAAGTTAATCGAATAGTCGGGAAACAAAGTCCGTCGATACTCGAGGTAAGTTTTTAAGCAATTGAGTTGAATTGAAATTTAATTTATAATGATGTAAGTAATTTAAATGGAAGTATATATATAGATAATGAATATTGTCGAATGTGTTTAGAAATTATGAGTTGATTTGAAATATATATATATATGGGTTGATTATAAGTTTATGTGTACATGTATGAAATCGGTCATTTGGCACTAAGTGTGCGAATTTTAAAATACCGAACACTAAGTGTGCGAAATAGGTTGAAATGCACTAAGTGTGCGAATCGAATTTTCGAGCACTAAGTGTGCGAAATCGGGAAAAGAGCTTAAGTGTGCGATGAATTTTTATATTTTGGAATGAATTTGGTTAGTTGATATTATGAGATGTTATTATTTGAAATCAAGTATGAGTGATAATTTGGTTTGGATGGAATGTATTTATTCAATAAATAGTTTGATTGATATAGGTCGATATGGAGAAATGCTTGTAAAATCTCATTGATTGCTAATATGATTATATAATGTGGTTCGGCCAAGTGAAATTTGTATAATGAGTTCAATTTATTATTTTTGATCTTGAACATACGATTTATATGAGTTTAAAATGCAAATATAAATTCGGTAAGTAAAATGTATGTGAAATCTATTATTGAAAGTTTGGATGTTCGATCTTTGGTCTATTAAGAAACGAAAGCTTTGAAATATGTTATAAATTATAGTATTGGTTAGAAACCTTGGTAGTGAATATATTAATTTGATTTATTTAATACAAAGATATAATGCATTGTTGTTGTGAAATTGCTTATAACTTACTAAGCTATGATAGCTTACTTTGTGTGTTTAATTATGTTATTTTATAGATTTTGAAGTCTAGCTACGAGTTCGGGGATCATCGTCAAAGTCTATCACACTATTGACTAACTTTGGTATTTTATAGTTTAAACTCCTTTTGAAACAATGACATGTATAGGCTATGTTACTCTTTTGAGTTCAATATGAATGTGATGTATATAAAGGCCATTCGAAAATGGCTAATTTGATAAATGAGCCTATATCCTTTTGTTGGTGTTTTGTGCTAGTAATACTTAATTATGGTAGAGTGAAATTGAATGTGGGTTGACTATGAGATTTTTGTTGATATTATATGTTTCAATTTGGGTGATCGAACTTGGCTCAATTTAATGTGGTTTGGTTTGATTTTTGAAATTGTAAATTGATTTGTATTTGGGTGAAGGGTAAGCCACTTAACAAGGTTAATCATGATTAAATTATATGTTAAATGTGACTTATGTTATAAAATGATTTGATTGGATTTATGTGCATATGTATTGAAATTTGCCAATGTTAATTGTTTGGATTTATGTTTAAGATATAATGAGTTATGAATAATTGTATAAATGCCGTGAGAAGCTAAGTATATTATTAATGTAAGTGTTCATTAGATTAGATTATTGGATATGTGATATCTTGTACATATTCGGCCTTATTAATTTCCTTAATAATTTGGTTAAAATGTGCTTACGTATTCGGTTATGAGATGTATTAAAATGGCTAGGTAAATGTTTTGGTTGGTTACTTACATGTGAGATAGATGTTACAATATGTCTTAATGTTTGAAAATGATTAATGAGGTTTTAGTGAATTGTGTATAAATTAGTATTGTATTCGTATATATATATGACTTATTGATAATGCTTTAAAATATTTCATGCATGGAATGGTATATGTTTGATTCTTAATTATGTGCAAGTGAGTATAATATGATTATTATTAAAATTTTGTTTCATCTATGATGAAATGTGATATGATAGAAGTATGACTAATAATGAATTAGGCATTTGATAATTATGCGATGGAAGTTCATTTGATTCGAACTAGTATTAAAGAAATATGATTTGTTTTGTAAAATGTTTATAAGTTTATAAATATTTATTTATGAATGCTTGTTCCGGGTTATGTTTTGATCGGTAATGCTTCGTAACCCTAATCCGACAACGGATACAGGTTAGGGGCGTTACATGAATGCTCATCCTAGTTTGTTTGGGTTTCCCTAGACCTAGTTGTTTAAATAATTTATAAGGCATAACATTGATGCTTGCCCCTAAATCAGCTAAAGCATTATCAACATATAAACTACCAATTAAGCATGGAATTGTAAAACTCCCTGGATCTTTTAATTTTCGTGGTAGTCTATTTTGCAACATTGCTGAGCATATTGCGTTTAGCTCTACATGCGATTCTTCATCTAACTTCCGTTTGTTTGTTAAAATATCTTTTTAAAATTTCCTTGAATCTGGCATCTGCGAAAGAGCTTCAAGAAACGGTAAGTTAATATGTAATTTCTTTAAAAGTTTAAGAAATTTACTGAATTGTTCGTCTGTGTTGTCCTTCTTCATCGCATCAGGATAAGGTATACGAGGTTGGTATTCTTTAATTACTGGTTTTGGCTTATCATGACTTACCTCGTTCTTACCTTCCTCTAACATATTTTCTTGGCTTAACTTAGGCCCATCTAACCCTACACTATCTTGAGCTGTTATGGCTTGAAGTTGCTACTTTGGATTAGTCTCAGTGTTGCTTGGTAAGCTGCCTTGTGGTCGTTCTGAGATCAGCTTAGCGAGTTGCCCTAATTGGTTCTCTATCCCTTGAATCGATGCTTGTTGATTTTTAAGTGTTGTCTCAGTGTTTTGGAAACGTGTTTCTGACACCGCTATGAATTTTGTCAGCATCTCTTCAAGGTTCGGCTTCTTTTCCTGTGGGTAGGACTGGTGTTTGAAGTTTGGAGGGGGTTGTTGTCTCTGATTTCCTTGACCACCCCATGAAAAATTGGGGTTGTTCCTCCAACCTGGATTATAAGTATTACTATAAGGGTTATTTTCAGATTTAAAATTGTTACCTATATAGTGAACTTGCTCGTTCTCAGCACTCGGGTTGTAAGGTGGATATTTTGTATTGCTCATCCCTCCTCCATTCGTATCACACTGCATGACTGGATGTACCTTCGAAGAATCACATAAACTATCAATCTTTTTATTTAAAAATTCTACCTGGTTTGATAGCATGGTTACTTTTGTTGGCTTTGTCCTTGTAACTTGCCACTGATAGTTATTCAGTGACATCTCTTCAATGAATTCGTAAGCAGCCTTAGGTGTCTTATTATTCAAGGTTCCGTCGGCGGCTGAATCGATTAACTGCCTAGTTGAGGGGTTCGCACCGTTGTAAAAAGTTTGGACCTTTGTATCTCTCCCATGCATCGTAAAGTGTTTCTAAATCCATCTACACAAAAGAAGAGATATCATTCCTTAACTTGACCGTTTTAGTCGGCGAAAAATATTTTAATACAAATTTTTCAGTCATTTGTTCCCATGTAGTGATTGATCCTCGTGGAAGAGAATGCAGCCAATGTTTGGCTTTATTACTCAAAAAAAGGGAAATAACCGAAGACTGATGGCATCATCAGAAACACCATTTATTTTGAAAGTATCGCAAAATTCTAGAAAATTCGCCAAGTGATTGTTTGGATCTTCATCCTGCAAACCATCAAACTGAACAAACTGCTGTATCATCTGAATTGTGTTAGGTTTGAGTTCAAAATTATTTACAGCAAATAGTAGGTCTAACAATATTTAACTCAGTTCTTGTTAAATTAGGTTTAGCATAATCATACATAGTTCGAGGAGCATAATGTTTGGCCGCCTCTGGAGGTAGCGGATTATTCTCAACCATCTCTTCGGTGGTATTAATTTCAACTTCTTTCTCTTCTTCTATGTAATTTAAGCTTCGCCTTATCTCTCTACGATTTCTGCAACAAAGACCTTCAATATCATTTATCAGAAATCGTGGTCCTGTTGGGTTCCTTCTAGTCATAAACTAGAGGTACCTACTAAGAACAAATAAAAGAAGAAAAATTAGCAAAGTTAAAAGCAAAATAAAAATAAAAATAAATTGCAAAAAATAAAAATGGCTAAAGTAATAAAAATTGAGCGTTCTTAATATTTTAGCTCCCCGGCAACGGCACCAAAAACTTGATTGTGTGTCAAAGTCTTAAAATTTTATATAAAGAATGATCGAGCCTAGAAACTAACTGTGACAACGATTGAGGCAAGTGCACCTATCGAACAATAGTATAGTTAAGTGGCAAGACCGGATTGTCGAACCCAAAGGAACTAAAAGTACTAATACTAACTTTCTTTTTATTATTTAGCCTAAAATCAAAGTGAATTATTAATTAGCCTAAAATTAACTAACTATTAAGCTAAAGATGCTAAGACAAAAAGAATGAATTTGGGAAAATACTTGTGGGAAAAACCAATTGATTAAGACAATACCCGAGGAAGAATCCACCTAGACTTCACTTGTTATTTAACTCAAACTGCATTTATTTATTCACTTGACTTGATCAGGAGGATTCCCTAATTTATATTATACCTCTTTCGAGGCTACTAACGTCTAACCCTAGGTTGATTAACTGAAATCTCTTTCTAATAAAAACCCCTAGAATTGCATTAACTCGGTCTATGGACTCCCATATTAGGTTTGACCTAATCGCATTTTAAATCATCCTATTTCTAGGGTTGCGATCAACTCTGCTTAATTATGTTAGATCTACTCTTAAACAGAGAATTTTGCTCCACTGCCTAAGCACATCAATTCTTGAATCAATATCCTGAAATATCAAAGTAAGAATTAAGAACACATAATTAAGAACAAATCAAGTATTTATCATATAGTTCAGAAAACAATAACAAGATCTGTCTTAGATTTCATCCCCTTCAGGTATTTGAGGGTTTAGCTCATAACCATAAAAGAATACATCTCAGAAGAAAATATAAAACAAAACATAAGAAAAACCCTAAAACCCCCTGAAGGAAATTGAAGGGAAGATCTTCCGTCTTGAGTATAATTCCGGCTTCTTGAGATGAATCAACTGGCTTTCTTCGAGTAAATTCCACAATTCTGGCCTCACTGGCTCAGCTCTTCGGCTTAACTAGACGCCTCACTAGACTCCACTCTAAAGGTTGGCCTCTAGGGTGTTTATATAGGCTTTTGGAATGGCTTTCTTTGCCTCTAAGTACCTTAATCCGAATGAAACTCTTCTTTGTCACGACAGGGACACACCCATGGCACACGCCCATGTGAATCGTGGCCAGGCCGTGTTCTAGTCTGTTAAGGAGGCACGGCCGTGTGGTCTTGGGCCCAGGCCATGTTGATTTCTTGATATGGCTCATTTACTCCGTTTTAAGCCCGTTTCTTGTTCTTTTCATCCTCCGGTGCTCTACTGAATATAAAACATGAATACAAAGGATTAAGAACACCCAATTCCATAATTCAAGGCTTAAATCATCCAAAAGTATGCTAAATGTGGGATTAAAATATGTTCATATTACGGTTTTTTAGTAACATATATATTATCAAATTTAACAACATTTATATGCTTATAGACTTACTTCGATATGACTTTTATGAAATCGATCGCTCGACTACTTTCGACTTCCCCCGATCTAATTCTGCTTTCTTCTGTTCTTGATCTAAATATATTCAAATTTAACTAATTTAAACACACATTCATTCAATTTAATCCAAAAATACATAAATGTTAAATTACCATTTTGCCCTTGACATTTTACACTTTTACAATTTAGTCCCTATTGCATAAAATACAAAATACACAAAATTTACATATATCATACTAGGGCTGAATATTCATTAGCTCCATATAAGTCCATACATTTCATTTTTTCACATTTTAGTCCCTCAAAATATTAATTTCACAATTTAGCCCTTATTGCTCAATTTCATCAAAAATCCAAAGACAAAACATGTTAACCTTTCACATATCTTTAATATTTCATCATCAAACAAAAAAAATCACAAGCTATCATCAATGGAAAAACACAAAATCATCATCAATTTCAAAAATTCAAGCATGGGTCTTGTAGTACTCGAAGCAACGATCTCAAAAACGTAAAAATTATAAAAAACAGAAACCGAAACATACCTCAATTTGCTTGAGCAAGGGCCGAATACCTAGCTTGTTTCTTAATTCTTTTACTTTTCTTTGTTTCGGTCAAATAAAAGATGAGTATGGCTTTCTTTTACTTATGTTTGTCTTATTATATTAACTTATAATATATTATTTATTATTTTAACCTTTATATTTAATATAAAAACTATATAATATAACCTTAGTGCCGTCCAATCCTCAATTAAATGGCAAAATTGTAACATAAAACCTTCATATGAAAAGAACATCCACAATTCGGTCCTTCTAAAAATAACCACTAAATTTTCATTTTATGCGATTTAATTCTTTTATTTAATCGGACACTCAAACGACGAAATTAAAACACAAAAATTTCACACAAGCAAATTCACACATAATAAACATAGAAAATAATTTTAAAATATTTTTCAGACTCGGATTTGTGGTCTCGAAATCACTGTTCCGATTAGGGTGAAAATCGGGCTGTTACAGCCCAAGTATGTATTTGTGGTATAGCTCGTTTGAGCAATCAGGTGTGTTTTGGGTAGTTACCCGCGTATTCGTATATGTTTATTACAGTTCATCGGGCTAAATGGTTATTGTAAATGAGATGTTAATTGGATGGTAATGTATATAGTATGATAAAGTATGGTTGTATAATGGAATGACTTGCAATTCAATGGTATGAAATGAAATGAAATGAAATGCTATATGATTGGATGTAATACACTCACCTTGTGTATGTGAAATATGTTGGCAGAAAATTTGTTTAGCAGATAATTTATATATTGCTGTGTTGGGAGGTGAGTTTTCATGTTTCAAAACTTATGAACTTACTAAACATACTCTATTTTATTTTTTGTAGTTGACATTTTGTGAAACTTGGCTATCGAATCACCTCCAGAGCTCACACTATCCAACTTCTGCCTTGGTAGTCTTTTAATCATTCAAACTCGGTTACGTGACATGTAAATAGGAGTTGAATTCTATATATGTTTTTTTGGAAGTTAAATGTTGAATGGTGATGTATAAAAGTGTATGTGCATGTTGGCAAGTTGGTATGTTAACTTAGAGTTTTGAATGGCAACTTTTGAATGTGGTTGACCAAACTTATATATGGATATTGATGTGGTTGTTTAGAATGAAAATATGATGGAACAATGTAAGTTAATGGTATGTTTGAATGTGACATAAGATGTTCAAATAAATGAAGTCTTGGTGATAAATAAGGCATTGTAATTTGGTGTTTAATTTGGATGATATAGGCATGATACAGGGAAGGTTTTGGTGCATAAATTGTAATATAGAATTGAGCCGTATTGAATAGATGAATGGTGTAAGTGATTGAATGGCTTAAGTTTATTTATGATATGTTGAATGATTTGGGTGTCATTTGAGGCATAATAGTATAATCGTTGAATGTGGTTAAAAATGTGGTAAATTAGCATATTTCTATTGAGTTTGTGTAGATTTTGAATAGGTTCAATTATGCTTTTGGACATAAATTTATGCTTTGGAGATAGTTTGGTATGAAATAGGCACTAAAATGGCATATTTTGTGCCATACGGCCGTGTGCCACCGAAAAATAGGGTGCATTAGAATCACATGGTTTCCAATTGTCACAAGGCTAGCCATACGCCCGCGTGAGTATTGTAGATATTGATCTTTTAGTTTTCACACGGCTTTAATTTGTTACACGACCCAACCACACGATCGTGTGACTTTTGTTGAATATTTACAATTTGACCCACACGGCCATAGTGAGTTACACGGTTTGGATACACGGTCGCATGACTCCAGTCCTACACGGTTACAACTAATTACACAGTCTGGGCACACGGTCATGTGACTCTTGTTTTGCACAATTGCCCTTCTTTTTGTAAAAGTTTCAAAATAGTCATTATTTGGTTCCGAGTCGATTCTAAAGCTTTTGTAAGCTCAATTTAAACCCGATTTTGTTTACAAAGCATGATTTGTGTGAATGTATGTAGTTATTCAATGTTTAATTGAACTTTTGATTTCAAGTTTGCTTATTATTATTTCGTTAATAGTTGTAGCATCCTACAGATCGAGTCCAGCGACCGGATCAGATGAGGAGTTTTACAATCATTCCATTTTAAGCAAGTATATCAACCAAGATAATCATTATTTATGTTAAGTGAAAGACTCTGATACCAATTATAGAAGCGAAAGGGTTAATTGCTATGCAAACAAAAACTGTGGTTGCAATAGTGCTTAGAATTGTGCCCATAGTTTCAACCACAAAACTAAAAGTGCGAAAAAAATAAAGATGAACACTGAGATTGTTTAAGCAATTTGACCTCAACCTACGTTTGCGAGGCCTTACCCAGAGTAATGATCCGCTATATTTCTCACAACACAACCAATGATTTAAGTCCTAACACTAGTCTAACACTTACCAATTTAGCGACCCCACTATTGTACAAAGACTAAATCACTCTTCTTCTAAACTCCCCCCTTAAAAGCTTAGTTTTTTAACCGAAGAGACTCTGTTGATGCTTAAAAAAACAATGCACACATAAACAATTCCTTACTTGAACAAATGTGTACTCTATAAAGCTCTTAATCTCTCGGCTACTCTTAATATGATCACCTTAACCTAGACAAAACATAAGTTTATATATTACTTAAGTTTTGCTTACATAAGAGTTATAATCTAATCACTTTTCTATAAAGTGAAACTAAAAATCAACATGAGATAATATTCCCATAAGAGTCCTCATGAAATCCAATGTCTTCAACATAGAAATTGACTTTAATTGACCTACAAGTAACCAAACTTAATCCACAAGAAACTAATCTTCAAGTCTTCAATTTTATCTCTATTGGTCTTCATGTTATGAGCTTTACTCATCCACATATCTTTAAAATAGAAAATCCAATGCTTTTGTTCTAAAATTTGGCAACTCTACAAATAGGCAAATAAAGCAATGAAATTGTGTCTGAAGTTGTGACAATTGTTTCAGTCATAGAATTAACTTTCCCATCAAATGCGTCAACACTTTTCATTGTTTATTATATATTATTTTTAAACACATATTTGTTTTTTAAATTTATGATTTCCACACACATAGCTTGTAATAGGATATCTAATAATAATGTTGTTAATTGAGTTGGTGTCACAAGTCAAATTGACACTAACTCACGATTGATGAAAAATTCATGATAAATAATTTTAGTACATTTAATATTGTTTATCTGATGTATTTAAATTTCATTTTACCCATAATTTAATCTAATTTTTTATTTTAATATCATACATATTTTTATGTGTTATTATAATTAGTTAATTTCAAACTATATATTTTATTGGTTATTGTATATTATTTTATTATTTTCAAATATTCATTTATATTTAAAAACCATAATTTTCGCACACATACACGTGTGATAGGATTTATAGTATAAATTAAAATCCTAATATATACAATAAAATAAAAATGGAGAATAAAAATATAAAGTTTAAATAGTTAAAAGCAAAATGAAAACAATCATTTTTACTCCCGACAACACAGTCACCATCCACTCCCATGTTGCCACGTGTAAAGTCAAATCCAATGAAGAACGATATTCCTTAAGACCACGCAATCTATGGTGAATATACGAGAAAACGGTTCTCTAACGTACGCCACCTCAGCCCGTACTATGTCCACTATTGTACGCCTCCACGTTCGGCCTATCCTCTCCTCACCCAAACACCAATTATTACGACAAAGACAACAAATTTCCCATCATTAGCTCTTCGTTCAACTGTTTTTTTTTTTTTTTAAAGGTTCTTTCTTTTCTTATCTCTCTCTTTTTGTTAATCTGATGTTGGTTCTGTAATTCTTTCTTGCTTCTAATCTAAATTTGTTGTATTGGCGATCTTTTCTGATTTGGGATTGTTGTAAAAAAGGTGTGTTTCTTCAGTCCAAACAGGTGAGCATAATCTTGGGTTTCTTTTATTGCATTCATGTAATATTGTGATTCAAGCTGATATTAATTAATGAAATTTCTTCTTGATTTTCGTTTCTCAATGATGTAATGAATAACACCGTTTCAGTAATTATATCTTTCTGTATGTTGGGATGCTTTGCTTTTTTATTATGTTTTAAAGTGAGGACATGATGGTATTTCAAAAGGGTATTTAGCTGATTTTTTTGTAAAGTATTATTGGGTTATATGTTAAATGAAGGTTGGTTTGATGTAATCCAATCAAGGTAGTTGTTTCTAGTGGATTTTAGCTTCTTCTGCAAATTATATTGGCCATGGTGAGGACTGTGTATTTAGCAGATGCTTTGAATTCTGACTCCATTTTTGTGCCTCCTATAACGCCTACTAAACTTGATGGTTTGAACTTTGAACGATATCAGTCATTTGTTATTGGATCTTCCCTAACAAGCAAAATTGAACAGATGTAAAAATGTCAACAAACTTTTTCCCCTCTCTTGATGGTCTTTAAGCATATCTCCTCATTTGATGCATTTCATAAATTGAACAACTTTAAAAAGCGAATAAAGAAATATCTTTTTTGTTTTACAAATCTGTGTTGAAGTACATGCAGGGTGATTTGTTCTTAATGTATTGTGCATCCTTAAAGCTTCTTGATTACCTTTTTTTTAATTGATTGGTGTTTAATCCTGAATGCAGTAAATCACATGGTTGTTGGTTGATTTATCTAGAGTCGTAGCAGGGGTCACCAAGATGAAGTCTTTGCTTTTTCAACTTATATTGGCATCTTTTGTTCTCTCGAACTTTGACAATAATGTGAATGCTGGTCACACAAGTGTCTTTGTTCGGAAGGAATGGCCATCGGAAGACATCCCTCTTGATCATGAAGTATTTGCTGTTCCCACAGGTCATAATGCACCACAACAAGTAAGACTTTCTTTTATTAACTTTATTTTTTTCAGCTAGCTATGTAAAGTCTATCAACATTTGTATTTGTTAGTCCTATTTCTGTTCTCAATGATCATTACCAATGCTTGAATAAGAATTATATTATGCAACAATGAAGACAATTTCTTTTTTAAATAGGGACTGAAGATTATTTCTCCATTCTTATACCTTGCTACTTACAGCACTAAATATATCATTTGCTGTCTCTGACTGTAATCTTTCTTAGTATACTAGGGAACCACCATATAAGAAAAAATCAGAGTACAAATTTCTGGATCTTGTAAAGCTTGATACTAATCTATGCATTATATCTGTCAAATTGGTGTTGTTCACTGAAAATGGCTCGATTAAATTTGTCCTCATGAAGTATGCTTTCCAATTGCAGAACTTCTTACCATATATTCCTTGTTGGCTTCTATTCCAAACCTTTTCCAACCTGCATGTAACATTCATGTTATTGAAACTGTAGGTGCATATAACACAAGGAGATTATGATGGGAAAGCTGTAATTATCTCATGGGTCACCCCTGATGAACCTGGGTCCAGCAAAGTACAGTATGGAACATTAAAGGGAAAATATGAATTTACTGCAGAGGGGAAGAAGACAAACTACACATTTTATAAATACAATTCTGGCTATATTCATCATGTTCTTGTTGATGGGCTTGAGGTAACAATATTTACTTGGGAAGTAATACTTGCACAAATGGCTTAACTTCTTCAACATGGAGAGAGTTGCCTGTTTTTATTAGAAGCTTATTCTACATGCCCTTAGCATGGAATTTTTTATATGGAGGGATTACATCTTTTAGCTCTTCCATTACAAACTTACAAGAATGGACTTTGGGTTCTGTTTGCCTTTAAAATTGTAATTGACCTTGTCATCTGAACCATGATAAGAACAAATTGGTTGCTTAATCATTTTATTTGTTGTTCTCAGTATGATACCAAGTTCTATTACAAGATTGGAACTGGTGATTCTGCACGAGAATTTTGGTTTCAAACACCTCCTAAGATCGGTCCAGATGTTCCTTACAAATTTGGAATCATTGGTGAGTGTTTTCTTCTGTAATCTAAAGCAATGTTGGAATGTTTTCAGTCATGTTAATCAAAGCAGTTCTGATGCTGGACAAGTTTCTGATTTCAATCAAATGCCTGAGTTTAATCCTTTTGCATATTAGAATCATTAATTTTTTTTAAAAAGGGCAGTCAACTACATCTGAACTCTTATTGCTGCTTGAGTGCCTGTAAGCCTTCTGCTTCTTAGTAGCCCATTGGCCATTAAAATCATTATTGATGTAATACTGGGAACAAGGAAAATGTTGGTGTATTTATTGAAGACCACCAAAACTTGATCTTTCGTGCTGGAAATATGTAAACGAGTACAATGTGGACAGAAGAAAATGGAAATCAGCTATATGAAGCCTAAAATCCCAACTAGCTGGATTTTGATCAGAAATTGTTGTTTGCCATTTAACCAAGTTCATCTCTGTTATCAATCATATTTTATAACTTTTCTAGTGTCTCTCTCATGCATTGCAGAATATTCAACTCAATTCACATTAACCAGATCAGGCTCATTTCGTATTTTTTTGATGCCATGTCTTTTCATTAACTCACATTGATGTGTTTCCCCTATATCCTTTTTTTTTTCTTTCAATCTCTAATTTTTGTTGATTGAATTGTCTTTAATATGTTGCAGGTGATTTGGGTCAGACATATAATTCACTGTCCACCCTTGAGCATTACATGCAGAGTGGAGCACAAACTGTCTTGTTTGTAGGAGATCTTTCTTATGCTGATAGATATCAGTATAATGATGTTGGTATAAGATGGGATTCATGGGGTCGCTTTGTTGAGAAAAGTACTGCATATCATCCTTGGATCTGGTCTGCTGGGAATCATGAAATAGAATACATGCCTTACATGGTAAAGCATTGAACGAGCATTCCTACACATTATTGCTAAAAATCATTTGTTACTTTTGGATCCTATGAACTTCACTCAACCATGCATGGTGCTTCTAGTTATGCATTATGTAATGCATAATAATATTTGCTTAACACCCTCAAGCATTTTTCTCAGCTACTGTACAGGCCATTCCTTTTTAGTGTTCATTGTTCTCAACCTAAAAGCCTTGGATTTTCCTGAAGATTCAATCATTTATTCTTTCATTTTCCAAGATCAATATTTGGTTTTATTGCTTTTCTCCTTAAACCACACCAGCTCTCATCCCAATTATCTTTCAAATGTATGACATCTGATTCTAGGTTCTAGCTAACTGGAAGAAGAGATTTAAGTTCACTTTCTTGTTTCTTTTTTCTTCTTTTCCTGCTTGGGCTGCGTTCACTTGGATGTAAAAGGTAGGTCCAATTATGAATTTCATCCCTCTACTTTACAAAAAATTAAGAGATTAGTCCCTCTAATTTGTAAGAATTTGGTTTTTATACTTCATAAAAATTGAAAGGTCGCATAAACTTGAAATATTGATTTTTACTGACATGTTGCATATAAATTGTTGAATTTCCAATTTTTGCTAATTATTTGCATATAAATCATTGAACTGTTAATTTCTATGTCAACTTTTTAACAGTAAGGTTTAGCAATATTCTTTAATTGGACATTTCCGTAAAGTATAAGGATCAAATTTTGACAAATTAAAGTAGAGGGGATAACATATTAGTTTTTGTAAAGTAGAGGGATGGAATTCATAATTAAACCTAAATTCCCGATATTTGCTAATTATTTACATATAAATCATTGAACTGTTAATTTCTATGTCAACTTTTTAGCGGTAAGGTTTAGCAATATTCTTTAATTGGACATTTCCGTAAAGTATAAGGATCAAATTTTGACAAATTAAAGTAGAGGGGCTAACATATTAGTTTTTGTAAAGTAGAGGGATGGAATTCATAATTAAACCTAAAAAAAAAGTAATGGCATAACTGACACCATATATAATATGTTTCTGATGTTTACTAAAGTTATGGAAGTTTATAAACTCACTCTTTTCAGCAGAACATTTATAATCATCTTGTTTAGTACTTAACTTTCAGAACACTAACGTGTGCAGGATGAAGTTGTCCCTTTTAAGTCCTATCTCCAACGGTACCCTACACCTCATTTGTCTTGTAAAAGCAGCAGCCCAATGTGGTATGCTATTAGACGTGCATCTGCTCATATCATTGTGCTATCAAGCTACTCTCCATTTGGTACCATTTCTTCTTCTCTTCAGTTGTTATATTCATCCTAATTAGCTATTGCCTTGAGCATCCTGCCCTTTCTGGTCCTCTTCTCAAAACTAATTGTCATAGAAATTAATTTACTTGGTTTGGCTTCTATCTATTACTTTTCTGTCCATTCTTTATAAGTACACTCGTCACCACCATTCATGAGTAGAACTAAACCATGAATTGTAAACTCATACTTGTGAATGGTGACTGGACAGTAATGGATGGAGTCTGGATTCTTACCCCCAGTACTTATTGTTTTCTCCTCAAAGACGGCAGAATTTTTTTTTTTTTTCCTTCTCTTTTATACATCTGACATCAAATTTAACTTCACCTTTAATAGTGAAATACACACCTCAATATGAGTGGCTTAGTGAAGAATTAAAGAAGGTTGACCGGGAGAAGACTCCTTGGCTTATTGTCCTTATGCATATGCCAATCTACAATAGCAATGAAGCACATTTCATGGAGGGTGAAAGTATGCGAGCAGTCTTTGAAGAATGGTTCGTCCACCACAAAGTTGATGTAATCTTTGCTGGTCATGTCCATGCTTACGAAAGATCTGTATGATTCTATCCCTATAATTTCACTTCCCTTTTCTTCTTATTCTTTCTTAGCACTTCTTTTATTTTGCACCACCTGAAGAAGTTTTTATGCAGGCTTTTTAAATGATTAATTTGATGTTTTATCTGAAGAAAATTTTCTTTGCTAAAGTTGTAAAATCAAGTTAATTTTAGAGAGATTTTATTTTATTTATAATTAGAGAGATCACTTTTCATTTGGAAATATGGAGCTGCCAAGCTCAATTCCCAGTAGATATCTATAAGAAAAATGTAGAAGGGCTTTTAGTTCATCAGAGGTATCCATACTCTCAAATAGCAACATAAAACCCTCTTTATACTGAACTCTTTCATGCATAATTTGTTGTCCATTGTACGGGTCTATTTCAGTACAACCATTGGTCTATTTTATGGAAGGCTCATGCTTCTTTCCTCTGAATTTTCAGTATCGAATCTCAAATATAAGGTACAATGTATCAAGTGGCGAACGTTACCCTGTACCAGACAAATCAGCTCCAGTTTACATCACTGTCGGAGATGGTGGAAATCAAGAAGGTCTAGCTGGAAGGTTAGTTTGATGGCATGTTGCAATAAAGACAGCAATGATATTTAGCTGCTTGTTTACAGTTAATCTGTTACAAACTACATTCCTTGCTAAATTAAGCAAATGGTTTTTTGATTCTGCAGATTTTTAGATCCCCAACCAGAGTATTCTGCATTCCGAGAAGCTAGTTATGGTCATTCGACACTGGAGATCCAAAATAGGACACATGCATTCTACCATTGGAACCGCAATGATGATGGGAAAAAAGTGGCAACTGACTCGTTTGTATTACACAATCAGTACTGGTGAGTACAATCAACCTTAATCTGCATAAGGCTGTATGCTAGATGAGGAAGCATCAAAGTCTGCAGTGAAACAACTAATGGTCATTTCCAATAATTTTGCTGAAAGTACCCCAGTGCACGAAGCATTTTTAGAGTGTTTGTGTGATATTATTAGCAAACCTTTTAGAACAAAATATGCAGTGAGTGGTATATATTGTAGGAGAATTGATTCACTTGAAGATGTGGTTGTGTTTTGTTGCAGGTCAAGCAATCTGAGACGAAGAAAACTGAAGAAGCATCATTTGAGTAGCGTGCTTAAGCGTATTGCTTCTTATTGAGAAGATGAACTTTCGATTAAAGTATTTCATCTCTGGTATAGATTTGGTTGATTAAATTTCAGTAAGAAGATGAAAATGCCAAAATTAATCAAATCAAGTAAGCAAAGATGCTAAGGAGTTTTGGCATTTTCTTCTTTTTCTTCGAAATCATGCTTGAAAATGAACTCTTTAAATGGCTCATAAATTGTATGCTGTAGCTAGAATTATCACTGTTAATGAATTAGGTGGATTTACTTCGATTCTAAATCTCTCTTTTCTTTTTTTGGCTACACCCAGAGTTCGGGTGAAAATAAACAGGTCTGTGAAAAGCTTGCTGTTTGATAATGCCTGAATCTTCAATTGAGAACTTCGTAAATTGCCCATGCCGCTAAACTGAGTTCTGACCATTTGGGGAAAAAAAAAAAGAGATTATCAATTTTCATCTTAATGCATAAAAACCAATTCTGTATGTTTTGTATGTTTTCTTTTTCCAATCAATTTTTAACTATGCCAATCTATCCCAATTTATAGGTGGAAAGCATACGAAGCATTTCTATTTTTTGATAATTTTCCTTTTCAATTTTATTTGGGGATACCCGTAAACATCTCCCATGTCTCTCGGGTGATGCTCAAATATTGAGCGTTCATGCTGCTGCTGGACACTGTAACTACAAAGAGTAAATGACTTTTATATGCCTGATTCCAAGTAGGCATATTCAGAAGGCCTGTTCAATATTTGGAAGTATTTGAAAAAACAAATATCGTCTGAAAAATATTTAAAAAAAAAAAAAGATCCATGAGTAATATCACAAGAAAGCATTCAGTTGATTGACTGTACCCAGTGTTCAAGCTATAGCCTTTGGGCAAATCTATGACAACGGTTTTGATCGTATAGTATATTCCCAACTCGATCTTTAGACAAAGCATACAGCCGGTAAAATTTTATATATATATATATATACAGCTTTGAGTATTAGGTCCTACAAATATATACCTGGGTACTAGAACTTTTCTGAGATCTATGGCTCACCGTATCCAAGATACTGAACATGGCCAACCTGATGAACTGCAATAAAGTCGCAGTTTTGGCATATTTGAGTCGCGAAACCAAATTTGCAGGCCCTGGCTCCCTCCCTCTAGTTAGAACTCAGAACCTGAATCACGGAAAATCGGCTGTGGCATCCATTTAAGGTGCAGATTCAATTTCCCTGATTTAGCTCCCTCTACCTGGAGAGTATCTTTGTATTCTCCTTCCAATATAACTCTAGTCAATGTCAAAATGCACCTCCCCATGTAGTCCTGCAACATTGAAATAAACAAAACTATGCGATAAGGAGAGTTCAAGGATCAACAATGAAGCTGGATACTGACACCCTAACCTTCAATTCTGTGTAACTTAAGGAAGTACTTTAAAACTTACTACTGCATTATCTGATTTAGAAACCAAACAAAATTTGTATGACCCAAAAACAAGAATGATTTAACGGTTCCATAAGAAAAGGAGTTTACCTTCCCAAATGTGTCATGGTCCCAGACTTCAAGGATTAGCATATCATGTAATCCGTCCTCGACAACAAAGTCTAAAGTTTGATTCCAAACTGGATTCAAGCTGTCATTCACAACCTGACAAAGAGAACTACTTTAAGGACCAAAGATTCTTTATTCCCCCATTCTTGAAGGATAAAAACCATATATCTCTCTAAGATTCTAGGTCCTTTAGGATGGTTCACTAAAACTAGAAATTAGCTATAATACCATGCATTAGGAAATACAAAAGGCAAGCTCTCTGTGAGGAAATCATAACTAAGAGTCAAAGATGCAAGAAGTGGCTAAATGGTACTGACTCCTTCAAGCCCCAACTAGACAATAAACAAAATAAATAGAGAGGGGGAACAACACCACTCGGCAATCAAAATCTTACCCTAGTTTTGTGTTTTGCCTCTGACTTCTTCATCGTGAGCACAACATAGGGATCAGCCTTTCCCATTAAATCTACAATAGGTAAATCTTCTGCAGATATCACTGTGACTGATAGTACTCCTCTAACAATAACCTCCTTTTTCTTCTGTGTGACTGTTTTCTCATTTTCAATTGCCTCGATTCCATTTGCTCCACTTTTAATAACCTTCTCCAAGGAGGTCATTGAAAAGTTGGAGGAAAAGGGGTTTGTAAAACCATTCTCCATGCCAAAGGGACAGTACAAAAGCTCCAAGTGCACCTAAAAACCAACATAACAATTACAAGCAAAACATAAGTACCACCATTTCATACAAATACAATACGAAAATACTTCAGAGTGAATAAATGAATGAATAAACTTGGGGCCAACAAATGCTGGCCTAATCTGGTTTGGAACCAGGTCTCTCCCTAAGCACAGGTTTATTTGTTGGTTTTTTCTTTTGGATAGGTAAGTAGACTTCCTCATATTAAGAATTGGGGCTATAGTCTTTCTAACTACATGCTATTTCTATGATGAGCGGGAAGAGACTGAAGATCATATCATCTTGACCCGCAGCTCTTCAAAGGAGGTTTGGAGGACAATTTGGAGAAGATTCTTTCAGTAAAGAAAGAATGGTAACTAGCATATTGAGTAGGATTGAATCCTAGTGCATACCAAGGGTAAGACTTTTAAGGTTATCTTGCTGAGAGGGGCTCCAACTGCATAACTTTACTCATTTGCAGAGACATGAACTAAGGAAATTTGGTTTTAGTGTTGATAGGGGTTCCATTAAATTTATGCATAAACTATTCAAACACCAGAATTCCAGGAATTAGCACATATTTGTATAAATTATAAGAAATTAGCACATATTTGTATAAATTATAAGAAATTAGCACATATTTGTATAAATTATAAGAAAGGATATCTATATGATTGTAGTTACCCTTTCATATACAACCCTTTAAACCTACTAGGCATGCATCACCATTTGAAAGAATAAAAAACCACTCTAGGATATGTCCAAGTTGCTGAAAACATATATACAAGCCAACAATAAATCAGAAGTTATACAACTAAAGGAAGGTAATCAATGTCCTCACCTGCCCCCTGTACTTTGTATCTCTCTGGATCTCCAAGTCTTTAACCAGATTCAACCAGACATCCTTCACTTTACCAGGTTCAAGATCCCTTAAGAGTACTTGAGCACATCCGATGAGCTCAGATGCCTGAACCCCCTCATCATCATAGATTCTTACCACCAGGTGCTGAGTTGTAGCATCCTCAATGACAAATTCATGGTGTTCATTCCATATAGGATTCAGCTCATTGTTCTGGAGATAAAACACAAATTTCTTCAGAACCTACTGGAAATTTTTTGAAACAGATCCTTTTCTATGGAAAGAACAAAGAGGAAGCAGAGGGGGAAGGACAACTTACAATTGTTTTACTTTTTTTTGTTTTGTCAGGTAAAGGGCGCACATATAATTTAGCATAGGGATCCGATTTCCCAATAATATCTTTGTTTGTTAAGTCCCGAGCCTGGACAAGCTTCACCTCTAGTATTCCAACTGGCTTTAACTCCAAATCACTGAAAATAGAAAGACATCAACTTCTTTTACCATCAGATGTTTCACTAATTAGATGTTGAGTGAGAGAGAGAACTACACACAGCCTAAATAAATCAACCAATTCATAGGCTCTACAAACAACAGTTTCAGATAAAATTCAGCTTCCTTCTTTTCTATATTGCGTTATATTATCATCTATTGAGAAAAAGGAAAAATAAAGGACATACCTATAATCACCAGGCAAAATCGGTATAATTTTTCTTACAGGCCACATGATATTATCTTCTATAGCATCCCGTATTGTGCTCTGCATGGGAAACAATATAATAATAGGTTACTTACCCCAGCGTATCACTATGTGAATCATGGACAGCACAGAAATCAATTATAACTTGTATGCCAAATCCTAAGTTAACATACGCACTTTGGACTGTCTATTTGTTATCCTTAACTAGAAATACAAATTGTTTTAGGAATAAAACCATAGTCATGAACAAATAAAAGGCAGGGGCAACCAAATTCCGATCTCCTATAAGCTGGATACAAGTTATTACTTTTATTTGGTTTTATAATACAGGAACAGATTTGACCAATATGGAAATTTTGTTAAATCTAGAAGACTTGCAAACAAACAATCTTGATATGATGTTTCAGGTTCATCATCCAAGATGATAACAAGTTACTCCATACCATGATAAACTGCAAGAACAACTGGCATAACAGAATGAACAATAGAACAACCATCTGATATGTTGGTAGGTCCACACATTGAGACTAGGCATGTCCAAGTGCCGGGCTTCGACAAGGATTTTTGCACTTTGGGCCAACCTGACCCGGCCCAAATTCAATTTAAAGAATAAAAAAGTATTTTTAAATTAAAATTTAATTATAAAATATATAAAATAGAAACTAAAAAAATATTTTTTAATATTTTATTAATTTTTGAATAGTAAAATGAGCTTTTTGGGTGGCCCGGCCTGAAAACAGGCCTGGGCTTGAAAATATTTTGGAACAAGACCCCGGCCCGGACCATGGACACCTCTAATTGAGGCCTAATGATCATGGCACTGATTTTTTTCCTTTATGCACCAACAAAGCCATGACCATATAACTCATGTTTTATATCACTTTCATATAACTATATCCTAAAAACTTTCCACTACCGTTTGTAATTTAAACTCTCAAAATCCTCAGCAACTCAATGAACTTATTTCAGCCACCATACTTCTAGCCCTCCTAAGCAGTCTTCTTGCGTCACCACCAGTACCTCCCACAACGCTTGTTCTATATGGTCTACTCCAGTCTTCCTCTCTGCCCTCTCTCATAACATACTGAAAAAAATTACAAACTAAATGTCCAAGACATACTGTTATGTTGAGCAGACAAAAACAAAAGGCGGATATCTCAAACTAAAATTTAAAGCAAAAGTTCTGTTTGTGGAACAATGATGCAAAAATAAAGACAATAAGAAGAATTGGTGAAGTTGGTTGATACAGTACAAAAGAACAAACTGAAGTAGTAAGGATAATCCAATGTCAAAAGTCACACAAACCTCAATAGCATCAGAAAGTCCTGGAATAGTTGATATGTCACCACCAATGACTTTCAGGGTGAAATCCAACTTTTTCTGCAAACCAAATAAGCACATTAACCTAACTATATCAACTACTTCCATATGTCAGGTGCCTCTCTGTAATGTGCGTGTGATGAACCCAAGTGATCAGTAGCCAAGATCAAAATCACTTAATTGGGATATCAGGGATATTATGTTCAACTGAAGCCACTGGTGTGCGCTAGTTTTTATTGAGATTGTACACACAAAAACCTTATGATTCCTATTTAGCAACCAGATCAAGCAACAAAAAAAGAGACACTAGAAACAAGAGTGAAATGTATCAATTATTAGTGTCAAAAGGGAGCCAACACAACAAACACATGCTTACATCTGAGCATGTACAATTGAATTGCTATGTGCTAAGACCTTAACTATTAACTTCAATAAATAGCAAACTAGAAGTCATATGGGCATCAGAATCCATTTTTTTCTTTGGGTACCAAAAAAAATACATTCATGTAGATATTATATGCTTTGACAAATACCTCCCAGGAACACTGTAATTAAATGTATATAAGTATGCTTGTTTCTCAATCTCATTTCTTTCTATGTCTACAATTAAAGCTCTTCTCCATGGGTAAACCGGTGTGCTCACTATGCACTAATTTGCATTACTGGAAACAAATAACACACCTTTTTTCTCAGAGAAAAACAAACAGCTCCAAAGCAAGGAAACTCATTCACCAGGGGCTTAAATATCAACCTGAAAACTCCAGTAAATCCAATATCTTTCACCTAAGCCAAAGGAAAAAGGAATTAAACATCAATAACTGTCATTCTGGAGAAAAAGTTAACAACTTGAGAGCCATGATGTTGCTCTATAAGATTAAATACATGACCTAAACAGGGCATTTAATGGGGCATTCAAGCAAGAAACCATAGCAAATAAGCAAACTAACTAGGATGGACGTTACCTGCACAGGTAGTGATACACCAAGATAAGTCTTGATATCAAGTATTATACTTGAATTTGCATCCCACTGCATTTCCAACTCCATTGTAACGCTATCAGCTTCATCTTCAATAATACTTACTCCTAAAATGACATTGCTCACAAGGTTACCCATACAAGCATCATAATATATATGTATGTATTTTTTTTTAAAAAAAAAAAAAACTCATTTCGTTCATACCCAAGATGGATACATTGAGGCTCCATTTGGTTTTATGCAAGTCTAGTTTGTCAGAACAAAAATAATAAAAATAACAAAAAGTGTACTTGATTTTTTTTAAAGGGGACCAGTATTTAAAAGAAAAAGATACATTATTTTTCTGTTACATATAACAATTATGTTTGATTAATGGCAATCCATTTAATTCAAATGGCAAAAACCAAAATCCATTTAAAAATAACAAATCAAAACCGAAATAAATAAATAAAATAATGGTAACTCAATAATAAATTTAAAATCAAAATCAAAGTTTTCAAAAAAGTGAGAATTATATTTCAGTAAACTAACCAGTAAACTGAGGTGCAACAGTGCCAAGAGTAAACCTAGAAAACTTCAAAGAAGACAATATAATCGGCCTATATTGTTCAAGCACCGGCTCCACCGAAGTCTTTATCAGATCAGATGCTGCCTATAACACCAATTTCAAACAAATTTTCTCGAAAAAAAAAAAAGAGTAAAAATCTCAACTTTGGCTCCTCTGTCCATTCATTAAACAAAGGTTTTTTTACCTCATCAACGTAAGGCCATATCTTAGTAAGGTGCTGATTAAGCCAAGTCAACTTCTGGCGCTGCGAGAAGACAACCCAAGATGGGTAGAAATCTGCAGGCAAGATCTTTCTCGAATCTTCCACTGTCATTCTCGCAAAAGCAGCCACCGTCGTTGCCTATGGCCAAAAAAGGAAAATTCATAAAAAAATCGAAATAAATGGAAGGAAGGAGAAGAAAGAAAAAGAACTAACGAGATCATTTCGAAGCTTGGATCGAGTGTTCTCGTTCCGAACAAAGAGAATTATGATAGCAAGGCCGACGACAAACCCGATCACCACTCCGACAACGAATCCCATTTCCCGAAACAGAGGGAAAATTACTGTAGGATATGATCGGGATTTGAAAAAGAAAGAAAGGAAAAAAAAAAAAGAGTGCAGTAATAATAAGAAAAGGCGTAAAAAGGTTAATAAAAGGAAATTAATTAAGTACAGTTTTAATAAGATGTAATAAAAGGGTGCGTGGCGGAGAAATCGGGTGAGAAGTGATGAAAGAAAGGTCGTTGCCGACAGACACAAAGTTGATGGACGGTTTTTTGGTGATTTGGGTAGTGTTTTGGCTTATTGGAACATGTTTACCAATCATATTCCGACACGTTGGATTTGGATTTTTGTATGGTGGGGTCTCCCGGGTTCCAAAGATTTGCTTCGAACTCGCCACGTTTCGGCAAATCCAATTACATTCTGCTTTGTACTAATTTTATTATTGTACGAGTTTTGAATATTATACTAATAAATAAATCAAAAGTCTAAATCAAGATAAAGATAAATTGATTTTTCTTTTTCCTTTCCCGATTTAGTACTATATATCAAAAAGTTTTTACAATTTTAAATACACAAAAGTATTTCAACATTCCTGGTATCAATAATAAAAAAAAAAATTCCCAACATTGCTAAAATTATTAAGATGATCTTAAAAATTTTAATTTTTAGGTACCAATAAAATTTTATTATATGTATATTTTGCATCACCATCTTTAATTTGGTGATTAAATGTTGGTGCTTTCATGTTTAGTCGGATATCAACTTTTATCTTTAACTGTTTGAATTTTTTATTCAAATTTTACTGTATGTATATTTTATCAAAAAGTATTCGATATAATAGTAAGACACAATATATTTCCAATGAAAGATTCAAGTTCAAATATTATAGACAATATTGTGAGAGAAACAATCACGAATTCTAAAGATAAACCGTAAAAATTGATATGAAAAATACAAAGAAAAGCTAGTACACTAACCTAAGTAATAAATAGCCTAATGTTTGGTAGATATATTAAAAGCCATGTGATGGTATATTTTACTTTCTTTGGCTATGTTTGGTAGATAAATTAAAAGGAAGATTTTACTTCATTTGGCGGGTAAATTATCAAAAAATACTATTTTTTTAAAATTTACGAAAAAAGGATATTTTTTACAATTATTTACCAAAATGGGTCATTTTCCCCGAAAACGCGTCCACGTCAACGCGAAATCAGGGGATACAACAAGAAAACGCATCCCTAAGGGAGCGTTTTGTGCCACATTAGTCAAAATCGCGTCCTTGAGGGCGTGCTTTGCTGATGTGGCAAAAACGCTCCCTCAGTGACGCGTTTTTGCCCCTCCCCAACGGCCATATTTTTTTTGACCGTTGGGCCTCCAACGGTCAAAAAAAAAATTATAAAACCCCCCTTTCATTTTTTTCCCACAAAGGTCCTTACTCAATTTTCTCTCAAATTTCTCTCAAATTCCTCTCAAATTTCTCTCAATTCCCCTAAAGTTCCTCTCAAATTTCACAAAAGTCCTTTAATTTTTACAAAAAAAGCCCTGTTTAAAATTTTTTTGAATTATTTTTTTTTTAATTTAAAAATATTAGATCGTATTAGCAATGGCCAGAAAATTAATTCGTCTCGACAATAAACACATATCCGTCGATCAAATGACAATGGTAAGTTATAATTTTAATTTTTCAATACTATTTAATATTTTTTAGGTTTATGCAATTTTTATTAATTTTTATTTTATAATTTTTTAAACAGTCTGTAGATCAGGTGTTGCAATGCTATATTCGCAATATGTCTGGTCCGCCATCGCCGTTGATCGAGAATTACCTGCGGGAAATAGGTTTTTGGCACGTGGCCACGATAGGCCGGGGGTGCAAGTTGGACCCGAAGCTAATCAGTGCGTTGATAGAGAGGTGGAGACCTGAGACGCACACTTTCCATCTTCCATGCGGAGAGTGTACTATCACTCTAGAAGACGTGCAGTTGCAATTGGAATTGCCGGTGGATGGGTACGTAGTCATTGAGTCCGCAACTTCTAGTGATTGGGGAGTCGTATGCTATGAACTTTTGGGTGCTATTCCGGATAACATTAACGGAGATTGGATCGAGATGAGCTGGTTACGAGACAGATTCCCGAAGCCGGATAATGATTCAACTGAATAGAAAGAATACAGTATGCTCGGGCATACATTCTTGAGATTATTGGAGGCTATCTGATGCCGGACTTGTCATAAAACCTCGTACATCTGAGATGGCTGCTGAAACTCGTTAATTCTAGAGCAGCCGGTGAATTGAGTTGGGGGTCTACCGTGCTAGCAAAATTGTATCAGGAGATGTGCAGGGCGACGCGACCGAATAAAGCCAAAATCGCAGGTTGCCTATCACTAATGCAATCATGGGCAGGGTTTCGCTTTCCATTTTTACGTCCTCGAGTGGACCACCCATATACATTCCCACTCATAACGAGGTAAATTTAATATTAGATTTTACAATTATTACGTAGATTTAAAATATAATTATATGCTAAAAATTTATTTAATTAAGTGGAACCATTCGGTGAGTTATGTTGGAATACCTACCTCCCTTGAAGATATACGGCTTCTATTAGACCAACGGCCGGAAGCACAAGTAAGCATAAAATAAAACATATTTTCGTAATAAAATAGTCATTTCGTATTTAGTATTTAGTATTTAGTATTTAGTATTTATATTTAGTATTTAGTATTTAATTTTTTTGAAAATAATCGGTTAGACTTTTATTAACAAAAGAAAAAAGTAACAGAATTGGGCTTGTTTTTTTTATGTAAAAGAGAGCTAAGGTCTGCTAAACAGAAACAATTAATTGGGCCGAGACAAAAGCAGACAAAAGCCATGTGCCAGATTCCTAGGGAAGACAAAGCAATTAATACTAAAGCAGAAAAAGGAAACCTAAAAAATTAAAAGAAAGAGTAGCCGATTCTCAAAAGCTGGGCACCATTTCGTAACGTCTCTTCATCTTCGTCCAGTCCCATCTTTCAACAGTTGGTAGTTGATTCATATCTTCCATTTCGCTACCAATTGATCATTATCATTCTTTGCAACATTTCAGTTTGGAAATCGTCTCCATTGACCTTCTAGAGTGACTTGTGTGTTGTACGAAACTCTTCCTCCCAGGTACGCTCCTTCTTCTCTTTGTAAAGCTTCCCCTGCTATTCTGTGCGCTATCTTGTTTTCGTTCCTGTCGATGAACTAAAACTCAATTTTTAGAAACTGTTTCGATAACTCCTGAATGTCTCTGATTATTGCGCTGATCACTGACTTGTCGATCTTTTTTGTTTGACATTTCTTTATAACTGCTCGCGAATCTCCCTTTATTTTGACTGTTTGAAAACCCATCGCTCTTTCGAGTTTAACTGCATGATATCCTGCATATGCCTCTGCTGTAAAAAGAGTTGGAACGTTTGAGTTTGAGATATTCAGTGTTTTGACAATACCTCCTGTACGATCTGTGATCACTATACCCGCCATCGACCTGTTGTTTCTTGCATTGAAGGGAGCATCAAAGTATATTGTTATCTCTGAAGGTATATTTTCCTGATTCTTGTTTGTGATTCTGTTTAAGGAGGTTTTCCTTTCCTGTACACCTTCAATCTCAGCCATATATCGCTTTACACCTGCTGATAACGCCTCTGCTGGTTCAATTTTCTTTTCATGAACGAGCCTATTTCTTGCCCCCCACCATAGCCAGATGGTACTGCAAAAGAGGTGACTTTGCTTGTAACTGCTTCTTCCAAAAACCCAGGTAATCTATTCCCAGAAACTCTAAATATTGGAATTATTTATCCATCCCAGGTCTAACAATTGCCATACTCCATTTGTTGCAGGACAGAATCTGAAAACATGGTCAATATCCTCTTCCCCAGATCCACACTGAGGACAGACAGTACTGATAGCTATCTTCCTTGATCTGAGATTAACAAATGTAGGAAGATAGTTCCACGAAGCTCTCCACACTGTAATCAAAAGCTTAGATGGAAGCTGTAAATTCTATAGCTTTTTATAGAATTTTTTTGTATCAGTCTGTAATAATAGGGCGTTAGGGTCTAGACTAGCATTCTGTAAAATTTTGTAAGCGCTTCTGGTTGAGAAATCACCAGAAAGTTCCCCTCCTGCTCCTGGATTCTTTGCCAAAGGAATTTGTAGAATCTTTTCAGCAATGTCTGCTGTGAAGTTGCGTTCTACTAACTCTGTTTTCCACTCACTGTTTTCAGCATCAATTAAATCTGCAACTAATTTCACTTCATTTTCGGTTCTATGACCCCATCTGTCAACCTTCTTTCCTGGTATCCAATGATCGTCCCAAACAGAGATTTCAGTTCCCCGTCCTACTCTCCACCTCATTCCACTATGCAGCAACCCCTTAGCAGCCCATATGCTCCTCCAGGTAAGTGAAGGTAAGTTGCCTAATTGCGAACTCAAAAAATTTGAATTTGGAAAGTATTTTGCTTTAAGAAGTCTCGCTAATAATGAATCCGAATAATTAATTAATCTCCACCCTTGTTTAGCAAGCAAAGCAATATCAAACTGACACATATTACAAAAACCGAGACCACCATTCTCTTTTAACGTAAATAATTTCCTCCATTCACACCAGTGAATACCCTTCTTCCCATACGCCTTTTGCCACCAGAATTTGGCCATGATGCTTTCAATCTCAGTGCAAAACGTCTTAGGTAAAAAGAAACATGTCATCGTGTAAGTCGGAATGGCTTGCAAGATTGACTTTGTAAAAATTTCCTTCCCCCCTTGCAATAAGTGTCTCGTACTCCAATGATCAATACGCTGCTTCATTTTATCCTTCAAGATCTGAAAAGACTCTTTCTTTTTCCTTCCCACCATGTTAGGCAACCCTAAATATCACTCAGGGTTATTCGAACATTTTACTCCTAAAATATTAATCACTGAGTTCCTTTCCATTTCTGGAGTATTTTTATTGAAAAAAATAATTGACTTGTCAAAATTAACGTATTGTCCGGAGCTACTTCTATACTTCCTGAGTATTTCCTTTAGCACAATAGCCCATCTACTTGATGCTTCACTGAATAAAATGCAATCATCTGCAAAGAGTAAGTGTGAAATCTTCGGTCCACTTCTACTAGCTTTTACCCCTTTCAAGATGCCTTCGTTCATTGCCAATCTCATTAAGCTCGATAACCCTTCTCCACACATAAGAAACAAGAATGGACTAAGTGGATCACCTTGACGCAAACCCCTAGATGGCCTAAAATTTTCCCCTTTTGAATCCATTAATAACCACCGTATAGGAGACTGATATAGTGCACTCCATAATTGTTTCCATCCACCCACTCGCAAAGCCCATTCGAATCATAACCTCTTTCACAAAATTCCATTCCACTCTATCGTAAGCCTTGTTCATATCGAGTTTGACGGCCATAAAACCTTTCCTCCCCATTCTCTTCTGTTTAAGTGTATGAAGAACTTCATAAGCAAGAAGAATATTATCCGTAATCAACCTTCCAGGTATAAAGGCACTCTGAGCAGCATCTATACACTTCTCAATTACTCCCCTTAGCCTATTTGCGATAGCTTTAGCCATAATTTTGTAAATTACGTTACATAGGCTAATTGGTCTAAATTGCTTCATATTCATTGGATTCACAATTTTAGGAATAAGGACTATATGTGTGGAATTTACCTGTCTAAAATCTCTGTCTTCATTCAGAACTTGTAAACAGAAACTGTTCACTTCATCTTTGACAATATGCCAACATTGTTGATAAAAAATTGCCGAAAATCCATCCTCCCCTGGGGCTTTTGTAAGTCCCATCCCGAATGTTGCTTCCCTAATCTCTTCCTTCGTATAAGGTGCCATGAGAATTTGATTATCCTCTTCAATGATACATCTTTTGATTCCTGATAACAAATAATCATAACACTCTCTTTCTTCTGATTCAAACAGCTTCTGGAAATAGGCTCTCGCAATGTTCTCTATGTCTTGAATATTCTCCGTTGCCCTTCCATCGTCATTTTGCATTTTCTGGATTGTGTTCTTCTTTCTTCAGGAAGATGCCTGACTATGAAAAAAGTGGTACTTTTGTCCTCATATATCAGCCAGTTTATATGCGCTCTTTGCTCCTAATACCGTTCATCTTTGTCAATTTCCAGATTCAGCTGAACTTTAGTGTCAATCAACTCATCCATATTCTGATCATCTCTATCTTCTGCTAGAATTTTTGAAAGTCTATTATTGAGAAAAGTCTTCCTTTCTTTTCGATCTACTTGAATTCTATTAGCCCATTTTCGTAAACCGATCTTCAATTTATCTAGTTTTGATAATAAATTTTCTGATGACGATTCCCAAATACTTCTAACTTCAGTGTCAAAAGTTTCCTCCATTAGCCACCAAGCCTCGAACCGAAAAGATGTTGTCTTAACCACACATTCTTCCCATCTTGTTATCATTAAAAGGGGGCAGTGATCAGAAAAAGAGTGAGTTAAGTGTTGAATGGACCCATCAGGAAACATAGTCTGCCAATCTTCATTTGCGACTCCTCTATCAAGCCTTTCCCGTATATTGGTCTCAAGTAACTTTCCTCCCTCCCATGTGAACCATCTTCTAGAAAATCCTATGTCCACTAGCCCACACTCAGCTAAGACTTCTCTGAACACCTCCATTCTTCTTTCATCCCTAGGTACCCATCCCTTTTTTTTAAAGCCGTACATAATCTCATTGAAATCACCACAGACGAACCATGGAAATCTCTCTCTTGTATATAAGCTTCTTAATTCCTCCCATGAATTACTTCTTTCTCGCTCAAACGGAGACCTATAAAAGCTGGTTAACCTCTATTTACTTTTTGCCTCATCATCATCAATCACCACATCTATATGTCTTTTGGAAAATTGTCGGAGTGTAACATTCACCCCCTGTTTCCATGCCAAGCATAACCCTCCTCTAGTATCCTCCGAATCAACTTCAATTCCATTAACATACCCACAACGATGCCGAATTCTTTCCATTCTACTTCTACAAATTTTCGTCTCCATAAAAAAGACCATTTGGGGATTTTTTAACCTCAGTATGTACCGAAGTCTTCAAACTACTCGTGGACTCCCCAATCCACGAACGTTCCAGCTAAGTAGTTTCATTGCGATCGGTCGGCTTGCCTCTTGGCAGTCGCCGATATAAATTGATTACCTTCCAACACCCTCCTCCTCTACCCAACAGATGCTTCCTCACCTCTTACTCCTACCAGACTATTCATCTCCCCTCTAGCGCGTTTCTTCCCTTCTTCTCCAATCTGGACCTCATCCTCCTTATCCTGCTCCATATCAACTATAGAATGATCTAATCTTTGATTAACCTCTAACTGTTTCTCCCAGAACTTTCGTCCTTCCAAACTGAATCCCAAAACTGGATCAATGGATACTCCATGTTTTGCTATGTGGTTAATCCCTATCTTGGCATCAATCTTTTCTGTAGACATACCTTTGGCACTGACTTTAAATTGTCCAGCCCCTTCCTCTCTCAGCCACACACTATTTGTTGTTACTGCCCTCCTGGATTGCGCCCTTAATGATGAATCCCAGCCCATTTCCTTCATTTCCATTCCTAGCACCATCTTCGCATCACAAAATAAATCGTTATGCCCCAGCTTCCCACAAAAGAAACAAAAAAGTGAGATCCTTTCATATCAGACCTGTAAGTATGAGAGCCGCCCATAACACAAGATTTGTTTCCTCCTCTACAAAGGACGTCTAACATCAGTCTTAACTCTTATCCTCATATAGTTTCTATTCTCTTTGCCCAGACTAGATCCATCGTATTCCATAATTTCCCCCAGAAAATTTCCTAATTGAATTGCCAAATTTTCAGAATAAAAACCATTGGGTATGTCATGAATTTGAATCCAGAAAGGAGCCTTGATTAAAGGAATTCTAAGAGGGTCCTCACCCCATTGGATCACTTGAAGTACTAACAGATGATTATTAAAAATCCATGAGCACACTTTTAACACTCTCTCCATATCCAATCTATGATAAAATTGGAACAAATATCTCTTTTCACTCAGATCCCGAATATTCACTCCTCTTACAGGATGCCACAAATTCGCCATAGTATTCTTCATAGCTGGAAAATTTATAACATTAGCAGTCAAAAAACACCCCACTAACCTGAAAATTTCTTCACTTCTTTCTTCAATTTGCTCTGTTTTGATCTGTAAACTGCATCTTCCTCTTCTTCAAGTGATAATCCTGCTAATTCGTTTTCCATTTATTGCAGATGGATCCTTGCGCACAGCCACTAAATGACAACAGAGATGCAAGAATTTTGATCTTGATTCTACTTTTCCACCAAAAAATAGTAAAGAAACGAGAAAAAATGAAAAACCCTAAACAAGAAAACGTGCCACTTCGACAGACCAGAAACGTGCCAGAGCAAGCAAACTTTTTTACTAAAATTAGCTTAATACCTCACAATTTTTTAATGCTCTAGTATTTTATATTTAGTATTTAGTATTATATATATAACTAATATTTTTATCATGTTACTATAGTTTCAATGGACACCATACGAGGATCCGTTAATTCGGGCAGTAATTTCGGATGAGTTCTTTCAAAATCCGAACATTTGGCATGTGAAGGTCCCATTGGTCAATTATGCCACCGTAGAGATGCACTAGTCAAATCGGGTTTTGCGTCAATTTGGATTCCGACAACAGATTTTCGTGGCACCTGAGGTGCTCGATGATGAGCACAAAGTCGACTTACGACAGTTGCATACGGATTGACCAAAATTTTGGTCAGCATATATCAAATTGTAGGAAAATCGGTATGATTATATACCTACTCAGGAACCGATCATCGTTCCTGAGTTAGCGTGCGTGCCGGAATGCATGCCATGGTTTAGGATCCATAGCAAGCCATATTAATTGTCAGAAGAGGAGAGGCGACGGCAACTTCGTGTACAAAGGGAACGACGGGGCCCTTTAAATCCAAGGAAAAAGGATGATGGGACATGCCCATCAACAGCGCCCACACAATCACCGGGCCCAACACTTCAGCCGACGACACCCACATCACAGCCTTTTCCGGTTATGTCAAGTGCGTATCCTAGCCCTTATATGTATCCTAACCCTTATATGTTTCCTTTTCTCAATCCTATGGCAGGTTGGCATGCATGGCCCGGTTCGAGTCCGTTCCCGACTACTCCGAGTGAACTGCCGATCTATAGGCCGCCGTCACATGAGGGATCGCACGAGGCGCCATCGGAGAGCTCTTCTTTTTTCCAATCGCCAATGCCTTATGGGATTCAAACACCTCCGCCATGGGTGACGCAAACACCTCCGCATTCATTATTTTATCAAGATGGGTCATCCTTCCAACACCCACCACCAGACTCCCTGTCGGAAGAACCAAAATCCCCACCGGAGCAACCACAAGCCCCGTCGGAAGCTGGAACAAGGAGGAATCCAGCGCGTAACAGTCGACCACCCCCATGTGGCACTGGTTCCGACCGGCACCAACATTGATTTTTTTAATATATTTGTATAAACTTTTTTATATTCTTTCATTTAATAAAATAAAAAATTGTTTTTAAATTTTTAATTGTAATTTACTTTTTATATTTTTAATAAAATAAAAGTTGTTTTTTATATATTAATTGTAATTTATTTTGTATATTTTTAATAAAATCAATTTATTTTGAATAAGGCAAAAAGATTGCTAATATTTTTGCATTTTTAATATATTTCTACAAAATATTTTCTATTGTTACATTTAATAAAATCAAAGTTATTTTTAATATTTCAATTGTAATTTAATTTTTATATTTTTAATAAAATAAAAGTTGTTTTTTATATCCTAATTGTAATTTAATTTTTTTATTTTTAATAAAATAAAATTTGTTTTTATCTTTTATTGTAATTTATTTTTTATAATTTTTATAAAATAAAAGTTGTTTTCAATATCCTAATTGTAATTTAATTTTTTATTTTTAATAAAATTAAAGTTGTTTTTAATATCCTAATTGTAATTTAATTTTTTATTTTTAATAAAATAAAAGTTGTTTTTAATATCCTAATTGTAATTTATTTTTTATTAAAAATAAAATAAAAGTTGTTTTTAATATCCTAATTGTATTGGTTCAAGTAAGGACTAAATTGGAAACGTGAGAAAAGTTTTGTGGCTCAATAGTAAATATTCAAAATTTGAAGGGTTAAAATGTATATATGAAAAAACTTGAAAGGCCAATGGTGTAAATATTTTAAGGGTGGAAGGATCTAGAAACTAAGAAGAAATGGATGAATTAGGACTAAATTGAATAAGTGAAAAAGTATGAGGGGTTAAATTGTAATTTTATCAAGATGGGTGTTAATCTAATGTAGGAATTTTGAAGGATCATAAGGGGCAAAATAATCATTTAGCAATAAAGATAATTTTGAAGAATAATGATGATGGCGATATTTTAGATTAATTGAATAACTTTTTTTTTGTTTTGCAACTTAGTCCTTCTACAAAAGTTCATCATTTTCATCAAGAAATTAAAAGAATTTTCATAGCCACTAAGAGACAAAAATGATAAAGAAACTATCAACTATTCTGATTTGGACATGAGTGAGATGTATGGCCTGGGTTCCTACACCATCCGCATAACTTCCGTTGGTTGGCTGTTTCTCAAATATCTATATTGTTGCGTATTCTAATCGAGCAAGGTCGACCCTTTGGTTTGCGACGTAGTTCTCTATCCGATAACAGCTTAAACGGAGAAAGTGATACAGACGGCCACTTACGTTCATCTGGGACTGGTGAGAATACGTGTCTTCACACATTATACATGTATTCTATTTTGTACACTTCGTCGACATAGCTCATGGGATCCTGACGGAGATTCTGATAAGATGTAATTATATGAGCTCATGTATAACGAAGTGCGTCAAATATCCCATAATCGCAGGTTTTATTTCTCAAGTGTACACGATATTGCCCGCCAACAATACCTTGGTTCGATCTGTCAAACTCCGTCACACGAAATCATAGGTTGTCGCGACTGTGACACACTATGTGCATGGTGTTGGCTCGTGCCTTCGCCTTGTTAATTTTTCCCAATACCTTCGCGTACCATACATGGCCTCCCTGCATTTGGCCTTTATAACTCACTGCTTACTTCGGAAATAGTGCCGCTAAATGAAAATATGTCTCTCGCATAACCGATATTACCGACAAATGACACGTTCCTTTTAGAACAAAATTTATGCATTCAGCCAGGTTTGAAGTCATTTGACCATATTGTAGGCCGCCGTCGTATGCTTGTGCCCACTGTTCGAAAGGTATATTACATAGGTAATTTGCGCCTTCTTTGTTAACTAAGCGCAAAATTGCCAACATCTCGTGAAAACGGTCCTTATTGATCTCGTACCCTGCCAATATAAGTTGATAGCGAATATTACAAACAAAATTATATTAATAGATATTACATACCCATGTTGGTCACTTGCCGTCGTTCACTTATAGATCGATGTTGCCCTTGGTAGTTGAACGGAACATGCCTTAGGCAATATCGATGGTGTGTGCGATGCCATAGGCTTCCCTGTCGCTCTATTGCGACTAGTATTCCAAGGCCCCGATCCAATATAACGCATATATCAGGTTGGGGGCAGACATGCCTCCTTAACCTAGATAGAAAGAAATTCCAGTCATCAGCTGACTCTCCCGGCGTTATTGCAAACGCAATTGGAAGGATTCTCCCACCGCCATCCTGTGCCACAGCTAGCAATAGCCGATGCATATATCTACCATACATAAATGTATAGTCAATTTGTACCAATGGCTTGCGGTATAGAAATGCGTCTCGGCATTGCTTAAATGTCTAGAACAGACGCTTGAACACTTGGCATCTACAAAGTAATCGATCGTTGTAGTTTGCAGGTATTGTTTCAAGGTCTGTTATGCTACCTGAGACATATCTCTCCAGCACCTAACACTACTGCCACACTTCATTATATGAAGCATCCTACCGACCATGTAACTTTTTCAACACCTTCTGCTTAGCTATCCAAGTCTTGCAGTAAGAGAGCGTGTACCCCAATTGGCTACGAATATTGGCAATTAAGACCGGTGCTGAAGTCTTGGGATCCGCCTTCATCGTCGATATTATTAAGCTAGCCAACATATCTGAATCCATCTTGGGATGATCTTGTGAAACACCTGTCAACGAAGTACATTAAATAATGCAACATTACGTAATATCAGTATTATTCAAAAACCCTAAACACCTAGTGATACTGTACCAGCAGGACATGTATGTGGACCTTTGTACTTTTTAATCTCCCACAAGTTTGTACTTTTCCTTAACGAGGCCATGATTCTCCATGAACATGTACCGTCTTGCACTGCACACTTGTCCTCGTACTTATCGAGTTTGGATTTAACCACATTGTAGTTGACCGCGTTCTTGATGCTATATTATTTCAATGCACCAAAAAAAACCATCTTTGTTGGAAAACTCATTACCAACTTCTAATTCACCCGAATCCAACGACGAACTTGTACAGCCATGCCTTCTGTGTGGTAGTTCAAAAACACCAACGCATCGTCTTGAGATAGATCGACATTATGCATGTGGGCTGGAGGCGAGTACGCTCTGAATCGTGAATTTTCTTCTTCATCATCTGAACCCCCTTCAACATCTTCAAGTATGGTTGGTATAGGCTCTGGTTTAGAAAATAATGCAACTTCTGCACCATCGAGGCTGGTATAGGCTCCGGTTTAGAAAATAATGCAACTTCTGCACGATCGAGGCCTGACTCTCGAGGTGGATCCATATCGGACTCATCATTCGACCCACCATCGCTAGTGGATGTCGTGGAGAATACATTATCCCTTCTTAAACAACTTTCATAACGACCCCAATCATATGTGGATTGTCAACCACTAAAAGTTGATGACATTCCTCAATACGTATTTCTAGCATCGAACGTCAACCCACCGATATGTATGTCCCATCCACCAATCGAGTGTGGTGCAAGGGTTGTGTTTTTCATACTACCACCAAACACGAGCTCTTCCGTATTCTGCCTCCTACAAACAGAGTGTCGGCTTAGGGTCATGTATTCCCCTCGAACAACAATAGATGTTGAAGTCGAAGGAAGATCACTTGGCGATAAAAATTATACATATATCTCAAGATAGAGTGATCCACTGGCAAGATGAGTCTCCACCATTACCTCCAAGCTCCAAGGACATTTGATGTCGAACGAGTCATATCTCACGGGATCAACCGAAGCACAAAATCTATACTTAATAGACTGAACTTTCATTGGTGTTGTTTCGAAGATTTTACACCTAATTCTTTTGCGAAGTTCTGTCAAATCTATGTTTTGGTTAAAAACCAGTCGCACTGTGTTCTTCAATAAAAAAATAACACTGTTTTCGGTGTCACGAACATCACCAACATAGTAAATAACAGCACTAATGCGTTCACTCATTTTCGAAACCAATTTTAACGTTTTGGAAAAACAGGGTCGACTTTGAAAATCTGAAATGGAGTCGCCATGAAGTTAAAAACTTTGATTTAATTAAATCATATTTTGGCCTACAAATAACTCGAGAAAACGGGTTCAGGAGTCGGTTATGTACGAGGAAGGGTTAGCACCCTCGTAGCGCTCAAAATTGGTACCTAATTAATTATTTAGTGTCTTAATGCTGAAAATTTGAAAAGATTTTAGATTATGATCCGTTTGCTTAAGAAATATTTGGACAGAATCATACTAGATGTCATAACTTCTTATTCCAGAGAAATAAAATGTCGTACACAGTAAGTTAGGGTACAAAACCTATTACTTTCAAAATTAAATTTATCTTTTGACTCTTAAAACCCACGTAATAAAGTTTGAGAAGGGTATTCGATTTTTTCGGTTTTTAAAGCCAGAAAGTCGAAAGAAAAATAAATAAAAATACCTTGTTGATGTCCGTTTGTTTGTCCTTTTATGCAGATGTATTATGTGCAGTGGAGAAGTACGGATACCGTACGAGCGAATGTGGCAAGCTGGAGGCTGCTGCGGCGTAGAGGCTTGTGGCGCGGGGGGGAAAAGCTACTTGCGGCGCTGTTGCAGAGCTAAGCTTTAGGGTTTCAAATTCTGAAACCAAGATTTGGGCCATTTGGGGCGTTAAAAATTGGGTCGCTAAGCTAGTTTTAGGCTTTAACTTAAAATTGGTGTTTGGGTCGAATTTGGGTTATTTATCTGGGTCAGTTGGACTTTAGTATTCTGGACTGATGGATTGTTATTGGTTTTTTTTTTTTTAAAAAGCTTTTTGGTTTTATCATTTGGTTTTAATTTTGGTATGGGCCCAGGAAAATTTAGGCTCCTACAGCTGCCCCTCTTTGCTCATTGTCGTGTAACGAGAATAGAGCAAAGATTATAAGAGGGCCAAATTTGCCTGGTTTTGTAAGATCTTGGCTTCTTGGCACTTCTTTTCTTCAAGTAGCCCTATTTCATCTCACTGCGTCTTCAAGGGTATAGGAAATAGTGCTTCTATCCACTACGATGTAATTTCAAGGAAAAGAGATCCGTAACCTCAATCTTCTCTGCTCACTCTTCTCTTCTGAAACTTTAGGGAAATAAGGGTTGATCCTCATTGTAAACTCAGGGAGAAGGGATTTGTAGCCTCAACCTACTCCACTGGAACTTCGAGGAGATAAGAATTGTGGTCTTCGATCTGTTTCACTACTGCTTAGTGAGATAAGATCTACCACCCTTAATTGATCTGCTCCACTACTGCTTAGGGAGATAGATCTGCAATCTTCAGCCTACTCCACTGTTGCTCAGGGATGCCAGACTGGTATCTTCGATCTGCTTCGCTGTAAACTCAGGAAGACAAGATCTGCTATCTTCGGCCTGCTTCACTGCAAACTCAGGAATGCCAGACTAGTATCTTTGATCTGCTTCACTGCAATCTCGGGAAGACAAGATCTGCTATCTTCGATCTGCTCCACTACAAACTCAGGGAGACAGGATCTGATGTCTTCGATCTGCTCCTGCAACTTTAGGAGTGCCAGATCTGCTATTTTCAATCTTCTCCACTGCAAACTCAGGTAAACAAGATCTAATGTCTTCGATCTGCTCCTGCAACTTCAGGAATGCCAGATCTGCTATCTTCAATCTACTCCACTGCAAACTCAGGGAGGTAAGATCTGATGTCTTCGATCTGTTCCTGCAACTTCAGGAATGCAAGATCTGTTATCTTCAATCTGCTCCACTGCAAACTTAGGGAGACAATATCTGATGTCTTCGATCTGCTCCTGCAACTTTAGGAATGCCAGATCTGCTATCTTCAATCTGCTCCACTGCAAACTTAGGGAGACAAGATCTGATGTCTTCTATCTACTCCTGCAACTTCAGGAATGCCAGATCTGCTATCTTCAATCTGCTCCACTGCAAACGCGGGGAGACAAGATTTGATGTCTTCGATATGCTCCTGCAACTTCAGGAATGCCAGATCTGCTTCAATCTGCTCCACTGCAAACTCAGGGAGGCAAGATCTGATGTCTTCGATCTGCTCCTGCAACTTCAAGACTGTCAGATCTGCTATCTTCAATCTACTCTACTGCAAACTCGGGGAGACAAGATCTGATGTCTTCGATCTACCTTACTACACTGTCCTCTTGAAGACATAACCTGTAGAACGGGTACATGCTTATGCCTAATAATTAGGATGCCATGATTGAAATGAGTCAAATGCTCCTATTTAGACATGCTATAATATGTAAATACGAAAATGTTATGAGAATGATTCCTATTTCAGGTGTCATCACTCATTGTTTATCAGGGCTTTATCACTGGCATATTGTGCTGTCATCTTGTTCGGCTGGTATTCTCAATAGAAAACATGAGAAAACCATTACATTTTGTTCAACAGATTTTCCTCACTATAACTTCAGGGTTCATCTCTTTGTGACTTAAGGGTACAGGATCTGAATCTTTTCCCATCCGTCCCATTGGGACTTCAAAATATAGGATTTGTTTCTTCTTCAATCCATCACATTACTATTCAAAGGTATAAGATCTGTATCAACTTTAATCCACCCCCTTGTAATTCAGGAATATAGGGTTTGTTTCATCTTCAATCTATCTCACTGCAACTCAAGGGTAGAGGACTGTAACTTGTTTAAATCAACTGAACGCTCCTCAGGTGACCTAACCAAATGTGTATGCATGATATTTGCATGGGTGCAGAATATCATTTTTTCTTGCGATTGATTCCCCTTTTACCCTTGGGTTAACATTGCCTATCTTTCGTCGAGATTGTATCACTGACGTAATACTTTGTCATTTTGTTCAACCACCATTTTTGACAAAAATCCGAAGAGATTGTCTCAGTTTAGAATCTTCCTCCACCAATATTTCCATCCCTTAAACTTGGTGAGTTTTAAATAAAAGGCATGTTTCAGGTTCTCGTATTATTTGGAAGTTTCCAGAGTAATATGCGAAACCCCTTTTATGAAAGTATTATTAATCCACTAATCGTTATTTCAATGCAAAATGCTTAAAAAAGATCATAACAATGGAGAAGAAGGAAATTAATTAAGAGCATAACTCGAAACAAATAAGTTAAGCAAAGATAGCAAATGCAATCAAGAAGGAAATTTATTGGTAGTGTATTTTGAAACGAATAAAAAAATTAAAAATAGAAAATTCAGAATGGGTAAAATGGGAACTAGGTGCCCCAGATATCACAGCCTGAGCTTCTCTGTTCAAACTTCTTGAGGACCATTTTAAGCTCAATATGTGTTTAGGGGATTTGGAGTACTTTGTCGATACCCAAGAGGTAACATACTTCCTCGTTGTTAGTTCAAGTATAGCAAGACTACTATATGCCTCACTTGTAATCAAAATTTGAGCCGCCCTTTTTGGGTTTTCAACTCAAATCCCCTTTGGTCTTAAGGTGCCCTTTGCGGGTTTTCGCCTTGGCCTCTCATTTTTCCTTCTTTTTTCTTTCTTCCCCCCCTTTTTTGTTTTTGGAAAAGTTTTTTTTTCATTGAATCTGAACTCGCCGGATTGGGCAGGTCCTTGCCATCCATCTCGGTCAATATCCATGCTTCCCCAGAACAGGCCTTCTTTGCTGCATAAGGCCCTTCCTAGTTTGGCATCCACTTTCTTCTGAAGTCCCTTTTATATGGGAAAAATCTTCTTCAAAGCCCTATCATGAAATTTTCTAGGACGAACCTTTTTTGCTGTAAGCTTACATCATCTGACCGTGACGGATAACTTTTAACATTTTCTCTTAAAATTCAACTGATCATATCGGGATTAAATCATTCTGCCTCATCCAACTTCAGTTCTGATGAAACTCGAAAAAAAGAAATTTCAACTTCAATGGGCGAAACCAATGAGAAATGTGTTGCCCCGGTGACAGTCCTGGCCAACGTTTAATAAGCATAGAGGGTAAAGAGTAACTTCTGTATACCAACATTTACAAATCTCAGTCATTTTCAAAAATTTTGAATTGTTTTTGGCTGTCTTTGTTGCACTGATATGGTGTCTGACCTTCGAACAGACTGTGTAATTATGCTAGACATGTTCCTTTCTGGCATTCTTTATTGCCACTGTTTTTGGAATTTGAACTTGTGTTTGAACTCAAATTTGAATTTGAATTTGAACTTGAAATTGAATTTGGATTTGGATGTGGATTTGCATTTGGATTCGAATTTGAATTTGATAACTGCTGACTTTGTAACTTTGGCATATGAAGCGACCTTCACCCTCTTAGTGAAGTAATTGACCACAAAGATGTATCGATGTCGGCGAGATTGGCCCCATAACATCCATGCCCCATATATAGAAAATCTGTGAAAAAATAGAGGAGACATATAAGTCTTGTCTTCCCCAATTTGGCATTTACGACATACTAATGCAATCCCCTTCCAGGGTGGACCAGCAGTACCCAAACCTCTTGATTAGCCTAACTATTGTAGAACCATTAGCATGGGTTCTTTAAACAACCACCTTAGCAGCATACCCACGTTTCAGTAGCCCAGCGTGCCTCAATATGGTCGTGCGAAAACATCTTCGAATTCTCGAAAATGCTTTAATAATGTCTCGCCTTATTTCTGTGGTGAGTTAGGCTTCGATCTTTGTCCTTTTCCTAAGCTTGCAACGTCCACTGACCCTTTGCATGGTAGAGTCTATTCTCATCTTGTTCTACCATCCTTAATAAATCAAGAGATAGGCTACAATCTCTGTCATCTTCAAAGTCTTTAGATATTTTAGACCCATATTTCATTCAAAAGGGGAGTCAGTAACAACCTCGCTCATATCGTTGATATCTGGGTACCTAGGTACGAAGGAAATCCAAAGAATAAATGATTATAAGGATGATTATTTATATGATATGATCATGAATGAAGAATGAAAGAATTTTCCAAAAGAATGTATAGTATGGAATAAATAAAAATATTTACTCAAAAAGATGCATTTTACTGAAATAAAAGATTCTGGCCAAAAGTCTATTTCATAAAAGGATTCTTATTGCCTATAGGCTTAGAGCAACAAGCGTGTTCTGAACATTAATTCTAAAGATACAAGATCTCTTTCACAGTCTCATTGTTCAAAACACCCCAAGTACGTAAAGGTAGAAGCTTGGAGAAGTCTATTTCCCGATTCCCTCTTCGAATATGTCGTTAATGTCTAGGTCCTCAAACGTTCCCACCAGGTCTTTGATCTCTTTAATTTATTATCCATCAGGCCTTACACTAAGGCCTTGAGCTCGATGCACTCTTGGATCCCATGCCCCTATCTATCATGGAACTCACGATATTTACGCCTTTAACTGAAGGGTTGGGTAACGAATTTTCTGTACCAGAAGGATCATCGAATTTTACGATACCCAATCTAATGAATTTTTCGATTATCTTTTTAAAAGCAGCGCAGTTCTCGATCGAATATCCTGTGATTCCTGCATGATATTCACATTGGGCGTTCACATTGTACCATTTAAGGTATAGAGGGTGCATTGGTTCCACGTAAAAAGGGGATACAACATGTGCTTCAAACAAAATTTGGTAGAACTCCCTATATGAGATTGGAATGGGTGCGAATTGGGGTTTTTTTAGTTCGATTTTGGACTGGGTTCTTGCCTTGGGGAGACCTGATAGCTGGTAGTTACCGTCCTGGGCTGGCTTACTGTAATTAACTCTGAATGGCCCCTGTTATACCTACTCATACTATTCGCTTTCTTTTCCTTCTTCTTTGGGGCCTTTAAAGTCCACTATCCCCTTTCCTTTGTTTCTGCCAGAACAACCGATTTGGTTCGATCATCTTCCAGGTTAAAACCTGAACCCATCGAGAAGTTTAACAGGGCCAAAATATCAGTCTGATACTGGGGTCTGATAATGACAAGTACCCCATGCGAATACATGTGTAGTTGAGTCGGAATACTTATCGGGGAATAAACGATATCTTCATCATCATCCACATCGTTGACCATTAGGCCACTCCTTTTTTCAAGTCTTCCGACTAGTAACTGGGTTAGCTGGCCTATCATATTCCTTTGGAATTCTAGCATTTGTTCCCGTATCTCTTGTTGAATTTTGGTCAATTACTCTTGCATCTGTATTTGTATTTTATCTATTCTTTCCAACCTTCGTTCTATGTTTTACAGGTTAACTGAAATAATTTCATCTAATTATGGACCTTATGTGAAAATCTAATACACAAAATGCAATGCACATGATGAAATGCAAATGCATGAAATGCAAATACATGAAATGAATGCAAGAAGAAAGTGAAACGCTGATTCTGAATTCAATTCCATTAGAAGAACTTTTCTAGAAAGTAGATATCTTTACATAAAACGGATTACATATGTGGTTTCGTCCTCATAGTCCAAGTGAGGACAGCAATCTTTTTCTTCGTATCCGGACGTTATGGTTGTGTCCCATGGACTTTCTCAATAGATGTTTCTTCTAGCTCCTTGTTGCTTGATCCAGGTCGTGACCCTTTGCTCACTTATCCCCACGATGCTCGTTAGCTCCTTTAAGAAAGTCAAGACGTGACGGCTCTTGAATAGTTTTTGTCGACTTGAATCCTCGGATGAAGTCTTGTATTCTTCTGCGGACTATCAGCCTTCTCTCGTTGTTTACTTGGACCATGTCCGGACAACCGTATTATAATCCACTTTATCAAGAAATTTGTTTTCTTTTGACAAACTCCTCTATTTAGCAATCGAATATTAATTCTCATTTCTGTGATGATGCAATGCAATGCAATCAAAACAAAAGAAAACACGTTAGTACAAGAGAAATATACAACATAGAACACATGTCCGGGTGATCACTAAGGTTTGGTGTGACTCTATTTAGGGTAGGCTCCTAGTTCTCTTTATATGTGGTTTGGTTCTAGAATTGAGGTACCCGAACCAACAAATTCCTCGATCCTCACCATTATAGGCTCATACAGACCGAGTTCGATTTAGGGGAATACATTTCCCTATGGCTGCACGGAGATAAAAATCTCACGAAGACATAGGTACGAATGTATCCTGAAAGCGATCCACTATCCTGCACAGAGGTGAAAACCTCACGAATGAGTAGCTTCTCGCTCCCACTTAAAAAGGATAAAAACCAAAAGGTCTTTATGCAATATGATGCAAGAGTAGTCTATGAAACTCAAACCACAACAACGACACAGACACATGCAATAAAAGGATCGTAATTTTTCAAATCAAAATTTCAACTTTCAACAAAAGGACAAAAAATAATCAATTTTACGGCTTGACTATCTTATTGTCCCCAGTAGAGTCGTCAAGCTGACCAATTTTAACGTTTTGGAAAAATGGGGTCGACTTTGAAAATCAGAAATGGTGTCGCCACTGACCCTTTTTGTAGTGTGATCGGATCACCTTGAAGTTGAAAACTTTGATTTATTAAATCATATTTTGGTCTACAAATAACTCGAGAAAACGGGTTCGGGAGTCGGTTACGTACGAGGAAGGGTTAGCACCCTCGTAGCGCCCAAAATTGGTACCTAATTGATTATTTAATTTCTTAATGCTGAAAATTTGAAAAGATTCTAGATTACGATCCGTTTGCTTAAGAAACATTTGGACAAAATCATACTGGATGCCAAAATTTCTTATTTCGGAGAAATAAAATGTCGTACTCAGTAAGTTAGGGTACAACACCTATTATTTTCGAAATTAAATTTATCTTTTGACTCTTAAAACCCACGTAATAAAGTTTGAGAAGGGTATTCGGTTATTTGAGCTTTTTGAAAAATTGGAACCCAATGAGTTAGGGCACAATTTCTCAAAATTCACGAATACAGAACATTGTCTTTTTCTTTTAGAACTCTTATCTCGAGATGATAAAACATTACACCCAGTGAGTTAGGGCGCAATGTCTCAAATTCCCGAGGATAAGTTTTTTTTATTTAAAACATTTCAATTTAAAAATGAAAAAGGGACTCGGTTGCTAGGTTTTAACGAGAAGAATCGAAACCCAGTAAGTTAGGGCACGATTTTCTTGAAACCTCTAAACACGAGCATTGTCTTATTTTGAGGAATTTTTAAATGGATGATTTTAAAATTGACTCATAATGCATTTATTCCATTTGCTTGGGATAAAAATGAAGTATCTAGTAAAAGTTTAAAAACATTGAATTTAAATCGCAAAACAACATCGAGAAACGCAAGCATAGCATCAAATATGAAATAATAAGTAAATTCAATATTATTCAAATGAACGGTAATGATACAAACAATTCAAATATACTAATTCCAATAGCAATTATTTCACAACATGTTCCATTTCATAAAAAATCCGTTTTAATAATCGATGACCAATGAACTAAAAAGATAGTAATCTTACAAAATTTATAAGGTGCGTTAATATAAAAACCAATTTTGAATGACAACAAATAAGTTTAAAATAACTAAAAAAGAGTTGAAATCAACAATTTATGAAACAATTTAGAAAATAAATTATAATCAATATAATCATTTATAAAGGAGTTTATGAAATAAGAAGAAATTTAAAATGTAATGTTCAAAATAATTTAAAACCAAATATGCTTATTTAAAGAAATTTAATAAATAATGTGTATATGAAAATGACATAAAAAGTATTTGAAATAAATAAAATATAGTTTAAAATAAGATCTTTAAATGAACAATAAAATATATACATAGATAGATTTAAAAGGAAATACATGCATAAAATATTATGAAATCAACAATATGTACATAAAAATAATTTTAATACTAATTATATGCATAAATTAATAATAAATAGGAATTCTTAAATTAAATATTATATAAATCTTTAAAAAAGGAAACATACAAAAGAATATTTTGAAATTTAATATTTATATAATAGATTAAAAGCATATACAAATAGAAGATAAAACAAATTAAAACATTGTAAAATCGATAAAATAGTTCAAAATAATTCATTAAAACAGCTTCTAAAAAATAAATAATGAATAAATTTTATTAACTAAAAAAAATACTTAATTGACATAAGAATAATACTAACAGACTATTTTATAAAAAATTAAACAGAGTTAAGGATTAAATTAAAATGCGTATAAATAATTAGGGATTAAACTAGTAAATATTTCAGTTAGACAAAACGCGGCGTTCAAGTTGGACTAAATTGAAAGTGCGCGTGAATTACAGAGACTAATTAAAAAACAAAGAGTGTACATAGGATTTAATCAAATAACGGCGCCTAAACGCGCAATTTACCCATCACCGCCGAAACTCGCGGATCCTATGGGTACGAATCGGATTGAATGGGGTCGTGGCCTATATGGCACCATTTTAGAGCCACTGAAACAGGCCCTAAACGGTGTCGTTTCAGCAACTTAAAAAGACCAAAAAAAAAAAAAACTAACTTAAGTCCCTAACCCTTCATTTGCTTTAAAACAGAAAAAAAAAAACTTAACTCTATCCTAACCCCCTAATCGGTCGACTCCCAAAACCCTCCGATCGGGCATTAAAACATTACCATGAGCGGCGACTGGTGGAGTATGAAGGCACCCAACCTCGGCCACGAAGTCCCCCCTTACTTCGATCGCGACGAAGAAGAGGCTCCGATTTAAGGTAAACTCTCCTCCTTCTTTTTGTAAATTTTCTTGAAAACCAAAACGAAACGAAAAAGAACTATCAAAATAGAAAGCAACCTTTTTCTTTTTCCTCAAATTTGTTCTTTCTATATTTCGTATTGATCCCTTTTTTTTTGTTCGTTCGTAAAAAAAATTGTTACAAAGGTTTCTTCTGTTTTTAAAGGCCGAAAGTCAAAAGAAAAATAAAATAGAAAATACCTTGTTGCTGTCCGTTTGTTTGTCCTTTTGTGCAGATGTATAATGTGCAGTGGAGAAGTACGGAGGCCGTACGCGCGGACGTGGCAAGTTGGAGGCTGCTGCTGCATGGAGGCTTGCGGCGCGGGGGGAAAAGCTACTTGCGGCTCTATTGCGGAGCTAAGCTTTAGGGATTCAAATTTTGAAACCAAGATTTGGGCCATTTGGGTCGTTAAAAATTGAGCCGTTAAGCTAGTTTTAGGCTTTAACTTAAAATTGGTGTTTGGGCCGAATTTGGGTTATTTATCTGGGTCTGTTGGACTTTAATATTCTGGACTGATGGACTGTTATTGGTTTTTTTTAAAGCTTTTTGGTTTTATCATTTGGTTTTAATTTTGGTATGGGCCCGGGCAAATATGGGCTCCTACACTCATCTTCAGTTTCTATTATACTTTTGCCTCAATTTCTATTATGCAACCTGAGAATGAGATTTGGCTCATTTATAGTCTAAGGACAAATAGGAATTACTGTAGCAAAAGAGCATCCACGTGGGAGCTTTTTTCAGTAGTCTTGCTGACAGTGCATCCTGTTTAAAGCATTTTGGTCACTATTTGTTCAGAAATGTCTTCTCAAAATTACTTTTTCAGGAACTACTGTAGCAAAAGAGCGTCCACGTGGGAGCTTTTTTCAGTACTCTTGCTGACAGTGCATCCTGCTTAAAGTATTTTGGTCACTATTTGTTCAGAAAGGTCTTCTCAAAATTCTCTTTTCAGGAACTACTGTAGCAAAAGAGCGTCCACGTGGAAGCTTTTTTCAGTACTTTTGCTGACAGTGCATCTTGCTTGAAGCATTTTGGTCACTATTTGTTCAGAAATGTCTTCTCAAAATTATCTTTTCAGGAACTACTGTAGCAAAAGAGCGTCCACGTGGGAGCTTTTTTCAGTACTCTTACTAACAGTGCATCCTGCTTGAAGCGTTTTGGTCACTATTTGTTCAGAAACGTCTTCTCAAAATTATCTTTTCAGGAACTACTGTAGCAAAAGAGCGTCCACGTGGGAGCTTTTTTTAGTACTCTTGCTGAAAGTGCATCCTGCTTGAAGCGTTTTGGTTACTATTTGTTCAAAAACGTCTTCGCAAAATTATTTTACCAGATACTACTGTAAAAAAAATTTTATATTGTTGATATATTTTTTTCCAAAACCCTAAACTTAAAATTATTTTAATTAATTAACCCTGAACTCTAGTTCATTAATTTTCTCTTAAAACCCTAAGACCTTAAAACCCCTACACCATAGCCCTAAATTCTAAAAACCCTAACCCTAAAAATAGTTAAAAACCCTAACAGAGGAGGAGGGCAAAAACGCGTCCCTCAGGGAGCGTTTTTGCCACATCAGCAAAGCGCGCCCTCAAGGATGTGATTTTGGCTGATGTGGCACAAAACGCTCCCTCAGAGACGCGTTTTCTTGCTGCATCCCCTGACTTCGCGCTGAAGTGGACGCGTTTTCGGGGAAAATGGCCCATTCCTGTAAATAATTGGAAAAAATGTCATTTTCCGTAAATTTAAAAAAAAAGGGCATTATTTGGTAATTTACCCTTTGGATATGGTTTGTTTTAAAGGATTTGTGCACAAACAAAACTTAGGTATTATTTTATAAAATATTAATTTTTCCTTAATTAATGAAAAAAAATCTAATAAATTAAATAATTTTTTAACAATATCATCACATTTAGATAGATTTGTCCAAATATAAAATTATTAAATAAAATTTTTCCATTTTTTAATTTATTTGTGTTGTAACAATTTGATTATACTGAACTTGTAAAGTTTCAAAAAGAGTTTAGTTTCAATATTCAAATTGATACTTATATTTTATTTTGCTCAAATTAGTACTTGAATTTGACTCTCGTCACACATCTTAGTCCATTATACCTCTAATAAAATTAAATGGTATGGACCAATCAATTGTTACACGAGACAAGTAATTAGGTGACGACATGACATGTGTACCACATGTGTAAACATGATTGGTCTATATCATTCAACTTTAACTGAGTTACAAAGTAATAGATCAAAATGTGCGAAATCAAATTCAGATATCAATGTAAAAAAATATATATATAACTACCAATTTAAAATGTTAAAACCAAACTCAAAACCCAAAACATATTCTTACCCTTTAAAAATATTCATTTATTCTTGTGATTAATGAAAAATATACGAACACTTTTAAGTTTATTTTATTAAATAATTTTTAAATTAAATGATGGATTTACTTTTTATTAATTACTTATTATTATTTTTTATCTCTATTCTTTTTTACTAATAATTTTCAATTTAAATTTATTAGATATTTAATTATTTTAAATTGACTAAGAGATAAAAAATAAAATTTATATTATCATTAATTAAATCAATTAAATAAAAATAATAAACAATTATTCTATCTCTAATTAAAATAAATTAATCTAAGATAAATAATAAATATTAGAGTTTAATCCTTGTAACGAACTCAAATAAAGAGGCTATATTATACCAAAAAAAAAAAAAAAAAAAACTTTCTTTTACTTGACTAATAGTCACTATAAAATAGGTACTATAAAATAAGTCACTTTCAAATCATTTAACACATTTACAAGTTAAAAAAATGCAGATTTCAGAAATTCTGTAATAATTCTAAATGAATTTAGAAGAAATTCTCAAAAAAAAAAAAAAAAAAACTCTCTAATCTTAATTCCACAAAGGGGAGATCAAATCTTGTTTCAAGATATAATTTTAAAACTTCAAAATTTTTCTAAGTGACATCCAACTTAATAGGGATCTTTATAGTATAAATACGTAAGTTTATTTTTAAAAACCAGTTATGGATGATGATTATAATTTTTTGTTTTTTAATATTTTCACACAAATATATTTTAATATTCAACATATAAAGCAACGCCACGTCAAAAGTCAACAATCATATCTTTTAATGACGTTGTTTTATATCTCGAAATAGTTGTGAAGTAATCATTAATCCCGTTATGTTTATTCCCAATGATAGAGACTTTTCCTTCGCCTAAAAAATGACACCCATTCACTCCAAAATTACATTCTTATTCACATCCTCATGCCATGAAAAATAATGCCACGATACCATTAAAAACAACCATCACATCTTATCCAATCTCATTAATTTTTTCAACTTTCCAAGCAAACCAACCTAACGATAGACACATCGAGTTTAAGTTGGGCTCTAGTAATGAGTCAATCATTTTATGAGAGATTTGCTTCAACCGTTTTTTATCCTATAAATACTCACTTTTCCAAGATCGAAGGAATGAAAAGATTAACCATCACTCTACTAAAACATGTTTTACGTTATTTTTTTTATTTTTTCGTATTTTATTATAGTATTTTTTTGTTCAAACGTATTTTATTATTGTATTTCATATTACATCATATTCTGTTTATATTATTTACATTGCATTTGAATGACGTGAAACGTGGAGTGAATCTTATACTCTTATTGCAGGTGTAGGGCAATCCATGGATGGGAAACAAGAGCCAGGTAGACCCTTTGCAGGAAGTGGATCAAAACTAATGCTTTGTTGGTAGGGTAGAAAGTAAATGGAAAGAGAGAAAATCGGGTAGAAAATTAGAAGGATGAAAAATATTATTTTTCTTTTTATAGGTGTATTTGGTAGGAAATATAAATATTTCTATCATTTTCTTTCCCCCCATCGTTCCAATTTGGAATGATTAATTTTTACTCATTAAAATAGAAAATAATCATTCCTTCTATTTTCTTTCCTCCATATTTTCTTCCCTACTAAGCATAGCCAAATTTATTTTTTCCACTTTTCCACTCCTTCCTCCTAGACCTGATCATAGGTCGGGCCACCTGGCCCGGCCCGAAGGCCCGCCCGAAATGTGGGAGGGTTTGGGTAAAAATATAGGCCCAAAAATGGGCTTGGACCAAAAAATAAGGCCTGTTTAAAAAACGGGTCAGGCCTCTGGTAAGGTATTTTGGCCAAGCCCCGGCCTGAAATCGCTAAAAGACAAAAAATATGCTCTCTCTTTTTTTAATGTTATTTTCTTGTTGTTTTCTCCTTATTTTGCTACCAGTTTACTATTATATTGCTACTATTTTATTGTTATTGTTTGGATATTGTCTAAAAATTATTTTATTGTTAATTTTGTTATTATTTTAAAGGCATTTGTTAATTTTGTTATTATTTTAGAGGCATTTGCTTGTTAAGTTGTATTTATCTTAAGTATACATATTTTATAAAATTTATTTTCAATTTGTTGAGAAATATTTGTTTTTAGTATTTTTTATGTATTATATATATTTAAAAATTATAAAAAAATATAAAAATTAATACGGGCGGGCCGAGTCGAGCCTGTGTTTTAGCATTTTATTCGGGTCGAGCTTGGGCAAAATTTTAGGCCCATTTTTTGGGCCGGGCTCAAGTCTAGTAAATGGGTTTGAATTTTTAGTTGAGCCTGGCTCGACCCAGCCCATGAGCACCTCTGCTTCCTCCCATCCTTTCACTTTTCCACCTAACTAAACACATCCTAAGACTTCTTTCAGTAAAAGTATCATGGAGACCATTGTACTAATAGTTAGATTGTATTTTGCCACCTTTACTCAAAAAATGGGCAAATTAGTCCTTGTACATTAGATAAAAGAGCAAAATTATTCTTTTTGTTAAAAAATTCATCTAATTTTACGGAATAACCAGATAATTATATGCATGCAAACATACATGGATCAATTTATAACAACAAAAATGGATAAAAATTTAAACAAAATGATCAGTTTACTCTTTAATCTAATAAACAAAATCTAACTTACCTATTTTTTAAGTAGAGAGAACAAAATATACTTGTACAAAAACCTCCAAAAAAGACTTTTTCCTCCTGCCTTTTTAATGACAAAGTTTGAGTTTCCATTTGGTGCTCAACATGTTGTTTATTGGAGTGCCGTTGAAAGGCCTTGAGTTGCTGAGCAGCCATTGGAGTCTAATTTTGGTGAATCAATTGATGACCCACCTAATGTTGAATTAGCCCAAAATAATAATCTCAGTCCACAGAAGAAGGTAAAGGCAAAAGGGGGCTCTACATAACATTCCCAGGAGATTGTGAGCCACTCCCTCATCTTAATACTGGTTCGGACTACTCTAATACCGCCATTCATTGTCTTTAATTTAATGTTGTTTTATCTTAAATGAATTTAGGAGTCCGAGACATTGAACAAACATTCCCGTCGGCTAATCTATGTTACCATACAAATAAGGAAGGCGTTTCATAATGGAAACCAGTCCATTATTTTTTCTTTTCTTTTGACTAAGGTAAATTTTAATTCCAATTTTTCTACTTTTGGTTAAATTTTAAGTTCATCCTTATATTTCACTTAAATTTTAGATTTAATCTATATACTTTAGTTTTTACATAATTTGGTATCTTAATTAATTAGTCTAACTACTTTATTGTGATTAAAATAACAATGTGAATTTTTAAGAATTGTTAATATCGTTAAATTTTCTATTAAATTCAAGTTTGTTACAATGTTAACTTTTTGTTACATAGATACTCAAAGAGTTTTTTTTTTTCAAAATTTCACACCAGCAAACTAACCAAAAAAAAAATTAACAGTGTCCAAATAAAATAAAAAATAAAAATAAGCTAATGTCCAATTTACAGTCCATTTACAAAGCAGATTGCCCAAACCCAATTATTTACAAGCCCAAATAAACAAACTACCCCAAGCCCAATTACACCCTCAGACCCTAAACAGATTATCCAAACCCAGATTAATACCCAAAACTAGGGGTGAGCATTCGATCGAATCGAATCGAATTGAATCAAAAAATTTCGAGTTAATCGAATTTTCGAATCGTATTTTATCATCCTAACTTAATTTGAAATTTTTTCGAATCGAATCGAGTGAGACGAAATTCAAATCGAATCGAATCGAATATATTTGTTCGAATTAAATATTAAAAAAATGACTTTAGTGTTGTTTATTTCTAAAAATTTCACTAATACCTTATTTTTATTTCTGTCTTGTTTTAAATTTGTATCAATAAAATGAGGAAAATATAACAATGACACACACACACTCCATCAAGAATTAATGTAGTTGGCAGTTGCCCTAGGCTGTTGTCTTTTATCAAACCTTTGAGACTTATTCTTCTAAATCTTATCTTTACACCCAAATTTCTTCAACCAAATATAAGCAATAAGGTTAGATTGTGGAATACTAGGAGTAGAAATATTATATAAGTAGAGTAGTAGCCCAATATTCACTGTTTAGGTTCATTGAAATTAATAACACATGCATTTTGCATCAAATCAAGAAACTAAAAAAATAAATCTACAAAGATCCCAACAAGAATAAATCCGAAACTAAAAAAATAAATCAAGAAACTAAAAAAATAAACAAAAAATCTAGTTCTAACAATGTAAAAAATATGGAAGAACAGAGAAGAAGAAGAAAACATGAGAAATGAAATCCCTAAGAAAAAATTTATTTTCCTCAGATTTTTTTTTCTTAGCGAACAAATAGAAACATAAAACAATGGCAGAAAATAAATATATCTAGAGAAAAATAATGATTTTTTACCTGCTGCTACTAAGCCAGAAAATAAGAATAGGGGGTGGATTCTTGACTCTTAAGGCTGCTGAGGGGTTTGATTTGGGGAAGGAAGAAGAACTGGGTTGGGAACTTGGGAGTTGGGATTTGAGAAAAAAAAAAAATTGGGTGAAAGTCTTTGTGGGCTTGGGGAAATGGGTAAAAGGCTAAAAGCCTAAACTTTTAAAAAAAATAAAAAATATATAGTTTATTCGAATTATTCGAATTATTCGAATTCAAAAATTTAACTCGATTCGAACTCCAAATTCGAAACTCAAAATTCGAGTTGATTCGATTAACTCGATTCGAATAATTTGAAATTCGAATTTTTTTTCAAATTTTTCGAATCGAATCGAGTTTTGCTCACGCCTACCCAAAACTAAACCCCTAACTCACTACCCGTAGCCCAATTATACACAAACCCAAAACCTATGCGGCCCAAAAGGGCCCAAAAACTAAATAGTTTCAGAAGCCTAGGGTTTTTGAAACCCTAGGCGCCGCAAGCGCCCAGCACAAACCCTCGCGCCGCAACCACCATCCTTCATCCCCGCCGAGATCTGCACCGTTCACCTGCAAAAGGAAAGAAAAATAACAGAAAATAGAAAGTATAGCAGACAGTAGCAGCAAAATAGGGTCCTATGTTTATTTCTCAATTTATTTTTGGGTTATAAAAAATCCATTATAATCTGTAAACATACTACAATTTTTTTTACATAATATACACGCAAATATACAGAGAATACAAGAGAAAATAAAAAAGAGCAGAGGTGATTTTCTGTTTATGCACTTTCGTTTTTTTATTATTTGTGCAATTTTTTTATGCGAAAATTAATAAAAAACAAAAAGAATGCTTTTACCTTTCGACTCGCGCTGAAAAAATGAAATTTCTGGCCTCTGGCCGCCGTATGTGGCGGCGCTTGCGATGGGGCGTGGGGTGCACGTGCGACGGTCTGTCACCGGAGCCCGGGTCGGATTCTGGCCTCCGGTCGAGGGGAACAGAGCATTTTGGGGTTTTGTTTTGTTTTTTTTAAAGAGTGTTAAAATGAATTTTTTTGGAAAATTTTTAGCTTATATAGCAATATAGAAACGGCATCGTTTTTGCTTAAGCCAATAAGCATTAAACGACGTCGTTATAAGGTTGAAGATCCGCGCGTTGACCCGACCCGGGGAGGATCCGCGTATTTTTATAAAAGGGTCTAATTTCCTCTTTAGTCCTTCTGCAATTTTATTATTTTTAATTTTGTCCAATTTTAATTTTTTTATTTTTAATCTAGCCCTGAAATTAGTTTTTGTCTCGATTTGGTCCCTGAGGCCATTTTAAAGGTGGATGATGGAACGGCGCCGTTTAGGGGATAGGGTATAATTGCCCAATAAACCCTATAGTTTCGCACGCGTTCTAACACCGTCCTTTTTACAATTATACTGTAATTTTTTATTATTATTTTAATTCGATCCTTGTTTCTTTGATTTCTAATCCTTTTTATTTCCATTTTTATCCTTATTTTTAAAATATTTTAGTATTATATATATGTATTAAATTATTACTATTTATTATTTATACTAGGGTATTTTATTTAGTTTAATATTATTTTTATATATTACATATTATTTTATAATTGGTATATTAGTTATTATATTATACATTTTAAATTTTTTTGTATATTATATATTATATTATACGTATAATTTAAATTATTTTATCATTTATATTATATAAATTCTGTATATTGTATAACATATATTATTTATATTATTTATACTAAATATGTAGTTTTTATGATTATTGTATTATAAATATATTTTTATTTAAAGTTATATATACTATTTACTTATATATGTTTTAATCATATATTATCATTTATATTTATATATTCTAAATTATTAAATTATATATTTATTATAAGTATCCCTATATTTTTTCATATACTCTAAGTTTTTATATTATTCATTTAAAATATATTGTTTATACATATTAATCGTTTTAAAATTTATCATATTTTTATTTTGTTATAATATTTATTCAGTGTTTAAATATATCATTCATTTATTTACTCTCATATTTGATCTTGTTTGTAGAGTTTAATATTCATTTCTTGAATTTGTATGTTTCATATAGATTTCTAATTATTGTTGCTTATTTTATATATTGTATTTGTTTATTTATGTTCTTTTATGTACTTATTATGGCTTTAGTATAGTCCTCTCATTACATGTATCATTTGCTATGCTATTCTTTCTTTAACTGTCTATATTAGTATTAAACGTTAATATGACTTGTAATTATAGAGAATTGCTATTAGGTATTTATGTTTTCTAATATCTTACTTAAACCATTTTTTATAAAAACACATTTTGAATTGACGCATCTTATTCAAATATTCTTTAAAATATAGCGATATATGATATTTGGGGACTTCGAGAAAAATTATACCCTAACTTACTGGGTTTTAATTTTTCTCGCGGAACTTAAGGTATCAAGTATCCTCTTTTTTTAAAACCTATAAATTTCAAATTAAAACTTATTCTCAAAAATTCATAATGTTATATCTTAATTTATTAGATATAATATTTTATATCTCGATGTAAGGATTTTCTACAAAATAAAAGCAAGCTTAGTTTCGAAGTCTTGAGATGTTGCATCCTAACTTATTGAGTGTGGCATTTTATTTCTTTAAGATAGGTGAGTTTTATCTTTCTTTCAAATAAAAGGATCATATTTTAAATTTATCAAATTTTCAACATTAGGACATGATTTTATCAATTAGGTACCAATTTTGGGCGTTACGAGGGTGCTAATCCTTCCTCGTGCGTAACCGACTCCTGAACCCGTTTTCTTGAATTTCGTAGACCAAAATCATTCTTTTAATAAATCATAATGTTTTTTTTTTATTAAAATGATCAATTTCAAGGTGATCCGATCACACCTCAAAAAAAAAAAAGATTGGTGACGACTCCCATTTTCGTTTTCTTTAGTCGATCTCCGTTTTTCATTAAACTTTAAAAATGGTTTCGACAAACAGTGTTAACAAATTAATCTGAATTTTTTTGTCCGAAAAAAAAAAAAATTAAATTCCTGAAAATAAAGATATAAAAATTAAACTCCAAATATAAAAAGAATATAAAAATTTTAAGTAAACTATAATATTAAATTATTTAATTTAATTAATTAATAAATAATTAACCTAAAGAATTTTTGTGATTACTTTTTCAGATCCAATTGCAAATGAATTCTAAGAAGGGGTTTGTTTTGATTATTTAAAGACAATTTGTCAGAATTATCTACTTTGAGTGGTTTACCCGAATCCATATGAAACACCCCAAACCCGGCCCACGAGCCTCGACCGGATCTGGTATGTTCCTCGATGTAAACCGATTCAAAATTCTTTTGTTACTTTGGAAAAATCTGTGTGTTTTGAAAGAAAGATTGTTTTGGGTTGGGCTCGAGTTGAGAACAAGTTTATCTTTTATTGAAAACCCTTTATTTTAGGTGACAAAACACTTAGAGTTTATTTTAAAATAAATTTACTTAATCTCTAATTGATAAAAAAAAATTTCGTAATATAATAAATAAAAGTAAAATAAAGTAGTTCAACTATGGCCTTATTACATCAAAATAAATCCTAAAATTAAATTCCAAGTACTTAAAATAAAAAGTCCAAATAAAATGAATTCCTTCTTTGAGCATGGCCACTAAGCTTCACGCCGACCTTGGTCCATCACTGATCGTCACCTGAAAAATGTTCCCACAACGGGGTGAGTCAACAGACTCAATGTGTAACCACAACACTAAGTCCTAACAAATTCAGGCATATCAAATCATACATGTACATATATCATTTAAATAATATGATGCAACCCGAACCCAAACCTAGATAGCCATCCGCTACACATCACCCATACCAACCTGCACACCGTGGGGACTACTAAGTCAACCCTCCATCCGCTACACACCATCGGCGATCATTTGCAGCGATCGACGTGCTCATCGCCCTTATAAAACTCGTGGCATAGCCACCAAATAATGTTTTGTGTCTTTAGACACCACATTCAAATAATGTGACCGAGATCACCACATTCAGATATCGTGACATAAATCACTATATTCACTTCCCCTTTCACAATATCCCATATGCCCCATGTATCATTCATATCATGCAATCTTATGCCATAGGTCTTATTTCACATTCTTATCATTGTTCACATATGAGTCACAACATATATTCATAATCTTAGTAGGAGTAGGAAAATGTACCTGAGTCCCTCGTACCATTACATGGTACCTTAGCCATATTCTTACACTTTCAGATTAACACATATAATAAATTAACGCCATAAATCTATTAAGATTCAGTGTAGGGTACACACCTGATTTACTGTAAGCACTATACTTTCTCGATCGTAGACACCTAGAATATTACAATGCTTGATCAGTCGACATACGCGATTTGTCAGCACTAAATGAACAATTTATAATGCTTACCCCTTGAAATCGCGAATGATCACAATTTGTCGATTTTCCTCAGTTAACGGTTCACAACCCGATGAAAAATCCCGAATCGCTAATGTCTCACAATTGCGAACAAATATTAGTCCAAACTAATATTACCTTGTTATGAACAATTGATTTAAGGAATAGGGTCGTCTTACCACAAAAGTCCGTATGATCTCAAGATGAAAGATCGAGCGATAGAGTCCCTATAATAATATCGGTTAATCACCACCATCTTAATCGAATAAAAAGTGATTATAAAATCCGTGAAGAACTCTTACCTCTAAGATTTTAGAACCGTTTTTCTAGCGATTAAAGATGACTTTGGAAACTCCAAGTTTCGGCCTTCCACTATATTTCGATTGATCAATAAGTGGATGTTAATATGGACGAGAAGAAGGAATAGAGAGAAGATGAAAGTTCGGTTATGGAGGAAATAGGGAAACCAAATGAGAGCAAAGAAGAACTCAAGGAGACTAGCAAAAAAATTGGCACCGAATATCCTAATTAATGGGCTAATGCATTACTTTATTTAGAAGCATACAATGGACGGTTGGAAGATGCTTGGAATGTTAGTGTTGTTGAAATTATCAATTGAAAATAGAGAATAGTGGGTTGATAAGTGGACATGCTTGTGCCGTCCAACAAAGATAACACAAGAGTATGGCACCAATGTCCAATAATTTATTCATGTTTCTATTTTAAAAATCCTCTCCCCTGCATGCTTGCTTTGTTTCAATTTTTTTTTTGGTTGAAATAAACAATTAAAACAAAAGTTTAAATAATTTAAAACAAAAGATAGTGGCTGATATATATATATATAACAAGCACTATGGCTTTTTCAAAGTTGATGGACGGCATAGGAAGCATTTAATATACATCCACCATATTATGTTTCCCAATTTGACCATGAAGTGACTAAATCATTAATGGGGTTGAGATAAATAATTAAAAATTAATGAGTAAAAAAAATTGATGTAGGCACACTACCTTTGGACGGCTTGAAATATAGATCATGGGAAATTTTAAATTCCTAAAAAAATACATGAATGGGGCGGCAATATAATCTGGAAGTTTGGATTTTAATCTTCTAAAAGAAGAACCACGAAAAATGGAGGATAGAGAGCATGAAAATAAATAAAAATAAATAAATAAGTAGGTTGATCTAATCTTTTAATCATGAAGGAAAATTAATGGAATGCTTAAATTATTTGCTTATGGGATAATGTGGAATGGACGACAAGCACCGTGTCCATACCCCCGTATTAGGCGGAAAAAAATGGAATTATGGGATTCGATTTTTATCTTTAAAGAGTCCAAAATTTCACCAAGGTTCCAGTTTGATCCCGAGTTTCCCTAGAACCCCTATTTCTAGGATACTACAGTTCTACCCCCATAAAGAAATTTCAGCCTCGAAATTTGCCTGATCAAAAGAGATGAGGATATTGCTGCTGAATTGTGTCCTCAGGCTCCCAGGAAACCTTGACTAACGGTACCGATTTCCTTCTCAGTACCTTAATGTCCCGATCTAAAATTTGCACTGGCTCCTCCTCGAATGACAAGTCAGGCCTTATCTCAACTTCCTCTACCGGTACAATATGAGACGGATCCGATCAATAACGATGTAGCATGGACACATGAAATACGTCGTGCATCTGCTTCAATTCCTGTGGCAACTCCAACTGATATGCCACTGGTCCAACTCGCTTCAATACCCGATAAGGTCTTATAAACCTTGGACTTAATTTCCCTTTTCGACCAAATCACATCACCATCTTCCAAGGCGAAACTTTAAGAAACACTTGATCTCCCACATCAAATTCTATTTCTTTCCGTTTGAGATCTGCGTACGACTTTTGTCTATCAGATGCTTCTTTCAACCGTGCCTGTAACATCCTAGATTAGGAGTTATGCGTTTGTGCATAATTCATGCGTTAGTAGGTTTTGGCAGTGTTGGAAGTGTATTAAGGGTTTTTAGAATTTTAGGATGGAAGAAGAAAGATTTGGAAAATTATTGGTTTTTAAGTAAAAAGTGGAGCTAGGTAAATGAGGCTTTAAAAGAAACTCCGTGTGAAGCATGACACAAGGAACCATGTGGTAAAATGGCATGTTTTATGAATTATGAATGTGTTATGTGAATTCTAGAAATAAGGAAATGTATGGAAATATATCGAAATGTATGGAAGTGTATGGAAATGTGTGGAAATGTGTGGAAATGTATGGAAATGTAAGGTAATGTAGGAAATGTAAGAAAATGTATGGAAATGTATGGAAGTGTATGGAAATGTGTGGAAATGTGTGAAATGTATGGAAATGTAAGGTAATGTAGGAAATGTAAGAAATGTAAGGAAATGTAAGAAAATGTATGGAAATGTAAGAAATGTATGGAAATGTAAGGAAATGCAAGGAAATGTAAGGAAATGTCTTGTCTTGGAAATGTAGGAAATGTCACGAAAATGTAAAGGAATAAAGAGGAAAGTGAACATTTATGGAAACTAGAAATGTAAGAAATGGTTCAAAAATGGAAAGTACACATTTTTGGAAACTCAACATTTTGGAAATCCCAACATTTTAGGAAACTCAACATTTTGGAAATCAGAACATTTTGAAGCCGAACATTTTAGGAAACTGAACATTTTGGAAATCAACATTTTAGGAAACTGAACATTTTTGGAAACTTGGAATGTAAGAAAAATGGCAAGTTCTGAGCCGATCGAAAATTTTAGGAAACTTAGAAATGACCCCAAAATGATGAGTTTTAAAGTTCAAAATAGGAAATAAGGGCTGAGGGCCTCAAAAGAAAAAGTTAGAGAAGTTTGACACACAAGCGGGCTAGGAAAAGTGGCTCAAGGTGTCACTTAGGGCCTATGGAAATGGCGCCATGTGCAAGAGCTGTTGGGCTTGGGTTCGAGTCACTTGGGAAGCAAATAAATAAGTTTAATTTTTGCTTCCAGTAAGAAATGAGGTGGACGGCATGGGTTTCTAGAAAAGGAAGAGTTTTATTTGCATAAATATGTGAATAATAAGAGATAAATAAAGGAGTTTTATTCACATAAATATGTGAATAATAAGAGATAAATAAAGGATTATTTTCTAAGGAGATAATTGAGGAGATAATTGATGGATTAAATGCTTTTATCTTTTAAATAAAAGAGATAATATTATCAAAAGAGGAGTGGTGGCCAAGTAAGGGACTCCTAGGTGATAACTTTGGCTATAAAAGAAGACAGGAAGGCTACTCATCAACTTTTGCTCCTCTTCCTCTCTCTGCCAAAATTCTCCCAAAGCAAAACCCTCTCTGCAAAATTTTCATTAAGCAAAAATCCTCTCTTTCTCTTCTATTTCTTCTCCGTTCTCTTCATCAAGCCGAATCTTTGTGGATTCTAAGGAAGAGGGCAATCATTCACAACATAAAAAGGGGATCTTTCGGAAATCTAAGGATCTAAGGTAAGGATTATAATATAAATATTTGGTTAAAGATTATGATTCACGTTTTCAAAGTTAGATTTAATCTAACACGAAGTTATAGGATTTCGACAGATTATAAAGGAATCCTCTTGATTTGGAATCCCATCATAAGGTAAGTGATATTCGCCCAAGCTAACTTGTTAAATATTTGGGATTATTTTTCCATTATTTCAAAAGCGAAAACTAATCTATGGAGAAATATAGTGGTTAGCCGATTTCAAGGAGGAACACAAACCTTCTGGATTTGATTAGCAATCAAATCGGCAAAACAAGGTAAGTGGTAGTAAATTCTACTTCTAGTAGGATTTGGTTTTTTTAGAATAAAAGGGGTCATTTATATGTTTTAATTAATGGCCGAATATAGGAGTGAAAGATTTAGACCGGTAGATCGCTCTTGGGAATTCACGGAATCTATTAAGCGAAAAAAGGTGTGTACTCTTACTAACTTTCAATAAATTGCATGGCAATCATTAGATATGTAAATATGTAACAATATGTGTGAATGTGGCTAAGCACCACAAATGTGGTAAGGAGTACCAGTGCGTTTCCTACTTATGATAGGATTGTGAATGTGATATATTTTGAACATGTGATTAGTAACATGAATGAAAATTTAGTATGTGAAATATGTTATGAAATAATTGGGGCATTCGGGATATTTGTGGAGGAAGAAAGTGAAGGTGATGACTACGGTCTCACCAAACGTAAAGTGGTGACTACGGTCACATAAAGTGAAAAGTGGTAACCGGTTACATCCAGGTGAATACTGATGTCTAATGACACAACATAAGTGGGCGATGAGCACGTCGATTGCAAATGATCGCCTTCGATGGTGTGTAGCGGATGGAGGGTCGACTTAGTAGTCCCCACGGTGTATGCGAGGTTGAATGCGGGTGGTGTGTAGCGGATGGACAAATAGGTTTGGGTTTGGGTTGCATCATTATTTGATTTGAATATGCTTGACATGACTTGTATGCCCGATTTGTTGAAAATTAGTACTTTGTGTACACATTGAGTCCGTGGACTCACCTGTTGAGGAATTACTTTTCGGTGATGATGAGTAATGGACCGGGTCGGCGAGGAGCTAAAGGTGGCCATGCAACACTTGAAGAATTTATTAGAATTTAGACTCTATTTAAATTTAGTACTTTAAATTTTATTTTGGGTTTGAATGATGTAATAAGGCCATAAGGCCTAGTTGGATTTTCTTTATTTACATTTATATTATTTGATTAAGATACAAATTATTTTTTTGAATAAAGTTAAGTAAATTTATTTCTTTTAAAATTATTTTGTCACCTTATTTAAGTTGGATTTTCAAAATTTATTAAATGGATTCCAATTTAAGCCCAACCCAAAACGAATTTTTCTTAATTACACAAATTTTCTCTAAGTTAATCGGGACATTGAAAACCGATTTTCTTAAGGAACATACGAGATCCGGTCGAGTGCTCGTGGGCCGGGTGTGGGGTGTTTCAGTTGGTATCAGAGCCCAGTTTTCAACTCTCGGCCTGTGGGCTAAGGCCCAAAACGTTTTTAATTCGAGCCCAAATGATTTTCTTTGAAATAAGCGGGTTTACGGCATGGCACCTAAGTCTCCAGACCATGATCCACCGGTAAGTACCCTAACTCTTTTGGGTGATTATGTGAACTATATTATAAACTTTAGAAGGGTAGAAAAGGCATGGAACGTAGAATAGAATGATAGGAATTTGAACCCTAGGATTAGACTACTCAAACACTTGAAACTCATAAGACTTAATGAACTTAACAAACCTGTGATTAAGTCGCCGAGCTAGGGTGTGGCAACCATTGTACGCATGTCTAGGATTGGTATTCAGTAAGAGCTTGGTACTTAAGTAGTCCTAACGACTCACCTCCTCTTTACTCGAATCCTACCTAAGTGCGTAGCTACGGTTCATTTCTAACCATGAGGACTTATTCATAAATTTAAACACAATAACTAAAACCCGAAAGGAACTAGCCGTGTTTTTATAAAAACCCTAGTTTTAAAACTCTTAAAATTACCTTTTAAATTGTGAGAACTATTTTTACAAAATTTTCCAAAAAAAATTTCGATTTATAAAATTACAAAAATACCACAGTAGTAAATTACAAAAATACCCTTGGTTTATGAAATTCCCAAAATACCCACATTCTTATCAAGATTTCATTACTTTATAAAATGTTCAAAACCCAAATTTGCAAATTATCGAAATACCTGATTTTGGAAAATTACGAAATTGCTCCTAACTTACAAAAATTACCAAAATGACCACGATTTCCAAAATTTTTGCAACATCACCGTTTTGGAAAAATGAATTCTCAAAGATAACCATCAAGTTTTGTAAATTTTGAAATACCCACTGAATTACTAAACTTTACAAATTTACCTGGTTTGTAAAAAAATTACCAAATACCCCGAATTTCAAAATTACCGAAAGGCCACAGGATTTCAAAATTACCAAAATACCCTTATTGACAAAATCACCAAGGAACCTTATTTTGACAAATTACTTAAAATACCTCAGAGGACAAAATTACGAAAATACCCCTGGGTAGTGGAAAAACAACAACAATGAAACCTACAGCATTTCTCTGAATGAACGAAAGTTCATAATTGATTGATGGATGTATGAATGTAAAGACTGTGTGCATGTATGAATACGAAAGAACCACTCCTAAAATTCTTTCCATAAAACTTCTTCGCGGGTAATCAGTGGAATAAAGACAAATTCATAAAATTCTCTTAAATCAGATTAAATCGCGACGTTAGAAATAAGTTCTAGGGGACGTGAACTTAGAGATTGTGCCTAGAAAGTATGATGGTTTTATTAAGATCAGAGTGCGCAGCGTAAGCATAGTGCGGTGAGAAGGATTGTACGGCTGTTAATAAGTAATTTCGAGGACGAAATTATTTTTAAGGAGGGTAGAACTGTAACATCCTAGATTAGGGGTTATGCGTTTGTGCATAATTCATGCGTTAGTAGGTTTTGGCAGTGTTAGAAGTGTATTAAGGGTTTTTAGAATTTTAGGATGGAAGAAGAAAGATTTGGAAAATTATTGGTTTTTAAGTAAAAAGTGGAGCTAGGTAAATGAGGCTTTAAAAGAAACTCCGTGTGAAGCATGACACAAGGAACCATGTGGTAAAATGGCATGTTTTATGAATTATGAATGTGTTATGTGAATTCTAGAAATAAGAAATGTATGGAAATATATGGAAATGTATGGAAGTGTATGGAAATGTGTGGAAATGTGTGGAAATGTATGGAAATGTAAGGTAATGTAGGGAAATGTAAGAAAATGTATGGAAATGTATGGAAGTGTATGGAAATGTGTGGAAATGTATGGAAATGTAAGGTAATGTAGGGAAATGTAAGAAAATGTAAGGAAATGTATGAAAATGTATGGAAATGTAAGGAAATGTATGGAAATGTATGGAAATGCAAGGAAATGCAAGGAAATGTAAGGAAATGTCTTGTCTTGGAAATGTAGGGAAATGTCCTGAAAATGTAAAGGAATAAAGAGGAAAGTGAACATTTATGGAAACTATAAATGTAAGAAATGGTTCAAAAATGGAAAGTACACATTTTTGGAAACTGAACATTTTGGAACTGGACATTTTAGAAACTCAACATTTTGGAAATCGAACATTTTAGGAAACTGAACATTTTTGAAACTTGGAATGTAAGAAAAATGGCAAGTTCTGAGCCGATCGAAAATTTTAGGAAACTTAGAAATGACCCCAAATGATGAGTTTTAAAGTTCAAAATAGGAAATAAGGGCTGAGGGCCTCAAAAGAAAAAGTTAGAGAAGTTTGACACACAAACGGCTAGGAAAAGTGGCTTTGAAGGTGTCACTTAGGGCCTATGGAAATGGCGCCATGTGCAAGAGTCATTGGGCTTGGGTTCGAGTCACTTGGGAAGCAAATAAATAAGTTTAATTTTTGCTTCCGAAAATTTGAGAGTGGACGGCATGGGTTTCTAGAAAAGGAAGAGTTTTATTTGCATAAATATGTGAATAATAAGAGATAAATAAAGGAGTTTTATTCACATAAATATGTGAATAATAAGAGATAAATAAAGGATTATTTTCTAAGGAGATAATTGAGGAGATAATTGATGGATTAAATGCTTTTATCTTTTAAATAAAAGAGATAATATTATCAAAAAGAGGAGTGGTGGCCAAGTAAGGGACTCCTAGGTGATAACTTTGGCTATAAAGGGAAGACAGAAGGCTACTCATCAACTTTTGCTCCTCTTCCTCTCTCGCCAAAATTCTCCCAAAGCAAAACCCTCTCTGCAGAAATTTTCATTAAGCAAAAATCCTCTCTTTCTCTTCTATTTCTTCTCCGTTCTCTTGTCAAAGCCGAATCTTTGTGGATTCTAAGGAAGAGGGCAATCATCCACAACATAAAAAGGGGATCTTTCGGAAATCTAAGGATCTAAGGTAAGGATTATAATATAAATATTTGGTTAAAGATTATGATTCACGTTTTCAAAGTTAGATTTAATCTAACACGAAGTTATAGGATTTCGACGGATTATAAAGGAATCCTCTTGATTTGGAATCCCATCATAAGGTAAGTGATATTCGGCCAAGGCTAACTTGTTAAATATTTGGGATTATTTTTCCATTATTTCAAAAGCCGAAAACTAATCTATGGAGAAATATAGTGGTTAGCGATTTCAAGGGAGGAACACAAACTTTCGGATTTGATTAGCAATCAAATCGGCAAAACAAGGTAAATGGTAGTAAATTCTACTTCTAGTAGGATTTGGTTTTTTTAGAATAAAAGGGTCATTTATATGTTTTAATTAATGGCCGAATATAGGAGTGAAAGATTTAGACCGGTAGATCGCTCTTCGGGAATTCACGGAATCTATTAAGCGAAAAAGGTGTGTACTCTTACTAACTTTCAATAAATTGCATGGCAATCATTAGATATGTAAATATGTAACAGTATGTGAATGTGGCTAAGCACCACAAATGTGGTAAGGAGTACCAGTGCGTTTCCTACTTATGATAGGATTGTGAATGTGATATATTTTGAACATGTGATTAGTAACATGAATGAAAATTTAGTATGTGAAATATGTTATGAAATAATTGGGGCATTCGGGATATTTGTGGAGGAAGAAAGTGAAGGTGATGACTACGGTCTCACCAACGTAAAGTGGTGACTACGGTCACATAAAGTGAAAAGTTGTAACTTCGGTTACATCCAGTGAATACAGTGTCTAATGACACAACATAAGTGGGCGATGAGCACGTCGACTGCAGCGACTGCCTTCGATGGTGTGTAGCGGATGGAGGGTCGACTTAGTAGTCCCCACGGTGTACAGGTTGGTACGGGTGGTGTGTAGCGGATGGACAAATAGGTTTGGGTTTGGGTTGCATCATTATTTGATTTGAATATGCTTGATATGACTTGTATGCCTGATTTGTTGAAAATTAGTCTCAGTGTACACATTGAGTCCAGGACTCACCCCGTTGAAATTACTTTTCGTGTGATGAGCGATAATGGACCGGGTCGGCGGGAGCTAAAGGTGGCCATGCAACACTTGAAGAATTTATTAGAATTTAGACTCTATTTAAATTTAGTACTTTAAATTTTATTTTGGGTTTGAATGATGTAATAAGGCCATAAGCCTAGTTGGATTTTCTTTATTTACTTTTTATTTTATTTGATTAAGATACATATTATTTTTTTTTGAATAAAGTTAAGTAAATTTATTTCTTTTAAAATTATTTTGTCACCTTATTTAAGTTGGATTTTCAAAATTTATTAAATGGATTCCAATTTAAGCCCAACCCAAAACGAAATTTTTCTTAATTACACAAATTTTCTCTAAGTTAATCGGGACATTGAAAACCGATTTTCTTAAGGAACATACGGATCCAGGTTCGGGCTCGTGGGTAAAAGTGTGTGGGTGTTCGATGCCCGAATTATCTCAACCTTCTCCTCGGATTCTGCCACAATTTCTAGACCCAAAACTCGTCGTTCCCCTAATTCCGTCCAACATGTAGGAGTTCGACACTTCCGTCCATACAACGCTTCATAGGGTGCCATCTGAATACAAGCTTGATAGCTGTTATTATAAGCAAATTCTGCTATAGGCAAATATTCTTCCCAACTTCCTCTGAAGTCTATCACACATCCCCTTAGGATATCCTTTAACACTTGGATTACTCGCTCAGACTGCCCATCCAACTGTGGATGAAAAGCCGTACTGAAGTCTAGTCTGGTGCCTAAAGTCTGATGTAGAGCTTTCCAAAACCGAGACGTAAACCTTGGATCCCTGTCTGAGATAATCGACACCGGCACTCCATGCAACCTCACAATTTCTGCCACATATAGTTTCGCCAACTTCAGCAGAGAATAGTCAACTCGCACTGGCAAGAAATGCGCGAACTTTGTCAACCGATCCACGATCACCCATACCGAGTCCTTCTTAGTAGGCGTAAGGGGAAGCCCACTAACGAAGTCCATGGTGATTCTCTCCCACTTCCACTGCAGAATCTTGATTGGCTGAAGCAATCCTGACGGAACTTGGTGTTCAGCCTTAACTTGCTGACACGTTAAGCATTTTCCTACAAACTCAGTCACTTCCCTCTTGAGACCAGGCCACCAAAACTGTTCCCTTAGGTCTCTGTACAACTTACTATCTCCAGGATGCATAGCATAAGGGCTACTATGCGATTCCTGAAGAATCTTCTACCTTAACTCCTCATTCTTCGGCATACAGACCTTTCATTTGAAGCATAATACTCCCTCGTCATTAATACCATAATCCTCTAACTCTCCATTTTGCACTTGTTGTAACTTAGCACTTAAATCCTCATCCACCAACTGACTTTCCTTCACCTCATTCAACCATATTGGTTTGACTTGCAACTCTGCCAGCAGACTTCCATCATCATACAAATTCAATTGTGCAAACATCGCACTCAGATCCGACACAACCTTCCGACCTAGGGCATCAGCCACTACATTCGCCTTGCCCGGATGATACTTTATTGAACAATCATAGTCCTTTAATAATTCAACCCACCTTCGCTGTCTTAGGTTCAACTCCTTCTGAGTCAACAAATACTTAAGGCTCTTGTGGTCTGTGTAGATCACCGACTTTTCTCCATATAGATAATGCCTCCACACCTTAAGAGCAAATACCACTGCCGCCAATTCCAAATCATGAGTTGGGCAGTTAACCTCATGTGGCCTTAATTGCCGAAACGCATAAGCGACTACTTTCATGTCTTGCATCAGAACACATCCCAGTCCCGTATGAGAAGCATCACAATACACCGTAAAGTCCTTCCCTGCCTCCGGCTGAATCAAAACCGGAGCTTCAGTCAGAACCCTCTTAAGCTTTTCAAAGCTCTCCTGCTGCTTATCCATCCATACAAAAGGTACTTCTTTTTTCAACAACTTCGTCAAAGGTGCGGCAATCGATGAGAACCCTTCTACAAACCTTCTGTAGTAGCCTGCCAATCCCAAGAAACTACGAATCTCAGCCACAGACTTAGGTGGTTTCCAATCCAACACCGCCTCAATCTTCCCCAGATCCACCTTTATTCCTTCTGCAGACACCATATGTCCTAAGAATGCAACTTCCTTAAGCCAAAATTCACACTTGCTGAATTTGGCATAGAGTTTCTTTTCCCTCAACACTTGTAATACAATCCGTAGATGCTCATCATGCTCTTCCTCAGACTTAGAGTACACCAAGATGTCGTCGATAAACACCACGACGAACTTATCCAAGTAAGGTTGAAAAACCCGGTTCATCATATCCATGTACGCAGCTGAGGCGTTCGTCAATCCAAACGGCATCATTACGAACTCAAAATACCCGTATCTTGTCCTAAAGGCTGTCTTATAGATATCCGCCTCCTTTACCTTCAACTGATGATATCCCGACCTTAGATCTATCTTTGAGAAAACCGCTGCCCCCTTAAGCTGATCGAACAAGTCGTCTATCCTTGGCAACGGGTACTTGTTCTTGATGGTCAGCTTGTTCAACTGACGATAATCAATGCACATGCGCATAGTTCCCTCCTTCTTCCTTACAAATAAGACCGGTGCTCCCCATAGAGACACACTGGGTCGAATAAACCCACGATCAAGCAACTCTTGGGTTTGAGCCTTGAGCTCAACCAACTCCTTTGGTGCCATTCTGTATGGGGCAATAGACACAGGAGCTGTACCAGGCAATAGATCAATTCCAAACTCCACCTCCCTATCCGGGGGTAATCCAGGTTATTCATCCGGAAAGACATCCACAAAGCCCCTTACTATTCATACTCCACTAACTCCCTCTTCTTTCTCATCCAATGCACTAACAAAGGCCAAGAACGCCTTGTATCCTTTCCGAACCATCTTATCAGCCTTTAAAGCAGAAACTACGTTAGACAAGTAGTTTCTTCTTTCCCCTATCATAACTACTCCCTCATTCTCCGGGGTCCTTAACTCCATTCACTTAGCTGCACAATCCAAAATAGCTCGATGTTCTACCAGCCAATCTATTCCAAGTATGAGATCGAACTCTCCGAAATGTAGTTCCATTAAGTCGGTAGAAAATATCACCCCTTGAATTTCTAGAGGTACACTCCGAAAGATTTTATTCACCACTACTGTTTGACCTAGTGGGCTTATTACAGTCATCTCCCTATCAGATAGTTCAGAGGTTATGTCTAGAGTTTCAACTACTCTACATGCAACATACGAATGAGTCGAGCCCACATCAATCAAAGTAAAATAAGGCTTGCCACAAATAAGGAACGTACCGGTTATGACCTCCGGCGCGTCTCCATCCTCCCTACGGTGAATTGCATACACCAAGCCCGGCTGTCTTGCCTCTGTATTACCCACACCTCTGTCAGGTGTTCCACGTCCTCTTCCAGCACCGTTACCTCGGCCATTCGGACCACGACCTCGCTGTGGCTGCTGTCCACCTCTACTAGCCTATTAACATTCTGAATTACCGGTCGATTCCTATCCAGCTTCATGGGACAGTCTTTAATCATATGGTCCTTTGACCCACACTTAAAGCATCCTCCTGTCTTCTTCCAACACTCTCCTAAGTGTTTCTTCCCACATTGATCACAAGTACAATATTGCTCTCCTGTACCAGCTTGCTGACCTCACGGCCCATCAACTCTAGACCTCTTTTGAACATTCCCCGCTGATCCAGACGACCCAAAATCTCTCTTCTGTCTATTCTGATCGTAATTCTGCTTTGCAGAGTCCTTAATTCCCTCGACTACCTTAGCCTTTTCCACTAATGCGGCAAACTCCCGCTCCTAATGTGGAGCTATCAACAACCTCAAGTCATCCCTCAGTACGTCCTCAAATCGGACACAGCGCTCATGCTCCGTAGCCACTACTCCTCGAGCATACCGGCTTAACCTTAGAAATTCGACCGTGCTCTGCGCCACGGACTTGTTCCCTGAAACCACCCCGTGTAAATGCCTTTCTCACATCGATTATGTAACGCTGCACTCGACATACTTCTTCCGATATGCCGCCTTAACATATTCCCAAGTAAGATCCTCAGCTGTGGCACCATCCCAAACTGTGAGCCACCATTGGTACGCTTCATCGCGTAGCAGTGCCACCATTCCTTTCAGTTTCTCCTCAGAATCCAACTCATCCATAATACGTTCGGTCGCCTCCAACCAAGATTTCGGTAGTCTTGGGTGCCACACCAGATACTCCACGAAACACTTCAGCCCTATTGGCTCGGAGTCGCTCGGGTACAGATTTTCGAGCTCCCATATTTCCACCCGCACGAGCCACCATCTCAAGGACTCGCGGCCACGGCTGCGATACAAAGATCCTCCCCGTCGATCTTGGCTGCTCAAAGACCAACGGTGGTAGTGATGGTGGCGGTCGTACCTCATTCTCGGATCCTTGACCCGATCTAACGGGTTCCGTTACGGTCATTCTGCCTTGACCACGTCCACGACGACCGCATCCTCTTGAACTCATATCTAACGTCACGCTTTAATCTGATTAAGAAATTTTATGCATTAGCGTTTGTTCCACTGATTATCCGCGAAGAAGTTTTATGTAAAGAGTTTAGTAGCAGTTCTTTCGATCAATCAAAGTTTCAAGTCTTCTATCCTAATTCAAAGAAAACACATCCATTCCTTCGTATCTCCCATCCACTTTCACTTTTTGAATATTTTTGTCTACTCCTATCTCAGGGGTATTTCCGTCATTTGTCCTACCGGGGTATTTTGGTAATTAAATCAGGTTCAATTTGAAAAATCTCTATAAATCAAAGGTATTTCAAAATTTACGAAACTTAGGGTTCTTTTTGAGAATTTATTTTCCAAATCGGCGTTGTTGCAGAAATTTTAGAAATCGGGGGTCATTTTAGTAATTTTGTAAAGCAGGGTAATTTCGTAAATTTCCAAATCAATGTGCCTTAGTATTTTGAATTAATAAAGTTTTTGGATATTTTTGCAAAATCAGAGAATGTTATTGAAATCGGGGTTAGTATGGTAATTTTGGAAACCAAAGGCATTTTAGTAATTTTACCACTAGGGGTATTTTAGTAATTTTGTAAATAGGAGATATTTTGGAAAAATTTTCAAAAACAACTTTTGCTACAATCGAAAGGGGTGATTTGGTGATTTTAAAACTGAGGTTTTGTAAAAATAGGGTTAATCTCTTTCGGGTTTTAGTTATTGGGTTTAGCCCGTGAATAAGTCCTCATGATTAAGGTGAACCGTAGCTATGCACCAGGTAGGATTCCAGCGAAGAGGAGGTGAGTCACTAGGACTGCTTAAATACTAGGCTCTTCTGGATCCAATCCTAGACATGCGCACAATGGTTGCCACACCCTAACTCGGCGACTTAGTCACAGGGTTGTTTAATTAGGCTTTAAGTCTTATGTAACTGTTGGGGTAATCTAGTCCTAGGGTTCAAGTACCTATCATACTATTTTACATTCCATTTCTACCCTTCTACAAATCATAATATAAATCACACAAGAGATAGGGGTACTTACCTGGTGGACTTCGGGTCAGAGACTTAGGTGCCATGCCAAAAAAACCTGCTTATTTCACAAAGATTTTCACAATTTCTTTTGGGCTTAACTTTGAAAACATTTTGGGCCTTAAACCCAGGGCCGAGGGTTTAAAATCTGGGCTCTGATACCAAGCTGAAACACCCCAAACCCAGCCCACGAGCCTCGACCGGATCTGGTATGTTCTTCGATGTAAACCGATTCAAAATTCTTTTGTTACTTTGGAAAAATCTGTGTTTTGAAAGAAAGATTGTTTTGGGTTGGGCTCGAGTTGAGAACAAGTTTATCTTTTATTGAAAACCCTTTATTTTAGGTGACAAAACACTTAGAGTTTATTTTAAAATAAATTTACTTAATCTCTAATTGATAAAAAAAAATTCATAACATAATAAATAAAAGTAAAATAAAGTAGTTCAACTATGGCCTTATTACATCAAAATAAATCCTAAAATTAAATTCCAAGTACTTAAAATAAAAAGTCCAAATAAAATGAATTCCTTCTTTGAGCATGGCCACCACTAAGCTTCACACAGGCCGGTCCATCACCGATCGTCACCAAAAATGTTCCCACAACGGGGTGAGTCAACAGACTCAATGTGTAACCACAACACTAAGTCCTAACAAATTCAGGGCATATCAAATCATACATGTACATATATCATTTAAATAATATGATGCAACTTTGAACCCAAACCTAGATAGCCATCCGCTACACATCACCCATACCAACTCGCACACCGTGGGGACTACTAAGTCAACCCTCCATCCGCTACACACCATCAAGGCGCGCATTTGCGATCGGCGTGCTCATCGCCTCTTATAAAACTCGTGGCATAGCCACCAAATAATGTTTTGTGTCTTTAGACACCACATTCAAATAATGTGACCGAGATCACCACATTCAGATATCGTGACATAAATCACTATATTCACTTCCCCTTTCACAATATCCCATATGCCCCATATATCATTCATATCATGCAATATTATGCCATAGGCCTTATTTCACATTCTTATCATTGTTCACATATGAGTCACAACATATATTCATAATCCTAGTAGGAGTAGGAAAACGTACCTGAGTCCCTCGTACCATTACATGGTACCTTAGCCATATTCTTACACTTTCAGATTAACACATATAATAAATTAACGCCATAAATCTATTAAGATTCAGTGTGGGGTACACATCTGATTTATTGTAAGCACTATACTTTCTCGATCGTAGACACCTAGAATATTACAATGCTTGATCAGTCGACATACGCGATTTGTCAGCACTAAATGAACAATTTATAATGCTTACCCCTTGAAATCGCGAATGATCACAATTTGTCGATTTTCCTCAGTTAACGGTTCACAACCCGATGAAAAATCTCGAATCGCTAATGTCTCACAATTGCGAACAAATATTATCCAAACTAATATTACCTTGTTATGAACAATTGATTTAAGGAATAGGGTCGTCTTACCACAAAAGTCCGTATGATCTCAAGATGAAAGATAGAGCGATAGAGTCCCTATAATAATATCGGTTAATTACACCATCTTAATCGAATAAAAAGTGATTATAAAATCCGTGAAGAACTCTTACCTCTAAGATTTTAGAACCGTTTTCTAGCGATTAAAAGATGACTTTGGAAACTCCAAGTTTCGGCCTTCCACTATATTTCGATTGATCAATAAGTGGATGTTAATATGGACGAGAAGAAGGAATAGAGAGAAGATGAAAGTTCGGTTATGGAGGAAATAGGGAAACCAAATGAGAGAAAAGAAGAACTCAAGGAGACTAGCAAAAAAATTGGCATCGAATATCCTAATTAATGGGCTAATGCATTACTTTATTTAGAAGCATACAATGGACGGTTGGAAGATGCTTGGAATGTTAGTGTTGTTGAAATTATCAATTGAAAATAGAGAATAGTGGGTTGATAAGTGGACATGCTTGTGCCGTCCAACAAAGATAACACAAGAGTATGGCACCAATGTCCAATAATTTATTCATGTTTCTATTTTAAAAATCCTCTCCCCTGCATGCTTGCTTTGTTTCAATTTTTTTTTTGGTTGAAATAAACAATTAAAACAAAAGTTTAAATAATTTAAAACAAAAGATAGTGGCTGATATATATATATATAACAAGCACTATGGCTTTTTCAAAGTTGATGGACGGCATAGGAAGCATTTAATATACATCCACCATATTATGTTTCCCAATTTGACCATGAAGTGACTAAATCATTAATGGGGTTGAGATAAATAATTAAAAATTAATGAGTAAAAAAAATTGATGTAGGCACACTACCTTTGGGCGGCTTGAAATATAGATCATGGGAAATTTAAATTCCTAAAAAAATACATGAATGGGGCGGCAATATAATCTGGAAGTTTGGATTTTAATCTTCTAAAAGAAGAACCACGAAAAATGGAGGATAGAGAGCATGGAAATAAATAAAAATAAATAAATAAGTAGGTTGATCTAATCTTTTAATCATGAAGGAAAATTAATGGAATGCTTAAATTATTTGCTTATGGGATAATGTGGAATGGACGACAAGCACCGTGTCCATACCCCCGTATTAGGCGGAAAAAAATGGAATTATGGGATTCGATTTTTATCTTTGAAGAGTCCAAAATTTCACAAAGGTTCCGGTTTGATCCCGAGTTTCCCCAGAACCCCTATTTCTAGGATGTTACACCATAAATAAAGGGGCGGCTCCACCCACATGGATCCATAGCTACAACCCACTAATTTTGAGGATTTTTTAAGAATTATCACTTTAAAAAATTATGAAAATATCTAATTTCAAGATTAAGAGAATGACTTGATTTTTATAATAGTATTAGGTGTTGCTACTTTTTCAGATGGCATCACCAAAGTCCCCCAATAATACTTTAATTATTATAATAAAATTAAAAAATTGGTGTCGCTTAATAAATTGGTAGTATCGGATTGAAGCGTGCAGGGGTAAAATGTTCAAGGACTTGATAAAGTAATTATCCTTTTTAGATTGGTTGAAAAAATAGTGTCGTATAAGAGCATGGTGGCACCAAATTAAACTTTTGGGCATGTTAAGTGTGTCCCATTTTAAAATTAAATTAAAATAGCTCTTAAAATATATAAGAATAATAAAAATAAACCCTTCTTATTTCTTTTATTTTTTAAAAACCCTAAACTTAAAAAACTATATAAAATCCTTATTTAAATTATCCAATATATCTCTCAAAAAAGTTTCTCTATCTAAATTCAAATATATTAGGGAATGAATTGAAAATGTTTAAATTTAGATAAAATTGAGTAAATTTTTTGAGGAATATATTTGGATAACTTAAATAATAATTATATATATATTTTTAATTTTGTTGTTTAAAAAAATAAAAAAATGAGAAGGATTTATTTTTGTTATTCTTATATTTATTTAAATTTAATTTAAAAAAGGGACAGGCCTAACATGCAGGTGCTACCATACGTTCATGTAACACTTTCTTTTAATCAATCTAAAAATAATAATTACTTCATTAGGTCCCTGAACATTTTTCCCCTGCACGCTTCAATCTAGTGTCGCCAATTTGTTAGATGTCAATATGTTTTTTTTGTAATGATTAAAACATAATTGGGGAGATTTTTAGGGTAATGCCACCTGAGAAAGTGATTACATCCAACTCTACTATAAAAATCAAATCATTCTCATAATTAATTTTAAAGTTAGATCATTTTCATAATTTTTTTAATTTATAAATCACATTCCTGAAAAAACCTAATTTTGAATAAGTAAACACCCAACATGCATATCAAATATATGTGCAAGTGATTATTTTAATTTTGATAAAGAGAAATCCCATAAGAACATCATTATATGTGCAAGTGATTATTACATTTCATGTTATTTAGGTTTTATCATGAATTCTATATGTAAGGGTAGAACTCAATGTTGGAACCACTGTAGTTTGTGGGGTCATTCTTACATTTTCCCTTGCTCTCGCTTTCATGTGACATGATGGTTAGTGGGAATTATCTTTGTAAATGTGATTGTGGGACATATATTTGGTAATTTTTTTTTATGACAACTACTACTATAAATACCAATTAGTTTAAGGTTGTTAAGCACCAAAAATAAAAAAGCAATTACATTTTAAAGATAATGATTTATATACCATCTATTGAAATTTTTGAATGCATAGGAGACTTCAGTGGTTTTCAGTTTCTTGTACAATTTAATTTCATGTCCTCGTTGATGGTTTGATATGCTCGACATTGACATCATAACATTTAGATTTTGATATTTGGTTCAAGCAATGACCGGAAGTATTTATGTTTAATATTTTCCGCTGTTCTATATTGTAAACCGTTTTTGTATTAACACCCAACACTTATCAAATTTAAAGAAGAAATCTTAATTAATTCATATGTTATTAGTCTCTATACTTTTATAAAATTAGAGATATAAGTCTATATTTTAAAATTTTAAAAAAATAATCAAATCAAAATTTAATAAAAATAATTATGATTTTAATAATTAAATTAAGATTTTCAAATAAAAATTAAGAAATAAATATTAAATTTTGTCTTTATTAAAACATTGTAACATTAGATCAGCTGGTAGAATTTTATTATTTATGATGGCAGTGACAGGTTTGGGGTTTTCATGATTGCCGAATTAGGATGCTTAAGTAGTTCACATTATTGTAATTTTTCAGGGTTAATGCGATGTGACCATTGCCCTAATTTTAAGCTTTATCCTCTTATCTCTTTTTTCCGGTAAAGGGCAGAAACGTGTTGCATCAAAATGTGTCCTTATTCTAATATCTTTTCATAAAAGAAAAGAATAAATATTCTAATTTAATAAAATAATTATTTATTCTATAGACCGAGTCTTAATTTAATTGATATCGATATTGTTATATATAGGAAGACATAAATTCGAGTATGTTGGAGTGTATTTATTTTCCTATTTAAGGATCGGGGAAGAGCTATAAATAGTTCTAGATATTTATATTAAAAAATTATGCACTAATAATGTATTTGATAAAAAAAAGTCTGCTACCTTAGCACGTCTCTGTCTGCTCTCTGGCAAGTTTTAGGTTTTTTTTGTTTTCAAGTTCGATTTTCTCATCCAACAATTTTGAAATTCCTCTTAAAAGTTTCAAAATAGACTTCTTTGTCAACGTTCTGTTCTTCAGATATCCATGGAAGCCGATTTTGCAGATCTAACTCTGGAGGAAGAAGAAGAAGCAATCCTGCAAATACAATCAGATCCAAATTCGGTAAGAGAGGAAGAAGGTTTTAATCTGGTAGGATGTTTTCTTATAGCAAGTATTATTCACTTTCCAGTAATGAAAAGTACCATGGCTAATTTATGGCATCCAGTTAGGGGTGTGCAAGTTCGTGATTTGGGGGGAAAAAGGTTTTTGTTTCAATTTTTTCATGTTACGGATATGGAGAGAGTTCTAAAGGGGTCACCTTGGACATTTAATAATCATCTACTGCTACTGCATAAATTACAATGGGGAGAGGATCCATTAAAAATTCCTTTAATTTTTACACCTTTCTAGGTACAAGTCCATGACGTTCCCATCGGTTTTTTTTTCCAGAAAATTTGGCAATGCAATTAGGAAATTTCGTAGGTAAGTTTCTGGAGTATGATGGCTCTAATTTGGGCAAAGAGAACAGGAATTTCCTACGAGTAAGAGTCCAATTGGATATTCGACATCCTCTTAGAAGGAAAAAGCAAGTCATGTTCCATAGTAATTGTTCTTATGTCAGTTTTAGATATGAAAGACTGACTCTCTTTTGCTTCTTTTGTGGCCGTCTACATCACAGTGACTCTTTTTGTGCAGCTAAAATGGAACTAGGGGTAGAAATTACTGAGATAGGTTGGGATTTGTCTTTGCATGCGCAATTAAAAAGAGTCGAAGCAATGAATAGTGTCTGGCTAAGAGAGGAAGGAGGAGCGGTGGGTGTATTCAAAGAAAAAGATAATCCTGGAGGGTATGGAAGATGGGGTGGGGACAGAAGTTTTGGGAATATTGATCCTGTCTTAGGTTTTAACCTAGAAGGTAGAAATATTTTTCCAAGAACAGACGGAGAAAACATGATAAAGGGGCAAAATCAAATGGCGATGGATAAAGATCTGGAGGTTGAGGTGGTTATAGGGGAGGAAGGAAAGAAAAGAGCTAAATGGGACCTTGAAGATAGCAACAATATGGAAGGTAGAAATAGGAGAATGTTTGAAGGAAACCATCAAATATTGGCAGCTGCCAAGAGGCAAGCCGACCGGTCGCAATGAAAATTCTAAGTTGGAATGTCCGAGGCTTGGGGAATCCTCGGGCAATTCGAGGACTTTGGCATTCGCTGAAGTTATATTCTCCCCAAGTGGTCTTCCTTATGGAGATAAAAATAAACAAGTTCAAGATGGAAAAAGTTAGAAAGAGTTGTGGTTATCAGTATGGTATTGATGTTGATTCAATTGGCTCGAGAGGTGGACTAAGTTTAGCATGGCGAAGGGATGCGAACATAGCACTACAAAGCTTTTCAAATCGCCATATTGATGTGGTCATTGAAGAAATTGATGAAGGAAGGAAATAGAGATTAACAGGTTATTATAGATCACCGTACATAAATAACAGAGAAGAATCATGGAATCTGTTGAGGAGATTACATCGACGGGGAGAGTATCCATGGCTGGTATGTGGTGATTTCAATGAAATATTATATGGTTTCGAGAAGAAAGGAGGACTGCCTAGAGAAGAGAGAAGAATGGAAGAGTTTCGACAGGTGTTAGAAGATTGTAATTTGGCAGATTTGGGTTACTCAGGAAACTGGTTTACTTGGGAAAGAGGCAATCTACCGGAAACAAATATTCAAGAAAGGCTTGACAGAGGAGTTGCTACGGAGGAGTGGAGTTCCTTATTCCCAGATTACCTAATTCAACATCTCCCACATTCTTTGTCGGATCATTGCCCACTTCTTATAAATACAGAATATAAAGGGAGAAGACAGATTAAAAAAAGTTTTAAGTTCGAAGCTTAGTGGGTCTTGGAAGATACTTTTTTTGAGGAAGTCAGAAATATTTGGGAAGATTCTATAGGTGATCTCTTGCAAGCTGGAAATTTTGAAAGGAGGTTTGGAGAGATGGGCAAATCAAATTAGAAGAAATAGAAAAATAAAAAAGGAAGTTCTTACTTCAAGATTGGCAATGCTACTTGGATCTGAGCGAAATGACGAAAACCTGGTAGAAATTATAGACACAAAGATTTATCTGAATCTTGAGATTGATAAGGATGAAAGTTATTGGGAACAGAGGGCTCGAATAAATTGGCTGAAACTTGGAGACAAAAATACATCGTTTTTTCACAAGTAAGCAACACAAAAAAGTAAGCGGAACTTTATTCACAGATTACAGTTTGAAGATGGTAGGGAGACAAAGGAGAGTAAGGAGATGGAGGAGATTGTTCGTTCGTATTTTATGAAGTTATTTTCAGCCGGAAGACAATACAATAATGATAGAATTCTATTAGGAATTGAAGTGTGCGTCTCTGATGAAGATAATTTTAAATTGAAGGCTAGATACGTGAAAGAAAAGATATGGAAAGCTTTATCAGAAATGAGCCCTACAAAAGCTCTAGGAGAGGATAGACTACCAGCCATATTTTACCAAAAATGCTGGCCGATCATTTGGGAGGATGTCTTAAACTACTACCTTCAAAAATTAAATGATGGTATGGATTTAAGCTCGATTAATAAAACAAATATTGTGTTGACACCGAAAATTCAGAATCTCTCTAATATTTCTCAATTCAGGCCAATTAGCTTATGCAATGTGATTTACAAATTAATAGCTAAAGTTATAGCTAATCGGCTTCGGGTAGTGATTCATAAATGTATTGATCCAACACAAAGTGCCTTTGTTCTAAGGAGGTTGATTACTGATAATGTCTTACTTGCTTATGAAATTTTGCATACTTCAAAAAACAAGAAGGTGGGGCGAAAGGGACTTATGGCAGTGAAACTTGATATGAGTAAGGCATATGACAGGGTTGATTGGAATTTTGTGGAGAGGGTAATGAAGAAGATAGGATTTGATACAGGATGGGTTGATATGGTAATAAAATGTGTATCTACAGTATCATATTCAGTGGTTTTTAATGGGAGTGCAAGTGAAAGTTTTATTCCATCTAGAGGTCTTAGACAAGGGGATCCTTTAAGCCCTTTCTTATTCTTATGTTGTGGGGAAGGACTCTTGAGTCTGATGAGGCTGGCGAAAACAGAAAACATTCTAAAAGGAGTCAAAGCTAGTCGAAGGGGTCCAGCTATTTCTCATTTACTTTTTGCAGATGACTGTATCTTATTTGCAGAAGCTACAGAAAGAGGAGCGTATTCTTTTAAACAAATTTTGATGGAGTACGAGTTGAATTTAGGCCAATGTGTCAACTATGATAAGTCGACTGTTTTTTTTAGTACTAATACACAAGAGGGGGAAAGGATGGCAGTCTCATAGATACTTGCAGTAAGAAGATCAAATGATCCAGAAAGATATTTGGGGCTCCCTAATATGGTGGGAAGGAAGAAGCGATCGTCTTTTCAAAATTTGAAGGATAGATTTAAACAACGAGTTGATAATTGGAGTATTCGATATTTGTCACAAGAAGGAAAAGAAGTTTTTATCAAAGTTGTACTCCAAGCTATTCCAACTTTTACGATGGCGTGTTTTTTACTACCTAAGACTCTTTCTGTGGAATTGGAGGGAATAATAGCTAAGTTCTGGTGGCAGAGAAGTCGAAATAGAAAAGGTATTCATTGGTGCGCTTGGAAAGATTTATGTTTATTAAAGGAAAATGGTGGCCTTGGTTTTCGAAATTTTGCGAAATTTAATGTGGCGTTATTAGCAAAATAGGGATGGCGTCTTATTAATTTTCCATATTCATTATTAGCGCATGTGTTAAAAGTAAAATATTACCCTAACTCGAATTTTTATGAAGCTCGGTTAGAAAATTTACCTTCATACCTGGAGAAGTGTTTGGGCTGCGAGAGGGCTCCTTGAAAGAGGAATATGCTGGAGGGTTGGGAGAGGAGATAAAATTTTTGTTTGGGATGATTTATGGATTTTAGGAAGTGAAGCAGACAGAATTTCGAATTATAACAACAATGATAACATTAAGTTAGTGTCGGATTTAATTGATGCCAATAGCAGAAGATGGAAAATAGAGATGGTAAGAAATACCTTTTCAGATGATACAGCAGAGAAAATTTTGCAGATCCCACTTGCGAAATTGGATCATGAAGATACGCAAATATGGCGAGGAGAGTTGACAGGGGAGTTCTCCGTTAGGAGCGCCTATAAACTATTACAGGAATCTAGCCAGGACCGTAATACTATTAATTTACATATTGAAACAAAGAACTTCTACAGGAAATTATGGCAACTCAACATCCCAAAAAAAATTCAAATCACAACATGGAGAATATCTTGGAATTTTATCCCATCTTTGGTAAATCTCAGAATCAAGCGGGTCATCACAGAAGTCCAGTGCCCTAGATGTCGTCAAAAAGAGGAAGATTGCTGTCACATTTTTCAACAGTTTCCTGCAACAATCGAGGTTTGGAATCAGTTAAAGCTAATTTGGATACTGAGCCATAACAACCTTAATATGTGGGAATGATTAGCATGGATATTTGAGAAAGGGAACAAAGAACAGGTTCGACTTTTCTACTGTGGTCTTTGGTTCATCTGGTTCAGCAGAAACTCTTTACTATATAAGAAAAGATCTCTATCAGGTTCAGAAATAGCAAGGAAAATCAAGAATTTCATTGAAGAATGGGACGCAACAAAAGAAGAAAGAAGTATTCCTCAGTTTACTGGAAAAACTCACCAAATACCAAGTAGGGGAAGAGCAATAGTTCAATTCGACGCGACTTTTGACTGACACTTGCTCAGATCGGCTATTGGTCTACTTGTCCGAAATGAGAATGGGGAAATCTTAGCATCGAAGGCAATCATTCACTCCAAAGTTGCATCCCCATTCACAGCAGAGGCACATGCAGGTTTACAAGCGACAAAATTAGGGATCTTTATGGGTTTTAATAGAGTGATGATAATGGGTGATTCAAAAACAGTTATTAAAAAATGTCGAAGCAAAGATATTGATAAATCAGTTATCGGAGCAATTATCAAAGATATTCAAAACCATACTGTTGGATTCCAGGAGATTGAGTTTATATTCATCCCCAGAACAGAAAATAATTATGCTCATACTATTGCGAAAAAGGCCCTAAAGAAAGGAGAAAGCTTTTACCTGTTGGGAGGACTTTCGGATTTCATCTGTTGAGCGCTGGAGATTTCTCGGCTAAGCATCTAGAATGAAGGAGGGGAGAAATGAAAAAGTGAAGAGGAAATGATAAAGTGAAATTGAAGAAGGTAGCAAAAAAGTAATCTGAAGTTTTTGTTAACCTGCTATCATAAATGCTGGGTCGGTGGATGTGAAACGGCATAAGAAAAGTTGTATCCAACTATTTGATTTGACTGGAATTTGAAATTTGATTTGCATACTGTTTTAGTCTGGTTTATTCCGGATAAAGATGGGTTAGATTGCTAGTTTTGTTGGACTTTATTTCTGCTTTTATTTCCTTTGCTTTTTCTGTTTATATTTTGGACTAAGGCCCAAACTTTAGTTTGTCTTATAATTTTATTCATAAGAAATCCAGTCAGATTATTATTCAAAAAAAAATGTATTTGATAAGTTGAAAAATTTAAGTGTGGAAAAATTAAGTACCGAATTTCTATGACTAAATTTTATAAGTTTTGAATTTATATTAGAAAACTGTTTGGTAAATTCATAAATATATAAGTACGGAATATAAGTATATTGTTAGATAAAAGTAAGTATTGATTTTTTAAAAAAATTATTTATTTTTAATTTTAATCTTATTAATATAATATTTTATATCATTTTAGATAGTTTTGAATGAAAGATAAATATGATTATTTGAATATCTCATTTTTTAAAATAAAATAAAATAACTTAATATTTTTTTTAAGATAAGTAACTACTATTTACTTATCTTATTCACCAATTTTTTTGTTGAAAATTTTAAAAAATTAAATTGATTATCAAACACATTCAAAATATTAATTATTAAAAAAATTATTTTCAATGAAATAGAAATTTTCTTTGATTTATCAAAACAACTTAAGGTAAAAAAAATACATTAATCCCAAACTTTATTTATTAAAGAAGAAATAAAGTATAATAACTTATTTGACCCTTCAACTTTACAAAAAGAATTATTTTATTTTTTCATTTAATTTTTCGTTTCCTTTTAGTTTTTGAACTTGTATTGTTTGTTAACTCACCCTAAAATGAATAGAAAATCTAACATATGTTAATTCTGCTAATGTGATATCTACATGATAATTCACATTTATGTCATATTAGTAATTAATTAATTTTTTTAAAAATTTAAAATATATATTTTTATAATTTTTAAACAAATTTTAATATTTTTAAAATTAAAAAAATTAATTAATTGATGATGTGGTATTCATATGGTAATTAATGTGTATACCACATCAGCAAAGTTAATAAAAATTAATATTTTCATTTATTTTATGATAATTTGATAAATAATATAAGTTTAAGGGTGAATGAGACGAATAATTAAATAAATGATAAAAATAATTATTTTTATTAAATTGAAGAACTAAAACGAGTGGGATGAAAGAGGTATTTGTTACGCAAAAGGTAAAAAGGAGTAAGTGGTTGAAATTAAGAAAGGGCAAGTTTCCAATTCCGGATGTTGGGTGCAGTGCCGCATACGGATTTTTCTCTTTCCTCTGCTCTGCCCCATTTGCACACCACCCACTTGGACCAATTATTAATTTCACCATTTTCTATGTCATTAATTTTAATTTTTTTATATATTTTTATTTTTAAAAATTATATTTTTGATTTTTAAATTCAAAATGTAAGTCTAATTATTAACATTTTTAATTTTTATTAAATTTATTGTTATCATATTTTGAAATAAAAAAACTTGATGTTATGATGATTATAACAAACTTGAATTTAGTAAAATAATTCTAACACTGTTAATAATTAAACTTAAATTTTAAACATAAAAAATTAAAATTAAATTAAATTTCTAAAAATAAAATATTAGAATTCAATTTTTCAATATTTTTATAAATATATAATTTTATCAACTTATACCAATATTATGGAAGGTCTCAGCCTAAGTTGTTTTATTTGAATGAATACCTTATTAATGCTTTCATAAATACTACAGTTCAACTCTCACCAATAATATCATTTAATAAAATTACTTTTTTTCAAGTAGTTTATATTAACAATTTCAATCCAAATTAATTATTACAAATATATACTAAATTAAATAACTTAACTAATTAGCTACATTAATGTATATTTTTATAACCAGATTGGTGGTTAGACTGATTAAACTTTTAATTTTTGATTCGTTCAATTGGTTTGATTTAAGTAAATAAATTATTAAATATTCATAAAATAATAATATATATATTAAAAATATAAAATTTTAATTTAATTATTACTATTTTTCGTTTTTAACTTGAATCAACCAATTCAATGTCTTTTCTATATCATTGTATTTATGAATTTTGGGTTCAATTCTAACAACGTTAAAACTCAGTATAATTTTGATAATACAACCTCCAAGGGACTTAGTGGTCATGGTAGAAAATGGAAGTGACCATTTTGATGCTGCCTGGCAAGCGTCTGATTTAATGTTGTTGTATAGAAGAGGTTGGGATTGGTCTTCAGTTTAGCTACATTATTTGTGGAGTTGCTTAGAGTTGGAAATGATATTAAAGTTAGATGGGATAGGTGCTCTAACAAAGATGAAGCTTATATGCTTCTAGTAGAGATAAAGGGTTAGTGTTGGATTGAATCGAGTTAAATTGAGTGAAATTTTTTTGAGATAATCGAGTTAATGAGTTCTATTTTATCATCCTAACTCAATTTGAAAATTTTTCGAATCGAGTCGAGTGAAATGAATTTCAAGTCGAGTTGAATTAAGTGAAATTGTTCGAGTTAAATGAAATTGTTTTTAGTTTTCCTTTTTGAGTTTTTGTTTTTAGTTTTCCTTTTTTAAGTTTTTCAATCTATTGTTTGTGGCATTGATAAGCGAAAAAGACAAGAATCACATATGAACCAAGCATACTTCATAGGCTCCCCTTTTATTTTATTTTTTTTATTTTCTGCTTCACTTATTTTTTAAAATTCTCACCAATGCCGCCTAATACACCGGTGACACTCATTAAAAAAATATTATATTTCTTCATGAATACTTGTATTTTTCACGAGTAATTCAACAAATACATACTGGTGTTGCCTAATACAGTAATGACAAAAAATTCTTTTTTTTTATAAATATGATGATTGGGTGATGATTAAGGGGAAAATAGGTGGTGCCATCGGTGTGTCAAACGACACCAGCGAATACTATTGAAAACAAAACATTTTCGTAAATATTTTTTCCTTAACCCATTTTTGTAAATATTTTTTCCTTAACCCATTTTTGTAATTAAATTAATTTTTTTATATTCTTTCGATAAAAAAGCTACTAAACTATGGGTAAGTTCTTATTTTGGTCACTTAACTAAAAGAAGTTACAGTTTGGTCATTGAACTATTTAAAAGTTTTTATTCAAGTTATTGGACTATTAAAATCAATGTTATATGGTTTTCTCAGTTCACATTGCCTGCACCAATCGAAAGCTCTGTTTTCCCTTCTCTTTTACAATTCAACATTTTCATGAAACAACTTTAGATATCACGAATTAGTGAACCAAAATTCAAATAGCTTTTTTCTCCTATCTTCAACATTGATTCTCAGATCGACTTGGATATAAGGTATGTTTTTTTACTCGTCGATGGGTACTGATCCAACATACTAATCATCGAATCATCACTTGGAGCTAACTAGTGGAACTTTGAAAAAAAACCTAACGACCTAGTGACTTAAACAAAAACTTTTGAATAATTCTGTGCCTTAGGCTCCGTTTGTTTGCCAGTAAAATATTTTCCAGAAAATGATTTCTGAAAAATGATTTACTTTTCTGGTGTTTGGATGAATCTGTGTAAAATATTTTCTGTTGTTTGGCAGATTTCTTGAAAATATTTTCCGAAAAAGCTGTTTTTACATATATTAATAAATTTATATATATATTAATAAATGAAAACTTTTGGATAGTTGAATCATCAAATTGTAACTTTTTCTAATTAAAAACCAAACTAAAAATTTACTAATAATTTAGTGAATAATGATGCAATTTATTTTATATTTTTATATATAAAATTTCCTAGAGTTATATTCATGATTTAAGACTCTCCCACAAACTCTTATCTCTCTATTTTCTTTTTTATGGGAAAAATATTTGGTATAAAATTCTGCCTTTGAACCAAAAGAAAACAAAACAAACAGAAATTCAACCTTTGACTTCTCTGTCTATCTCTACTGGTCTTCGCCTCCACAAAGCTCTACCACCAGACCAGCCACCCCAAAATCCCGCCCCACGTGAGGCCATGTCAGAGGATGCGCCACCGTTCCAAACCCAGGATCATGACTCTCTCACCATTCCTTTACTCTCTCACCAGCAGCGATCCATTAATTCCACCTCTCAGGTCGCCATCGTTGGCGCCAACGTCTGCCCCATCGAAAGCCTCGATTATGAGTAAGCTATCATTTTACATAACTTCCTTTATTTCTATTTTTGTTTTTTCTAATTGGTTCAGTGTTGTTCTTTTTGAAGGATTGCGGAGAATGATTTCTTCAAACAAGACTGGAGGGCACGTGGAAAGGTCCAGATTTTTCAATATATTTTCATGAAATGGCTTCTCTGTTTTTTGATTGGCGGTTTCGTCAGTCTTGTTGGTTTCTTCAATAATCTCGCCGTTGAGAATATCGCCGGCGTTAAGTTCGTCATCACTTCTAACATGATGCTTGCTCAAAGGTCCCTTTATTTTGTTCTTCTTTTTTATAATTACTGATGAATTTCATATATTACTATTTTCCTGTTTTTTTAACTGGAAATAATTTGCACCAAATATTTGCAAAACTTTAGCAGCAAGAGATTCATATACTCCACTATTGTGATTGTCTCACTGTTCAAAAAATAACAAATTTGAAGAAATTTTTATTTTTATTTATTTTTGCAGGTACTGGATGGCATTTCTAGTGTTTTCTCTATCGAATTTGGCTCTAACTCTCTTTGCCGCCATCATTACGGCGTTTATTTCTCCCGCCGCTGCCGGTTCTGGTATACCGGAAGTGAAGGCTTACTTGAACGGCGTAGATGCTCCGGGAATACTTTCAATACGAACTTTAATAGTTAAGGTAGTTACTTGCTTAATCTTGGTTTTAATGGTTTCTAAATTTTGTTACAAACATTGAATTATTAGTGTATCGAAGATACTTTCTGATGTTCAACTTGATGCAGAAAGAACTGCCTTTTGTTACCTAAATTTTATATTCTAATTTGTTTGTTAATTCTAATTGGATTAAATCACTAATAAATTGGGTTAATATCTAATTAGTTATCGAGTTACAGGATTTTGTACTTTCAAAGTTCAATATTTATACTAGAATTGATTCTTTCTTTTTATAACTTTTTGTGAATTGAGGAGGAACGGTCCATATTCTTTCTTTTGATATTCATAATCATGTGAAATGGTGCAGATTGCGGGAAGCATTGCTGCAGTGTCTTCTTCTCTGCTGGTCGGAAAGGCAGGGCCCATGGTGCATACTGGTTCATGCATTGCAGCATTGTTTGGACAAGGTGGGTCGAGAAGATATGGTTTAACATGGAAGTGGCTTCGTTTCTTTAAAAATGACAGAGACCGACGAGATCTTGTAACATGTGGATCGGCAGCTGGAATTGCTGCTGCTTTCCGTGCCCCGGTTGGAGGTGTGCTGTTTGCTCTTGAAGAAATGGCATCTTGGTACATAAACTGATACATCCATTTGCAGCACCATTTTGATATATTATTAACTATCCTTTCATCAGTGTACTGAGTGTTACTGCATACTGTTCTTAGTTGGTATTTTGAAAGTTCCACACTTGTCTGTTGTCTCATTTTCTTTTTCCCTTTCTATAGTTTGACCAAAAATGGAATTCTATTAGGCAATAGTATAGGTCAGCCTTCTGATTTTAGTTCAGTCTTCAAATTCTCATATCCATATTTGTTGTTTCATAAATCATTTATTCTCCTTTCTGCACTGATGGTTGATTAAATTCTCTTAATTAATGTTGTTTATTTCTAAGATGGCAGGCAGAACAGATATAGGGCCATTATAGTCCATAATATGCCAAGTAATATAGCTCTTTACTATCCATCTATAGCTAGTTCATTCAAAATTGCCGAGGTAGAAAGACCAATTGTGATTCTTCTATGCCGTTGATATAACATAATTTACTTTGAGAATCACCTTCCTTCCTTTAATTCATCATGCACATGGTGTTCATGGTCTCTTTCAGACAAGATCAAATTTCCAAAACTTGACATCTTATGATAATATCCTTGTTTTTTCTGCAGGTGGAGAAGTGCCCTTCTTTGGAGAGCTTTCTTTACGACTGCTGTGGTTGCAATCGTACTTCGAGCCCTAATTGATGTTTGTTTAAGTGGCAAGTGTGGGCTATTTGGTAAAGGGGGTTTGATAATGTTTGACGTCTATTCAGCAAATGTTTCGTATCACCTAGCTGATGTGCCTCCTGTTCTTGCTCTTGGAGTTATTGGGGGCATATTGGGAAGTTTCTATAATTTCCTTTTAGTTAAGGTTCTCAAAGTTTACAACCTCATTAACGAGTAAGTTCTATTTTTAGATTTGTGTTTTTTGCACCAATTACCGTTTCCAGTATTTGGCATGATATACTTTACTGGGTCGTTCTCTATGCTTATTTCACCTTCTTTTTCTCCTCTCAGGAAAGGCATTTTTTATAAAATTTTTATTGCTTGCACGATCTCCATTGTTACATCGTGTCTGCTTTTTGGATTACCATGGCTTGTATCTTGCCAATCATGCCCCTCAGATGCATCTGAAGACTGTCCCACGATAGGCCGATCTGGTAACTATAAGAAATTTCAGTGCTCCCCTGGTCACTACAATGATCTTGCAAGCCTCATTTTCAACACAAATGATGATGCTATCAGGAATCTTTTTAGCAAGAATACTGACTCTGAGTTTCAGCTCTCAACAATGCTCATATTTTTTGTCACCTGCTTCATTCTAAGTATTTTTAGCTATGGGATTGTTGCTCCAGCAGGGCTATTTGTACCTGTGATAGTAACTGGAGCATCTTATGGGCGTTTCATCGGAATGTTAATTGGTTCTTGGGGAAATCTTAGTCATGGTCTTTATGCTGTACTTGGTGCGGCTTCATTTCTTGGTGGATCTATGAGGATGACAGTCTCCTTATGTGTTATAATTCTGGAATTGACCAATAATCTATTGCTGTTGCCATTAATAATGGTGGTTCTCCTTGTTTCCAAGACTGTAGCGGATGCATTTAATGGCAATGTTTACGACCTTATTATGAAAGTAAAAGGTTTTCCATACCTAGAAACTCATGCTGAACCTTATATGAGACAGCTAACTGTTGCTGATGTTGTCTCTGGCCCGCTTCAGCTCTGTCATGGAATTGAGAAGGTCGGTAATATCGTACACATCCTCAAAAACACAATGCATCACGGGTTTCCAGTTATTGATGAGTCTCCACATTCTGAATCCCCAGTTTTGTATGGTTTGATCCTCCGTGCTCATCTTATTGCACTGCTAAAGAAGAAAGCGTTCTTGTGCACCCCTGTGCAGTTAGGTGCTGATGCTTTTAGACATTTCTCATCAGATGATTTTGCAAAGAAGGGCTTAGGTAATGTTGACAAGATAGAAGACATAGAATTGACAGATGAGGAGATGGAGATGTTCCTGGATTTACACCCTTTTACCAACGCTTCACCCTACACAGTTGTGGAGACGATGTCACTAGCTAAGGCTCTCATACTTTTCCGTGAAGTTGGTCTGCGACACCTACTTGTCATACCCAAGATCTCCAGTGTAAGAAACTATTATATTCATTTGCCTTAAACTTGATTCCTCATTCTTTGTCTTAAAATTTTACTGCATTTCTTCCTCATTCTTTTCTATCATGTACACTGTTTTCATTTTAGATATTATTTTCACTGTTGCTAACTAATCATATTATTCAAATGCCTGATGCTGTGACTGCAGAGAGCACCAGTCGTGGGCATATTGACAAGGCATGATTTCATGCCGGAACACATATTAGGTTTGCATCCATCGTTGGTAAGGAGCAGGTGGAAGAGATTGAGGTTTCAATTCCCCCTTTTACTGAAAATATTCTAGGTGGGGGATCTCATTCAGTTGTTGCAAACGGGGCTTACTCTTGGAATTAAATTTGTATATAGTCTTGTACTCTTAAACTGCACGGAGTTGTACGATGATTCTCTCCCTTTATGATTCAGCATATCCTCATTTAGCTCGCGGGCGAAGACTAACCTAGTGAGGAATCACATTAACCCTTCCGAAATTTGCATTTTGCATTTACTGCAGGAGTTGAGGCAAGTCAGAATCTTCCAACCTTGACAATTTTTGCTTTTGGTTAAATCTCTTTGTATGCATTAATAAACTAGTTACGGCTTTCCGAAAGAGCTTTCTTGAAGGGTTTTTGACCAGATATGGTAATGGTTTCTAGGCATTGCATTCATTTGTACTCATTTATTGCTATTCGTTTGCCCAAACAAAATTTGACATTGTTAACCTATTAAGGGGCCTCTTATTATTAAGCCAATAAAAATGAAAGATAAGCAATACTCTTTTATATTTCCATTTGACACAGTCAAAGAGGCTATTATAAAAAGGATCGAACAGCGCATCATAGCTTTTGGATAACACCAAATTTGGATATTACACGGTATGCTCCAAAAGAAAGAACAACAGCAAACAGTAGCAGTAAAAGAAAGAAAAAGAAAACCAAGATTTGAGCCAAGGGGAGAGGTGAGGTGAGAACTAGTTTTAGATAATGTAGAGTTACCCTCGGCTTGAGGTCTTAACATAGTCAGCCCTAATTGCCCATAACTGTTCTCCCACAGATTTCATCTCCGGACGGTCACTTCTGACAGGTGCTGCGCATTGAAATGCCAATGCAAACATCTTCGTTAGTATCTCTGCATCTACTACTTCCATCCTTGGATCCACCAATTCCACTACATGTCCTTCATTATACTTGTTGAATGCCTGTATATACACATTCAAACCATGAATGAATTCCCAGGTGTAAAAGGAACTAGAAGCAAACACTGCGCTGTTGTTTTTGCAGACACAATATCATGGGTCTTGGTAGCCAACTTCACTACCTTGCTTCTTTACCCATCACTTTTTTTTTTTTCTTTTCTCTTTTACTCACACCTTCAAAACAAAAAGGCTATGAGAATCTTATTTAGTAAACATAAGGCAAAAAGCCTGTTAACTTGGGATTTAGTTCATATGATCAACCTCAAGTGGTGACATCCAATAGGTGCAGGATTAGCCTGACTCTACTTTAGGTCTACTTTTTCATTAAGATATGAGAGTCGTAATGAAAGTAAAGTATTTGGCCAAGAAAAAAGATTGATAAATTAGATATTGGTTGCCCATGCCGAAGTAATGACAGTAGCAATGGAATCAAAAGCTTAACAAGAGAAGGAAGAACAAGCTTACCCATCTAGGTGTCACACGCTCTTCAACTGGCCTCCTTAGCTCCACGGGACGGCGGCCAGTGAGAATTTCAATAAGTAAAATCCCGAAAGAGTACACATCACTCTTGGTTGTGAGTTGATAGGTTTTCATGTACTCAGGATCAAGGTAACCAACTGTTCCTTTCACTTTGGTTGAAATATGTGTTCGGTCTGAGTCCATTGGGCCAACTCTTGCAAATCCGAAATCAGCCACTTTAGCTCTCATGCTTTCTGTCAGAAGAATGTTGGATGACTTCACATCTCGGTGAATGATTTGCTTCTCTGGTTCATGATAAAAAAAGTTATTATGAGAAGGCACAGGCTGAAATATATGAGTATGTAAGGCCATGATAGAAAGAAAATATACGAGTCTGGGTTGGGTGGTGTTTGCTTACCTGCATAAACATGGAGGTATGTAAGGCCATGAGCAACGTCAATAGCAATTTCAAGACGCTGATTGAAATCCAGGATTTTGCCGTGCTGACCTGCCAGGAATGGCAACATAATATTATATTTTAAGCCTTTAACAATATCGCTGTTGACCCAAAACTTTGGTAGTTATCATGGGCAGATAACTTACCATCCAAATGTTCTCTTAAAGTACCATTTGGTACATATTCTGTAATGATAAGCCGTTCATTCCCTTTATCAACATAACCAAGTAGCTTCACAAGGTTCCTATGATCGATCTTGGCTAGAAGTTCAACTTCACTGCTGAACTCAGTTTGCAGATTCTCAAAATGTTCCTAGACAATATTCTTTTATCAGTCAACCAAATAGCAGACCCGAAGAATAGGATGGCTTAAACTTTAAATCATGAAGCAGGCACTAAAAAAATATCTTAAATATTTAAGCCAGTTCCAAGTCTGTCAATAATAAAGCCAGCATACAGCCAATAGCCAAGAGATTTACCAAGTCAAAATCTAAGAATCCTTTTTAAATAATAAAAGAAAACAATGAATGTGAGAAAATTTCAACCTTGTTACAAGCATATAACTTTAGGACATTTTGTCCAATGTGCACATTTTACATTCTTTGGTGTTCATAGCCACCAGTACTAACTATTAGCATACTCTACAAGTTGACAAAGGAATAAGTGATCGAACTGGCAGTTCTTCTATAACCTATGTTGTATTTCTAGTGTCAGCCTTACAATGTTAGTGTTCTTGTAGGTCAACTGATTCACTGTTATCTTCCCTACAAATTATTAGACTATGAAATCTAAGATGCTTCCGCAATTCTGTCTTAAACTAACATGCTAAAGGATGCATGTCAAAAGAGAGTAAGCCATCGGAATCTGAAAATAAACATATTTTATCCCCATCTACTTTTATATGTGGCACTCTTATGTAGGAACACATCCAATAGGAGAATCCTGTGGATCTCTAATATGCAGACAGTTAATATCTGTTAACAATCCGAACATTCTTTTTTGTAAATTTAATGATTCTGACTTCAGTGCAATGATTTACTCTTGTCATCCTATAGATAACACAAATTTTGCTAATAAAACAGAAAACGATTGGGAGAAATGTTGTAGAAATAAATATAGGTAAGCATATTTACTTACCTTTTTTGCTCGTTTAATGGCAACCATCTGGCCAGAATCTAGCTGGGCCTTATAAACAGTTCCAAACCCTCCTTCGCCTATCTTTAGAGTGGAAGAGAAATTACGGGTAGCTCTGGCCACCTGGGTCATATTGAGATGCACTGACCTGATTCTATTGAGTTGTGGAGACATTGAGAATCTTGAAGGACTAGGTGGTATCCTAAGTGGGCTGGCCGGAACCTTCTCAGGAAGAGCATGAATACTCATTTCTAAAGGGGCAGTTGAATCAACTGCAGAAACAGAACCATCATTCACAACACTGCTATGTTGTTTATAAATTGTAATAAAAGTAAAGACTCACTCGAATTTGAATCCTTTGAAAGAACAGTGTGGTCAGTTGCTCTCTTTTTCCTGTAAAGACAGGGGCAAATAAAAACACAGGTTAACAACACTCCAGCTGCTGCTCCTAACCCTACTTTTGTTGAGGCCGGATATTTTCCATTATTCTTCCCCTTCAGGTCATCATCAGGTCCCTCATCTTCTTTTTTTGGCTCTTGCAATAATTTTCGGCCTCCTCCTACTGATAAATCAACTGGCAAAACCAAAATTCACTGATAAAGATTCTAAGAAATTTATTTCTATTATGTAATAAACTTCATAAGTACAAAATCAGAAACCTGAAACAATGCGTGTTACCTAATGAAACGTCCAAACCACAATTGGCTCCACTATAGCCTTCCAACTCACAATGATCTGCATAGTGCAATTGTAGGACCTTGCAGAACAAAACTTTATCTACTTGATTGCCATTCAAATAAAACAATTCAGTACCATACAAATTCGAGTACGCTATGTGATCCGCACCACAAATCTTCGACTTAACTTTGATCCCAGAGGCAAAGAATGTTGATAATTGCATAAACAAGAGTAGACCAAACATAGAGGCAGCCATTCTCAATGTGTTAACTCTCAAACACCATAAAAATCTAAGCTACAAATGAAGCATCACTTATTCTGATAGTTGCATCCAAGTAATACCAAAGGAGAGAAACATAGCAAAATCAACTCCTGTAACCTTAATTACTTCATTCAATGTTGCCCATACTCAATACTTAATGATGCACAGTAACCAAGGTAAAACCCCAATAAACAAAATCTAATATCAACAATCACAAAAAAGAAAAAAACTCAAACTGGGTTTCTCTTTTCATCTCCAAATTAACAAAGGAGACGACTTCAAGAGATTTTTCTAATCGTTCAATTCTCTTCCTTAAAAGGCCACTGCAAAGTTTGACCTAAGTCTTCACGGTTGAGTTGACTGAATCAACAATGATTCCTGAAACCCTGATAAGATATCAAAGCTGAGCCTTTCATTTAAAGCCTCCCAAAAGTGTTTTAAACAGTTAACTCCAACATAATAGCAAACCCTGCAAAATTCAATCAAAGCTTCAAACTTCGTGATCAAATTCGAAGTCACTTCCAGTTGACGAAGTACATATATATATATATGTATGTATATATATGTATGCATGAAAAAGAACAAAAGAAAAAAAGAATCAAAGTTGGAAAAAGTACTAGGAGAAAAATTGAAAACCCCAGAAAATCATAACCAATAAAATGAAGTGAAACGACTCAATTCACCAAATCATGAAAAGAAAAGAACCCAACAGCAAAAACATCTAAAAAAACCCCAAAAAAAGAAGAAGAAGGGATCGAAAAAGAAAGAAGTAGACAGGAAAGACCAAACCTGAAAAGTGACAGATAAGGGCGGCTAGTTAAGGAAGAAGGGAAAGAAAGCGAAGATCATTGCTGTTGTTGGAGTTGGGAGTTGTTTGTGCTTAGCGTGCGAAATAACAAGGAAAAGACCTGACCGGCCCTTTTGTTTGAAACAAAGGAATATGGTGTGCTGTTTTGAGTTTTGACGTAACCCATGGCTGTATGTATCCATGTACTTTTTTACTCCCAATTTATTTTGGTTAAACTACATTAGTTGTTAAAGTTTGAGTAAGTTTTTGTTTTAATTTTTTTTAAGTTATTGGGTAATTTTTTTTTTTAAGTTTTGTCAGTGAGTTCTGAGTGATGATTCGACGGTCGATATAATGGATCATACCCATCGATTAGTAATAGAACTTACCTTAAATTTAAGTTGATCTGATTGTCAATTTTAGAGATCGAATAATAAAATTGTTTAAAATTTGATTCGTAGATTTGTGACATCTAAAAATTATTTCATGACAAAAACTAAACTATAAAAAAAAAGAAAAGAAAAAAAGATTTTGATTGATGCAGACAATACAAACAAACAAAGCCGTATAACATTAATTTTAACAATCTAGTGACTTAAATAAAAAATCTTTGAATAATTTAGTGATCAAATTGTTACTTTATTTAGTTAAGTGACCAAAATAAAAATTTATCCATAATTTAATAACTAATTGTGTAATTGAACCTTTTTGTTTTATCAATACACCAAAATATAATAATAAGGGAGAAAATAATATAAAAAAAAATAGTTGGACAACTTTGACCTTTTAGTGATCAACGGCTTTATTTGAAAATATTTAAATTCTTTCTATAAAAAAAATAAAAGAAAAATGTTGTTGTGATAGATATATTAATAATTGTAAATACCAAAGTCTGAGATTTGTAAAGGGAAATTGTGAGCTGGGAATATTCTTTCATTAGATGATACCATACCTAATTATTTAGCAATAAATGAACTGCTTCATTTATTATACTAATTTTGTAATTAAATGAAATAAAATATACTCTTCATTATTTAGTTTTTTTGGCTATGGATAATATTTGTTAATATCCCAACATTTATTGCCTTTTATTTATTTAAGATTTTTAATGTTTTAATGAAAATTTCGATTAATTTTAAAATAATCTCATCATATCTATTCTTTTTGAGATAATACTTAAAAACTAACCCACAAATAGGAGGATAATGTGCTTCAGCGCACTTGAATCCATGTCTTCCTGCAAATACCATTTGAACTAAATCTCAATCGACTTTGACCTGATAGTTTTACATTCTCAATAATAATATTCTTTCAAAAATAATTACAATACCACGTTTTATTAGATTACGTAATATTTTAAGATAATCTCAAGGTTGTTTGAAACAAATCGAACTAGTCGGTCGGATCAATTGGATTAGGAAATAGTTGAGATATCCGCTCAAAGAATGGCATTGAACTAGTTGACTTGAGAATTGATACAAATTAGTTGAATTGGGCTAAAAAATCAATGAACCAAATTTTTAATTTTTTTTATAAATTTTTAATGATTTATTTAATCGAATTAAATTGATCGATCAGATGGACAAACGAATTCAACCACTGATCCGGTTTTGAAAACCTTGAGTAATCCTTATTTTATAACCATTTTACCCTTTTCTTTTATAATTTTGATGATTTTTTTTATCTTTTAACTCAGACAAAGAAAATTTTGTATTTTTGTAATAATAGTAATTTATTTTATTTATTTACAATAGTGGTAATTAATATATTATTTATAATAGTACCATGTTAAACGTATGATTTAAGAACACCATGAGGAACATGCAAAGCATCTTTTATATATAGCCCTAAAGCTTGCACACAGTAACTAAAATAGAAAAAAATTTTGATTTATGCAACTTTAAAATTTATAAAAATTTAAATAAGTAAAGGTAAAATTGTATTTTAATCCTCTTAAAATAATAAAAATTAATTTAATCCCTTAAAAATTATAAAGATATAAATATTAAAGTCGTAAAATTACATTTTTACTATTGTAAAAGTATACAATTTAATTCCGTCCCCCTTAAAAAAAATTTCTAATTTCGCCCCTGCTTACACAATTTTTTCTTTGTATATTTTTGCTAAATAATTTGGACTAAATCCAATTTTTTTTATAAATTTTGTTTTTATTTCATATATAGCAAAACAATCAACCTAAAAACTTAAAATTAAATATAAAAAATATTTCAAACACTATTAAAATATAATAAAAATATATAAAAGAAAACAAATACACGATACAAATAATAACATTAAAGAATAATATTAATAGCTAATTGGGGAAATTTTTACCATTAATCAATTTTACGGTGAGGCCTTTGATATTTTCCACTGTTATACAAATTTTATCTCTTTTTTTTCTCATTAAATAAAACAAATATTGGAATTATGTTTTTCTAGAGAGAAAAAAAATTGTATACATGTTTAAATTAGATTGGGTTAGTTGTTCTTATTGGTTAAATCGAAAATCGATCCGATTAAATAGATTAGATTGGTTTACAAGTGAACCAATTGAATTGGTGATTAAATTGTTTTTTTTATATAATTTTTAGTAGTTTGTTTAATTAAATCGGATACATTAATTAAACTGAAAATAGATGATTGGATGAATTTGATTACCGGTGTAATTATAAAACGTATAGTTGATTTTTAATGGATGTGATTGGATTAAATATCATCAAAATAATTAAAAATATGAATAGAAAAATGAATATTAAAGAGAAATGAGGTATAAATTCTAAAGTTCCCAAAAAAATCCATGTAATGATGGAACGTTTATTTTTTATATTCCACCTAATTTTGGATTTAGTGGACTGATTATCCCTCTCTGTCTTTTATTTTTTTTAAGCTGTAAATAAAAAAAGAAGACTGGACCGACTAGTCACTGTATTAGGGTAGGCCAATCTTCAGAAGAAGCCCGAGTTTGCTAGGAACCTTCTCATGGGTTCACTTTATCCTTTTGTTCATACAAATAAGCCCACAATTTCTAGTACCTAAGTTGTGATCCAAAATCATTTTATCATTTTCACTTATGCCTTGGTTTATATTAACATTTATTATGGGTAAAAGATTTGTGTTTCAAGTTTTTAGTTGGTTGAATTCCCCCAAGTATTTAACTTTGAGATTTATAATAGGTAGGTTTTTTAGTTTCATTATGTGTGAAAAGTTTAGTCCAATAAGTCCTAATTTGAGTTGTATCAGTTCTTAATCTGTTTGTATTATAATAATTTGATTTTATCTGATGGTTACTTGAACACCCCACTTATAAAAATTTAATATTTATGATTATTTGGACTTACATTTATAATTGTATTATAGTGATTACATTTAAAAAAAATGAATTAACGCCAATTTCAGATTCTATCTGTTTTTCCTATTCTTTAATGATTTAATTAACTATTTGAATAAAAAAGTGCCTTTATTTATTACTATGAACAACACATTGAAGAATGGGTCACATTTAGAAAGTAGTGGGTGGAAAACCCGACAACCACACTAAAGGCACTAATTGGGAATGGCATTATTGCATAGGAGAAGACATGACATGGCCTCAAGGGTAAAAACATATGAGAACCCAACTACCACTGCGGTGGTGGCGAAGGTAGCTTATGCGCTGCATACAATGGAGGTGTTATAAGAATAACTATATGGGTAGGGTTTGTCGTCTGGAATTCATCTACATAATGTTTGAAAAATTGAATTTGATTGTAAACTATAGGAGATTGCTACTTTTCCCTTAACCCAGTTTCAATTATGCATCAATGTCACTAAGTCTTCTCAAAGCTTATAACAGGATTTAGATTAATGTATGATAAACTTAAGTTAATATAAATAAATTGAGCTAAGCAAATAATCTTTTCATCTAATAGTAAAGGTAGTTGTAAGCATGCGAGTTTGACTTCGATCTCAAGTATCTCTATTCTCCTTCTTCAATTATATATAAAAAAGAGAGAGCAAAAGTACATCTTCTCTCTATTTTCTTTTCAACTATTTTTAGAATATTTTTTATTTGCTTTTTTGAGAATTTTAACAAACGAAGGTTTGTGGGATTTATATTGAATACCACATATGAAGAACCCAATTGATACTTGTTAGAGATTGTGTGACTCGAATCCCGGCACTTGTTGAAGAAATAAATACAGTGGAAAACTAAGGGGATCTGTGCGGACCAGACCGCACAAGTTGAGCCCGTATAGAATTATACTTCTTCTATTTGACTTTGAATAGAACATGGTTTTTTAATCTTAAATAGATATAGTCGAAACTCCTCTTATATGATTCGGTTTTCAACATTAGTGAATTTCTTCTCCTCTCTACCCATGATTTTTTTTTCAAAAGAATTTCCGCATAAAATCCGTGTACAATCGTTTGACGTTTATTATAACAATAATAAAAATATTCTCTATTAAACCCAATTGTTTGATAATTATTATTGAAAAAGGTTAAGTATATAATAATTTTTTATGGGTAGCAGTCCCTTTTTAGTTAAAAATTGGTGGGGGAGATAATTGGTTAGTTAGTTACTTGAATTATAAAATTATCTTATTAATGAGAATTTAAAATATAAATGCAACATAAATATGCAAACTTCTGAAGAGAATTAAAATACATGAAAACATTAAAGTGCATTTAGTAGTATTATTATGCAAGCTAAAACGGCACTTTAACAAACTCTTCAATTTAACTTAAATATCCATCACATCTATACGAGTTAATTGCTTACTTCAAAGTCTAATTCCTATCTCAAAATTCTATTTTCTTATTTATATGAATATTCTTAAATTTTTTTTCTAAATTATTTTATTTTTAAGTACAATTACAAATAATATATTTTCAAATAACTATAAATATAATCAAATTTGTATAATTAAAAACCGTACTTAGATCAAACACGTGATATTTATACATAGTGAGATTCAAACCTAGGATATTAAAACTTTTATGACCTCAATCCTGCCAGTTTCCTTATTTTGTTTTGGTAAGAAAAGGAAAGATTCATGTTTAGGGTTTGTGATTGCTTCTCCCAATAGTGTCGAATCAATCAAAAAGTTATTCACATCTCAACTATTTTATTAATCTAATTCAATTCGAACTTGCATCCTTTTATTTGTGACTTGTTTTTGTGTTTTTTTTTAGCCCAAAAAACTTTGAAGAATTGGTTAAATTAAGAATTTATGAAATTAATTCATGAAGCTGAACAAAAAAATACATTAAATTCCAAAATTTCTCTCTTAAAAAGGAATATAGTAGTAGATGATTAATATTTTACTTGAATTGAGTCTGAAGCTAAATGGTTTTTATGAACAAAACTTGAAGATATGAATTTCAATTCAGTTGATTCCTTATTATAGTTTCAAGCAGCATTTATTAGGGGATTTGAATTTTAATATTTCTAACCGTGTCGCTAACTCCAAACTATGCCAAAAACAAATTTGAACATTAATTGTCCGGGATTCCAATTGTTACTTGTAAATTTTTTTATGAGCTTTCATTTATCATCTTTTATAGTTATTGTTATAAATAACAAAACTAGAAAAAGAGAGAGTAAAAAATATGGTTGTTTTTTCCTAAGTTCAAAAAATAGAGTTTGAGGAGTCCGTAAGTATTCATAGTACGTAGCACACAAATTACTCGACAAGCTATCCATTACATCAAAGGTTAGACATCCAAGTAACTACAAAATGTTGGAGTCGCGATACCCTCGCATTTTAAGGGGAGTCCTAAACTTCGTTAAGCCGCTTAGAAACCATAGAGTCGGCTTTTCTACTCATGCAAAATCCTTAACACCTAACTCGGGGTTAGAAACCATGGAAGTTTCCCTCCACCTCAAAAATACAGATTTAGGAAGCCCTAGTTCTCTATCATTGAGGAGTCTACACAACATGCCCCCACTTTTTTTTCTTGGACATCCATGGTTCACCTCCCTTGGAACTATGAGAACCACTATCCCTTCCACCAAGGAGTTTAAGGATTACACAAACCTATTTGAGGTTCTTCTCCTGTAACAACCCGTTTTTTAGTGGTACCGAAAACAACAGTTTTAGAATCCCGTTTTTCGACGATTGAGTTAGTAAATATTATTTATTAATATTTACGAGTCATTTAGTGTTATAGTGATTTTTGGTCCGGTAATTTTATTGATCGGTTAGTAATTAAAGTACAAGGACTAAATCGTAAAAATTAATCGTTATTGAAATTTTTATAGCAAAAAGGATTAATTAGTAAATGTGCAAGGGTTTATGTGGCAAATAGACCATAGTGAAATATTATGGACGATTAAGGCATATTTTTTTATCGGAAAATATGTAAGATAAGGTTAAATAAATTGTTTAAATAACTGAAAAAATGTGTCATCTTCTCCATCTTCTCCTTCTTCCACCCGATTCCACCATTTTTAGGGAGATTTAAGTTCAGTCAAACTCTCTTCACATGTAAGTGATTTCAATGCCCATTTTTTGTAGATTTTATGTTTTTGAGATCGTTGTAGCTTAATCTAGCTAACCCGGGTACTAAATTGTAAAATTGTCAAATATTTTAAAATTTTTAATTGTTGATTTTGAAGCTTTTTGGATGTTAAATGGTAGAATTTGAAGCTTAGATATGGAATAGGACTATTTTGTAAAAAGAAATTTGTTAATTTCGAGTACAGTGACTAAAGTGTAATCATTTCAAAATTAGCATGAAATTTCTATAAATATAGGTGCTTGAGAGCTGTATAGGGATGTAATTGAAACTGGATTGTAAAACGGGGCCTAAATGTGAGAGATATGATGGTTTTGATTTTAGGGATTAAATTGAATAAAATGTGAAACTTTAGGGAAATTATGAAAATGATAATAGGATATCCTATGCATTAAATAAAATATTATAAGGTAATTAGCATTGATATTTTGAAATGAATTATCGTATAAATCAAGAATCGAATCAACAAGTAGATTAATCGAGGAAAAAGGAAAATTACAAATTTGTCCCTGACACTGCAATTGTTTCTAATCTTACCTAGTAAGTTCATATGGTAGATTAATATGTATAAATTTATTGTATTTGTTTGAATTATGAATTGTGGATTGTGTGATTATATTATTAATAGAACACAATTTGGTATACTAAGGTGAGGAAATGACTGAATTGTAAAATGTGGTAATGTTTGCTATAATGATATGACCAATATATCATATCTTGACTGATTCTTTGGATCCAGATAATCCGAAGCGATGAGTTGGTTCTTAGTGCTATAGTTATTAGCTTATACTGTGGTCCGCCCATTTTTTTTGAATTGTAAAATGTGGTAATGTTATGTTAAATTGTGCTCAGATGGACATAGGATATGATACAATTGGCATGCTAATATGGTTAGTTGCGTGCTTGTAAGGGATTGCACTTTGATGCCATTGACTTGCACTACGATACCTATTGTTCAGTACTTCGGTGCCCACTGTCCAACATTTCGGTGCCTACTGCTCATCACTTTGGTGCCTATTGTTTAAGCAATTTGGTGCCTACTTGTGTGGTATAGTTACCCGCATATCCTTATATATTGATATGGTTCATTGGGCTAATTATTTTAAATGAAATGTATCAACTGATTTTATATGATAAATAGAAATGGATGTGTTTATTCAAATATGGTTGTATTATATTACTGGATTGCATAAATGAAGTATATGCTCGACAGTTATAGTGAAATGATATTGAATTGAATTTTACTGAAAAATGGATAGTTATGTTGGTGTATACGAGATGCTCACCTTGTTAATATGAAATGTTGTGACAGGAATTTAGTTAAATTAGTTGTTCAGTTTATTTAATTATGAAATGAGGTAAGTTTATTGTTTGAATACATATGAGCTTACTAAGAATGTAAGCGTTTACTCTGTTTCGTTTCCTATTTCTGTAGTTGATGTTTTGCAGAACTAGGTAGATCAAATCACCCCAGAGCTCACACTACTTAGCTTCAGTCTCAGTAGATCTCAAATTGTTGTAATTTTGGTTATGTGGCATGTATTTAGGTTTTCGGGTGTGATAAATGTTGAATTTGGAAAATGATGTTAATGTCCATATAGTAGGCCTGTTTTGAATGTGTTTATGATAAGTGATGTATGGAGCATTTTGAATGGCCAATTTGAATGTGATTGTTTTGGTATGGAATGGTAACACATGCTAATTGGTATATTTGAATTGAATGCATGGTATGGAATAGTACCAATTTAGTTGAATGACTTGTAATGTTGTTATAACCTTATTGTTTGGTTTTGGTGCCAATTTGGTTTGGCGGACTCTTCCGTTAAGCGTCCGCCACCCAGATGCTTGGCGAACTCGCTTGGTTTACTATTGAATGGACTTGTATATTATTAAATAAGGAAATTTAGTTAGTTAAATTGAGACTTAATTAGGATGGAACTAAGCTACTGTAGATAAAAAGACTTAATTTTTTATAAGCGCACTTAATCATGAGAATTAGGAGTGTTAGTGGAATTATCTGATTTTTCCATGAAACCTTATTTCCTTGCTTAAGTATATACTGATAGCAGTACCTTCACCGAAAATTTTTACTTTTTCTTTGTGTTCATCTTCCTCTTTGATCTTCTTTACATTTTCTGAAAACCAAAGTCCAAAAAACCTGTCTGAAGTTGGTTCACTGTAATCAACCAACTTATACGTTTGGCGTAGCTCTCTGGTAATTATAGATGAACCTTAGGTTATTTTTAAGGCTATTTACGTGTTTTCGATTCTGCATGCATGCATAAGTGTCCGACTGGTGTGTAAAGAAGGAAACTTCCTAGTTCTGGGTTAAGTATTAATGTTTCGTGCATGCATGTTTAGATTCGATGAAGTAGTAATCTGATATGTTTAAATAACCTTATTTTTAGCTCAAGACACTATTGTAGGTTCGAGTGACAAAAGCAAAGGACTTGCTATTTAGACTTTATTTTTTTCTGGTGAGTTCCTTCTTACTTCCATGTGTTATCTTTATTGGTGATTACCTTTACTTTATAATATTGTAAGATAAGTATTCTTACTCTATAAAAGAGGATCAGTACGGTTGTCTGTCTAGAGTCATTAGTCTGAGCTTTGTATGTCTAGGATAAGAAGTATGGGTCATTTTCATGTCAAGCAACTACCACCTGCTTTTGAGAAGAATGATATGATATGAATTGATCTACGAAAATGGAGTTAAAGGAAATATGTTGTGTAGCCTTTGGTAAGGCAAATATATATTGCAAACCGTTAGCATAACACAATTAAACATGCTACTGAATGATTCTGAAATGGAAGCTATAATGAGAGAATGTATATATGAATGAAACAGAAACATCTGATATGGATCTGACTCTGAACTCTGAGTATGTGACTGGCATGAAAATGGAATGTCTGAGTTATGTTGTGTTGGCGTATAGTATTTGCCCATGTGACACGCCATTGCCGTACGTCTGTTTGAGTTTTGCATACGCCATTGGGTGTACTCTGTAATGTTGAGTGATTCCTTTGAAAGATTAGGTTGTGTTATTAGTATTTTGCTTAAGATCTCTATGGAACTCACTAAATTCTTTTTAACTTACTGTTGAAGGAAGACTTTCTGAAGCGTTACGTCAGAAGATATCTGTTTGTTTGTACTATGCATGACACATGGGGTGATGTCTAGTTGTATCTTGAGATGGAATTGTAATTGAAACTTAATGATTGTTAAACAATGTTTAATAAATTATCTTATTGACGTTTATACGTCAGTTGCTTTATACTTTATTTTAATATTTTATAAAAGGTTTAATTCAAACACTGCAAGTTATAAAAAGCTTTCGCCAGAAACAATTTTAAAAATGGATGATTTCTAAATATCGACACACCATACTTGGATCTTTCTAAGGGATCGGGTTTAACATGTTACAAAATGATTACAAATTACCTCTGATCGAATATAATAACAATGATGACTCATTGTTGCCTAGAATATCGAATATGTTGTTAATTCCTAGTGGGAATGATTATTTTTTCAACAGATTGTTGATTATATACATATTCGGATTTGGAAGCAAATTGCAATATTCCTTCATTTCTAAAGGATTGAGTTATATTATCGCCTACTAACCAAGTGGTTGCTAAACTAAATGACTACATTCTGAGAAAGATTTTGGGGGCAGTGCAGATAAAATCTGATTGGCTTCAAGTAATGTCGAAGACTGAAGTTCATTGGTGTATCTAATCATGATATTTAGTTGAAAGTAAGGATACCAATTATACTGTTGAGAAACATCAGTCAAAGTGTTACACTTTGTAATGCCAAGGTTAGTCCAATAACTGAGAGTGGTACTGGGAACATAATTTTTATACCTCGAGTGGAAATACCACCATTCAATTGTAAATGGTCATTCACTTCTACAAGAAAACATTGGTGTGGATTTAGTTAGGCCGGTTTTCACTCATGACCAATTAGATGTTGATGAACCAAGAGTAACCTCACCAGCAAGGTTGAAAGTTTTAATTCAAGAAAATAATAATTCCCTTCATCATTGCACAAATAATGCTATACAATAAGGTTTTTCTCTTTTGAATTCCAATTTTCTTTTTTTTTTTTGTAAATTGTTAATATAATTTTAATATTAATTTACTTATGGATTTATTGTAATTATTCTTTTTATATTTTTGTAGGTGAAATGGGGAGACAAAATTTTGTTATTGAGATATGAAAGCTAAAGGTTAAATTACTAGGATTTGAGATGTCATTAATGCGACAAACGGTGGGAATTTTATTGGATTAGGCTTGTTGGACGGAAATGTATGTTCTACCTTCTTAACTACTAATTCAATTTTATGTTAATACAATTTTAATATATTATTTTTTTAAAAAATGTTATCTTTTTTTTATTACAATAAATGTTATCTTTTTGAAATACATAATGGTGATATTCATGCAATGGTATATTTCACCTTTTAATTTTATAAAAAAAATATGATTTTAGTCTTTATTTAATTTTTTTATTTTTTTAATCTTTAAACTTATATTTTTTTTTTCAAATCACCCTAAAATGAATAAAAAAGTTAATGTTTTTTAACTTTATTTACGTTGTCTACGCGTGGATGGCAGGCACATAAACATTTAATTAATTTTTTAAAATTAAAAAAAATTATAAAAAATTAATTAAATACTACCATGTCATCTACGTGGCAATCCATGTACAAAAGGTTAACAAATGTTAACAAATATTAATTTTTCTATCTATTTTGAGGTGATTTGATAAAAAATAAAGTTTAAGAATTAAAAAAATAAAAAATTAAATAAATGACTAAAATGACACGGAACAATTAGTGCATATTTTATATAAAAGGTTCACATTTTAATTATTATACATAACCGACCCTTAAGACAAACACTAAAATATATGATAAAAGTTTATTAAAGAAAAGAAATTAGTTCCATAGGGCGGAGAAGCAAGAATAATTTTTTAAGGGCTGAATGAAATTTCAATTTTTTTAATCTATATCTCTATAATTTTTAATGGATTAAATTAAATTTTTATAATTTTAGAAAGGACTAAAGTGTAATTTACTTTTACTATTTTAAAATTTTTAAAAAAAATTAAAAACTTAAATAACAATTTTACATTTTAAATTCGCCACTGGTCCCATAACTATATAGCAGACCATTAATCAGTAATTAAAAAAGCAAGGTTATGATTAGCTTAACAAGTTATTACACAGACAAGATACGTTTTGTTATTTTGGCAGGGCAAACGAGAAAAAAGAACAAAAGAAATCAACGGTCTATGGTAGGCCACCTGTCTCTATGATTAAAAGAAAAAAAAAAACGGTTGCCTAATTTTCTAGCTAATCTTTTTTTAAAATTAAATAAAGATGGCTCAATAAATAAAGTAGAAGAGAAAAAAAAAAGAAAAAAAAAGGGGATTAAATATGGTGAACTACTTAACTTGTGAATTTTTTTAATATAAATCTTTCAAAAATTTATATTATATATATTTAAAAATTTTAATTATAAATAAGATAAATATAAATTATTATTTTTCAAAAAATAAAATATTAAAATAGGATAAATTTCAAAAGCATACATGAACAATGGTTTAATGTGCAATTGTAGACATGAACTTTAATTTGGTCCAGTTCTTGTAAATTATTAACACAATTATTAATATAACATCATTTTATGTTTATATATTGCATAAATAAATATTTATATTTATTCAATATAAAAATAAATTGATGTATTTATTTTTTTATATGTGTATGATTAAATCAAAATTAAAGTTTCAAGTATACATTTAAATCACAATTAGAATTTCATGTCTAAAATTACACATTAAATCAAAATTCATATATAATTTTGAGATGTATCTTTATCAACATTTAGGTGTATACATATAGTTAAATGCCATTTATATAAAAATCTAAACAACTAATGCGGACCATACTTAAAAGAATAATATTGAAAAAAGAAAGAAAAAAGAAATCCTTTCAACAATACTAGACCATGCCATATCCATCTATCAATTTAATTCCTAAAAGAGTTGATCGTGGTAAATTTTAACTCTCAATATTTATATTTTTTTATCAATTTGATTCTTATTTTTTGAATTAAATTTGACCTTCACTTTTTTAAAAATGTTAAATCTCATTTTTAACAGAAATGTAACTACAAAATTAATTTTTTTAATGATATTGACGTGAAAACCTACAAAGTAATCCACATGATATGATACTGTTTGTTTTATATGTTAATTTAAAAATTATAAAAATCTTCAAAAGAATTTAAAATTTAATATTTTAGTCCATATTTCTACTAAAAAGTTCAATATTCAAAATTTTAAAAAAATAAAAAATTCTAAAAAATTTAGCATGAATTACATGTGAATTGTCATACGGATTTACATGTTTAAAATTTTAATGTTTTAGTCAATATTTTTATTAAGAAAATAAGAATTCGACTCTTTTTGAAATATTGATAGTTAAATTTGATTGTTTTAAAAGATAAAAGATGAAGTTTAACTAAAAAATAATAAGGAGTAAACTTAAGAGTATACTTGAATTTAACTCATGTAAAGAAGCTGTTATCCGCCTGAAATTTGGAAAAAAATTGAAAATATAAAGCATGAAAAATAGATTTAGATTAAAAATATAAAAATATGAGCAGTAAAACTTGAATTTCAATATCTAAGATTTAAGTACAGTAAGACCAGATTACAACATATATTATAATTAAATATGGATAAGTATGTTACATACCAAGAGATAATATGAATTTTAAATTGTGTCATCTTTCTTTTCCTTCTCTCAATATTATAATGATAAAGAAAATATATATTTAATTAAGACAAAAAAAATGTACTTAATTATTTAAAAAAGAGACAACGTAATTTTTGGCCCTTGAACTTGACACGTAGATTTATATTGTCTTCTAAACTTTTTTTTTTATCCACTTTGACCATTGAACTTGAAAATAGAATTCTTTTAAGCCCATTCTGTTAATAACCATGAAAAAAGAGAGGATAATGTAACTTTTGGTTCTTGAACTTGATAATTAGGTTAGTTTTGGTACTTGTACTTTTTTTTTTGTTCACTTTGGTATTTGAACTTGACAACTAAGCTATTTTGATCCCTAAACTTGAAAATTCTAAAAGTTCGACGATGTGGCACTCCGATTTTGAAAAATATTTTTTTTTATGATGATGTGGTACAATATCTGAGTTTTATATTCAGTGTTTTAATAACCGAACCCGTGATTGAACAGGTTAGACCACCAATTCTCAGAGTGCCACATCATCAATTTTTTAGATTTTTCAAGTTCAGGGATCATAATGGACTTAGTTGTCAAGTTAAGTGCCAAAGTGAACAAAAAAAAATGCAAGTACCAAAGTGAACTTAGTTGTCAAGCTCAGGGGCCAAAAGTTACGTTATCCCTTTTTTTTTCACAGTCATTAATAGAATGGACTTAAACGAATAACGATTTTTAAGTTCGAAGGTCACAATGGATAAAAAAAAGGTTTAAGGGCCAATGTGGACCTACTTGCCAAGTTTAGAGGCCAAAAGTTACATTAAACATGGGTACCTAATTGAGACAATTAATCTCATGTACTAAATTGTACATAGAAGCCAAACTTATGTATTTAATTGGGACAAAAAAACTTAAGTATGAAATTAGAAAAACTTAGATACCAAATTGGGAAAAAGAACTCAGCACTAAATTGAACATCAAAGTCAAATTTAAGAAACAAATAGTATTAACTTTTATACTTAATCCACCCAAATAGTGTTGTTGGAGTTAGACCGGACCAGATCAATTAAATTAAAAATTGATTGGTATATTAGTTTAGGCAAAGGAATTGAATCGACCTCTAAACAAATTATTTGGAACCGGCAAAAAATGGAAATTGATACAAAAAATCAACAGTTAAATTAATTTATAAATTTTTAATATTTTTATAAATTTATTAATTTTATGAAATTTTTAGTTATTTATTTAATTATAATTAAACTAGAGTCTAATCGATTAAAATCGATAATGTCACTGATTTGACCGTAAATATAATTTTTATAACAATTGGCCGAAATGCATATCTCTTGAAACACTTTTAATTTAGGCTATTTGACTCATCAACTTTACCAAAAAAAGAAAAAAAAAGTTATTTTAGTAATTTATTTGAAATTTTACCCTTTTATCCTTTAAATTTTCGTTGTTTGTCAAATCACTCCAAAATAAATAGAAAAGTTAATGTATGTTAATTTTACTGACGTGACACTTGTGTAGCAATCTATATGTATGTCACGTTAATAATTAATTTATTTTAAAAAAAGTAAGAAAAGAATTTTTTTATATATTTTAATAATTTTTCTTTTTAATAATAATTTTAATAATTTTAAATTAATTAATTATTGACGTGATATCTTAATCACAATCTATAAGGCAAACTTAAGAAAACTGTAAGATCAAAAATTAAACTGAAAAAGAAAATAAATAAAAAGTTAAAATAACTTCTTTTATAAAGTTAGGGTAAATAAATCATGATTAATTTTATGGAAAGATAAAAACTTAAAAAAAGTAAATGAGTTCCTTCCCAATATTATGGGGTCCCACAAAACCCATAATATTTGTTGATTACCTACCAACAACCTTGTTTTCCTTTCCCCACTCTTTGGTTTGGTTTTGCATTTTTGCATGCAGAAAGCAACCCCCATACCCTCAGTGTTTTGATTTTCTCTCCCCCTTTTAAATGTTGCAGTTGGTGTAGTTAGCTATCTATCTCCCATCTTCTATAGCTAACCCCCCCCTTTCCCATCATCAATTCTTTCTTCTTTATATAAATCTTCCTTTAATAGTTCTCTACTTTTATTGAAAATCAAGCGTTTGTTTTGTAGATGGATCCAACCCTCGATTCCAACCTTATTTCGAATGAAGCTGTTGATATGAAAATCATGAAGAAATTAGGTGATGATGATCGGCGGCAAGGCTTGACCAAGGCGAAAAAGCGGTCGTATGCTTTGGTGTCGTACAAGGAGTTGCCGGACTATATGAAGGACAATGAGTTTATACTGAATTATTATAGGGCTAATTGGCCCCTCAAGGAAGCTCTTTTTAGCGTCTTTCGTTGGCATAATGAAACACTTAATGTTTGGACGTATGTTTGAAACACGAAGTTCCATGGTTTCTTTTTCTTTCTTTTTTTTTTTTCTTAATTTAATTTTGTGTTTTTGTGTTGGATTGTGTAGGCATTTACTTGGGTTTCTTCTATTTTTGGGATTAACCATGGCGAACTTGTTGGAACTCCCACAAGTTGCGGATCTCATTACATTCTTAACCAGGTTCATTTTAAGGTTTTTGAAACCCCCTTCATTTTTTCAATTTAGTGAAATGTTTCTAAATTCTTTTTGTGTTTCCTTCACTTTAAAAGCAACAAAAAGGACATGATTATACTAAACAGGTTCTACTAATTGATTCATTGTCATGAAATGTAAATGAGGATTCAAAATTTTCCTAATGCATTACAAGTTGGAAGGTAGTTTAGAAATGTTGGATATGAACATGCAGAAACTACTACATAAATTTTCTCTCTCAAACAATAAAATATTAATTGATCACTGACTCCAAAGAAAGGGTTCTTCCTTATTTTATGAATGGTTCAATGTAGAAAGAGTTCGAAGTGCGAGTTTAAATGCTGGGGTTTTAGTCTCATTTTTAGTCTCTTAAGGATGATCCACCGAAGTTAAGCCTTGGGTTAAATTTAGAAAGGATGCACGCAGTGGGTTTGAGTCTGAGGCAAGTATTTGATGTTTCAACCAAACGTAATGAATTCAATTAATTCAAACTTGGCTCAGTACACAGAAGAATCAAATTGGCTGTCAATGGCATTGGTCAATGGTCACTTTCTTATGATGTATGCCTGCTTGTTAGTTTTAGTGTTTTAAAGTTGGTGATTGAAATCTGAGAATTCCATTAAAAATTTGCTAAAGACTTCAATCAGGATCTTAAATCAAGAGTTTATGTTATGCAATTGATGCAGGTCTTTTCTCATTAATGGCCACACCAATGTCTCTTATGATTCTGAAGACCTTTTCCTGGTGAGTGTGCCCCATGGCATGTACTGTTATGCCTGCTTTTCTTTTCATTTCTAAATTTAATTTTGGAGAACTGCAGGGAATAACAAATCTCGTCAAAATGAGGCAAATAACGACCCCGGAATCAGACGTTACACTTCCGGTGACACCCGTTACACGGTGGCCTTTTTACGTATTCTTAGGCGGCTCCTTGTTCTGCCTCCTATCGAGCAGCGTTTGCCATCTCTTTTCTTGTCATTCACACCATCTAAACCTTACATTGCTGCGACTCGACTATGCCGGAATCACCACCATGATCATCACATCGTTTTTTCCTCCAATTTACTACATTTTTCAATGTGATCCACAATGGCACTTTGTCTACCTTGGTGGAATCACAGCTCTAGGCTTGTTCACTATCCTAACACTGCTATCACCGACCTTATCAACCAGCAAATTCCGTGCATTCCGAGCTCTGCTCTTCACTTCCATGGGGCTCTTTGGCGTTGTCCCCGGAATCCATGCTTCGATCGTCAACTGGTCGAATCCACGCCGCAATGTGACCTTGGCCTATGAGTCAGCCATGGCCGTATTCTATTTAACAGGGACCATGTTCTATGTTACTCGAATTCCGGAGAGGCTGAAGCCTGGATGGTTTGATATAGCGGGGCATAGTCATCAAATATTTCACATACTAGTGGTGATGGGTGCATTGGCTCACTATGGTGCTTCTCTTGTATTCTTGGAATGGCGTGACCGTAATGGCTGTTAAAAAGCTCTTCTTCTTCTTCAAAACCTGAATTTATGTTTGTTCAATTAAGTCATGTAACTGTGAGGAATATTCATTTGGTTTATTTTATATATATACAGAAACATGTATTTGTATCCTTTTGAGGGGTTAGGGGTCTTGGGATTTATATTTTATCAAGTTCAAGTATCTTTCTTCAATCTTCATTCATGCCAAAGCAGCAATATACAAAGACTCATACTTGCAATTTATCTACTGTCTCTTCATTTTTCATGTTTTTAGGTAGGGGTATCTAAATGGTATAATAGCAATTCTAGTCTCTTTTAATTATAAAATAATTAATTTAAACTTTTTTTTAAGTAATTTCCCAAACTTTTTTTTAATATAATTATATTAATCATATATGTAAATTTTTAAATCAATCCGAAACTTAACATGCATTGAACCAGGGGCGTAGCCAGGGGGGCTGGCATGGGCCCTGGCCCCCCTAAAATGTAAAATTGCTTAAAAGGCCCTTAGGATTTTTTAAAAATTTCAAATTAATAAAGGTAAAATTGTACTTTGGCCCTCCTAAAATTATAAAAATTCAATTTAATCCTTTACAAATTATAAAGATATGAACTATAAAAAAATTAAAATTTTATCCGCCCCCTAAAAAATTGTTCTGGCTTCGCCCCTGCATTGAACTATACCAATCAAATATGACTAACAGATTCTTAAAATATTAATCATATAAACCTATTGATGCTCCTTTTATTAATATTTTTATTAATCATTTATTATATTTTAATCCCAAAATTATTCATTGTGTAAATATGTTCATTTTAAACATACAATATAAATTAATTAAATATTTTTGGGTTAAAATATGTCATAAATCCTTGTACTTTTCATAAATTTGGACTGTAGTCCCTATAATTTTATTTCTTGCAATTTAGTCCATCTACTTTTCTAATTTTAAAATTCATGGCCAATCGTTAATACTATAAAATTTTTATTAATTTTTTTTGTGTGACATTTTGAAATAAAAAACAATTTCAGTAGTCATGTAACTAAAAAAAATGACGTTGTGACAAACTTAATTTAACAAAATAATTTTAACATGATTAATAGTTAAATTTAAATTTTGAAATTTAAAAAATAAAAGTACTAAATTCCTAAAAATAAAAGTATATAAACTAGATTCCAAATTTTCAGAACTTATCACATACATTAACAATTTTTTACATACAATAAAACTAAGAGTATGGAAAATTGATGTAATGATGGTGTATTCAAAGAATCAAATGAAAACATATTATTAAAATATATATATATAAATACAATAAACTTCAAATGAAATTGTATCTCATAATCTAATTTAATGATAATATTAATGTAACAAATATAAACCCATATTATAATATATAATATATTATAAAATAGGATAAGAGGCTGCACACTTCCTAGACGAAAAGTATTGATATTCACGATTTTTATTTAATTAACACGTAAGAGTATAGATATAATCAATTTTATGAGAGTAATAAGAAAACTATGGTACAATTTAAAATACTGATATTTTAGAAAAATTAAAATATTGGTCATATATTATTCTTCTAAATGAAAGATAAAAAATTAATTTCTAATTTTAAAATTTTAAAACTCATTAATTATAAAATTTTTATCAATTACAAATATAAAACTCTTTAAATTCTAAATTTAATATAATAAATTATTAAAATTTATAATTTTTTTTTCAAATATCGGTTTTATTTTGTCAATTACAAATCAATTTATAGATTATAAATTGTTCAAAAAACTTACTAGAGCTATTAAGATTCGCTTTTAAATTTTCAAATTGGTAACAAGGTGGAGTCATTTGGATTCGGATCGTTTCAAGTCTGATTATCTTGGGAAATTTGTATTGTAAATAGGTTTTTTGAGGGAGATCATTTGAGCTTTAGATAATTTCAAGTTATTTATTAGGGTTGTTTTGTTCCGAGCACTGTTTTTAAAATCAGATTGAAGTTGCTAGTTGGACCAATTGAATCGATAATCAATTAAAATTCTAAATTGGAATAAGGGACTGGACCAATTGAATCAATAATTGAACGAGACTAAAAAAATAGTTAAACAATTAGATTGGTTTTTAAATAGTTAAACAATTAGATTGGTTTTCTCTATTTTAAATATATATTCTTAAATTTTATTGATTTTTAATAAATTATTCAATTGAATTGGACAAATTGGTTCAATCGATCGAATAAACTAAATCAGAAATCGATGATCTGATTAGTTTGTCCAACAATCTAACTTTGAAAATCTTAATTTTTTAATTCCCAATTTAAGGCAGGAGTAATTTGAGGTTAATGCTCCGTTTGTTTTATTGAAAATGATTTTTGGAAAATGATTTCTAGAAATTGATTTACTTTTCTAGAAAAGCTAATATTTTCTGGTGTTTCGATGAATCTGTGTAAAATATTTTTTGTTGTTTGGAAGATTTCTTAAAAATATTTTATAAAGTTGTTTTTAATTAAACAAACATACATTTGAGATTTTCTTATTTTTTCATTGTTTAATTGAATTTATTTTTATCTAAATTTTATATTTTACATTGTTTTTGCATATATTAAAAACATTATGTTAAATTCAGATTCATTGCAACGTCATTTTTTAATTATATGACTACTAAGTGAGTATTTTTTATTTAAAAATGTGACATCAACAAAATTGTCAGAAAAAACTAACGATGTCAACAATTGGATTTGATTTTCAAATTTGAAAAGTAAATGGATTAAATTCTTGAAATAAAAGTACAAAGACTAAATTACAAATTTATGAAGTGTACGTAGACTTATGACATATTTTAACCTTTATACTACAAAACATTTATTATTAATATATTTATAATTGTAATAAATATTTATTATTAAAATATTAATATTGAATATTCTCAATAATATGTGAATAATATTATTTAAAATTATTATTTTTAAAATTTATTATTAAAATAAATTTGAAATATTAAATAATTTATTAAAATAATAAATTATATTTATTATATTAATAATTTATTATATGACTAAATATAAATAATTAAATATGTATATTTAATAATATTAAAAAATATAATATTTTAAATATTTTTAAAAATAAAAATAAATTTTATTAGCAATATAATAATATTAAACTTGATTTAAGTTAATTTTTATATAAAAATAAAATTATTTATAAAGAGCTCTTTTTCGAAAGATGACTTACGCTTTTCAAAAGGGTAAGTCATTTTATAAAAAAAAATGCTTATTTTTCCTATAAATAATTTTATGTTGACTAAACTATTTTCTATGAAACAAATATAAAAAAATACAAAAAATATTTTTCGTAAAATATTTTACATATAAACAAACCGACCTAACTTAAATAGCTTTAGATTGCTGACTTCCTAGGATTAAGCTGTAACAATTGCCTGCCTCCATAACTCTGCCTTCATTAATCATTAGCTTCAGTCTGGGCAAAAGCTCTATTATATAAACCTAATAAAAGTCGTGCTGGTTTAGTGCAGCACCGAGCTACGTCTATGCCTACTTCATAGCCTTTCCGACCTCTATAAGCCATCACTGCTCATCTTCAAATCTCTTACTCTTTAGTGTTTTTCTAGTTAAATTAAATAAGGGTACAAAATTCGATTCGTTTTGAAAAAATCAAAATATAATTTAGGATAGAGTTGTTAAAATTATTTGAGTAAATTCAAATAAGTAATTTGAGTTCGAGTCAAGTTAAATTTTATAATTTGAAGAATTTGAATAATTCAAATAACAGATTGTTGTAAATACCTTTGATTCCTATTAATTTTGAAAATGAACAAATTTATCTTTCTTTCAACAAAAAATTTAAAAAATTTATAAAAATTCTAAAATTTATATTTTTAAAAAATTATAATTTTTAATCTAAATTAATAATATATATAAAAAGTTAAAATTTTAAAAATTTTCTAAAATAATAATTTTGAGACCTAAAAGTTAATAGTTATTCAAGTTTTTCATACTAAAATATTTTTTATTATTATTTTGCTTTGAAAAATTTTCAAATATATATGGTTTCAAATTTTTGTGCTCAATTAGTTATATTGTAATAAGATTTCATGACATGTTTAATTTTTTACTTTAACTCCAACAATTTCACTCAATTCAAAATTCATTTCACTCGATTCGATTTGAAAAAATTTCAAATCAAGTTAGAATGATAAAATATGATTCGTCAACTCGATTAATTAAGAATTTTTCCACTCGATTCGACTCGATCCGATCGAACACTCACCCCTATTCAAACTAAAAATATTGATAAACAGAGTATTTGAAGTGAAACTAGTTTTTTCAAATCAACTTTTTAAAGCAAACCAAAAAACTAAAAATTCTAATTTTCGTCTTTCTAAAATTCAGGATGACAAATTATAAATTTATCCTTCATTTATATTAACTATAAAAGGTAAATATGATTTATATTTTTAAATTAAAATTTACAAATAATTTTATTAATTATTAAAAACACATTTAAAAAGGCATATTTCATTTATTACAATATTAACAATAAGTTAGTATAAATTATTTTATTATATTTAGTATAAATTATTTTATTATATTTAGTATAAATTATTTTATTATATTTGTACTATAATCTAAATTGGCTATTTGTTAATATCAAAATAATAATAATTTGATATCGTGGTAATAATAACATATGGAAATAAATATACTTTCAGGGTCATGGCCTCTTAAAATAAAAAATTACAAATCTAGTCCTTTATAAATGATTAAATTATAAATTAATATAAGATAAAATTTATGCTCCAGCCCAAAAAAAAGCAAAAAAAAAAAATTATTTAGTCTTTTCAGAAAATAATGAAATCATTAATTAATACATGATAAATTTTATATTTTAACTTTTTAAAATTTTATAATTCAATTTTGGCCCCTAAAAAAATTTCTGGATTTGGATACTTTAGATTTAAATCAATAATAATATTAGTATTATTATTGTAGGATGAAATGAAAATTTGACAATACAAAAATTTGATATTTCACGATAAATTTTAATTCGTCATTAAAAATTATTTAACTATGAGATTGATATATGTCACATGAAGAAAAACAAAAAAAAAAAAAAGGTGACATAATTAATGCATCCTGGGTCAAAATTTTAGTTATCTATCATAAATTGCTACGATTTGTCATTAAAAGCATTGTATAAATAGAGTTAAATGCTGCTCATAATCCTTGAATTATGTGTTTATTGTAGATTTAGTCCCAATACTTTTATTTGTTAATTTTTAGTATTTGTATTTTTCAAATTTTAAAATTTTAGTCAATGGTACTTGTTAAATTTGTTAATTTCTACTATTTCCAAAATCTGATTCGGTAAATTTATTATCATGAGTGTAATATTATGCCAGCTTTCTATATTCACATAATACAAACAAAAAGATTAGTTAATTGATTTAATAGTTGCGTTTGTATTAAGATTGAAATTTTAAAATTCAAAAATTATAAAAACTAAGTATTGCAACCCGCAATACCTATGCTGATGATCGTTACGAGTACGAAATGTTACTAAGATATATGCAAGACAAATACAACTTAATATCTTAAGACATCATTATTTAGGACAAGTAAATAAATTCAACAAATCAAGGTTAAGAGAAATTTAAAACTTTGGAACATTTTTAAATTTCACTTCGAATCATCCCATAAATGTTTGAACAAGTTCGAGCATAAAAAAATCTTTCAGAATTTAAAATAACTAAAAACACAATCTTTATAGGAATGATAGGTAAGAAAATAGTCTAGTTGCTATAGAGATGGTTGTGATCCATCGACTAGATGGCAAGTTCACAATTATAAAAATTTCATAGAGTTTGCACCCCATCTAGATCGCTCTACGTTTAGACCTGTTGAAGAGTTAGGATTGAACATTGATTTTTGTCTCTTCGAATCGGGAAATTAAATCTAAATAATAAAATATAAATTTAAATTTAATTATAAAATATAAATTAAATATTTTGTTTTGTTTTGAACAATAAAATAGGTTTTTTGGTCGGACTGAGTCGACCTAAAAATAAGATTGAGCATGAATTTTTTTAAAATCAAGCTTGGACTCAACCCATGACCAACTCCACCCACTACTATTAATCTAAACATCATCATTGATAATATTCTAGAATGTCATGTTTTTATGTGCTAATTGCATATTTATTTTGAGTATGATTCTACTAATTTGGGCTATTTATGGTTTTTTTATCTTATAGGGACTAAATTGGAGGCAAAAGCGAAATTAAGGGCCAAAAGCTTGAAATTAAAGATAAAATGGCACAATGTGCGGCACACGGAAAAGTTGGTGACAAAAGTGCAAGCATGGAGGACACAAGGGTTGAAATGCAAAAAGAAGAGTTTTTATTCTATTAGACTCTATTTTGATAATATTAGGATAATTAATATTAAGATAATTATTAAGGATTATTTAGTTTAGGATTTATTTTATTTATCTTTGATTATTTGTAATTATCTTTAGGAATTTAAGTAGGACTAATCTATCTATCTTAGCACTATAAATAGGGGGTGAGATGACTAAAAAAGAAGCTTCATCTTTTTCTGTAAACTACCTCCCCAAAAGTCTTTTGTTCTTTTCATATTTCTTTTTAATAAAATTTCCATTTATATATTTATTTTCTTTTCCACAACAACCATGAGCCATTAAACCCATCTAGCCAAATGTTGCTGAAAATCCCCAAAAAGAGTTCTTGAGGTTTAGAATCCGCACTTAGCCTTCTCAAACAGGGTATTCATCGTTTCTCCGCACTATGGGGCTGACACCTCCGTCCATGTCCCTTAAGAAGTAAACTTTTTAACGTATGCAAAGGCAGCCGCTTTGTATGTTTTGGAAGGATTGCACAGCCGGTTCGTTAACTTACTGCGTCAGAGGTTGGCGAGCCCAAGAGACAAAATGGCGTGGGATTCGCCATTGAGAAACATTGATCTAGCATAAGATGATCCCACAAGAGCGATTGTTGGCTAGAGTCAGGTTCCACCAAATCAAAGTCTAAATCCTTGGAGTTGGTGGTCATAGGCGTCCTCTTCCACTATAACTGGCTTATTCGGTTTGAGAATGATCATTTAAAAGCCAAGGATTGAACCCAACGTGGATCGAGGCAACCGGAGGCTAGAATCTCCCCATAAGAATTCCTTTGTCTCAACTCTATTTCCAATTTTTAATTTTCGCAATTTCAATTTGATTTCTCAATTCTGTTTTTATTTTATTTTCGTTTTCAGATCAAAACTTTTAATTCTGTTATTTTTATTTTTTCAGGAATGCAGATTTTCTTGGGCACGATTTTGCCCAGGATTTCGAGAAACAAGCATTCATATAATCCGGTCCCGGAGGATTCGACCCTACTTCCCCTTTACTGTTCTTTTTCATTATTTTGTAGGGAATAGAATATTTTTAATGCTTTCAACGACACATCAATCATCAACTTACTAACAAGTTCCAAATCATTTTAGAGATTTTCATAACTTTTCCCAAGAAAAGAAATGGTGTTATATATATACATACTTGACTAGAATTTCAAACATAATATAGATAAATATAACCAATAGAGCCTGCAACATAACAACTCAATAACAAGGACATTTATACAGGTTGACACTTATAGATATATTCCACAACTTGTGGGCCCACAAGTAAAAAATGTATTAAGTACATATTCTTAATGATCTTGATAGTGTGATACTTTTGAATCAATTTAGACTTCAAAAATCTGAAAGTGAGAATCTATATATAAAAACAACCGTACATAAGTATAAAATTCTTGAAAAATCCATTCATATAATTTAACAAAGTTTAGCTTACATATTAGACTAGCAACATAACATGACACATAATTCGCAAGGCTCCATGGTTGCACATTAATATTAGCACATTGACATGACAAGGTTAAGGAAAGAAAGTTCAAGTAGTAACATGACAAGCAACATTCACAACTTCTATATACCAATTGTATTTATAATTAAATTATCTTTTGTGAATCATTTTCTTGTATTTTATTATCAATTTCATATCAAAATTTTAGATTAATGTTGATTGTAATTTCGATAAAACAAGATTTGAATACTACAGGAAATCCATATATTCTAAAAAGCATCAAAGTGGTATGCCTAAAAACAACAGAACTTCAAATATCTATTAGTCTCCGAAAAGGTAACTTAAGCCCAATGATGTGCAACAAATGCTCGACCAAAGAGTAATATAACCAGAATTTTAGGAACACAACACATAACTCTGATATATGTGAAGAAGTGATTAAAATTAGAGGCTTTCTTCATTGGAGCGAACTTTTGGTTTGCTGGAGAGTGCACAAATTTGAGAAATTTCACATAAAAATTAGAGGAAACTCCGCTGGAGCAAACTTTTGGCCTACTAGAACGTGCACAGAATCGAAAATATTCACATAAAATAACAAAAAGTTCACTGGAGCGTACATCTCCAGTCACCACTAACCAATCATGGATATAATCATCTTTCTTTTTGCCTGTTGCACAAGCTCTATCATCTTCTTCTCCAAGCAAAAAGTTTGCCTCCGCTTAGCTCATTATCACGCCACTTCCTTCCAAATGAGGACGACATTTCAGCTGATGACTAGGGGAGTTCTCTTTTTTTACCTCTCTTACTTTTATTTTATAACCATCAAAACTCATAAAATGATCTACCAGGACGACAAAACTCATAAACTTATAACCACCAAAATGAAAAATATCTATACCATAATTATAGTTAATTGAGTTGATTTAATTGAGTTGATGTCACCTCAATAGCGTCTCAGCTCAATTGAGCAATTGCTGAAAGTTTCTTTTATTTAGGGTAAAATTCTTTTGAAAAGTACTTTTGAGAGGTGCTTTTGAAAAGTTTAGTTTAAAATTTGAGTGTTTAGATTGTTGTTAAAAAGTACTTTTGAGAAATAAAATGTTCATTTTAGATATGTTATTATCAAGTAACAAATATACATTTAAATAATATTTAAATTAGTTAATATTATTATATTTTAATAAAAATAAAAAAATTATTATAACTTGTTGTTAATATTTTAATATATGAAATATAAATTTTAAATATTTTTAAGCAATAAATATTAATTATTTATAAAATTTAATTAGAATATATAAACTATATTTTAAATATTTAAATATAACCATTAAATGTTTGTAATTAGTATTTTAAAATATATATTTTTTATTTTTAATTAATGATTTTAACACATTTGTAATTAAGCACCAAGAAAAAAAAAAGGAAAAGTATCATGTTATTCGAGGGATGAAAAAGTAATTAAGCACTAAAAGTGTTTTTGGGAGGAAAAAAAACTAAAAATTTTAGCTTCTTGTTTTAGCTAAAAATTTTAGCTTCTCCGTTTAGCTAAAAATTTCAGCCAGAAGTGGTTTTGGAGCAAGAAGTATTTTTTTAAGCATGGCAAAACAGGCCCTTGGAGTCAGTTTAGTATTGCTTCTAGGAAGTACTTTTGGGATAAAAATATTCCTAAACAAACTATTTTTTTGAGAGAAAAAGTATTTTTCACAAGCCAAAAATTGATTTAAAAGCACTTTTTCAGAACTTGAAAATTTTAATTTCTCCCTAAAAATGCTTTTATTTTAAGGTATTTATATCTTTTTGTATTTTAATAAATTTAGAAAAAGAATACACATATAAGAAACAAGACATCAAACTCCTCATTAACACAATTTTACCATTTCAATCAAAGTAACAATTAATTTTTTAAACCAAATTTTCTAAATCTATTACATGAATGTTTTCACCCGAGTTAAACACTTGCAATGCCGCAACGTTTATAATATTTGCTGAAATGGTAGGAAAAATAATCAAAACTTTTACTTTGAAGCTCCAAATTCAAGATGTGAACATAGTTCATGGAGATGAGAAGTCAGGAAAGATAAGAGGAAGAAAATAATTCATTGAATAAGCTTAATGGTCGTTGTGATAATTCGGAGATTGGTAATGAATGTGCTAGAAATCCAAGTTCCAATTCCATGTTTGAACCCCAAAAATGGAGTAAAGAATCTAATTCTAGAAAAATCGTATACGATGGATCGAGACTTTGGAAAAGATAGTACATGTGCAGTGGATAATACGGTGAACGACCTGCTTGGAATTTAAGGAGTGCAATAGTCTTTAGACAAACCCAATTCTTGGTCTATTGAGGAACATGTGAGTGAATCTTCAGTTAGAAATGGAACAGAGAATCATGAAGGAATTGACCTTAGTTAATGGCTGCTGTTAAGGCTTGGACGATGGAGTGAATCAAGGAACTATGGGGGTGTTTGAGCTGTTGGCAGTAATTGCACTGGATTCTTTCCTAACACTCTCTTCCTTAATGTTCTCAACTATTATTCTAACATGGAGGGTGTTCTTTCAATCATTTCTTCTTCTCAAAACCCATCCACTCCTCAACCTTAAGAGCCTGTTTCGGTATATATGAACAACCCCAATTTCTTTTCTATGATCTCCTAACTTTTAATGGCTTTAAGATATGTACCAAAATATAAATAAATAAATGCTGAAAACAGGTTCACACCTTAATAGCCTGTTTTGGTATATATGTTTTCTTAAAGTTTAACTCCATTCTTTCGGTTACCTTTTTTGTTTCACTAGAAACAGTCAATCTGGAATGCAAGTCAATTACAACCCTCGATCAATTTCCATAAAAGAACTTGTTTTCATGTATACAATTCTTCTGCTATTGTCTATTTCTTTCAAATCTCTCTTTTTGAGAGACAATGGCAGAAGTTGGCTGCCATAATATTAATCGTCTGCTACTGTCAGCTTCACTTTCTTTCTGTCTTCTTGTCTTGTATTTATCATCTCCATTGAAGTACCAAAGCAAACTCACCATCTTATTCTCCACTTTCCCACCCAATTCCCACATCAAAACCAGTCAAGAAACCGCACCATCATCACCTCCATTGCCACCACCATCAGCTGCCTCACCGGCTCCATTGACATCCCTTAATGCAACAACTGGTGGGGACGCCATTACAAGGCCTAATAAAGTGCGGAATTGAGCAGTATCATAAAGTGAATTTTGTTTTATCTCTTTAATTTCTGTTAATGCTTATTGGGTGCAATTTCATCGTTGTTTGATTTGGTAATTTGGGTAGAGAAAGAGCAGTTTGGAGAAAGTAGAGGAGGGTTTGGCCAAAGCACGAGCGGCTATACGTGAAGCAATTCTTGTACGAAACTATACATCATACAAGAAAGAGACCTTCGTTCCCAGAGGAATCATTTACAGAAATCCATACGCTTTTCATCAGTTAAGTTTTATTATCCATTTTCATGTCATCATATATGTTAATTTACTTTTTATTTTAAATGGTACTGTTATTAATTACAATTTTTAACCCTTAAACCCATTGGAATCCTAATATTTATAACACTATTTTTAGAACTGGACTGGACCAGTTAGTTCAATTGTTTGAATTGAGAATCGTCTTGAATATCAGTTCGGAGTAAAAGATTGGATTAAGTGACTCTAAATCAATACAAATTAGTTGAATCAGATTAAAAAAGTTTATTGAATCAATTTTTTTATTTTTTAATATTTTTATAATTTTTAAATGATTGATTCAATTAAATCGAACCAATTGACTAAACTAGTCCAACATATCAAACTAAAAACCAACAATTTAACCGACTATCAATTCAATTTTAAAATCACCAATCTAATCACTTTCCTTTTTAATCCGTTTTATGCCCATCAATTAAGGTTTTATTTGCAAAAGGAAAAAAATTGAAATCCAACCCCTTTTTTCCTGTTAATTTGTAGTTGTTTAAATGATGAATTCAATTTAGAAAACCTTGAATTGTAATCTCTTCCATAGATTAAGGTTTTTCCTTTTTTCTGAGCCCAGAGATAAAAGATAAAAAAAAGTTTCAACTTAATCCCTGTATTTATAATAATAATGCTTAAATGACTAAATTTAGAAGGTAAATATTGAGGGAAGAGACTGTGTCTAATGTCTAGATATGCATTAACCAATAAGGACCACATATCTATATATTGTGTTGTTAATGGAATAATTCTCTATCCTTCCCACATTTTTTTTAAGGATAAAGCAACCTTTAGTTACTTACGGCAGATTTTTTTCATTTTTTCATTTAATTTTTAAATTTGATAATTAATTATATTTTTTTAACAATAATCTCATTATAAGTTCTATTATCATTCTTTTGATACAATGTCTAGAATTACTTATAGTTCTCCCCAGCCCTTAAATACGAGGATAATACGCTTCAGTTCACTTGAACTCACGTCTTCCTATACTGACAACAATACTAATATCAATTGAGTTAAAACTCAAACGGTTAGTTTTACTTTTAATCTATATAATAATATGGTATATTATCAAAATGTCATTTCATGTCATCACATTGATAAAAAAAAAAAAAAGTTAAATGATTAATATAAATAAAAAAATGTTCAAAAGTCTAGAAAGTAAATATCCTCTTTTTATTTCTTTTTTGCAAAAAAAATAGATTTGAACCTAAAGCATCTTGATATTTAATATATTAATTTTACCATTTTAATTAAACCCTCATTTGTTTTTAACATTATTTTTTATAAATATATTTGTTATATAATTTTTTATCTACATAATATGTGTCATAATTTAGTATATACTATTATTTAAGATTTTAATGGGGTTGGTGTTACCCATCAAAGTCTCATCCTAGTTGTAAAATTACTAAAAAAATTTTATTTTTACAAAATAACAAATATTATTTTGATGAAATTTATTTTTTTCTATATTTTTATATAAAATCTAGAAAAATATATAAAGAAGATATATTTTAAACAAAATATTATAATCTTGGTAATTTTGTCATTTTATTTAAAATCGTATTTAAATTTCATATATATATTTTATAAATATATTGAATAGAAGCACCAATAATTATAGCTTTTTGTTATTTTACTTGCGCATCTATTTTACATGAGTACAAAACTGGTATGACAGGAGTCACATTGAAATGGAGAAGAGATTCAAGGTTTGGGTGTATAGAGAAGGAGAGCCACCCTTAGTTCATGGGGGGCCGGTGAGCAACATCTACGGCATCGAGGGGCAGTTCATCGACGAAATGGAGAGTGGGAAGAGCCAGTTTTTGGCTCGCCATCCCGAGGAGGCACATGCATTTTTTATCCCCGTTAGTGTAGCCAACATTGTCAAAGTCCTCTACCGACCTCTCGTCACCTACTCTCGCGATCAGCTACACCGAGTCGTCGCTGATTATGTTGGCGTCGTAGCTCAGAAGTACCCTTATTGGAATCAAAGCAATGGAGCTGATCATTTCTTGATTTCTTGCCATGATTGGGTATGTATGGTATGCATGCAGGCACGCATGTAATATAAAAAAATGTTAATGTTAGTATCATTAACTTTGTATTACTTATGAAATGCAGGCACCGGATATTGGAGATTCCAATCCAGTACTGTTCAATAACTTCATCAGAGTCCTCTGCAACGCTAACACAACAGAAAAGTACAACCCTCGAAGAGATGTCTCCATGCCCGAAATCAACATTCCCAAAGCTCAGCTTGGTCCGCCGCACCTCGACCTTCCCCCGGCTAACCGTTCGATCCTCGCGTTCTTCGCCGGTGGAGCCCATGGTTACATAAGAAAGCTCTTGTTGGAGCATTGGAAAGACAAGGACGAAGAAGTTCAAGTCCACGAATACCTTTCAAAGGAGAAAGATTACTTCAAGTTGATGGGGGAAACAAAGTTTTGCTTATGCCCAAGCGGCTACGAAGTGGCAAGTCCGAGGGTGGCCACAGCAATCTCCGTGGGGTGTGTTCCGGTTATAATCTCCGATAACTATGCGCTACCGTTTAGCGATGTGCTTGATTGGAGCGAGTTTTCGGTTCATATTCCGTCAGAGAGGATACCGGAAATCAAGAGGATATTGAAAGGGATATCGGAGAAGAAGTATTTGAAGTTGCAAAAGAGAGTGAGGCAAGTCCGAAGGCATTTTGTTTTGAACCGACCAGCAAAGCCATTTGATGTGATTTACATGTTGCTTCACTCCGTGTGGTTAAGGAGACTGAATTTTAGGGTACCAACACCTTCATAATATCGCCATTGTTGATAGCAAAAGCATCCATTCCTTATAATTTTTTTGAAAAAAAAGTCTCTAAGTTTGTATCTCAAATTAAAATTATCATTTGCTTTTAGTTTATTGTCAGGATATCTTGAAGGTCTCTTTTGATTAAATTCTTAATTTGATTGAATAATCTTCCCGAGAAACTTTGTATTCTTCTAGGATAATTGTAACAGCCTGTTATTTCACGTTGTTACAATAATAAATCCTTATATTGAAACATATAAATAGGTTATAACAACATTAGATGCATATCAAGTTTTTCATGTATAGCTAGAATTATAAGATATCTAAACGTGATTGCATCCACCACAGGAGAATATGTCTCTTCATAATCAATGTCAAGCCTTTGCAAAAATCCTTGTGCTACAAGTCATGCTTTATATCTAACGATTTCATTTTTCTCATTTTTTTTCCCCACAAATACCCATTTGCACCCCATTAGCTTTACATATTTAGGTGTTTGGACTATGTAAGAGCCCGTTTTTAGTCAAATCGGAACAGTGGTTTCGGGACCACAAATCTGAATTCAAAATATTTATTTTATTATTATTTTAATGTTTACAGCATGATTGAATGCTTGTGCGAAAATTTTGTTAAGAAATTTTATTGTTTAAATGATCAATTTGATAAAAAGGACTAAATCGCGTAAAGTGTAAAAGTAGAATTCTATTAGATAAAAGTATCTAATGGTTATGGAATTAAATAGTTAAAGTCCTTAAGTGGTAATCATACCATTATTAAAATAAGTGGACAATTATGGACAACCATTAAGTGATTTTTATGTTTTAATGTTAAGGTTAATTTAGTAATTTATGTATTAATGTTAATAAAACAAAAGAAATAAAATAATTTGGTGCTTTCATCTTCTTCCTTAGCCGAATATTGAAGAATAGAAAAGCCAAAATTTAGGTTTTCATTCTGCCATGCTTGGATAGCTAATTAAGGTATGGTTTTTGTCCCATTTTTAATGATTTCTATGTTTTTTATATCGTTGTAGCTATAACTAGCTAGCCCAGAGACTATTTTGAAAAATTGTTAAAGATTTTGAATGATTCCATTGATGAATACATGTGTATTTTGAATTTTCTTGATAGATTATGAATGCTTGTTGATAGATATAATGCTTGTTGATAGATATACAAGTTTTGTTAAGTGATTTTTAGTGAAATTGCAAAATAGGGATTAAATTGAGAAATGTTGAAAATTTGTGGATAAAATGTGAAAAAATGAAAAATATGGGTTTCTAGGGGCATAATAGTAATTCGGCTAAGCATGGGTATTTTGAAATTTGCATGAATTTGTGATTTTGTGTAATAAGGACTAAATTTTAAAAATGTGAAAGTTTGGGGGAAAATATGTAAAATAGCCCTAATGTGTGTTTTGGATTAAATTGAATATAGAAATGATTAAATAAGTTAATTTTGAATATATTTAGATCAAGAAAAGCGGAATTCGGATCTGGATTGAGGAAAAACGAAAGTTATCGACTAAACGACTTATTTCGTCGTTTTCACATTCGAGATAAGTTCATATGTGATAAATTTCAATACAAATGTATTTCATATGCTTTGATATTGCATAAATTGCGAATACGAGACTGTGGATATGAATGATAGTGATTCGACGACGATTCGACATCCGAAATTCTGGTTGAACCTTAGGAATAGTTTAGGATGCTAGTGACATGTCATTAGGGGATACATTGAGTTGGCTTCGGGCCATGATATAGCACTTCGAGTGCGAGTTATACCGATTGGCTTCGGGTCATGCATATCGGCTGATTTGGCTTCGGGCCATGATTTCAGTATTTCGAAGATAAGTTACCTTGATTTGGCTACGGGCCATGGTATAGGTACTTATCATGTGAGATCCTTGAGTATCCGACTTCTATTTCGAATGGTTCAACGGGTAAATGAAAGAAGAGAATGTGTATAAGAGTATACGAGATGGTACAGGTATGTGCATAAACCATATTAGCTTTGAATCGAAGAAATGGTAAAGAAAGTATATAGTTTTGTGAATGAGTAATTGATAGGTTTGTTAGTTGATGTGAATTCTTATACTTATGATCAATGGTTGAATTATGTGTTTATGATTATATCGAATTTATGTCATACAAGCTTACTAAGCTTTATAGCTTACATCATTTATTTTTCTATGTTTCATAGTGAATTCAAAGCTAGCTCGGATTCAGGGATCGTCGGATACATCGTCACACTATCCACCTATCTCTCGGTACCTATGAACTTGGTATTTTAAGTATATGACATGTATAGGGACTTTGGTCATTTTGGTTATGACTTGATAATAATTTTGGCCAAATGAATTGGCTTGTAAATGTATATGTTTTGGTATGTATGAATAGCCATGAGTGATGGCATATTTTGGTCTATTTTGGCATGTTGAATCATATATATATGTTTATGTCTTGTTAATTGAGTTGGTTGATGGTTGTGTGATGATTGTTGATAATAGGTATTATGAATGTTAAATTGATGATTTGTGAATGTTGGTATGCTTGTGAAATTAGGCCAAATAATGCATATTTGAGTTTGGTCATTTTGATGTTTGAAGTAATTGAGTTTTGGTATGAACCAAATGGCAAATTGGAATATTGTGTGTCTTGTAAATTGTTGGCATTGATATGGTTTAAATGATACTTGGTTGAGGTGGATTTAATGCCTATTATGCCTTGTGTTGGTGCTTTGAATTGTGATGTAGGTGTGTGACACATGGTCAAGTACACGGCCATGTGTCCCCTGGTGTTGATTTTGAATTTAAGTCAATATACTCCACACGACCTCACACACGAGCGTGTAACTTGGCCGTGTGGCATAAGTCAGTATACCCTACAGGTTTAGCATGGCCTAGCACACGGCCTGGCACACGGGCGCGTGTGGCCATTTTTAGGGCACACGGGCTAGCCACACGGACGTGTGTGTTGGCCGTTTGACTCAAGCCAGAGAGTTACACGGGGTCGGACACGGGCTGGGACACGGCCATGTGCTTTCATTTCGAATGTGCGTGTCTGGTGGTCGTGTGAGACACTCGGCCTGGCCACACGAGCATGTGTCCCCTGTTTTGAGAAAAAATTTTAAAGTTTCGTAAAAGTTTCTTAAGTTATCAGTTTAGTCCCGAACCACTCTCAAAGCATGTTTAGGGCCTCGTAGGCTTGTATTAGGGACAAACTGATTGAGTTGAATGATGATTGTATGTATTGATTAAATGTATGGGAAAAGTATGTTTAAATGTGTTGTAAGTCCGGTAATGCTCCGTAACCCTATTCCAGCGTTGAATACGGGTGAGGGGTGTTACAGACTATAGGTCCAAAGACCTCACGTTTAGCAAGAAAATTTAATTCTAATTGTATTGTATCTTCAAATTTGGTCAATCTTTTCTATTTCTACATTCCTTAACAAATATAGGTTCAAGATCCTCATTTTCTATTACTATTTTAGTAGCAATATTATAAGAAAAATGTTGTTAACAACTATATCTTTTTGGTTTCATCCTTTTCACGTAGTGATATAACTTATCGAGATTTCTTCATTATCACTATTTTTAGGTACTTAAACCTTTTTTGGAGTTTTCTCGTCAATTATGTCTTTGGCCACTTTTTGGGCACTCACTTCTATAATATGACCATCTAGAGTATTTACTCTTTTCGTTTTACGAGAATTCTTATTTATGGAACCAATTGGTCTGCCACGCTTCAAGTGGGGCATACTTTCATTTATACTAGCATATTGTTCTACAATAACATCAATTCTTATTGGAGTATTTCAACTGATATATCAGATTTAGTAACTCTTTTTAGGTCAATAAATACATCTACCAGCTGAATTGCAATATTTTACAAATGCATTATCTTCTAAACTTCTCGTTCAAATTGATTTGTTCGAGGATCTAATTGAGATGATAATGATACATCCCATGTAATTTCCTTTACCAATTGTTTTTTTTCTCCTTCTAAAGTTGGGGATACTATTTCTTCAAAATGATAATCAACAAATTGTGTCGTAAATAGATTTCTTGCCATTGATTCAAGATACTTAATTATTATAGAAGGCGATTTATACCCAACATATATTCCCAACCTCCTTTGAGGGTTCATCTTTATGCATTGTGGTGGAGTAATTGGAACATATACCGCACATCCAAAAATTCTTGGATAGGAAATATTTGACTCCTGAACAAAAGCCAATTGCAATGAGGGAATTTATGATAACTTCTTGGTTTAATGCATGCAAGTGTTGCTACATGTAAAATAACATATCCCCATGTTGAAACTAAATTGTCTAATTTGGTAAAATGGTGACCAGGAGGTACAATTGAGCTAATTAGAAGTTTAAGCCTTTTAAATCCCTAATCCAAAGGTTAATTAGCAATATGCAAATCAACCAACCGCTGTTTGTTATTTAATTGTTATTTGCCTAAGTTTTGACTAATTTATGATTTAGTCCTTTTTAGTTTAAGTTTTGTCTATTTTATGATTTAGTCCTTTGTGTTAGTTAGTAGGTTAATATAATTAACCTTGATATAATTTTTCATAATATAAAACTTAATGAGTAGTTAGTTAGATTCCTTATTTACATGTTAGTTGCTTAGGAATCACTTTGTCCCCGATTCTCTTGGGTTCGATCTTTGAAATATTCGGGCGTTTCATTATAACACTATAAATATTATAATTGACCTGTCACACTTGCAGTAAGGCCGCTAGATATTTAAGTATAATAGTGTTGATTCTTAGCCTCGGTGTGTAATGGCCTAAATTCAAGGTTATCGGAACAATGGTTTCGTAACCATAAATCCGATTTAAAGAAAAATTTATTTTAATATTTTTGCATGAATATTTATATGATAGGAAATCGTATTAAAATATCGAAAGAAAAATTTTACCGATTTAGTGGTTAGTTAGAAAAAGGAATTATTGAAGGAATTGGGTAAAAACAAGGTATCGAGACCTTGATCTCATAAAATTGAGTAGGAAATATTTTTATAAATATTTATAAAATGTTAGTAATATAGTATTAAAATTTCGTTAGAAAATTTTAACGTTTGAGTATGTAATTAAATGAAAAGGACTAAATTGTAACAAATGTAAAGTTATGAGAAATGATTAAATAGCTTAAATGATAAAAGAAGGAGGTCTTAAAAGGCAAATAGACCTAAGGTCTATTTGGGCTGGACGGAAAGGGCATGAAATCAGAGAAAATAAGGAGAAATAAGGGTAAAATTGGAATATTGCAAAATTTACTTAATAAAGTTAGGACTAAAGTGGAATTATCTAGATTCCTCTTTATTTTTCTGCATTCTCATCAGCAAAACACCATAGAAGGGTTTTCCCTAAGCTGGTTTTTCATAATTCTACTGCAAGTAAGTTCAATTCTTGATTGTTTCTTGAAATTTATGTGTTTTTGTGACTTTTACAACTAGGTCCACTTGTTGAATTCATTAGTTTTAGATTTTATGAATAAAGTTGGAAGTTGCTATGAATATGTTCTGGAAGTATATGATGATTTAGCATGGAATTTTAACTTTAAATGGTTTATATGCTGATTTTATTGAAAGAATTGCATAGAAAGTGAATGTTTGGGACCTAATTTTAAAAGAATATGAAGTGAGGGTTTTTATGTGGAAATTCTGAATTCCAATAGGTTTGAAATAACTCATAATAATTAGGTAAAGTATTAATTTACAAAAATTATCTTAATTGAGGGGTAATTGATCAAGGACTGAATTGTATGAACTCTGAAATTTGGGGCAAAATGGAAATCAACACTTTGCACTAAAACAGTTTTTGACAGTAGCAGTAGTCTAACTTTGAAAAATCACCATAAATTGTACAAGTTGAATTAGAAGATGAACAAAATATGAAATTAAAGCTTATTGAGTCTAGTTTCATATAAAAGAAACAGGGAAAGCAAAGGAATTCTGTAATTTGAGATATTTATATTTTTGTAAGACTGGTTTAGAGGATTTCAGGATCCCCTGTTCTGACTTTGAAAAATCATAACAAATTGTAGAAAAATAATTAGGGGCTTAACTTTATATGTTTAGAATCCTGAATGAGTCTATTTTCAAATGAAATAAATAAGAAGGTCATATGAATTCTGTACAAAGAGTAATTTGATTCGTAGTGAAGAGAGGTCAGAACAGTCAGACAGTAAAACAGGGGAAACTTTAAGAATAATCTGGTATTGATTGGCCATACCAAAAATTCTGGAAAAATTATAGTAAAAAGATATATGAGTCTAGTTTTAAGGAAAATTAACGGTTCTTCATTTGGAGTTCTGTAGCTCGAGAAATAAATAATTTAGTGACTATGACACAAAAGGACAGCTTTGAATAAGTTTATGAGTAAATGATTAAATTGAAATGTGAGCAAAAGTAAGAAAGCATGAAATTATCATAAAATACATGTTTATTTTATTAAATATTACAGGAAATTATTTGATTATTTTTAACATATAAATGTTATATGTTTATATGAAATTAAAGAAAAGAAAAGGAAGGAGAGGACCGAATCGAAGGAAAAGGAAAAGAGAAGGTTAAGGAGTGAAGGAAGAAGAATTCATATCACCTCAATCTTTTATTGTAAGTACTACAAGAATTTTAAATTATTGTTATTTATCCTTTTGAAATATTTATGTGAATTATTTAAATACATGAGATTCAACTTTAATGCCCAAGTAGACGAAATTAGAACTACTTGGGATATTAGTGGCATGCCATTAAGGAACTTTAGCGCTCTCTCGATATTAGCACGTTGGTGCTCTCGATATTAGCACGTTGGTGCTCTCTCGATATTAGCACGTTGGTGCTCTTCGAATATTAGCACGCGTCGGTGCTCTCGATTATTAGCACATTGGTGCTCTCTGCTCACTTGTGCATCATAATGCACCTCAGTATATGTTCCGTATATCCGATGTGTTCTATAAAAGTCTACTTTGGGCTAAGAATTGAAACGAGGACAAAGTGAATTACTGATGTGTTAAGGTAAGATTTATACCTTACAAAAGATAAGTTAAATTTTATTAAAGCAAGGCATACATGAAGAAACTTATATGTGAGAAAATATGCAATAATTGATTGAGTTAAAATATTCTGTTATGATTGTTTATTTAATTATTCTTGTGGTGCTTACTAAGCCTTCACCGGCTTAACGCGTTTATTTTAACGCGTAGGTACAATTAGACTAAGAGAAAAGTCCAACTAAAAGATCGCTCATCTCATCACATCCTCAAGGGCTTCAAAGGTAGTTACTATATTTTGTATTAAAATGGCATGTACATATGTAGTTCAAAGGTGTCCCCATGTGATAGGGACTAAAATGTAGATTCTTGAAATTTTATCTATTTTCAGTTATTTGAAGTATTTTAGTATATATGGAATGAATTAATAAACAATAAATTTGTTATCAAAAATGGTTGGAAAGTTAAAATATTATATTCAAATGTTTTAATTAGACAGTATCTGGCCATAATTGTTTTGGCACCAAATGTAATAGTCTTATACCGGGTTTGCATAATTGAACCGGGTATAGGGGTATTACACGGTGCATGCACATCGAGGTGCGGTCAATATAATGTTGACATTTTCATTGCTTGCAATTAAATGAAAAAAAGCGTTTTCTATCTTTAAGTATAGTATGTATTGTAGTATTGTTTGCAAGAAATGTGTCTTCATTCTTTATCTTGATTTCAACCAAAAGATTCATATTCTTCAGTGAAATAAAACACATCATAAAAGATATTGTAAACACTCAAAAAATACATCAAAGCATACTAAAGTCACACAAACATGAATAATTATAAAATCATCAAAGAAATATAATTTTAAAATTCTTGATTTCTAGCCTCAAAGAAATCATTTTAATCAAGATGGATCATATCAGCAAAGTTTTTAAAACCATTATCGTTGTGAGCAAAATTAGGCTTTACATTATCATTTCAATAGGTCAAATTTGTTTCAATATTCTTTCCTTTCCTTTAGATGGAGGCTTGATAAAGCTTTACAAGATGTCCAAGCGTACAACGGATACTTGACCAATACCCACTCATACCACATCAGTGGCACAAATTCTCAGTGCCTTTTGAAGGATTGCTTAGGCCATGATCTTCTTTTTCTTTTCTCTTTTATTTTTCTTTTGGTGGACATAATAATTGTTAGCACATTGAAAACGATAATTATAGTGTCCTCAACCACGTCCACGTCCATGGCCACAGCCACAACCACGACCACGATTTCTTTCATTTCTATAATATTATCATGTATTGATGCATTCACTTCTAGAAATGGAGAAGAGCCAGTAGGACAAATTTCATGATTTTTCATTAATAGCTCGTTATTTTGATCAGCCCCCAAAAGGCATGAGATTAATTCAAAGTATTTCTTAAAATCTCTTTCACGGTATTGTTGTTGCAAGAGCACATTAGATGTGTGAAAAGTTGACAAAGTTTTTTTCCAATAAGTCCTAATAAGTTATTTTCTTTCTACGTAATTTTAATTGAAAACTTATCTTAAATATTGCAGAATTATACTTACTTACTATTTTATAATCTTATAACCTCAAGTGTATCCAATCATAACAAGCTTTTGGTAAAATTATTATTTTCTGATGGTCATATCTTTTTTTTTAACTATTCCACAAATCAAGTGGATCTTTTATAATTAAATATTTTGTTTTCAATCCTTCATGAAGATGATGGTAGAGGAAAATCATAGCTTGGGATTTATCCTATTTAAATGCCTCATTACCTTAGGTAATTGTATTCCCAAAACCTTTAGCGTCTAAGTGCATTTTAGCATCTAACACTGTAACAGTCCGATTTTGGCCCTAATCAGAATGGTGGTTTCGGGACCACGAATCCGAGTCAGAAAAATATTCAAATATTATTTTCTGTGTTAATTATATGTGAATTAGCATGTGTGAAAGTGTCGTATGAAAATTTGATGGTTTGTGTGCTTAATTAAAAAAAGGGCTTAACCGGGTAAAATGAAATTTTGATGGTTAGTTGTGAAAGTGCCTAATTGTTGTTGTCTTTTTAATATGGAGGATTTATGTTGCAATTAGGCCATTTTTAATATATAGTGGATGGCAACATGTGGTTATTGTATGATTTTATATATTAAATGTTTTATAAAATTTAAAGTTTATATTATATAAAATATGTTATAATAAACATAACATAAATAAAAATAAAAGAAGCCAAAGTTTATTTTTAGCTTTCATGACCTAATAACAAAAACAAAAAGAAAAGAGAAAGGAGTTAGGCATTTGGCTATCTTTGGATTTGATTAAGATCAAGAAACAAAGAAATCGAACCTGGATCGGGGAAAAGCGAAAATAGTTGAATAGCCGGTTTTTTCCGAGGTAAGTCTTTAAGCAGTTAAACTTGTAAATTGTATATATAAATTAGTAATATACTGATTTGGAATTTGTGGAATTTGTAATGAGTTAGTCGAATGTGATTAATTCTAGGATTAACAGGTTTAGGTTTAGTTCGAATGAATTATAATAATATTTGAAAGTGTGTATAAGGATTATGACATATATGAAAGGTTCGATATATGATATGTGTGTGAGACAGCTTTAAAGTATTGTTATTCGGGCTTTGGGGCCTAGCAAGCCTTGTGCTGGTGAATGTGATCGGGCTTAGTGCCTAGCAGGCTTATTGCCGGTGAATAAATATCAGACCTTGGGTCTAGCAGGCCTAGTGCCGGTGTGTGATTCAGGCTTACGCCTAGCAGGTTTAATACCGGTGATTTATTTTCAAGTCTATGTCTATAAGACCTCATTTTGATGTGGAAATTGAGCAAGTAAGTTGAATTAATTGACCTTGTATGTTCGGCCACAGAGGTATGTGCATATGAAATGATGAATTGAATTTGTATACAAGTAGTCATATGTGATGATATAATGAGCCATGTATATGTGACCTTATAAGTAAGTAATTATGATATGATACTTGATTATTCGGTCAACTAGGATGATTATGATTTAAATTGAAATAGTGTTATTTTGGGAACGAAAAGTTGTATAATATTATACTTAATGAGAAGTATAAGCATTCGGCCAAAGTGATTTGTGGAGTTCTAGTATAATATTAATTATACAATTTAATTTGATAGAAATGTTTTGATTGTTCGTTTGAATTGTTTAATTTGCTTATGACTTACTAAGCTACGATAGCTTATTGTGTATGTGTTTATTTGATTTTTTTTATAGATTTTGAAGTCTAGTTATGAGCTCGGGGATCATCGTCAAAGACCATCACACTATCGACTTATATTGGTACCTTTAAAGCTTGGATTTTGAACTCATGGCATGTATAGGTTAGCTTATAACTCGGATAATATTTTTGATGTTGTAAATATAAGCCATGCGAAAGTGGCTTGATCTTAATGCTAATGATCTAATGTTTAAGTAATCTATTTCCTAGTATATGAGTGTGTTATGCTTGGTTTATGAATTCAGTTGTGATATAAGTTCATGTTAGGTATATATATATGTTTGGCATGGAGTAACCATTTATGACTTATGTTTAGTTCTTTTGGAAAGTTTGATATATGTGGTTGAGGCATATGTTTGAGATGTGGATTATTAATGACCTATTATTGAGTTACATAATTCGAAACATGAATCAAATTGGAAATTGTTTATAATGTAAATTAGGTAATCGGTTATGTGATGAAATAAAGATGATGGTTATAAGTTATTTATGATTCGGTATTGGTGTTTAAATCATGACATTAAGTGTTAGTTATATGTTAATATTGAATTCTTGATATTGGACATGTGTGGACTAAGTTAGGCTATGAAGTATTTGATTAAGAAATATGGTTTTTGTGTCAGTATGAAATGGAATGCTTGAATGGGTGAGTTGTTTTAAAATTTATAATTAAGGTGTATTTGTATATTCGGCTAATGCCTTGTACTCATAATAATAAGTATGTGATACGGTACATAAATAATAAAAATGTAAATATATTATGTATTGAATGTTTTCATGAATGACAGAATGTATATTCTATGTTTGTTTTGGTTTGTTCATAAGAGAATTAGTTTATGTACCGAATACATGTTTAATGATTCAATTGTGTATTTGCTCTTTTGATAGTTATAAATCATGCGCATTTGATATACCTATAATAAGATCGTTTGAAGCTTGGCTACTTTGGTTCTGTTGTGGTGGCTAGTAAACTTATGCATCAGGCATGATTTAATTTATTATAAAAAAAATTTGGTGTTGGTTCAAATTGATATGGTTTTATGCGCATAACTTGTGATAAGAAAAGATGTATAATTATATATATTCTGGTTTTGTTATAAAGCATGTTTATATGAACTTATAAATATGTCTAGTACGCTGTGTGGATGGTTTAGCCTGACTTTTGATAATGTGTTTTCGTATATATATAAAAAAATGGATGAAATTATTGATGTGTTATTGTATAAAGCATATATAGGAATGAATGTCTGCTGTGGGTTGTATTTGGATTGGTAATGCCGTAACTCTAATTCAGCGACGGATACGGGTTAAGGGTGTTACAAACACTCATGAAAAATAGTTCTTGCATGATATGTTAAGAGCTGAAACTTTGAATTTTGCAAGATCTGACTTTATGCAAGCTAATATAAAAAATGATAATTAGAATATAAAACATCACATAATTAGTACAACTTTTACTTACAAGGTGCTTTATTTACAACCTCTTTTGCATTTAATTAAATACATGTAAATGAAGCCTTCTTAATTGCTTCAATGAAATATCTCATGGTCATAAATGAATCAGAGAACTTTATCTCATCACTTAATTAAGGGTTTACAGAGGTTATATATATTCATAATTAATGTATTTACAACTATTAAAACATAATTAAAAAAAGGAAACTATTAAACATGTGATAGAATAAAAAGAATAGACTTGTGAGTGTACCAAATACTAACCCAATTAAAAATTAATTATAATTATGATTTAGGGAAATGCATCTCAAGAAGCACCATTTTGATAGCTGTATCATCACCATCGCCGCCACTAACGAATCAACGGCTGAGAACGGTGATAAGAGTGCAATTATAGAAGGCAACATAGATGGGAGCAATAGTAGGGTATTGTTGAGTCGTCTCCGTCAAGCATAGCTCTTGAAGATGTGAATCATAGTGAAGTGGATGAGTATGTTTTACATCAATAATCTTAATTGCTTATTATATGAATATCATTCTTTTATGTCGACTCCCTATTAGGAAGGAGAAATGATTGTATGAAACAGTGACGCCACGTCATCTGTATCCATTTCTAATAGTTTTATGCCACATCAGCATTTTCATCCTGAATTTCAGCATTTTTATCCTGAAAAAAAATCAAATCCAAATTAAAATCTTGAAATTCAGGATAAGAATACTGATGTGGCATAAAACTATTAAAAAGAGATACATATGACATGGTGTCACTGTTCCCATGAGGAAGGAAAAATGATATTTTCAACTCAACAACTTTTTTTTCTGATCTAAGAATCTTCCAAATTCAAAACTAGTTCATATTGTCAAAGATGGCCAAGACTCCCCAGTCACTAATATTTATATTTTTCATTCAGAATTTGAAAATATAAACCCCGGTGTCTTACCGCCCCAACGGCCTCCTTTTGAGTGCTTCCTGCTATTCTTCTCTCTCTTAAGCAAATTGCATTAGAAAAAGAAAAAGGTTGTGAATAAGCTGGTGATGGTCAATAATTAGTGATGTGATGTGATGAACTCACCCCTTCATATGAATATTATATTCTTGTCGGCTGATTTCTACTTTGTTAATTCCATCACGTTGCATATTAAAATATAGCTTCTAATTTTTTTTAAAAAAATATTATTTTATTTTTTATTTAAATATTATTTTATTTTTTTTAACTTTTAAATTTGAGTGGTTTGTTAAATTAACCTAAAATTAATGGAAAAATTAACATTTATTAATTTTGTTGACGTGTCATACATATAGATGTCACATTAACAATTAATTTATTGTCAAATGTGGCAAAGATATATCCATAGTTGTTTAAACTAAACGAGACTATGCAATCGAACCAAGAACCAATTGGAATATCCGAAAAGAAGTATCAAATTGATTGACTCGTAAACCGATACAAACCAATTGAATCGGGCTAAAAAAAATATTGAATGGACAATTAAATTTTTAAAAAAAATATTTTTTAATAGTTTATATAATCGAATCATACGAATTAATTAGACCTGAATCAACAGACCAATAACCTTAAAAACTTTAAATACATCTAGACATATAATGTAATATTACTTAGGCTTCTCCTTGTATAATTTTTAAAAGAAAAATAGTTAAAGGTGGAACTCAAAAGAATTGATTATTTTGAGAACAAAAATAAATTAAAGATAAAAAAAATTGTTAGTGGAGTTCAGTTTTTCTTTTTGTCTTTTTGGTTCCACACTATTACTTTTTCATCCATTAATATTTCATACATGTTTAATCACCATTCATAAATTAATTTTCACACGGGTCTTACACATTTAAATAGTGATGATCATTGTAATAGATGGAAAACTAGAATGAATCTTAACCCTTTTTTGGTAAACCATATTCATGATCACTTAATTATTATTAAGTTTACACTTTAATCACTCTATTATAAATATTATCAATTTTATCCCTCAACTTTTTGAAATTGATCATTTAAGTCACCCCTTTGTTAACTTGTTAACGGATGTCAACGCAAGCCATTAAGTCACTATTCCTCAAATACATCTTTAGTCACTCAATTATTAGTAAATTTTCGCTTTGGTCACCCAACTATAAAAAGTTACAAAATGATACAAATGTTATCAATTTGTAACTTTTTTATCATCCGTCCATTAACTCTGTAAAGGATTGATGTATGGCACATTAATTATAGGCTTAATAGTTAATTTAGTCCCTAAACTATGACTAAAATATCAATTTGATGACATTTTTATATTTTTTAGCAATAACTCGAAAAAAAATAATTTAAAATATCAAAAACTTCTTACAAGACATGAAAATCAATGATGCATTTTTTTGAAATTATAAAAATATCTTTTAAAATTCTTGAAATTTTAAAATGTTCATAAAGTTCTAAAAGAAATAAAAATTTACTTAAAGTTGTAAAAAAATCTAAAAGTGTCGATATTTTTCTATTAACTACTATTGATTACTTCACAAATTATGAAAATAATTTGCAAATATCAAATCACAATCTGAAGCATTAAGATCATTGTTTCTCCTCTTCTTTTTTTTATACGTGGCTTTGCATTATTAATTTAGCAAAAGCATATATTTGTTGTTTTACTATAAATTTATATATGATAAACGAATCATATGAAATCATTTCATTACTAAACAAAATAAATTTTTAAAAATCATTAAAAATCATTTTACAAATTTTCATGGTTTAATGATAAAAATGAAAAGTTACTAATAATTAGGCGACTAATGGTGCAACTTAACGGAATATATTTAAGGAATAATGACTTAATGGCCCATGTTGATGTCTATTACCGAAAAGTTACTAATTTTTTGTAAAATTTGACATGTATACTTTTTTTTAGTTAAATTTTACTCTCAATCTTTTTAAAAAAGAGTTAAATTTGACTATTAACCTTTCAAAATGAGTTGAATTGCTATTTTCTAACGAAAATACTAACTAAAGCATTAAATTTCTAAACATGACAGCTTGCATGGTAATCCATGTGCACTTCATGCATCTTCTTTTTTGAATTTTTATGAATTTTTTTACAATTTTAAAATTTTTTGTTGGCGTGATATATAAAACAAATAGTGTCAAGTTAGCATGAAGTATATGTGGACTATCACACGGGTTGCCACGGTAACATTATTAAAAAATTAATATTTTAGTTAGAATTTCTATTTGACTCTTTTTAAAGATTAGTAGCCAAATTTAGCTAAAAAAAGAATAAGGGCTAAATTGGTTAAAGATATAAACATAATGGAGTAAATTTGTGATTATATTTTTTTTCAAGAATCATGGCAATTTTTCTAAAAGACAAAGCTTGCCCTTCAAATCCAAGCCCAAAAAAATCCAATTTAAAAGTAATCCCCATCCAAAGTCCCGATCCCGTCCATTTGCCAGCTCTGTTGATGTATCCCGAATCCCTATTCCTTTGTTGTCTTCTTGTTTTAAATGTAGAGGGTACAATCGTCATTTTATTCACATTTTGTCCAAGAATTTTTCACGTGGCACCTACATGTAAGTGTAACTTGTGTGTCTAAAAAAAATAAAAAAATTCCTTGGATCTGCCATATATCCGTGTTTCCAGCTCTGCTCGCAACACCTAATAATAATTACTTTAAAAAATTCTCATTTTTTTCGGTGGAATTCAAAAATTTTACACAAATTAAGATGTACGAGTGATTGATTAAGAGCAATTATATAAATTTGTATAAAAAATAAATATCTAAATTTTTAGTAAAAAATAAAAATTATATTATAACAAATAAACTATCTCCTTTGGCACAACATTAATTCTCAACTCTAACAATACATTAATTATTATCAAAACATCAATGCTACAAATAAAGATAAATCATAATCTCATTTAAGACCATTTTTCCCAAAATCAATTAACACAAAATACAAACAAACTTATAAATTTTTTTCTTTGGCAAAAAAACTTTCACTCCAAAAAAACAATAAACAAACATACCAAGTCTAAGAAATACCAAACAAATAACCCGGATAAACTAATATGAGAAAACTATAGTATCCTCTAAGTTTACCCTACATCTTTACATTAAAAAGATGGAGGTCCTTGTCAAAAACAAAGACCAAGGATGATGGTAGTTGATTCCAACAACCAGAAATGTACATCTCTTGTTTAGCAAACCAATTCGTTACCCTATTCACTTCTTGTTTAATAACATTTAACTTTCACACAAGACAGTTGCATGACTTCTTATCAAAAACCTCAAGGATAGGCCCTTTCTCCATCTTTCATCTTAACTATTATTCTTAATATCTAAAGCAATAAATTGGGAGTCATTCTCGATTATCACTGTACAGGCCCAATTTAGCCCGGGCCCGCTACAAACAATAAAAAACAAGAAAAATAAAAAGTCCAATACAAAAGTCCAGGTTACAAAATAACAGCCCAAAATCACTGCCCAACAGGCCCAAAAGCTAAACCAACTCAGAAACCCTAGGGTTCCTGAGTCCCAAAGCGCTGTACCCCCTCCCATGTGCTACCTCTCAGTGTGCACGTCGCCCGAGGACCACCATCACCAAAACGGCAACTTCAGCTTAGTTGACCTCCTCTCTGACACCTGCAAAACATCAAAATAGCAACAACAGAGGGCAAACAACAGCAAAGATGAAACAGCAAGCAAGAATAATAATTTTTGTATTTTCTCTCAGCTATAAAAGCCTTGATACTGAGCTTTGTAAGTTTTTATAGTGAAATACTCACACAAAAAAACAGAATCGAATACAAAAAAGAAGAAAAACTTTGAAACGGATTCAAGTGTTAAAGGTGCTTTTTTTTTTACATATTTCTCATTTCGAAATATAAAAATAAACAATAATAAAAAACCTACCTTGTTTAGCTTTCCGGTCACCGCCAAAGCCCTCGTTGGCTCCTGGATACCTCGAAACCCACTGGGTTTCCGATAAGGGTCCGTCAAAGGAAAAGCGAAGCCGGAACCATTTCATTTATTTTTTTATTTTCTTTATTTTTTTCTTTTTTGTTTGTTTTGGGGGGGTTCAAAAAGAAAAACCCAAATCGGGTTTAAAAGGGTTAAAAAGCTCGTTTTCTGGCACTTATGAACACCGTATACGGCGGAAGCCAAGGCGGAGACCACGGCGGAAGACCGCCGGATCCCCTGGTCAGCCCTAGAAACCCTACAGAGAAATAAAAAAGGGGAGAAAGTTTTTTTTTTATAATAGCCAAACAAATGAGTTTTAAGGTAAAAAATGGTATTTATATACCTACAAAAACGGCGTCGTTTTTGCGCCGTTACTCAGGCATTAAATGGCGTCGTTTCGACGCACAGCGGGTCGACCCGACCCAGTGGGAAAAGGTCCGTGCGTTTTATAACCTTGGGGTTATTTATTCAATCGACCCTTCCGCTTTTGAGGCAATTTTTCTCTTCTTTCAATCTTTCTCTTCTTTCGACTTACCCCGCTTATTTTATTTCATTTCTAATTTAATCCCTGGCCGGGTGAGTTGAAATGCTGTGCATAAAGACCAGGGATATTTTCCCATGTGGTCCTCGCCAGTTTCAGCACATTACATTTTAATCCTTTGCAGTCTTCTATTTGCAAATTATACCTTTAGCTTTCTTTTAACACCAATTAAGTCCCCTTTATTTTCATTTTATTTTTTATTTATTCATTTGTTCATTTATTTATTTAATTACTTGGTTATTTATTATCTTATTACTTTATTCACTTTGTTTATTTACTTATCCTGCTATTTATATTGTTTATTTATCTATTCATTCTCATATATTATGATTTATTATGTTTTCATTTTCTTTACTTATTTTAATTATGCTTCGGTTATTAATATTATTATTGATCTTTTTTATTTTGTCTTAGTTTACTTTATTTTTTTTCGCTATTATTTGTTTATTATTATTACCTAATGTATGTTGGGACCTAGTTTCATAATCGCTTATTTAAAAACTTCTCAAAAAAGGTAATATTTCATGTTTGGAAATTCGAGGAATTGTGCCCAATCATGCTGGGTTTCGGTTTTCTGTTTGACCAAATAACCAAATATCCTTTTTTAGATTTTATCCATGTTTTCTAAAAATAAGGCAATATTTCGTGTTTTGAAATTCGAGGAATTATGCACAATCGTGCTGGGTTTCGGTTTTTCGTTTGACCAAATAACCAAATATCCTTTTTAAGATTTTATCCATGTTTTCTAAAAATAAGACAATATTTTGTGTTTGGAAATTTAAGGAATCGTGTCCAATCGTGCTGGGTTTCGGTTTTTCGCTTAGCCAAATAATCGAATATCCTTTTGATATTTTCAATGCATGAATCTCGAGAATCATGAGATGATCTTGGATTCGAGGATTTAAATTGTCGTGTCCTTTCGTGCTGGATGTGTTATTTATTCCTTCGGAGCGAGAGAATCATAATATTCAATTCAAGTATATTCAAATGTTTTAAAAGAATCATATTTTAAACTCTTTTCAAATTTTTTGACATTAAGATGTTAATCAATCAATTAGGTATCAATTTTGGGCGTATCGAGGGTGCTAACCCTTCTTCATACGTAACCGACTCCCGAACTCGTTTTTCTGGATTTCGTAGACCAAAAATCGACGTTTTAGTAAATTACAAATTATATTAAAATGACCAAATTACAAGGTGACCCGATCACACCTCATCAAAAAGGATTGGTGGCGAATCCCATTTTTATTTTCGTTTTCAAAATCCTAGTCGATCATCGTTTTCAAAAAAAATGGTTTCGACAGCTTGGCGACTCCACTGGGGAATTAAAGAGAGTCAAGCCGCAAAATTGATTATTTTCTATCCTTTGTCGAAAATTTGAAAATTCTATTTAAAACTTTGATTTGGAAATTTGATATTTTTGTCATTTGTTTGTATCGTTGCGTGTGATTGTTATTTCCATACACACATTGCATTGCATGACCGTTGTGGTCGCACCTTTAAGTGGGAGTGAGAAACTATGCCTTCGTGAGATTTTCACCTCTGCATGGGCTGGTGGACTGCTTCCGGGATACATGCGTACTTATGCCTTCGTGAGGTTTTTACCTCCGCATGGGCATAGAGAAATGTATTCACCTGAACCGAACTTGATCCATATGAGCCTATAATGGGTGAGGGTTGAGGAATCTGCTAGTTTGGGTACCCTTTTCCCTAGAACTTTACCTCATACAGTGGACCGTAGGAATCCACCAGATGTAGTTGTGCTAAATGTTAGTGGTTATCAATATAGGTGTTTGATTATTTTCCGTTTGTCTTAAATCTTGTTATTTGATACTAACTTGTGTATTTTGTTTGTGATTGCATGACATTGCATATTTAAGGAGGAGTCGATTCGTGTTTGATTACTAAGTTAGAAAGCTTAACATGGAGAATGAATTCCTTGATAGAGTCGAGGATAATGAGGCCGTCCGCACATGGTCAAAGAAGCTACAACTAGAGAAAGGGGATAGTCTAGCGGAAGGATACACATCGGAGTTGTGGGACTTTACCCACGTCAGTGTGATACAAAATGAGCTTCAAGAGTTGAAAGATATATGGGCCCATTGGGATGAGAGAGCTAAGCAATCGTTCTACCAGAATTATGACGATATACCCTATTTGCTAGATGTCAAGGTAGACAAACATTTGTTTCGGGCTATGACTCAGTTTTGGAATCCTGCATATAATTGTTTCACTTTCGGGAAGGTAAACTTGGTGCCTACTGTGAAGGAATATACGACTTTGCTTCGTTGTCCAAGGATCCTAGTTGACAAAGCTTACTCTAAGGCAGCTAATGCCCCTACTTTCGTGAAGAAGTTAATCAGTATTACCGGGATGAGCGAGCCTTGGGTTACAGCTCGAATTCAACAGAAAAGGGATGGTAACTTGGGTGATTCTGAGAGACTTGATCTTAGCACACCCGGATGAAAAAAAAGAAAGCGAATATCTTTGCCTTGAGCATTTATGGTTTGGTGATTTTTCCTAAAGCTTTAAGGCATATAGACGAAGCAGTCACTGACTTATTCGATCGTCTGGACAAAAGAACCACACTGGTACCTACAATTCTAGCCGAGACGTTCAGATCCTTGAGCTTGTGTAGGAGGGCAGGCAAAGGCAGATTTATTGGATGTGTACAGATGTTACTGGTATGGTTTCACGAGCATTTCCGGAAGGTGGACAAGGTTTCTTACCGGGTCTTCTCCAAGGGTTATTCCCTATTAAAGGAAGAAGTAGGTACGCAAAGGAGGAGTGATATCTCAGAGGATAGGTGGATGGCAATTCTTCAAAATCTCAAAGAGGAGGATATTGAATGGAGGGCCTTTTGGATGGTCCCTGACGAGATCCTTTATCGATGTGGGAGCTTCGATTAAGTGCCTCTGCCCGGAATTTGAGGGGCCCACGGGATACACTCTGTTACTTGCATTAAGGCAATACAAGTCGAGGCAATATATACCGGTGACTTATAGACTTGCTCAATCTGAGTTCTCATATAAAGTGGACAGTTATAAAAAAAGGGTTCGGGAGATTTCGGTTGCTTGGAAACAGACTCACCGGATGAAGAGATTAGTTGTTGGTTCTACGACGACACCCAAATATAATGATTGGCTTAGCCAAAGAATTATTGATAACATTCCTGTGCCGAGTTTAGAAAGTGCCCGATCAATGAAAGATTACTTACAAGTTGTCTCATCAGAGTTGGAAATTATAAGACAGGACTTTGAAAAGAAGAGTTCCGAGTTCGGGAAAAGGATTGAGCAATTGGAGGAAGAGAAGATGCACTTGAGATTAGATGTAGAAATGTAGAAGGCAGAGGCTAAAAAGTTTAGAAAAGGAAAAAAAACCAGGTTGAAGAGGCTCTAGACAGTTTAAAGACCGACTATAAGAAGATGTGTTTATCGATGAGGACTGCTGGTTTAGGAAAAACTTCGGAGCAGTGGCGTAAAGAGATTTAAGACGAAAGGAATAAAGCTGATCAATGGGAGGAGAAATTTTGAGGGGCACAAGCACGAAATGAATCTGTGGAGAAAAACCTCTCAGAAAGCCGAAATGAACACAACGAGCTAAAGGCTAGAGTCGCAGAACTCGAAAGATCTCTTCATCATCACCGAAGCCGTAATTCTATGCAAGAATTAAGAGCGAGCTTAAGTAAGATAGAAGAAATGGAGGGGAAAATAGGAAGATTAGAGATAGCATTGCGAAGCTGTGAAATGCGGATTGAGTCGTTCGAAGCAAGTGAAGAACGGTGGAGGGAGCAGCTTCATCAGTCGCAGAGTCAAGTCGGAAGTAGGGATTACATTATGGGAGAAGCCATAATCCAAATTCCAGAGATAGCTGATTACTTGCAGACTTTGGCATTACAAGCGGATATATTGAGCGTACAGTATGAGTCGCGATCATATCGTGGACAGGAATTAGCTTCACTACTTAGGGAAATTAAAGCTTTATGTGCTAAGGCAAGACTTTATTTGTAACTTGATTTTATGTAAAGGACTTTGTTTTCTACTAAAGTTTTCTAAATGAAATTGAATCAGAACCGACGTCTCTTTACATTCATTTCATGCATTACATCACATCATGTGCACTTAAATTTCGCATAAAAGGATCCTAATTAAACTAAATTATTTCAGAATTAATCTGGACGATAACAAGAAACAACCTATTGAATACTATTATACTACTCGTGCCAAATCTAAAGTGATAGATCAGAGGTTAGAAAGACTAGAACAAATGCAAAAGGAAATGCAAGGCCAGTTGCAAGCGCAACTACAAGAGCAGCTAGCGAAGGTGCAACAGAAAATGAGGGATCAAATCTTGGAATCCCAAAGGAGCATGGTAAATCAATTAGCGCAGTTGCTTACTGGGGAGTGAGAAAAGGGGAAAGGTCCCGCGGTTAACTCAGGAGATGATAATGAAAATCCCACTTACCACTCAGGATCTACCCCAGTGAATGTCTAGGCACAACCAGAAGTGTACCCGCGAAGGGCACCCGTGACAATTAGACCTCAACAGTACCAACTGGGTACCTCGGCACCCTTGAATTACCCAACTGGCTCAGGCTCTAACCTGGGGGATAACCCAACCAACCCCGTAGTCCCCGACCTAGATGACGTGACAGAAACAGAGAAGGCAAGGGCAGAATTACCAAAACAAATTGAGGATAGGTGCAAGTGGTTAGAAGAAAAGTTCAAGGCCATGGAAAATGCTGATTGCCATGGCAGACTTGATGCCAAAGATCTGAGCTTAGTTCCAGACTTAGTGCTCCTACCAAAGTTTAAAACTCCAGAGTTTGAGAAATATAATGGGATAAGTTGTCCTGAAGCTCACATTACCATGTTCTGTCAAATAATGACAGGATATGTTAATAATGATCAGCTATTGATCCACCGCTTCCAAGATAGTCTAATCGGGTCAGTAGTCAAATGGTACAATCAGTTGAGTCGTGCTCAAGTCAACTCCTGGAAAGACTTAGCATACGCTTTTATGAAGCAGTACAGTCATGTAACAGACATGACACTTGATAGGCTTACGCTGTAAAATATGGAGAAGAAGCAGGATGAAAGCTTTAGGCAGTATGCCCAAAGGTGGAGAGAGGTGGTAACACAGGTTCAACCACCTCTTCTGGAGAAAGAAACCATGATGCTTTTCATTAACACATTGAAAGCCTCATTTATCAACCACATGTTGGGAAGCGCCACAAAGAGCTTCTCGGACATAGTAATGTCAGGAGAAATGATCGAAAATGCGGTGAAAAGTGGTAAAATCGATGCGAGGGAAAGCTCCAAGAGATTAACCTCGAGAAAAAAGGAAAGTGAAGTAAACAATGTGGACGCGTACAACAAAGGCTATTCAAAGCCAATTACTATTGGCCCACCAAAGACGGTAACCACCAGTTTCCAAGACCCTAAGAGACAGGAATCTAATCAAAGGCCGAATATAGAGAAACTCCAGTTTACGTCTATCCCAATGACGTATAAGGAGTTGTATCAAATTTTATTCGATGCACATATTGTATCCTCCTTCTACCTAAAGCCGATGCAACCCCCATACCCTAAATGGTACGACACAAACGCCCAATGTGAATATCATGCGGGAGCTACGGGGCACTCGATAGAAAACTGCACCACTTTCAAGAAATTAGTCGAAAGGTTCATCAAACTGAGAATTGTAAAATTTGATGAATCATCTAGTGCAGAAAATCCATTCCAACCATGCGGATAAAGGGGTAAATGCGATAGTCGAGAATACGGGGAGGAGAATTAGAATGAATATTACGAAAATAAAAACCCCGATGAGAGAGGTCTGAAAAAGGATGGTAGAAAAAGGATTGATCAGGAAAGACTCGAGGAATGAGTCCCCAAAAGTAAAGAATTATTGTGAGTTTCATGATGAAGAGGATCATGAGATTCAGGAAGGTAATGAATTCGGGGCTTTAGTACAGGGTTTAATGGACAACAAAGAGCTCGAATTCTTTGAGTATGTTAAAGAAGCAGAAGTGTGCGCATTTGAAGGAGGATCGACAAAGAGGGTCTGTGAGGCCAATCGTCTTGTGGTAATCATCTCACGACCAAGAAGCAGTGAAGCTGGAGTGCAAATGGTACCAAGGGTCATAATCCAAAAACCTTTGGCTTTTCCCTACAAGGATAGCAAGAAGGTTCCATAGAATTATGATTGCAATGTGACAATTCCGGGAGAAGAGAGCCCGATCAGCGCTACGGAAGATGTTCGAGAGGTTGGTTTTTATACACGCAGTGGGAAGCGCTATGCGGGAGCTGAGCCTGCTAAAATGAAGACCCCAATGGCTGAACAAAAAGGGGAAAAGACGGTCAGGTCCAAATCACCAGTCAAAGAGCCAGTAACTGAAAATGAGGCTAGAGAATTTCTAAAATTCTTAAACCACAGCGAGTATAGTGTTGTAGAACAGTTAAATAAGCAACCATCTCGTATCTCAGTGCTAGCCTTACTTTTAAATTCGGAGGTACATAGTGAGGCATTAATGAAAGTGTTGAACGAAACTTATGTCACCAACGATACCTCTGTAAACAAGCTAGATTGGTTGGTCAACAACATAAGCGCCGACAACTTCATCTTCTTTAATGATGATGAGATACCTTCAAGGGGCATGGGATCCACAAAGGCCTTACATATCACTACCCGCTGCAAAGGGTATACACTGCCAGGGGTGCTGATTGATAATAGATCTGCATTAAACGTCTTGCCCCTAGCTACACTAAATAGGTTGCCCGTAGATAACTCTCACATGAAAACCTATCAAAACATAGTGAGAGCATTCGACGGGACTGAAAGAAGGGTGATGGGGAGAATTGAGATACCCTTTTTGATCGGCCCAAATACATACGAAGTGAACTTCCTGGTGATGTATATTAAGCCCTTCTATAATTGTTGGGATAGTGCCGTCATCGCTACACTAGAAGCTAAAGTTGGTAGCTGAGGGACGGCTGATAACAATAAATGCAGAGGAGTATATTATCGCATCCGTAACCAGCGATGCACCGTATGTAAGGACAGAGGATAAAGCGCTAGAATGTTCATTCCGATGGTTAAAATTTGTGAATGAAACCTTCATCGCCGAAGGGAATAAGATCCTGGTGCCCAGAATATCCAAAACCACAAAGATGGGTCTGCAACTCACAGTGGGTAAAGGAGCCTTGCCTGGAAAAGGACTTAGAAGATCTCTGCAAGGGAAGGCCAAGGCATCAATATTGAAAGACAAATGAGATCACTACGGTCTAAGGTTTAAGCAAGAAGCCAGGCAAAGAAAGAAAGAGATAGAAAAGAAACAAGAAAGGAGAAGGGCGAGATTGAGCGGAGAAGAGGTCAAATGGGAACCGATAGCCTTTCCCCACATATACAAGACCTTCGTGTCAGGAGGAACCATTCACACCGAAAGAAAAGCGTCAGAAAAGGAAACTAAGGAAGAAATATTGGAAAACTTGAGCATTAACGCCATATCAGAAGAAAGAACTAGGGGAGAGAATCTATCAGGCATCGCCCCTATACACTTGGAAGTATTTTGAACAACTGAACTGCAGAAGAGATTCCTGTAGTTTTTAGAGCTAATACAGAGTAATGTTCAAAACATGCTTATGTTCTTTTGTGAAATAGGCTTATGTTCTAAATCTTTACTTTAATAAAAAAAAACATTTTTGTTTTTGCATATCATTTTGAGCCCATATTCTTTTATTCTTTTCGTTCATAATCATACCGTAAAAACAATCATTCTTAGATTTTTTTTTGTTCTGTGGATGTTCTTTTTTTCATCCCTGTAGCAGGTCTCCGGATATCAATGATATGAGTGACGTCACTACTGACTCAGAATCTCTTTTTGAACAAGATTTGTGCATGGAAGATTCCCAAGATCTTGAAGATGATCAAGACTGTAATCTGTCTGCTGATTTGTTGAGAATGGTAGAACAAGATGAGAAACAAATCTTACCTTATAAAGAGACAGTGGAAATTGTGAGCCTCGGAGATGAAAGGGAGGTGAAGGTAGTGGCCGACATTGCTGCAGAGACAAGGCAAGACTAGAGGTGTGCATGGGCCGGGCGGCCCGGCCCGACCCGAAGGCCTGCCCCAAATGTGGGAGGGTTTGGGCAAAAATATAGGCCCGAAAAATAGGCTTGGACAAAAAAATAAGGCCCGTTTAAAAAAGGGCCGGGCTCGAGTAAGGCATTTTTGGCCCGGGCCCGACCCAGCCCGAATTCATTAAAGGAAAAAAAACTATTTTTTTAATATTATTTTCTTATTGTTTTTCTCCTTATTTTGCTACCATTTTACTATTATGTTTCTATTATTTTGTTGCTATTGTTTAGATATTATATAAAACTTATTTTATTGTTAATTTTGTTATTATTTTAAAGACATTTGTTAATTTTGTTATTATTTTAGAGGCATTTGCTTGTTAAGTTGCATCTATTTTAGTGTTATTTAAGTCTACATATTTTTTAAAATTTATTTTCAATTTGTTCAAAAATATTTATTTTGATTTTTTAATATTTTTGATGCATTATATATATTTAAAAATTATATAAAATAATATAAAAAATTAATACGGGCGGGCTAGGCTGGGCCCGGGTTTTAGCATTTTTATATGGGCCGGGCTTGGGCAAAATTTTAGGCTCATGTTTAGCCTAAATTTTTAGTTGGGCCCAGCCAGAACCCAGCCCGACCCGACCCATGCACACCTCTAGGCAAGACCTCATTGAATTACTCCAAGAATTTAAGGACGTCTTTGCTTGGTCGTACCAAGACATGCCCGGGTTAAATACTAATATCGTGGTATATCGACTCCCCATAAAAGAAGAATGCAAATCGGTTCAACAAAAGCTCCGAAGGATGAGGCATGATGTTTTGTTAAAAATAAAAGAAGAAGTCAAGAAGCAATTCGATACCGGGTTCTTACAAGTGGTTAAATACTCGGAATGGGTAGCCAATATTGTTCCCGTCCCTAAGAAAGACGGAAAGGTACGAATGTGTGTGGATTACAGAGATTTAAACAAGGCTAGCCCCAAAAATAACTTCCCATTGCCTTACATTGACACATTGGTGGACAATACGGGGGGCTTCTCATTGTTCTCCTTCATGGATGGTTTCTCTGAATACAATCAGATAAAGATGCATCCTGAAGACATGGAAAAGACCACATTCGTGACATTGTGGTGAACCTTTTGATATAAGGTAATGCCATTTGGGTTAAAGAACGCAGGAGCGACATACCAAAGAGCCATGGTAACCCTGTTTCATGACATGATACACCAGGAAATCAAGGTTTATGTTGACGATATGATTGCGAAATCCCGAACAGAAAAAGAACATATACAAGTTTTGAGAAAATTGTTCTTGAGGTTGAGAAAATTTTAGCTGAAGCTCAATCTAACAAAGTGCACGTTTGGGGCTCGATCCGGAAAACAGTAGGATTTGTAGTTAGTGAGCTACGCACTCAAAAGGAAGTTTGAGGTTTTCTGGGAAGACTAAATTACATCGCCCGGTTCATTTCACAGCTAACTAAAAAATGCGACCCTATATTCCATCTCCTTAAGAAACACAACCCAGGCGTTTGGGACGAGGAATGCCAAAAGACTTTCGATAAGGTCAAACATTACCTATCCAATGCTCCAATATTGATGCCACCTAACCCGAGTAGACCGCTGATACTATACTTGGTAGTATTCAGGAATTCCATGGATGCGTGCTGGGTCAACATGACGAATCAGGAAGAAAAGAAAGAGCAATATACTATCTCAGTAAGAAGTTCACTGAATGTGTGACGAGGTATACACCGATCGAGAAGTTATGTTGCGCCTTGATTTGGACAACCCGAAGATTGAGATAGTACATGCTGTACCACACGACTTGGCTCATCTCGAAGCTGGACCCTCTAAAGTACATGATGGAGTCGACTGCTTTAAATGGAAGAATGGCCCGATGGTAAATTCTGCTTTCCGAATTTGACATACTCTATGTGAACCAGAAGACAGTTAAAGGAAGCGCAATAGCCGACTTTCTGGCCAGTAGAGCTCTAGAGGATTATGAGCCTTTGAACTTTGATTTCCCAAACGAAGATCTGATGTAAGTTATAACCACCGAAGAAGACTCGCAAGAAAATCATTCTTGGAAGCTAAACTTTGACGGTGCCTCAAACGCTGTAGGTAATGGAATTAGAGTAGTCCTGTTGTCCCCGAATAGAGACCATTATCCCTTCACTAGCAAATTTGATTTCGATTGCACAAACAATATGGTAGAATACGAAGCTTGCATCATGAGTATCCATGCAGCCATGGAACGTAAGATCAAAATGATAGAGGTTTATGGGGATTCTGCTTTGGTAATTTATCAACTTAAAGGAGAATAGGAGACTAGAGATCCAAAGTTAATCAAAAATCGAAAATTGGTTCTTGAGTTAATTGAGGATTTCGAGGACATCACCTTCTATTATCTCCCACGAGATGAAAATCAGATGGCTGATGCCTTAGCTACTTTGGCTTCGATGGTCAGAGTGAACAAGCAAGAAGATGTACAGCCTATCCAAATGAGTATTTATGAAGTTTCGGCTCATTGTTACAGCATTGAGGAAGAAGAGGAAAAGGATGATAATCCTTGGTACAACGACATATTGCGATACGTGAAAAATCATGAATACCCCGACCAAGCAACTGATAATGATAAAAGGACATTGAGAAGGTTGGCCAATGACTATGCTTTAGATGGAGAGATCTTGTATAAAAGAAGAAAGGATCAGGTACTACTAAGGTGTGTAGATGCTGTTGAGGTTAAGCAAATCTTAGAAGAGGTTCATGAGGGTGTTTGCGGAACACATGCCAATGGTTTTACAATGGCCAGGTAGATCATGAGATTCGGGTATTATTGGTCTACCATGGAAAGAGATTGCATCAACTACGCCAAGAAGTGCCACAAGTGTCAAATTTACGGAGATAAAATCTATGTACCTCCTTCACCTCTTCACATTATGACTTCTCCTTGGCCTTTCTCTATGTGGGGCATGGATGTCATCGGGCCAATTTCACCTAAGGCTTCTAACGGGCATCGATTCATCTTCGCGGTCATCGATTACTTTACCAAATGGGTAGAAGCTGCTTCATATGCCAATGTCACGAAATTAGCAGTCAGTAAATTCTTAAAGAAGGAGATCATATGTCAATATGGAACGCCAGAAAGGACCATATCTGACAACGCATTAAATTTGAACAATAGCACGATATCAGACGTTTACGATTAGTTCAAGATCAAACACCATAACTCATCACTATATCGACAGAAAATGAATGATACAGTTAAAGCGACCAATAAGAATATCAAGAAGATCGTGGGGAAAATAACTGAGACTTATAAAGATTAGCGTGAGAAGCTATCATTCGCCCTCTACACCTATCGAACATCTGTCAGAACCTCAACCGGGGCAACGCCTTTTTCTTTGGTTTATGAAATGGAGGCAGTTTTACCCATTGAAGTGAAAATTCCTTCTCTTCGAGTTCTGGCAGAAGTAAAGTTGGATGAAGCGGAATGGATCTAATCCCGTTATGATCAACTAAATTTGATTGAAGAGAAAAGGTTGAAAGCCATCCGTCATGAACAGATGTACCAAAAACGAATGATGCGAGCTTACAACAAAAAGGTTCGTCTTAGATAATTCCATGAGGGGGACCTAGTGTTGAAAAAGATCTTACCTATACAGAAGGATTTCAGAGGGAAATGGATGCCGAATTGGAAATGACCTTATGTGGTCAAGAAGGCCTTTTCTGGAGGAGCACTAATCTTGACGAAGATAGATGGTAAAAGCTTGCCTAATCCTGTGAATACAGATTTAGTCAAGAAATATTTCACCTAAAAAAAAGAGAGAGGCCAATGTGAAAACTCGTAAAGGGCACCTTGAGACCAAAGAGGTTTTGAATTGAAAACCCACAAAAAAGGCGATTTTAAATCTTGATCAAGAATAGGGCATGTGGAAGTCCTACTATTCCTGAATGAACAAGGAAAAGAGATGCTACGTCTTGGGGTATCAACAAAGTGCTTTGGATCTCCAAAACACACATCGAGTTCAGAAAGGGTCTTTGGGAAGTTAGTATAGAGAAACTCATGCTATGATATCTGGGGCACCTACTTTCATGTTATTCCCTTTGTATTTAAGCAAATTTGTTATGTTGATAAATCTATTCATTTCGAGCCTTACTCCTAATAAACCTCGATCTTGTCCATTTCTACGATATCTTTTTCAAGCATTTTTATATTGAAATAACGATTAATGGACTAACATTTAAGTAAAGGAAGTTTTGCATATTACTCTGAAAGGTTTTCTTAAAAAATATAAGGGTCTGAGAACAGGACCATTATTCAAGAGCCAACCAAACTTAGGGGTTGGAAACATTTGAGAACAGATAATCGGAATGATGATTATTTCCTTGAATTTTTGGTTAAAGATACCAGGTGAACAGGAAGGCTCGGTAACACATCAGTAATAGAACTTGGACGAACAACGAGCAATGACAACCCAAACATTAAAAAGGGGATCATTCTCATTTCTGCATTCATACAAATGTCGTCCATAATACATTTAGGAGCATTAGATTCCAATCATAGCATCCTAATCATTTGGCATAAATATAGGCATATAAAATTGAATCTACAAGATATGTCCCCCAGAGGACGGTGTAGCAACATCGGTGAATTCACCAGTCCTATCTCACTGACCAGCAGTGGAATAGGTCGAAGATTATAGATCTTGTCACCCTAAGCAGTAGTGGACCAAGATCGAACGGCAAATCTTGTCTCCCTAAGCAGTAGTGGAATAGATTGAAGCCACATTTCCTATTTCACTAACCAGTAGTGGAATAGGTCGAAGATTGTAGATCTTGTCACCCTAAGCAGTAGTGGACCAAGATCGAACGGCAAATCTTGTCTCCCTAAGTAATAGTGGAACAGATTTAAGCCATATTTCCTATCTCCCTGACCAACAGTGGAATAGGCCGAAGATAGCAGATCTTATCTCCACTGAGCAGGAGTGGAGCAGATCGAAGACAGCAAGTCTTATCTCTATGTATCGGCAATAGAATTAACTGAAGATAATAGATCTTATCTCCATTGAGCAGGAGTGGAGTAGATTGAAGACAACAAGTCTTATCTCCATGTATCGGTAATGGAGTAGACTGAAAATTACAGATCTTATCTCCCTAAGTAGTAGTGGAGTAGATCGATGGCGATGAGCCTTAATCCCCTAAGGAGTAGGGTAATAGGCCGAAAATAACAGATCTTATCTCCCTGAAGTTGCAGTGGAGCAAACTGGAAATAGCGAATCTCATTTTCCTGAAGTTGCAGTGGAACAAGATTGAAGCTATAAATCACAAACCTTATCTCCCTGAAGTTGCAGTGGAACAAACTGAAAATAGTAAATCTCATTTCCCTGAAACTACATTAGAGCGGATCGAAGCATCAATTCTTATACTTTTGAAGTTGCAATGGGTTAGAGCGAGGCTACTTGAAGAAGAAAGAAAGAAACGCCAAGACTCGGTAAAACCGGGCAAAATTGGTCCTTTTAAAGTCTTTGCTCCATTCTCGTTACACGACAATGAGTAAAGAAGGGCAGCTATACAGGCCCAATTTAACCCGGGCCCACTACAAATAATAAAAAACAAGAAAAATAAAAAGTCCAATACAAAAGTCCAGGTTACAAAATAGCAGGCCCAAAAATCTGCCTGGCCCAACAGGCCCAAAAGCTAAACCAACTCAGAAACCCTAGGGTTCCTGAGTCCCAAAGTGTCGTACCCCCTCCCATGTGCTACCTCTCGGTGTGCACGTCGCCCAAGGACCGCCATCACCAAAACGGCAACCTCAGCTTAGTTGACCTCCTCTCTAACACCTGCAAAACATCAAAACAACAACAATAGAGGGCAAACAACAGCAAAGATGAAACAACATCAAGAATAATAATTTTTGTATTTTCTCTCGGCTATAAAAGCCTTGATACTGAGCTTTGTAAGTTTTTACAGTGAAATACTCACACAAAAAAATAGAATCGAATACAAAAAAGAAGAAAAACTTTGAAACGGATTCAAGTGTTAAAGGTGCTTTTTTTACATATTTCTCATTTCGAAATATAAAAATAAACAATAATAAAAAACCTACCTTGTTTAGCTTTCTGGTCACCGCCAAAGGCCCTCGTTGGCTCCTGGATACCTCGAAACCCACTGGGGTTTCCGATGAGGGTCCATCAAGGGAAAAGCGAGGCCGGAACCATTTCATTTATTTTTTTTACTTTCTTTATTTTTCCTTTTTTGTTTGTTTTGGGGGGGTTTCAAAAAGAAAAACCCAAATTGGGTTTGAAAGGGTTAAAAAGCCCATTTTCCAGTGCTTATGAACGCCGTATACAGCGGAAGCCAAGGCGGAGACCACGGCGGAAGACCGCCGGATCCCCTGGTCAGCCCTAGAAACCCTATAGAGAAATAAAAAAATGGGAGAAAGCTTTTTTTTATAATAGGCAAACAAATGAGTTTTAAGGTAAAAAATGGTATTTATATACCTACAAAAATGGCGTCGTTTTTGCACCATTACTCAGGCATTAAACGACATCATTTCGACGCACAGCGGGTCGACCCGACCCAGTGGGAAAAGGTCCGTGCATTTTATAACCTTGAGGTTATTTATTCAATCGACCCTTCCGCTTTTGAGACAATTTTTCTCTTCTTTCAATCTTTCTCTTCTTTCGAATTGCCCCGCTTATTTTATTTCATTTTTAATTTAATCCCTGGCCGGGCGAGTTGAAATGCTGTACATCAAGACCAGGGATATTTTCCTATGTGGTCCTCGCCAGTTTCAGCGCATTACATTTTAATCCTTTGCAGTATTTTATTTGCAAATTATACCTTTAGCTTTCTTTTAACACCAATTAAGTCCCCTTTATTTTCATTTTATTTTTTATTTATTCATTTGTTCATTTATTTATTTAATTACTATTTATTATCTTCTTACTTTATTCACTTTGTTTTTTTAATTATCCTGCTATTTATATTGTTTATTTATCTATTCATTCTCATATATTATGATTTATTATGTTTTCATTTTCTTTACTTATTTTAATTATGCTTCGGTTATTAATATTATTATTGATCTTTTTTATTTTGTCTTAGTTTACTTTATTTTTTTTCGCTATTATTTGTTTATTATTATTACCTAATGTATGTTGGGACCTAGTTTCATAATCGCTTATTTAAAAACTTCTCAAAAAAGGCAATATTTCATGTTTGGAAATTCGAGGAATTGTGCCCAATCGTGCTAGGTTTCGGTTTTCCGTTTGACCAAATAACCAAATATCCTTTTTTAGATTTTATCCATGTTTTTTAAAAATAAGGCAATATTTTGTGTTTGGAAATTCGAGGAATCGTGCCCAATCGTGCTGGGTTTCGGTTTTCCGTTTGACCAAATAACCAAATATCCTTTTTTAGATTTTATCCATGTTTTCTAAAAATAATGCAATATTTCGTGTTTGGAAATTCGAGGAATTATGCCCAATCGTGCTGGGTTTCGGTTTTTCGTTTGACCAAATAACCAAATATCCTTTTTAAGATTTTATCCATGTTTTCTGAAAATAAGGCAATATTTCGTGTTTGGAAATTCGAGGAATCGTGCCCAATCGTGCTGGGTTTCGGTTTTTCGCTTGGCCAAATAATCGAATATCCTTTTGATATTTTCAATTCATGAGTCTCCATAATCATGAGATGATCTTGGATTCGAGGATTTAAATTGTCGTGTCCTATCGTGCTGGATGTGATATTTATTCCTTTGGAGCGGGAGAATCTTAATATTCAATTCAAGTATATTCAAATGTTTTAAAAGAATCATATTTTAAACTCTTTTCAAATTTTTGACATTAAGATGTTAATCAATCAATTAGGTACCAATTTTGGGCGTATCGAGGGTGCTAACCCTTCCTCATACGTAACCGACTCCCGAACCCTTTTTTCTGGATTTCGTAGACCAAAAATCTGCGTTTTAGTAAATTAAAAATTTTATTGAAATGACCAAATTACAAGGTGACCCGATCACACCTCATCAGAAAGGATTGGTGGTGACTCCCATTGCTCCATTTGTTCTTCATAGTTAATTTAATCCCCGCAACTATAGATTTAGCCTCGGGAACCTTTGATGAATCAACTATAATCCTTTTACCAATCCCATCCAGCATCTTCCCACTTGCATTTCTACCTATTACTCCAATACTAGCACAAGATTTTGAGGTGTCAAATGCCCCATCACAATTAACTTTAACTCAACCTTTTAGCGGTTTCTCCCAAACATCAATACGAGTTGTCGACTTCCCGGTTCAATCAGAGTTATTGTTTGAATAAACAACACCTTGAGCAAATAAAAATTCATCCACCAAGCAATTTTAATCCTTGGAATAATTCTTTCCAAATCAAGTTTTTCACCTCTAATTGTAACCTCACATCTAGCTTTCTAGATGTGCTAGCAAGTGAAAACAATTTTAACTGTGACATCCTCCCTCATACAAGGCATTTGTAACAACTCTGAGAACCATCTATTAAATGATTGAATTCAATCTGTAGCTGCTATTTTTAATCAATCGAAAATGGTAGTTTCAAAATTTTTTTTTGATGATCGAGTCGGTAAATATTATTTATTAATATTTATGCGGTTATTACAGTATTATACTGAAACCTGGTCTAATAATTTGGTTATGTGGAAAATTAGTCAAGGTACAAATGTACTAGTTCAATAGTTAGTGGTTTTGGAAATTGATGTATCGAGACCTCGTTTCTATAAACCGAGACTTAAAAATTTTATTCAATATTTACGAATTTATTGTATAGGTGAATTAAATTTTGGATTAGTAATTTTGTCAAAATAGCGATTAACTAAGATACAAGAACTAAATCATAAAAATGGTAAAAGTTATTTGTTATTAATTTTTACTTGATAAATGATTAACTTAATGATTAAACCAAGAATTAAAGTTGCAAATAATCCACTTTAGATTTAGCGGACGGTTAGGTGATGGATTTTTATTAAATAAAAGTAAAGTTTTATAATTAAATGAATATAAGTTTAATATATGAAAAGAAAAAAGTGGTCATCTTTTATGTCTTTCTTTCTTCATTAGAACACCTTAGGAGCATCCATTTCTGAAGCTCCGCCAATCGTTATTGCATGGTAATGATTTTGAAATTCGTTTATCATAAATTTTATGTTTTTGTGATTGTTGTAACTTGATTAAGTTAATTCGGGTATTAAATCATAAAACTGTTAAAGTTTATAAAAGTTGTCATTGATGATTTGTGAATTTTTTGTGTTTAAATGTTAGCCTTTAAGCTTAGATGTGATAAAGGACTAAATTATAAAGTAAAATTTGTTAGTTTTGAGTTTAGGGATTAAAATGTAAATATTTTGAAATTGACATGAAATTTCTATAATTATTGAATTTAGAGGTTTTTGGAGGGATTAAATTGAAACCAGAATGAAAAATGGGGTTTAAATGTGAAAATTATGATAGTTTCTGTTTTAGGGACTAAATTGAATAAAATGTGAAACTTTAGGGAACTTTTGTAAAATGAAATAGAATTGATATATTGTTGTAATAACTTGTTAAAAGATGTTTAGAATGGATAAATTGAACTAAATTATTATAGATCGGGATTTGGATCAATCGGATGATAATCCAAAAATAGGAGAAATTGCATACTAGTCAACAACTTCTTGTTGGTTGTTATTTTTGACAGGTAAGTTCTTATGGACTTACCTTATTAATTTTTGGTATGTTTGTATTATTTTGTTTTTCTGTTATTTAGAAATGTTATATATCTAAAGTTTTTGGCATTAGATGGATTAAATCATACAATATGAAATATATGAAAAATAGGAATAAATGTGTAATATTGAATGAATGTGAAATTGTTATATGATTGGATTATGTGCATTTGATGATATCATACAGTTTAAAATGTATTTGGATTGCTTTTTGAATCATGAAAAACATGTATACGACTACAATGATTGGTATGAATATGATATTAGTACTATGCAAATATGAAACGTTTATATGATATGATGATTTGTATGGAATGATGTTACAGTGATTAAAATGTTATTAATACAATGTTAAGGCCCGCGTGAAGTTAGTAAACGATTAGGATACAAATGACATGTCATTAGGATTTTAAATGCAGCAGGTACTCTGTAGCAGTGTTTATATTATATCAAGCACTATGTACTAATGTTAGATATCTTGCCGATAGCTGAGATCCTACATGTGTTGCAGATTCTCCATAGCTTGTGTGAGTACAATTGAATAAAGGTTAATGTCCCAATTTATAGCTCGTATGAGCAATTTCAGTCCCGTGTATCTGAAGTTAATTTGCTATAGTTCTCTGGATGAAAAAAGTAAGTAAATGAATTCGAAATGAATATAAAGATTAAATGTGAAATCAGTTATTACATATATGAATTGAGTGTGATTAAAAATATTGAATAAACTAAATTATTACGTTGCAAAACGAGCATGATTTGAACGTGATATGAAAGAGAACTTAAATATTTGTGTTAATTAAATTGAGTATGAATTGGATATCATATGTTTTACTATATTAAATTGTTGCATGGATACATGTGATTTGCATTAGTAGTTCTTGACGTATAAGTAAACTAACCTAATGGTTGTTTTTGTGGAAATGTATACAAAAGTATAAGGAAGACAAGGATGCCATATTAGTTATCAAATTAGTTTAATAGTTTAAGTTAGCTTAAGATCAATGTATGATGTGTTAATTTCATATGAGTTTACTAAGCATTCGTAATGATTATCTTGTTTGCTTTCCTGTCTCTGTATAGGTTATTTTGCGGAAGATATCGATCAGATCCATCCGGAGCTTACACTATCCAACCCTTGATTCGGTAGTCTTTTAATTGTTCCAGACTCTGTTATGTGACATGTAATTAGGATTGGTTTCATACTTATATTGTCTTGAATAATTATAAGTTTGGTCTAATGATTATATTGAGTTTAGGATGACTTGGTAAGTTGTGCAAAAGTGTGTGGAAATTGACTGTAACACCCCTTATTTGGTTTAGTCATTGAACCCGAGTAATAGAATGCTACAGACAAATACAAATCATTTACATGTAATCTATAATTTAAAATTTAAATTAAATATCAATACATCACATATAATCAAGTACAACAAACATTACAACCAAATTCGGGTTTATATCGAGCTTACGAAAGCTTAAAAAAAACTCGATATCAGGCAGTGATCAATTTGAAACAAAAACAAAAAGATAAGAACAATTTTGCAATAGGGGTCACACGATCGTGTCCCCTGACAGTGTGGAAGGCTAAGGTCGTGTAGGGATGGGACAAACGATCGTGTAGGCAAGTCGTGTAATAGCCTGATACCGTGTGGGGTTGGAGTCACATTGTCGTGGGAACAAACCATGTAACTCACTGATGTCATGTGGGTCAAAAGTGCAATTATTTAAAATATTTCACATAGTCGTGTCGCTGGGTCGTGTAACAGAATGTGGTCGTGTGCACAAAATATCACCCAAAAACATACAGACCACACAACCGTGACAAATGCCCTTGTATGGTACACGTTCATGCATTAGCTTGTGTATCAGGCAATGTATACCTGAAGAAGCATTTCTAAACAAGCTTTCTAACCCTAGTTCACTTATGCCACAAGTAAATATTATATCATATCTCAATCAATTCAAAATCATCAAAGTTATGCGAAAAACATCACTTATAACAATAATCTTAAGTGCCTAACCAATATGCCACAATTGACACATCAATTCAACAATTCAAAATCCATCAAAACAACACATACATACCATTCCAATATGCCTTCGAAGACACCTTAATACAATCAGAAAATTTACATCTATTTAGTTATTCAAGCAACATCAATTTAACATTATAAGCATGCACTTTTTGTAACGCCCCTATCCGTCACTAGAACAGGGAAATCAATGGATTTCTTACCTTTTTGTAACATCAATTGATTTCCCTTATCCGTCACTAGAACAGGGCTACGGAGCATTACCAGACTTTACAGATTAATTACAAATGATAAACCATAATTTATACATATTTTAACCCATACTTGGCTTATTTTTGGATGAGTTTTCATTAGATTTGATGAATTCGATGATCCTAATCCTTTAATTTCATGTTTTACACTCAGGAGAGCTTAGGGAGCCAAAAAGAACGAGAAACGGGCCAAAATGGGACAAAATGGGCCTACTTCGAAAATCAACACGGCCTGGACCAACGTATACGAGCAGACCACACGGCCATGTGTGATGAGTAGAATTGAACACAGCCTAAGGCTATTGAACACGGGCGTGTCCCTGCCGACCCCAAGACTAATTCTATTCGGAAAAGGCTACTTGTGGGCCAAGAAAGGCATCCTAAAGCCTATATAAACACCCTAGGGGGAAACCTAAAGGGGGACGCCGAGTAGAAGGCAAAAAATACTCGAAGACAGCTATCAGGAGCAGCTCGAAAGAAGGATCTTCATCAAGACTGAAGGTCTCCCATCAAGTTCTTTAGAAGTTTTTGGGTTTTCTTATGTTTTGTTGTTTTCCTTATTTTAAGATGTTTCCCTCTATCAGTATGAACTAAACCTCTCAAATACCTGAGGGGATGAAACCTAAGACAACTCTTATTACTATTTGATTTATAAGATAAATACTTGTTCTTATTCTTAATTGTGAGTTCTTATTCTTGTTTTGATAATTCAGGTTATTGATTCAAGCCGAATGTACTTATTCAGTGGAGCAAAAGTCCCTGTTTAAGAGTAAATCAACACAATTAAGCGGAGTTGATTGCAATCCTATAGGGCGACTAAAATTTGCCGGATTAGAGTCAAATCTAATAAGGGGATCTATAGATCGAGTTAATACGACAATAGGGGTTTTAATTAGAAAGGGATTTCAATTAATCAACCTAGAGTCAGTTGTTTTTAGTCTTGAAAGAGATATTAACATAAATCAGGGATTTCCACAGATTAAGTCAAATGAATATATCGTATGAATCAAAAGTAATAAGTGAAGTCTAGGTGGATTCTTCCTTAGGTATTGCCTATCTCATATAAGTTGTCCAAAAGTATTTTCCTAATTCATTCTCTGTCGTGTTTTGAATTAAGTTTTAGTTTAAAAGAAATCACCCCAATTCTTAGGCTAGATAATAGAAAGATAGTAATTACTAGTACTCTTGGTCCTTGTAAATACGATATTACCGGTCTTACCATGACTATACTATTGAACGATAGGTGCGCTTGCCTTTATTGTGATCATAGTTAGTTTTAGACACATCAACAGACATTTTCCAACCTTTATTATTCATATCAAGAATCAATCATAAAACACTCATTTCCCTTAGATGGGCCCTCGAGGCCCGATATACACTTTAGAAGTGAATCGGGACTAAACCAAACACTCAAGAAATTTTTCCCAACCCAGAAAATCTTAACAGAAATTGAAAGTTAATTTCGAATAATGGATTTCTTACCTTTTTGCAAATAAAGGGAAACCAATCAAGAAATATGGATTAAAACCTAGGTAACAAAAGTAGACTCGCAAAATTTAAGACTCAATATACTAGAGATTCAAAAGAAAACAAAATACCCAAATCAAGAAAACCTAAAGAGGCAAAATGAAAAATCAAAATAAGAAAACGTATCTGAGATTAGACTTAGTCAACTCACTCAGCAAGAGAAGAATGACTCTTATTTTGAGAAAAAAATCTCATTTCAAGAAACAATAAATATAACATGTCTATGAAAACACGCTTCTTAACATCCTTTTAATTAACCATAATAAAATATAGTATTGTGTTGTTTGTAAATTTTATTTTAAGTTGCAATTGAAAAGAAATGAAACTAAAAAGTAATAATGGTGCATGCAAGAATTGGTTAAGTTCAAGACTTTTTACTATGTTTGGGGGGCCTTCTTCAAAGAGTGATCAACTATGAATCAATAGTACAATATATTATTCAAGTTTAATACGTTCACTAAGTTGTAACCCAATCCTATACATTTAACTATATCCACTATTCCACTAAATCTTCCCTATTGAAATCTTAGTTACAAATGGAATAAAAGCAATTTAACTAACTATGAAAGTTCTTTCTAGAATTTTGGATATTGATGTCAACCATGGAGCTATCAATTTTCATCCAAAGTGTAAAAGAGTGAATCTTACTCACTTGTCTTTTGCAGATGGCCTTCTAATTTTTGTGAAAGGGTTTGCAAATTCAGTCATGGGTGTTTGGTGAATTCTTGATGAATTCTATGCTCTGTCAAGCCTCCAACTCAATGCTTCCAAGACTAAAGTCTTCATGGAAGGGGTTCCAGTTGCTGAAGTTGCTTACATGTTGCAGGTTACTGGGTTTAAGGCTAGACAACTTCATATTTGCTATTTAGGAGTCCATTTGGCTCCTAAGTAGCTCTCTATTATTGACTGCAAGCTCATTATTAAGAAAATTTCTAATAAACTTCATCAATGGTCTGCTCGACATCTAAGTTTCGTAGGCTGAATTCAGTTGATCAAGGCTGTTTTATTTGGAATCTAGGCATTTTGGAGTAGGCAGTTTCTATTGCCCCGGTCTTTGTTGAAGCAGGTTAATCAATTGTGTGCTAGGTTCTTCTAGAAGGGTAGCAACATCGAAGCTATTGGTGCAAGGTTTAGTTGGAGGGATATCTGCTTACCCAAGTCTGAAGGAAGATTGGGATTGAAATGACTCGAGGAATGGAACCAATCTTGCATATGGCAGCTAGTTTGTTCTTTGCTTGCTTCAAAAATGTCTCTTTAGGTTGCTTGGGTTCAGAATTTTGTTTTAAGAGGGAGTTTTATTTTTTTTTGTTAGCTAAGCCAAATTCAGCCAACAGCTGGAATTGGAAAAGGATTTTAAGTCTTAAAGAGCTTGCAACAGCCTCTATTAGAAGTCTCCCTATAAAGATTGTTGTGTCTTTTAAGATGCATTGAGAGGAAGGAAGAAGGCAACTGAGGTTCCATGGCACAGATTGTTGTGGTTCCCCCTCCATGTGCCCAAACATTCATTCATTTCGTGGATGGCTATTTTGAATAGATTGCCAACACGGGATAGGCTTTTCTTTCATGAGGTTATTTCTAAAAGAAATTGCCTATTATGCTTTTCTAGTCTTGAATATTGGAACCATATTTTCTTTGAATGTGAATATTCTTGCAGTCTCTGGCAATTAATTCTAGAATTGTGTGGCATTGGGAGAATGGTTGGTTCGTGGGATCAAGAACTGTGTTAAGCAGTAACTCATCTTAATGTAAGTCCCTTATCCCCTACCTTATTAAGTTGGCTTGGAATGCTAATACGCATTCCATCTCGTGCAAAAGAAATGGTAGATTATTTGGTAGACCTATAACTTCTATGAATCATCTGTTAGCAAGAATTCGGGAAGTGGTCTGATGTCGTCTTACTGGAAGACTTATTAATTCTTTGGATCATTATAATAGGTAGCTTTGTTTGAACTGGAATTTGCTGAATTGATTTTTGTTTTTCTTTGATTCTTTGGTTTGTTGTATAGAACACTGTTGTTCTTAGTTTTTTCTAACAAGTTTATTGCTTATTGGATAAAATACAAATACTTATCCAAAAAAAAAATTGCAGCTAATACAAGTTCCTATAATTAAGAAATAAGTGATCTCTTAATTCATACATAAAGCAATACACAAGTCTTCAATATATAAGTACTATTATACTTGTGAATCTCTAGCTAGTATGATAATCAATACTCCTTAAATTTTAGTAGATAAAGTGCTTTATCTAAAAGGCATAGAATAAAGAGAGATATTCTTTATTTAAACTTCTTCAAAACTAGCATCTTTCTAAATATGGAAAGTAGATCACATAGTACTCTTCAAATACTATCAATGATTGAAAATTTTCACCAATCATATTCTCTAATATTGCTAATCCAAATATTCAAAAAATGTACGTGAATAATCAATGATAGTTAGGTCAAAACTTACCAACAAATAATGCAAATTGCATAACGTCTAAATATAAAATGAAAAAATTTATCTAATTTATCAATAATGGTTTTGATTCCTTTAAATAACTTTAGCCAAAAAAATATTTACTTGGTTTATAATTCAACTAATTATATTTAAAAAATATTTATATTTATATTTATAATTTACATTTATTTTTAATTATATATTTAATATAATATACTAATATTAATACTAACATATGTACAAAAAATACTATTAGTTATTAAAAGGGAAAAAATGATTATTTTTGTTACAACATAAAATATAAAGTGACTTATTATGTCAATTCACACTGCAAGAGTGTGGAAAGTTACCAAGACGAGGGTAGTTCACATTGTGGAAGGAGCGAAAAGCCGCTATATTTAAGAATTTTGAAAAGGTTATTGGGAAAAGTTTTAGCGGAGAATAAGGTTGTTTGTGTTCTTATCCTCATTTACCCTAGCCTTCGAGTATAAGCTTTGTGATAAGGTGGTAGATGTTAATCTATAGCATTGTTGGAGTTGACTTGAAAGGACTAGATAATGGGTCTATAGATATGATAGATTGATGGATGTTGTTAGGGGTTCTTCCCAATATATCTTCCATAGATTGTGTGGGCCCACTAAGTATAATGTTTAAGCGAAGGTGTGAAGCTGAGTTCCTCTGGCAAAGCAATAGCAATGTTGTGTTGCTAGGTCCTTAGAGTGGTTGATTGTTCTGGTAAAGAGGTTTAAGGTAGAGGTATAAGAATTTCTAACTAGATTATCAAATTTCATATAACAACTAAGAGGATACAGATTCGAGTGTGCTTAAGCACGTATTTTCCTCTGATTTAAAAGTTCAGAGAGGAGGCATTGTATAAAACAAGAATTGGTTAAAATATGCTCCAAGTTAATGTACTATTTGTATATTTGAATTTTAAACCTCTACTTTTGTTTCAAGGAATTTAGTCACTCTTTTTTTTTTTTAAGAAAATGAATTTAGTTACTTCTTTTTATTATTATTTAGAATTGAAAGTACAATTTATAAATATGGTTAATTTTTTTAGTTAAATTCAATTTCATTACAAATATTATTTTTTATTATATGACCATTAAGTAAATAATTTTTTTATTCTAAAGTATTAGACAAAAAATTTAAGAAAAGAATTTTAACAGAACTAACAATTAGACTTATTTTTGAGATTTAAAAAATAAAAGGATTAAACTCTTAAAAATAAAAGTAAATGGATTAAATTGTAAAAGTAAAAAGAAATTTGAGAAAAACAAATACAAAATCATCTTCCAACCTTAAAATAATGCAAAAAAGAAGGAAATAAAAATGGTAAAATAAGATTTAAAAGAAAAAAAAAAGCCGGTGCGTTGTCGTTCAACTAGGCTTAGCTGGCAGCATTAGATTTTCTTGTTTCTAAGCGACTTCTTGTTGTAAAAGACAATTATGGTTCACCTCACTCTTCTATTAACTTTAAAAAAGAAAAGCCTCCAATTTTCGAAACCAATGCTGTCTTTCAAAACTAATCTAGAACAAAAATATCAAAATCAAGAGAAAAAGATATCCACTACATTCCCAAAACATTCTATCCTCAACCTTAGGCATTAAGAATTTTCCCCATTTTTTTAAATATAAATAAAATATTTGTTATATTGCTATTCTTTTTATGGATTCTATAATTATTGATACCATCATGTCTTTCCATATTTTCTTTACATATATATTTGCAATTAGTATAATATATTAGGGTATTCACAGTTCGGTTAAAATTGAATTAATCGATCGGTGGTCGAATTTAATTTAGTTAGAGATCGGTTAATAATTTTTTGAAATTTCAGTTATCGGGTAATTTAGTTCGAAATAATTAAACAAATTAACCAATTAATTGAAATAAATAATATATGTTATATATATTATAACGTTTAGTTGTTAACTTTCAAGACTTATATAGTATTTTTAATGTCTTTTTTTTGTTACTTTCACCTCCATTTAAAGTTTTCAGAACTATTAAAAAAAATGAACATTGCCAATGTATTTTTATATGTTTTATATTTATTTTAGCCAAAAGAAAAGAAAAACATAAAAATTTGAGTTAATTCAGTAGGTTTTTTTATACATGATAAGAGTGTTCAAATGGTCAGAACTGATTTACCATTAACTAAATTATTTAAAATGTAAAAATTTTTAGTTGTTACTCGAATCAAACTTTTTTTTTCAAATACAATAACAAAACCAAAATATTTTCGATTAATTCGGTCTCCTTTTCTCCTAATGTTGATTTTATCATGTTCTGATTATGATGTAAATGTAATTAGTGTTTCTTGTATTTGGTTGTTTATTCTTATTGATATGTTGTTTTATACTCTTTGTTATAAAAAATATCTATAATATTTGAGAATAAAACAAATAATAAAATTTAAAATAAAATTATAGTAGGTAATATGTTAATAAATATCTTATCTAACCAATGGTTGGAAGAAAAAGAAGCGAAAGTGAATTTTTTTCTAAATATTTAGACTAAGTCTGAATTCTAAATACCACGCGACGTGAATAATATTATACTCAGATTGTGAAAAATCGGGATTAACAATAAAAATAAATATTTTATACAATTTTATTTAATTATTCTAGCGTTACATTTTTGTTGACTATTTAATCTCTAACGTTAAACATATAATCATTATTATTATTGGTAAATTCTCCCTAATCATTTAAACATATTAGTAAAATAACATATAATTAATTATATTTAAAAAATCATACATACTTAATTATATAAAAATGCATCAATTAAACTTATTTCATATATGTTATAAATTTTATAAAAATAGAATAAAAATAAAATTAAAGCATATATATTTTTTAAACAAATATATTGTGGGCATATAAAACATGTATATAAATTTTTTTTAAAATAAATTTAACTCAAATGATATAAAAAAATTAATTTCAGATGATAAAATTTTTAAATATATGAGTGTCATGGTTAAACTGGATATTAATTTCATTGATAATTTATTTAAATTTTCTATATAAAATAATAAATATTATGATGATTTTTATGGTTTTATATTTTTAAATAAAATTTATAAAAATTAATTCAATTCATAAACACGACAATACTTAATGAAATTTAAAATTTAAAAATAAGTTTTATATGAAAATTTTTAATCAATGTACCATAATTTAATTATTTAAAATTAAGGTAAACTATGAAAATAGTTTCTTTTGTTTGTCTCAGGTTACATTTTAGTCACTTATATTTGAAGTATTACGTTTTAGTAACTTACGTTATTCTGTTGTAACATTTTAGTCACTGAGCTTTAATTGCGATTAACGGTGTAACGATAAGCTCACGTGGCATGTTAAATAATCATCCTAAACGAAAATTTTAGGTTAAATTATACAATTAGTCCCTTTTTTTTGAGTAATTTAATTTTCTTTCTTTTATGTTCTTTAAACTTTCCTCTTCTTTTTTTTTTTTCATTATCTTCTCCCTCTATTTTCCTCCATTCTTCATTTCTTTTAACATTGTTTTTCTATGTTTTCCATTTATTAAAACTAGTCCCTATACTTTTATTTTTTTTGAACAATTCAATTTTTTTAATTTTTTCTTTGTTTCTTTCACATGATTCCTAAATTGAATTTTACTCAAAACCGAATATCAATAATTCTTAATCAAATCTCAATTTAAATATAACCTAATTTTGAAACTAAAATTGGATCTAACTAATCAATATAAACAATTATATCCTTAATCAAATCAAAACATAAATTGAATTCTTTATATTCAAAACAATTTTTTTTTCGTTTCCAAATACAGAATCGCGTAGATTAATCATTTCTTTTTGTTTTATTTTCTAACGAATAAAATTAAACAAATGATAAAATTGATCTAAATCTTCTTGGATATTTCGAAGCAAGCTTGATTGGAAGTCGAGCATGGATGAACCAAAGAGAGAACGAGAGCATGGAACCAAACTGGTTTGGGTAAAGTTGAAAGTCAGTTTCGTGTTTTGGTCATTTTAGTCATTGAGAGTGTAGAGCTTGTTTGAAGAATCCGTAAAACAATGTAGTTCCAAGAGGGTGAGAATGTTGTAGGTAAGATAGATAAGGTGGTTGTGGGGGTTGGTTAAGAGGTTAAGGGAACGAGCTCAAGAAACTTTGTTGATAGTGGACTATCATAAGTTACGACTGACGAGGTCTTCGAATGAGGCAAGCTTGTGGACTTGGTTATTGAGAGATCCAAATTGGTTTATTAAAGTAATGATGGACGATGAAAGTTTGTAATTATAAGGTGAAAATATGCGAAGCAAGTTTTATTTTGGTTTTTTGCTTTTCCCTTTCCTTTTTTCATGAACATACAAAAGTTTTAACAAATAGAAAATATAGAAAAATTAGGTTAAAAAAAATGAAGAAGGGAGGAAAGCAGAGAGAGAAGCAGAAAGGAATGGAAAAAAAGGAAAAAAAGAAGAAGAAAAGTTAAAAGAATATAAAAGAAAAAAATTAAATTGCTGAAAACAAAAAAAATATAGGGACTAATTGTATAATTTAACCTATTTTTTTTTGAAATGATAATTTAACGTGCCATGTCAGCTTACCATTACACTGTTAACAACAATTAACGACTCAGTGATTAAAATGTTACAACATATTAATTTAAGTGACTAAAACGTAACATTTTAAATATAAATGACTAAAATGTAATATGAGATAAAAAAATATTTTAATAGTATACCCTAAAATTAATTAAATCCAACGATACATTTGCAATCGCAAGAAAAAGAAAATTGGGAAGCGGGCGCAGCACATGGTAATGGGAGCGAATGTAGAGTAAGAAAACCCCGCATAATATTTACTAACCAATTCGGCAGTACAATTTCTTACAATGCCGTATTTTCTGACAGATCATAGAAAAAAAAAACCCAAAAATCTAGAAAAAAAGAAAAAGAAAAAGAATTAAATATTAACAAATTCCAAAATTTAAAAAGAAAATTAAAAAAAATAAAAAAATAGCGACGCCGACGACCCAACCAAATACAGCAGAAACTCAGCTCATTATTTGTTCGACTTTTCTTTGCTGTCTCTAGAAGACCAAAATTCCACCCACCAATTTTTCTCTGTTTCAGCATCTGGTAAAACTTTTTATTAAGCTCCTTGACCTCTTTTTTTCTTCAATATATTCTGCTTTAGATTATGATAACTCTAGACTTGTTGATCGATTGTCTTCTCTCTTTTTCTTTTTCATTTTTCTTTGGTTAGATTTTTTTTTTTGGTAGTAAGTCAAAGGTGGGTACTTTTCGTTTGATTGAATTTTGAAGCTTTTCAGCTTCATTTCCGTTTTGATGTATTTTTTTTTCTTCTTTTGCTTTCTGGGTTTCGTTTTGATTGGTTGTTTTATTATTGTGTGGTATAGTTTCTTTTTATGGCATCAGAAGTGAACTTTTGCTGGGGATTTGTTTGAATTTCTTAATTTCCATATTTGAGTGTATGCTTTTGTTTGTGATGGGAATTTCTCAAATTGTGCTTATTGGTATGATTAGATCTTAATTGGTGTTTTGCAAATGTCAAGAGTTGAGGATAAAGTCTATGTTTTTAATGATCTAGGAAGTAATATTTATATTTGATGTTCTAAGATGAACTTTATTGCATGGTTCAAGTAAAATTTATGTTCTATGAAGGGGAGTAATGTTGTTTAAATATATATTTTTTGGTTAGAATTTTTTGATTGAGAGGAAGGTAGAATGTCTGGCGGAGGCACACAAAATAGCTTGAGGAAAGCACTCGGAGCCATCAAAGATACCACCACCGTTTCGTTGGCTAAAGTCAATAGTGATTATAAGGTGGATTTTAGTGACAATAACCATCAAGATGGTTATTTCAACTATGGGTGATCCTTTGATTTTGGATTTTTGCATTTTGCAGGAATTGGATATTGCTATAGTAAAGGCCACAAATCATTATGAACGCCCAGCAAGGGAGAAAAACATTAGAGGTGTGTACTAGGTTTTTGTTTTGCATTTTTTTATCCTTTCTAAGGTGGATGGTGATGACATTATTTAATTCAAGTTTTGATCTGCTCATAGAAAGAGCAGTTTATAGATGACTTATATATATAAGATTTGCTCTCTTCCCTTTCTGCAGCAATTTTCGCCGCCATTTCAGCTACTAGGCCTCGGGCTGATGTTGCCTATTGCATCCATGCTCTTGCAAGGCGGTTATCAAGGACACATAATTGGGCGGTATGTTTATATTGCCAATATGAGTTATAACATGAGTTACTGCAAAAATAAAATTTTGGCTATACCGTTAGAGAGGAAGTATTAATTAACTACTAAGATATCTGTTATGTGTTTGTGTGTGTGCGCCCAAACGTGTATATTAATGCTTTCTATAAGCTTTAAAAAGTATTTAAAGTTATCTACGACCATCAGTATTGAACGTGTAATATGTACCAAGATACCGTCTGATTCATCAACAATCCCATCTCTTCCACCGTGTTACATTTCACATTTAAAAATTTGGGATGTTTCTTGTACTGAAAAGAAACTGAAGACAAGCAAAGGTTTCAGTTCTGAAGAAGCTGAGCATCAATTTTGTGCTTGATAGAAATATATGATCTGCTGCATTTTCCTAGCACTTACACTAAAGAGCCTAATTATGATAGAATCTATATTAAGGTAAATTTAACTTTGAATGGTTCATATTCTTTGATGCGATTTATATAATTTTCATGCTCTATGCCTTCATTGTTTTAAAGAAGAAAATTCTGACTAGTAAAATTTTGAGTGCATCATATGCCAGAAACTTGCTGGAATTGCAAGTTTCACTTACATCTTTTATCAAGGAAGTTGTACATTCAAAACTTGGGACTTAGGTTACCATTTTGAATATGAAAACATAAAAGAGATGATCTGTTTATGGATTCTTTGTTAACTTGATGGTGATTGGAATATGAAGAATATTGTTGAGCTTCAATGAAATTTGGTTAGTTTGATCGGGAACCCGATCTGTGCAATCATTAACGATTATATTTTAATTCATGGGTGTTGGTGAAATTTGGTTGACTGAATTTTGTTTGGCATTTAGGTTGCATTGAAAACTCTAATAGTCATTCATCGTGCTCTGAGGGAGGTGGATCCCACATTTCATGAAGAACTCATTAATTATGGAAGAAGTAGAAACCATATGCTTAACATGTCTCATTTCAAGGATGATTCCAGCCCAAACGGTACCTTAACTTCTCTTCTGAGAATCCATGTTATTAATTTTAATAAATTTGTAGTTCCTTGTTTATGAAATCCTTAACCATCTGCTGCACAGCTTGGGATTACTCTGCCTGGGTTCGCACTTATGCCTTATTCTTGGAGGAGAGGCTGGAATGTTTCCGTGTCTTGAAGTATGATATTGAGATGGACCGCCCAGTAAGAAGCTTATGCATAATCTTTGTTCTTTATTCTACTTCCTTTCTATTTTATCTCTTACAATTTTCATTTGAGAGGCATTTTGTTACCATTTTTGTAATGGCTTTTCTGCAACATCATAGGTAGTATTTGGTATGGCACTTCTACTTTTTTTATGCTTCATTCCATGTTACCACATATGGTTTTTTAACCTATCATATAAAAAATTGCATTAAGTCAAAACTTCCGTCCTGCATCCCTTTGTAATATCCTCTAGCTTTTAGTGCCAAAAAGCTCGATTGCACATCTGTAACTGGCTTCAAGTTTGACCAACTAAAACTACCCTGTGAACACCTTATTTTTGTCATTATCTTGTTAGAATTGTAACTATGTATCTGGTAGGCTCTTTAATTTTATAGAAACTGAACTGTATGGCATATTCATAGATTAAATCTTCTTGCAGAGAACCAAAGATTTGGACACTGCAGAGTTGCTCGAGCAGCTGCCAGCTTTGCAACAACTTCTTTTTCGTGTTCTTGGCTGTCTGGTGAGTATTTAATGCCTCTTGTATACATGGATATGGCTTGGGAAATGGTGTCTTCTTGTGTTAATTGCATATCTCGTTGTACCTCCTATTTTTTGTTCGCTTTATTTAGTGGGAGTATTAACTGATTTTTTGTGCAGCCACAAGGTGCTGCTGTTCATAATTTTGTTATCCGGTTGGCACTTTCAATGGTATGTTACTTTTTAAACAATACTACCACTCTCCATATTTGTAGAGTGAATTTGGAGATGACATTTTCTTCTTTTTTTCCTTTTGTCATTTCAAACAGGTTGCTTCCGAAAGTATCAAAATTTATCAAGCTATAAGTGATGGTACAGTCAATCTTGTAGACAAGGTAAGCTTTGGTCTTAATCTAAATAAGCTGCTTCTCTATTTAGTGAACCATGTGTATTTGATGATCTGAACAATGACAGTTCTTTGAGATGCAACGTCCTGATGCTTTGAAGGCTTTGGACATATACCGGAGATCTGGGCAACAGGTAAATTGCTTTGCCAGTATTTGCAAAAGTCATCTCCTTTTGTGAATGAGGTGGATTTCAAACTCTGGAGGAATTTAACACTTTCTGTTTTCAGGCAGAGAGGCTTTCAGAATTTTACGAAGTATGTAAAAGTCTGGATGTAGGGCGTGGAGAAAGGTTTATTAAGATAGAGCAGGTTAGGATCCTCCAACTTTGGTGCCTTCTGAAACTGATTTGCTTGTCCTTGAATTCTAGTCACATGTCATCATAAAACTGATTTTCTTTTGGTGTCTATGCTGAAGCCTCCTGCATCGTTTCTACAAGCCATGGAAGAGTATGTAAGAGAAGCTCCACGGTCTTCAGCAGTTCACAAAGATCAGGTCTTGAAATTCTGTGGAATTGGTTTTTGTTTGAACGACAAGATAATTTATTTCATTCTATATATTTCTATGCCTTTGTGATATAAGATATGTATGTATTTGTAAACATCATCCTGAATAGCTTATGAATTTATAAAAATAGTTTTATTTGATTGATTTGTGGAAAGTAAAGTTTGTTATGAAAAGTAAGCCAAGAGAGTGATGTTTGCCCATTTCCTTGAACGAATGATGATTCACCCATTTGTGCAGATCTAGACAATTACATTTAAAAAATAAATAAAATATGAGGATCAACCAATGTTCAATCTTCCATCCATTGAGTTATTTCTCATATATTGTAGTCTATTACCATCTCTATGATATACGTTGTGACTATTTATATAAAAGTCCTGTTTGAAGTTTTACTACTTTCTGTTTGTTTTACTAAAGTTTGCAAGTATTGCTGTTAATACTTTTTATTTTCGAACTAGCAGGCTGACAAACCCAAGGAAGTGTTGGCCATTGAGTACAAGAAAACCCCAGAGGAGCAGGAGAAACGTTCACCATCACCTCCTCCTCCTGAACAAGAAAAAGTGGAGAAAGTGGAAGAGCCTATTGTTGAACCTCCTGATTTGTTGGTAACTTCCAGTTTTTTTTCTTTTCTTGTTACCGACTATATTGCTATATGAGAACTTGGCACATCATTTTTTCTAGTTTAATGATGAACTTTGTAGTCTCCTTTTGTTCTTGCTACCTACTATAGTTTTATAAGAGAAATTGGCAGTTCATATGCTTTTTTTTCTAACCAGTTTCATTTGGGTGCTCTTGTTTTTTTTTTTGCTAGGGTTTAAATGATCCTGTCCCAGTTGCTTCAGAATTAGACGAGAAGAATGCCTTGGCATTGGCTATTGTTCCTGTTGGTAAGTGTCAATTCGTTCCTTTTTGATAATTCAATTACAGACAGCATAAAACTTTAACAACTCACTTTTCTACTGGTCTTAACCACATAACACTAATATGAATGGTTTCAAACTTTTATTACATCTTTGAATTTATAAGCTCCCAAGCGATTTCTCTTATATTGTTTTAAGTTGAACCAATTGTGCTTCAATGGTTTATTTCTTGTTGGGAAATGTGCTTATGTTTCCCATGGTATTCCAGCCGAGCAAACAACTGCTGCTGCCGCTCCTATTCCAGCAAATGGTACTACAGGCTGGGAATTAGCACTTGTCACTGCTCCAAGCTCAAACGAAAATGCCACTGCCACTAGCAAACTGGTACTTCGATTATCTACTCATATGAACCTCTCAAATTGTGTGCTATATTAGAAGGCTACCGCATAATGTTTTGTTCAGGATTATAAACATGTCTGCTTCATTCATTGGTAAGAACACATAACGTGGTATGCATGCACATCTCACTGACACTATTTTAATTGATTTAATTAAAAGGCTGGAGGACTCGATAAGCTTACACTGGACAGCCTATACGATGATGCGATCAGAAGAAGCAACCAGAATGTTAGCTATAATCCATGGGAACCAGCTCCCATGTCTGGTGCTATGATGCAACAACCAATGCATGACCCCTTTTATGCCTCCAACATGGTAGCTGCTCCACATTCAGTCCAGATGGCAGCAATGGCCAATCAGCAGCAGGCTTTTATTTTCCAGCAGCAGCAACAGCAGCAGCAGATGATGGCGGCCGCCCCACAACAGCAGCCTTCAAATCCATTTGGCAATTACGGAGCCCCTGTACACCCTTACAGCTCAGGTATGCCGGTTCAAACGTACAATCCATATACAGGAGGCCTTATGTAGATGCGTTGCACGAAGAACACGTTTTATATCTTGAAGCAAAGGAAAAAAAAGAACTGTGAAACTTTGTCAGTTGTGAATTTTGAGCTTGGGAAATGCTTGAAGAAAAGGAAATTGTGTACCATATGTTGTGAATGTGTCGTAGTTAGCTAGATTAAGATTCTTTGTTAAATAATTAGTGAGAGAGAGAAGGAGAGAGCATTTTGGTATTGATTGTTTTCATTGATCAAGGTTGGTAATAATGCTTATAGACTTGGTAACTTTTTTATCATTATTATTTTTTGTTTCTCTAAAACCTATCAAAATCCGGAGCTGTAACCTGTTTGTTTCCTTCAGAATTGTCCCCTTTTGGTTCTTTTAAGGTTGTAGATGATAGAAATTATTTATAACATTTGGAACTTTGCATGATGAGGAGGCATGCATGAGTAGTGGAACTGAAAATCATCATCATTACTACTATTATTATTTAAAAAGAAAAAGAGAGGAAATATGAAGGGGACCAGAAGGCAGAGCATGTAACTTAACATGCAAGAAAAAGATTGAAGTTTGATTGAAAGGGACAGAGGCTTATTACAATAATTATGGTAATATACATCAGGCTACTAATCATTGATGAAATAATTTAAACATATGCATCATTCACTTTTGAACACAAATATCTTAAAGTTTTAACTAGTTGATACTGTATTCAAATATATGTTGGACAGTAAATTTTAAATAATTTTAAGAAATATGGTATAGGTAAATTTCTGGTTTTAAGTACGGGTTGTTGTAACTTATGAGGCAAGGAAACTGACAAATCTAGCGTAATATATACGTATAGAAGTAAATGTGTAAGAAAAAGAAAAATTTGATGGAAAAGAAGGGAGCTTATTATATTATTATTGTTAGGCTACTAATCATTGTAGAAATGAAATGGACATTCCATCAACAATTACATGTGTGTTTGCAATTATTTATTCAAATTTTATTGTATATTCATTTGTGTACACATCAAGGAATTTTATCAACCTCTTCTTAATTGATTCGCTTTAGCTCATAAGGTTGAATAGAGATATTAAAGTTTTTAATCGAGTCGTAATATCTTTATAAAATCACCCACTTCTTTCATATTTTAATTCTCAAAGAATCCTTTACGAAGATTGATAATTATCTCTCTATTACTTCTCAATACTAATTCTCTAGAATTGAGCTCCGCCTTGATTTGTCGCACTAAGTCAACTTGGACACTCCTTAATTTCACATTACCAATGGGACTCCATAGGACTTAAGCGATAGGGTTATTATGAAGTCCCAAACTCTTTATAAAAGTCTCTTCTTTTCACCAAATACGACCAATTATTTATTATTACTAAAAACTCTAAGCAGACTTCGTCAAGCACCTAGAAAACTCCTAATAGCTCTCAACCCTACGATGCGAACTATATTGAAATTTAGGGGTGAGCAAAACTCGATTTGATTTGAAAAAATCGAAAAAAATTAAATTTCGAGTTAATCGAATCGAGATATTTGATTTATTCGAATTATTTAAGTCAACTAGAATAATAATTCGAGTTTCAAGTTAAATTCGAATAACTCGAATAACAGATTGGTGTAAATACCCTTTTGGTCCCTATCAAGTTTGAAAATGAGCAAATTGGTTTCTCTCAACACAAATTACAAAAAAAAAAAAAATTAAAATAATTTTTAAAATTCAAAATTTATATATTTTTAAAAAATTATAAAAATATATAAAAATATATATATAAAATTTTAAAAAATTAAAAATTTTCTAGAATAATAATTTTGGGAGCTAAATAAGTTAATTAGTGATTCAAGTTTATGTATTTTATTATTATTATTATTTAGTTTTAAAAAAGTTTTCAAATATATATGATTTCAAAGGTATGCGCTCTATTATGGAATTAGTTATACTGTAATAAGATTTTAATTTGACATGTTTAATTTTTTAATTTTACTCGATTTGATTTGACTCAAATTTTATTTCACTTGACTCGACTCGAAAAAAAAATTCAAATCGAGTTAGGATGATAAAAATATGATTCGTTAACTCAATTAACTCGAATTTTTTTCACTCGATTCAATTAAACGCTCATCCCTATTGAAACCTTGTGAAAATTTTTGCTGATAAATCTTACATATTAACAAGTGACATTGTCTATGAGAAAAGAGTGAAAAATCATGTCTCTACTCCTAAGAATGATATCTTCCAAAACTTAGAATACACTCGAGAGCAATATTAGACAACTTTGTTCCCTCAATAGTAGAGCCCCAGTGGTTGGAATGGCCAAGGTTGTCTTGATTATGGTGAACTATACAATCCATGGTTTTCTCAATTAGCTCACCAAAGTTGTAGATATGATCCTTTACAAGTTCTGGAAAATCACCCATAGGAGTATTATCGCCAAAATCCCTTTGTGGAAATTCTCTTTATACCTACTATTTGATAATAGTAGGAGCTACAAGCCTATAATGAATGCCTTTAAGCCCACTTGCATCCTCAACATGAAGAATATCAATTTACGACCATCTCATCAAGGCAACTTAAACATGCTTGAGATGAAAAGCCATGGGGTTAAGAATAACAATGTAACAACCCGTTTTCAGTGAAATCGGAACAGTGGTTTCGGGACCACAAATCTAAAGTCGGAAGAAAATTTATTTTAATATTATTTTATAGTTTACAGTATGATAGAAATATCATATGAAAATTTCGTTAAGAAATTTTACCGTTTACATGCCTAGCTTGATAAAAATGACTAAATTGTATAAAGTGCAAAAGTTAAATTCTAGTAGCTAAAGGTATCAAATTGTAACAGCTCGTTTTCAGTAAATTCAGAACAGTGGTTTGGGACCACAAATCTGAGTCCGGAAGAAAAATTATTTTAATATTATTCCATGGTCTGCATTATGATAGAACTATCATATGAAAATTTCGTTAAGAAATTTTACTGATTTCATGTCTAATCTAATAAAAAGGACCAAATTGCATAAAATGAAAAAGTTGAATTCTAGTAGCTAAAGGTACCAAATAGCTATGGAATTCAAAATTGGAGGTTCTTATATGGAAAATATACCATTTAGAGGAGTTAGTAGATAAGTATGATGATTCATTATTGGAAATTTAAGAAAAGAAAATGATGAAATTGGAAAGTAAAAGATAAAAAGATGATAAATAATAAAATAAAACAAAATATCATTATTTTATCATCTTTCTTAAATAAAAGGCATGGAAACCCTAGTTTTGGGTGTTGAGTTCAAGCAAGTTGTTTTGGCTTAATTAGATCTGGATAGATCAAATACGGAGTTAGATCGTGGAAAAGAAAAAGTAACGGATTAATAGATTTTGTGTACACGAACATTGTCGAGGTAAGTTCGTGTAACTAAATTGAGAATTTATACGTGTTAATTGAATTGTATGTATGTGATTGTATTATTGTCATGTATATGAAATTATTCACATATCTGAAAATGATTGACAAGTATTAAATCCCGTTTGAACAAATGAAATTTGATGGATATGGGGTTCCCAAATAGGTTGTGGTCCTGCATATGTTGCGGACACACCACAACTCGCAAGAACGTCCTCAGAATAGATCTCATGAGCATTCCGATATTGGCTCTCTTAAGCTTCCTGATATATGGCTCTCATGAGTTTCTCATTAATAGCTTTTATGAGCATCCCAATTTGGTTGTGATCCTACATATGTTACAGACACACCACAGCTCTTATGAGCGTCTTGATAATTGGCTCTCCTGAGCTTCCCGATATTTGGCTCTCTTCAGCTTCCTATTTATGGCTCGTATGAGCTTCCTGATAATTGGCTCGCAAGGGCTTCCTGTTACATAGCTCGAAAGAGCTTTCCGATTACATGCTCGTATGAGCATTCCTGAATATGAATTGACGAATATTATTTGAATTAACGGACTACAATCTTGTAAACTTAGTGTGTACTACTCGTGTATCCATCGATAATTATAAATGATTCAACGGGTAAGATCCTGATATGAAATAATACGAGTATGAAATGAATTATTTCTCGTATATGCCTGAAATACATGAAAACGATGTTACTTGATATGTTGAAAAATGAGATGAAAGATACATGTGTATGAAACTTGCTTGATGACTATGAACATTTGTGATTAGGATTTGTTATATGAATAACATGACTAACATGCTTGATGAGGACATGTGTTTAGGCATTTGGCCAATTTGATTTGAGCATGTTTAGTTCATTTACCATAATTGTGATTAAGTGGTAAGTTAAATTTCATTTTTATACGAACTTACTAAACATTAAATGTTTACTCTATTTTATTTCCCTGTTTTATAGTAATTCGGAAGCTCGTTGGGTTGGAAGCTTGGCGGAGATATCTCACACTATCAATCAGCTCATTTTGGTATATTTAGTAAATTAACTTTAGTTATAATGGCATGTATAGGTTAATTAGCCAATATTGGCATGTAAATGTTTTGGTTATAACTAGCCATTGGAATGGCTTGTGATGGATATATTTTGATGTGTATATATAAGGTTATAACATGTTTGGAGTGTGTTTAAATGGTTGATTGTTAGAAATCATATTGGCATATTGATGATTAATTTGAGTTAACATGTTTGATAAAATATGCATATATGTGAATTTGATAAGTTAGGTAAGTTTGTATATTTGGTTATATGAAGTATTATGTCATGTATAAGACTTGGTTTTGGCTTGATTAAATATCTTGTATCGGCTTGCGAATGTGTTAAAATGTTAATGTAAGTAGAAGGCAAGTTTATGTGAGAAATATGGCTTGGAAATGGCCCTATTTCGTTCACACGGGCAGAGACACGGACATGTGTCTCAGCCGTGTGTGACACATGGCCTAGCACATGGACGTGTGTCCCCTGTATCTTTAAAATTTCAAAACAAAATGCTTAAAATTTCTTACACAGGTGTATGGCTTGACCGTGTGACCTCCGCACCTATTTAATACAAGTCAGTATGCTCACACGGCCTAGCACACGGGCGTGTGGCTTGGCCTTGTGACCTAAATCAGTAAACTCCCATATTTTGACATGGGCTGGGACACAACCATGTGTCCCTACTTCAAATGTCCACACGGCTTGATACACGGGCTTGCCTCTTGATCGTGTGAGACACGCTGCCTGGCCACACGGACGTGTGTCCTCTACACCTTTAAAAAATTTTGATGTTTTCTAAAAAAATTTTTGAGTACCCGAATTAGTCTTGACATATTTCTAACATGTATTTTAGGCCTCAAGGGCTCTTATAAAGGATAATATGATTGATTTTTGTTTTGAATGCTAAATAATATGATGCTAAAGAGTTCAGAGCTACAGCTAATGATGATTCAGAAAGAGCTGAATTTTGGTCAGAAAATACCATCAGAGTTCTTGATAAATTGTCTTGTTCACCGGATGAATGTTTGAAATGTGCTGTATCTTTGTTAAAATATTCAGCCTACCAGAGGTAAAACACTTTAATTTTTGTTGTACCGAAAGAGAAGATTACATGGGAATTTTTCCAAACTAAATTCAGAAAGAAATATATCAGCCAAAGATTCCTTGATCAGAAATGTAAAGAATTCTTAGAACTTAAACAGGGCCGTATGACAGTTTCTGAATATGAACAGAGATTTGTTCGGTTAAGTAAATATGCCAGAGAATGTATCTCGAATGGGACCATAATGTGTAAACGGTTTGAAGAGGGTTTAAATGAAGACATAAAATTGTTAGTGGGGATTCTTGAGCTGAAAGAATTTGTTGTACTTGTTGATTGAGCATACAAAGTTGAAGAGCTTAGTAAACAGAAAAAGCAAGCCAAAATGGGAGCTAGAACTTCAAGTAAAAGATTTAAGGGAAAGTCATACTAGTCAGCCTCAAAGAAAACGAAGAAGTATCATGACCGTTCTACTACCTTTGCGGGATATTCTTGTAGAGACAGATGTACCTGATGCTCCATTCCAAAATATCAGGTTACATCTATAGTGAGTGCATATAGTGCTAGAAACACCAAACCCAGGTGCAAACATTGTAATAAATTACATTTTGGTGAATGTAGAATGAAGAACAGGGCATGTTTTAGATGTGGTTCCTATGACCACTATCTCAGAGAGACTGTCCGGAGAAACCTGAAAAAGATACTGATTAGACTTCGAGTCTGAGCAATACTGTTACAAGAGGTAGGCCGCCTCTTAATTCCGACAATATAAGTGGTAGTCGTGGTGCGACGAAAGATTCCATTGTAAGATCCGAAGCACGAGCACTAGCAAGAACATATGCTATTCGTGCACGTGAAGATGCCTCTGCACCAGACGTTATTACTGGTACATTTTCTCTTATTGATACTAATATTATTGCTTTAATTGATCATGGTTCGACTCATTCATACATTTGCACAAATTTCGTGTCTAGTAAAAATTTGCCTGTCAAGTCCACTGAATTCGTGGTTAAAGTATCAAACCCCCTAGGCTAGTATGTGATGGTGGATAAAATATGCAAAAATTATCCGTTAATAATAAAGGGTTACTATTTCCCGACTGATTTGATGTTATTACCATTTGATGAATTTGATGTGATTTTAGGTATGGACTGGTTAACTCAGTATGATATCGTGGTAAATTGCAAACAAGAACATATTGTGATGTCAAAATGGTGAAATGCTTTGTATTGAATCAGATAAAATGGATGGGTTGTACTAATGTGATATCAGCCATATCAACATAGAAATATGTCAGAAAAGGTTGTGATGCTTACCTTGCTTATGTGTTGGATACCAAAGTGTTCGATTCAAAGGTTAAATAAGTGACAGTAGTCTGTGAGTATCCTGATGTGTTCCTAGAAGAGTTACCCGGCTTACCGCCGGTTAGAAAAGTTGAATTTACTATAGATCTTATACCAAGAACAACACTGATATCTATAATACCCTACAAAATGGCTTTTATAGAGTTAAAAGAATTGAAAGCACGATTACAAAACTGACTTACAGGGGCTTTGCTCGACCCAGTTTTTCACCTTGGGATGCACCAGTTCTATTTGTTAAGAAAAAGGATGGATCCTTGAGATTATGTATCGATTATCGACAGCTCAACAAAGTTACTATCAAGAATAAGTATCCACTACGTCGTATTAATGACTTGTTTGATCAATTGAAAGGTCCCACCGTATTTTCAAAGATTGATCTCTGTTCTCGTTATTATCAGTTACGAGTGAAAGACTCGAATGTGCTGAAAACAGTATTCAGAACCAGGTACGGACATTATGAATTCCTTGTGATGCCATTTGGTTTAACTAATGCACCTACGGTACTTATGGATCTAATGAACAGAATTTTCAGACCATACTTGGATAGATTTGTGGTGGTATTTATTGATGATATTTTGGTATATTCCCGAGATGAAAATAAACATGCTAATCATTTGAGAATTGTTCTGCAAACATTGCGAGAAAAACGACTGTATGCTAAATTTAACATATGTGAATTTTGGCTTTGGGAAGTTGGTTTTCTGGGACATATAATGTAATGACCTAAATTTTACAGTTATCAAAAAGTGTATTTTTGGGTCTCCGTTTCCGTAAAATGGATTCGTAAATATTTTTAATAAATATTTACGAAGTTAGTTGTGTGGTTAATTAGGTTTTGATTAGGTGAATTTGATTAAATTAAGAGTAATTATGTGTAAAGACTAGATTGTATATAGGATAAAAATTGAATTTTAGATGGTAGAAAAGTGAAGGGACTAAATAAGTAATTAATTCAAAAGTTGACAAGTGTATGGTAATAGTGAAATACATTTGTAAAAATAATAATCATATGTATAATATAATAATAATATAATAAACATAAAAGAAAAATAAAAGAAACAAAAGAATAGAAAAAGAAAGAAACATAAACGAAATAGAGAACGAAGAAAAGAAGAAAAAGAAAGGAAAATTTAGGGTTTTAAGTTCAAAGCTTGATTGGTAAGTCAATTTAATCCCCTTTCTTGAGAATTTTATGTTTTTAGAATCTTAGAACAAAATTCTACTTGATTTATGTTAAAATTTTAGAAATTAGTGGATTTTTATATGTTGTTCATGTTGAATAAATTGAAGTATTAGGTGTTAAATTGATAGAATTTCAAGTTAGAATTGGGAAAACGATTGAATTGTAAAACAAATTATAAGTTTTGAAATAATAGGGACTAAATTGTGAAATTTTTAAATTTAGGGATTTATTTAGAGAGTTAAATTTAGTTTTAAGTGGTAATTGAATGAAAATATAGAATAAATTGTGAAGAAAATAAAGTTAGTTTTGGGTAGGGACTAAATTAGAATTTATGCAAAAGTTGAATATAAATTGAAATATTCAATGTGAAATTTTGTGTATTGATGATTTTTAATTGTTTCGCTTCCGTAGTTAACATCGTACTGGAAACTTCGGCTAAGAAGGGAAAGGAAAAAGTCGACGAGGAGTGACTTGAAAATCACGATTTTTATTTCTATAATTCAAACTTAATAATTAATTGTTGAATTTATTACCTGATGTGTATGGTAAGTGGATTGAGATGAGTAATTGATATTGTGAAATTGAATTGAACTGTATTGATTTTATGACATATGGGAATATTTGAATTGGAATGAATATTGTTTGAAATTGAAACCCTATTAATTGTATCTGGCTGAGTCGGATATAGTTGGCATGCCATAGGATTTGAAGTGTTCAGGGATACTTCGACTTCGAGTTGATAGGACATTGGGTGTCAAATTATTACTTGGAATTATTCAATAAGCCACTGGGTGCCAGACTGGTGTGTTTTGGTTGAATTTGTGTATCTGTCCCAGTCCGAGTCGTGTTAATAGGGGTAAATAAGTGAATTGGCAATTTGAATGATTTTAAATGATTTTGAATATGAAATTGGAATGAGATATGGAATTGAATTATTCAAATGAAAAGCATGAATCATGGATTCATAGAATGGATATTGATATTGAAAATGAATTGTGTATCCTATTGAGAAAAGCTATTTGAATAGAAATTATGAGATCGAAATAGCAAGAGATGAGAATTGAAAGTTTTATGAATGATGTGTTTACGAAATTGATTATTTGTTTGAATGATCTTTGTTATGTGTGATTAGATATATAAATATTATAAATTCTTGCTTAAAAAGTATTCGAATTATAGAAGTACCACTGAGTTTATACTCAACGTACGGTTTGTTTTCCGTGCGCAGGTTAGGTACTTAAAGTTGATCGTCGAATCAACATCCACAACGATCTCGATCTCAAAACGTGGTGAAGTTTATTTCTTTTTGGTAATAGCATGTACCTAGGATGTTTTATGTTGGTCATTTTAGAAAATGTTTGTAAATGATATTATAAGATGATATTGGTTGGTTGTATACAAATATATATGTTATGTTGAGCTAAATATATGATATGTTTAAGTTGATACCTAAGCGGATATGAATATAAGCAAAAATTAGGGTTGAAATGGTATAAATATTTGAGTTAGCTTGAATGATGTTTTAATGGATTGTTTGGACAATATATGTGAAGTACCTATAAGTATACATTGGATAGGCCATTAGGTTGATAGTTTTGACACGTTTTTAAGGTGTTTAATCGTGTTTTGAAGTGGTTGAATGATTGAATTTTTGGGTTGCTTGTTGTTTTAGTTTGCAGGGTTGATAAACTTGATGTTAAAGGTTTATTTTGAGTCCACACGGCCAGACACACGGGCGTGTGATTGGACCGTGTGAGACACATGGCTAGCACACGGGCATGTGCTCCGACCATGTGAAAATTGCACCTAATTTTCAAAAAATAAATTGAACACACGGCCTAGCACATGGGTGTGTGTTTAGCTGTGTGAAGTAAGTCAGAGAGTTACACGGGTAGAACACAGCTTGAAGCACAGGCGTGTCACAGGGTCACACGGGCGTGTCCCTTGGCCACAAGGGCGTGTGTGCCTTACACCTAGGAAATTTTTTTGAAATTTCATGAAAAATTCTCTGAGTTTTTGATTGAGTCCCGATTCGTTTCTAACACATAACTAAGCCTCGTGGGCCTATAAAAAGGAAGATATGATTAATTTATAAAGTGAATGCTGATTGATTTGTTATATGTTCGTAATTGATCTAAAAAGTCCGGTAATGCTCTACAACCTTGTTTCGGTGACGTATAAGGGTTAAGGGTGTTACATATAGTATCGGCAGAAGGCATCAGAGTTGATCCGAATAAAATATGAACTATTGTTAACTGGAAACCACCGAGAAATGTATCTGAAGTCAGAATTTTTTGGGATTAACTGGTTATTACCAGAGATTTGTAAAAGGATTTTCGATGATAGCTACACTGATGACTCGGCTATTATAGAAAGATGTGAAATTCGAATGGTCTGATAAGTGTCAACAAAGTTTCGATCAGTTGAAAGCCCTGTTGACTGAAGCACCAGTTCTGGTTCAACCTGAATCGGGTAAGGAATTTGTGATTTACAGTGATGCATCATTGAACAGTTTACGCTGTGTTTTGATGCAAGAAGGTAAAGTAATAGCCTATGCTTCTAGATAGCTTAAACCACATGAAAAGAATCACCCGATACATGATTTAGAACTAGCAGCTATTGTATTTACATTGAGAATTTTGTGACACTATCTGTTTGGTGAAAAATGTCATATATTTACCAATCATAAAAGTTTAAAGTATTTGATGTCGCAAAAATATTTGAATTTGAGACAGCGTAGATGGCTTGAACTTTTAAAGGATTATGACTTAGTTATTGATTATCATCCGGGAAAAACAAATGTAGTTGCAGATACTTTGAGTAGAAAATATCTATTTTCTTTGCGAGCAATGAATACCCGATTGTTATTATCTGATGATGGCTCAATTTTAGTCGAGTTAAAAGCTAAACCGATGTTTTTACAACAGATCTGTGAAGCTCAAAAAAGTGATAATGAGTTGCAGGCTAAAAAGGTACAATGTGAGTCTATTTCTGATTCAGAATTTTAGATTGGACTTGATGATTGTCTGTTATTTAGAGGCAGAGTTTGTGTACCGAAGAATTCAGAGCTTATATAGAAAATTTTGCACGAAGCTCATAATGGTACTATGTCTGTTCATCCGAGGAGTAATAAAATGTACAATGATTTGAAACAAATGTACTAGTGGTCGGGAATGAAATGTGATATTTCTGATTTTATAACTAGATGTTTGATATGTCAGCAAGTCAAAGCTAAACATCAGGTACCTTCAGGATTGTTGCAGCCAGTCACGATACCAGAATGGAAATGAGATAGAATTACTATGGATTTTGTATTGGGATTACCTCTATCTTCGAAAAAGAAAGATGGAATTTGGGTAATCGTCGACCGTTTGGCGAAGTCTGCATATTTCATATCGGTATGTATGGATTTCTCTCTGGACAAATTAGCGGAATTATATGTTTCTGAGATTGTCAGATTACATGGAGTGCCAATCTCTATTATTTCTGATAGAGATTCGAGTTTCAAATCCCGATTCTGGAACAAGTTACAAGAAGCTTTGGGTACGCAGTTACATTTTAGTACTACGTTTCATCCTCATACTGATGGTCAATTTGAATGGGTGATTCAGATTCTTGAAGATATGCTTGTGTGATGTGTATTAGAATTTGAAGGCAATTGGGAGAAATATTTGTTGTTCGTCGAATTCGTATATAATAACAGTTTCCAGTCAAGCATTAAAATGGCACCGTATGAGGCTCTATACAGTCATAAATGTAGAACTCCATTCTATTGGATTGAGCTTAGTGAGAAAAAGATACATGGAGTTGATCTGATACGTGAAACTGAGGAAAAAGTGAAAGTAATCCGAAATAGCTTGAAATCAGCTTCTGATCGTCAAAAATCCTATGCGGATCTTGAACGTAAAGAAATAGAGTTTCAAGTTGGTGAAAAAGTATTTCTAAAAGTTTCACCTTGGAAGAAAATTCTTCAATTTAGCCGTAAAAGAAAGCTGAGTCCGTGATTTATCGGGCTATTTGAGATAATTGAAAGAATCAGACATGTTGCATACCGATTAACTTTACCGTTAGAACTAGAAAAGATTCACAATGAATTTCATGTGTCTATGATACGACGGTATCGGTCAGACCCTTCACATTTATTTCTCCAACGGATGTTGAAATTTAGCCTGACATGACATACAGTGAGGAACCGGTTAAAATTATGGCAGGAGAAATAAAAGAATTGAGAAATAAGAAGGTAGCTTTAGTAAAAGTTCTCTAGCAACAGCATGGAATAGAAGAAGCTACCTAGGAACCTGAGGAAACAATGAGAAAGCAGTATTCGAACCTCTTTATTGGTAAGATTTTCGAGGACGAAAATTCTTAAGGGGGAGAATTGTAACAACCCGTTTTCAGTGAATTTGGAACAATGGTTTTGGGATCACAAATCTGAGTCTAGAAGAAAAATTATTGTAACATTATTCCATGGTTTGCATTATGATAATAATATTGTATGAAAATTTCATTAAGAAATTTTACTGATTTCATGTCTAATCTGATAAAAAAGACCAAATTGCATAAAATACAAAAGTTAAATTCTAGTAGCTAAAGGTACCAAATAGCTATGGAATTCAAAATTACAGGTTCTTATATGGTAAATAGACCATTTAGAGGAGTTAGTAGATAAGTATGATGGTTCATTATTGGAAATTTAAGAAAAGAAAATGATGAAATTGGAAAGTAAAATATAAAAAGATGATAAATAATAAAATAAAACAATATATCATCATTTTATCATCTTTCTTAAATAAAAGACATGGAAACCCTAGTTTTGGGTGTTGAGTTCAAGCAAGTTGTTTTGACTTAATTAAATCCGAATAGGTCAAATACAGAGTTAGATCGTGGAAAAGAAAAAGTAACGGATTAGTAGATTTTGTGTACACGAACATTGTCGAGGTAAGTTTGTGTAACTAAATTGAGAATTTATACGTGTTAATTGAATTGTATGTATGTGATTGTATTATTGTCATGTATATGAAATTATTCACATATCTGAAAATGACTGATAAGTATTAAATCCAGTTTGAACAAATGAAATTCGATGGATATGAGGTTTCCGAATTGGTTGTGGTCCTGCATGTGTTGCGGACACACCACAGCTCGTAAGAGCGTCCCGATAATAGCTCTTATGAGCATCCCGATATTGGCTCTCTTGAGCTTCCTAATATATAGCTCTCACGAGCTTCCCGTCAATAGCTCTTATGAGCATCCCGATTTGGTTGTGATCCTACATATGTTACGGACACGTCACAGCTCTTATGAGCGTCTCAATAATTGGCTCTCCGGATCTTCCTTATATTTGGCTCTCTTGAGCTTCCTGTTTATGGCTCGTATAAGCTTCCTGATAATTGGCTCGCAAGGGCTTCTCGTTACATGGCTTGAAAGAGTTTTTTGATTACATGCTTGTATGAGCATTTCTGAATATGAATTGACGGATATTATATGAATTGACAAATTACAGTCTTGTACACTTAGTATGTACTACCCGTATATCCATCGATAATTTTAAATGATTCAACGGGCAAGATCCTGATATGAAATAATACGAGTACAAAATGAATTATTTCTCGTATATGCCTGAAATACATGGAAATGGTGTTACTTGATATGTTGAAAAATGAGATGAAAGATACATGTGTATGAAACTTTCTGGATGACTATGTACATTTGTGATTATGAGTTGTTATATGAATTACATGACTAACATGCTTAATGAGGATATGTGTTTAGGCATTTGGCCAATTTGATTTGAGCATGTTTAGTTTGTTTACCATAATTGTGATTAAGTGGTAAGTTAAATTTCATTTTATACGAATTTACTAAGCATTAAATGCTTACTCTATTTTATTTCCCTGTTTTATAGTAATTCGAAAGCTCACTGGGTTGGAAGCTTGGTGGAGATATCTCACACTATCCATCGGCTCATTTTGGTATATTTAGTAAATTAACTTTGGTTATAATGGCATGTATAGGTTAATTAGACAATGTTAGCATGTAAATGTTTTGGTTATAACTAGCCATTGGAATGGCTTGTGATGGATATATTTTGATGTGCATATATAAGGCTATAACATGTTTGGAGTGTGTTTAAATGGTTGATTGTTAAAAATCATATTGGCATATTGATGATTAATATGAGTTAACATATTTGATAAAATATGCATATATGTGAATTTGATAAGTTAGGTAAGTTTGTATATTTGGTTAAATGAAGTATTATGTCATGTATAAGACTTGGTTTTGGCCTGGTTTAAATGTCTTGTATTGGCTTGTGAATGTGTTAAAATGTTAATGTAGGTGGAAGGCAAGTTTAGGTGAGAAATATGGCTTGGAAATGGCCTTATTTCGTTCACACGGGCAGAGACACGGGCGTGTGTCTCAGCCGTGTGTCACAGGTGTTTTGGCCGTGTATCCCCTGCATCTTTAAAATTTCAAAACAGAGTGCTCAAAATTTCGCACAGGCCTGGCATACGGGCTTATAGCTTGGTCGTGTGACCCCTGCACCTATTTAGTGCAAGTCAGTATGTTCACACGGCCTAGCACACGGGCGTGTGGCTTAGACGTCTGACCTAAGTCAGTAAGCTCCCATATTTTGAACGGGCTGGGACACGGCTGTGTGTCCCTACTTCGAATGTCCACACGGCTTGGCCACACAAGCATGTGTCCTCTGCACCTTTGAAAATTTTTGATGTTTTTTGAAAATTTTTCTGAATACCCGGATTAGTCCCAACATATTTCTAACATGTATTTTGGGCCCTGAGGGCTCTTATAAGGGACAATATGATTGGTTTCTGATCTGAATGCTAAATAATATGAAATATCTGTTACATGATCTGTAAACTCTGGTAATGCTCTGTAACGCTGTTCCGGTGATGGATACGGGTTAAGGGTGTTTCACAAATAGCTATAGAATTTTAAATTGGAGGTCCTTATATAGTAAATAGTCCATTTAGAGTAGTCAGTGGATAAGAATTATTATTCATCATTGGAAATTGGATAAATTATTAAGGTTAATTTTGGAAATTGGAGATTAAAGTAATATTAAATAAAAGGAAAAAAGTTCATTTTCATCATATTTCATAAAAAAACATGAAAACCCTAGCCATAGAAGATTGAGTTTTAGCAAGCTTATTTTACTCATTTAGGTAAGTATTTTTGTCCTGTTTTTAATGATTTTTATGTTTCCGAGATCGTAATAGCTTAATCTAGTTATCTCGGGGATTAATTTGCAAAAATGTTAAAGTATTAGGGTTTTGCCATGGATGAATATACTTAAATTATGAAATTTTATGATGGAAAATGAAAGGTTGTTGTTAGATAAACAACTTTTGTAAAGAAAATTTTGATGAATTTATCAATTAGGGACTAATTGAAAAGATGATAAATTTATGGAAAAATTATGAATTTTATGAAATATATGGGCTGCTAATGATATGTATGAAAATTGGCTAGGCTTGAATAAGGATTAAATTGTATGAATTTCATTTTCCGAGCCTAGGGACTAAATTGTAATTAATTAAAAGTATAAGGGCAAAATAGTAAATTTGCCAAAAATGTGTGTTGGACTGAATTGAATATGAATTATATTAAATTGAGTTAAATTCATTCATATAGATCTAGATAGACCTAATATGGAGTTAGATCGAGGCAAAGAAAAAGTATCGGATTAGTAGCCTTCGTATCTACATATACTTATCGAGGTAAGTTTGTGTAGCTAAATTGTACATTTATATGTTTTAAATTGACTATTATAGTGTGTGATTTATATAAATTTCATGTATAATTTTTTATCACATATCCGAAAAATACCGAGTCCCGTTTGAACCCTAGAAATACGGAGGATACAAATGACATGTCATTAGGGTTACTGTTTCGGTTGTGATCCTGGATGTGTTGCGGACACACCACAACTCTCATGAGCTTCTCGATATTTGGCTCGCATGAGCTTCCCCATATTTGGCTCTCATAAGCTTTCAGTTACTTAGCTCACATGAGCTTCTCGTTATTTAGGTCGAAAGAGCTTTCCGTTTACATGCTTGTATGAGCATGCATGTACATGAATTGACGAATTACAGTTTTGTACACTTTGAGTGTATTACCCGTGTATCCAATGATATTTTACATGGTTCAACGAGCAAAGTTCTGATATGAGACAATATGAGTTTGAAACGAACTATTATGGGTATATATTTGAAATACATAAAAATGACATTACATGATATAGTGAAGTATGAGATGAATGATGATACATGTATGGAACTTGCTTGATGAATTTGTTCATCCATGTTTATGGGTTATTATATGTGTTTACATGGCTAACATGATGAGGATATGTGTTTTGACTCTTGGCCAAATTGATTTGGACATGTCATGTATGCTTACCTTAAATGTTATTAAATGGTAAGTTAAATTCCATGTTATACGAACTTACTAAGCTTAAATGTTTACTCTGTGTTATTTTCCATGTTTTATAGTAATTCAGAAGCTTATTTTGGTTGGAAGCTGGTCGGAGCAACTTCACACTATCCATCGGCCCTTTTGGTACCTTCAGTAAATTAATTATGGTTATAATGGCATGTATAGGTTATTTTGGCTAACGTTGGCATATAAGCTTTTTGTGAAATTAGCCATTTGTATGGGTTGTGATTGATATATTTTGATATGTATATAAGTAGCCTTATCATGTTTGGTGTGTGTTTAGAATGGCTGAATGATGGAAAATTATAGGTATATTGAGACTTGGTTTAATTTGGTATGATTGGTAAAAATATGTATATATGTGTATTTGGTCAATTAGGTAAGTTTAGATACTTGAATATATGTGATGATATTTTATGTTTGAGATTTGATTTTAGCTTGATTTGAATGCCTTGTTATGGCTTATTGTTGTGTAAAAATGTTGAGTTAGGTTGATGTCAATTTGGTGAGAAACGTGGCTTAGAAAATGAATTTTTTTTTTGTCTACACTGGTAGAGACACGGGCGTGTATCTCAGCCGTGTGTGACACACGGCCAGGTGAAACGGCCGTGTGTCCCCTGTATCTTATTAAAATTGCAAGTCAGTATGCTCACACGGCCTAGCACACGGGCGTGTGACTTGGCCGTGTGACCCAAATCAGAGAGTTACACGGGTATGGACACGAGCTAGGACATGGCTGTGTGCCCTTATTTCGAATGTCCACACGGCCTAAGGCACGAGCGTGTCTCTTGACCGTGTGAGTCACATAGCTTGACCATATAGGCGTGTGCCCCCTGCACCTTTAAAAAAATTTAATATTTTTTAAAAAATTCTTTGAGTCCCTAATTTAGTCCTGACTTATTTCCAATGTGTATTTTGAGACTTGAGGGCTCGCATAAGGGACAATATGATTGATTTTGATTGGTTTCTGGTATGAATGCTAGATGATATGAAATGTCTGTTATTTAATTTGTAAATTTTGGTAATGCTCAGTAACCTTGTTCCGACAATGGATACGGGTTAGGGGTGTTACAAACAAGGACCATCTTACACTAAAATCAAAATCTTATGCCCAAAATGGTTTGGATTCGAAGGGTCGACAATATTGTAGATCCCTCCACCAAGGACACTGACCCAAAAACTTGAAAAGAGATCTTTGATTCCATCTTTAGCTACACCCCACTCAACACATCATTAAAACAAATCTTACGAGAAATTAAAAAGGAAGGGATCCTATGCTACCAAATCTATGGAAAGGGGAGACTAAGGCGAGGAGCCTATTTCACAAAGATAAAGAGCAAGGCATGAAAATTGCTTTCATCTAAAAATGTTACCGAAATGGTCATTTGAAAAAGGACACTAGAGAAGTTTCATAAAGCAACCCACTAGTCACCAAGAAGACAATGGCATGAAGACCATTGGATAAAAACCTAAAGGGTTTGAAGTATTGAATTATTGATGCACAACAACGAATCTCTTAAGAAGCATTTCATGCACACTAAGTAAAGTTGAATGTTCCATTTAGGAGAGAAAATGGGATTCATATAAAGATCATCCTCAAGAATAGCAAGCTAATATGTTCCTCCACATCGTTATGGCTGATGGCCTCGCAAATAAAGTGAAAAAACTATCCTAGTGAAAAATAGGGAAGTCTAATAAAGGATGAAAAGCCAAAGGCAGAAAAGGAAAATGATCTTTTTGATCTTGCTCAACTCCATTAGTTCTCCCTATTGAGGTTCCCTCACCTTTTTTTACCACGTGAAAACACTTGCACCAGGTAAATTTGGCATAAGTCGAAGAACAAACAACCAATATAAATCTCTTTAGTTCCCTCAACTAGAAGAAGATTTCTATTTAGTTCTCCCCATTGGACATTAAAACTCGAAAACCTTGTTAAGTGACCTTCATTTGCATTCTCACTTTGCCAAAATGAAATGTTTCAACGAGAAAGGACCTATCGAATCTTAAAAAAATCTATTAAGAAGACCAACACTAGTCCCTCCATCACTTTTCGATGGCAACACTAAAAAACAAAACTGACCTTAATGGTCACATCAATTTAATTTGAACACTCCTTTAATCTGATCAATCACCACCCTATCAGTAGGACCTAAGTGATTGGGCATTTGCTTAATAAAACCCACAATAAGCCTCAAACTCTCTCCTCTCCTCTAGTGAAGGCCAAGGCTTTATTATTATCAAGAACTCTAAGTGTACCTTACCAAGCACATGAAAATCTCCTTACAGCTCTCATCACTACAGTGTGAATCACTTCCAGATCTTCTAAATAAGTTTTACTCAAGCATTCATACCAGCAACATAATACTCTTACCATTGGGATAAAAGTTTATTGACAAATTATATATTTGAAAATGAAAAGACATGCATTAAAAAAGTAAATACCTATTTTAGTAAAAGAAAGTACATGTATACCAATACGATTTTGATTATCTTGGTGGGAGAAGAGCTAAAACGGCAAGAAACAGTGACGTGTGGAGATATGGTAATGTTATGTTAAATCCAATAAATATAAAAATAGGGAAAGCGATGAAGGGAAAATTAAATAGAAGAGTGTCCAGCAAAAAAACTAACAAAGCAATGGATAGATAAATTAAAGCCTCTCGTCTCCGCCAACTAACGCTAAAACACCGCCACCGCCACCGCCACCGCCACTCACTTCTTCAACTTCAACTCTTTTTCTTTTTTTAATTCAATTTTATTTATTATAAACAAAAGAAAAAATAAATTTCTAGAAGGAGGGAGCAAAGCTGAACTTTATGCTCTTTTTCTCTCTCAAATTTCAGTTAACTGTAAAAAAGTAATAATTATAATACTAATATTCCATAATGTCTTGGCTGTTGAAGTCCCTCCAATCCGAAGTTCCTCGTTCGCCCACGCCTTCACCAGATCACAGTCCCACCAACCTAAACGGCGGCGTCAAGGACGATCTTTCTCTCATCGGGGAGACTATAGGCCGCCAACTACGTGGAGTCGCTGCGTTCTTAGCACCGCCTCCTTCGCCGCCTTCCGTCACCGCCTCCGAGCGAGGGCTAGAACAGGAACAAGTACAAGAGCCGCAGTCAGATAAGCTCCTGGGGATCCGCAACGATTTGGCGGAGATCGGTGGCAGCTTCAAGAGCGGGCTTTCGTTATTATCAAGTAACAGAGCGGTGACGGAGATCTCTAGATTCGCTTCGAGTTTATTACAGTTCCCGGATCAAGATGATCATGGTGGTCATGATGAGGATGATGGCGATGAAGATTACGATGACGGAGTGCCGGGAATTACCGATGAGGTGATTAAATTTGTTAAAGAAATTTCCAACCGACCAGAGCTCTGGACTGATTTTCCTCTCTCTTTACATAACGGTATTTTCTTTTAAAACTTTTTAATCTCTTCAAAACTAAATTTTCTGTATATTGCATTTGTTTTACTTAATTATTGTTAACACCTAGTTAGGTTTTAAGCTAGGGATTTTAATTAGTTCTCCAAAGTATTAACTTTTCAAAATCACATCTATAATCTGTTGTAGTAGCAAGGAAGGTCAAATGCAGAATAGACTAGGCTTATTTGTTTTGTTATTTGAGGCAGCTTCCTCCATTATTTGCAGTACTTGACCTTTTCTACAATTGTGGAACATTAGATTAGTTATTTTCATTATTAGAAGGGATTTCCTGTGCACTGTTTCTGGTGTTGTTTAATTCGCCATTAGAGTAAAATGTGCATAAGGCCAGCGTGACTTATGCATTGAATGCAATACTATCAAGGGGGCGTTTTAGTGTTGTTTGGTTGAACTGGATTGCTTATGGCTGGCATTCAAGTGGGAAGTTCTGATTTGTGCGCTGTGAGGAGATTAAGGCTCCACTACTTAGGACCATAGTCTTAGCGTCATAGGAGCATATTCTATAAGGGTATTTGGGGAGAACTTACACTTTAGCTTCTTTTCTCTTTTCCAGTTCTTCTACGAAAGCTAATGGAAATTTATGGGTAACAAGGTATTGGCTTATTACTGCAGATTTCAAAATGTCTGAGGATCAGATAGAACATGTTGAAAATATTGAACACCTAGTCCCGAGTTTTGAAGCTCTTAGAGTTGGCCTTCAGCATAACTTGGGAGATGAAAGGTTTTGGATGATATATTTCATATTGTTGCTTCCAAGACTGAATGAGCATGATTTTGAGGTTCTATCAAGCCCTGAGGTAAGAGATCTAATATATTTATATTGTTTTGTTCAATTGTACTTGTTTTCCATTTATCGCCTCTGGTATGGGAGATGTAGGACTAATATAGATGCATGTTATATTGCTTTTCAACTTAGTTCATCCAACATTATGCTTTATTTGAGAAACATGTTCTTGTATCTGGAAGACCTAATAGCCTGATGCTGTTTGCTCAATTACATATTCCTGTATACATTGTCGGCGCATGAACACTGCAGTCGTCGTGTAGTAATTATGCTCAATTTGTATTTATGTAAATAATGTGTATAGTATACATATACTTGCTACTACTTTGAGAGTTTTGTGGTCATCTTTGCAACTACTAGAGTGCCCTGCTAAAACCTCCATGAAATGGGCCCACTATCTTCTGAATCCATGATCTGCAACTTATGGAGCAAAAAAATCAGACCCTCCTCAACTTCATTCTATTCTTCATTTCCCTAAGAAATGCTTCTCCTTTATGTTGCTCTCCATTTTGGAGTGGAAAATTTATAATATTTGAGGCATCAGCTATTGGAGCCGATTTTGGATTTGGTTGAAAGATTGCAAACAAAGGATTAAGCATTCTTGGCTGGACCTTAGTGGTGAAACAAGCAATGGTCTAGACATACTGAATATTTTCAAATGGGGGAGAGCATTGAGGTTAGGATTTTAAATTTTGTATGGAGTTCCCTTCTTTTCTGGTATAGAAATGTTGTGAATCCCGAGAACATGTTTACTGTATTTAATCTGCAAAGCGATGACTAAGTTGGTCTTCACCAAGTTGGTAGAGACTTATCAGTAGCAAATCCACCAAAACCTAGAGAAAGGAATTTAATCAAATCCACTATGGGCGTTTGGAAAATATATAATCAATATTTTCTCCTTCAGTATATTCTCTTTTATCTCCAATGATATGCGTGTTTTTTTTCTTGTGCACTCCATTTTAACTACTTTATGTGGATGTTTTAAGCAATCAAAACCATTTTAATGAAGGTTGTACTTACGTTGCAGGTTATTGAAACTAGAGACGCACTTTTGCAGAAGTTGCAAAAGAATAAGAATGTACAGGTTGAAAACAGTAGTCCTGATGCATCTCAACAGAGTGGCAATTTTAGTGAGACAAAACGAGAAACTTTTGTATCTGAGGAAAAGGTCAGTGAAATTGTAAATGCTGCAGAAGGGTTAGAGATTACCTCCAGCGAGGACAACACTGAGCAATGGCTAGAAGAAGCAGAATTTTCCAGTGGAAGTTCCCTGAGCATCAAGAAAAACCTGGAACATGAAGATGTTTCGTTCAGTGATCTGGAAGACGATGATACCGATACTTCTAATAGAGCATCAGTGCGTAAGTCAACACAGCATAACAAAGATCTTTCATCCAGTGGATCCAATGACTGGGTTCAGCTGAACAAGGGACCAGAAACTCGTCCTGCTTTGCAGAAAGCAGGCCAAACAAGTTGTCGAGATAAAGATTCTGAAGGTGAGGAGTCAAATGACTGGCTCACTGATGATGATTTCGTCGATGTGGTAAGAGGGAAATGAATTTCTGATTCACTGTAAAGTTTCACAAACCCTTTTCTACCTGTTGAACTTCTGTACTTGTGGGAATCAGACCATCACATAATTGTGTTTTAATAAAGTAAAAGCGGTCAACTTTAATCCTGTTACTGGTAAAATTTGTACATAATATTTGATACATTGGTTTGTAAATTGCAGCTGCCAACTCATTGCGTTGGTTGTTTTATTTATTGGTCCTTATTGTTTTTTCCCTCATTGTGATGGTTGATTATGTATAATTTTCTTAGAAGTGATTGTTTCAGTTATAGCTTTACATTAGGAAGACAGGTGTACATGACTGAGTAATCTCATTGCGGTTTCATCACAGAGAGTTTCTTCGGAGTTGTTGGGTAGTTTGGAATATTCGCATGCAATTTTCATGAATGTTTAGCAGTGATTGCAGGTGCTCCATTGGCAGATTTTCCTGGACAAATCCCATGAGGCTGGTAATTTTTTGCCTTTCTTCATGCAGTGAATTCTCAAGGGATTGGATCTTCCCCTGCACAAAATTTTTAGACACCAATTTTTAGGATTTGATCTCCATATAAAGAAATTTAAAATACAGCAAGGCATACAATTCAATCACCATGTCGGAGAGGTTATTCTGTTACTTTCCAATGTACCCTTAAATCATCATTAAATTTAAGCATGGAACCTAATCAAGAATTTGTGGGTCCTAAAGCACGTGTTCCGGAATGTAATAGCAAAAACAAGTGATGGACTGGACACAGGCAAATGTAGGGCAAGAAAACCAATGTCATAGAGGAAGAGACATTGCATCACATTGGCATGAATTTGTCACCATTGCAATCTTTGATTGGTAGATACGGATTTATCTAACACGAGTACATGCGGATTATATCCCCCTAACCATGCCCAGGAATGTGTTAAAACATATGTGTCGGGCATAGGTGCTTCAAAAAAATAAAAGGTCGGAGCAACATAGGTTGTAATGGGACAACATAGGTTGTGATTGGGGAAGAAGGAAGAGCTGAGAAACCAGTTTACATGTAGATTATCCAAACCAGAAAGGTTTCATGAAGAGAAAGTAAGAAGAAACAAACCATCGATGTATCCAACCGTTGTTTCAGCTCATAATTATGGGTCTTGTAGTATTCAGTTTCTTCTTCCTTTTGTTTCTTCTGTCTCAACCTATGGACTTCATCTAAAAGTGGCCGTCGTGCTGCTTCTTTAGCTTCATTCTGTGAAGTCAATCTTCTCAATTCTTCGGCCAAGTTTTTCTTCTCAGCTTCTGCAGTCAGCTTTTCAGCAAGATCATTCTTCTCTTGAGCTACTGCCTGCATCATTTAAGTTTTCACCTCAGTAAGATGATTCCTCAAAGGCAAAGGGCACTTGGAAACATTTTACAGCCAATAGAGGCTTTTGTCCTTCTGCGAAGATACTCTAGCAAGGACAACCAGGTCAGATGCAAAACAAAATTGAACTGAATGTGAAGTTTTAGATTTATGGTAGAAAGAACCATTATCATAACTAAGACCCAGAGAAAGTAAGGAGAAACAAACCTGCAAACTATTCAACTTCACTTCCAGCTCATCATTATAGTTCTTACAGCGTCCGATTTCCTCTTCCTTCTCCTGTTTCTCTCTTTTGATCTGCCTAAGTTCTTGCTTCAACGTCTGGACTTCATTTGAAAGTGACTGCTGTTCTGCTTTTTTGAGCTTCAACTTTTGTTCTCAATTCTTCAACGAATCTGTTCTTATCAGCTTCAGTCTTCCTCAGCTTTTTAGCAAGATCATTCTTCTCTTGAGCTACTGCCTGCATCATTTAAGTTTTCACCTCAGTAAGATGACTCCTCAAAGGCAAAGGGCACTTGGAAACATTTTACGGCCAATAAAGACTTTTGTCCTTCTGCGAGGATAATCTAGCAAGGACAACCAGGTCAGATGCAAAAACAAAATTGAACTGAATGTGAAGTTTTAGATTTACGGTAGAAAGAACCATTAACATAACTAGGACCCAGAGAAAGTAAGAAGAAACAAACCTGCAAACTATTCAACTTCACTTCCAGCTCATCATTATAGTTCTTACAGCATCCAATTTCCTCTTCCTTCTCCTGTTTCTCTCTTTTGATCTGCTTAAGCTCTTGCTTCAACATCTGGACTTCATTTGAAAGTGACTGTTGTTCTGCTTTTTGAGCTTCAACTTTTGTTCTCAATTCTTCAACGAGGCTGTTCTTATCAGCTTCGGTGATCCTCAGCCTTTTAGCAAGATCATTCTTCTCTTGAACTACTTCCTGCATCATTTAAGTTTTACATCAGTACGATAAACAAAGGCTAATGCTAACATTTTTACAGAAATTAGAGGCTTTGTTCAAAAAACCTTTTTCTCATTGGAGAGCTTCACTAACTTATCTTTCTGTTTAGACAAAGTATCTTGAATTACTTGAAGCTTTTCAGAAAGTTCCTTGTTTTTCAGAGTAGATCTATCCATTTCAAGGCTCATTTCAGTCTGTCGTCAAAGAAAAAAACAGTTAAAAAGCAAGTTTGTTTTTCTCCATTCTAATTGGTAAGAAATTATATTTAAGTACCATATGGTGAAAAGAAGTAACTTCAGCCTCACGAAGACATTGTAACAAAATTGATTCCTCTATCTTCCTTCTTTCGAGGTTAGTTTTGAGGTCTTCCTCAACACGCCTATATTCATCATTTCTAGTATCTAACTTGCTCTGAAGGGTAGAGAGATCAAAATTAGCTAGTTGAAAATCATCTCTGGCCATGCTTAAAACTAGTTCAGCAACTTTACATTCCTTGTGAACCAAGAAAACCAACATATCCAGACTAGTTTCGGAGCAATTATTAGCAGCACTTATTGCATGGTCAACCAATTTTCTCAGCATCTTCTTCTGATAATTCTCATCATTAAACAGTTTAAACAACATTGAATAAAACTTTCTCAGAAACTCAAGCACTGGAGGACGTCTAGATTGGAGCAACTTATCAGCAATACCAAAAACCAAAATAAAAGCTCTTTCAGTATATGAAGAACCCCATTTTTCTATCTCCGCCAAATGATGTGTGATGAATCCATTTGCAATACCTTTCTCAAAAGCCCGCATAGTTTGATTAGCAATAGAGGGTATGGCCAGCATCTTTAACAACATAAAGATATCAGAAAAATGGTGACCTGCTGCATGCAAACTCTCGGTTGCCAGCCCATGTTCACCAGATGGGTGTTCTTGGTCAACTGAAAAGACGGAATCAATTTTTTGTAACATGGTTACTGCAAGGTCATCAGAACTATTCAAAGTTTTTACAAGACGATCCAGCACACAAGGTGAAACATCAGCTCCTAAACGGTGTAACTTTTGACGGACAATACTTACCTACAAATAAAGAAAAGGTAAACACATTCAAAGAGGGGTTTCAAGGGGAAATAAATAAAAACTATGTTCTGATGCTCACTGCTAGAGGGATATCCTGACACTGAGATGCAGCTTTAAATAATAAGGCGACTGCAGCTCCAAGTGCTTCACCGTTTAAATCATCCACAACATTAGAGGCTTGAAGAAATACACTTTTCCAAACATCAATAGCCAACTTCAGTTGACACATGGCCTCAAGAACCTGAAAACCAAAATGTTTGATTCTAAACTCCGGCAAACTAAGTATTATAAGATCATCAGGTGAAAACAGATGAAGAGGTCTCACAAGTAGTCGCATTGAAGAGTCTGCATCTGTCTCTTTTAGCTGACATAAAATAGCAGAACCAACAAAATTATGATCAAACTGACATGCTAACTTTGGCAATAAAGAAACGAGATCTGGTAGCAGATGCTTGGGAGCTTCTCGTAGTATTGCTAAAACCTTCTGCACAAAGTGACACTCTTGGCTTTGCTCTAAGGTAACTTGTGTAACTTCATCATTTAGAGCCTTCAATGACTTTACAATAAGCCTTAAGGTCTCCTCAGATGACTCAGAAGTAGAATCATGCTGTCCAAGAATAGCTTCCCCCAAAGTATTACTACAATTGTCCATACACTTTCCAGTACCAAAGAATGTCTCACGTATTAATGATCGAACAATATTTGCTAAACTACTTTGCCTATTTAATTTAGTTTGAGAGCTAACTTCATTGGTATCTTGACATGATTCTGCATTTGTATCAGGTGCATCCTTACCGGATGTTCCTTGTAATCGCTGGCAACAGTCAACCATCACATCTAAAAGTGCATTCTCAATTTGCTGATGTAGGGACTCAACACCGGTGGTTGAAGCAACTAAATTGGACATGAATTTATCTGGACTAACATCTATCTGCCCTGTATCAATGCATCCAAATATTCTGCGAAAAATATTATTTGGTTTTACAGTGTTGTGGTAAAGCCGCATTCCAATCAAAATTCCAGCCATTATGAAAAGATCATTTCTAAATTCCTTTTTCAGAATAATAAAGTGATCTCCTTCCATTGCAAGAAGCTTCCCGGTGTTGTCCTCATTATCTCCATTTTCTTGAAGCTCATATGATTTAACATCACCTGGAACCTGCATGAAACATTCGGCTATAATTGGACAAACATAGCATCAAATAACAGGTAAAAGTTACAGGACGAAGATCCAAACAAACTCAAATCAAAAGCATGCTAACCCTTACTTTTGAAAGATCCAACAACGGCCAGTAATCAAGGATCTCGCAAACAAAAGTAGCCATCTCACTGGTAACAAACCCAGCACTGGCTTTTAGCATATCAGATAGTTCCATGAACGACAGTCGCCCATGACTATCACTAGTGTCTGTACGTAGATAGGACCCCTTGGAGATGCTTTTGGCAGGGTGCTTTTCATTAACCACAGTCATCTTGTATCTAACATAAAGATCCTCAACCAAATCTGAGGGATCACACTCCAGGTATGCACATAGGTTGTCAGATAATAAACATACCCCTGCATATTATAATACTAGAAAATTACCAAACTATCTACTGGCAGAAGAAACAGAAAAACAACAAAAAGTTACAAACTGTCTTACCGATTCGGAGCTTTAGTTTATCAACCTGGAAATATTTGCTGCATATATCGTTGATCAACGATGATGTTTGGTGGAAGGCTAGGAAATTTTTCATTTCCCAAGTGATTGTGCACCTTCCCTTTTCTCCATCTTTATTGCTCGACTCTAGGACATCCTGAATTTCTAAACTCTCCTTCAATATAAGAATATCTGCATTAAACATAACAGTATCCTCAACCAAATACCCTGAACCCTTATTAAAGAGAGTTGCAAGAGTCAAAAATTCAGTTAACGCCCATCTTTTTGTAGCTTCTGAGAAACGCCCCTGTGTTTCCTTAAAAACAGAATTGTCTTTATTCTTCTTATTCACAACGGATAGCCGACAATGGGCAAAACAACTCCAATCCTGGGTGGCATCTTGAGGACCCGAAGCTTCAATAATCATCGAAAGGTAGATCGGTTTTTGATATCGCCCTGGTGTCAAACAATTCTATCAGTTCTGTCCTTCATTCTCCAACAGGTGTAAGTATGAATAGTACAACTGTACATGTACATGGATTAAGCGTTGTTTAGCTACTTTCTCATTCATTCTTCAAACTTGCATGACCATCATCTTTTTCTATTAACAACTCAGAAAGCAAAAATGTAGACATGAATGTAAGAAAGAAAACTTCAAACTAATGCTTCACATTGGTTACCTCTTGGAAAAACAATCAAGCGAAATTCGTGATCCTCAATCTGAAACTTACTGCTCTCAACAGACACTCCTATCATCTTTTCTTTCTTCAGAATATCCTTCAACCTTGTAAAATTTTCAATCTTCCAGGTACAACTGCCACTTTTGTTTAAGGCACCAAATTCTTTAAAACCAGATGTAAGGACAGCAGCAGAATCTTTGATTGCTTTGAAAGATACCGTGAACTCCACCGTATTGTTCATAACAAATCCATTATTGGGTCCAATCAAATCGGATATCTTCATATAATCAGTCCAACCTAGAGCTGGAGTTGTTTTATTTAATCTCCCATACGAGTGCTTATGCATATGACTCCGCCATGCCTTTTGACTCAAAACAGATATACGAAACAAGCACCAAGAAGGCTTATTATGACCCATGCATTTAGGACATGTGTGCATCTGATTAGCTTCCAAAAACAAAGACAGACACTCAACTCCATTAACCTTGGTTGTAGAGGCACTAATATGAGCAAAACCTCGCCCAAGAAGAAAAACAGCGCTACTCATCTGCTGGCGGCTCTCGATCATTTCCTTAAAGAAACTAAAATTTTTAATCTTCCATTTAAATTTCCCGCCCAAAACAATAGTGTCACAACCTATAGGATGCGCTGAATAGTCGACCATCTCAGTGTCATTGTTACCGTCCCTTGAAAATGAAAATGAAAATGACTCATCCAAAATGGAAATTTCAATAGAACAATGCAAAGAACCGTTCTTGAAAAACCCTGATCTTGGACCTAAAACAGAACTAGTAAGTTGTAAGCTACCGCCGGCAGGAATATTTGTATTCCTGGTAAACAATGTAAGCTTAAACGCTTTGGTCAAAGACTTCGACTCATCTTCATGGTTCAAAATGCTTAGTTTATAAGACGCCAAGGGACCGAATCTGAAAGAGTAACGTGGAGAGTTGTTTTTAACTTGGAGAGAAAGGAAAGCGTCAGGGCCAAGGGCAAGGGCAAGGGCAAGGGCATTGCTTCCTGGGACTATCACGGAGCGGAATTCAAAGTCACCCAGTTCAAACCAAGGACTGCAAATCATTTTATTGGGCTGAAGTTCTGGGTTGTAAGGGACTGTCCATTTGGCAAGACATGAATGTTTACCGCGGCGCACTAGGTTGATCCCAAGTTCCGCCATCGATGGGTTGAAGAAGATGATGACGTGGTGGGTTCTTGTTCCTTCGTTTTGGGTTTTGGCGGGGTTTTACGTTGACGCATTTAAGTTAACATTTGTAGAAGGACTGTTTCTTGGGATATGGAAGGAAAAAAGAAGCTTTAACTTGACAAGAAAATGGGGTTGATGCAGGGTTTTTCCTTTTTGGGGTTCTTTTACTTGGTTGTAGCTATCCGTTTCCTTTCAGAATCTGTTTGTTTGGTGAGAAAATAGGAGGGAAAGCTTCGGTTTTAAATCGAATCTTATAATTTATATTTGAAATTTATTTAGTATATTAAATACTTTTAAAAATAGTGGGAAATTCAAAACAATACATACTGATTTCAATTAGAAGTACAGTGCCTCTACCGGTATTGTATTAACTTTTCCATTTTTTAATTTAACTTTTTTTTATCCCCTCAAATATTCTTTCATTATCTATTTTACCCCTTGGTTTAAAAAATTCCAGCACATTTATGTCCTTTAAATCTTTCTTTTTAAATTATATTTTTTCCATTCTTTTTCTTTATAGGGTTTCACAATGCTAGCAATATTTAAAATTCTCCCTTCCTCTTCAGCTTCACACGCTATTGATTAATTATATTTTCAAACTTTATCGTTTTGCTTGTTCAACCAACAGGATAAAAAAAAAAAAAAAACTCTTTCATCAATCGAAACTAATTCTTTTATAACTAGATAGGTCGGTCGGGCCGATCGGACTGAAAACTAAACGGGTATCTATCCAAAGATAATTGTTGAAATCAATTAACTCAGACCGAATGATCCGAGCTACAAAAGATTGTTGAATTGATTTTTTCTATTTTTAAATATATATTTATTTATTTATTTTTATGAGCTTTTAATAATTTATTTTATTAGAAAGAACAAACTGGTCAAACCAGAAACTGGTCGTATAACCAATTTGACCATTAGTCCAATTCTGGAAACCTTGATTAAGTAAAAAATATATAGAAAACAAGATTTTTTGTCTTTTGTTTACACATGACAATTTTTAATTGGTTATCATTTTTAAATAAATTTAACAGTATGACTAACAATTGAATTAAAATAATAATTTAGGTACTCCTTATGGCAAAAAAAATGTTTGTACCAAAATAGGAAAAATAGCATACTTTATATACCAATTTGTGAGTTAAACCTTTTTTATAAAAAAATAGATTTAACAGTTTAATTAATAATTAAACTAGCAAATGTACTAATTTAAGGAAAATATAATTTAGGTACTATTTTGACAAAAAAAAATTTCCAAAATGAAAAAAATAATAATTTAGGCCATGAGTTAAACCTACATTCTTAAATATTTTACTTATATAAAATTTTAAAATACAAGATTTTATATTGAAAAATGATAGAAATTTTTTTTTTTTTAAATTTCAAATGTAAAGTAAATAATGAAAGATGTACACAAATATCAACTTAGACCAATTTCAAAATCTCAATACATATATTAAAGCTAAAACTACTAACGAAAAAGTATAAAAAAAAAAAATTGCCCTAAACATAATTTGCTATGTATTTAATTATTTTTACTTGATTATAAAAATTTGAATATCTTGTATAATAAATTATATTTGTTTTTCACATTTTTAATTGACTTCCCTTACATATATAGATTGAGTAAAATGTTTTGTATTTTTTTTTCATTTAACTATAAAAAATTACAAAATAATTATCTAAATAATTCTATTTTTTGTCCAATTCTGTCAGATGCAGTTGCAATTCAAAAATTGGTATAATAATAAATTTAACCCGCAACATTTATCTCTTGTGTCAATTTGGTCATGGTTTAATAAAACCCTCAACATTTATAAATTATCTAATTTAATTCTGATTTAAAAAATAAAAAATACATAAAAATTTTCAAATAGTTTATAAATATTTTTCAGTGAGGCAAATTATTTTGAATCTTCTCCTTACTTTAAACACTCAAACCAATTGTTAATTTCGGTGAAAAGTTTAACGGTAAATCAACTAATTTTCAAATTTTTACTTTGGTCACAGAAAATAAAAAAAAATTGCATTATGGCCATTGTTATTATATACGTTTATCATTTTAGTAACCTTCATTTCATAATTTTATCATTTTAATAACCTTCGTTTCATAATTTTATCATTTTAGTCATCCACCATTAGTTTGTCATTACATACGCTCATTTTAGACACCTAACTTTAGTAAATTTTTTTTTTTTGCCACTCATTTTTTAAAAAAAGTATTTTTATTTTTATTTTTTAAAAAACTGAGTTTTTACTACTGCTAAGATGAAATTCAAGTTTTTCATCTGTAACTCAATTCTATATAAAAAACTCAGCTCTACCGTATAAAAACTTAGGTTTTTCCAAAGCTAAAATTAACTCTAGAAAAAAAGAAATGAAAAAGATAAATTAATTTTTCTTGTAAAAACTCAAATTTTTCCTATAAAGTAATTCCTTATAGAACCCAAAATTTCCCTTTTCTTTACCGAGAAAAACTAAAACTGATTCTAAAATAAATAAATAAATGAAATGAATAGATAAAATGGTTCTTCTAACCCAAATTTTTCATTCTAAAAACTCAAGTTGGGAAAAAAAACTAAAATTAATTCTTAAAAAAAACCTAAAGGAAATGAAAAATATAAAATGACCAAAATTAAAAATTTACTAAAGTTGGGTGATCATAATGAGTGTATGTAATAACAAGTTAATGACGAGTAGCTAAAATGATAAAAGTATGTAAAAGTTAAATGATCATTTGTGTAGTTTACCCAAAGTTTAAAGAGATTTATTCTATATAGTGATAACAAATGAGAGCAAATCTATGAAAGTTGATCCCTATCTATTTTGGTTGATAGTAATGAGAAAGAATAATTTCCTGTTCTTCACAATGTTATCAACGGTACCTACAGGCTACAATGTTAAATGGAGTAATTAGCTTGCCTTCAAGCTTCATACCTGTGTCCTTCACAATGCTATCAATGGTCCTTGGTACCTTCTTTGGTCTTTCTCAGTCCTCCCAAAGTCAAGGACTTCATATGCAGATGTTTAAGACATCTTATGCCTTGCAAATCTTGTCTTCTTGAGAAAGGTATTACTTTAATTCCCAACTCCGCGAGATATGGGCAAATACAGGATTTGGTGTCAGTTCGCTCGAGCAACATGGAGCTATGTAGTACGTACAGATTACGCAGGTTTCGGTCCTACTGATCCTTCTGTTTGGATCAAGCCTCTCGCGAGTCGGGTTGGCTCAAGTGTAATGTGGATGCTGCCCAATTCCTTAAGGAGAATGTTACGAGTTATGCTGTTGTGGTTCAAGACAAAAAAGGTCGGTCAGATTAGTGTTCGTCAAGGCACTTCATTACTTGTTTGGAGCCCCATCTTAGTAACTTCGATGAAGTTTTGTCTTGGCTCAAAGGTTTGAATGTATCTTCGAGTCATATTATTAATGCTCTGGTTTCTTCTTCTGATCTTTCAGGATTTGGTCTTTCGATTTAGGATTGTTTCCATTTAAAGGATCACTTTTAACATGTGGTCTTCCATTGGACTCACGAATGCAGCTCATACTCCCACTAGGGCGGTTTTATTTTATGCAGACCATCACATTTGGGAGCTTTGTCCTAATCGTCTTACCTCTATTTTATTGTCAGATAGCTCTAATAACGTGACCAATGAACCGAATGTATAGGATAAGCCTATTAGCTTGAATATGGTTGTCCTTCACTCCTATTCGTTCCTTTGTTTTCTCACCTCTTTCGATTAATGAATATTTAACTTTACCTTTAAGAAAAGAGAAAAGCATATGCGAGAAACTTAAATAGTCAAGTAGATAAGACAGGCTTATGATTTTGGAGAATTAAACCCTTGATAGCTGCTACTCTTCTGGCCTAAAAAAGATATTAGAAAAAAAAAAAAAGCATTAGCATAAAGTAAATTTCAGCATCTTATAAAGGGTCAAAGTGTCACCTTAGACAGTTCTACCATAGATTAGGGAGGTCTTTACTTCAACTGAAGAGAGATTTATGATAAAAATATTGAAAAACCACATTTAAATCTAATGGAGAAAACCTGACGAACAGAAGTTGGAAAACTGTGCTGTCTAGTGAAGCCCCATTAACCAAATAGTTTATTTCCAAATCCATAGTACTCTTTACCTTATAGCTTCTTTGAAGTCATCATCCATCCCCTTTTGGAGCAAGCTCTATACAGTGCTTTAACTATCTCACATATTTTAACAGTTTGCTGGTTTCATCTCCCCTTGCCCTTCCATTGAGGAGGGTGGATAGGTGGCCTCAAAAGATGGCTGGAATTGGACCCCATCAAAGAACTTGGAGCCCTTTGTAGGTATCTATCAGTTTCTCTTGGTTGTGGTGGTTCTGCAGAGGCAGTCATTGGAGACTGATTTGCATAAATGGATCTTTGGAGAGGAGGCAATTGACAAGCTGAAGAAGGGAATGTGGGACTTGGCTGACCTGGAAATGAACATACTAACTTTGAGTTTGATAAAGTAGGATGGATAGAAGTTCTTGCTACCGTTGCTGATTCAAGAAATGTGTGCTTTACATTCGGTGGACACCATTCAGGCATGTCATCATCATCATCATCGAAAATATTCTTTTGTGGTGCAACGATACTAGTGATAACAGGTGTGAAGACTGAGCTGCTTTTGACAGTATGTTTTGCTTGTAGAACTGGATCAAGTTTACAAGCTTTATTTCCTGGAGGCAAGTTGAGACAACTGTTGAATGCAACCTGAGGAGAAAGGATATCTTCTGCTTGCCTTTTACACCGAGCAGGTAGTGACTGTATAGTTGGTGAAGTCAACGGCACTGACGCAACAACTTTCTTTAACCCTTCAACCACAACATTCTTGTCAAACACTGCTGTATCGAAAACCTTGCTTCTTGGAGTTTTAGATATGCTACACTCAGCCCCAAAATCAAATTCTGGAAGATCATCATCATCAATAGCAGGAAGCTCTTTTATAATAACTGATGGCAGAAATATTACAGGATTTTGATGTCCCAAAACAGATTTAGTTTCCTCCGGTCCTGAGGTATCTACATGAGGCATTTCATTTAGAGAAGACTGCCCCTTGGGCCTTAAGGAAGGGACAGAATCAGAATAGGATGATGTTTGAAGTCCTAGTGAAATACCTGATAAGTGGCTCAATGCTGAAGTCTTAAGCGGGAGATCAGCACTGGCAGGAGAAGTATGCAGTTTCAGTTGGCTGTCACTACTCCCCGCATTGCCACCTTCATTTCTATTAATTACAGCACTCTCAATGCTTGTGCATGTTTTTCGGGGCGATTCTTTAGCAGATTGAGTGCAAGGAAAGTCCTTTGCAGAAACCTTTTCATCAGATTGGGAACTCAGGGGCTGCTCGGTCGAAGAAGAATGCTTTTTTTCAAGCTTCTTTGTGACAGAACTTGAAAGTCCATGATTTCTTCTCCAAACAACACAACCAATTAATGAATTTTTCTTGTCTTCAACAGCAGCCATGCCCTTGAAGAATCCATGTTTTGCAAGTATGGTGATTATGGCATAACTGCGAGGACATATGTAAAGATCAATACCAGGTGAGAGTTGAGCAAACCCCACTCTTTCCCCTTTCTTGTACCCTTTGGCAATCTGTTAAGATTACAAGAAAGTATGAATTAATATTTACATCAGAAATCCTCAAGATGCATCCCAGCCACTATATGACCATCTTCATGTTCCTTTTCAACCAACCTACCTCATTCAAACCTACCAGTCCTGATCTAGAAGACCCTTCTTTCCAGCAGAGTGATACTACCTGAATATGAAGTGCATTGATCCATCAGAAATTTGAAATGAAAAATCTATTTCTAATTAGCAAGGTGCAAATTCTAAGCTAAAAGACTAATAAGTAGCATGTAAACCATTACAGTTTTCATTTTTATGCAAGAAAAATTGATAATGGCCAGTGAATTTGTTTCCAAATCACCATGGTCACATTATTCATTAGAAAGATATATACTTGAGTGTTGAGACCTGAGATTATAAACATGCAAAGAAGAATCTGTAGGGGCTACCTCCAGTCATTAATATCTCTTTCTCCTAAGGAACTCGAGTATTTACTTGTTAACCAAATTCAAACCTTGGTTATGTAAGGCAAGGTAAATCACACACCACATAATACGAATTGATGACAGTAACTCATGAAACCATATCTTACCATCAACCCTCTATTGCGTGAGCGAGCAAGCTCTTGAATATATTTCTCAAAAGCCTCTAATCTAACTTTTCCTTTGACTTCTACAAGTTCAGACCACTTGATATCAGGCATCTTCTCACCGCTACACAACAAAATCATCATAGATAAGGTTACCTGGGGAAGATTTACTACTAAAATCTTTATGTCATGAACCTAGTCAGATATTTATCATACCAAAACAGTGAATGATGTATTAAGTGAAACAACAATCTTACTATGCCAAGAGACTGTAAACCAGGTGCCCGACTAGGACACCACATTAAATTTGGAAGCGAATATTACACCTGAAATAGTCAAAAAAGGAAAAGAAAAAAGAATCGTATCTTTGAATTTACTAACTATAGGCATCACGGTAAAATTGTCAATGCAACAAAAATAAACTGCAAACTTTGAAAGACTTGGGATTATAGATATGAAAAAGCTACATGATGTATGAAAGAATTGAGGAATATAAGGTTACTAATATGAAGAAACTAAAAAATTCCCAGCATTGCAGAAAGCCAGAAGGTATAGGAATAAGTACAGTCAATCAGAATGGCTACGAACAAGGCTCCCACAAGGACTATCAGCTAACTCTCTTTACAGAAGGTAGTTGCAGGAGATGGGGAGGCGTTGATCAGTCACACATTCCAAGGTTTAGACCACAATTCCTGGGTCACTTAATTTAATGTATGTCAGTTAATTTGCTCATTCAAGTTTTCAATATGCACTGAATAGAGTTGATGATCGTCTATTGCCGCCTTTAAACAAAGGTCTATGTTGGTTATTGGACCAATATCCATTTCAGTTTCATGTCCATATCTAGGTGAGCAGTAATGATGTGAGATTGCCAATGAAAATTCTAATGAAATTGATAAATGGTCTCATTCCCCTGTCCAAATTTAGCATTGCAAGCATCAACATATCTCTTATTAATTTGATTAATTGTTGTTCCGTTTTTACTTTAGGTAGTCAATCAGAAATTCTTGAAACAAAGTTCTCTTTGACTACTGTACTATAAGCCATTTTTTACAAAGAGAAATCAGCAGGTGATACACCAATTATTTGGTCCCAAGTTGCCATTTTTCTTGAGCTGACTTGTTCTATCAGTGACATATTTGATTTCTTACACCCTAATAAAATATGATAAAGTTTTTAGTTGATGGCTTTGCAAATATAAAATTCAAATTATCTTTTCCAAATAATTCTTGAACCAGAACTTTTAACTATTTAAGAGAAATTACATGCAAAACAAAACCCATATAATTTCATCTTCATTGAATGAAAAACCATGAACAAACGGACTGAATATCTTTGATACTAAAACAGAATTGTTCTCGGAAGAGAAAAATGACAAGTATAAAAAAGAAATAGCTGAATAACCTTTTGAAGAAGGCAACGACCGACACAGTTACAGAAGAATTAAGCTTAAGGAAGCCATCCCAGAATTTCTCAGCAACAGTAGGCCGAGACAACTTCAAATTCCCAGAACCAGATCCTTCCTTTTCCCCCATTTCTACTGCTACGAAGATAACATCTACCGTCCAAAACAAAATTCAAGTAGACTGGCTGGTTGGTTTCAAGCCGGGAACTTATGACTGCAATTGCACTTGATTTTCCACACTTCTTGAAGCCCGTTGAGTCGATTTATCCCCTAATCCATAATTTGGAGTGATTCCCAGATTTCCAATATTCACACACTGTTTCTGTTCAGTGACAACAAATTCAAACAAGAGAAAGAAACGGATTTTATCCAAACAAATGACCGAGAAAATGAAAGAGGATGGTTCAAATTTTCAATAAAAAAGGAACTGAGGAGCATGTGAAGTTGAACAGTGCGCTTAGTGTGGTTTGAATTGGACTTGATCAATGATTTTTTATCCCTACAGATTAGGGTTTGAAAAAGGAATGTTAAGGTTACCGCCATGCTCACCAAATGTCTAAGCGCAGTAACGTAACGCAAACACGTATGATACATTATTACATTGGGCAAACTGCACAAATAATCACCCAATTATTAACTTGTTTCTGTTTTGGTCACTCAGATCCAAAAAATTTTATTTCAGTTACCCCTGAGTTAAATCATTAACAAATGCTTTTTTTAATTGGAATAAATAATAAATTTAGTCCTTTAAATTTTACAGATTCTATTAATTTGATCCTACTTTTAAAAATTCAACAAGTTTAACCTTTAACTTCACACATTTTCTCAATATAATATTGATTATAAAAATTCAAAATTCAAGATTCAAAATTATAACCTTAAAAAAAATTAAAAATATATATAAATCTTCATTTTTTAAAAATATAATATTGAATAAAATTACATGAAAAATTATAAAAAAATTATACAAATACATACAAATTTAAAAAATATATATTTATAAATAAATGAATACCCATTTCTAAGGTAAACTATATAATTGGTCATACAACTATTAGCATGTTTCTATTTTGGCCACCTAATTATAGAATTTTACAATTTAGTCACCAACGTTTCAGGTCATTTCTATTTTGGTCACTCTTTTTTCTAATTGGTATAGTAACACATTTAGCCTTCAATACTTACATATTTTATCAATTTGATCCTCAAACACATATAATTAAATATAAATAATATTATATGTGTTTATATTTAGTTATAATTATAAGGCACTAATATGAATTTAGCCCTCAAACTTGACACATTCTCCCAAGTTGGTACTTATGATTTTTTTGGTCCCAAGTTGGAACTCAAACTTTCTTTCCGTCAAGGGTTCTGGTAGTTTTTTTTATAATGGTGTTAAATATAGGACACTTGACACTTTTAAGTTGTGACACGTGGCACTAATGATGTCATAATTTATTTTTTAAAATATTTAAAAATTTAAAATAAATTATATAAAAATAATATAATTTTTAAAAATATAAAAATTATAAAAATATGCCTCTACAAAATTAAAAATATTACAAAAATAAAAAAAGAAATCTAAAATTCAAGTTAGAAAAATTGAAAGCACAAAAAATTCACATCTTACTCTAAATAAATTGCAAACAAATTAGATGAAGATAAACTTTACGCTTAGAGATGAGTGCATATTGTTACACGATTCTTCAAATTGACAAGAATGCAAAAGATGATGATTTGAAAAAGGTTTATAAGAAGTGTTTTTGTTTTTTTTTTTATTTGTTAATTATTGGTTAGGTTGTATAGGAAAATTTGAGTTTCTTTGTTGAGAATACCATTAGCACGATCATGAATAAGTTTATAAAAATCACAAATTTATTGAGTTTTTAGGTTTATCAAAGTCATTAATTTACATATAAGTTTATCAAGATTTAATCATATGTGCTTAAATATAATTATAATTATATTTAATTATATGTGTTTGAGGATCGAATTGATTTGGCATTAACGTGGCAGCTCATGTGACATTTTATGTATACTTCACTGCTAACATGAATAAATTTTTCACAAGTTTTTATAAACTTTTTTAAAATTTGTTGATTTTTAAAATATTTTTTTATTAATTTTTTTAATTATTATGAATTACATGTGGACCGACACGTTAGTGACCATATAAATGTCATTAAAAGTTTTATAGTTTAGTCAAAGAAAATTTTGTCAAAAAGCAATCAATTTGACTAAATTTTAAATGTTGAGAGTCAAAATAAAAAAAATAAAAAAAAGGAGCAAAATGAAAAAATGAGTGAACATTAGGGCTAAATTTATCTTTATGCATTATTTTAATTTACTTATATGCACACTCTATTACTTTCATGGGTTATAATTGTTTTTTTTATTTTTAAACATATATCTATTTTCTAAATTTGTGATTTTCATACGCAAATGCATCTGATAGAGTTTTTAGTATATATAATTATAAAGATTTCTATAAAAAAAAGAATAAATTAGTGGATTCTCCTACATTCTCTTTTAAATATTTATCAATAGTCACCTAAATTTAAATAATAATAACTTAATATTGTAACAACCTATTTTTTAGTGGTACTAGAAATGGTGGTTTCGGAATCTCGTATTTTAATGATCGAGTCAGTAATATTATTTTATTATATTTACAACTTTATTATAGAGTTACATTAAGTTTTGGTTCAGTGATTTTAGTAATTGAGTAGTTAATTAATGTATAAGGACTAAATCGTAAAAGATGTAAAAGTTAATCACTAATAGTTTTAATAGCTAAAGTGCTTAGTTAGTAAATGGTTAAGGTGTAAAATGGCAATAATACCATATATTCTATATTAGTGGGACGGTGGATGCATATTTTGCTATATTTTTTTATGTTATTTTAATGTTAAATAATAATAATAATAGTAAAACAAAAGGCCATTTTACCCAAAAAGGCCCATTTCTAAAATTATTTATGAAAATGGGCCAATTTTTTTATTATTTACTGGAAATGGCTGAATTCCCCGAAATCGCGTCCACTTTAGCGCTTTCTCAGGTGATGTGTTAGCAAAATGCGTCCTTGGGGAGCGTTTTGTCTATGCCAGCACAAAGTGCTTCCTTGAAGGAGCGCTTTGCTGACGTGGACAAAATGCTTCCCCAGGGACTCGTTTTGCCCCTGCCTAACAGCTACTTTTTTTTTGACCATTTGGGCTCCAATGGTCCAAAAAAAAAAAAAAACTATAAAAGGCCCTCATTTTATTTTTTTCACACAAAAGTCCTCTCATAATTCTCTCAAAATTCTCTCAAAGCTCTCTTTAATTTTTGCAAAAAAGCTCTGTTTAAAATTTTTTTGAATTAGTTTTTTTTAAATTAAAAAATAATCAATCATGTTAGCAATGGCCGGAGAATTAATTTGTCTCGATAATAAACACATCCCCGTCTATCAAATGACAATGGTAAGTGATAATTTTAATTTTTCAATACTATTTAATATTTTTTCATTTATGCAATTTTAATTAATTTTTATTTTATAATTTTTTATAACAGTCTATAAATCAGGTGTTGTAATGATATATCCGTAATATGTATGGTCCTCCATCGCTGTTGATAGAGAATTACCTGCAAGAAGCGAGTTTTTGGCACGTGGCCACAATAGGCCGGGGGTGCAAGTTGGACCCGAAACTAATCAGTGCATTGATAGAGAGGTGGAGACCCGAGACTCACACTTTCCATTTTCTATGTGGAGAGTGTACTGTCACTCTGGAAGACGTGCAGTTGCAATTGGGATTGCCGGTGGATGGGTACGCAGTCACCGGGTCCGCTTAATCTACTGATTGGGGAGCCGTATACTACGAGCTTTTGGGTGCTATTCCAGATAATATTAACGAAGGTCGGATCGAGATGGGCTGGTTACGAGACACATTCTCAGAGCCGGATAATGATTCGACTGAACTAGAAAGAATACGATATGCTCGGCATACATTTTTGAGATGAATGGAGGTTATCTGATGCCGAACTTGTCACGAAGCCTCGTACATCTGAGATGGCTGCTGAAACTCATTGATTTTAAAGCAGCTGGTGAATTTAGTTGGGGGTTTGCCGTGTTAGCAACATTGTACAGGAAGATGTGCAGGGCCACGCGACCGAATAAAGCCAAAATCGGAGGTTGCCTATCACTACTACAATTATGGGCACGATTTCGCTTTCCATTTTTACGTCCTCAAGTGGAACACCCATATACATTCCCACTCATAACGAGGTAAATTTTATATTATATTTTACAATTATTACGTAGATTTAAAATATAATTGTATGCTAAAAATTTATTTAATTAGGTAGAACCATTCGACGAGTTATGTTGGAATACCTACCTCTCTTGAAGATATACGGCTTCTATTAAACCAACGGTCGAAAGCACAAGTAAGTATTAAATGACCCGAATCCAGTGATGAACTTGTATGGTCACGCCTTTTGTGTGGTAGATCTGGAAACTCCAACGCATCATCTTGAGATAGATCGACATTATGCATGTGGGCTAGAGGCGAGTACGCCCGGAATCACGGATCTTCTTTTTTTTCATCTGAACCCCCTTCAACATTTTTAGATGTGGTTGGAACAGACTCCGATTCTGAAAATAATACAACTTCTACACCATCGGGGCCGGGCTCTCGAGGTGGATCCACATCGGACTCATCATTCGACCACCATCATCTGCGACGAACGATGTCCCATCGCCGGTGGATGTCGTAGAGAGTACATTATCCCTTCTTGTGGACATTTCATAATGTCCCCAATCAGATGTGGATTGCCAACCACTAGAAGCTGATGTCATTCCTCAGTACGTATTTCCAGTATCAAACATTGACTCACCAAGGTGCATGTCTAATCCACTAACGGAGTGTCGTGCAGGGGTTGTGTATTCCATACTGCTACCAAACACGGGTGCTTCCGTGTTTTGCCACCTACTAACAGAGTGTCGGACAGGGGTCGTGTATTCCTCTCGAACAGCAGTAGATGTTGAAGTCGCAAATGCATCATTTGGCGATGAAAATTATACATATAACTCAAGATAGGGTGATCCACTAGCAAGATGAGTCTGCCCCATTGCTTCCAAGCTACGAGGACCTTTGATGTCGAATGAGTCATATCTCACGGGATCAACCAAAGCACAAAATCAATACTTAATAGACAAAACTTTCATTGGTGTCGTTTCAAAGATTTTACGCCTAATTCTTTTACGAAATTCTGTCAAATCTATGTTCTGGTTAAAAACCAGTCGCGCTGTGTTCTCTAATAAAAAAACAACGTCGTTCTCGGTGTCACGGACCTCACCATCATAGTAAATAACAACACTAATACGTTCACTCATCTTCAGTTTCTATTCTACTTTAACCTCAATTTCTCTTACTGTAACTTATGCAACCTGAGAATGAAATTTGGCTCATTTATAGTCTAAGGCCAAATAGGAACTACTGTAGAAAAAGAGCGTCCATGTGGGAGCTTTTTTCAGTAATTTTGCTGATAGTGTATCCTGCTTGAAGCGTTTTAGACACTATTTGTTCAGAAACGTCTTCTTAAAATTATTTTCTCAGATACTACTGTAGAAAAAGAGCGTCCACGTGGGAGCTTTTTTCAATAATTTTGCTGATAGTGCATCCTGCTTGAAGTATTTTGGACACTATTTGTTCAGAAACGTCTTCCCAAAATTATTTTTTCAGATACTACTGTAGAAAAAGAGCATCCACATGAAAGCTTTTTTCAGTAATTTTGCTGACAGTGCATCATTCTTAAAGTGTTTTAGACACTATTTGTTCAAAAACGTTTTATCAAAATTATTTTTAGATACTACTATAGAAAAAAAAAACAAACAGTTTTTATATTGCTAATATATTTTTTCCAAAGCCCTAAACACAAAATTATTTTAAAAAAACTAAAATATAATTTAATTAATTAACCTTAAAACCTCAAAACCCTAATTTAATTGATTTTTTAATTAATAGTTAATTTAATTAATTAACCCTAAACCCTAATTTAATTAATTTTTTCCTTAAAAACCCTGAAACCTTAAATCAAACAGAAAACCCTAACCCTAAAAAAGGGGCAAAACGCTCCTCCAGGGACGCGTTTTGCTGACACATCACCTGAGAACAGGTTGACGTGGACGCGATTTCGCGGAATTCGGCCCTTTCCGGTAAATAACCAGAAAATTGGCCCATTTCCATAAATAATTTTGGAAATGGGCCTTTTTGGTTAAAATGGCCAAAACATAAGCTTGGTCATCTTCTTCTCATTCAATTGTCTTCATCGAATACTAAAAAAAACAAAACAAAGAAGAAACCATTGTTTTTACGTAGAAGCTTTCGGTCCTCTTGTCTGCAAGTCCTCTTAAGTCCGTTTTTGATAAATTTTTATATATTTGAGATCATTGTAACTTAATCTAGCTAACTCAGAGACTGTTTCGTAAAGTTTTAAAAACTACCATTCATGATTTCTAGATATTCTTGATAGTAAATGGTAAATTTGTAAGCTTAGAAAAGTCTAAGGATTATTTTGTAAAGTGATTTTTGTTAATTTTGTATTTGGGGACTAAAAAATATTAATGAAGCTATCATGAATTTCTGTTAAATATGAGTAGCAGAAGGCTATAGAAGGGTGTATTTGAAACCGGATCATAAAACAGGGCTTAAATGTGAAAGTTATAATAGTTTTGGTTTTAAGGATTAAATTGAACAAAATGTAAAAGTTCAAGGAAATTTTGTAAAATGAAAATAATATGTCATATGCATGTAATTTAGTGATATAAGATATTTGAAATTGACAAATTGAACTTAATTATTATATAGATTAAGCATCGAACCATACCGAGGAAAATTGGGGAAAAAAGAAAATTATAGAATAGCCGCTACGATCAAATACGCTAGCTGGTTGTGTTAGGTAAGTTTATAGAGCATAAAAATGTATTTATTTGTGTTGATTATGATTGAGTTGTGATTATACATATAAATATTTGTGTACATTGTTGGATGGAAACTTTAAAATGTTATAATTTAATACTAAGGTGAGAAAGAATCAAATTGAAAGTCTTGGTCTTGAAAACTTGTGAAGCAAGATTCATATGGACACTAAATGAATGTGACTTGATTGTGACATGTGTACTGAAAACATGGAAGTCGTGTATTATAAATGTTACGAATCTTGTATAAATGCCCGTATGAACATATAAATGATTAGAACACGATTGGCATGCCAATAAGGTTAGAATGCGCGCTTGTATAGGTTTGCAATTTTAGTGTCTATATTTTTGCACTTCGGTGCCCTTGTTTACACTTCGGTGTCCTTAATTGCACTCCAGTGCCCCTGTTTACACTTTAGTGTTCATGTTTGCACTTCGGTGCCCCTGATTGCTGCCCCTGTTTGCACTTCAGTGTCCCTTTTAGCACTACGGTGATCCGTGGTGTGGTGTAGTTATCTGAGTATTCGAGATGCTTTTTCTATTGTTCATCGGTCTATCCAAATTTGTGACTAAATTGAGCAATGATGTTTTGATATTTGATGATGCTTTGTGATCGAAATAGTTTGAATGACATGAATGATATAGAAATCACTCAGTGAAATTGTATACTGATAAACCGTAAAAGTAACATATTTTAAGCCCACATTTAGCATGTTTTTGGATGATTTAAGCCTTGAATTATGTAATTTGGTGCTCTTAATCCTTTGTTTTCATGTTTTATACTTGGAGAGCACCAGATGATGAAAAGAACGGAAAATGGGCCCAAAACGAAGTAAATGGGCCATATCACGAAATCCACACGGCCTGGGCCCAAGACCACACGGCCGTGCCTCATTCAACAGCTTCGAACACGGCTTGGCCATGATTTATACGAGCGTGTGCCATGGACGTGTCCCTGCCGCGGCCAAGAGGAGTTTTACTCAGATTTGGATACTTGGAAGCAAAGAAACACATTCCAAAGCCTATTCAAACATCCTAGTAGGAATTCTACTTGAATTAGGATACTTAGGGGCCAAGTAAGGCATCTCAAAGTCTATATAAACACCCTAGGGAGCAACTTAAGCGGGGAGTTCGATAGAAGCCTTCTGCCAGGGCTTTAGTCAGGGGGTGTCCAGCTAGGCCAAAGAGGGCAGATTTGTGGGGATTTACTCAAAGATAGCCATTTGATTCATCTCAAGAAGCCGGAATCATACTCAAGACGGAAGATCTCTCCTTCAATTCCTTCAGGGGGTTTTAGAGATTTCTTATGTTTTGTTTTATCTTTTCTTCTAAGATGTTTTCTTTTATTATTATGAACTAAACCCTCGATACACGAGGGATGAAACCTAAGATGAATCTTGTTATCGTTTGCTGAACTATATGATAAATATTTGACTTGTTCTTAATTATGTGTTCTTAATTCTTGTGTTGATATTTCTGGGATATTAATTCAAGTGTGATGTGCTTAGGTAGAGGAGCAAAAGTCCCTGCTTAAGAGTAGATCTAGCATAATTAAGCGAAGTTGATCGCACACTTAGAGATAGGGTGACAAGATTTTGGCGGATTAGGGTGAAACCTAATATGGGAGTCCACAGATAGAGTTAATGCGATTTTAGGGGTTTTAATTAAAAAGAGATTTCAATTAATCAACCTAGGGTTAGATGTTAGTCGCCTCGAGAGAGGGATTAATATAACTTAGGGAATCTTACGGATTAAGTCAAATGAATAAATTGTCTGGTTCAGAGTTAGATAACAAGTGAAGTCTAGGTGGATTCTTCCTTGGGTGTCGTCTTAATCAATTGGTTTTTCCTCAAAGTAATTTTCCCAATTTCATTCTTCTTTGTCTTAGAGTCTTTAGTTTAGTTGTTAGTTAATTTTAGATTAGATAAACAATTCCCTTAATTCTTAGGCTAAATAATAAAAAGAGAGTTAGTATTAGTACTTTTGGTTCCTTTGGGTTCAACATTCTGGTCTTGCCTAAACTATACTACTGTTCGATAGGTGCACTTGCCTTAAATCGTTGTCATAGTTAGTTTCCAAGTTCGATCATTCTTTTTATAAATTTTAAGACTTTGACATTGCATAAAACAACGATTATATACGACGAACTCACATGTTTTCTTGTGAATTAATATGTTAGGTTTTAGTATCTTGTTATTTAAGTTATTGCATACATGTGAGTTAAAGTAAGTTATAAGTAAATTTTAATCACATGAACTTACTAAGATATTAAAAGTCTACTCTATTTCATTTCTTGTTTACTGTAGTTGACATTTTGTGGAACAAGGTTATCGAATCAACTTCAATACTTACACTATCAAGCTTCAGTTTAGATAGATCTTGATATTATTTTTATTTCGATTATGTGACATGTATATAGGTTGTTTTGGAATCATGTGATTGATCTTAAAGGTTGATGTTGTAATGTGATTATAATAGCTTATATATAATGTTGCTTTAAAGGTCATATGGTATGTTTGATGGAATAAATGGAATATATGTATCTTTAGTTGATGTATTATTGGTTTTGGAATCAAGAATGAGTTTGGTCATAAGTGATGATTGAATAAAAGGTTAAGGCATGTATGATAAATAATATTTGTTCAGTTTGAGATCTATTTGGTCATGATTGATAAGTGTTAAAAGGTGAATTTTGACATGGTTAAAAGGTGAGCATTGGCATGTTTAATGGGGTTTAATGGGATAGGGATGTACAATTGTATTGTAAGTTTATAAGCATGATTGAATTATATAAATAGAGCATCTTGGTATCAATTTAGTTGGATGTTTTAGTAATGTAGTTAACTTGTTTGTGATTGTGCCAATGTGACATATTGGTTAGGTATTAATAGGATGTTATGTGACATGTTTTGACTTGATTTTGAAGTGTTTTGAGTAAGGTTTTATGTTGTCAATAGGTATTTAGAAGTTACTTAAATGTTTGGCTCGATGCAATTACCTAAAATGGTATATTGTGGTGCACACGGTTAGTCACATAGTTGTGTATAACACACGAAAGTGTGACACGATCATGTTCTGTGGGAAATAGATTGCATTGAGGTCACACGATTCTCGATTGTCACACAAGCTAGCCATACACCCGTGTGAGTACTATAAATTTGGTAAGTCAAGTTGTCACGCGGTCACAGTTATTTACACGGCCTAGACATACGACCGTATGACTTTTGTTGGATTTTTACACATTGACCCACACAACTTCAGTGAGTTACACGGCCTGGATACGCGGCCGTGTGACACATTAATACATGATCTCAATAAGTTACACGGTCTAAATACACGGCCGTGTGAATTAGCATTACACAGCCTCAGCCTGACTCTGTTTTATATTTTGTGTAAAGCTTTATATTAATCACTATTTTTTTCTGAATTGATTTTAGAGTTACACGGCCTGGATACGCGGCCGTGTGACACATTAATACATGATCTCAATAAGTTACACGGTCTAAATACACGGCCGTGTGAATTAGCATTACACAACCTCAGCCTGACTCTGTTCTATATTTTGTGTAAAGCTTTATATTAATCACTATTTTTTTCTGAATTGATTTTAGAGTTTTCGTAAATTCAATTTAAGCCCAAAATTGTATGCAAGATATGTTTTGTCTGAACTCTGAAAGAATGATGATTTAAGATTATCTTAATAAATACTTGAATTAAATTGAATGTTCTAATTCTATTATTTACTGTAGCATCCTATAACCTAATTTTGGTGACAGAAACGGGTAAGAGGTGTTTCAAATATACTGAAAGAAATTGAAAAAGAATTTAAAGGAGGAGTCCCGCCAGCCAATGACAAGTCGACTATTATTCAAACAAGTCATTTTAGTTTTTTTTTTTTTTTTTACATCTTTTGAGAAAAAAACTCGTGTCTATAAACTTCAAAATCTATTATTTTCTTATATCTTGTATTCTGAAGCACGAACTTCAAATATCTGTTTACTTCTGTCAAATAGAAATGAATATCATCAATTATTGAGTCAAGATTCTTTGGAACCATCTCTTCGTCTTTGTGAATAGCAAATTACAAAATAGGGAGAAAGCTTTACGATGAAGCTGTTCAAGGCAATAAAGTTTCGTTGCTCAATTTGCTACTCGAGGATGCATTGCTTCTCGACAGATTCATCTCGATAAGGAATACCTTTGCAAGTAGCTGTCATGCTTGGTCATTTCTACTTCGTTGATGAAGTTCTCACTGAAACGCTAAAGAAATCGAGCTTTACATAGCGAAAGGGTACTTGGAAATTGTGAAAAAGTTACTGGAAGTTAACTTGATATGTGCCTTGTTTGTGACCTAGATGGAGTGTTGTGCCTTGTTTGTGACCTAATGGAAGGAACCCTCTCACATTGCAGCCATGAAAGAGTTGGTTCATGCCAAACCCTGGGCAGCACAGTTGCCGATGCGCAAGGTGTAACCAGTAGGAGGCAATGAAGTTTTTGGTGGAAAAATCTCAAATCATAAGTTTGTAAATTGTCAGAACTATGACCGTAACAACATCTTCCATATCGCAATAGCTGCTAAGCAAATAAAGGTGTGTTCAGATCCTCGTGCAGTTGTACACTCTAGCTCAGGAATCTTTTTTCATTGTTGAAGATTGAATCTTAAAAGCAATAAATTAATGGAAATGATATTGATAAAAACATATATGCAGACCATAAACTTTCTAATTTCTAGCTCAACTGTGGACGTGAGTTGTGAGAAGGAAGATGGCTTTACAGCACTTTATCTTTTATCACAAATCCAAAGAGATGTGAAGGAGGAGATTGTGGAGTCATTTGGAAGGATGGGAGCTACACATGCCAAAGATAAGCCTTCGTCAAATGGTCAACTCAAGGCAATAAGGACCAAGATCCTATTATCTACATGTGATCAATCAAATTCAATACCGAAACCTAAGAAAAGAAAAGATGGCAAGAGGTTGGTTAAAAGCAATGCTGATTGGCTAGAAAGAAAATGCGGCACCCTAATGTTAGTGGCTTCCCTGATAGCTGCCATGGCATACGAGGGGGCCGTCAATCCTCCTAGTGTAGTTTGGCAATACAATTCGACTGATAATAAGATCTATTAATTATATTCGAAAATTAGTGATAAGATTGACAAATGCCAGTGCTAGAGCTTAGTCCCTGCAAATTTACTCGCTCATTCCAGAAGGCAAGTTAGCAAAAATTACAACTTCAACTAGCTTTGGTTATAAAATCCAAGCTTAAGCCTTAAAGGCAGGGCTAATGAATGGAAAAGTTGTGTATACTCTTTTTTTTTCAACTCAAATGACATAAATGTAAAGGACACTCTTTTTATATCATCTTGTAATATTCTTTGAATTTCAGCTTATGCGTACATTTCTAAACTTGAATTGTATCATTACAGGCATTTAGGGATTACAGCTAACAGCTACTCTAAAACATGTGAGGAACCACGGAAGCCATTGTCATATGATTGAAGCAGGACGATAAAAAGAGGCCATTACAAACAAATGCGAGCGAAACATAAACGATGGTCAGCAAAAACAACAGCATCAATGTCGCTCTGCAATATAACATCATCATCATCGTCATCAACATTCAACAGCTCATTCTTGAAATTACATGAACTGAAACGGAATCAATCCACCACCCACCTCCAGTAATCTTTCACGTTTCGATTCAGTTAAGAATAGAATATTTTTAGCATACTTACGTGAACTTACAATCTCTCCACCACGTAGCATTTTTGTAACTACGAGCTTTTCTTTTGAGCGCAACTGTACTATTATTCCCCTGCATAGGCTGCTGCATTGTTATAGCCTTTTCAACAAGAAGCGCCAAGCGGTCGCCTCTCTCCAAGGCTTTCTCAATATTGTCAATCAATACACTCTGTACCTATATATGTACAAATTTATGAAATTGGAATTTATCAATCTTGAACCTGAGACTTCAAGGATCAACCAAATGAACACAAATAAATTTGAAAAAGAACCTGATTAATCTCCCCTTTTAAACGGTTTAATCTATCAACATTCGGGTTTCTTGAGAAATGATCTATTTGTTGACATAGAACCCTGGAGAATTCATCATTCATAGCATAAGCTGAAGCCGAATGAACAGCACGACCAAATGTCTTTACAAATTTTTTATGGATATCTTCAAGGAAAGCGAAAGGGATTATCCCTACAGATATTATCCAAAACCTTAATTTGTATGTAAAGGACAATAAACGGAGAAATAGGTAAGAATTTTGTAAGCTATAGACTTACTTCCGGAGGCATCATCGGCCATGCAAAGAACGGTGAGACCATCGGTTCCCTTGACATGAAAAATATAAGGATGATGTGAAAACGATGAAATACTATTATTCTTCACTTCTTTCATCTTATCCAGTATCAGCCTGGCTACAACGCTGGCATTAGTCTGAGTTGCGCTGAACTCGGCCAACACCACCTGCCCCCTCGCTACCATCCCGTACAATATCCCCATTACTCTGCTCTGGATTGTGTAAATATATTTGGGAATTCAGATCTGAAGTAATGGAGTTGGAGTTGGGGAAGTTGAGGATGATTTTGATTTAAACAGTGCGGAAAAAAAAAAAGGGTAAAGCGCTTGAAATTTGAATTCGAAAAATAATCTTGTCCGAGTTTGGCGGAGAAAACGACATGTGCACTCACTTACTTACAGGGGACATGGTTTGAAGTTAGAGGAATTATGAACAGAAGAGAAAGGGTGCAATACCAGCTGTAACACGCCGTCTTATCATTAATTCACTCATTTAACATTTTAGTTCTTATCATTAATCAAAAGTGAAAATTTAAGGAAAATTAAACATAACATTAATATTTTCCCCTTAATTTAACTATTTTATATTATAATTATTAAGTTAATAACATTTAATTATCTTTATGGGTTGTTTGGTCCGGCTTGATGTGGTCTCAGACAACCATGCAATTTTTAGGATGAAGGCTGTGGTGGTGAATCCATGTTCTGTTTTGCTAATTTAGGTGGTCTCTTTTGTCTTCATCTCATATTGTACGTGTCCTTTGTTATCATTGAGGTGTATTTGGGTATACAAATCATGGGGGGATAAATGAAAATGAAACATTAGTTGATAAATAAAAATTTCAAAGGGCATGGATGAAAATGCATTATTGTTAATAAGTCAAGAATGATAACCGAATTTTACTAAATTTGTGCTATATATATATATATATATATATATTTTGAGGCCATTCACATCATCATTATTTGATCTTGGTATTTGCTTTAAAAATAATATGTTTAGTGATTGGTTTCGCATCGGCTTTAGTCGTATAAGTTGGTTGTATCATTTTAATGTTAACAAAGAATAAATAATATGTTTTTTTCTATATTGATGAAAATTTTTATTCGTATGGATGGCACCAACTCATTTCAGTCAATTCAAATTGCATTGGTTGGAATATGGTGCTTTGATCGGTGCATAAATAATATTAAAAAATATAATTTTTTTAACTATTTATTGTTATGTTAATGACTTAATTGGAATGTATTGACCAATAAAAAAATTATTAGTTTAATATTTTAATTTTTTTAAAATACACTTTCACATTTAAAATATAAAAATTAAAATATAATAAAAAATCCACTCACGTGATTATCAAAGAAAAAAAAATCCTCACTCGTCTTTCATTTTCTTTTATTAAAAAATTCCCTCACCCTTGGGCTTTTTTTTTGTTAATTTTGAATTTATTGAATGATAAATTTATATTTGTAGAGTTTATTAATGAGTATTTTATATAATTCGTGGATATTTCATATTTAAAATTTATTCAATATCATTTATTTGATATTTGTAAATATTTTTATATGCATGTGTTAAATTTTTTTAAAAAAATCGATAAATCTAAAATAGTACATCGAAACATATTGGTACCAGTGCGTACCAGTTCTAGTAAAAAAACCATATATCACCAGTACAGTACTGACTACCTTAATTGTGAGACACAAACTTCAAATATCTATCTACTTTTCTCAAAATATAAACTAATAGCATCAATTATTGTATCAAGTTGATTTGGAATCAATTTTAGTAATGTTAGCGGGCGAAGCTTTGTTTATTGGTTAAGGTAGAGATTTTGAGTTTTGAGTACTTAAATTTGAGTCTTATCACGTGTAATTATAATGCGTAGATCTTCTACCCATTACGTGTGAATTTTGTATGGATTTTGCGTTTGATGTATTTTATATTAATTTGATTTGATATTATAATTAATTGGGGGTTTGTAAATGTATTACATTTGTAATAGTCAAACTTTAAAATAATAATAACTTTTGATGAAAAGAAAAAAAACTTCAATAGTAACTATATATATATATTTGTAAATCTTATATTGTAAGGCGCACAGAATTCACATATCTATCAACTATTCTCGAATATAAATAAATATTATCGATTATTAATTCAAGTTTCTTTAGGATCATCTTTTCCATTTAGTGAATAGAAAATTAAAAAAAATGAAGAGAAAGCTTTATATGTTGCAGCGGTAAAAGGCAATAAGATTTCGTTGCTTAATTTGGTTCAAGAGAAGAGGATACATTTTTTGTTGATAGACTGATCACCGATAGTTGCCCTGAAACACCTTTGCACGTTACTTTCCATGCTTGGCCATCTACAATTCGTTGATGAAGTTCTCACTCAAAAGCCTGGGGTAGCCAAAGAAGTCAATTCCTGAAAGTAATCACCACTTCACTTAGCAACAACAAACAAGGTACCTGGAAATTACGAAGAGGTTACTGCATGTTAACCCTAATATGTACCTTGTTATATATGTTTGAATAAGTCTCCAGCTATTGCTAGAATATTGGTGGTTGTTAGCTTTGAATAAGTCTCCTAATTTTACTAGAGTTATATTTCTTTGTTTCTAGTTGGGCAGTTGTTGGAAACCAACAAATAGTTTTGGATTTAGTTTGTTATCTTTTGGATATTTTATTTTGTAAGCTCAACTATATATATTTGGTCAAGCACATGAATAAATTGTGCAGTTATTCCATTAAATACTTTAGCAACTGATTGTTTTTTTTAGCATTCTAGTATCAGAGCCAAGTTTAGACTTGGGAAAGCAAGCTAAACAGTAAGAGAGTGATGGCAACTAAAAATACCTTCGTGCAACTGTTAATTCCTAAGTTCGATGGTCACTATGATCATTGGGCAATGTTGATGGAGAATTTTTTGCATTCAAAAGAATATTGGAGTTTAGTGGAAACTGGAATTTCTATTGCACCTGCTAGAATGACACTTATTGAGGCACAACAACGTCATATTTACGAACAGAAACTTAAGGACTTGAAGAAGAAGAATTATTTATTCCAAGCTTTGGATTGATCTATTCTTGAGATGATTTTGAATAAGGAAATACCCAATGACATATGGGACTGTGAAGAAAAAAATACCAAGTTTCCAACATGAGTTAAGCGAGCATAATTACATGCACTGAAGAAGGAGTTAAGACACTCCACATGAAGGCTGGAGGGACGGTGAATGATTATTTCACAGGTACACTTACTATTGTGAACACGATGAATGCTAATAGTGAACACAAAAGTGATAGAGAAGTAGTGGAAAAGATATTGCGATCTATGACTTCAAAATTCAATTATGTGGTTTGTTCTATTGATGAGGCACAATACACTAGCAACCTGTCCATAGATGAATTGCAAAGCAGTTTGCTAGTGCATGAGCAAAGGATGACTAGCCTGGAAGAGGAACAAGCCTTGAAGGTGACTTATGGGGTATTTTCTAATCAAGGATAAGGTCGTGATGGCTACTGAGGACGAGGTTGAGGATGTGGAAGGGCAAAATTTGACAAATCCATTGTTGAGAGGTTCAATTGCCATAAACTAAGGCACTTTTAGTGGGAATGTTAGAGCTAGAAAAAAAACCATTTAGAGATTCCTAAAGAAATGTTGCTCATGGTTCGGGTTGAGGATGAACAGCTCAAGACTGATTATAAAGAATGATATGGATGAATGTGAAAGCAGATCGTAAAATTTTTCAAAGTCGCGAATTTATCCTAGATCTCTAGACAAGTGTAAACTGAAATAAGAAACAATGAAAACATATTAGTTGTCACAAAGGAGAGTCAAACAAAATTAAAACAAAAGAAAGATGATCTGGCTAGTAAAAAGTCCAAAAGAGAATGAATTAGGGTTTCTTGGATGGATAGAAACCGTCCTTGGACCTCAAGGAAATGCCCTAACTAGATATAGAAAATAAAAACATAAACAGATTTGATAAAAGTGATTTTAAAGACAAAAGCAAACTATTTTGTGCAAGAATGTTTGAAACAACAAGAAAAGATTAAAACTCCTAATTTTGATGTGTTCCTTGATGGAACAAGATAGGAGAACGTCTTTCTTGAAGCAACTTTAACCTAGAACAAAAAACAATAAAATCGGCAAGAACTAACTTAAATAAGCAAGAAACGATAAATTATAGATAATAAGCCTTGGAAACATTAAGAATCCACAACTCCTTTCAATGGCTCTAATTCCCCCTCCAAGAAAAAGATATTAGCAAGAAAAAGCTTGAAGGTGATTCCCACAACCTGAAAGATTGTTAAAACAACTTCTAAAAGAAACTCAAGAGCAATTCTTGAAGAAAAACTCAAAGAGAATTATTATTAACTCAAAAAAACATAAATCAATTGTGTGTGTATAAGGGTGAACGTCTATGCTACTTATAGACCCCTAAAATAAGTTTTCCTAACCCTAATGGAATAACTAACATGACAACTCATCAAATAAAAAAACAAAATAATTTTAAGTGTGGACTTGTAATGGGAATTCAGCCAAAAGAATTAAACGGGCTCTTTGGGCTGAATTCTTACATGATGATCCACCTATTAAAATAAAATTGGACCTATAGTTTAAATATTTTACAATTTGGGCCACTTTGATAATTTGGCTAGATATTCAATTAAATTGCTTTCCAAACTTTAAGATGGGCTTGTAGACATCTTAATGGGCAATTTTTTTAAAAAAAACTTAGCCTTGTGATCGGTTTGCTCTCAAAATTGGCTCATTCAAGCTCGTACATGAAATCCAATGTGCCTTGGCTGCAAGATTCAGTTTCTTGGACCAATATTTCCAAGATTTAAAATCTTGATTTTCTTGATTTTTGAAATTGTTTGAAACAACAAAATTGGACCAAGATTCGGTTTCTTGATTTTCTTGAAAATAAGAAAGTGAATCTTGATTTTCTTTTTCGGTCTTGTGCGCATCAAGGGCCTTGGTAATGAAGTCTTGCATGGTCTCGTTCAATCTTGCTCAGATTTGCTTGGCATTCGACCTCGTTATTGGCCTTGAGGAAATTTGAGCCAATCACGTTCATAAGCCTTATTTTGGGCCTTGAGACTCACATCAACTGATGATTAGTTCTTAGAATCTGATTGCAACAATCACCTGTGTAATCAGAAAGAATTGCTCTTGAGTTTTTCTTATTATTAACTTCAATAAGCAATTTATGTTAATAATAATCTGATTGCAGATAATGTGAAGCTAAGAAACAATGCAATCTTGGTGGTAAAAGGAAAAAGGAATGTGCGGCTACAGTTTAAGAATCAAATACAGGTAATAACTAAAGTATTTTATGTGCCTGATTTGAAAAATAAACTGTTAAGTGCTAGACAACTTCAAGAGAAGGGTCTAGCTATGCTTATTGAACACAACTGTTGCAAGATTTATCATCTTGAGAAGGGTGTTATCATGAAATCTATGATTCCCCTAATCGCATGTTCAAAATTGCAGTAGTGTCCCTACCAATTAGTACAACCTGCTTCAATACAATAATATATATTGGTCAATTGTGGCATTTTCGTTATGGTCATTTGAGTTTCAAGGAACTCAACACCCTGTAGCAGAAGGGGACGGTATTTGGGTTGCCACAACTAATAAAACCATCAAGAGTGTACAAGGAATGTCTGAATGAGAAGAAACAATGAGATCCCTTACCTAAAAAGAGTTAGTAGAGAGCAAAGTGGCCACTGCAATTGGTTCATTTCGATTTATGTGGCCCTATTCAACCAATTTCCAACAACAACAATAGATATTTTATCACTTGCATAGATGATTGTAGTCGAAAGACATGGATCTATTTTCAACATGAAAAATCATAAGCATTTAAAATTTTCAAGGAATTTAAAGCCAAGGTTGAACGAGAAGTGGGTCTACAAATTAAGTCTTCGAACAGATCGTAAAGGCGAACTCACTTTATCAGAATTCTTAAGCTTTTGTGTTGAAAATGGGATAAAAAGACAGCTTACTACTCTGTATTCGCCATAACAAAATGGAGTTCCTGAGTGAATGAATCGTACCATCATGAATATGGTTTGAAGCATGATGATCGCAAAAGGTATTTCAAAAATTTTCTGGCCAGAAGTTGTTAATTAGGCAATACATGTTCTAAATAGAAGCCCGACACTAGCAGTACAGAATGTAACACCCTTAACCCGTATCTTTTGCCAGAGTAGGGTTACGAGGTATTACCGATTAATTCACAACATATAGCATACATTTATCAAACATAAAGCATTCATTTTTATAAATCATTCAACATAATTACATTGTCCCTTATAAGGGCCTATGAGGCCTTAAACATGCTTTAGAAGTGGTTAGGGACTAAACTGATAACAGACGAAAATTTTTAGAAACTAAGAAAAATTTCAACCATACAGGGGTCACACGCCCGTGTCTCAGGCCGTGTGAAAACAGGGCATACATACTAACTTGGGTCACATGGCCAACCACACGCCCGTGTGTCTAGCCCGCGTGCTCTTCGAAGTGGCCACACACAATCGTGTACCAGGCTGTACCAAACCTGTAGAGTATACTGACTTATGCAACACGGCCAAGTCTCACGCCTGTGTGCTAGACCGTGTGCCAATTAGGGGGTATACTGACTTGTACCACACAGCCAGTCACATGCCTGTGTGTGAGACCGTGTGGAGCATACTGACTTCAATTCAATTTCAACACCAGGGGACACACGGTAGTGTAACATGAGAGTGTGTCACACATGGCTGAGACACACGCCCGTGTGTGGACAAAAATAGGCCATTTGCAAGGCCAATTTGCCGCCCCGTACCTACACAAGGCAAAATGGTACCATTTCATCATACAATTAGGCAGCTAAAATCATCGATCAAATTCATAATTCATACCATTATAATTTCATCTATTCTAATTCTCAAATCACTACCATTTACTTAGCCAAATACATGCCAAAACAATATCAAACAATATGGTTCATTTACCATAATTCACACGTACACAACTTACTTTATAAATAACCAACACAACATCTAAAATCATACCTCATCAAGGCATTTCTTAAGCATTTATACTCCACAAATCAATTAACCATTTGAGCAACTATAAAACCATAACCACATTCATACCAAACATACCAAAATAAGCCATCACTCATGGCTATATATACAAACCAAAACATATACATTTACAAGCCATATATCATAGCTATAATCACAACCCAAAATACTACATCTAACCTATAATACCATATACCATAAATGTATAATTCAAAAGTACCAAATTAGATGTTTGATAGTGTGATGATGTTCCCGACGACTCCCGGATCCTAGCTAGCCTTTTCACTATAAAACATAGAAAAATAACACGAAGTAAGCTTCATAGCTCAATAAGCTCGTATGTGAATAACTTAATTCATCGAATAAATGCAAATCAACCAATTACACATGACAAAACCATGTACACATTAACTACAAACCTTTCTCATGTCTCAAAACATGATCAAATACAAACTCATCGAACTTTCACTATTTAATACTTGAATAGGTTCTGTAGTACCTGTATCGCCTCATACTAACCTCTTTCTCAACCACATCATTCGTTTACCCGTTGAACCATTCGGAATAGAAATCGAATACTCAAGAGTCTTATACGATAAGTACCTATACCATGGCCCGTAGCCAAATCAAGGTAACTTATCCGAAGAACTATTATCATGGCCCGAAGCCAAATCATCCGATATGCATGGCCCAAAGCCAAATCGGTAAAATACGCACCTGAAGTACTAATATCATGGCCCGAAGCCAACTCAACGTATCACTTACTGACATGTCAATAGTATCCAAAACTATTCTTAAGGTTCAACCGGGCTTTCACACTTTTCGTTTCTATCATCAAATGCACCCGTAAAGTCGTTTTCACAATTCATACATTATCCATAATCCTGTTTTAACAATTTATACAATATTAAAGCATTTTAACATACATTTATAATGTAATCATCACATACAAACTTACCTCGTATTCGAAATTGACGGATCAGGTCGACTACTCGATAACATTACTTTTCCCCCAATCTAAATCTGAATTCTTTCTTTCTTGATCTATATGAATTCAAAATTAACTTATTTATTTATCTACTCATTCAATTAATCCAAAAATACACATTTGGGCATTTTGACATATTAGCCCCTAAACTTTCGTATTTAATCAATTTAATCCATATTTCACAAATATACAAAATTCACACAATTCAACAAAACCCATGCTTGGACGAATTATATATAGGTCCCTAACAGTCCAAAACTTTCATTTATTTCACATTTCAACCACACAATTTGCACATTTCACAATTTAATCATATTATGCATTTTCATCAAAAATCACTTAATAGAACATGTAAAACTATCATCAAGCATTCATATTTCAACATTAAACATAAAAAACACATAGATTCAACAATGGAAACTCTCAAAATCTTTAACAGTTTTGAAATCTAAGGTAGGGCTAGCTAGAATATGAAGCAACGATCTCAAAAACGTAAAAATCATCAAAAACCGAGCTCAAAACACTTACCAATTAAGCTATGAAGATGCCGAACCCTAATATGCATAAAAATGGTGTTTTTCACCTTGAAATTTAGGAAATGGCAAAAAGGATGAACAAAAATCATGTTTTGTTATATTTTTATTAACTTAATTACATAATTACTTACTTACCCTTAATGAATAAACATAATGATTGATAATGCATGTCCATTAATGTCCACTCATGCTAATAATGGTATAATTGCCACTTAAGGGCTTCCACATTTCTATTTCATAGCCATTAGGCACTTTAATCAATGAGAACATTACTTTTGCATCTTATGTGATTTAGGTTTTTTTATCAAGTTAAGCATTTAAACAATCAAATTAGTTCAGGAAAATTTCACACATTCATACTTTCATGCTCTAAACACATAAAATAATATTAAAATAATTTTTTTCAACCTCAGATTTGTGTTTCTAAAACCACTGTTTTGATTTAACGAAAAACGGGTTGTTACACAGAATAAGACACCAGAGGAAGCTTGGAATGGGAAAAAACCTTCTGTTAGATATTTTAGAGTCTTTGGATGTATAGCTCATGTGTATGTAGGAGCTAACACTAGAATTAAATTGGTTCAACACAAAGTAACTTTTTTCCTATTGGGAGTCAGCGAAGCATCAAAGGCATATTGACTCTGTAATCACATTAATAAAAGGATAATGTTAGTTAGGATGTTGTATTTGAAAAGGACAAATGCTAAAATTAGGGTGAAGAATACACAAGCTCAGTTCAACTAGAATTGGATTGGAATGACAATGAAATTAATGTCAAAGTAAGTGATGATCAGAAGGAGGAAATAGAAGTGTTGATGAAGGTCTTGCATAAGAAGATGACACTGCGTAGGAACAATAAGCTCTAGAACAACAACTTATAAAAGGAAACACACTCAACCTCTTTGGATGCGAAATTATGTAATAGTTGAAGGGAAATCTAATGATGACTTTGAATCACATCTCACTATCAACAAATGAGATGATCTTGTTTGTAACACCCCTCACTCGTCTTCGTTGCCGAAATTGGGTTGTGGGATGCTGAAATTGGGTTGTGGGATGCTATAGTAAATAATAGAACAGGAACATGCAATTTTAAATAAAAAATTCTTTAAAAAATTCATTAAATCTCAATCATTCAAACAAAACATGCTTTTCATATAAGATTGGGCTTAAATCAAGCTTATGAAATCTCCAAAATTAACCCAGAATCTATCGAGGACTGAATTGAAAATTTTCACAAAAGAGGAGCAAAATTACAAAATAGGGGTCACACGGTTGTGTGACAGGCTGAAACCATGCAACATTGAGTCAAACGGCCTGTAAATCACTGAGGCCGTGTGAATTAAAGTGAAAAAACTCAACAAAAGTTACATGGCCGTGTGATTGGGTCGTGTAACTAATTGTGACCGTGTAACAATCTGGCATACTAAGTCTACAGTATTCGCACGGGCATGTGGCCAGCTTGTGTGATAATTTAAAACCGTGCTATTTTCATGCTTCATAAATACCAGTGGCACACTGTCATGCAATTAACTTGTGCATGACAGATAGCCATGTAGCCAACCATGTGACCCAAGACATACCTTATATATGCTTAGTTCAGAACCTACCATTCATGGAATCCACAAATATACACATTATAAACTTAAGGTCTTGTTCAAACACCTACATGCCATAACCAAAACATATCACAAAAGCATCCTAATAGTGCCTAACCAATATGCCATTTTAGCACCATCACAAACAAATTGTTATAATACCTAAAATACAATTCCATTTGCCACCAAAACAAATTTGCATAGATTCAACATTTCACAAATCAAATTTGACCATTTAGGCCTCAAACATTACAACTATCTTTTAGTACATATATTTCAATAATCCATCTAAGCATGATCAAATCTCAACTCTTTCATGATTCAAGACTAAGCATACGCCAAACTACCATATTACCAAGTTACATACCTTTAAGCTTAACATGTATCTACCAAAGTAATATCAATTATTCGAACATTTATCATCATTCACTATTACCATTATACTTAAGCATATCATCATCATCATAGGCATATGCACATACCAAAACTAACATTATAGATATGCATCATTTCTTCAACATCCAAATTAAATATTTGATCACATTTAAACTTAGACACATGCCACATAACTAAGTCTAGAACGATTAAAACTACCGAATAAAAGGCTTGATTCTATGAGCTCTGGTGTGATCCGACTACCACATTTTGCAAAAGACAACTATAAAATAGAAATGTAACCAAGTAAGCATTTTGAATGCTTTGTAAGATCATATAAACTAAAACAATAAACTCACATTGAATCACAATTAATTTAATAAATTAGCTATTTATACAACTTTCCTGTCACCACATTTCACAGATACAAGGTGGGTATACCACATTCAATCATAAAATACTTCATTTGAGTTCATACTATACAATTTAATACCAATCCATCATAACATCCATTTAATTCAATTCAATTTTGTTTGATCAGTATCATCGAATCCTTATCTACTACAGTTACATTATTCAATCATCATATATCATATCAATCCAATTTATTGTCATTCATTTTGAATCATTGATTATATCTCATTTATATCTTTTCAACAACATATAACATTTTCAGTCAAACACATATAATCATTTTGTCATTTCTCTATTTCATTAACTGACTAGCCCAATGAACTATAGCAAAAGTAACTCAGATACTCGGGTAAATATCTTAGGGAGCACGGTAGTGCTAAAAAGGGGTATCGAAGTGCAAATAGAGGCACCAAAGTGACAAAAAATATAAGCACACATCTAATCTTATTAGCACTACGATGCTTTTGATAGCACATTTGTGGTCATGTTTACACTCCGGTGCCCTATTTCCACTTCGGTGCTCCTGTATGCATTTTTGTGCCCCTGTTACCACCTCAGTGCTCCCTGATATTGTAACCCATGTATCTGAACCCTTTTACTATTGTTCATTGGGTTGTCTTGATTAAATAATATAATTGAATGATTTTTTGACTTGAATAAGCATGGAATTCTTGGATTGAATTGATTGAAATATATTATTGATTGTCCTATTACATGAATATACGAAAGACTCACATATTTATTGTAAAATAAAATGTCAGGATTGAATATGCCATGAATACTTAGTTATATAATTGTATTTTTGGTTGTTAAGATAAGTTAATGTATATGTTTTTATATGAACTTACAAATATTTTGTAAAGCTTACTCGGTTTGTTTCCTATTTCTTTTGGTTGAAATTTTGGGGAACACGGCTATCGGATCTCTTAAAAGCTCACACTATCCAGCATCAACTCGTTAGCTCTTTTAAAATGTTCTTTATTAGTTATGTGGCATGTATATAGGTTAAATGTATAAGTGTTATTTTGGAAGGAAATAATGTGAGACATGTGAACATTTGTTTTCTTTCTATGGTTTGTGAATGTTTATATATGTGTGTGCTTTATGTGTGTATAAACAAGTTTGGATGAAGAACAATTATTGATCACTGTGTTAAATGTGATTTTGGAAGTTGGTAAGTTTCATCAAGGTTGAGATGAATGTTTTGGAATGTATGCATATTGGTGATGAAATGATTGGATGAAATAATGTTATATATATAATATCTTGTTGTAAAAAGGTTCCATTGAGGCATATTGGTTAGAAGACTAGGAAATGTTTATCTATGATATGTTTTGAGATGAACTGAAAATAATATCATGGATGAGTAAGACTTGTTGTTTAAATGTTGATTTCTTAGGTCATTAAGCTTGTTAAAAAGAAAGATTTATGTCTTATGAATGAATGGCCTTAAGAATGGTAGTTACATGTTTGATATGATGGTTGATTAGTTTTTGTACAGGTTGTGTTTCCATTTATGCATTACATCAATCATAGGCTTGCTTCATAAATGTTGAACACTTAAAATGACACATTTTTGTCCCACATGGCCTAGCACATGGCCATGTGCCTCATACAGGCTAGCCACATGCCCATACGGATACTGCAAGTTTTGTAATTGTTAGATCACAAATCACAGTTAGTTACACAACTTGGACACACGGTCGTTTGACATATGCACACATAGGCACGACCTAGCCACACAACCGTGTGACCCCTGTTTTTATGTTTTCCATATTTTGTTGCAAAAGTTTTAATTTGGTCCTCATTTAATCCCGAACTTATTTTAAGAGCTTTTGTAAGCTCGATTATGACTCGAATTAGTTTGTTAATAATGTTTAGCATAGATTATGAAATGGTAATTTGATTTTTAAGTCGGAATTGCATGTGATGATCTCTATTTTTTGTGGTAGCATCCCGTAACTCGGGTTCGATGATCGGATCGGGTATGGCATGTTACACGATTGCCTTACCACGCTTCAAGCGAGACTTACTTTTATTTTCATTAGAACATTGTCCTACTAAGATATCAATTCTTATTGGAGTATTTTCAGCTCGTATATGAGATTTAGCAACTTTGTTTAGGTCAGTAAATGCATATGATAGTTAATCTGCAATATTTTGCAAATGTATTATCTTTAGAACTTTTAGTTCATATTGATTTGTTTGAGGATCTATACGATATAATGACGATGCATTCCATTTAATTTCATTTATAATCTTTTTATTTTCTCCCCCTAACGTTGGGAATATTGTTTCATCAAACTGACAATCAAAAAATCGTGTAGTAAATAGATTTCCTATCATTTGTTCAATATATTTACTTATAGAAGGGGATTCATTACCAATACATATTCCTAATCTTCTTTAAAGGCCCATCTTTGTGCGATGTGGTGGAGCGATTGAGATATATAACATACATCAAAATAGCCTAAGATGGAAATGTTCCGCTCCTGACCAAAAACAAATTTCAATAGGGAGAATGAATATAACTTCTTGGTTTGATGCGTTCAAGTGTTGTAGCATGTAAAACAACATATCTACATGCTGAAACAAAAATTTTGTTCTTATAAGTAACGATCTAGCAATTAATTGGAGGCACTTAATAAATGATTCTGCTAAACCATTTTTTGTATGAAAGTGAGCAACAGGACTTTCAATTATCATTCCAATTAACATACAATAGTCATTGAAAGCCTGAGACGTAAACTCACTAGCATTATCAAGATGAATTGTCTATATCGAATAATTTGGAAATTGTGCTCTTAATTTAATTACTTGCGTAAGTGATCTCACAAACATCAGGTTATGAGTTGATAATAAACACACATGTGACCATCTGGTAGATGCATCTATCAAAACCATGAAATACTTAAATGGCTCATATGGTGAGTGAATAAGCCCACATATATCTCCTTGAATGCGTTCTAAAAATGTAGGTGATTCTAACCCAACTTTAACTGGTGATGGTCTAGTAATTAATTTACCTTAAAAACAAGCAACACATGGGAGTTCTTTAGGTTGGGGAATCTTTTGGTTTTTCAATGGATGATCATGTCAGTTCTCAATGATTTGCTGTATCATCAATGATCTAGGATGATCTAATCGGTCATGCCAAATAGTAAATGAACTTGGATCTATAAACTTTTGGTTTATTGTAACATATGTTTCAATTGTCCTAATAGTTGTATGGTACAAACCAGAAGACAAGGAATGTAATTTTTCCAATATATATTTCTTTCCAAATACAACTATAATGATTTGAAAATACTTAATACTTTTCTCCCTTATAGTCTCAATATGATATCCATTTTGTCAAATATCTTTAAAGCTTAATAAATTTCTTTGAGACTTAGATGAAAATAGTGCATCATGTATAACAAAATTTGTCCCTTGGGGGTAATAATATTGTAGCTCTTTTGACGCCTTCAATTAGATTTGCACTACTAGATATGATATTAAAAATTGCGTCACTTTCTATTAATTGAGAAAAAATATTTCCTATTTTTAAGTCTTGTATGCATTGTAGTAGAGTCTGTAAGACATATTGTAACACCCCTTACCCGTTTCTGGCGCTGGGACAAGATACGAGGCATTACTGAACTTAAATATAAACATTCTACAAAATTGGGCTATAAAATTTCATTCAATTTAAAATCACTCATTCACATGCAAATCGTCCCTTATATGGGCCCACGAGGCCCAAAATAATCATTGGGAACTGTTTGGGACTAAACCGAGAACTTAGGAAACTTTAATAAGACTTATAAATTTTTTTTATCAAAACAGGGGTCACACACCCGTGTGGCTTGGGACACTCCCGTGCGAATTAAATTTCGAAAAATAAATGCAGACTTCACACGCCCTAGGCACACGCCCATGTCCCGGGGCCGTGTCCTCCACACGGCTGAGACACGCCCGGGTGGCCAAGAAAATGGCTATTTACCAAATCATTTGGCACCCTCATTTGCACATACTTAAACACAACCTCAATGGCATCTTTCATGGCATAATTGAGCACTTAAACATCATCAAACAAGTCATGATCATAGCGAATTCATATAATCTTATTCATGCATAAGGCACCATACTTTGCCTAGCTTAAACTTATCAAACTTTCATACCATGATTATAATCAACACATCCTAAATCCATCCATACCAAACACACATAACCACATCACATGAAACCTTTAATATAAGCACACACATATAAATAGACATTATAACTCATTAACCAATATGAGCCACATCTCATGGCCATATACAAAATGAATCATATTACCATTATGAACCAACACATTTGGCCAAATCAAATGACACATACAAAATTGACTAAGACTATATACATGCCATAAACTTAAGAGGTTTGTATTCACTTTTACCCTACGATGATAGCTTGATAGTGTGATAACATTTTCGACGATCTTTAACTCGAGCTAACATAAAACCCTATAAGATATGAGAAAGGAAGGGGAGTAAGCTACAATGCTTAGTAAGTTTGTATGCATGTAACACCCCAAACCCGGCCTAGATGTTATGGCTGAATCTGGCGATGTCACATTGAAGTGTTTAGCGTAAAACTTGTTGTCATTGAAATCCTCAAAATCAATTAATCATTTTGTTATTTAACGGTGATTCCAAAATGGGTTGTTCATTTCCAAAGCGTGCATCATTAAAAGATAATCACTTTTAAAATGTTATAAATTTTCAAAATCTCATTTATTGCGGAAGTCTTTTTAGAAATGTTGAAAAAACGTGGTGCCTTTGAAAATAGTTACCTTTTGAAAACCCATCTTTTTCTACAACTAGCAGTTTATATCAAACTAAATAAATAAAAAAACCCCAATTTAAAGTTTATAACTTTAAAGAGGCCTTATTACATAAAAAAACCCAAATTCAGTTACTTATAAATCAAAAGCTAAAAACGAAAACTGATGCGGTTGTGTGGCCATCATCGATCCTCGCAAAGACAAACTGACCTATGACTAGGGATTTTACATGCGATTAAGCAGAGAGGGTGAGTTTATGAAAACTCAGTGTGTAATTCCCTAACAAGAAAACAATCAATTAAACAATAGAAAAATGCAGTTTGGGCCTGAGTCCGTTACAATAACAGTCTAGTTCAGTGTGGGCCTAAGCCCTTTCTTGTAACAGTAAACAATTGGGCTTGATCCCATCACAATGCCAGTAATCAGTAGGGCCTTTGCCCAATTTCAGTATTAGAATCAGTAGGGCCTTGCCCCATAACGATGCTGAGATATCGGTCATGCGAAGGAATGCGATATGTAATATCATTAATCGATGCAGTAATAGTACAATATCATTAATTAGTTCATATATGCAGTCAGAAATCCTACCCAATCCAGCCTCTACACACCACTTCGTCCCACCAAACACACCATGTGGGGATAAAATTGACCCACTCAGCTAGACAAACCAAGATTAGCACCGGTTGTAGCACTAAACAGTATTGCAGCAAAGCTGCCAGTAAAATAAACGGCATATAGCCATCAGTAGGTCCAAAATCGTCTTGAGCGACCCGTACGATCTTATCAGTACAATACACTTCCTTCCAATATAACAACCCATCCCCATGTAATATGTCTTGACATAATATCATACGTGTGTGCAAAATGTCATGCTCAATCATAGTCATACATATCATAGAGCAAATCAGTCATACATAACATAAGGCCATAATAGTCATTTCATCACCTAGGGGTATAACAGTCATTTTACCCTATGGGGGTATTTCAGTCATTTACCCTATGGGGTATTTCGGTCATTTTACCCTGTGGAGGTATTTTGGTCATTTTATCTTGTGGGGGTATTTCGGTCCTTTTACCCTGTGGGGGTATTTCGGTCCTTTTACCCTATGAGGGTATTTCGGTTATTTTACCTTATGGGGTATTTTGGTCAATTTACCCTTGAGGTATTTCGGTCATTTTATCCTATGGGGGTATTTCAGTCATTTTACCTACTTTGAGGTCTCGGTGCAGATATCGACCTTTCAAGAGGTCCACAGTTGCCTCGAGCAACTTCGATAACCTAAACGGTTATTACAGTGCAAATGGGCCCAAAGCCCATTACTCGGCCTAAATAGGCCAACACGCTCATACGGCCCGTTCAGCCCAGATTTCGCTACGGCTATGAGACCTACATAGCC